>OZ024876.1:14273850-15683225 GCA_964017185.1 Rugalucina vietnamica | reverse complement strand
AATTTGAGCCTGTGCGTGAGAAAACCAACAATTTTGGTACGGATCAGGTCCAACACAAACCAGTCACAGAAGATTGCTAGAGGCTTTAAATTTTGTATTTAAGTAGAAGAGGGATTGTACTATCCGTGTAGCGAAAACAAAGGCGCGGTTACCGCGAAGCTGATCTGAGTCTTTGTTCTCGCCCAATCATTTTGTTTACTTTCTTATAGGCAGCCATCCATTCATACATTTGAGGCTTATTTTCACTTTAAATGGCAAAATTGAGTAGAAGCAATTTGATGTTGTAAATATATTCTTTGATGCACGCCTGAAGCCATAGGGGTGGATGCCATGTCTAGATTTGCTTATTAAGGTCAGAAACTAGGTCAAAGTTCAACGAGTGCAAAAATTAAGAAAACTTACCCCAGCTGAAAATACAAGTAAAAACCAAGGCCAAAGAAAGTGGTTTGGATGCTAAAATTTGGTATATTAACTGTTTGATAGTACATTTAGGGTTTGTATTTGTCAGATAATCAAGCATGTTTGTCTGAACCCAAGTACAGGAGGTCAAAAGGTCAGTAAGTGCAATTTAGGAAATTTTCAGAGAAATATTCCAATGTTTTATTAGAATGGTTAAAAATCTTGGAATAAAATCATTTCGTGTTTGAACTGCTTTTAAATTATAGAAAGAAACACACTAGAGGCATCATTGAATAGATATTTCAGTCTCAAGACATGTATTTAAAAATTGCATATTCCATATACATATATACACATTTGTAAAAAATGAATTCTTTAATATAGTTCGGCATGAAACCTAGATGACCGTGTCATATCATCTACAGAATATTTTTCCACAGACATAACTACATATCAGTATCCTGATATAAAATCCTTGAGCAATTCAAGATAGCAACCAAAATTCAAGACGGCCGCCAAAATTCAAGATGGACAACAAAAAGGGGTTTTGATAGAAATTCTTACATATGGGTGTGATGAAAAGTTAAGGATCACATTTAAAGTAAATAATATATAAAGCTTAGATATTTCACCAATATGGAATAAAGATAAAAAAAAAATAATAAAAAAAATGATAATAATAATAATTGCTGCCAAAATCCAACATGGCTTTCGAAAGGCAGGTAGTGTATTCGAGTAAGCATTTGATGGTCGTCTACATTTGGATAGGATAATTTATGTTTAATTTTAGATTTTTACATCCATTATCGACTGACCAATGTCAATTTGCATTTAAGCATTGTCTATAAACACAATGCTGGAAATTCATACTGTATCCTTCATTTTTATGCCTGAATGTTTCAAAGGTATGGATATAGTATGCAGGCAGACATTATGTAGAATATGATGAGATGGGGTAGGCTAGGATTGGGCAAGGTATAGATGGCATGTGGTAAGGTAGTCACATGGTGTGGCGTTTCAAAACTGTTGGGTATGTGTAGAGACTAGAAAAGAGGTCGGAACAGCGGGATTAGATAGTGGTATAGCTGGGAGGGTAAATGGTAATGAGAAAATTGTGTAGGTTTGTTCGGTTCGGTTTGGTCATGGCTTGATGTTCCAGTCAACATTTTTCAGCCACGCTGTGATAGAGCCAGACTTTTTGATTATTACCTAGGAATATGCGGAGCTTAAAGCGTCTTGCTTAACAACACTACATTGAGAAGATATGCTTGAAATCCAGGACCTGTTGCTCTACTACTAGGCTACCACACTCCCCTAGACTAGGGTAGGGTATGGAAGGGTGGGTTTGGATAGTTTAATATGTTAAAAATGTTATTGGCTTATCACATTATGCTCAGACTGAGGATCGAACCACGTCCTCTTGTGTGCTAAACCAACACTCTACAACACCACAAGGCAGTATTGGTGTGATTATACATGAAATGACTACATACTACATTCCGCTTCTATTTTAGATTTGCCCATGAATTTCTATTTAAGATTCCACAAATCTGCTTTTGACATCAATGCGCTCCTATCCATCTACCATCCTGGTGTGGTATTGTCAATTTGACGTTTCACCAGTTAACGATTCTGATTCTGATCAGATGGGACACCAAATTTATATATATAAAAGGTGGAAAATGTTAATCACTTTTACTTAAACGTACATTTAGAGAAAGGTGGGATACAACAGAGTAAGGGTGGGAATGTTGAAGATATGATTTCTATCATCTGGTACCTGTTTACAAAAATGGAGGGTTAGAAATGGGTTATGATCGGTTGGTCACGGTCACAATTGAGTTAGTTTCGGACTTTTTTCTTATGTATTTTTCCGCGGTATTGCCCATCCCTTTTCTCATTAATATGCTCATTGCTCTTAAAGGATCTCAGTTTTTTTTTTGTTTTGTTTTTTTTTATTTGCAAGAAAACTGGGGGAAAATGTGGCCAATAGTAATGCAACACTGACAATACAATCATGTATTACAAAAGAGTAAATGGCAACAGGCTAGCCTGTAGCACTCAAGATTGTATCATTCTTCTTCCCTTTCAATTGAAAACAAAAACAGCGAAATCAGCATTGTTGCACATATTAGTTAAAAATAAAAAGAAAGGGCTAAAAAACAACTCCCGAACTTCAGGACTGTATTGTATAACAACAATGCTTGAATGTACCCCTGAAATCTGGTATCCATCAGTACTTCAACCAATTGTTTGTACAGTCCGGTACTTGAAAGCTTTACAATTTTAAATATTCCCTTCAGTATGGAGATGCTTTCTAGACTACCGATATCATCTTGTAGCAGCATCCAGTTGCTGTAGATGTAGATAGGCAATATTATCATGGTGTCTTCACTTATAACATATTGCTGTTTTTGACTTGCAGTCTTCTGTGTAAATTGTTTTCAGGACTGATCTGTTTGATTTGTGGCTAAGCATCCCAGTCAGCAGCTATGGTCATCTTGGGAAGTTGCATCCTTTTATGGCACATATGCCCAACATAGTCGTTCGTCTCTCACTAGTGAGAAATATCTTTATTTCTTGATTATTAGATTGTTCACGTGTGTCAGTGAGTTCTTTAATGGCTGACTAAGCCTATTTTAGCTCTAAACTATTGGTTGCATGTAGAGCAAGTCAATGTTGAAGAAACTGGTGATGACCCATTTACTCTTGCTGTGCGCTCTATGCGCTTTCTTTCAGCTTAAACAAATTATTTTTCTTCTTGATGGGCTGCTCCTTTACGTCTGACATAAGGATGTCATGACATCCAAAATGTGCTCCACAGTACAACCATCCAAGTGAAGGACTAAGGCTTATATGCATGGATGGTTTGACCTGACATGAAAAAAAACTTTCTTTGAAAGACTCAGACCCTCTGAGCATTTAACCAGTAATCAAATGATCAGTCAGTAGTTATAAGCTTTGCATGTATGCACAAGCAATTTTCTTATTTCTCATTGCCAATGGGCTGGAGCCCATATTCCCACGCAACCAACCTTTGCAGAGCTGTCAATCAATACAGTACCACTGTTAGTTTAGACAGCAAATTGTTGATTTTGTTGGGTTGTGTGTAATTCCTGTACTGAAGTAGAGTATTTTTCTTGGGGCCTTACAAAAAGTTATGATAGAATAATATTAATTTTAACAGAGCCATCCCAAGGAAACTGAAAGTGTTATTTTTGGTCATTTTAACTCTAATTCTGGCTTAAAAATAACAAATTCATGATTACAATATTTCTTCTACTATCAGGGGGGGGGGAGGTGCACATTAATCTTTGCAGAAATTTTTCTACTTCGACTAAAACGTTGACCAGGAAATTAAAGAACAAACAAGACCGAACAAAACCAAATAGGAGGCGATGGACACACTGATCACTGTACAAAAACTCATTTTCAAATTCTGCCCTTCCTATGCACTTAATGACCTTTAAGTCTTGGCCTTGAATGAGATAAAATATCACATTTATTTTTTTTTTCACATCAATTGATATCAGAAATTCAGCACTGATTTTAAATTTGCGTGAGAAATTTGCACTTACATGACCTTTAAAATCACAAAGGCACATGCTCAGTGCTCTTTTCAGTTATAATGTAAGTGCCACATGTATTATAAGTGTATACTGGGTAGTTTCAGCAAACTTTAACAGAAAATGTAGGCAACTTATTACACTTAATGGGGTTTTTGTACAATTTATTGCTATTTTGCACCGAGTTGACCTTTGACCTAATTCCATGACCCATGGTCATTTACAGACTTGGCATCCACCCCTATCTGTTATAGAATCTATCTAGGAACATATCTAGCATGGATGCCAGCTTCTACTCCATTTTGCCATTTGAAGATTTTTTTCATGGATTGGATAGCTGACTATTATGCAATGGCTCATTTTTTCTTCTTTGAGGATAAACAAAAACATCCATTTGTGTTTTTAAGAAAAAATTCTGTTTAAGTGTATGTAACATGAGAATTAACTCTGTACACCAGACGTCCCGCCAGCATCGTATGTGTCTGTTTAAGGCATTGCATTGAATGTACATAATTGTACATTTTAACGTTCTGGGGCCAGTTGTTCAAAATTAACGATGTCGTTAGTTAACGATTCGTTAAAATTTCAAACGTGAATATTACAAATACACTGTATTTGTTACTTTAGCTGACATTTGCTTAACAAATTTATGTCTTAACGATATCGTTAGGCTAACGAAGGTTTGAACAACTGGCCCCTGATTGTTATAATGTCTCTTAGATTCAAGTGAGATGCCCCTGTGCTACAACAGTTGCACATCAGGACAACATGTCCGTGTAATGTATACCCAATATCCTACTTTTATATAGCAAAAACTGAGCTATGCAGGGGTATACCATTTTCCTTATTTTTGCTCCAAAACATAGATTGTGGGTACTCGTTAGAACCGTATCACCGAGGGGGTTCTGACGGTCGCCCACAATCTATGTGTGAGCAAAAATAAGAAGAAAAAAAATATGCTACTGAAAACGTTCAAGTTAATCATGATCGATCATCATCATGATCGATCATCATCATGATCGATCATCATCACGCTCGATCATCACGATCGATTATCATAATCGATCATCATGATCATGATCGGTCGTTATCATCATGATCGATCATCGTCATAATAGATCATCATCATCATCATGATCGATCATCCTGATCGATCATCATCATGATCGATCATCATCACGATCGATCAATCATCACGGTCGATCAATCATCATGATCGATCATCGTCATGATCTATCATCATGATCGATCATCATGGTCGATCATCATAATCGATCATCATCATCATGATCGATCATCATCATCATGATCGATCAGCATCATTATCGATCATCATCACGATCGATCATCGATCATCATCTCATTACGATCGATCATCATCATCGATCATCATCATGATCATTCATCATGATCGATCATCATAATCGATCATCCTCATAATGATCGATCATCATCATCATGATCGATATAATGGACTTTTCTCATTATATTATGCACTAAACAACATGTGATCAAATGTGAGCAGGATAATGACGATGATATTCCTTACCATCAGACAGCTTTGGCGTTCCATAGTAAAAGATCATATCATAGACGGGCAACAAATGCAGTGATGGCATCCCCTCTAAACGATGATCACAATACACATGGTTTGTCATAAAGGTTCTTGAATAAATTATGACCCTAACATATATTTATGCGGCGCTGAAAAAAAGTGGCCAATGATGCGAGTCCTCTTCAATAGGTTGGACAAAGAGCATGAGCCGCGTCATGAGAACACCAACAATGCGGTTTCCGGGCAGATTCGACAGAAACCGACTTGTACAAGCACAGAATGTGGCTAGAGGCTGGAAATTTTGGCCTCAGAAAGTAGAGGAATAGTACTATCCATGTAGCGCAAACAAAGGCGCTGATCAGCTTCGCAGTTCGAGGCTGTTACCGCGAAGCTGATCTGCGCCTTTGTTATCGCACATGCAAAATGTTGGTTTCTCATGATGTGGCTCACAAATTGTTTCATAAACTACTTGGTCGAAGACAGTCTACAGATTTCTCTCAAGTTATAAAAATTGAAAATTTTCAGTAGAAAACTTTTGATATTTTTCTTATTTTTGCTCAAAGCATAGATTGTGGGTACACGGAAGAACCGAGGCGGCGGTTCTTACGAGTATCCACATCTGTGTTTTGGAGCAAAAAAAAACGGGGGGGGGGAATTCCCCTGCAAACCCCAATTTCACTCTATAAAAGTTGAGTTTAAGGGGGTATACATTTCATGGACATGTTATCTTCCGTTACATGACATTTTATTGCCTATAATAGCGCAGCACTGACGAGCTTGACAATGTATACATGTAAATGCCAACAATAAACTGAGCAACAAATCGCGTTTTTAAGTCGGTAGTAAATGTATTTCACTGTCAAGTTAAGAATTGACGGACGAGGAATCGATGCAATTAAATTTAAAGTCCAAAGACAGCAGGTGGGAAAGAAATACATAAAACATAACAAAACATTTTCCGACAACACATTCGAAGAACAGAATGACTAGCTCTTTCCCAACAAGGTAGCCATCCGGCTAAGTTTTAATCGAAACGAAAGGCAACGAGCACAACAGAGGCAGGCACAATAAACAGTCGTATCATAAAGATAAACCACTTTTCCTGGGACACCGATTACCATTTTACCGTGACTGAGGACAACGCCGAAAATGATTTTACTGGGGACAATTACTAGGGACACCCTCGATTTAAGAAAGAAAGAAAATTAAACTAACAAACGATCAGGAAAACATGTCCGTGTAATTTATTCCCCCCTGAACCCCACTTTTATATAAAAACAAAACTGGGGTATGCAGGGATATACCTTTTTTTTTTCTTAATTTTGCTCCATAACATAGATTGTGGGTACTCGTTAGAACCGCCTCCCCGAGGCGATTCTAACCTGTACCCACAACCTATGTTTCTAGCGAAAATAAGAAAAATATCAACATTTTTCAGCTGAAAATCTTTCAATTGTTAAAGCTATAAAATCTCTGTTTATTGCATGGGCAAGTTTTCGTAATGCCTTTGAGATTCAGTTCCTGTGACAATATTGTCACACGAAGCATAAAGCTTTAACTGTGGTATTTTTAAAGTATCAATCTGTCTAAAGTTTCTATTTTGTCAAGAGTTAATTAAATACGACGTGAGTCATTTGAGTTTATTAAGATAACTGACCATCCCCACATGACCTCAACTGTCCAACGTGAAACTTTAAACTTTTCCGTTTTTTTTTTTTTATTGTGACGTTCCTCGCCCTGCTTCTTATGGTATATGCATTTCCAACTTATTAGGTTTGCTAGAGTCTGCAATCATGTTGCGGACTCCATCGCGCGAAAAAAAAAATGTGTAACAGCCAAACTTTTCCAGCAGGTATCGGTATCATAAACTTCGAAAAACATTTTCTAAATTTTATCCAAAATTAATGTTGGGCTATAGACGCTTTCGAAACCAGAATTTTATGGTGACTTGGCTTACGAAATTAAGAAACTTATAGGAAGGAATAATTTTTCTTTTCAGTTCAGAAAAGTCATTACACGTTACAGATGCATATGCTATAACTTAAATGATATGCGACAGTATGAATGCTTAGTATTAAACCCAATTATGGTTGATTACTACGCTGCCTTCTTTAACTGCACGCCGGTGAATTGAGATGGCCCCGACTTAAAGCTATTCATTTTAGATCGTTGGGACCGGAGCTTCTTGTCTGTTGCTTGGCCCACCGGAGTTTAACTGGTGTTTTTCTTGCTCCAAATTTCAATAAGTGGCCATCGTCGGGTAGCTTACTGAATCTGTGAGTCCTCGTTTTTCATTCATCATGGTGGTTATCATGATTTGTTTGTTTGTCCATGATGATTCATTGACTTGTTCAAGATTCACCACGAGTACCGAACAACTAACTTAATGTTGTGGACCACTGCAGAAGATGAGGGTGAGGTTAGGGTCCTGTAAACCGGTTTAAGCCCCCTCCCCCACCCAGTAGTTTTATATATTCATGATCATTTCAAGTCAATACTTCTGTTGTGGTTCTATGCACGTTTTCAAACTTAGCGGCCGCATATTGGGAAATAGCTCCTCACTCGGCTTATGATATGTTCTCTAAGTATAAGTACCTAATTGTCAATTTGATTTTTCCTGCCTCGGTTTTTGGAGTGGGTATTTCTTTCTGATTACGCCTTTTCCTGATCATTGGATCATTGCCTACTTGTACCTTCTTAATATAAAACTTCAATGTTTAGAAAAAGAATTGAAGTCGACAGTGCCATATTACTGTTGTGCATTGTGCATGTGCAGGTTACTTTGCTGCGTTTGGCGGTGTATTACTGTATTGAAACCAATGACCCGTGAATTATTTTTAAAATTAATTACCCGTCGACGGCTCTATCAGATATACATGTATTTATTAGTAGACATTTCCAACTTAGTCTGAGATACGATATACGACATACGAGGAACTTTAATCGATTTTTGGGGGGTATCTGAAGGCTGTCCAACTAAGTTGGTGAAAACCCTATCTTTTAGTACCTGTACACGATAAAATGTGTTTGATAACTTTCGTACCAAGTTTTATGAGTTTTTCTGGAGGTGTCTGAAGTTTTTCAATGTAAAAAAAATCATAAACATATCTTATTTTAGTCTTCTGCACCGATCACATGCATGCTAAGGCCATGGTATACTGTTTTAAGTGTTTCCTGTCACGAATCACGCAAATCTATGTGGCTTGCAAGAAACAACCGTCAGGCGAAGCAATTATGACTGGCTAAGCAATTCTGCTTCTGAGACACTGACCGCCAAGTGGTGATTGTGGTCGTGGGGGAGCCACATCAATTCTCGATGTTCGGTCGGGACATACTCCGTGAAACCATTGTGCCCGGAAGGTGACAATCAAACCATTGAAATAATGCCGATGCAGGAAGAATTTGATAGGTTTATGAAGCCATCGACGCTACTGAGTGAGCTATCCGGAGACCCAAATGTAACATTTCATTCGTGCAGCGGCCATATATGCGTAGACAATGATATTCTGAAAAACAACTAAACAAAAAAAAAAAAAAAAAAAACACAATGGCACTAGCAGAGATTTGCCGTAAATGACAGAAAATTGGAGTCGAATTATTTTTATTTCATCTTGAAATAAGTAAAACACGATGCATATGTATACATGTACTTGTAACGATCTAGGTTGAAGAAAATAAAACGTATGCGGAAGTTTTGTTTGTTCTGTTCTGTTTGCTTGGTTTGTTTTTACGCACCAGCCAACGGCTATGGTCATGTGAGGACGTTGCCTCCATTTTCATTTAGTCGTCTATCCTACATTATTCGAAACGTGCTTCAAACTGATTTCGTATTTCATGTTGCATTTTAAGGAGCACCCATTACATCTTTTGGTGAAATGGACAATTACACTTTTCCGTTGATTTATAATTCTTTGTCTTAGCGCTATTAATGCAGACTGTGCTCGTCAACAACAGGAATTCATAGTTTGTAGTGTTATAATTTTAAGTCTATTTTGAAAGAAATGTTTCAAGAGTGCAAAAATTTTTCAGTGCATTTGTTTATTTCTACTTGTGTCCTACACCCTTGACCCGTCAATTCTTTTTGTCAAAAAGTGTGGTCTTCACATTCATAGAACATACCAAACTGGCATTCTGTGTCGATGAGGTGGGGGCACGTCATGAGAAAACCCTTCATTTAAATTCTTAAAAATGTCTGATAACTTGTACTGCTATGGTGCGATATTAATGTCGGCATACATAATTCCACAGTGTCTCATGTACTGGAATAATTGACCCGCGACGCAAGAAACCCGGTCTTCGGGGTTTCCTACCATATCTGACACAACCCGAGCTGTACAAGCACAGAAGATGACTAGGCACGGGAAATATTAGATTTAGAAAGTTGGGGAATCCACCTATCCAAACCATGGGCGCTGATCAGATTTGCAGTTGCCGCGAAGCTGATCAGCGCCTTTGTTTTCGCCTCGGCAAAATCCGGTTTTCTCATAGGCAAAATCCGGTTTTCTCACGACGGGCATAGGGAACAATAGTCTTCACTAGCACCATCGGCTATTATCGGATTTACGGAAATACCCGAGCGCTTACCTGTGAAATTACTGTTGAGCGATGTACACAATTGAATAGGAAAACCATATAAAATGTTAAAAATGACACTTTTTCCGTTTTACGACAAAATTTTATAAGTTATGGTCATAATGTTTATAATATGCCATAAAATGTGGTATAAAAATATACAAAATAAGTATTTGCCTTGTTTCTTCCTTTTGCGATTGAAAATCCTTCCATATTCGAAAGTTCGTCCATATTAATCTCATAGACTCAGTAGGAATTTTGCGAAAAGGTGTAAGAAGTCATTTTTAGCCTTAAATTTCATAAATTTGGGATTTTTTGCGAACTTTTTATAAGTTATCACCATTTAGAAAATTTTATAAGCATTAATCTGATGTGTTTTATAATAAAATAAGTTTTTTCAAAATTTCTTCCATTTAATTCAGAAGATGCAAAATTACGCGTTTCGCAACTACCATCATGACTTACTCTATGAAATGCCTAAGTCCAAACCTAGAGGAGCAGCGTCGCTACCACTGTAACCAGTTGAGTCGGTTATTCAATAAAGAAATAGAGAAAGAGTGAAAGATCATGTTTAATTAAAGAAATTATTTTAATGAAAGGAGCCGAATTCAATGCAGAAATTAAAGGTTTGTACTCGCTATAGTGATTTGTTTTACTCAACAGCAGTTTAGCTGGAAGTGAGAACTTTAAATCATTTAATATACCGCGACATACATGTTGACACCATGATAGACAACTTTTAACAAGTAGAAATCAACTGCATGGAAATTGTACATATATTTAATCAGTGCGTGTTAGAATGCATAGTATAAGAAAGAAAGAAAGTGAAAGAAAGAAAGAAAGAAAGAAAGAAACGATAATAAAATATGAAGTTCAAATCATGTTTAATTAAAGAACTTATTTTATGAATTGTGGAATTTAAAGATTTTGACTTACTAAATGCATCTTTTTAAATAAAACTATTACCTCACAATGAGAACTTTTAACGCGAAATACATGTTAGATACATTTTTATAGATGAAAATAAGCTGCATGAGAATTGAACATGTATTTAATCAGCGTGAATGATTTTGCTATGTAGATAGTATACCTGTCCCAAACTCCGAGTTTTGTAAGAGCGTTATCATCTGTAGTCACAAACCGGCCTGGTTTGATGACAGACTGGTGAAAACATTAAGCAAGATTTTTTTTTCATGTCGCGGCCAAACTGATTGTTCACACATTGAATCAGGTTGTCATTCTCAAATCAACTTGTGGCGCGTGTCTTAAATAAACATTCCCTGCAATAAAAGCTGGGGCCTGCGGCCGTATTACCTTGACGATAGGTGATTTTGACAAATTCAGCGTTTGGAATAGAGATTGCATCTTGCGTATGTTTTTCTTCGTAAAATAAATGATCTATTTAGAGCTACATGTAGAAAAAAAAAAAAAAAAAAAAAAAAAAAAAGAATCGCTGTGAAAGAGGACTAGGCCCAACATTATATATTCTACGCAAGTACAGAAACTAGATGCACCCAAGACTTTGGGTATAGATCTGAATATATGGATAAGAAAACATGTTTCGATCAGCCTGCACACCATATCTGCTCCATAAACACGTACATACATATTGGCGAGTCTCCGAGATTGGCAATATAACAAAGCATTATTTCTAGGCGCAAAACTAAGGAAGCTAATTTTCACCTACAAAAATAGATTTTTTTTATTGCAAACAGTTTTTAGTCTGAAAAATAATGCGTCTAAATTCCAATTCATTTTAAGACATGAGACTGTGTTTGTGCAAATCAACATATGTGTCAATAACTGCATCGAGGTGATAGACGCTTCAGTTTTGTCAAGTGACAATTCACAACTAAAATTAACGACAATAGGCCATCGGACCGGTCCCTATTCACTCTCAGAACTCTTAAGATTAGCCTGCACACTGAATCCCCGCAGGCAATTTGTACCTCTATTGTGCGATTCGTGCCTGATCATAAAAAATAAATTGCATCATGTTTTGTTTTCTTTCTACAACGTTACTCTAGGGAATTAATGCGTCGTGCTCAAGGACAAAACACAGTGCCCCATGAGGGTTTCGAACCCAGGACCGCTCGATATGGAGCTCCCTTCTACTGTATTTTAATTACCAAAAAAGCACCCAGACCGACAGCAAAGTCCGCTCCTGCAATTCTAAGGAGCATGCACATGCGTGGTAAATTTTATGAAAAATAATTGTTATCTTTTCTAATTTCAAGAATTCAAATATAGTTTACCCATTGCGAAAACTTTCTCGTGCAATATGTAGAGATTTTTTTTCAGCGGTAATGATAGAAACATTTCACTGGAAATATTTGATATTTTTTCATATTTTTGCTCGAAACATGGAATAAGGATACACGTTAGAACCGCTCTTTGGAGCAAAAATATGAAAAAAAAAAATAGGTTACCCTGTATACCACAGTTTAACTAAATAATTTTGGGATTTAAGGGAGTATTCATTGCATCGACATGTTTTCATGATGCATTTTTGACTGCACAGACGGAATACGTCTAATCTGGACAGAACCCTTGAAACATCCATTTCATATTACTATTACTATGATGCTCTTTTTCTTTCAATTTCATATAACTCAAATTGCATAAATCTATCCCAGGCATTAGCCACAAGTTACCTGTAAAACACAGGTCTATATTGGTAATTGTCCCTCAGGTGTCAAAATAGGACATCGCGCACATCGCAATCTATGGGAAACAATCGGAATTTGATCTGCACAGGTAATTTTCCAGGTAACGCCTTGGTAATGTCCCTTAGCTGACTGAGGTAAATTGTCCCAGTTGGCTCATTATTAAAATAGGTAGGCACATCTTCATCTGTAAAAACTGGCTTGAGAAGGGTCCTCGTACTTGCATTGCACCCAAATATGCACCATTATCTACTGATACAAGAATTGAAAATAAGGTTTGATGCATTGCGTCCATGGAAAAAAATGTTGAAGTTATGTCGGTCGTTTATATCTACCACATCATTTATGGTAAAGCCATCTGAATTCTGGTCAGTCTCTTGCGCCTGGTCTTGTTCTGTTGAGCAGTGACAAAACAATACAATGTAACATGCATGCGTAAGCAAACCACAATATATCGCAGTCACTTTATGGTCTTCGCCATGCGTTAAATATATAACAAAACCAACTGTCTTGTTTATTTGTTAAGTAAGATTAAAATGATAAAAAATATGTATACATGTCATGTGTGTACATATGTTTATAAGAAGCTTTGCTTGTTGTGCATACTCTACCTTGATATTGAGTATAAAATTAAGATTCAAACGATACTGAGACCTTGAACAGTCCTACCTTAGTGCAAGACATATTGCAGGTCTGCAAGGACCAGTGTTTATGCGTTCTCGGGACATCGTTTGCCTACCAAACACGAATAAGTAATGGCGAAAAAGCTTCACTGGTTCTGCTACTCGCTATCGTCATTTTGCTAGCAAGTAGGAAATGTCTAGTGACGCATGCGGTGGTGTGCATCTGTACAAGTTCTCCAACCCGATATATTGCGTCCACCCCAGGCGCCCACCATTCAAGAGCCGCATGTCGCATCAATAAGCGATAAACCGATAGATCCCATGTGTATACATGAACATGTTTGTATACAATGTGTTGATCTATTAGTTTACATATTGTCCTTGAGAATATCCATCAAAAACATTATCCGAACTCCAATGTTAAACTCCTATATCAATATCGGATTAAGTTGGAAATGTCTAGTAGACATTTCCAACTTAGTCTGAGATACGATATACGATATACGAGAAACTTTAATCGATTCCTGGGGGGTATCTCAAGGCTGTCTAACTTAGTTGGTGAAAACCCTAAACGTCCAGTACCTGTGCACGATCAAATGTGTTTGATAACTTTCGTACCATGTTTTATAAGTTTTTCTGAAGGTTTCTAAAGTTTTTCAATTTAAAAAATCGTACACAGATTTTATTTGGTCTTTTGCACCTATCACATGCATGCTAAGACCATGGTATGCTTTTAATTGTTTCCTGTAACGAATCACGCAAATCTACGTGGCATGCAAGAAACAGACGCCAGCCGAAGCAATTATCAATGGCCAAGCAATTCTGCTTCTTAGACACCGCCTGCCTATTGGTGGTGGTGGTCGTGGGGGAGCCATAGCAGTTCTCGATGTTCGGTTGGAAAATACCCCGTGAAACCATCGTGCCCGGAATGTGACACGCCGATGCAGGAGCAATTTGATAGGTTTATCAATTATTGACATTTTACTAGCATCGCCATTGGGATTCGACCCCTATGTCGGTAGTTAGAAGCCATCGACGCTACTGAGTAGACCCTAGTGTAACATTAATGAGCCGCCTCATGAGAAAACCAACAATCTGCATATGCGAAAACAAAAACGCAGATCAGCTTCGCGGTAACCACGAAGCTGATCAGCGCCTTTTTTCCGCTACTGGGAAAGTACAATCCCTTTTCTTCTTAAATCCGAAATTTCAAGCTTCTTTGTGTCAGACCTGTTCGGAAACCACATTGTTGTTTTTCCCACGAGGTGGTTCATTTCTTTCTTGCGGCGGCCTTATGTGCGTATACATTGATATTCTGACACTGATGAAGGAGTTAACACAAATTAGTAAAGTTGCACCCAAACTTTTAGAATTTTAGTGACAGTATTCATTCGCTCAAACATTCTTGGTTATCCAGTTCGCAGAGCAGTCAACAGCGGAGCTCTACGAAACAAAAACAATGGCACTGGCAGGGATTTACCGAAAACGACAGAAAATTGGAGTCGAATTATTTTTATTTCATCTTGAAATAAGTAAAACACGATGCATATACATGTACTTGTAACGATCCATCATGAAAACAAGTCCATGCAATAAACACCCCCTTAAACCCCTTATTTATATAGAAAAAGTGGGGTATGCAGGGGTTTACCCATTTTTCTTATTTTTGCTCCAAAACATAGATTGCGGGTACTCGTTAGTACCGCCTCGGTGAGGCGGTTCTAACGTGTTCCCACAATCTATGTTTTGGGAAAAATAAGAAAAATAACAATTTTTTTCTACTGAAAATTTTCATTTTTACAACTTTAAAAATCTCTGTATATTGCATGGGCAAGTTTTCGTAATGCTAGGTCAAGAAAAGAATCCTATGCGGAAGGTTTGTTTGTTCTGTTTGCTATTTTTTTTACGCACCAGCCAACAGGACGTTGCCTCCATTTTCAATTGGTTATGATGTAATGATATGCGAAACGTGCTTCAAAATATACTAGTAACAACTTCTTACATTTTATTGATTGTATTCATACTTAAAATAATCTTAAAATTATAGTAGCTTCACAAAACAGACCATTATTCAATATTTTACAATAGCATTTATGTTGTACCACCGAATATATTTTTTAACTCATAAATTTCAGTATTTTGTGAGATGCTGTCTTTTGAATCAACCGCCTTTGTCCATCAAACCTTTTCATTTCAAAATATAAACTAGTACTGAACATGTTTAAGCAAGCCTTTGGGTTTCCTGAGCATTACTTACGTCTATTTTGGACATGATTTACACAAACTTTGTAGAGCTCCTCACCCTGATGTCTCATGCTCATAGGCCTTTTGGTTCTTGAGAAGAAAATTTTATAAGCTTTTTCCTTTCTAAAGCCATGGCAACAATAATGTTCATGTAACAAAAAATAAAGGAATTGTACTATCCGCGTAGCGAAACCAAAGGCGCTGACCAGTTGATCTGTGCCTTTGTTTTCGCCTAGGCAAAAATCCGGCTTTCTCACAACGGGGTAGGTACATCTTCGTCTGTAAAAAAACTGTCTTGAAAAGGGCCATGCTACTTAAATTGTACCCACATATATACATTTTATCTGTTGATACAAGAATTGAAAATATGGTTTGATGCCTTTATCCATGGTAAAGCCATCTGAACTATGGTCAGTCTGATGCGCCTGGTCTTGTTCTGTTGAGCCGTGACAAAACAATACAATGTAACACGCATGCGTAAGCGAAGCACAATATATCATATCATGGTCTTCGCCGTGCGTTAAATATATAACAAAATCTTTGTTAAGTAAGATAATAATAATAAAATTATGCATATATATATGTTTATAGGAAGCTTTGCTTGTTGTTCATACTCTACCTTGATATTGAGTATAATATAAAGTTTCATATAATATAAAGAAATATAATATAAAGCTATTGGGAAAAGAGCTGCTCATTCTGCTTACGAAATATTGTTGGTTTGGTTTTTTCCCAGCTCGGTTTTTGGAGTGGGAATCATTTTCTGATTGCACCTTTTCCTGATCTTTGCCTACTTGTACCTTTTCAAATAATCTTGAAATAAAATAAGTTTAAACCAAAGTTTCAAACAACATTGAGACCTTGATCAGTCTTACCTTAGTTAAAGACATAATGCAGGTCTCCAGTGACCGGCGTTTATGCGTTGTCGGTAAATCATTTGCCTACCAACCACAACGAATTAACAATGGCGAAATAGCTTGACTGGTTCTGACACACGCTATCGTCATTTTGCTAGAAAGTAGGGAACGTCTAGAGTGACGCATGCGGTGGTGTGCATCTGTACAAGTTCTCCAACTCGATATATTGCTCCACCCCGGGCGTCCACCATACAAGGTACAAGTAGGCAAAGATCAGGAAAAGGTGCAATCAGAAAAAGGTTCCCACTCCAAAAACAAAGGGCTGCTAAAAAGATGTGGGCATTTGTTTTGATCTCGACGACGCATACAAATGCCGTTATCTTATTTCTTAACAAAGCATGGCGCATCAATAAGCGATTAAGCGACAGATCCCGTGTTATACATGAACATGTTTGTATACAATGTCTTCATCTATTAGTTCACATGTAGTCCATGAGAATATCCCTCAAAAAATATCCGAACTCCATTGTCAAACTCCAATTTCAAAATCGGATTAAGTTGGAAATGTCTATTAGTCTAGAGAACTATCTTATACTGTATTTCTCATATATTGCAAATTAAAATCTGAATAATAATATAAACATGTAAATATATAAGTATTGTAATTCAGATTTTAGATTTCACTGGATGATGAAATAATCTGGCAGATTCGGGGGTGGACCTGAATTTGCGGTGTATAGAAAATGTTTTGACTGATTATCAAAGCCAACACCTTCAGGAACAAGAATCCACTTGATTCCACCTTGTCACCCTTGGGCAACTCCCATAATTTAAGATGGCGTCCAAGAGGGTTCCCATCTGTTAAAACTTTAGAGTACAATGCATGTATAGTACGAAATTCAAGCTTTTCTGATCAGATTTCATCCACAAATGTTACAAATGTATCATTTTGTGAAAAAGAAGTACTTTCTTTGGTCTTTTGTGAGCTTGAAACAAAACTGGCATCCAAGATGGCCGCCTAAATGAAAAATGTTGGAATTTTCAAACAGATTCATACTTTTTTTTCACAATTTTTAACATTGTAAGTGGTGTAGAAGAATAATATGCAACAAATGAACCCAGCTGCGCCACATTGTCACCCTTTGTTAATTAAAATCAATTCAATATGGAATCCAAGATGGCTGCCATCTATAAAAACCATACAGTACTAACCGTGTATAATCCAAAATCTTGTGTTTTCTGATCAGATACAGTCAAGAAATGCCATATATGTATCATATTGTATAACAGTTGTACTTATATCTGATCAGAAAGGCGCTTAATTTTATCTTTGTATCATATTGTGATGAAATTGCTCGCCCATTGGCCTTTTATCAGTAATAAATAAAAATGGCGTCTAAGATGGCCACCGAAAGTAAACAAAAAAAAAATGTCGAACATATTTACGCTATTTTATCATATCTTTCCAAGTGCTGTCAAAGTGGCATGCAGTATAATGTATCTATTTGATACCCTTTTTCATTTTGGTTTACTGTGTAAATTCAATATCGCATCCAAGAGGGTCGCGGTTTGGCACATATAACGTACGGTATATAAACTATATACAGCATAATGATAATAAAAAAAAACAAACTATTTAATGCACAAAGGTGTTTTCATAAAGTTGGTATGTCGCACATGCATCTATGAGTGCTTCAGTGGAATTGCAGGCCTACAGTATTTTATAACTGTGAAATAAAATGGTATTTGATAAAATATCAAGTCTCAATTCATTCTGGTATTGCAACCACTACTTCTTTATCAAAAACTGCATATTTCTATTGGTGATTTCATATGTCGGACGGGGTCATGAACTGTGTGTTAAATTTTCTTAACTCAAATGCAATTTCTCTTTACCCCAGGTTTCGTAATTGCCTAACATCGCCACATGGAACTTTGATAATTTTCTAAGATTGACAAATGCTTGCATTGTGAAACCACACAATCGATAAAAGATGGTCCACAGAGAGTTCCAATCATTTTTAAAAATTGTAGTAGAACTGGGCAAATTTATCCCTTGTGCAATGATTAGAAGACATAAGTCAACCATGTGTACACAAATTTCTTTCAGGACAAATAGTATGTTCTATGTGGTTACCTTGAAAAAGACCAAACGCATTTAGATATGTAGCACATTCTTCGGCCCATTTGTCAACCTGTCTTGTCACTTACATATAATGTCCCATTTTGTGTCTACAAAGATTCTCTCGCCAACTGACTGGCACAAATATTCCTAGCATAACCTATCCGGATGTAAGTGGCCGTTTTAATGTTAGCAAATTAACCACTAGACATACAGACAGTGGAAAAGTCATATCTAAGGGTGGTATATTGAAGTTTTCTCTTTTTTAAATAATAAACAGGTGCAGTCAGTAGAATCTGACATTTTAGAAGTCATTCAACCCGCGTGTGCGATGTATATAAATTATAAAATGTGATCTTTGGCTATAAATTGAAATGTGATGGTCAGCTTCAGTCTTTGCGTTAAGGGCATGTTATAAAGTGTATATTTTGCTGTAGTTTATTATGGTTTATGGTTTGAACTCTCTTTGGTTCAGCCTTTGTCAGTTCCTTATCGGTTTCACAACACTATCATCTCTGTCAATCTACGCAAAGCAAACCTCTCCCGACATTAGCACTTACAAGACCAAAAAAGAGAAATGCTATTCAGCTGAAGTAGGAACAATACACAGCCAATAGTGACCTCATATGACAGATAACATATATGTAACAAATGGTCTTGAACCAAACAAACAATAATAAAAAAGATTAGCAGCTGTAATACCAGAAATAATCGTGATGTTGTTGCTTTAGATGGTTTGAATTATCTGCTGACGAGTTTCATTCACATATCTTGTTTTTGTTCTTTGCTTTACAACACAGTCAACAGCTATAGCTGTTTCTGGATGTTGTCCAAATGTTATGGGACTCCTACCGAATCATAGGACGTCATGACATGTGAATATACTTCAAAATCCAACCATCCACATGAACAATTAAGGCTTATATTTATGCATGAATGGTTTTACGCTTTTCCAAAACAGGCTCAGACCATTTAAGGAGTCAATTTCAGTGAATAAACTTTGAGTTTTTTTTAACTCAGAGGCGCAAAGAATGTACTATGAACTCGATGTTGCAATAACCGAACAAGAAATTGTAAACGCAATTAAACAGTTGATCTCGGGCAAAAGCGGGGGTCTAGATCGATTCCTAAACGAGTTTTTCATTTACGGAATTTACGTATTACCAAAATATTTATCAACGTTATTTAACACTATTTATGATAGTGGTCACCTTTCCTACATGTTGGACAGATGGTCACATAGTTCCGATTCATAAAAAAGGTCTTTTAATACAGTTGAAAACTACAGAGGTATTACATTATTAAGCACACTGGGAAAACTTTTCACAAGAACTTTGAACAATTGATTAACTGATTTGGCTAAAAACTATCCAGTTTATATTGAATCAATAGCTGGCTCATGGTATAAGGAAAAGGGGTACTGACAAGCGAAAACGGTGCGCAGCAATGAAATTGAACACTTCCCTTAATGATTTAGCGGCTAAACTAAGGGAACACGTCGAAATTCTATGCTTCTTATCTTAGTTCTCTACCTATTGCTGTATTACGTTCCTTGGACACAGAGGCTAACAGATTTTACGATAGAAATCATTAATGTACGACGTTGCACTGCTGACAAGATGTTATACTCAACACGCTCTTCGTCCATTTATCGATTCCGAATCTAATCATATACGGCATTTCATTAAAATCTCATTCATTAATAAAGGAATCGACTTCATTGATTTACCAAGTATATTCCAGGACAAATCAGTATCACAGTCTATACCTACGTACTTCCAAAACTCGGAACCTCCTATTATTTGTTACAAATATAACAAACCAATCAGAAATACAATTTTTAATTTCAATAAACTTGTTTTTGATCTTGATATCCATGCTAATACTCCTAAGTCTTGAGAGTGTAAAGATTCAGACATATAGTAACTGGAAATTTAAAAGTCATTTCGGATTCTAGAATTCGCAATATTGTTTCGAAAGGTCCGAAATACAGATTCCCTTCCTACATTAATTTCGACAAGTGTAGAGAGGAGATTGCATCTGCATTAAATGAATTCGGTAATCGATGGTGTAAACGAGAGGGTGTTGAGGATGGTGCTCTTAAAGCTAGGAAAAGAAGTATCTTCACTTGTGGATAAACGTATAAAGCTTTATTCACAGAATACTAATCTTTTAACGCCTTAGCCCAAATCCTCCTTCAGGCATTTAAAGCAGGTTATCCAAGAATTCCATAGAAAGTATGACTTGGTTCCAGCAGACAAGGCCGCAAACAACGTTGTTGTTGTTTGTAGGCTTCACTATATTAACACCTTAAAACAGGAGCTTGATGGTACCAGGGCTTATCAAGAGACAGATACTGATGAAATGTCTGTAGTTAATGCTCACCTAAATAAATTACCTGTTAAGTTTTCTGTTTTTGTTAATGAAGGCCAAGACAAACTTCCTACGATGTATTGGTTACCTAAGCTTCACAAAAGACCATACAAAGCTAAATTTATTGCTAATTCTAGTTCTTGTACTACCACTGAACTTTCTAAAATTTATGATAAACCTGATGACTTTGATTTTGATATAGAAAACTTTCCGTTTTTGGATGGTGACGTTCCTCGCCGTGCTTCTTATGGCGTATACATTTCACAACTTATTAGGTTCGCTAGAGTCTGCAATCATGTTGCGGACTTCAATGCACGAAATAAATGTTTAACAGCCAAACTTCTTCAGCAGGGCCATAGGTATCATAAACTTCGAAAAACCTTTTCTAAATTTTATCGCAGACACTATGAATTGATTTCCAAATATAATGTAGGTTAAAATACGCTTTTACGTGAGGGCCTTTCGGAACCAGAATTTTATGGTGACTTGGTTTACAAATTTAAGAAACTTATTGGAAGGAATGATTTTTCTTTTCAATTCAGAAAAATCATTACGCGTTACAGACGTATAGGATATAACTTAAATGTTATGCGACAGTATGCATGCCTAGTTTTTAACCCAATCACAGTTGATAACTATGCTGCCTTCTTTAATTGCACGCCGGTGGGTCGGGCGTCAGACTCTATGATGGCCCCGACATAAAGCTATTCATTTTAGTTGGTTTGGGCCGGAGCCTCTTGTCTGTTGCTTGGCCCACCGGGGATCAACTGGTGGTTTTCTTTTGCTCCGGTGTAAGTTATTGGGCGCCCAGGGATCTGTATCTATATCATGCAACAGACAGACGTAAAAGGTATTTGCAACAAGCAATCAAAAGTGATAATCTGTAAAACCATTAGGTATATTATAAGCACCAGTACATATACTGACGTCAACAAAAAACGCCTCAGTCAACTTTGACGCGTCATACTGCCATGATAAACAACTTAAATTATTTTAAATATTAGTCATATCTTTTGCTAACCTTTTACGCATTCGGAAATGCTGAAATGGAATTATTCAGACAGCTGCTTGAAAAATGACATGCTGCTGAAAACTTACACCCCTCGGAAATTCCCTATTCTGTTCCAGAACCGGTCTGTCAGGCATTGCTTCTTTCGATTACTGAAAGCCTTCTTTGCAATACTAACGCATACGCCATTGAGTGGGATATCCATATGTGACCATATGTTGTTGAAACACATTTTTGAAAACCGAATTTCGTTCTCTAGCGTTATTGACGTCACTGCAGCTAACGATCAATGCTTAAATGGTCATCGCATTTAAATGGCCAAAAAGTTTGGCAGTGGCTAGGGATACGGTACCGTATCTTTAGCCTGTGGGCTAGGGATACGGTACCGCATGCACAATAATCTTAAAAGTAGTAGCGTTAATTGTTTTTAATTGCTTGGGAAATTATGCATATATTTATATAACAACTGAAAAACGTACGAGACAAAGACGATTGCATTTTAGGCAATTTATTACTTGACGTTAATGGAAAATCGCTTGTAAACTTAAAAAAAAAGCTCCTTAGATAAAGGAACATACATGTATGTATCATTTTGACGCAAAAAGAAAAACATCGATCGACGTCTTAAATTAAACAGTAATTGCCAAAGTATCACAACATGATTTCCAACTTAAAATATTAAGCGCATAAAAACAATTACGAGAACAAGAAAACATGTAAAACAAGCGTAAAATTATATCATAAGTCACAGAAAGAGTTCTTTGATAGGCAATTTTTTCAACTGCAAATTCTAACTTAGAACGCGCAAGTCTTAGGAAATGTCAATTACTTTGTTTTATTTATATTTTTTTTTTTTCAAGTAAATGCACTGACGTGGAGAGCCGCAATTCAAATTTACGCCGTGTCTTTATCTGCAGCGCTTTGATAAAGACATGTTTTATATGTAATAGATAGATAGATAGATAGATAGATAGATAGATAGATAGATAGATAGATAGATAGATAGATAGATTCTCTCACTCCTGTCCCTCGAGACTTGAAGTTCTTGCCGCCGTGAATACACCTGAATGTTTAGTCTTTCATTCAACTTATACGAAACACGCACTTGCGCCTTTTCTACACTTCTATCTCTCTTATAGAACTGAGCACTTTCGGCATTCTGATAGCGCTCAATAGCACTTTCAAATGCACGAAAGTTTTCAATTTTTTGCTCGATGTGAAGTATACGAGCCATTCTGACGGTATGAATCAAAATTTGCATGCATGTTTTAAAATTGTACGGCGATGCTTAAATTGTTTTATACTGCAGTTACTTACTTAACCATAACAAAAGTTAAAAGCATTCGCCGAATACTAATTGGCAAATTAAACAAATGCCAATGTCTTACTTCAGGGGTTTAGCGGTAGGACAAAATAAATCAACACTTCATTACTGTTATGTTTGTTGTTCGCACATTGAGGCGCGGACATCGTATTGATGGTTATAAACAACTGATTGAGGCTAATATTATCATGTTATTATCTTCACGCATCGTTAGACACTTTCATACTGCGAGTTGGCTTTATATCCTTTGATGTCGGTCAAATAATTGTAGATAATGGTGATATTGCACAAAAACACACTCACATATAACAATTGAAAATTTCATTCCAAGGGGTCAGGAATAAAATTGAAATCTCTCAACTTTATATATTAACATTGTTTTCTTAAGTCTGTGTCTCTAGTCTTCCGTACCTTAGCCATTTAGGATACTGGCAATGATTCAACTTAAAACTCAACTGAAAATATCATATTATCGATTTTTAATCTATACCGTACCTCTAGCCATTTCCGATATATAGGCTACAGATACGGTACCGTATCCCTAGCCCACAGGCTAAAGATACGGTACCGTATCCCTAGCCACTGCCAAAAAGTTTTCAAAGGCTATCCTGACATGGCTATTTGACAAAGAATAGCTTCTATTGTTTCTTCTCCTGTCTTTCAGCGTGAAACGAACGTCCTTACGGATAACGTGTATTTGACGTCTATGGATGTAAGCGTCAGAATACCATTGCTCCATTCTTGGCTATTCATTTCAAATAATGCGATTTCATAATGATAATTTACGGCGTGCATCCGAATATAATGGCATCGTTTCTGAAATTGTTCATCATTAGAATTCGTTAGCATAAGAGACGTCGACGTCAAACAGATTTTGCTACAGATGCGTTGGCGAAAGAGCTACGGTAACAAAAATCGGTAGAGGGAATCTTATGCCGCCCATACTTTGGAGTCGCTTCGAATGCCAGAAACCGAACAGTATCACTTTTTCGTTCCGTCTGTTTGTTTTCTTGTGAAAAGTCCATATGTTGTTTGCAGTATTTCCACTTCACGTAGTCCAGTAAAATTACGTTTCAAACTTTTGATATTCTAAAGCTTGTTATACAACTTTGCAAGGGTTTTCAAGAATTTTCAAGTCAAAAACGTCTGTATAATGACGTCAGGGTGCATTTTTCAAAATGGTGCACCAACGCAAGGTTTGAGAAAAGTGCGCATCTTAACCAAATTCGGTTTATGCTATGCCATGAGAGAGAACGTAAAAATAAGGAAAATTCGCCAGTTGAATACTATGTTTGTTTTTATTTAATTTTCTTTTTTTATGAAATCTAATAGTTTTCGGTGTTGTCCCGAGTAAATCGGTGTCCCAGGAAAAGTGGTTTGTCTTCGTGTTGCTACTGTGGATTGTGCCTGCCTCTCTGTCGTGCTCGCTCCCTTTCGTTTCGGTTTGAACTTAGCCGGTTGGCTACCTTGTCGGGAAAAGAGCTAGTCATTCTGCTCTTCGTGTGTGTTGCCGGAAAATGTTTTGCTGTGTTATATGTACATTTTTATTTTCTTTCCCACCTGGTGTCTATGTTGAGAATTTAAATATTAATTGCATCGATGCCTGGTCCCTCTATTCTGTCATTTGGTAAATGCGTGTTGCCTGTCTGACAGGAGTGCATGTTCATCAAGATGGGCCATAATATTTGAGCATACAGTATGTTCAAGAGCATGTCAAGCAACAGGGCCGTAATTGCAGACAAGAGACCTGTCATGGTTTTAGAGAAGATTTTTTAGTTTTTCCCATTGTAAGTCTATGGGAGCTATCTGTTGCCATGGGAACCACAATTTTGATACAATCTGCTCCAAAATCTAATGCAATCTCAATCCCCCAACCCAATGATGATTCACATTAAATTTGATTAAGATCGGCCAACTAGTTTCAGAAATATTCTTCTTTGAAATTGTGGATGGACGGACGCTGCCGCCGGATGCCTGCCTATCCTATAAGCTCACCTGTGAGCCTTTGGCTCAGGTGAGCTAAAATGGGGTCCAAGGAAGTTACTTTTAATGGACATAATTTCCTGATGAAACAGCTTAACCACAATTGGGTTACCATGTTTTTGGAGTACGCACTTAATTTTTTCACTAGGAGAGCTTTTTGCAAATTCTGAGAATGATGATTTTTCACAGAACTTACTGACAAGGATCAGTAATAAATGTAAAGAGAGTAAAAGATGTGTTTATTCTATATATTATTATTACACTATGTACAAAATAAATGAAAATCATACTTCTAACAATCCTCTATCATTAAAATACACAAAAATCAGTCTTACAATATGATGAAATGAGCCGCGACGCGAGAAAACCGGTCTTCGGGGTTTCCGACCAGGTCCGACACAAACCGGCCTGTACAGTCAAAGAAGATAGATAGAAGCTTGAAATTTCGGATTTAAGAAGAAGAGAGATTGTACTATCTGTGTAGCGAAAACAAAGGCGCTGATCAGCTTCGCGGTTACCGCGAAGCTGATCTGCGCCTTTGTTTTCGCATAGGCAAAAATCCCATTTTCTCACGATGCGGCTCAAATACAAACAACAATATTGCATATTTTGTGGAGTTGTGAAAACTTGGACTAAAGCACAGCAATGCATGACAAGTTACTTCATATTACCCTGTTCAAACACAATTTGAATTGCTAGATACCCAAATCCATGCAGCAAAACTATTAATTTGTGAGGCTTTAAAAACCAAGAAATCTATTCCCAAAAGACCCCATTCAGCATCAAGGAAATTTTGATCTATATAACTTGAAGTAAATTTGCAGGCAATGCAGCAAACAACAAATGAGCCGCCTCATGAGAAAACCAACAATCTGCATATGCAAAAAAAGAAAAAATGCAGATCAGCTTTGCCATAATCGTTAAGCTGATCAGCGTCTTTGTTTTCGCTACACAAATAATACGATTTCTCTTCTTAAATCCGAAATTTCAAGCTTCTAGCCTGCTTCTGTGACTGTACAGGTCAGTTTGTGTCGCAACTGGTCGGCAACCCCGAAGACCGGTTTTCTCACGTCGCAGCTCATGTAATGTGGAATGTTTATTGCACCGCATGCTTGACAAACCCTCAATAAATGAGACTTCATGAAAAATATTAATCATTTGCATGTATTTAAATGAATTAAATACATATCTCCCTTGTTCTAAATTGTTTATATCACATCTTGAATGTTTGGTTTTTTTTTTATCAATTTGTTTAGACAAATAAGAATTCATGAATTTCAAAAGAAGCCCCTCTGTATAGTAAACACTTTCTTAGGTTTGGTACTCTTGCTATTCTGTGTTCCAAGTTTGAAGGTCATTTCTTAAAAGCAATATTTAGAGCAAAAACAGCATTCACTACACGGATAGTACACTTCCTCTTCTTTTTAAATCCTAAAATTCCAGCCTCTAGCCATCTTCTTTGCTTGTACAGCTCGGTTGGTGTTGGACCTTTTCAGAAACCAGTGTTAGTTTTCTAATGACACAGCTCAAATTACAGATTAGCCTTTCACTTAGTTCTCATACACCAAGAGACCAACACTGTTTAAGTCCAGCATCTATTGAGTGGTACTATAAAATCCTATGCTATAAGACTACAATATGAGCCTGTGCATGAGAAAACCAACAATTTGGGTTTTTGACCAGGTCTGACACAAACCAGCCTATACAGTCACAGAAGAAACCCAGAATCTTGAAAATTTGGGAATAAGTAGAGGAGGAAATGTACTATCCATGTAGCGAAAACAAAGATGCTGATCAGCTTCGCGGTTACCGCGAAGCTGATCTGCGTCTTTGTTTTCGCCCATGCAAATTGTTGGTTTTCCCATGCACAGGCTCATATTCTATGCTTTCTAGAGTGATGTATGGCATTTGCAAAGTCAAATTTCGCATAAGTTAAGGAATTCAAATGATTTATATTTTGTTATAGTAACATATAATTTTCTTTTATAATGCTCCATTGAACATTTTGTAGGTACTCATAAGCATCTCAGAGTGGCTTTTTGCACACAAGCTGTTGAAAAAATCAGTAAAATCATCCTGGTTCCTATTGTAATACAGGGCCCAGTTGTTCAAAACTTAATTAGCTTAATGCTGTCGTTAAGCCCTCAATTTGTTAACAATATAAATACACTGTTATTTTTTGTTGAAAAAATGTGAGAATCCTTTGCAATGCAAAGGATTCTCACATTTTTTTCAACAAAAAATTGTTGAAATTTTAATGAATCGTTAACTAACAATGTCGTTAATTTTGAACAACTGGCCCCAGCTCTTTAATGGTGATGTGGTGGTGTGTGTTGAAAATACCACACAGCAGTTACATTACGAAAGCATACCCATGCAATATACATGTACAGATTATTTCAGGCATAAAGATTGAAAATTTCATCAGAAAAAAATCGATACTTTTAATATTTTCGCTCTAAACATCGAGGAGGGTCTAACAAGTACCCCAATCTATGTTTTGGATCAATAATAAGGAAAATAGGTATACCCCTACAAATCCCAAATTTATTTACAAAAGTGGCGTTTTAGGGGGTAGACATTTCACAAACATGTTATCCTGATGTGGTCATGTAAAGCCATTGGTTTTGACTACTACTATGGAATGATGGTCATTTCCATGTCTTTTGGTGCATTTTATCCTACTTGTTCTGCCTTTGTAAGTTCCAAGTCATTTTTGGTCTAAAAATATGTTAAGATATACTGGTATAAGATGGTAAGAAGCTAATTTTTTTTAAAAAAAAGTGTATTACATCAGAGAGTTTATTTTATTTGAGCCTCCTCATGGGAAAACCAACAATGTGGTTTTCGAACAGGTCTGGCACAAACCAGTCTGTGCAGTCACAGATCTTGAAATTTCGGATTTAAGTAGAAAAGGAATTGTACTATCCGAGAAGCGAAAACAAAGGCGCTGATCAGATTCGTGATTACCGCGAAGCTGATCTGCGTCTTTGTTTTCGCCTATGCAGATTGTTGGTTTTCCCATGAGGCGGCTCATTTTTTATTTTTCCAATAAAACCAATTTTGAAGAAACAACTAGTAGAGCAAATAGCAAAACCCCTCTATGTTGATATATCTGAAAACTTCTCTAACTTCTTAACAGTTTTGGTTGTACTGTAGCCCAATTTGTGTCAGACCACGCAACCATAATATCTCTACACCCAAGTTTTCTTCAACGGGAACTCGATGACTTCCAATACACAAACATGATCTCAATCACTCAAAAAAATCAAGCAAACGCACAAAGAAATTGTGCGTATACAGTAACAGAACTGGTGATTACAATATTACACCAATAAATCATATGAGCCACCTCATGGGAAAACCAACAATGTGGTTTCTGAACAGGTCCAACACAAACCGGCCTGTACAAGCACAGAAAAGAGCTAGAAGCTTGAAATTTCAGATTTAAGTAGAAGAGGAATTGTACTATCCAAGTAGCGAAAACAAAGGCGCTGATCAGCTTCGCGGTACTGATCTGCGCCTTTGTTTTCGCCTATGCAGATTGTTGGGTTTTCCCATGGGGCGGCTAAATTATATTAATAAACAAGTAAAATATAAAATACATAATTTAAGCAAATTTTACAGGCCACATAGTCACAGACAATGTGACCAAGAAAACAAAAATTAGATGACATGCGAGCCTGTGCATGAGAAAACCAACATTTTGGGTTTTGGTCCACATCCAACACAAACCGGGCTGTACAGTCACAGAAGATGGATAGAGGCTGGAAATTTTGGATTTAAAAAGTAGAGGAATTGCACTATCTGTGTAGCGAAAACAAAGGCGCTGATCAGCTTTGCAGTTACTATGAAGCTGATCTGCGCCTTTGTTTTCGCCTACGCAGATTGTTGGTTTTCCCATGTGGCGGCTCAAGTATTAAGATCTTTACAATTATTAAAATCATCGTTTTTTCAAAAGAACATTTATGAGTTGTTTTTTTTTTTTCTTTGAATTTTGCTCAAAATTATAGAATGTGACTTTAGCAACTAATGTGTTTGTTGGTTTTTTTATTATCTCTGTTTCCAACAAAATACATGGGTGTCAAGAACACAAAAGAACCAGACACAATCATGAAGATGAAACCCTGAATTCATCTTTTCAACAGACCACTCAAAGGTTATAAAACACACCATATGTGCTATATCGTGAGAAAAGCCCACATTTTTTACAACCCAAACATCAAACTGTGAATAAGCAAGGTCCAATTTCCTTCTCTACGGATGTCATGCGATAAAGAACTTCACTCGTAAAACCACTATCTATTCTCTACACATATTCACATGAAGAAGGTTAATAGTATTTTCTCACAATATGGCTCATATTAAAGAACTTGAATATTGATCAATTTTTCAAAGAGCACTACAGTCATAAAGTAAGCACTGACACACTGATGATATAAAAAATGCAAGTTTAACTGGTAATTTAGTTTTCATCTCCCAGACTTTGTTCTGACAGTGGAAACACAACAAAACTTCATTAAAAGTAGAAAAGAGCCGCAATGCGAGAAAAATGGCCTCTGGTATTTCCCACCAGGTCCCACACAAACCAACCTGTACAGTCTGGGAAAAAGGCTAGAAGCTGGAAATTTCAGATTTAAGAACAAGAGGGATTGTACTGTACATGCAGCGAAAACAAAGGCGGTGATCAGCTGTGCAGTTACTGCACAGCCGATCTGTGCCTTTGTTTTCACATAGGAAAAAAATCTGGTTTTCTCGTGATGAGGCTCAAATTGTGTAAGTCTGTGTAGGTGGAGCAGACCCAGACTAGGAACAGTCTGATCAAGGTATTCACTGTTTGCCTTTCAGATGTTTTGCCACTGATTGTTTTATTGGTTTATGTCCTAGTCAACCATTTGTCTGTCATGACCAGATGGGACAATCACTGGTTATTAACCAGTACTATGCCAGTAAATGTCTTGCTCAAGGACACAACAGTGCCAGAAAGGTTCAAAGACCCCCCCCCCCCCCCCCACCGCCCAAACCTCCCAATCCAGGGTAAGACGCACATACCACTGGTCCACTCTCCTCTGTTTACAAGAATTCAAAACTTCACTATTTAAGACAATTTAACTGTATATACGTGCTAAAACTGCCTTCTCACGCCAAAACAAATATTCTGATCGGTATCAAACCAATTTTTAACCTATTTTCAGTACAGGCGCACCATTCACAAACATGCAGGAAAAATTACTTTGAATCACAATATTGGAGACATGAATATACAAATAAAACACTTGGATAATATATATATTCACAATAAAAAAAGTTCAAAACAGCTAGGGTGGATACCTTATACGCAGAGGTCCGAGCAAACTGATTTTGGGGGGTTTCCGACCAGGTCGAACATGAACAATGCTGTTTTAGTCAAAGCACAGGGCTAGAAGATTGAAATTTCAGATTTAAGAGAGAAAGTGATTGTTCTATCCTCAAAGTGGAAACAAAAGCACTAATCAGCTGTGTAGTCACTGCACAGACTGATCTGTGCATTTGTTTTCATATGCCAAAAATCTATGGTAATATACTATTGGTACCTGACCTGCATGTTAGAAGCCGTACAGCTAGAACTTAGTTAAACTTTCAAATAATTGTAGGCTGTAAATTTCACAGTAAATTAAGATTAAGAAAACACTGGTTCTAAATAAATCAATCACTTTTTGTTGTTCCATGATCAATCACTGACTTTGATGTCAGCATATAAAAAATTTGTGACCCACTCTTCAAAAAGGATGTACAGGACACTGACAAGCAGTCTTGTTTTTAATGTGGTGCAACTAGTCCCAGCAGGCACATGATGTCAAAATGACGTCATATCAAAGTCGATCAATGTCATGACGTCACATCGACATTGATATGACATCATTCTGATGTCATGTGCCTGCTGGGAGTGGTTCCTAACTAGTTCAAAATCCAACTACACTCATCATAAAATATCCACCCCTACTGTTCAACAGGGACATGAGCTCAACTCATCGCAAAATAGCTGAAAACTTCCTTAAAATGGCAAGACACTCTTCAGTAGCTTCTAAAACATTGACTTTGGTGTTTTTCCTTGTTATTTCTCATTGTATTAGCACAAACTTTTACACAAAGATAAATCAGGAATTGAAAATTAATTTCATGCATCCATAATGGAGCTAAGCATTGAAAGTAAGCTAGATTCACTATATCAAAGGATCTTGAATATAAATAGCAATGTTTTAGGTCTCACAACGAATTGTGAGCATATTGTAATGTGCCGCGGCATGAGAAAACCGGATTTTTGCATATGCAAAAACAAAGATGCAGATAAGCTATGCAGTGACTGCGAAGCTGATCTGCACCTTTGTTTTTGCTACACGGATAGTACAATTTCTCTTCAACTAAATCTAAATTTTCAAGCTTCTAGCCTGCTTCTGTGACTGTACAGGTCGGTTTGTGTCAGACCTGGTCGGAAACCCCGATAACCAGTTTTCTCACGTCGCGGCTCATGTAATGTGGAATGTTTATGCACCACATGCTTGACAAACCCTCAATAAATGAGATTTCATGAAAAATATTAATCATTCGCATGTATCTAAATGTATTAAATACATATCTCCCTTGTTCTAAATTGTTTATATCATATCTTTAATGTTTTTTGTTTTTTTTTGTTTATCAATTTATTTAGACAAATAAGAATTCATGAATTTCAACAGAGCAGTGGCTAAAAAGCCCCTGTTTATAGTAAACACTTTCTTAGGTTTGGTACTCTTGCTATTCTGTGTTCCAAGTTTGAAGGTCATTTCTTAAAAGCAATATAAAGAGAAAAAAATAAAGAATTTAAAACATCAGGGCTTGTCAAGCATTATGTTGCTATATATGAGCAGTGTCATGAGAAAACCAACAATAAGGTTTGTGAACATGTCTGACACAAACCAGCCTTTACAGTCACAGAAGCAGGCTAGAAGATTGAGATTTTGGATTTAGAAAAAGGAGGAACTGTACTATCTGTTCAGCGAAAACAAAGGCGCTGATCAGCTTCGCAGTTACTGCGAAGCTGATCTGCGCCTTTGTTTTCACATATGCAAACTGTTGGTTTTCCCATGATGCAGCTCATTTTATTCCTTACACCTTAAATCACTCTGCACTGACGGAAGAAGCCTTTCTTTAAGATAGAAAAATGTTATAATTACAACATTCTTAAACAACTAACTAATATAAATTATGAGCTACTTTTGTGGAAATGCAAAATTGATATAGATATAAAAAGCTGTGCAATTTGAACTGTTTAAATATAAACTTCATGACTTCTAACTATATCTGAGAATTTTTCCTACCTATTAACAACATCTACAATGAAACATGGTATAAATCTTTTTTTTTTTTTTAAAAAAAAAAAAAATCTGCTGTTTAAAATCTATCTTTAGAATTTTGTTTCATCTGTAAAGCATACTGTATTCAGACACATGATTTATGCTGAACACAGTCAATGCAACAAGATTAATCAATGGTTTGTATTTTTACCACAGGGATGAGAAAACCTCCAAAGAAAACATTAAGTCCAAATCAACAAACCTCTGCAAAACCTTGGAAGTAAAATATCTATGGCCAGTTGTTAAAATCAATGGCATGATTAAGAATCCTTTGTTTGAATTTCAAAAGATTAAAGATACAGATGCAGTTGTTTTTGTTGAGTAAAATGTAAAACAATTTCTAAATTTCCCAACACAAAGAACAGAACTTAGAAATGTTGTTGGCATGTACCGAACAAGTTAACATTGTATTAGGAAAACATCACTAGGCTAAGAATGTTTTGAAAAAACCTAACCTAAAGTATTAATAATAGTATCACAATATTTGAGCCGCCTCATGGGAAAACCAACAATCTGCATATGTGAAAACAAAGGCGCAGATCAGCTTCGCAGTAACTGCGAAGCTGATCAGCGCCTTTGTTTTCGCTACACGGACAGTACAATTCCTCTACTTTCTAAATCCAAAATTTCCAGTCTCTAGCCATCTTCTGTGACTGTACAGCCTGATTTGTGTCGGACCTGTTCGGAAACCACATTGTTGGTTTTCCCAAGAGGCGGCTCATTTATTCTTTAATTCCCGAAACTATTGTTCCAGCAGTGGGATCAATAAGGTCAGTATTTGGTAATCATAAAAAGACAATTTACGCTATCTCCCCTACAAAAACAATTTCAGTTATGTCCCATATAAGGGCAATTTCAGTTATCTCCCCTATAAAGACAAATACAGTCCCCTCCCTTGTAAGGAAATTGCAGCAGTAATTTTTTCAATAAAACCTTCAATTGTTTGCACTCACCAAAATTCATTTAAAGGGATTTATTAATGCCAATCACACCAACAAACGTAATCTCTTAGTCATTATAAATTTGCAAAAACTGTCCTTCTATAATAACCAAATACCAATTTCATTTCCATCAAAAAACTCCCTGGTTGCGTTGAATGAGCTGCTGAGATCTGGGCCCAAGGTTAGAGAACTTTTTTTCATGCTCAACTAAGCTGAGCATGAAACTTTGATTGCTAATAAAACTGATATAGCCAATATGAGAGGAAAATTGGAGGTTTCAATCACAAAATCCAGTCATGTATCTTACTAATAAATGAGCCTGTGCGTGAGAAAACCAACAATTTGGTTCCAACCAGGTCCGACACAAACTGGGCTGTACAGTCCCAGAAGATGGATAGAGGGTGGAAATTTTGGATTTAGAAAGAATAGGAATTGCACTATCCTTGTAGCGAAAACAAAGTTGGTGATCTGAGCCTTTGTTTTTGCCCAAGCATTTCGTTGGGTTTTCTTAAGCAGTGGCTCATTAATGTCATAATGACAACAATTACTAAGCATGATTTTCAGTCTCAGCTGATTTGAGCATGAAAAATGTTTTTTTAAACCCTGGGATCTACCCTCAAGATGGAGGATGCCAACCAGCACTATCAAAGTCTCTCCGTATCTAGGTTCTGCGGTGTCTCACATCTCCATGGTCTTTTTTCTCATCTCTGCAAGGAACACAATTAAATTTGAGCATATGGGTGAGAAAACCAACAATTTGAGTTTCCGATTAGGTTTGACACAAACCAGCCTGTACAGTCACAGAAGAAAGCTAGAAGTATGAAATTGAAATTCTAGATTTAAGAAGAATACTGTACTATCTGTGTAGAGAAAACAAAGGCGCTGTTCATCTTCGCAGTTATAAAACTTTTTAACCTTTAAAATATAAAGGTAAGATCCTTTGGAAGCAGTGGGAACATTCAAAGGGAGTTTTTTTTGTTTTTTTTTTTAATATGCATTTTTCAACTGTTATAATGAGGTTACTTACTAAAGACATATAGCAAAAAAATCAATTTAGGAGCCATGACATGACCATGTTATATTGAAAAACACATTATAATTGCGTTCTGTCATGTAATAGAAGAACTACTCACTCGTTAGCGTCCGGGGAGTCATCCTCGTCCTGCATCTGTTTGCTCTTCCTTTTCTCATAGATGAGAATGATTGCACACAGAACTATCACCTCGGCAACAATACCCAGGAATGGCCACAGGGCAGCAAGCTTGTCTGGAATGAACATTTCAACCATGTTATTAGAAAATCAACAATGTGGTTTTCGAACAAGTCCAACACAAACCGAGATGCTCAATCACAAAAGATGGCTAGAGGCTGGATATTTTGGATTTAGAAAGTGGAGGAATTGCCCTATCCACAGATCAGCAGGTCTGAGGCATAGATATATAGCTGTCACAGAATATCAAAATTTGAGCCATCACATGAGAAAACCAACAATTTCGGTTTCCAACCAGGTCAGACACAGACCGGTCTGTACTGTCACAGAAGAACGCTATAAGCTTGAAGCTTTGGATATAAGTAGCAGATGAATGGTACTATCCATGTAGCAAAAACAAAGGCGATGATCAGCTGTGCAGTTACTGCACAGCTGATCTGTGCCTCTGTTTTCAAATATGTGAAAATCCAGTTTTCTCATGACATGGCTCAAATAATATAAATCACGTTCCTACCTGATATGCGGGTTTGTTATAATTAAGTCATGTCAGGATGAACACTTGTCACCAACATGACAGGCATCAACAAGTGTTTGCCTTACAATGCTGAGCACCAATCAAGGTAGCTCGGGTTGGAACCCACCACTCCCTCTTGAAAAAGCAGACAATAAATTTTTTTATGAAAATCCTCTAAGCAAACAGAATAGCCCCATCTGCCCCAGATGGGGCTTTGTAATATAAAAAAAATGTTTGTCAGATCTGGAGCGCTTTCGTTTGCCTATGTCTCATAAATTTTATAAGACACAAGACTTGTATTTGTTCATCTCAAACTTATAGCAATTAATCTCAAAACTGTAGCAAGTTATCTTACCTTTAACTCGGATGAAATATTCAGCAGTTGCAGTTTGGTTTTCAAATCTCGGAGACGAAGCAATGCATGTGTACGCTCCTTTATCGTCAAAGTCAAGGGAATAAATAGTCAGCTTTCCTGTCGGCGAGCCTTCATATTCTGAGAAATGGATGCGTTTTGTAGTGTTGAATTCCTTGCCATCTTTACGCCATTCGACCGTAGGGAATGGGTAGCCTGATACTTTACATGTGAGGTCGAGTTGTTCCCCTTGGACCATGTTTTTGTCCTTCCTTTGACTGCCTCCCTCAATGGCTGGGGGTGCTGAAAGAGAAATGACATTTTATTTTATACTTACCAGTGAAATCAATGTATATGAAAAATAAATAAAAGTAATATTTTCACTGATATTGATATTTTCACTAGTGATTCATATCAGCCAATGGTTTCATTTTTCACTGTAGAATTTGGATTATTCCTGAGGTTTCTAGTCACTTGACGTTAGAATGTAAGTAACAATTTTGTATAAAAATTGTGTTTTCAATTTTTTTTTTTTTTTTTTACATTTTCAGTCTCTTCAACGGAAAAACATACATTTATTATATAAAATAATAACTAGAAATGCGTGTTTGTAAAACACTATGCCCCCAACTGTATGCTTGCCCCTAAACTGGCAGCTTGTATGATTCATTTCATTGGAATGAAGTGAAATTTAATTTCCTGTTGCCTCTGTTTTGACCTCGATCCAGAAACAGAATGTAAGCTTTTTACATACAAGTTAGAAATGGAGTGAAAATTTCAAAATCGAGTATTTTTGCCAAAGTTTGACGGAAAGTCCTCAAAAGTTAATCAGGTGATCATCTTCTCAGCCCCAACCAGTATACGAAATATGAAGGCTCTAGCTTAAATACTTTTTGAGATATCTTGCACACAAGATTTTCAAATTTTGTTTTGAAAGGGGCATAACTCCAAACAGGGGCATAACTCAGACATGAAAAAAATATGGGTCAACTATTTTTTCATGAGAAATCTGTATATGAAATTTCAAAACCCTAACATTCACCTTTCAAAAGTTTCAAATTTCACCGAATCAAAATTTCAAAATTCCGTATTTTTGTCAAAATTTTACGGAAAGCTCTCAAAACTTTTTCAGGTCATTTACTCCTCAGCCCCAATCAGTATACTAAATATGAAGGCTCTAGCTTAAATACTTTTTGAGACATCTTGCACACAAGATTTTCAAATTTTGTTTTCAAAGGGACATAACTCAGAAAAGGGGCATAACCTAGACATGAAAAAAAATACGGGTCAACTATTTTTTCATGAGGAATACACACATGAAATTTCAAAACCCTACCATGCACCGTTCAAAAGTTAACGGACGCACACACACACAGACAGACAGACAAGCCAAAAGCAATATGCCCTTCCAACTTTTTCAAAGTTGGGGGCATAAAAAGAAAATTCACTTTCATTCCGGTAAATACCAAATATATTTCATCTTGTGTTGAAAACATCAAAATTTTCACTCATGCTGTGCACTTATGAACATAATGTTTTCAACACATTCGATGAAATATATTTGGTATTCAACTAAAAAATGTAAATATCCTCTATATGACATTAGAATATTTTACTATCACAGCTGATCAGTACCCTTTTCACTTCACAGATAGTTCAATCCCTCTTTTTCTTAAAAGCCTTCATATGTGAAGCCCGTTTTTCTTGTGCCACTGCCCTTTTCATGAACTTACCTCCAACAAACAGTGGCTGAGGTCGAACTCTGTGCTCCTCAGCATGACCAGCGTTGAAGACAATTTCACAGATGTATTCGCCCATATCTGCTCGAACTGAAATCCAACAAAACAACTCTGGTCAGGTTACCATATTTTGTACCATTCTGTTAAGTTTTTAAAACTCTGGCTGAATTCAAACTTTATAGTTTACAGGACATTGGAAAATAAGTTAAAGATATGAATAAAAACATATTGTCAGTTCAGTTTCAAATATACCATATTCATTCTAATAAACACACATGCTACAATAAGCACAAGCCCTGCTCTTTTCCAAAAATAAGGCACACTGCTAGACTAGCATATTGGTATTTTGCACAAACTTTCCACATTAATACCATATCAGTCCCATGAAAACGTAACTTTAAATGTTCAAACACTATTTTGCATCAGTTGGAACACTTAAATGACATCATCACTGATGTTTTGACATAGTTATTTCAGCAATTTTATTTGCTGATTTCAGCAATTTTGCTTGCTGTTTTTATTTGTAATGTATGCTGATTAGAAAGATATGGTAACCTTAAGTTATTTTGAAAAGTTAAGCATGCTGTGCACTAATTAGTACAAATACAGCTGAGGACCTGTAACTGGTCCAATACAAAATAACTTGGTTAATGAGATTTTCATTAATTAACTATCAAAAGTCCATATCTGTCCATATCATCCGCTGTCAAGCATACCTTCATCATTCTTAGCACCCATGTCTGACATTCTTTTCAAAGATGCTGACATGAATTTTGTTTGTTTGTTCACTATTTTACTTGATCGGCTCAATCGCCGCCATTGTTTTTGTCTCAACTCATTATTCCGACATTAAACGCGGCACATGACCTTGCGTGTCGTATTTTGACCAATCAGATGTAGGGGTTTCCATACAGATAGCAGGTCAATCCATATAGATACAAGGTCAACTGTAATAGTGCGATGTCAGCTGTATTAGGTCGAGGTGAAATCCAGTATAGACTATGCGATAAAAGAAATGTCACCAGTATGCCACAGACCAAATTCTCTGTATTTAAGGACTATAAACTAACTAGAAATAAGTGTTTGTAAAACACTATGCCCCCAACTGTATGCTTGCCACTAACCTGGCACAGTTTTTTCATTATTTTTGAAAATCATGTAAGCAAACAGAGTTGACCTGGGCACAAATAGCAAACTTGAGGACTAACAGTGATAACAGATGCACACTTAAATCCGAAAGTGGTAAAATTGATAAATTTTCAAAATTCCGTAATTTTGTCAAAATTTGACAAAAAGTTCTCAAAAGTTAATCATGTGATCTACTCCTTGTTCCCAATCAGCATACCAAATATGAAAGCATTAGCTCAAATACATTTTGAGATATCTTGCACACAAGATTTTCAAGATTTTTTTTCAAAGGGAGATAATTCAGAAAGGGGGCATAACTCAGAAAAGAAAAAAAATACGGGTCATCTTTTTTTTCATGAGGAATCCATATATGAAATTTCAAGACACTAGCATCCACCGTTTAAAAGTTAAGAAAAAGTGGTGCGGACACACGGACACACGGACAAGCCCAAAGCAATATGCCCTACCAACTTTTTCAAAGTTGGGGGCATAATAAGTTAATTAATAATGTATCAAATAAATTTACTAACAACCTGTAACCTCAATGAATCTACAACTTCAACTGTATTTTGTAAGCAAGTATTTTCAGGATTAGAAGAATATGGCTGAGGAAATAACAAAAGTTGTAACAGATACCTGGGTCATTAATCACCAGGGAGTTGTTCTCCGCGTATATGATGTACTTGCTGTCCGTAGTTAGGTTCTTGCCATCTCTGATCCATGCCACCTTGATGTCATCAGAGGGGCTCACACCTTCAGGGACACATTGTAGAGTGACGGACGTCGCCCCCTTTACTAGATTGTCATTGCTCAGAGAAACTAAAATAGAAAAGGCAAGATAAGGTAATAATAAATGAGAGGCATCTCAACTTTTTTTTTTTGCACAGCTGATCTGTGTGATCAGCACCTTTGTTTTCACATATGCATGTTGTTAGTTTTTTTATGCTGGGGCTCATATAATATGCATCTGGGATATAATTGACCATCTTGACATGAACTTAGCTATCGACAAGGCCCTCCCAGGGGTTTTGGGGATTCAGGAAGAAGGGCTATTTTTCAGGGATTTGGGGAGAAGGGTCATTTATTTTCAGGGATTTGGGGAGAAAGCATAACTTTTTGAGGTTTTAGGGAGCAGGGAGCTGAGGAAAAACATTTTTGGGAGCTGGGGAGAATGGTCATTTTTCTTTCAGGGAGCAGTGAGCAAAGACCCTCCACCCCTGGGGGGGCCTCATCGACTTTGGACTTAAAACACTGAGTTCATTAAAAAAAATCTCCTTAAGAATGTCTGAAAGGTAAGCAACAACCAGGCCCAGAGGTTATAAAACTTTTTTCATGCTCAACTCATCTGAGACGAAAATTTATCCTGCACATAAATGTTAAAATGCCAACAATTGTTGGCATTTTAACATTTTTAAGCAGGATAAATTACTAGTTTTTTAGTTTTGAACCTGAATATTCCACAATTTTTTACTATTTTCAGCATTCTATCAGCAGTTGAAATTTCATGCTCAGCTGAGTTGAGCATGAAAAAAGTTTTATAACCTCGGGGCCTGGAACTGGTGCAATCAGAACCAAAGTCAATAAATGTCAAGTTAAAAGGTGAAAGTAGGCAATGAACAAGAAATGACACAATCAGAAAGAAATTCCCACTCCAATAACTGAGGTGAGAAAAAACTTTATAAACAATCAGATACTTATACTGTACTAAGAAAACAGATTGTAAGCTGAGTAAGCAGCTATTTCCCAATAGGCTGGCACTTAGTTACCCTAACTTAACTAAAATTTGAAAACGTACATAAGGCGCAAACAGCACAAAAAAAAATTCAATGCAAAAAACATAAAACAATTAGAACCACTACAGAAATATCGCATTGGAACGATCAGAAATATAAAACTACAATCAAATCTTTCTTGTTAATTTTGGTGGAAAAGCTCATTTTAGATGTTTTGACAATGCCTCAACGTTGGATAGAAGTCCCAGAAAAAGAAGACAACCTCCTGTTATGACCATAGCTGTTTACTGGGATGTTAAGCCACAAATCAATCTGGCTGTGTACTGTTTACTGGGATGTTAAGCCACAAATCAATCTGGCTGTGTACTAACATCATTCTGTACATGCAGGCTGGATTTTTTAGGCATTTTTTGTTCTTACAAATAGGATGATAACAATGATTATGCATGTCAGTGTCCTGATAATGCTACACATGCCTATGAATATGAAAAAATTAAAAAGTCATGTCATGGGTAAACCCACTCTTTATCTCAACCACACCAGAAACAGCACAGATCAAACTACATGCACATCCATAATGATACAGACTTATCAGTAATTATAGTTCTTTGCACAGATCAGCGGTCAGTTGTTCAAAACAACATTGTTAGCTTAAGTCATCGTCATGGTTAAGACCTCAACTCGTTTTAAGATAAGCAAATACACTGTTATTTTTTGTTGATAAAATGTGAGAATCCTTTGTACTGCATATTAAGTTTCAGAGGAGATGTTTGAACATTGTGGAGAATGACAACGAACACAAAGACGCCGACACCAGAGCTTGACCATTGTATAAGCTCACCTATGAGCCTTCGGCTTAGGTGAGCTAATAAAAGCGTATAGAATATATATACGCAAACCTGAAATTCAATTCAAACATCCTAATTTTCTTGGGGAGAGAAGAAGTTTCTCACTAAAGTTCTTGGTTAGCTTGAACCCTGGCATATACCTAAATATCTTGTTATCCCACTTTATGACTCGTCAATGTAGTAAAGTACTTTTTTAATAATAACAAAGGTGCTTTGCCTTAGCATACTCTGTTCTGTTCTGTTGTGAGTAATTCTATCCCCTTGCTAACATTACGAAAACATGCCCATGTAACATGCAGATTTTTTTCTTGAGTTGTAAAAATGGAAATTTTTCAATAGATTTTTTAATACATTTTTTCTTATTTTTGTTCCAAAACATATAGATGGTGGGTACTCATTAGAACCCCCTTGCCAAGGCGGTTCTAACGAGTACCCACAATCTATGTTTAGGAGCAAAAAAAAAAGAAAAATAGGTATACCCCTGCATATCCCAGTTTTACTATATAAAAGTGGGGTATAACGGGGTATACATTACACCGACATGTTATCGTGATGAAAATAGCAAGCTTTCTCATACCACGCTATCAATGGCAAAAGTTTCCAACTCGATTTCAAAAGCCAGCCAGAGGGTACTGTTCATGTACATTTTCTTCATAAAGGTATAAAAAAAGCTTGAATAGTGTGTAAAATTTCTATAAGTGACATTGACAGTAAATGCCCTTGGAGATAGGATACAAGATAAACATAGATACAAATGGATAAATATACAATTATACAATCATATATTTATGATCAGATGGTGAATTTTATACATTAATATGCATAGAATCAAGATAAAATTTCACAATGAATTAAATTGAACATTTTAAACCTGATCATGAGAACATCTGTAGATTGTGTTTCATGACCAGGCCCAAAGGTTATTAAATAACATTTAACATTTTTTTTTCATTTTTCAGCGGAGCAAAGAATTCAAACTTCCCTTAAAAATTTGAAAATGAAAATAAAATATTTTTTTTTTTTAGTTAAAATGCTATAAATTCTTGAAATTTTACAAACATTGCATTTTGGAGAAGAATAAATTCCAGTCTAAACACCTTTGAGCAGGACATGCAATTTCAGATAAGCCCTTATTTCACTAGAATGCGACAACTGGAGACTAGTTTGTGAATAGTTCATAATAAATAAACACAACTTTCACATTGCAGTCTCATTGAATGGACATTTATGCCACAAATGCGTGAATTTCAGTCTAATTTTGAAAATATATCTCGCAACTGTCACACCACAGTCGCGAGACATTCGTGAGAGTGTCTCACGACTTTCCAGCGAATGCAGCTTATTTTCATTCTAATTCGTACGACAGTGACACACGACATTTGTGAAAGTGTCGCAAGACATTTTGTACGAATGTCGCTTTGTTTTATTTTCTCGCCAGATAGTCCCGAGGTGTTCCCATGTTTTCTCAAGACTGTCGTATGACACTCGCACGACATTTGTATGAGTGTCGCAAAAATTTCTCATTAAAAATTTGCAAAAATTTGGCAGCGACAGGTTCGCGACACTTGCACAAACGTCGCACAAGCGTCGCGGGACAGTCTTGCGAAATATTTTGGCAGAAAAATTCGCATAAAATTTTTAAACATGTTTAAAACCTTCGCCACCAATTTGCGACTAGTTCGCCACACATGAAAATTTTCACGACACTCGTGTGACACTCACACGAATGTCGTGCGAAAGTCCGCGACAAAATTTGCAAAACAGCTGCGAGAAATTCGCATGCCAGTGAAATACTAGCTTTACACATGTCTGCCTGTGCGTGAGAAAACCGGCAATATGGGTTCCCACCAGGTCCGACACAAACCTGCCTGTACAGTCACAGAAGCAAGCTAGAAGCTTGAAAATTCGAATTTAAGAAGAAGAGGGATTGTACTATCCTAGTAGTGAAAACAAAGGCGCTGATCAGCTTCGCAGTTACTGTGAAGCTGATATGCGCCTTTGTTTTCGCCCAAGCATTTTGCTGGTTTTCTCATGCAGTGGTTAATGTATGAAAGCTTATTGCAACAAGGCAAGAGCTAAACTGAAGCAAAGTGGTCGGCAAAATAGGATCGAGCCTAGTAATGAGCCTATATGAAAACAAAGACGCAGATCAGTTGTACAGTGACTCCACAGCTCATGAAGGCTGCTTGTCTTAAAGCTAAATAGATTATGATAGTACATGTACTTATATAATATGAGCCGCTGCATCAGAAAACTAACAATTTACGTATGCGAAACAAAGGTGCAGATCAGCTGTGCAGTAACTGCACAGCTCAGATCAGCGCCTTTGTTTTCGCTACAAGGATAGTACCATTCCTCTGCTACTTATATCCAAAGTTTCAAGCTGCTAGCGTTTTTCTGTGACAGTACAGACCAGCCTGTGTCGGACCTGGTTGGAACCCAAATTGTTGGTTTTTGCATGCAATGGCTCATATAAATCCTTGTCTACTTTAATCCAAGATTTCCATCCTCTGGCCTTCTTCTGTGACTGTACAAACCAGTTTGTGTCAGACCTGGTTAGAAACATCAAAGAAAGGTTTTCTTGAGTCGAGACTTATCTATACCTGAAACAGGTTTTCCCACAATGCAGCTCATATAATAATGAACCAATAAAGTTCACTCACATATAGTGGAAAAAATAAACAAGAAAAACTAAATAATAATATAACTGCCTAAATAAATTTTATGAAATAAAAGATGAGAAAATATGAGCAGCATCACAAGAAAACCTGTATATTACTCATAATTCAAAGACCCAGATAAGTATACAGAATCATATACAATTAGACTCGGATTACTTCTTACATGTACCAGTACTTATTTATTGCCTATAGTCACCATTTTTGATCGGCTGGTTTCCAGCTTTAAAAAATCAATAATGGAAATACAGGTAACCATAACCACCCTGACCTCAAGGTCAGGGTGGTAAATGGTTACCTGTATTTCCGATATTGATTATTTGTAAGCTGGAAACCAGCCGATAAATTCAGTACCTTAATTAATTTTTTAGCCTATAGGGTATTTACGCACCCCTTTTTCATTCAATTGCGTATCTGGAATTTTAATTGGGTAAGTTCAATTCTGTTACGCACTCTATTTTCAATCAATTGGGTAAAATGGAAAACAATTTGGTAAAAATGATGTTCGAGGTGTACTTTCCTTATTTTCTTCTACTTTTGCTTTTGCATAGCATAAAATAAAAGGGAAACATTGATTGGTTGAGAGAATTAACTAAAATCGCAGTCAACCAACGAAAAAACAGAAAAGAAATGGCTTCCAATTGATCGATTTGCGCATGTCCAATGACATTTTTGTTTAATCTAGACGGCGTAAGCCGTTCTGCGGCGCACACCGATAAAAAACTGGTACGCAATTGATTTTTCCGGTATTGCGTTTGCGTTTTCTTATGCTACCAGATCGTTATTAATTGCGTTTTTTCATATTTTAATTGGGTAATTACGCAAATACGCAGCCTAATTAAGGTACTGGATAAATGCAAAAATGGTGAATAGTTTAGATTGGAAATTTTGTGTCTAAGAACACCCTGTTTACCCATAATTTTAAAAGCGCAGACTGATTCAACATCACATATGACAAGATGCAGTGCCGTGATTGGAAGCCTCATCAAATGGGCTTTTAGGTATTTGCAAAATTGATATTGCTTTGCTATATGAGCCGTCACGTGGGAAAACCAACAATATGGTTTCCGAACAGGTCCGACACAAACTGGCCTGTACAAGCACAGAAAAGAGCTAGAAGCTTGAAATTTTGGATTTAAGTAGAAGAGGAATTGTACTATCTGAGTAGTGAAAACAAAGGCGCTGATCAGCTTCGCGGTTACCGTGAGGTTTTCCCATGAGGCGGCTCATATGTTGTTGCTTATTAGGCTTTAGTGGCTGAAACCGGGGTATGGCCCATCCGTTTTTCTCCTTAATATACTCGCTGCTTTTAAAGGAATTCAGTTTTATTTTATTTGCTATTATTGCAGCTGGTGTTGTGCCATGTGGTGGCCCTAAAAAGTCTCCCCGTACATTATCCATAGTACAGATTATATTTTCCTTTTAGTCCTTTGAGATCAGCGAGAGTATTCTGAGAAATCAGAAATTCATTATTGGTTCAGATTCATTTTCTATTGCAACATTTTATATATTTGGCTCTGTGTAGGTAACTAGTCTTTGTATCGACTATCTTGTTGAAAGTTGCAAAATTAAAATATTTCTCTTTGGCTCCATTTTGCCAAATCTAAAGGGTCACTGAAGAGGGTTGAGTGGCCCAAAACCGCAGTAGGGTCCATCCCTTTTCTCATAAATACATGTATACTCGCTCGGCTCTTACAGGAATTCAGTATTTATTTCCAATCAATGTACTACATTTTGTCACTTGTCATCTGGTGTTGTATCAATATCTGCGCAGTAAGTATTTTGGTTGCATCATGGATATAGGGTTTAAGGTCAATATCAAATTTAGTTGAGCCATATTTCAGAGACAATTTAGATGATCTCACTTTCACATTACAAGTCTGTCATTCATCTGTTGATTTTGTTATTCCATCTTTAGAGGTTGTATAGCTCACTTTGTCCTTGAAACAGATTTTCTTGTGATAGGAGCCACGTCATGAGAAAACCAGATTTTTGCCTAAGCGAAAACAAAGGCGCACTGATCAGCTGTGCAGTAATTGCACAGCTGATCAACGCCCTTATTTTCGGGACATAGATAGTACAATTCCTCTTCTTCATAAATCTGAAATTTCAAGCTTCTAGCCATCTTCTGTAGTTGCAAAGACCAGTTTGTGTCTGACCTGGTCGGAAACCCTGCAGACCCGTTTTCTCGCGTCGTGGCTCATATGGCTCATAGAAAGAGGCAAAATTTCCACAGTTTAAAGAAGTCTAAGAGAATGACTACATGAAAGAAAACTCAGTAACTCATTGCTACTTACCATTACCTACATACATGTAAATAGAGATCTACACTCAATTAAACAGTGGCCATATGTTTAAGATAAGAGCTGTCGCAGGACAGCGTGCTCGACTGCTTCTGACCTTTGTCAAACATAAGGCCAAACCCGACCAGTAACCCATGATGCAATAAGGCAAAATCACTGAACCATGGAAGTTAACTATAACTACCTAAGATTTAGAGGTCTCACTCATATTGTGAAAGAAGTGTGTTCATATATCAACTGAGTGCCAAGACACAAGGCAAAATCACTGAACCGTGAAATAAGGCCACACTGACCTATAAGTATTTCAGGGTCAAAGGTCTAGTGATACTTACTCATAATGTGAAAGAAATATGATCATATACCCATTTAGTGTTGAGATATAAAGCAAAATCACTGAACCATGAAATTAGGTCATAGTGACCTATAAGTATGTTTGGGTTAATGGTCTGGTCATACTCATTCATAATCAGAAAGAAATATAAAAAAATACCAACTGAGTGTCGAGATATAAGGCAAAATCACTGAACCATGAAATTAAGTCACAGTGACCCAGGAATACTTTACAGTCAAAGGTCTTGTCATACTCATACATATCATGAAAGCAGTATGTCCATATACCAATTGAGTGCCGAGATGTATTGGAAAATCACTGAACCGTGAAATCAGGTCAAATTGACCTAGGACTACTTTAGGGTCAAAGGTCTTGTCATACGCAAACATAGTGTGAACGAAGTTTGTTCATAAACCACTTGAGTGCTGAGATATAAGGCAAAGTCACTGAACCATGAAATTAGGTCACAGTGACCTATAAGTATATTGGGGTCAAAGATCTGGTCATACTCACTCATAATCTGAAAAAAGTATGAAAATATACTAATTGAGTGTCAAGATATAAGGCAAAATCACTGAACCGTGAAATAAGGTCATAGTGACCTAGGACTACTTCAGGGTCAAAGGTCTTGTCATACGCAAACATACTTTGAAAGAAGTTTGTTCATAAACCATTTGAGTACCGAGATATAAGGCAAAATCACTGAACCGTGAAATTAGGTCACAATGACCTATAAGTATATTGGGGGTCAAAGGTCTGGTCATACTCACTCATAATCTGAAAAAAGTATGAAAATATACTAATTGAGTGTCAAGATATAAGGCAAAATCACTGAACCGTGAAATTAGGTCACAGTGACCTAGGTTTACTTCAGGGTGAAAGGTCTTGTCATAAGCAAACATACTTTGAAAGAAGTTTGTTCATAAACCATTTGAGTACCGTGATATAAGGCAAAATCACTGAACCGTGAAATTAGGTCACAGTGACCTATAAGTATATTGGGGTCGAAGGTCTGGTCATACTCACTCATAATCTGAAAAAGTATGAAAATATACTAATTGAGTGTCAAGATATAAGGCAAAATCACTGAACCGTGAAATTAGGTCACAGTGACCTATAAGTATATTGGGGTCAAAGGCCTGGTCGTACTCACTCATAATCTGAAAGAAGTAAGAAATATACTAATTGAGTGTCAACATATAAGGCAAAATCACTGAACCATGGAAAGTAGGTCAACCGACCCTTACCGTCGTGACACACAAGATAGTGTCAAAAAGTCAAAAGATGAATGACCAACCATCTTCCTAAGTTGTTTCTATTAAGAAATAAAAAGAAAAAAAAATCGGTGTCCTAGATTTTGACCTCTAGCCCCGCCCCCCTGACTCCGACCCGGTCAGATGCCATGGAACTTAAAGTGTACGAAGTATGAATGCTTTATGATAAGTTGTTGTCAAGATATGGACTCCTTGTAAAAGTTACACAGCAGTACATCTATTTTTTACAGTGTTCTAGTTTTTAACCTCCAGCCCCACCCCCCAGGCATGGACCCAGAGATCCGATGCCATGAAATGAAACTCAACCCTACAGGGTACCTATGGTCCCAGTATGAAAGCCCTCTGATAAAATTTTTTCAACATATAGACTTCTAGAATACAATATCACAGAAAAGCCATTATTATTAATGGTGTTCTAGATTTTAACCTCTAGCCCCTCCCCCTGGCATGGACCCAGGGACCTGATGCTATGGAATGAAAGCCGATCCTACATGGTGTCAATGGCCCAAGTATCAATGCTTTCTGATGAGTGGTTGTCAAGATATGGACTTCTAGAAAACTTTAACACAATAATAGCTATTTTTAAGGTGCTCTAGATTTTAACCTCCAGCCCCACCCCCCAGGCCTGGACCCAGGGGCCCGATGCCATGGAATGAAAGCTAACCCTACAGGGTATCTATGGTCCAAGTATGAATGCTTTCTGATGAGTGGTTGTCAAGATATGGACTTCTAGAAAACTTTAACGCAAGTGTGACGCGCACGGGAACGGGAACGCACACGGGAACGGGAACGTGGACGACCGGGGTGACTGCAATAGCTCTATGCACTTCGTGCAGTCGAGCTAAAAACTATTACTGGTACATGTACATTTAATAGCAAAGTTCTGCCTTACATTGTACCTACTTTTTCGGCCTTTATTTTTATTATAAATTATTTTTTACTTTAGATTATCATGATTATCATGATTGTTAATCTTTTTTTTTGTATTGAGGCCTAACGTCGCAGTCAAAAATTTTTCAGTTGTCGGGACGGAGCCAACTTTTCCTTGGTTTAACCAGTACTGAAGATAGTTAATGTGTCTTGCTCAAGGACACAAAACGGTGACGCCTGTGGGGATCGAACTTAATCAATTTTAATTTATAAATTGTTATTGATAATTTATAAAGTGTTATTACATGTAATATTATCTGTTAAGCAGAAAATATGATCAACTCTAATGCGAAAATTTCTCTATTTTACAGTTTACATTGCTAATTTTACCATCAGAATGGCCCAGCAAATATATCCTTATTGGATAAATGTTAGTATAGCTACCGTTAACAGCCAAAAGCTAGAATAATGTCAGCCTGTCATTCACACCAAAACAGGTTATAGAGACAACAAATGAGCCACCTCGTGGGAAAACCAACAATGTAATTTCCGAACCGGTCTGACACAAACCAGCCTGTACAAGCACAGAAGAGAGCTAGAAGCTTGAAATTTCGGATTTAAGTAGAAGAGGAATTGTACTATCTGAGTAGCAAAAATAAAGGCGCTGATCAGCTTCGCGGTTACCGCGAAGCTGATCTGCGTCTTTGTTTTCGCCTATGAGGCGGCTCACATGTGACTGAAAACAACTCAGGCAGATGAAACCAATAAGCCACAACAAGAAGTAAATACTGTTTGGGAACAACTAGCCACAGATCTGCCACAGATCAATCTGATCTGTGGAAAGCTGTTCCCATACATGCATAATGACAACATCGATACAACCTCATTTTGATTTATACATGTACTTTGTGTGTTGTCTCTAACCTGGACGTGTCAGGTAACCATGGGGACAGAATGACCGCAGGAACGTTATGTCAATAAAAAGAGGAATTTTGTACAAATGGTTTGAAGATCAACCTAGGTTGGTTATTGACTAACAAGTGTGCTACTAGACTATTCTCCGTTTTTGCATTTCAGGTTGGTTTCCAGCTAGGACACATTCAATATTGGAAGTACCAGTCAGTATGGATTTGGTTACCCATATTTCCAATACTGAGTTTTTGTAAGCTTGAAACCAGCAGATAATGCAAAGATGGTGAATGAGAAGTGCATAGAGGTATATGTCCATCCCATAAACCCTACATCTTTACAGTAAAACTGTGGTTTACCTGGGCATACATTTTTTCTTACTTTTGCTACAAAACAATAAGAGCTAGTTCTTACGTGTACACACAACTAATGTTTTGAGCCAACAGTAAGAAAAATGTATTTGTTTTTCAACTGAAAATTGCTATTTTTCAAGCTGAATTTTTTTTTTTTTTTTTTTTTTTTTTTTTTTTTTTTTTTTTTTTTTTTTTTGTATTAACATAGGTGTGTTTTCTAATGAAACGAAACATCCTAAGTATCTTACCAGTAAAGAGATGGACTGAAATCCTCGACTCGTGATTTCCTGTGTCTGTTTTACACTCAAAAGTGCCACCATCAGTTGACTTGGTCAAGTTCTTTGTCAAAGTCAGAGTACTTATGGCATTGTCAAGGTCAAACACCTGGGCATTGGTAGTCACCTACAAGGTAAATTATACAGTTTGTAAATGAACCGCGACACGAGAAAACTTGTCTTCCGGGTTTCACAAAGTCAAACTGACCTCCCTCATGAACTTAATTTTCTGAATAGTTTATTAACTTGGCTGAAGTTATCTTATTTAGTACTGAAGTCTGGCTTAACACTAAATTATTGTCTGATTCCATCTGAACACTAAATCCTTTTGTCTTATTGTTTCTGAACCATGACTGGACATGCTCTGATAGATATTCAGAAAGATTCAGAATCTGAAATCAGGCTGAAATATTCTGAATTGTCTGAATCTTTATGAATCTATTGTATGGTCTTAATCTTTCTGAACCTCATAATGAGCTGAATCTTTCTGAACCAAATTAGTATGAGTTCTTATATGAAATAAAATCTGAATCTTTCTGAATGGTCTGGATATGTCTGAATCATATCCTTTTGAATATTTCTGTCTGCATTTGTCTGAATCTTTCTGAATAATTCAACAGGAAGTCATGTGACTTCTATGCATGCTGGGAATTTCCTTTTTCAAAGTTGTCTGCAGAACAAAAAGGTCAAACTCAACAGAAATCTTTACTTAATTTAAAGAAACTGAATGATGAGGAAAGATGACTGAAACATGCAAGAAAATATTAAGAACTAAATGGATGCTTGTATAAGCCTATTATTCATGTGTTGCCCTGAAATTCACCTTTAAAGTTAAATATCATTACCCCACCCACTACAAAATACATGTTACACACTCATTTTTGGCTTGAGAGACGTGATCAACCAGGATCAATCTGAAAACTTATGGGAATACTTTGAAAACACTACTTCCTGAAGTTGATTATGACTGATGAAATATAATGGGTATATAAAGTAAAGTTTGAATTAATGGGGGGGAGGGGGGGTGGATTCAGCCATCAGACAAGTTCAGATTAACATTTCAGAAATATTCAGTGTTGGTTCAAGAATCTGAACCAGTTCTGCAAAATGTCTGAATCTTTCCTTAATTGTCCCAAATTCAGCAGATATTAAGAAAAGCAGTATTCAGAAATATTTAGATTAAATTCAGAATGATTAAGCTGACTGAACCTTTCTGAATAATGCACTGAATTTGTTCTGAAAATATCTGATTGTTTCTACATTAGTTCTGACAATGACTGAATAGTGCTTATTATTTATGTATCAAATATCTGAACCAGTTCTTCAATTGTCTGAATCTTTTCTGGATAGTCCCAATTTCAGCAGATATTAAGAAAAGCAATTATAACTAATTCAGACCGATTCAGATTTTTTTTCAGCAGATTTCCAGAAAAAAATTAGACAAATTCAGACAGGATTCAGACATCAAATTTTCATGAGGGCTGTACAATCTCGGAAAAAGGCTAGAAGCTTGAAGATTTAGGAAGAAGAGAAATTGTACTATCTGTGTAGCGAAAACAAAGGGGCTGATCAGCAACTGCACAGCTGATCTGCGACTTTGTTTTTGCATAGACAATACATGTAATCCCGTTTTCTTACGTTACGCAGCTCAATAATGAGCCGCATCATAATGCCCTCAAGAGAAAAACAGATTTTGGCATCATATGCGAAAAGGGCGAAGATTAGCTGTGCAGTAACTGCACAGCTGATCAGCGGCTTTGTTTTTTCGCTTCAAAGACAGTACAATTCCTCTTCTAAACAGTGCTCAGAAAGTTTGTTCCACAAAAAACTAGAATTGTCAGAGGATCTGACTATAGCCCCGCTTCTGAGCTTTTTGCTAGGGAGAGACAAACAATGACGGGCAACAATGCCAACTTAGATCTTGTTAATGTTGATGCACATAAAAAGATTGGTCAGATTCTGACAATTTGTTCTTAAGGTATTGAGCAGAAACAAAATTCTGGCATCAATCAAGGGCCAAAACTCTAAGATTTTGCAAAAAAAAGACAGGCAACAATCCCAAGCTAGATCTTGTCGATGTTGATGTGCATACAAAATTTAGTCAGATTCTGTCAATTCATTCTCAATATATTGAGTGGAATCTATATTCTGATGTCAATCAAGAGCTGTTACTCCGTCAAAATTTTGCGAAAAGTAACAGGCAACATTGCCAAGCTAGATCATGTCAATGTTGATGTGCATATAAAATCTGGTCAGATTCTATCAATTTGTTCTCGAGATATTGAGCGAAAACAAAATTCTGACCTCAATCAAGGGCGTCAAAATTTTGCGAAAAATGACGGGCAAAAATCCCAAGCTAGACCTTAACAATGTTGATGCGCATATTAATTTTGGTCAGATTCTGTCAATTTGTTCTCCAGATATTGAGCGGAAACGGAATTCTGACGTCAACCAAGGGCCATAACTCCGTCCAAATTTTGCGAAAAATGACGGGCAACAATCTCAAGCTAGATCATGTCAATGTTGATGTGCATATAAAATTTGGTCAGATTCTATCAATTTGTTCTCGAGATATTGAGCGGAAACGAAATTCTGGCGTCAACCAAGGGCCATAACTCTGTCCAAATTTTGCAAAAAAAAATGACAGGCAACAATCTCAAGCTAGATCATGTCAATGTTGATGTGCATATAAAATTTGGTCAGATTCTATCAATTCGTTCTCGAGATACTGAGCGGAAACGAAATTCTGACGTCAATCAAGGGCCATAACTCCGTCAAAATTTTGCGAAAAATGACAGGCAACAATCCCAAGCTAGATCTTGTCAATGTTAATGTGCATACAAAATTTGGTCAGATTCTGTTAATCGGTTCTCGAGATATTGAGCGGAAACGAAATTAGGACGTCAATCAAGGGCCTTAACTCCGTCAAAATTTTGCGAAAAATGACGGGCAACAATACCAAGGTAGATGTTGTCAATGTTGATGTGCATACAAAATGTGATCAGATTCTGTCAATTTGTTCTCGAGATATTGAGCGGAAACAAAATTCTGACATCAATCAAGGGCCGTAACTCCGTCAAAATTTTGTGAAAAATGACGGGTAACAATCCCAAGCTAGATCTTGTCAATGATGACGGGCATACAAAATTTGGTCGGATTCTGTCAATTCGTTCTCAAGATATTGAGCGGAAACAAAATTCTGACGTCAATCAAGGGCCGTAACTCCGTCAAAATTTTGCGAAAAATGACGGGTAACAATCCCAAGCTAGATCTTGTCAATGTTGATGTGCACACAAAATTTGGTCGGATTCTGTCAATTCGTTCTCAAGATATTGAGCGGAAACAAAATTCTGACGTCAATTAAGGGCCGTAACTCCGTCAAAATTTTGCAAAAAATGACGGGTAATAATCCCAAGCTAGATCTTGTCAATGTTGATGTGTAAACAAAATTTGGCCGGATTCTGTCAATTCGTTCTCAAGATATTGAGCGGAAACGAAATTCTGACGTCAATCAAGGGCCGTAACTCCATCAAAATTTTGCGAAAAAAGACGGGTAACAATCCCAAGCTAGATCTTGTCAATGTTGATGTGCACACAAAATTTGGTCGGATTCTGTCAATTCGTTCTCAAGATATTGAGCGGAAACGAAATTCTGACGTCAATTAAGGGCCGTAACTCCGTCAAAATTTTGCAAAAAATGACGGGTAACAATCCCAAGCTAGATCTTGTCAATGTTGATGTGTACACAAAATTTGGCCGGATTCTGTCAATTCGTTCTTAAGATATTGAGCGGAAACAAAATTCTGACGTCAATCAAGGGCCGTAACTCCGTCAAAATTTTGCGAAAAATGACGGGTAACAATCCCAAGCTAGATCTTGTCAATGATGATGTGCATACAAAATTTGGTCGGATTCTGTGAATTCGTTCTCAAGATATTGAGCGGAAACGAAATTCTGACGTCAATCAAGGGCAGTAACTCTGTCAAAATTTTGCGAAAAATGACGGTCAACAATCCCAAGCTAGATCTTGTCAATGTTAATGTACATACAAAATTTGGTCAGATTCTGTAAACTGGTTCTCAAGATATTGAGTGGAAATGAAATTTGGACGGAATAACGGAATAACGGAAGGACGGAAGGACGGAACGACGGAAGGACATGGTGAATCCAGTATAGCCCCACTTTTTCAAAGCGGGGCTATAAAGATTGCTGTTTAAGCATGCTTTTCATCTTTCAAAAGACATGAATGGCTAAATAAGACTTTTATGTTGATGCAATGGAAAAGATATCAACAGAGAAATGGTGATCAAGAGACAGTACCCATAATATTTATCACTTTGACTTTTGTAGCAAAATGAGGGTCTCTGTATAAAGGGTGTTAAGAAAGTTCGTTCGGCAGTTTACCACTTGGTTTGAAAGCATTTTAGAGAAATTAACTAATTAAATGCTGCATTTGCCATGAATCTGTTGTTTTCTCAGATAAAGTACAGAAGTAGAAACGCTGTCAAACGTCGAGTTGCTTCACAGATGTATATTTTCTAAGGATACTTTATTTCACAATTTCGTAAAAAATTCAATTTTCTGAGAATTTTCTTAAAATTTTGATTTTTGATTTTTCTATACAGGTTTATTATTGAAGACATCACAAAACTATTGCAAATGGCGAATAAGAAGTCCATTTAGGCTTTATTCATTAAACTATTGAGGATTTTTACGCATTTGTCTTGGCATGGCAAAGATATTTTCTAGTATACCCCCATTTTTGTGTAAAAGTTCAAGGGTAAGAAAATGGGTGCCAGTGTTTGATGGCTGTTTTGGTCATGGCCAAGTATCTGATTTAAAACATCTTTGCTTTTAGCTTTTCATATTCATCCAAATTAAAGTCTGGTTTTGTCATTTTTTAGTTTTAAAGCATTAAAGTCAAGCTATCAGGAAAGCAAATTTTGCGCGGAACGAACTTTCTTAACACCCTTTAGATCAAAATATCTTTGCCATGCAAAGACCAAAGTGCCAAAAACCAATTTCGTTTGGTGCATAAACCAACATTTAAAATAACTTTCATGATGCTCTAAACTGTAGACCTGCAGAGAAGAACAAAACATTGAATTTTAGTATGAAAAGAAGAGGATTTTAGTTATGTAACCATTTTCTTACTGTAACATACACATACAGTAAATGCAAATCTGAGATTTCTTCATAACTATGTGAAGTGAACTTAGGTCACATTGACTAAAACGACTTTGGGGTCAAAGGCATTGTCAAACTCACTAATACTGTGAAAAAAAATGCCCATATATTTACTGAGTGATGAGATAAAAGGCAAAATAAATGAACCATGAAATAAGGGCACAGTGACCTAAAACTACTTTGGGATGAAAGGTTTGGTCATACATGTACTCATATTGTAAAAGAAGTATACTCATATACTAATTGAGTGATGCATAGATATGGGGCAAAATCATTGAACCACGAAAACACGTCACAGTGACCTATTAGTACTTTGGGGTATAACTCATTATCTGAAAGAAAAATGAAAAAATACTGTGTGTCAAGATATGTCAAAATCACTGGACTATGGAAATTAGGGCAACCCAGCTTTAACTTCATGACACACAAGTCAGTTTCACAAAATTAAATTTTAAAAAGATGAATGACCACCCATCTTCCTAAGTTCTTTCATTTAGAAATTATTTTTAGGGTGTTCTAGATTTTAGCCACTAGCCCCACCCCTGGTTGTCAAGTTATGGACTTCTAAAATGTTTAGTTAACCAAAGTGTGACGCGCAAGAAAACAGGAACATGCACGGGAACATCCTCAGTCAACTAAGGCAACTACAAAAACTCTTTGCACTTTGTGCAGTCGAGCTAAAAAAGAGGTCCCCAGTGTGCTTACTGCTCACCTGGTGAGCCTTACGAATGGTGAGCCTTTGTGAAGTAAGTTATGCAAAGTCACGACAAATGAGCCTGTGCACAAAAAAACCACCAAATTTGGGTTCCGACCACATCTGACACAAACCAGGCTGTACAGTCACAGACGATGGTTAAAGGCTTGAAATTTTGGATTTAGAAAGTAGAGGAATTATAGTCTATGTGTAGCGAAAACAAAGGCGCTGATCAGCTTCGCAGTTACTGCGAAGCTGATCTGCACCTTTGTTTTCGCCTATGCAGATTGTTGGTTTTCCCATGAGGCGGCTCAAATGTTGTCATCAGCTATTGAGAAACAGGTCAATAAAGCTACAGAATATGACCAGAGGCTATACAAAGATGAGGTGCTGTACTATTAATACTGGGAAAACATAGACCTTGATCAGATATGCAGTTACTGTGCAACTGGCCTGCACCTTATTCTGTCGATAAAAAAATCTTTTTTCTCATGACATGGCTCAAACGGATAAAGATAATTATGCTGCCTTATGAGAAAATAATGCTAAACAATCTGCATATAAATGCAAAACCAAAGGTGCAAATTCGCTTCGCAGTTTGATCAGCGCCTTTATTTTTGCTACACGGATAGTAGAATTCCTCTTCTTTCTAAATCTAAAATTTCCTGTCTCCAGCCATCTTCTGTGCTTGTATAGCCCGGTTTGTGTCAGACCTGTCCCGAAACCACATAGCTGGTTTTCCTATGAGGCGGCTCAATTAATGCAATGTCACAGAATAAACATGGACATGGTTAGTAAGAAAAAGTTATTGTATAGATGTGAAGCTGCATAAAATAAATATCAGTTACAATTTGCTAAGATAGATTTTAAGCAGTTTTGTATTGTGAGTTATTATATGAAAAAAACTAACCTGGCAAATGTCAAAACCAACAGGCCCCGCTCATTGGGGCCTAGAGAAATAGATGGGCTGCTTGTGCCTCCAGGCAAAGCTTATACACTACTGACTGACCATCTGATTACTGGTTGACCACTCTGGTCTTTGCCTGCCCAGGAAACGTGGTTCAAGTCAAACCAACAATATGTACAAGCCTTAATTTTGTGACTTAATTGGATGGTTATATTTGAAGCACCTATTGGATGTCATGACATCCTCATTTTCTGTAAAAGTCCCATAGAATGGAGGCAACATTCTCACATGACCATAGCTGATGAATGGGACGTTAAGCATCAATTCAAACAAACTAGAGGACCATTGGTCCTGTAGCTCACCTGAGAGATTATCACATTGTAAGCTCATGAGATTTAAATTAATTGAGAATCGACCAATGAAAGTCTATGCATGGACACTATTGACCCCCGGGGCATGGCCAAATTTGACCCAGGGGCATGACTGGCACAATTTATAATGGGGACTACCAAACATTGCTACATACAAAATATAGAAGCTCTGGGCCTTTTGGTTTCAGAGAAGAAGATTTTTGTTAGTTTTTCCCATTGTAAGTCTATGGAGACTATCTACCCCCGGGGCGTGGCCAAATTTGACACCAGGGGCATGGCTGGCACAATTTATGTAGAGGATCATTAGCCATTGCCACATACAAAATATCAAAGCTGTGTGCCCTGTGGTTTCAGAGAAGATTTTTGAATTTTTTTCCCATAGTAAGTCTATGGAGACTATCGACCCCCGGGGCGTGGCCAAATTTGACCCCAGGGGCATGAATGGCACAATTTATGTAGAGGACCATTAGCCATTGCTACATACCAAATATCAAAGCTGTGGGCCTAGTGGTTTCAGAGAAGAAGATTTTTTAATTTTTTTCCCATAGTAAGTCTATGGAGACTATCAACCCCCGGGGCGTGGCCAAATTTGACCCCAGGGGCATGAATGGCACAATTTATGTTGAGGACCATTAGCCATTGCTACATACCAAATATCAAAGCTGTTGGCCTAGTGGTTTCAGAGAAGAAGATTTTTTTAGTTTTTCCTATTGTAGGTCTATGGAGACTATCGACCCCCGGGGCGTGGCCAAATTTCACCCCAGGGACATGATTGGCACAATTTATGTAGAGGACCATTAGCCATTGCCACATACAAAATATCAAAGCTGTGGGCCCTGTGGTTTCAGAGAAGAAGATTTTTTATTTTTTTTTCCCATAGTAAGTCTATGGAGACTATCAACCCCCGGGACGTGGCCAAATTTGACCCCAGGGGCATGAATGGCACAATTTATGTAGAGGACCATTAGCCATTGCTACATACCAAATATCAAAGCTGTGGGCCTAGTGGTTTCAGAGAAGAAGATTTTTTTAGTTTTTCCAATTGTAAGTCTATGGAAACTATCCACCCCCGGGGCGTGGCCAAATTTGACCCCAGGGGCATGAATGGCATAATTTATGTAGAGGACCATTAGCCATTGCTACATACCAAATATCAAAGCTGTGGGCCTAGTGGTTTCAGAGAAGAAGATTTTTTTAGTTTTTCCCATTGTAAGTCTATGGGACCTATCTGTTGCCATGGAAACCACAATTTTGATACAATCTGCTCCAAAACCTAATGCCATCAATCCCCCAACCCAATTATGGTTCATATTAAATTTGATCAAGATCGGCCTACTAGCTTCAGAAATATTCTTATTTGAAATTGTGGACGGACGGACGACGGACGACGGATGCCTGCCTATCCTATAAGCTCACCTGTGAGCCTTCGGCTCAGGTGAGCTAACAAACAAACCAGAGGACCAATGGTCCTGAGAACGCTCACCTGAAGCCTGATCTTGGAGTATTAAGTCATCATGAAATGACCATGACCTTGAATACTCACACACCTTTATTGACTTCATAAGTTGTCTGCATCTGCCCAGTTTTAGGTCTCAGGTTGCAATAGTTTCCAAACCCAGTTTCTAAGAAAAACATTATCTTAATTTTGATATTTAAATGACCTTGGGTCACAGTCAAGAAATGACACTGGCCTTAATTTATTACTTACCTTCATTGACTCCATTAGTTGTCTGCATCTAGCAACTTTCAGGTCTCAGGCTGCAACAGTTTCCAAAATATCCATTGTTTTCGCCTTTTCCCATGTAAACGCCTATGTTTCCAAATTTGACCTTGCCATAAAATAAGTCAAGGTCATCCTAGGGTCATCATTTGATCAAACTATGATTGGCTGGAGTCCCAAATGCTACATACCAAGTTTCGTAAAAATCTGCCTGCCAGTTCTGGAGAAGAAGATTTTGAGTGGTTTTTACCATATATGGGCGTGGCAGCCATCTTGGTCATGTAACCCGGATATTGCAATCAAACTTTCATTCCCGCTACCCATGGATGCTCCTCATAAAATTTCACTTTGATTGGCCAAGCAGTTTCAGAGAAGAAGATCTTTGAAAAGTGTGTATGGACGACAGACTGTCCAAGGTCAAGAGATGATCTTGACCTAAATTAATTATACACCTTCATCCACTCCATTAGTTGTTTGCATCCACCACTTTTCAGGTCTCAGGCTGCAACAATTTTCAAACCAGAGGACCATTGGTCTTTTTGAGTGTCTTTTACCATATATGGGTGTGGCAGCCATCTTGGTCATGTGACCTGGATTTCGCGATCAAACTTTCGTCTCCCCTACCCATGGATGCTCCACATAAAATTTCACTTTGATTGGCCCAGCAGTTTCAGAGAAGAAGACCTTTGAAAAGTGTGTATGGACGACAGACTGGCGAAGGTCAAGAGATGACCTTGACCTACATTAATCACATACCTTCATCTACTCCGTTAGTTGTTTGCATCTACCACTTTTCAGGCATCAGGCTGCAATAGTTTTCAAAAAATCCATAGTTTTCACTTTTTCCCATGTAAAAGCCTATGTTTCCAAAATTGACCTTGCCGTAAATTAGGTCAAGGTCATCCTAGGGTCATCATTTTATCATACTATGATGGGCTAAAGTCCCAAATATTACATACCAAGTTTCATGAAAATCGGCCTGCCGGTTCTGGAGAAGAAGATTTTTTAGTGGTTTTTACCATATATGGGCGTCGCAGCCATCTTGGTCATGTGACCTGGATTTCGCGATCAAACTTTCATCTCCCCTACCCATGGATGCTCCACATAAAATTTCACTTTGATTGGCCCAACAGTTTCAGAGAAGAAGATCTTTGAAAAGTGTGAATGGACGACAGACTGGCCAAGGTCAAGAGATGACCTTGACCTAAATTAATCACATACCTTCATCTACTCCATTAGTTGTTTGCATCTACCACTTTTCAGACCTCAGGCTGCAATAGTTTTCAAAAAATCCATAGTTTTCACTTTTTCCAATGTAAAAGCCTATGTTTCCAAATTTGACCTTGCCGTAAAATAGGTCAAGGTCATCCAAGGGTCATCATTTTATCAAACTATGATGGGCTGAAGTCCCCAATGCTACATACCAAGTTTCGTGGAAATCGGCCCACCGGTTCTGGAGAAGAAGATTTTTGAAGGGTTTTTACCATATATGGGCATGGCGGCCATCTTGGTCATGTGACCTGGATTTTGCGATCAAACTTGAAATGCCACTACCCAAGGAAGCTCCACATAAAATTTCAACTAGATTGGCCAAGCGGTTTCAGAGAAGAAGATCTTTGAAATTGTGGACGACGACGACGTCTGTCGGACGACGGACGGACGCCGGATCATGGCCATCCTATAAGCTCACCTTGTGAGCCTTCGGCTCAGGTGAGCTAATAAATCCATAGTTTCACTTTTTCCCATGTAAAAGCCTATATTTCCAAAATTGACCTTGCTGTAAAATAGGTCAAGGTCATCGTAGCATCATCATTTGATCAAACTATGATGGGCTGAAGTCCCAAATGCTACATACCAAGTTTCATGAAAACTGGCCTGCCGGTTCTGGAGAAGAAGATTTTGGAGTGGTTTTTACCATATATGGGCGTGGCGGCCATCTTGGTCATGTGACCCGGATTTCGCGATCAAACTTTCATTCACCCTACACATGGATGCTCCACATGAAATTTCACTTTGATTAGCCTAGCAGTTTCAGAGAAGAAGATTTTTCAAAAATATGTATGGACGACAGACTGGCCAAGGTCAAGAGATGACCTTGACCTAAATTAATCACATACCTTCATCTACTCCATAAGTTGTTTGTATCTACCACTTTTCAGGTCTATATAAGGCTGCAATAGTTTACATAAATTCTATAGTTTTCACTTTTTTCCAATATTAAAGCCTATGTTTCCAAAATTGACCTTGTCGTAAAATAGGTCAAGGTCATCCTAGTGTCATCATTTTATCAAACTATGATAGTCGGCCGTGCTTAATTTCTACGATAACTCATGATGGCATTTTTTGTTAATGCTCGGCATCCAGGCTAGAATCATTCCTTGGGATACTACAAACAACATAGGGCCGGATGCCAAGCGTGAATTTGCGTTTTAAGGTCACAGTAAGGTCAAAGGTCAACTAAGTGCATTTTGTAAGAAAAATAATACTTAATTTCATAATATGTATTTTTATGTCACGAAAATGTTATAAAATAAATAAAAACAGCTGCCAGTTTATATGGAATGACCCAGAGGCTTGCCAAAAGGATTAATTTGACACATGGGTTCGATACACAAGAAGGTCAGAGGTCAAACTGGTGCAAATATGCTGAAAATGCTTACAAATACAACCACTTCTTTTCTTTATCTTAATTTGCAAATTTAATCATGAGTGGAACAGTTGTAAATAGACATAGTGTTATGCAGAGGGCTAAAATGTAACGTAATTTTCCTTTGTTTAAAGTAGTAAACATGCCGTATTTGTGCTAATAAAGCACCCAGGCTAAATCGCATTGTGTCAATATAAAATAAAATGCTACAACTAATCTTGATTATAAACCTGATCCTGTAAAGTTGCTATGACTTTTTTAATGCACTTCCGATATTATTTTATAATTCCTGCTTGTGACATGAACATTCTAATAACTGTCCATATTGTCCTCAACAATGAACACATCTGCATGTTGTAAAATAACATTGTGTCCACGCCCACCTGGGATTCAAACGAATTGGCTGTACTTACAAAAATACTCATATCAAACCAATAATATGCTATAAACTACTATGATTGGCCTGACTGTAATACTTAACATAAATACCTAATATTCAAATCATTGAACTTGCTAATTCATGAATATTAATGATACAAAACATAACATAAGAAATTTGAGAAAATCATAGAAAAATCGGGGGTATACATACAAACATCACTTACTCCAAGGCTGTCTATAAACCTAGAATGTTGAAAGTGGTATAGAGGTATAGAGTGAATGCTATGGAAAAGAAATATCTGGTATAAGAAAAATCTGATCTTCAATGTCATGAATATTAATGAAAACTTTTGGAATAGGAGAGAAAAAAGAAAACCTTAAACGGGTAAACCTATAAAATGCCGTGTATCTCGGCAACCAAAAGCACTAAAGTGCTGAAAATGGCATCAAATGACTGCTAGGGTTATATTATACCATTTTAACTATATAAAAATATATAAAATATATACGCCATTGGATTTTTATTTTCATGAACATTAATAATACCTTCAGACATTGGAGTAAAATCGGGACGAATTAATATGGTGTACATGTGAAAGCAAATGTAGTTGGCTACTGATAGACCTAGAGTGCTGAAATTGGTATGAGCTGATTGCTAGGACAATGTTTTATAATTTTGTAATCAGATATATAAATATTTTGATATTTTTGTGGTATTAATATTAAATACATGCTTACTTGTACTTTTTTAAATTAGAGAAAAATCTCCCAATAATGAAGGGCTATACCATTAAGATTGCATATATCTCGGGTCTCGACTACCAATAGCTGTGGCATCATATAATTGATAAGACAATACTTTATTGATATAGATTCAGATATGTAAAGCATACTTGTTGGCAACCAAGATGATATAAGCAATTCTCTTGGAGCACAATCTTCAATTTTCTGTAATTTTCATTATTTTGTTCGTATCTTACATAGTATTTACAATTCATTATAATATGGTTTATCTATAACGGCTGTATTCTCATCCTACACTCGAGGCATACTCCACTCAAACTCATCCAGATAATCTGATCAGTCACTCGTGTGAGTGCATAACTGTTCGATTTGGTATGCACATGTCCCACTCATGTCCCACTCACACTCGAACTCAACTCAAATTTCGAGTAATCGTTGAGTGAAGGCGACACCTCACTCGAGCGCTACTCGAAAAAATTTGGACCCTTATTTCTTCATTTTTCTTCCAAAAAATCCCTAAATAGCAGATTACATACATCAGCTGGACCAAGTTTTATGATTGGGACAAATCTTTTCTTGAGAGGGGTCGCGAATTCTAGAACAGATTTTGATTTTCTCAAGGCAATTAAGTCATTTACTACTATTTTGAACATGAAAAGCAATTATCCATATTTTTAGGTGCGTGGTCAACATTGTACTTCCAGATGCAGACACATTTGCACCTTTATGCTAGATATCGCTGTCACAGACTCACCCCTCTACCCCCACGTACAGACATCTACTCACCCACCCACCCCAGAGAGAGAGAGAGAGAGAGAGAGAGAGAGAGAGAGAGAGAGAGAGAGAAAGAGACAAATAAACCAACATGCAAGCACAGAGAGAGAGAGAGAGAGAGAGAGAGAGAGAGAGAGAGCAACACAGAAAGAAATACAAATAAACAAACAAGCAGACAAACAAACAATAAAGAAGGAATGAGTTCATATAAGCAAATACGATACCATGCGTGAACATCAAAATTAGATAACAACTCACCGCAATATGCGGCGTCTAGTCAGAGTCTTTGCTGCTAATTTGATGCTGGAATAACATCAAATGTCCATAAGATTTCAAATTTCTTTGATTTATAAAGAAAATCTGACACTCCAGTGAGTGATGGTTGAGTGACTGTTGTGCATACCAAATCTATACTCCACTCACACTCAATTTAATCCCACTTGACTCATACTCCAGCCATACTCTCGCGAGTTGAGTTCGAGTTTGAGTGACGGAAGAGAATATAGCCGTAAGACTATATGGCAATAGTACATTGTTATAGCATTATACTGATACCAGTTTCAGGGCTCTCTGAGTGAGGGCATTTGCAGCCGAGATATAAGTAATTTTATTGGTATTCCCACTTCATTTTTGGTGATTGTTTTCTAATTCATAAAAGTCCTCATTCATGTCCATACAAAAAAGATCTTATGATTTATATATCTGATTACATGATTATAGAACATTGTCCTTGCAATCATTTGATTCCAATTACAGTCTTAGCAATCATTTGATTCCAAAAACAACACTCTAGGTCTATCAGTAACCAAGATACATGTGTTTTACATGGTTTCCTTCTTAATTCTTCCGCATTTTTACTCCAATTTCTAACGATTTTATCAATGGTCATGAAAAAAATTCCAATGACTTACATATTTCAGATTAAGTGCTTTAATATTACCTAAGCAACCATTTGATATCACTTTTAGGGCCTTAGCGCTTTTGGTTGCCGAGATACAAGTCATTTTGTACATTTACCTGTTTACTTTGTTTCATTTTTTTCTCTCATATTAAATTTTCTAAGATTTTCATTAATATTCATGAGATTGAAGATCAGAATACTCTTTTATCAGACTTCAGGGTGATTAGAAACATTGTCATAACATTCATTCAATACCTCTTTCAGTATCCTAGATTTATTCACAGCCCTTGAACAAGTGATTTTGTATGTATACTCAATACCTTATCTTATTTTCTTCATTAATATTCATGAATAAGTAAGTTCAATGATTTGAATATTATGTTTATATGTTAAATTGCTATGTCAATGCATTACTATCAGACCAATCAAAGTATCTTAGAGCATATTCTTGGTGGGATATGGGTTTGTTAGTACGTTCATCCCATACTTTAGAATCACGTTATAGGGAGTGGGCGTGGAAACCATGTAATTTCACATCATGCAAATGTGCTCATTGTTGAGGACAACAATATTCTATGGCATTTAGGTCCCTCGGGCCAAACTTGCAGCACAGCATGAGAATTGTCCTAAAGTGCAAGGAATATCTTAGGCCAGTATTTTTTAATTTATCGGTTTTCCGTTCCGCCGACCGTAATTTCACACAAAATGGAAAAAAAATAAAATTGAATTTTTTAATTTTTATTTTTCGGTGACGTTCCGACATTCCGGCCGGCGGTACCTGCTTTTATCATTGTGCGCCGCACAGATGCTTACGCCGTCTTTATTAAACAAATGTGCCATTAGACATGCGCAAAGAAATGTAAAATCGATCGATTTCTTTTCTCGGTTTTCATTGGTAGACTGCAATTTTACTTCTGGCTTTTGACCAATCAATTTTTCCGTTACATCTAACACGCTTCCGAAACGTGAGTAGGAAACCACAAGGATAGCTTTTAAAAAGCTAGAAGACTCGTCGAGACGAGCCGAAAAAACGTTGTTCATCGCACTAAGATGCAAAGATCGGCTTGAATGACAATGGCCAGGCTAATTTCCGCAATAAATACATGCAATGCCCACATCCACTGTCGAGAATACCGCAGAGCCCCAGAATGACAAGCTACTGTGGCTTCTAAATATGATCACTCAGTGAACCCTGAACTGATCATTGCTCGTCATAGTCAAACAATATGCCTTGTCAGATTAACCATGGTGAGTTGTTTAATCTTCGCAGTTTGGATCATGGTTTTATCCATGGCTACATTTTTAAGGCATAGACCATATGGCCCTACCTAAAAAAATTAAGCATGCCTATTTATCTGAATAGTTGACTGGTGACACGTCAAATGACATTTCACCAGGGGGTTCGGATGGGGGAAGCGAACTTGGACACACATAATCATCTGACATTTCAGCAGTGGAAAACATAGAGTCAGTGAGGTCATTCCAGTCCCTGATAGTCTGGGGTAAGAACCTACATTATAGGCCTCTATGGTAGCTGAAATGCCATGGAGTGATTATTTGTACAAAGCCTAGTCTTGGGGATAAGGTCATCTGTATGTGTTCTGGCTTTACCCTTCAGACCTTTGTAAAGCAATGTGTCGATTATCCATCCTCCTTTTCTTGAGAGATTCCCAGCCGGCACGGTTCGTACACACACTATGCTTTCTATTAGAAACGTGATCTTTCAGTTTTGAATGCACAAAAGATAATTAACATTAATTGTTCTCATAATACCATAAAGAGAAACTTTAAGAAAATTGCATCTTGGCGAATGCCTGACGATCGATCTTTTTTTTTCTTTCTTTCTTTCTTTCTTTTTTTATATGATAAAGGGAAACTGAAAGAAAACTCAACCTTGGCGAATGCCCTGCAAACGATCTTTTTATCAGCGAATTCACCTGCAAATAAACACTTATAAACTGTAACACAATATAGGATATAAGGGTAAAACGGCGCTTTGGCATCGCCACATTTTTTTCCGTGATCTTTTTTTTATTTTATTTTTTATATATTAGTGGGTGGGCGAAAATTTGGGATCCAAGGCGCCCTCGCATTATATCCAACACCGCATTAATTCAATGTGCTTTATAGCGAGACTGCCCTGTACTATTTAAGATTTCCAATCAGATCAGGTATGACACAAAAACGAAAACAATTGTTTTAGGTTATAAGGTTTATTCCAGGTAAAACTAAATGCAGTATAAATCATGAAAGACTGAATATTTTAAACACACAGTACTTAGCCAAGAGTTAGTAAACGCTAAATTTCAGAAGATGTTAAACTGGAATTGCTGACTTTTTTTTTTTTTTTTTTAACCTCCTCCTACCCCAAATTTTTGAAAAAATTCCTGAAAACCAACTTATTAAAAAAAACTGGCCTTATATAACCTACCTAAAATCCTTACATGGCAATAGATTTTCCCTTGCTTTCCCCGGATGTTCAACATTTTAATCAATATTCATGAATATGCAAATGAGACTATTATCATATATGCCCATGACATCAATATTTTTTCATTATACTGTATTACTGGTGCAATAGCAAAGTGTGATAATGATAATTTAGGATTAAAATTAGTTTATTCATGGATATATAACCATTTTAAATCACTTTTAATGTTTTCATTAAAATTCATGAATATGAAAATTAGTTAATTTGCAGTACTTACCACGCGATTAAAGGCCTATGCCTCAGCGTTAACCCGAGACCATATTCAGAGGTCTAGGACTAGTAACAGCAAAACTGTGATCAATTTTGTAGGTACACCCTCATGCTAATGAATCACGTTAACAGTTGCCATGGAAATGATGCATTTTTCAAAATGCAATTGAGTTTATCCTGTACGACAAAAACTCTTTGCATTTCAGGGGTCCCAATGAACGATTTGGCACCCATGAAAATTGTCCTTGGGTGCAAGTTAGGTCAAATTAGCCCTCGGGTCATTTTGATTTGCAATGAATTGGAACGTTTTATATAGGTTAGCAATGCAAATTGCTTTAAATCTAGCCTTTGTAGCGTTCTATATACGTCGGTGTGGATAGGTGTTGTTATTACTAGGAAAGATCATTGTAACTTCCAAAGCATTTAAAATTGTAAAGAAAAATGGATCTGAAATTCATGACTACAAATATTACTACAAACATTGTGCAAGCTATTCTGAAATGATTTTGGCAAAAGCTGTACTTGTATCTATCCCATAATAGGAAGTTTATTCCTCAAATTGTTCTGTTTATTATTTCTATTACTGCATGGCTGGTTTTGAGCATATTTATTTATGACAAATTAGATTATAAAACAGAGATTTTAAAACCGAAATGCACCTAGTTGACCTTTGACCTTACCATGACCTTAATGTCATAGGACCCTGTGACATTAATTCGAAGATTCAGACGCGGCCGGCCTGGGACACTTTGTCAAACCCCAAAGAACATTTCTAGCATGGATGCCGAGCATTAACAAAAAATGCCATCAAAACCTGTTTCTAGAGGCCCTAGAAATTATAGCAGGTAGTCTATGATGGGCTGAAGTCCCAAATGCTACATACCAAGTTTCATGAAAATCGGCCTGCCGGTTCTGGAGAAGAAGATTTTTGAGTGTCTTTTACCATATATGGGTGTGGCGGCCATCTTGGTCATGTGACCCGGATTTCGCAATCAAACTTTCATTCCCGCTACCCATGGATGCTCCTCATAAAATTTCACTTTGATTGGCCAAGCAGTTTCAGAGAAGAAGATCTTTGAAAAGTGTGTATGGACGACAGACTGTCCAAGGTCAAGAGATGACCTTGACCTAAATTAATCAAATACCTTCATCTACTCCATTAGTTGTTTGCAGGTCTCAGGCTGCAACAGTTTTCAAAAAATCCATAGTTTTCACTTTTCCCATGTAAAAGCCTATGTTTCCAAAATTGAAATTGTCGTAAAATAGGTCAAGGTCATCCTAGGGTCATCATTTCAACAAATTATGATGGGCTGGAGTCCCAAATGCTACATATCAAGTTTCGCGTAAATCGGCCCGCCGGTTCTGGAGAAGAAGATTTTTGAGTGGTTTTTACCATAGTTGCATATGGGCATGGCAGCCATCTTGGTCATGTGACCCAAATTTCGCGATCACACTTTCGTTCCCCCTACCCATGGACGCTCCACAAAAAATTTCACTTTGATTGGCCAAGCAGTTTCAGAGAAGAAGATCTTTGAAAAGTGTGTATGGACGACAGACTGGCCAAGGTCAAAAGATGACCTTGACCTAAATTAATCACATACCTTCATCTACTCCATTAATTAGTTGTTTGCTGGTCTCAGGCTGCAACAGTTTTCAAAAAATCCATAGTTTTCACTTTTCAAATAGGTCAAGGTCATCCAAGGGTCATTATTTGATCAAACTATGATGGGCAAACTTGAAATGCCACTACCCAAGGAGGCTCCACATAAAATTTCAACTAGAACGGCCAAGCGGTTTCAGAGAAGAAGATCTTTGAAACTGTGGACGACGGACGGACGCCGGATCATGGCCATCCTATAAGCTCACCTTGTGAGCCTTCGGCTCAGGTGAGCTAAAAATGACAATATATACTTCCCTAATCCAAAACTACAAGCACAGACCAATATTCAATGGACACAAATTTTGACTTCTTGGTTTTACTCTTTATAATTTTGATGGAATTCCTCATAGCAAACAGAATAGCCCCAGACTCCAGCAGATGTGCCACAAAGAAGACGCTAGGCTTAAGTAGGTTAAAATGGCATAAAACTGAGAAAGAAAGTGTGTTTGCTTATTTGCATTGTTTAACTCATTTATGACAAATGCACTTGCACATCATTAACATTTGGAAATCAGGATTGATTTTAAAATAAAATTGATTTTTATCGTACCTGCTTATATATAGCAGGGTGCGATATAGGAGTCCAAATTTCTGTCCGTCCATTCGTTCGTCCGTCCGTCCGTCAACATTTACGTCAAAGTTTGGTTTTCTCGACATCAGAGATAGCTGCGAGTCTGAAACCTTGCATAGTAATTGTCCCAGACATACCCTTCAAGCACGCACCTTAACCCGCTGGCTTTGACCTATATTTCACGGTCCACTGACTTTGAAAATTTATATGTCGAAGTTTTGTCAACATTTCCGTCGAAGTTTGGTTTTCTCGACATCAGAGATAGCTGCGAGTCTGAAACCTTGCTTAGTAATTGTCCTTGACATACCCTTCAAGCACACACCTTAACCCGGTGCCCTTGACCTATATTTCACGGTCCACTGACTTTGAAAATTTTTACATTGAAGTTTGGTTTTCTCGACATCAGAGAAAGCTGCGATTCTGAAACCTTGCATAGTAATTGTCCTTGACATACCCTTCAAGCACGCACCTTAACCCGGTGCCCTTGACCTATATTTCATGGTCCACTGACTTTGATAATTTTTACGTCGAAGTTTGGTTTTCTCGACATCAGAGATAGCTGCAAGTCTGAAACCTTGCATAGTAATTGTCCTTGACATACCCTTCAAGCATGCACCTTAACCCGGTGCCCTTGACCTATATTTCACGGTCCACTGACTTTGAAAATTTTTACGTCAAAGTTTGGTTTTCTCGACAGAAGAGACAGCTGCGATTCTGAAACCTTGCATAGTAATTGTCCTTGACATACCCTTCAAGCACACACCTTAACCTGGTGCCCTTGACCTATATTTCACGGTCCACTGACTTTGATAATTTTTACGTCGAAGTTTGGTTTTCCTGACATCAGAGATAGCTGCAAGTCTGAAACCTTGCATAGTAATTGTCCTTGACATACCCTTCAAGCACGCAACTTGACCCGGTGCCCTTGACCTATATTTCACGGTCCACTGACTTTGAAAATTTTTACGTCTAAGTTTGGTTTTCTCGACATCAGAGATAGCTGCGAATCTGGAATCTTGCATAGTAATTGTCCTTGACATGCCCTTCAAGCATGCACCTTGACCCGGTGCCCTTGACCTACATTTCACGGTCCGTTGACTTTGCCCGATGCAGGTGCGATATCGACCTCCGCGGAGTTCTTGTTTTTAATAGAATTTCTCGAGGCAAACAGAATAGCCCAAAATGGGACACCAAATTCTGCAGCATCACATCTGGGGCTATACTGTTTGCCTATGTACCATATATGGGATCCCAAGCTCAAATGAGTTAAATGTCTCAAATCAACAATTTTCAGTCATGTCTGGATAGAGTATAATACATCAAAAACCAATGCTATCATTAAATAATATGTATAATGTTTAACATATGAGCGACATCATGAGGAAAAACCAACATTTTGTGTATGCAATTTAAGCAAAGGTGCAGATCAGCAGATGTGGGGTATAATAACACGCACATGTTAACTTGACATATGATTTTACAAGCTGCTGAGATTACCATAAGACAGGTTTTTGTCATTTACCTGTTTGGGATCAGGATATATTTTAGTCTACAAATAATAAATAATGAAATAATGCCAAAAGGTTTCAAGCATTATGAAAATTATATAGAAATGAGCCAATGTATCAGAACACCAACAATTTGCATAAGCGAAAACAAAGATGCAGATCAGCTTTGCGGTAACCGCAAAGCTGATCAGTGCCTTTGTTTTCACTACATGGATAGTACAATCCCTCTTCTTTCTTTACCCGAAATTTCAAACTTCTAGCCTGCTTCTATGACTGTACAGGCTGGTTTGTGTTGGACCTGGTCGGTACCACAAATTGTTGGTTTTCACATGCACAGGCTCAAATATTAACAAAAGATGATAATAACTATGTGATGATGTAATACATGTATACAATGTAATATGAAGGTATATGTGAGCCATACGATACTGACCGTCTGACCCGTGACTTAAGTGTATATATTGAAATGTTCACATGCTTCCGCACCGCATCTATATATAATAAACATAGTTTGTTCCAGTACATAGTTCATTTCTGGTCCCTAAACAGATCTTTAAGACTATCTTCATCCTTGAGAAAACCTGATTTTTGCCTATGCAAAAACAAAGGCGCAGATCAGCTGATCTGTGCCTTTGTTTTCGCTACTTGGATAGTACATTTCCTCCTTTTCCTCAATAGAAAATTCAAGCTTCTAGCTATCTTCTGTGCTTGTACAGCTTGGTTTGTGTCAGACCTGGTCTGAAACCCTGAAGACCAGTTTTCTCGCGTCATGACTCATACATTTTAATGCCATTATAATCCGGATCAGACAGCTAACACTTCAACTGTCTGCCCCTTCAATAAAGAGGTTATTGTGATCTCCCATTTCTGAATTCCTGAGTGAGTAAAACCCTGATTTTTGCCCATGCGACAACAAAGGCGCAGATCAGCTGTGCAGTAACTGCACAGATGATCAGCGCCTTTGTTTTCGCTACACAGATACTACAATTCATCTTCTACTTATAGCCAAAATTTTAAGCCTCTAGCCTGCTTCCGTGACTGTACAGGCTGGTTTGTGTCAGACCTGGTTGGAACACAAATTGTTGATTTACTTATGCACATGCTAATTATAAAATTTCACATCCCCTCCCCCTTCAGTTGACAACACAATGTGTAAACCACAACTTACCGTAAACCCGTTTTTTCCATTTTCAACCAGAACTCCATTATAGTAGAAGTCAAACGTCTGTGGGGTCACTGTCTTGGGCCGTGTGTAGATACAGTCCAGCTTTAGAGGACTGCCTTCAAGCAGCCAGTAGTCATTAAGCTCTGGGACAACTTTTAATGAAGGCAAGGGTGATTCTGAAATATCAATCACATTCAAAATTCTGTAATTCAGTCAAATTTGATGGCCCAGAATTACAAAGGTGACAAATTTTGACTCATATTTTACTATTAAAATCATGTATGCTAAATGTAAATAAACATCAGGAAAACATGTCCGTGTAATGTATACCCCCTTGAATCCCACTTTTATATTGCAAGACTGGGGTATGCAGGGGTATACATATTTTTCTTATTTTTGCTCCAAAACATAGATTGCCGATATCTTAAAAACATAGATTGTGGGTACTCATTAAAACCTCCTCGGCGAGGCGGTTCTAACGTGTAACCACAATCTATGTTTTGAGCAAAAATAAGAAAAATATCTAAATTTTTCTGATGAAAATTCTCAATTTTGCATGGACAAGTTTTCGTAATGGAACTAAATCTAAATGAAAGACATTTCACACATACGTGAAAAATTGGTACAATTTTGTCAGACATGTTTTTGGGTACAATTTTGTCATATTTGGCCAATGTGTAATTTGCATACATTCAATTTCATTTTCCCTCCTTTTTTCTTTTTTTTTTTTTTCTTTTTTGAGTGTGTGTGTGTGTGTGTGGGGGGGGGGTATGGTGCAATTTACACTCAATTTTTTCACACTTTGCTGGTTTGGCATGTGAAGAATTTGTTCTTAATTACCCCATCTGTGCTACTAAGGCTTATACGTAGGGATGGTTTGACTTGAACCACTTTTCCTCAGGCCGAGCAGGCTCAGACCAGAGCAGTTAACCAATAATCAGATGGTCTGTCATTAGCATATAAGGCACAAACAGCCCATCTATTTTTAGGCCCCAATGGGCGGGTACCCGAAGAAACAAACTGATACACATTCCATGAAAATACTATTAAACACCCACACTCGAATAAACACCCATACCCCTATTGGGATGCCAAAAATGGCCATTTTTTTCTGTGAGTTTTGGAATTCCAGGAACCTCTAATAAATGCCCATTTTAAAAATGTTGGGAAAAATTCTATCTTTTAAGCGGTAAATTTCTAATATTTCAGCTTTATCACATAAAAACACAAATCTAGTTTTCTCTTGTAGTCCAAATAAATGAGCCGCCTCGTGGGAAAACCAACAATATGGTTTGGGGAAAGGTCCGACACAAACTGACCTGTACAAGCACAGAAAAGAGCTAGAAGCTTGAAATTTCGGAGGAATAGTACTATCGAGTAGCGAAAACAAAGGCGCTGATCAGCTTCACGGTTACCACGAAGCTATCTGCGCCTTTGTTTTCGCATATGCAGATTGTTGGTTTTGCCACGAGGTGGCTCAAATGGTAATGCATGGGATACGTGAACACCTACTGGTAACTAGTCATGTCTTGGGCAGATCGAGATCAACCAATAATTTCCGACACAAACCGGCCTGTACAAGCACAGAAGAGCAGGCTAGAAGCGTGAAATTTCGGATTTAAGTAGAAGAGGAACAGTACTATCCGAGTAGCGAAAACAAAGGCGCTGATCAGCTTCGCAGTTACCGCGAAGCTGATCTGCGCCTTTGTTTTCGCCTATGCAGATTGTTGGTTTTCCCATGGGGCGGCTCATATAATAGTTCTTGAATGTTGCCCTACAGTGTAGACTCCTATAAACGCCCATCCCCTTCTAGTGTAGGGGTACTGTTTTGAATAAATGTCCAGCGTTTAAAAGAATTTTTACAGTATATTAGTTTTTCATTTGTAAGAAATTGGTACAAATTAATGTCTAAAAACAAGAAGAAAAACAAAAATTGGCCTGCTGTTACTTAGCTCAGGTGTTACTTCATAATTAGCTTCTTCATTTTAATTGAGTCCATTTTGAAACAAATGACCAAAAACAAAAATAAATAAATAAATAAATAAATAAATAAATAAATAAATAAATAAATAAATAAATAAATAAATAAATAAATAAATGTTTTGTTTGTCCCTCACATCACAACTGCATGCACCCAGATAGTTATCTTTGTCAGGTCACATCAATACAGTAGCTGTCGACTGTTTATTGATGATATATCAGTGTCTATTGGCTGTATTTGTGAATATTTTCTTTAATTATTATTTGAGCTGTGTCATGAGAAAACATGTACACTCAGTTTCAAACCAGATCTGACTCAAACCAGGCTGTAGAAGTGCAAAAGATAAAGATAAGAGTTGCTAATCGTTTGCAGGTAAAACCATCTTTGCTGTATGCAAACAAATGGCTCATATTTTATGGATGCACATAATAACGAAAATGATAAAAAATGCATGAGAAAAGTTACAAAAAACAACAACAAAAAACAAACAATGGCATTCAAAAAGAAATGAACTTGCTTTAGCTTGGGACTAAGCCTTGGGCCAGGTTTCCACAGACAATTTTTCTGTCACAAAGTAGGTTTGTTGCAGAAAAACTCAATTCTATGGTGAAGTTGCATTGCCAAATATCTGTGACAAAGGTGAGTGAGCTAAGTCTTTGATGTGGCGACCTGGAGTATTAATGCCTACAAAGCTTTATATAAGATTGACTTGATCTAGATACAAAGTAAACCAAAGTTGTTGTCTGAATTCCGATTCTTCCTTTTTATTAGCGATAACCGTTGACATTTTTTTTCTACTTCTATAAATGCAACTGCAGTTTAAGCTTATAACAGAAATAGAAATAAAAAAAAAAAAAAAACATAAAAAATAAAAATATATTTTGGCCCATGCAGTCCTTGTAACCTATATAACTTAGTGAATATCTGTTGAAACAAAATTGGATGCTAATTCAAAAACAGTGTGCACGCTGCGCATGAATCACTGTCCACTGATCAACACCTTTTACATGTGCTGTGTCAATAAACAATGAAGTGATACTGAATACCTGTGTCTATTGGCTTACCTGTACATATATTTTTTGACAACACCAAGCAATAAAATGAGCAGCATCATGAGAAAAACAACTATGTGGTTCCCAATAGGTCTGACACAAACTGAGCTGTACAAGCACAAAAGAAGGCTAATAGGCTGGAAATTTTGGATTTAGAAAGTATAGAAATTGTACTATCCGTGTAGCAAAAACAAAGGAGATAATTAGCTTCGCAGTTACCAAGCTGATCGGCGCCTTTGTTTTTGCATGTGCAAAATGTTTGTTTTCTCATGACACAGCTCAAATTTGCATATGTAAAATGTTTGTTTTCTCATGACACAGCTCAAATTTTGCAAACACTAAAGTAATTAAAAATGATAATGATAATGTATAACAACACTGACAATACATACAATAAATATATAAGAATTTCACTTTGGGCAATTTTGGAACATGTAACCCTTGTAACCCATGTAACCCAGGGTTACAAAATTGCAGTATGTGAAAATAGTAGTAGTTTCTTGCCATATATGTGCATTTTACATAAAAAATTTATGGCATATAAACAAAATAAAGCCATTTCCCAAACTTTATATTGCAGTTAAAAGAGGCAATCTACACGTAGGATGAAAGTGAGAACTATTCACTCCTTGAACTGGGAGGTGAAGCTATCAAGAAAGGACCAACAACAGCAACATTAACCAAGTGATTTGGAGTACTTTGTTTTAGATTAATCTGTGTCGTTTCCTCCTGTCGTTTTGGCCTGGGTGGTTTATGCCAATTTTGAGGGTGGGTCGTTTTGGCCTTGGTAGGTGGATTGTTTTGGCCAATTTTCTAGGTAGATGACAGAGAACTTCAACGTAACTTGAAATGCAACATCATAAACGGTCTTAATGAGATTATTTTACCGAATTTAAAAAGTTTTAGTTGGCTTGTTGTGTTGATTTATGTGTCGAATACGTTGTAATGAAAAACTATGGATAACTTTACCGTCAAATGGGCGTTCCTTCACGATGACCTACAAAAGCTTGATTTTGCAATCACCCGTCAAAGTTGTGTTCAGCATTAAAAGTAAATGCGGCGTTACCTATAGAATGTTTAGATCTAATCTAAAAACATAATAGTTTTATTGGTTCGTAACATATATTTTGTGTGGATAAACAGAGCTCATAACAAATAAACAAATCTTACGAACTGATTCGCCCCCAACAAAATCTGCCATTTTTTTTTATTTCCTATAGGCTACAGTTTAGTTCGCTGTGCGGAGATTTAGTTTACTGTTATGAAAGACAGACCAGTGAGGGTCCAGTGTGATGACTTTGATTTTGATATAGTAAATTTTCCGTTTTTGGATGATGCTTCTTATGGTGTATTATTAGTTTTGCTAGAGTCTGCAATCATGTAGCGGATATCAACGCGTCAAAATAAATGTTTAACAGCCAAACTTCTCCAGCATGGCTATTGGTATCATAAACTTTGAAACATTTTCTAAATTTTATTGCAGACACTGTGAGTTGATTTCCAAATTTAATGTTGGGCTAAAGATCCTTTTACATGAGGGCCTTTCGGAACAAGAATTTTATGGTGACTTGGTTTAAAAATTTAAGAAACTTACAGGAAGGAATGATTTTTCTTTTCAGTTCAGAAAACTCATAACACAGTGTTTAAAAATCTCGTCGACCGCCAGACATGACCGAGAAAAAACGCCCTGGGCAGACGAATAATTTCTGAACGCAGAACACTGTGACCAACGCCATTTTTAGTCGAAATGGCCCAAAATTTGTTCGGAGCGTAGCTTCCCGAAACTAACTGTTTTGGTTCATTTTTTTCAATTCGGTTTTATTTTGACTGGTTTATAATGTCGCATATCGATGTAAAATATTGTGAACCAGACTAGATTTGGACCGGACATTTATCTAGACAACCAATCAAAAGCGAGCGACCATCTGTGCGTGCATTATCAATGACACTTGGGTTGACAGCTCATACTAAGTTTTGCCATTTTAGCCATTTTCTATTAATCATGAAAAGGCTTTCCGACAATACAACTTCTCTGATTGGTGTGATGATAATGACATGAAACAAAATACCTCAAAATCTAAAGCCATGTTCTTATCAACTAAAATTATAGCAAACCAAATAATGGAATATCCCCCAACTCTGAAAATAAGAGGAGATCAATACAGGTATCTGACACAGAAAAACTGCTAGGTGTTCATGTAGATAACTCCCTCACCTGGTCATCTCATGTTGAGTCAACTTTGAAAAAATGTAATTCATTACTTTTCCTCTTAAACAGGATTAAGCAATATCTAAATGTAGCAACAAGAAAGCTCTTTTATAATGCTTATATTCTCCCACATCTGGACTATTGCTGTACAATATGGGGTAATGCTAATTCTACACTCTTGGAAACAGTCGTCAAATTTCAAAAGCGAGCTGCAAGGTCCATTTTAGATAAACCAATAGAAACTCCATCAGCTGAGCTTTTTGCTGAATTAAAATGAAAGAGTAATGTACCAGAAAGCAATATTGATGTATAAAATCATGCAGAACTTAACTCCACCCTACTTAGCTAGTATTTTTAAGTTCTCAAGAGAAGTGCATGACAGAACACTGAGATCTACATCAGATAATCTTCTGTATGTTCCAAAACCAAATTTTGAACTGTACAGAAACAGCCTTGCATACTCAGGATCTAAGATATGGAACTCAATTCCAGACAATATCAGAAATGCATCATCTCTTCACCAGTTCAGAAATGGGTATCTTGATTGGAAAAGAAGTCAAGAAGATTTAATACCTTAGGTATGGAACCCTCTCTTGCAGTGTGGAAAATGTAAAAAGTTGTTTAAATTTTCGATTCTGTATTTTATATGTCTGTATATATTTGTTTGTATGTGTTGTTTTGATAGAGGACCTCAGGGAAGATTGGACTAGTCCAACTGAGCTTCCTCTTTAAATAAAGTCATTATTATTATTATGGTTGATTTTGATGTGAATAAGCATCGATATTGGGCATGACAACCTCTCGTTTTTCATGATTTTAAGCTTAAAATCTACCGATTTGCACGGCCCAAGGCAAGTGATCTGACAAGTTTAAGCTTTTGACAAAAACATTGTAAAATACAATAAAAACGGCGACTGAACAACCCATTATGTGAGACTTTTGGTGAGGGCAATGCCAGACAATCAGTTTCTTAGGCCTTATTAGTGACTCGAGATAGAAGAAAGGAGAGAGAAAAAACAAACAAACACCATAATTGTAACCCATTCAACTTGTACCCATGCCATGCACATATTAATCAAGATTATATTGCTTAAGGGGTCTTAAATTAGATAATCTTTTCAGTGCCTTTCAGATCTCAATCCTTCTCGAGGGTCGAGAACACGTATTAGAGAAATCGCCTATTTTTATGGTCAGACAGAAACTTGTTTGGTCAGACAGAAAATCCGGTTCTATAAAATAAGGCTGTGCAACTAGACAATCTCTATAGGAAATGCTAATTGTACAGAGCCATATCTTTGGCCTGCATTGGCTAGGAATATAGGCGCATATCTTAAGCCTATACTGAATAGGGATACGGGGACGTATCTCTAGCCACTGCCTTTGTTAAAACTATTGTTTTTCTGTAACCGATAATCAAAATATCTACGAAAAACTGACCGGGGAAACTGGCTGAGGTCTTCTGCTGTGACTGATTTGCATACTTAAACAATCACCAAGTGGTGCAGTTTTTTCTTTATCTCGTGAAAACCAGTTTACACCGAAATAAGCACCCACTGAGAACATGGCTTAGCTGTCAGGAAAGGAACAACATTCAAGTGATTTGGTGTACTTTGTATTAGATGAGAGTCAAATTAATTTTACATCAATCCTGCGAAAGAAAAAAAATCCAATATTTCCTACTGTCAACATCTGTCAGCTGATTTTTTGATGCGTCAAGGTCGGGCAAGTGGGAGGGGACATTTGGGCTAATCAATCCATTAAATGTTGGAAAGTGTCGCTGATTTACTTACGCGCAACAATTCCTGAAAACGTTATGCTGAGGAATGTACAAAATAAGATTGAAATCGGCTTCATTGTTGCAAATTTACGACCAATTAATATATAGCTGCGATCTTTGACAAGTAATGGCCGAAAATTAATGCGCATGCGTAGAGATTTACTTTTCAGCTAGCAACTCGGTTAACGTGTTCAATTAATTAAATCCATGTCGTCTCTCCCCTTAATAAAGATGACATTGACTTGGACAGTTCTCGCTTTTGTGGACAGAAAACCTGCATGCAAGTTTTTCAAACATCGAAAAGTTTTTTGAGAAAAACAATGTTTGAGCCGGATAAACCGCTTTCCAATGTGATTCCTAAAGCTCTGGAATGCATCAACGTCCTGGACAGAGATCCAAGAAAAACAAATCGAAGGGATTTGCACTTGTAATCCGGACGTTTGCCGCCAAATCCCAACAAAGCCAAGGACACCAGCGAGCTTACCGAACGTGGAAAGTGTGAATCCAGTAAAACGTCATCGGAAGGAGAAACCTGCCTCTGCTGTGGCTCGTTCTAGGAGAAAAAATGCACGTTTTCTGGAAAAGAAATCAGGTGGAAAACCATGTTTAGCTTCACCAGAAGACAAACAGAGCATTACAGCCGTTCTACGATCATCTGAACAGGAATCTGAGAGTGCTCTGAGTGCAAAGCCAAAGGAACTGGAAAACACCAGTCCTACATGTGGTATGAAAAAATGACTCGGTGTCTCTGGAAAACCAGAAACAAGACGAAGCGTCATAATCTGATCTTGGCATTTCAGAGCAGGCAATCTTTCAAGAATTCCTGAACACATTTGGCGAAAGCTGAGATAAAGATGTATCTGTATATGTCTCTGGCGAAAATGAGGTTGACGGTGATGACGACGTGAACATTGTTCCTGTAAATGACGTTTGTGCCAACTGTAGACATCCACCTGAAAAGGAGAGGAACTTAAGCGGTGTTCGCGCTGTCAAATAACTCGTTAATGTAGTGTGGACTGCAGAGAAAAGATTGGGATTTACATCGGTTCGCCTGCCCCGTTGTGGCCAAGAGGACGGTCACAAAATTGTTTTAAAAAAACTTGGAAAAGCTTTCTTCCACTGGAAAGTACTTTTGTGGCGGGTTATTTTTACTTTTTATACTGTTTTATGGTTGTATGCTGTAACATTGTATATAGTGATATTCTTGTGAAAGTTTTGATTTTGTGAATCGCATTATTTGTATACAGATGTCCATTAATAAATAAGTTTCAATTTGCGCAGCTTTAAATATTTTATCTTGCATTGATGAAGGGTTTCATAACTTGAAACTGTTCATCTTTTCATTAGAATGGGTACTATTTTTTTTATAAAATCTAGTACTTGTTAATTTTTGGTCATGACATGGTGTAACGGGATAGTCTCCTTTGTAGAATACGTTGGTGCAACGTATTAGCGGCATATTAGCGGGTAGTAATATCCCAGGGGGGGTACTCTCATTTTTTGTGGATACATAGGCGAGGCCCCAGCTTCTACCCCCAAACCCAAAAAATTACTGAGATTTGCTGACCACCCCAAAAAATACCAGTCCTATCAGGCATACCCAAAAAAATACTTGAACTTTCAGCTTACCCCAAAAAATTACGTATTCATCTTTTTTATGCCTATTGATGAAATTTTATCACATCCATATGATCTAAGCTGTTGGTGGGACGTTAAATCCCAAATCAACCAACCAACAGAACACGTCACAATACAGTTAGTAGGAACTAGGAAGTAAATACCAAGTTGGATAAAATTTAAAGATTTTCAAAGTGTAAGTCTTAATGATGGTTTTGATTCCATTTGATTTGCAATCCGAACAACATCATCATGGTCAAGCTTCCAAAATTTCACCGAGACCAAGGCATAGTCGCAAACAAAATTGAATCTTAAGGCCTTGTAAGACATAAATGTAAGCCACTCTTATCCTAGTATAGAAATAAAGAGATTTCCCAAGAAATGTGCAAAACCCAAAAAATTACTTAGAATTATAGATGACCCCAAAAAAATAATTCAGAAAAGGCATGACCCCTAAAAAATATCCATAAAAAGCTCACTACCCTAAAAAATAACTAGTTTTTCTGAAAACCCAAAAAAATACGGAAATTCAAAATTTTGACCCCAAAAAAGTCAGCCTCGCCTATGTATACAGAAAATTTCAGAGTACCCCCCCTGGGAGTAATATGCAAATTAGAAACTCGAAACTTTGTGATTAGAGTAAGTGTTAGGTATATAGCGCAGTAAACCACCCTTGGTGGATGAGCATGCTTTTCCACCCACGGAGTTTCTGTGGCTTGGCTCGGCCGTTCGTTACATTTGGTGGCAGCGGTGGGATGATGACAACTGCCAGAACGGAGTTGCCTTACCCATGTAGTCCCCAGGCCAAGACTCGGGGCGAGTCTTCTCGGAGGGGGAAGTAATGTAACGGGATAGTCTCCCTTGTAGAATACGTTGGTGCAACGTATTAGCGACATATTAGCGGGTAGTAATATGCAAATTAGAAACTCGAAACTTTGTGATTAGAGTAAGTGTTAGGTATATAGCGCAGTAAACCACCCTTGGTGGATGAGCATGCTTTTCCACCGACGGGGTTTCTGTGGCTTGGCTCGGCTGTTCGTTACACATGTTTGTTTCCCTTGAGCCAGGACAGCTTTCAGGTTCTTTGGAAATAATTGTCATTTCATTGCATTTTTATCATTTTGGTTTCTCTAGACACTTAAAATATGTTTCTTTGATATAAAGAACGTGCCGTTTTGTATTCTACTGTGGAGATTTCACAAATTTTGAAACCAAGAAGATCAAAGAGACAGAGACAACTTTCTTTGGCACCTTTTAAACTTTAAATGCGTTCTGTTTAAAGTATCATCATTTGTATTGAAGTCGGTAGGAAGACGAAGAGGGACCTTACCAGTGCAGGCTGGTTACGGTTTGTAAGGACCCATAGTTGCACAGCAGTCTGATCAAGCTTTAAGTTGATTTCTTCTTAAATAATTTGGTAATTCTAAAGACTTAGAATTTTGTAGCAATTCTTAAGAAATAGTTGTAATCTGAAGCATTTCATTTTAACAGAATTTTGTCATTATTTAATTTTCACTTTGATTAAATTCATTTTAATTTCCACTCGTCTTTTTGTTATGTATGACAGTTACTTGTTGAAAGATGTGCATTCAGTACTGGTAAACTTCCCAAGGGAGTATGCCCAGGATGTTTACTTGTTGTCCTTAGCAATTATTTACTTTTAGTGTCCCAGATATTGGACATAAACAGGTTGTTTACTTCAGAATTTTCTCGAAATTTCAAATTGTTCTTTGACGGAAAAGTCCGGAAAAATCTGGAAGAACCAAAGATGTAGAATCTTCTAGAAAAATCTTTTTTTTATGTCAAAAGAATATTGTGGAATTTTCTGGAAGGATAATGGCCTCTCTAGAATATTCCAAAACATTAAATTTTGGTAAACAACTTGTTATTTTTAGTATATGATATCATAGAATTTGCTTGAAGAATCCTGAATGTTCCTCAGTGCTATATAAGGGCTACAAATTTTCATAAGGACAATCTTTGGGTACTGTTACTATTAAGAAGTCAAAATCTATTTTACTGGAATTTAAACTTATTCTTGGATTACTTTGTGATATTCGATTCTGGATTGGGACATAGTGCTATTTTGAAACAAACTTTCATTCTTGGGATCAGAAACTGATACAGACTTGTGTTAAAAAATTCTGAGGGACATTCAGACATTCTTTAAGGGAATTAACATCTTGAAAGGTATTGTACATTCATTTTTGTTTGATTGTATATATGCTTTTGATTGTTTCACATGTAATTACTGGTTAAATCACTTCTAAATAAATTTGTTAAATTTTAAACAAAGCTTGTTGCTGGCTAACCAACTTGTTGGTTTCCTTAATCTTCTAGTTACGCCTGGCACGTAACAGAATTGGGGGCTCGTCCGGGATTGAAATTTCTTGTGCACCAAATTTATTTAAAATTCTAAAGTATCTTCACTGTTTGCTGTTTAAATAGCTAAAGCCAGCAAAAAGCAACCATGTCATTCAAACTAAGTGACTTTATTGCTGCGCCTTCTCAGGAGCTGTTAGATAAGGCCAAAAAGAGTGACCTCTTAGACATAGCTGATCATTATGGGTTGTCAAATATCAAAACTTCCATGTTAAAACATGAAATTAAGAACATTTTGATTCAGTTTTTTGTTGACGAGGAAATTTTTGATTCCTCGGCTACTTCTCAGATTCTAGTCACTCAGACTGACTTGCAGTTGAGGGAACTAGAAATCAAAAGACAAACTGAGATGGAAAAACTAAAATTTGAGTATGAAGAAAGAATAAGGTTGGAAACTTTAGAACGGGATGAAAGAATAAGGGCAGAAAAGGCCGAAAGGGAAGAAAGAATAAGATTGGAAACTTTAGAACGGGAAGAAAGAATGCATAAACAAAAGTTAGAAATGGAAGAACGAGAGAAGGAAAAACAAAGAGAATAAGAACGAGAAAAAATTGAGTTAGAAAAAGAAAAATTAGAAAGAGAAGAAAGGATTGAAAAAGAAAAATTAGAACGAGAAGAATGGCTCGAAATTGAAAAAGAAAAATTGAGATTTGAAAATGAAGAAAAAGAAAGAGAAAGGCTATTTCAGTTAAGAATCAAAGAAATTGAATTTAATGAAAAATCAAAATCAAAATCTTTATCTTCAGACACAAGCAAAATATTTGATGTAACAAAACATATCCGACTCGTTCCTCCATTTCAAGAAAAAGAGGTTGATAAATATTTTCTACATTTTGAGAAGGTAGCAGAAAACTTGAAATGGCCAAAAGAGCATTGGACCTTGCTTTTGCAAAGTGTTGTAATTGGTAAAGCTCGAGAAATTTACACTCAGCTTTCTCTTGAGCAAAGCTCAGATTATGATACAGTAAAGGAATTTATTCTTAAGGCTTATGAGCTGGTCCCTGAGGCATACAGGCAGAAATTTAGAGACTGTAGAAAAGAACATGACCAGACTCATGTTGAGTTTGCTAGAACAAAAGAGCAACTATTTGATAGATGGTGTTCTTCAAAGAAAGTAGGTTCTGATCATGCAAAGCTAAGGCAGCTCATGCTTGTTGAAGAATTCAAACGGTGCATAAATTCTGATGTTAAGGCTTTCTTGAACGAAAGAGAAGTTGAAAACTTGGAAACAGCAGCACGTTTAGCTGATGACTATGCTTTGACTCATAAGGCTTCATTTGTCAACAAGCCATATCCTAGGAAACCATATAACCCTCAATAAAAGCAAATTACCCCTCAGTCAAAACCATACTCCCAAAGCCAATCCCAGTAATCCAACTGACAATTCCAGTCCAAAACCCAAATTTTCTAGTGAAAACAAAGGACAAAATCCCTTATCCCAGCCAATTTGTAATTATTGTAAGAAAACTGGCCACATTATTTCTGAATGTTTGGCACTGAAACGAAAGAAAGAAAGAGAAAATATAGATAGTGCTAAACCGACAGGCCTCACCTCCTTAAAGGCTAAACCACAGTCTTGTATCCAGGAAGAAAACCCTATACTGACCAGAACTTGTAAATAGTCAGTCTCTGAGGATTCTATTATGGAGATTTATGAACCATTCTTATCAGATGGTTTTGTGTCACTTAACAGTGACTCTACCCAGTCTACCCCTATCAAAATCTTACGAGATACCGGAGCTTCTCAATCCCTTATCTTGGCAGATACCTTGCCATTTTCCGAGAAGTCTTCTTCTGGGACAAGTGTCCTTATCCAGGGCGTAGAGTGTGGATTTGTTAATGTACCGCTCCATAATATCTATTTGTCCTCAGACTTAGTTAAAGGTCCCGTGGCTGTAGGTATTAGACCTTCCTTACCCTTTAAAGGTATTCATTTGCTGTTAGGCAATGATTTGGCAGGAGATAAGGTTGTGGTAAACCCACTTTTGACCAGCACACCATGTGTTGATCAACCGCCTGATCCCATTGAGCAGGAAATTCCTGACCTTTACCCTTCTTGTGCTGTTACTAGGGCAATGGCTAAGAAAGCCAAATTATATGATGGGATGCAGGACATAAATTTAACTGACACTTTGATAGGTCAGTCCTTTAATAAAGAGATTTCAACATCTCTTTCCCCTAGTCAGTCTGATATTCAGACTGACCCTAGCAATCCAAGGTCGGGGTCAGAAAATGACCTTTCACCCTCAACGTCAAACGATCAAGGTCATGACCAGATGTCAAGGTCACAGCTTTGTAAAGAACAACACAGTGATTCTGAGATCTCGCCTTTATTTGAAAGGGCTTTAGATGAAAAAGAAATATCCCAGGTCCCTGTTTGCTATTATGTCAAAAATGGCATATTAATGAAAAAATGGCGTCCTCCAGATGTCTCAGCAGAAGATGAGTGGACTGTTTACCACCAAATTGTGATCCCTAGGGTTTATCGCCCTGAAATCTTAAACTTGGCCCATGAAACTCCAATGTCAGGCCATTTAGGTGTAAATAAGACAGACCTGTTATCAATTACTTTCAAAGTTAATCACTAACGATTACAATTACTTTCAATCTTACGATTAACGATTACGATTGAAAATAATTTTTTCCACAATGTAATTGATTACAATTACAATTGATTTGCAAAAGTAATCGAATAATCAATCGATTAGTTTTGCATTTATAATCTAGCCAGTCTTGAATTCCGCAGTTATGATTTAACTGTATATTATGTTGGCATGTAGGAATCCTCTTGGTATATATTGGACACTTTATCTTCAGATTGTAGTCTTTATAAAACAGTGAATCATAAACATAATTTTAGGTCTCATGATGCTGTGTGTGTGTGTTTATAATTTGGCTAACAACTCCAAATTGGACAAAAAAAATGTTACTTGATTTGAATGTTGCAGTAATTTTGAAATCAGTTTTGTAATATGACTCTTAAAGTTGTTGATTCTGTCATGGTCTCTCTATAGACAGAGAGACATTGATTCTGTTAATCCCTTGTATATTGTCACTAACTTGTTCTAGGATGTTTTGACAACACAAACCATATAACACCTGTTTATTAGTTAATCTGTAAAGGTGTTAACAACCAGGTAACAATAGGTTTAGACTTTTGCAATAGGTTTCAAAACCTATTTAGAATGAGGTCAATTCTATGTTTCAAGGCATGATGAGGTCAAAGAAATGTAAGCAAAAAATGAGTGTTCTAAGAAGACTTTTGCAATGATATGGAAAATGCCGGAGATTTCCATAAAAAAATATCCAAAAGGGAAAAGAAAAAATATAATGATGTCAAATTTGTTGACTAGTATGCATGAATAACTTTATTTTATTATGTGCCCATGACATAAAGAAATATGTTGTTGTTTTTTTTTTGTTGTTTTTTATTTCTCATGTAGAGATTAAAGCCAAAAATAATGGCATCCTGCACAGTCTGACCTGTTACTTTATCAGAATTCCCATTTGATATATTAAAAATTCTTGAAAATCGCAGAATTCTTGTTGTGAGCATAATCTTAGATATTAATTCATTTATTTATTTACTTTCTTTCTTTTACTTTCTTTTTTTTCTGATTTTTTTTTTTTCAGCAAACTTGGAATTTAATCGAAATTTATTCATAAAATCAATCACGATTACAGGCATTTTTGAAAAGTATTCGAATAAGAATAAGATTAATTTTAATCGCAAAAATCTACGATTACAGAATAATTTTCGATTGAAAAAATTTTCAATCAAATAAAAGTAATCATGATTAATGATTAAGATTAACCCAGGTCTGAAATAAGACCTATCACAAGATCCTTAATCATTTCTACTGGCCAGGAATAAAATCTGATGTATCTCAACACTGCAAATCCTGCCACACTTGTCAGATGGTAGGAAAACCCAGACTATTCCTAAAGCTCAGTTACAGCCCATTCCTGCCTTTGATGAACCTTTCAGCAGACTGATTATTGATTGCGTAGGTCCCTTACCCAAAACAAAGAAAGGTTGTGAATATCTTCTGACCATAATGTGTGCTTCAACTCGCTTTCCTGAAGCTATCCCACTCAGAAATATCAAGGCTAAAACAATAGTTAATGCACTTGTGAAGTTCTTCACATTTGTAGGCCTCCCAAAATCTATCCAGTCAGATCAGGGCTCAAATTTTATGTCAGGAATTTTTCAGCAAGTTATGTACGAACTTGGAATTAAGCAATACAAGTCATCGGCTTACCACCCTGAAAGCCAAGGTGCCTTAGAAAGATTCCATCAAACTTTGAAAAACATGATCAGATCTTACTGCTTTGACACTGAAAAAGATTGGGATGAAGGCATACACTTGCTTCTATTTGCTGTAAGAGAATCTGTACAAGAGTCTCTGGGGTTCAGCCCATTTGAGCTTGTTTTTGGGCACACTGTACGTGGACCGTTAAAACTTCTAAAAGAGAAATTTCTCTCAGATGATGACAGTTCTTTGAACTTACTTCAGTATGTGTCTGATTTCAAAAACAGACTATCAAAGGCCTGTGATGCAGCTCGGTCCAATCTCAAATCTACTCAAAGCAAAATGAAGATTCGTTATGATGAAAATGCTAAAGACAGAAATTTTGAACCTGGAGACAAGGTACTTGCTCTCTTGCCCATTCCTGGCAGACCTTTACAAGCTAGATATTATGGCCCGTATACTGTTGATAAAAAGTTAAGTGACGTGAATTACATTGTTAACACTCCTGGGAGGCGCAAGCAAAAACAGCTATGTCACATTAATATGCTCAAGAAGTATATTGATAGGGATAGTTCTGTTATTTCATCAGTAAATATAGTTAATTCTGTCCCTCATGAACAAAATCAAATGGACTCTGAGGACTTCAACTTGGAGAAATCCGATCCCTCGTCATCGAAACTCCAGAATTCTGACATACTACAGAATCTTGATCAGAAACTGTCTTACCTTGATTCAGACAAAAGACTTGAACTGAAACAGTTAGTTCTCGAATATGAGCACTTATTTCCGGACATTCCATCCAGAACTGACAAAATCTATCATGATGTTGACATTATTGAAGGTTCAAAACCTGTAAAGCAACATCCTTACAGAATGAACCCTGTAAAACAGCAATATCTCAGGGAAGAAGTTCAATATTTGCTGGACAATGATTTCATTGAACCCAGCCAAAGTGAATGGAGTTCTCCTTGTATTCTTGTACCAAAGCCAGACGGGACATTTAGAATGTGCACAGACTATCGAAAAGTCAATTCTGTCACTAAAACAGACACTTTTCCCATCCCACGAATAGATGACTGCATTGATAATATTGGACATGCCAAGTATGTTACAAAGTTCGATCTGCTAAAGGGATTTTGGCAGATACCCCTCACGGACAGAGCAAAGGAGATCTCGGCATTTGTTACACCAGATGGACTGTACCAGTATAAAGTCATGCCATTTGGAATGAAGAACTTGCCTGCGACTTTTCAGCGGCTGGTCAACAGTTTGATTTCCAATCTGGATAGCTGTAAAGCTTATATCGACGACGCTATTATCTTCAGTGAGGAGTGGCAACAACACTTGCAGACAATCAGAACATTCTTTGACCGGCTAAGTGATGCTAAACTAACTGTGAACTTGGCAAAAAGTGAACTTTGCCATGCAAACTTGACATTTCTTGGACACATTGTAGGTCAAGGTCAGGTAAAACCTGTAGAAGCTAAAGTTGAGGCTATCTCAGATTTTCCTGTACCTATTAGCAAAAGACAACTGATGCGCTTTCTGGGTATGGCTGGATATTACAGGAAATTCTGCAACAACTTCTCGGCTATAGCTGAGCCTCTGACAAACTTGCTTGGTAAGAAGGCCAAGTATGTTTGGACGGATGACTGCCAGAAGTCATTTGATAAGCTCAAGGCCATACTTAGAAGTGCTCCGGTTCTCTTAGCACCAAGTTTTGACAAAGAGTTCAAGTTGGCTGTAGATGCCAGTGATGTTGGTGCAGGCAGTGTATTGTTGCAAGAAGATGACAATGGTGTTGACCATCCTGTTTGTTATTTTTCCAAAAAGTTTAACAAGCATCAGAGAAATTACTCTACCATAGAGAAAGAATGCCTATCTCTAATCCTTGCACTTCAGCACTTTGAAGTTTACTTAGCTTCTTCACATGCACCAATTGTTGTCTTCAGTGACCACAATCCACTGACTTTCATACATAAAATGAAAAACAAGAACCAGCGTTTACTCAGGTGGAGTCTCATGTTGCAAGAGCACAATCTTGACATCAGACATATCCGAGGAAGAGATAATATCATTCAAGACACCCTAAGCAGAGCTTAAGTGCCTCTACAATGCTGATGTCCAGCTTTGTGCTGTTGTATTTGATTAGTTTTGCACAAATTTTGCTAAACATATTGTATACAATTATCCAGTATTGCAAAAGAAAGCTTTATTTTATAAAACTTTCTTTTCTTTGAAGAGGGGAAGTGTTATGTATGACAGTTACTTGTTGAAAGATGTGCATTCAGTACTGGTAAACTTCCCAAGGGAGTATGCCCAGGAAAGTATGATGTTATACATATGATGTTTACTTGTTGTCCTTAGCAATTATTTACTTTTAGTGTCCCAGATATTGGACATAAACAGGTTGTTTACTTCAGAATTTTCTCGAAATTTCAAATTGTTCTTTGACGGAAAAGTCCGGAAAAATCTGGAAGAACCAAAGATGTAGAATCTTCTAGAAAAATCTTTTTTTTATGTCAAAAGAATATTGTGGAATTTTCTGGAAGGATAATGGCCTCTCTAGAATATTCCAAAACATTAAATTTTGGTAAACAACTTGTTATTTTTAGTATATGATATCCTAGAATTTGCTGGAAGAATCCTGAATGTTCCTCAGTGCTATATAAGGGCTACAAATTTTCATAAGGACAATCTTTGGGTACTGTTACTATTAAGAAGTCAAAATCTATTTTACTGGAATTTAAACTTATTCTTGGATTACTTTGTGATATTCGATTCTGGATTGGGACATAGTGCTATTTTGAAACAAACTTTCATTCTTGGGATCAGAAACTGATACAGACTTGTGTTAAAAAATTCTGAGGGACATTCAGACATTCTTTAAGGGAATTAACATCTTGAAAGGTATTGTACATTCATTTTTGTTTGATTGTATATATGCTTTTGATTGTTTCACATGTAATTACTGGTTAAATCACTTCTAAATAAATTTGTTAAATTTTAAACAAAGCTTGTTGCTGGCTAACCAACTTGTTGGTTTCCTTAATCTTCTAGTTACGCCTGGCACGTAACATTTTATTTACTGACTAGTCTGCGTCTGCACAATATCCAGTATACGAACCTGAGTAGACCGTAACCGCTACTCACTCACTCTGTGCTTGGCTTCTTGCTCGGTTGACCCGAAAGAGTCAGCTATTCGACTCATAGGCGATTCGGGCAGAGTACGGGTTCAGGCCAGCCACAATAGACCTGGTTCGAATCCTTGCCTCATATATCGAGTGACCAGCCAGATTAGTGCCTGAGCACTCGGCCAAGCAGCAACATAGGTCAATTTTAAGATTTGATCTGCTCTGGTCGACCATTGGTCACTCAGTTACATCACAAGTGAAACAACAAGATAACTAGACATGGTATAGCCACTGCTCTGGTTGTCCATCCGTCAGTCCGTTCCGTCACTTGCCAGTATAATCATCTGGTACCGACTGTTCTGGTCGTCTGTCGGACTGTCCGTCACGTAACGAGCGTTGACCCCCACACACTACGGTTACATTCTAATACTCACTTGTGAAGAAGTTCACACAAAACTGTAAAGTACACAAACTTTTAGATTCTCCATTGGTGAAGGAGTTCACACAAAACTGTAAAGTGCACAAATCTTTACTTTCTCCATGTACCCTAGAATCCAGCCAGGGTAATTTTTGAAGGAGGTGACATCTTCTGCTATAGTTGGTTTGAATGCATTTTTGAATAGTTTTAACCTTCTCATAAATGGTTTAGGTGGGCTGCTCTGGAATTTTTTTGGCAGATAGGTTTACTCACACCATGTTCCGAGGTACCATGGGAATATTTATACGCATTCCATACAAAGCAGATTTTTACATCATTTATGGGGTCATTGTGCTTTTTTGATGAATAAAACAATGCACATTTATGCAAATACTTTGAATACGAATAACTTCACACAATTTGAAATGTATTTAAAGATCATAAAGTGCTATAAATCTTTTATAATGTAGGGTTTTGTCATGCCAAGTTACCCCACCCACTTTCAAGCAATGTGCGAGTTCGAAATTTATCTATAGCTTTGCGTTTTAGATACTTTTATTTGAAACATTATCATTGATCGAGATTACACTCTGTCTTTGTGCCTATCTGGGAATTGGTATATACAGCTTACCGTTTTCGGTCTGTTCAAAGTTATTGTACTTCAGCTTCTCACGGTAAAGGCTGGAAATGGTATCGAAAAATTTTTGAAACAATGTAAAGTCGGTCACTGTCAGATATATAATCATGAGGCTTAAAGTGTCAAGAAAAAGCTATGAAACAAACAAACAAACAAACAAACAAACAAACAAACACTTACGCAAAATAATGGAAAAAATAAAGAGGTATACCTAAAAAAGTTCTGGTGTCTCTGCATCTGACAGCTCTAAGTTTTATGATTACTTAGACTTGGTTCTATAGGCTGGTTTTTAGATTTAATCTTATGGCTGAAAATATTAATATTTTTGATGAATGCATTGAAAATAGAGGAACAATGCGAACAAATAAATGGTGTATACACAGAAAATTTCTTGTTTCTAGGCGTTCAATGCTCATTTAGAGCTGAAAATAGTGTAAAATAATTGCTGAGATAATTATCTTTTGGTATGAAATCGGATTAATTAATCATTATGATTTAAAAGTTTAAATCTAATATTGAAATCATAGATAATTAAAGAAAAAAATGAGGAAAAATAAAAGGGGTATACTTATGAATAGCTGAAAATGGTGTCAAATGATTGCTTTGATTTTGATATATAAGCTTGTATTCATATACACAAATCACGTGACTCTTTAGAGCCTCCATTGTCAAAGTGTTTATACATTACCACATATTGCCATTTATATGATGGATTGAGTGAAATAAAGTTTGAATTGAATTGAATTGACTCAAAGTTGTAATATTTTTATGAAGGCATAGAAGATATGGGGAAAATGTGGAAAAAGTAAAGGGATATACGCACAAAAAAGCTTGTATCTCTTACGAGCCTGACTAACTGAAAATGATAACAAATGATTGCTTTGACGTTGTTCTTTAAGCTTGTATTCATATAATGTTATATAAATCACATGACTCTGAGTGGTGATAATTTTTATGAAGGCACAGAAGATGGATGAAAAATGTCAGAAAAATAAAGGGGTATTCTTACAAAAGTTCCTGTTTCTAGTCAAACAATGATTATAAAGAGCAGAAAATGGCATCAAACAATTGTGTAGACAACTATTTATTGGTTTGTTATCAGATAAATTAATCATATGATTTCAAGTTTCAAAAATATTATTGAAATCATAAATAGTTAGAGAAAAATTGAGAAAAAAATAAAGGGGTATACTTACTTAAGTTCTTGCATCTCGGCCTCTGGTGGCACAAAATGGCTGAAAATTGTGTTAAATGATTGCTTTGACCAATGGACGTTGGTTAGTATTCAGATATATAACTCATATGATTAAATGTATTAATGATTTTTATGAATACGTAAAAAATATAGAAGAAAAATGTGGAAACGATGGCAGAGTATACATACAAAAGTCCTTGTATCATGGCATCAGATGACCATAAAAAGCTGAAAATGGTGTTAAATAATTGATATGACAATTATCTTTTGGTATGAAATCGGATGAATTAATAAAATGATTTCAAGTTTAAACATATTATTGAAAACATAGATAATTAAAGAAAAAGTGAGGGAAATAAAATGGGGTATACCTACAAAAACTCTTATATCTTGGCCTCTGATGGGCCAGAATAGCTGAAAGGGGTGTCAAAAGATTGCTTTAACTTTGTACTATAAGTTTGTATTCATATATATAAATCAAAGTGACTCTGAGTGCTAATAATTTTTGTGAAGGCATAGAAGATGGAGGAAAAATGCGGTAAAAATAATTGGGTATACTTACATAAGTTCTTGTTTCTAGTCAACCAATGATTATAAAGAGCTGAAAATGGCATCAAATGATTGTTTAGACAATTATCTATTTGAGTGTAATAATATAAATTATTCATATGGTTTCAAGTTTCAAAAATATTATTGAAAACATAAATACTTAAACAAAAATTGAGAAAACGATGAAGGGGTATACTAACATAAGTTCTTGAATCTCGGCTTCTGGTGGCCCCAAATAGCTGAAAATGGTGTTGAGTGATTGCTTTGACCAAGACTCATTAACTGGATTTCATATATATTAACCATACGATTAAATGTTTTTATAATTTTATGCATGCGTAAAACTTATTGGGAAAAAATGCGGAAACAATAATGGGGTGTACATACAAAAGTCCTTCTATCATGGCCTCAAATGGCCATAAAGAGCTGAAAATGGTGCAAAATGATATCCAAGACAACTGTCTTTTGTGTATGTTCAAATAAATTAATTATGTGATTTCAATTTTCAAAAATATTTATGAAAACTTAAATAATTAGAGAATCTGAAAAATGAGGAAAAATCGAAGGTGTATACTTTCAAAAGTTACTGCGTCTTGGCTTTTTACGGCCCTATAGAGATGTAGATGGCATCATAAGATTGCTAAGACAATGCTCTATTGGTCCATATTCAGATATATAAATCGTAAGACTTTATCTTTCAATATTTTTAAGAAATTATAGCAAAATGCAGACAAATAAGACATTGACTCACAAAATTACCTGTAAATTGGCTGCTAATTGACCTGTAAGGCTTCAAATGGCATCCAATTACATGTATTGCTAAGGCACTGCACAGTTGCCTGTGATATTAATAACATAATATAATTTATAGTTTCATTTAAATGAGAGTAATACTTCGGAAATTTTTAGACAGAGTATCAGTAATATGCAGAGTTTTAAAGTTGGTGGGGTAATTCTGTGTGAAATAATGACTTTAACACCGTCGAGGACGAGAAACATTTTTTACTCATGTGTCCTTCTTATTCTACTCTCAGAGACACTTATTTGGGAGATATAATGAACAATGATGATTTCAGACAACTGACCGAAGATGAGAAACTTAATTCATTTTTGAACAATTATCCTAGGAAAATTGCTAAATTTCTTCTTAAGGCATTTCTTATACGACGAGGTCGGATATACCAAACCAGACACTAGAAATCCAAACAATCTGATTGTTGAAACATAAATGTACTATCTGTATATATATTATTTTCCGCATTTATTATTACTTTTGATAATTGCTAGTGACTTGTAGACCCATTGGGTCGGGCGCTTATCTATTTTGTCATTACATGTATATATTTTGGTTAGCGTATGTCACTATAATAAAAAATTACTTACTTACTTACTTACTAATCATGCTAATGCCATACTTTCAAAAGATCATGAGGTTTTTAGTGTAAAATGAGACTGCACTTTATACTTTTGCTTACAAACAATATAGAATGCATTGGAAAGTAACTAATAAATAAGAAACAAGAACCAATTTATACAGGGTGTCCCAAAAAAACGTAGCCGCTACAAAAAAGTGCATAGCTTTTTAAATAATATAGATATTAGCAAGATATTTTACACAGTGGTAGTGCTGCTATAATTAATTCTGAATCTGATATTCATTTTGCTAGGTGGTGCTTCATTAGCTAGTGATGTCATATCAAATCGATGACGTCATTTCCTGCTATCTGCTGCAACTTGCATTGCTGAAAATTGAAAAAAGTAACAAAATACAATATCCAAGCATTTTCAAGCCTTTATTCTCCCTTAAAAATGTTATAAAGAGGAGGAAGTAATAATTATTATCAGAAAATCAAATGGGTTCGTTAAACAAGGGCAAAATGGGGTGAAGAATAGAAATTTTATTCCAAAATGGGGAGTGAACGACCATAAAACGTGTCGTGTAGAATTTTCATTGCTCCAAAAGGGGTCATTTAAACTAATGGTGATCATTTCGGATATTAGGCGAAGTGCATAATTGCAATTAATATATATTTAAAGACACCTTTTTTAAGCATACTGCAACAAAGTTTGATTGAGTTTTCTGTAAAAATGAAGTAAACAGTATACATGTATTGTATGGGACACGTTTTTTTGGGACACCCTGTATACTACATTTTAGCAGACTTTTCATAGGATATATAGCTTTTTGTCATAGCACTACCTCCATACATCAATGAATTTGAGCAGTATGCCAAATAAAATTCAAGAGTAGCCCACTTGATCGTTCATCGGGAAGGTGAGGACTACTTAAAAACATTCAAACCAACTATAGCAGATGTCACCTCAAACTCAAAATATGAGAGATACAGGTTTTTGTGTTCTAGGATAAGAGACAATATTTGATTTCAGTGTATAGTAAGGTAAGTATCAGAAATATTCCAAAATAATGCTTAAGCGTCTATACAATTGGTATATTGTGTTTGTACTGAGCTTGACCATTACCAAATATACCTAAATTGATTTAATATGCATCATTCAGCTCTAAGAAAATGCCACAAACTTCACTTTTAATTATAGTCTGGATTGTTTTAATGCAATACACCCTCGGTAATTAGTTATGGTCTTGTCGGGCTGTCAGTCGCGTAGCAGCCACCGCTCCTGTGCATAGAGGCAAGTTATCAGTTCTTAGTTCACATTTCTTTTACCATTAACTTGAATCAGTCATTGAAAAGGAAGGATGTCTAATTTAGAAATATTTTCAAACCAAGACTTCGTGAAAATATTCACTATTCCAAGTTCCCCCACAAGCGCCCCGAATAGGTATGATAAGACAAGCATCATTCAGGTAGCAGCTTCATTGATTTGCACACGGTGGTCCGAGCAACATCGGTGTAATTACTAGATTGGTTATCGAATGGTGAAAGTATTGGAATTATACAGGGACAATAATGATCCCCAGTTGAGAGCGCTAGACGGGAAGCCTTTAGAAACTCTGTCAAAGGATGAGAATTTGGATGAATTAAAGAAGCGTGGCATTGATGGGTTGCGGTTGTGTCGGCTAGGGCTTATAGACCCAAGGCCTGAATTCCTTTGTAGACTCTTAAGTTATGCCATTGGCATGGAAGAAAGTGGTTGTTTTGTGGATGAGGCAACAGAAAAAGAGAAAGAGCCACCAAAAAAGAAACAGAAAAAGGCCCAAACAGTGACGGTAAGTGTGCATGTTTTGTTAAGGTGATATTAGCTAAAACGCAAATCTGTGGAAACAGAATGTTCAGTAATAGAGATGTAGAGGGTTTTGTCAACAATTTCAGTTTATGTAGAAATTTCTTTTGACAGAGAGAATTTGATTGCGTTGAAATTTGGTGAATGTCTTTGTAAGGAAGAGAGTTTATAGTCCTGTGTGAGACGCGGAGTTACCGACGTTCGGGAATGTGCGGATAATGTAAAGAATATAAAATGTGGCTTTGTTTTGTTTTAATTTATTGGTATTTAATAAGGCATGATGAACAATTTGGGAGAGTGTCGTGTAGATAATTTGTGGGCCCCAAGCCTCAGTTGGAGATTTGGGTGCGCGTTATGTTTATTTTTAGTTGGCATTGACTTATATTTGGGCGATTTTGGGTGGGTGATATGTTGTTAATTCGTCGGCATCGAGCCGTAAGGTATGATTTGGGTGTGTGTTATGTTGCTTGTCATGTTGCTTAATGTTTGTTACAGAGTTTTCAAGGGCTATTTGGGTGCGTGTTAGGTGCAAATAATTGATATCGAGTTTTAATGTGTGTTTTGGGTGCGTGTGATATGGACAACCAGTTGGTTCCGTATCAATGGGTGATTTGGGTGAGTGTTATGTGGATAATTAGTTGGCACTGAGTCACCATGGGCGATTCGGGTGCGTGTTATTTTGCTTATTAGTCGTCACCGAGTCTAATTGTGTGATTTGGGTGTGCGTTATGTTGCTGAATAGTTTTCATCAAAGTCTCTAGTGGTGATTTGGGTGTGTGATTTGTTGATGAATAGTTGGCACCGAGTCTCTATGTGTGATTTGGGTGTGTGTTTTGTGAACAATTAGTTGGCACTGAGTCTAAATGTGTCACGGATTTGGGTGCGTGTTATGCGAACAATTTTTGTTGGCACCGGGCCTCAATGGGAGATTTGGGTGTTTGTCATGTTGCTGAGGAGTTGTCAACGAGTCTCAATGGGTGATTCGGGTGCGTGTCATGTGGACTAATCTCAGTGGGCGATTTGGGTGCGTGTTATGTTGTTTAATAGTTGTCAACGAGTCTAAATGGGTGATTTGGGTGCGTGCGGTGTGGCTCAATAGTTGGCACCGGATCTCAATGGGTGATTTGGGTGCGTGTCATGTAGAAGGAGTTGTCACCAAGTCTACATGGTAATTTGGGTGTGTGCTATGTGGTCAAGTTTCATTGGGTGATTTGGGTGCGCGTTATGTAGTTATGAGTTGTCACCAAGTTTAAATGAGTGATTTGGGTGCGTGTCATGTGGTCAAGTCTCAATGAGGGATTTGGGTGTTATGTTGCTAAATAGTTGGCACTGTGTCTCAGTGGGTGATTAGGGTGCTTGTCATGTGAACAAGTCTAAATGGGCGATTTGGGTGCGTGTTTTGATGTTTTATAGTTGGCGTCTAGTCTCAATGGGTGATTTGGAGGCGTGTCACCTTACTCAATAGTTGGCACCGAGTCTCAACAGGTGATTTGGGTGTGTGATTTATTGACTAATAGTTGGCACCAAGTTTTTATGTTGGTTTGGTGCGCGTCATATATGGACAATTTGGATGGCACCGGGTCTCAATTAGACTAGCTACTAGTCGGATAATAATTGTCTTTTTGTATATATATAAAAACAATATTACATGTCTATAGTTTAATGAAGTACCATTTCTAAGTGTTTCATCTCTTGGCTAGTCTATTATTGTACTTTTATCATGTTGGACTGGCTGAGAGATTTCAACACACTAATGCGGATGTGGAGAACATTTAGGTATGCCTGGTTGTTAGGTCCTTTCAGCTCACTAAGTTTAGTTCCGTCTCAGATGTCTGTTTTCTTTATGTTTGTGCTTTTGGAAGTTAGTGAAAAAAAAAAAAATGGTAATAATAATAAAATAAGTAAATAAAAAGAAAAGAAAGAAAGAGAAATAATAATATACATGTATAAAAAAAAAAAAAAAAAAAAAGAGAGAGAGAGAGAGAGAGAGAGAGAGAGAGAGAGAGAGAGAGAGAGAACTAAACCGAATTAAAAGGTGGAGGCTGTAAATCGTACCAGTGAAGCAAGCACTATTCTTTCATAAAGATGTTTGGCCAGTTATGCTGTTATTTCAAGACAGGAAAATGGTAGCTCGGTCAAGGATTTAACTCCTTGGAAGCCGCTCTTGAGGAATCGAGCCATGGTCTATAGACTAGCCACAAAGCTTTGAAAACTGTAATTTTGAAAATAAAGTCAGAAACATTGATTTCTTAAATTTCTAAGCCTTGGGCAAGGCTAGGTCTCAATGTGTGATTTGGGTGCGTGTTAGGAGGACAATTAGTGGACACTGAATCCCTGTGGGCGATTTGGGTACGTGTTATGTTGATATGCAGGAGTAATGGGCGATTTGGGTGCGTGATATTTTGATATTTACTTGCCGTTGAGGCGTATCGGGCGATTAGGGTGCACGATGGGTGAATGTTAAAAAGGGATTGTTTTTGTTTTTGTTCAGATGGAGGCTCTTGTTGAGAAGATTACGGGGTTAGAAAAGGGAATTGAGGGAGAAGAAGGTTACGGACGAAAAGACAGAATACGAAAAGGCAAAGAAGGAAGTTAAAGAGGAGGCAACTAAGAAGGAGGTAAACGTGGACTTGCTTCATGAGAAACTTGTAACTTTAGAGAACATGGCAACGAAAACAAATCAAGCGGATAAGGAAAGAATTAGCATGATTCTAAAGTGTTTTCACAAGCATAAGTCGAAACCATCTTTCGTGGCAGCGTTGATTCTTAAATTAGTAGCTACAAAGGAGGAAGAAGTCGTTCTAGAAAAAGAGCAGAAGCTTCTGAAGCATTTCAAAGATGACAATCAAAAAACATCTGAGAAAGAACCAGCTGTTTCGCAAATGCATGAGACCATGGCTCCGTTTAATTTTAGATTTGGTGCATACAGCTTTCCGCCGCAATTTTACCCTCCTATGCCATTCCAGGTGCCACAAGCAGTGCCACCTGGTACACCTTTTATGAGATCAGCGTCCGCTATGCACACGAAATCGGGCCGCCAAAATGGAGGAAAAAGAGAGATTATTTGTTACAGGTGTCGTAAATCAGGCCATATGATACGTAATTGCCCTAATTAAGCACAACATTTAATTACACGGGAATTTTATTTTTCTTGTTCGTTTATTTATTTTTTTTTTCTCTCTTCTTTCAGCAAACATTTACATGTAAAGCCTGGGAGAAGGACATAAGTCTAGATTTTGATCCAACCAAACAGACCATAAGGCAGCAATCGTGGGTAGATTTTAAGGGGGAGGTGTTAGAAAAAGACAAGGATTTCGTCTCGAAAACGGCTTTTAAAGATGCCAACGCAGGCAGAATTCATCATGTTAGTGAGCTTCGTTTTCCAAATCCACAGGCATTTATTGCAGGACAAATTCATGAAAACAAAGAAGAATGGGACAAAATTTTTGATTATAATTCAACCAGTGAGGAAATTAGACATTGGGTTGAAAGGGGCATAAAAAGCATCCAGCAATACATGAAGCCCTTTAAGGGTGAATTTTGGGGGGAGCCGTTTGACAGTGATTTCCCACCACAGAGATTTTTCAATAATTCTAATAAATGCAAATCATTCATTTCATTTATAAATCATACCATAAAAGACCGTTTGCATAGTGGCTCAATTGAATGCATGGGACGGGTAGGGCATGTTAATCCACCGCATATTGTTGCACCGTTAACAGTAGAACCTTCCAAGCCAAGATTATGCATTAATTTAATGTACCTTAACAACTGGATCGTTGATAGGCCATTTTCGCTTGATACGTTAAAGGATATTCCGCGGGTTGTCAAACAAAACGCGAGTTTCACGGCCGTCGATGATAAGGCGGCGTTCGACAATTGCAGACTCGCACCGGAGTCCTATGAATTAGTAGCCTTCCAGTGGGCAGGTTATTTCTTTAGATGTTTGACTTTGCCGTTCGGATTTAAGCTAAGTTCATATTTTTATCAAACGCTCAATCTGCAGCCTGCTTCATACATCCGAAGTAAATTTTTAGTGCCTATGTTTCTTTACATAGATGACAGATTGATTGAATGCTTACGGAAAAGCAGCTTGCAAAGCGATTTTGACAAGGCGACTGTAGCAAATTACATTGTTTGTGAGATAATCCTCCGGTTAGGATACTGTATCAATATATTAAAATCCGTATTCGTTCCGACGCAAACGCCGGTTTTCCTGGGATTTGTCGTTGATTCCGTCAACCAGTGCTTCCGTATTACAGATGCCAAAAAACAGAAATTTGCCGCATTGAGGGATTCGTGTCTCAATAAATCTCGCATATCGGTCTTAGAGTTGCAACAGTTGGCGGGTAGGTGTATCTCATTTATGCTCGCGGTCCCTGGTGCAAAGTTGTACACGCGCGAGATGAACCACGCAATTGCATTTGGCATAAAATCCAAATCAAAGGTCCCTTTAGCCGGTGAGTTAAGGGAGGAATTACAAGCTTGGAAATTCCTTGACACTTGGAGCGGTTAGATGGAGTGGAAAAAGGAAAGACACCTGGTCATGGAAATACACACGGACGCGTCAACTTATAAGTGGGGCGGGGTGATTCATTTTGAAACGGGGGCCAAAGAGGTGTATGATTACTGGTCCGAGAAAGAACAAGCTTCCACAATCATGGTTTTGGAAGCCAAAGCATTGCTTAATGTACTGCGCGCTGTCAGTGGTCGTATAAAAGGAAAGCGGGTAGATGCGAATGTAGACAACCTAGCCTTATTTCATTCATTCTATAATGAAGGCAGCAAGTCACGCGAACTGAACGGCGTGTTGAAAACCATTTTTAACTTGATTCTTGAGCTCGATATTGTCTTAAATTTGGCGTTTGTGCGCTCGGAAAACAATTTGGCTGATGAACCTTCAAGGGTCTTGAAAAAGTCCGATGCCACGCTTTCCGAAAAAACGTGGTACCGAATTCAGGGGGCTTACGGTAAAATAAATGGGCATTCCCTAGACATATTCTCATTAGATTCAAACGCAATGATAGGTAGGGACGGTAAACCTTTAAGACATTTTACCCCGTTTGGACCCCTAACACGGCTGGAGTTAACGTGTTTGCGCAGCAAATATCCCCACAGGAAAATTGTTATGCATTCCCACCATTCAATTTGTTAGTTCCGCTTATCAAATTCATTGATGAATGTAGGATTGATTGTACGGTCGTAATACCTGCCTATGACATAACACCCGTATGGATGCCGGTCGTAGCTGATATGACGCAGGATGCTTTGCTTTTGGGATTGAAAGGTCAAAAAGGGGTCTTACGGTATCCTACTAAAAAGGGGTATGTTCGAGATAAATACGGCTTGCCATGGAACTTATGGGCATTGCGGTTGTCGGGTAAGGACAGGATAAAAACTAGTACATTTGGCAAATTTCTGTTCTTGTGCGGCGCGAACAAAACCGGTGCTTCAAGTTTATTATGTGTAGGTGACTCAATGATACGTTTTCTGGAATGGCATCATTTCATGGGCTGTGCTATGGCAGGGGTAATGTCCAAGGGTGGGGCGCTTATACACGAGGTGACAGGTCTGTTGTATAAGCGGTTAATGCAGTCTAGTCCGGGTTTCATTTTTGTCAATGCCGGCGTAAACAATCTCAGCAAGACATACTTATTTCCGAATGAAATGCATCTGAGTGCTTCTGCCATATATCAATTTTCTGGGCTAGAAAATGTTATAACCAAATATGCGGCTAGTTTCCCGAGCGTAAAGGTGATTATATCATCAGTAACTGTCACGAAAGATGGTCGAATAAATGCACGTGCAATAAACATGAATAAACATATTGAACATTGTTGTGCAAAAAACGGATGGCATTTTATGGACAACGAGAACATTACGACATCGGATTTGAAGGACACTGTGCATTTTAATAAATCCGGGGAAGAAAAGTTTCTTGCAAATTTACAAGACGCTTTATTCAGGGCTGTGCGTGAACAAACGTAGCATAATAGACAAAAGAAGGGGTATTATATAAACAGGTTGGATTACTGATAAGCGTATACAATGTTGTATTCAATTTGAGCTCCTTATGTAATTTTCAATGAAATAATGTTGGGTTACGATGGACTAGGGGCTAAATAATTCATAGATTCCCAGTCAGTTGTTGTAAATTACAGACAGATGGTATTATCAGTTGGCAAGATGAAACTAACAATTAATCTATTCAAACATCTAAGCCAGATTGTTTATTGACGTCGTTTCAAGTAGATGCATGGTCAAAATTAGGATAATTAAATTGAGCTGTAATGAACCATATGAGCGAAACATGCTGTGATGGCAGCATTAAAAGGAAATTTGTAAGACTTTTGTATAGTCCCATTGTCATATGTTGCATTTTATTACGTTGTGTATTTGTCTGTTCACCGCATTAACAAACTTAAGGAAGTAATTAGCAAATGAAAAGCAAAACGATTAAACCAGACAACCACATGGTCGATTAAAGAGAAGAAGAAAAAAAAAATAAGAAGAAGAGGAAAATGAGTAACTATGAGTCACATATATTTTGTGCGACAAAGGTATCTAAATGCGTTACGTCAGGCGTGCCTGAGTGTCTTACGCCCGGCAATATGTAGGTTGGTTAAACCTGTTTATCCAAAATGCTTATTGCGTAGATTCTTGCACATATTTTCATTGAAGCTCAGTGAAACATTTTATAGATTATATAACCGATACCTAAGCATATGGTGCGGTGAACAGAACAAATAACGGCACGGTATGTAAATATGCATGCATGTAGGAATAGTGTAATATTTTTCTTATTGTTCTACAATATTGTTTTGTTGTTTGGTTCTCATACGTTATATTGTCTAAATACCTTCAGTAATTTGTCATAAATTACAGGAGCTTCCTGGCTTGACAAGACAGACATTGTCCAAACTTATCTGTAAATATTGCAAATGTGCGAACGAATTGGACTACAATTTCTGCAAATCATGTGGACAAAGCAGAGCAGAGAAACACATGGGCGCCGAGCAGATCGGTGCCGATTTCAGTAAAATGAACAGGATTGAAGAAAGAATAAGAACTTTGGACCAAACACTTGATGCATCGAACTATTCACAGCAAAAATGTAATCTAAAAAATGAGCTGGAACAATTCCTTGTATCGTTAGAACCGGCAAAAAATGTGTACATTGCGCTTCCAGATGATTTGAGAAAATTTTTAATTTTCAAAGAAAAACACGGTAGAACTAAACTTCATAACCATGCTTGTCCAGATAAGGGGATCGCTGGTAAAGTAAGTTGTTCATGTCCTACTACATTGGCTGCCAAATCGGTTGACAGTTTAATTGGGAAACTAAGAGCAATTTTCTACGGCCTTAGTGTATTATTGAAACAAGAATCTCTTTCTAGTTATTCTTGAGTTAATACCTTTATAGGCCTATACTTAAAACCAGTTTTGAAATGGACTATTCCGAAGTGGGTATGCTCACTTCTGAATTATTGCAAAAAAGTGTATTTATTGAGTTTTGACGAGTTTCAAAAGCTGATGTTTTGATATTATGTGGTCTCTGTAAAAATTAAAAGGTACTCATTTGTCTATACAGTGAGTTTTTGCTTTTCGAAATTTGGTTAAGAAGTACCTGAATCACCCTTGGACTACCAACTTCGAAATACGTCATAAGTCAGGAAGCAGTTCCATTAATTTAATAATGGCGTCCTTTCATGAAGCAGTTTCATTCATAGATTTATATTTAGTGATCATCTTTCAGGAGTTATTCATGCTGTATCCTAAAAATCATTGTATTAGGATGAAACGTATTCTATTATCAAAGCATTGCTACATAGAATATAGTGTCAAAGCAACTAGTTTTATTATTTTGGTTGACATTAAATCAATATGGGCTGGTCCATGTGAGACCGATACAACATTGCCTTCAATCGAAACGGGGTGTAAAGAAAAGAATGAACATGATTCACTGCTTTCTGTTTCATGACTGTGTATAATAAATTTTACAAGGAAGGTCCAAATTGGTCATTTTTAAATTATAATGAACAAAACCTAGTACTTAGAATGTAGAAATTGAATGATTAATTGTTTTATTCACTTGACATACCTGTAAAACGTGTTATTCACTATAATAGACTAATCCAAACTTCCAGCACACTTACTACCAATTATCAATGAAGGGCTGTTCCATTTGCTGCACAGGGGTGTAAACAAATGCTTCCGCATGCTTCCGTTGCTTTCTATTTTATAACTCATGTTCATTAATCTCCAATCACGAGAAAATGTCTTTTCAAAGACAACTTGTGAAAAAAATCTAGCATTTAGTATGTAGAACTATATGTAATTTAGTTTGTTTTCTTATTATACCTGTAAGTCAATAGAATGGGCAAATCCAATATTCCAAAAATAGATTATCTTCCTAGCAATTTGGGTAAAATACATCACCAAGTGATAGTTCGTCTCTCACTAATGAGAAAGACCATCATTATTTCTTGAATAGTGCTGATGTGTGTTGGTGAGTTCTTTGATGGCTGACTAGGCCAATTCTGGCTCTAAACTGTCGGTTGCAAGTAGAGCAAGTCAATGTCATAGAGTCTGATGGTGGCACATTTGTTTTGGCTTTGCGCTCTCTTCGCTTTCTTTCAGCTTCACAGATTCTCTTCTTTTCATAAAGAGCTGCTCCTTTGTTGATGAGACCTCGCCACTTTGATCGCTCCTGAGCAGTCTGTTCCCAGGACCCCATTGGTATTTCGAAATCCTTCAGAGAGGCTTTGAGGGTGTCTTTGTAGCGTTTCTTCTGGCCACCTTGAGAGCGCTTTCCCTCCTGTAGTTCTCCATAGAAAACTTTCTTTGGAAGTCGCGCATCAGGCATTCTTATAACATGGCCAGTCCATCTTAGCTGTGCTAGCTTTAAGACTGTATGCATGCTTTGCATCCCTGCTTTCGTCAGGACCTCTGTGTCTGGAATCTTGTCCTGCCACTTGATTTTTAACAACTTTCTCAAACAGCTTAAGTGGAAATGGTTAAGTCTCTTTGCATGGCGTTGGTATACTGTCCAGGTCTCACATGCATACAAGAGGGTTGGCAGTACCACAGCCTTGTAGACTTTCAGCTTGGTGTCAAGCTTGATTCCATTTCGCTCCCAGACATTTGCACGGAGTCGTCCGAATGCCACACTAGCCTTTGCAATTCTGGCAGTGATCTCATCATCAATATGCACTGCTCTGGAGAGAGTGCTTCCCAGGTAGGTGAACTTGTCAACAACTTTCAGTTTTTGCCCATTCACAGTGATGGTTGGTTCATTATATGGTTTTCCGGGCGCTGGTTGGTGTACAACCTCTGTCTTTTTTGTGCTGATTGTGAGATGATAGTTATCACATGACTGTGAGACTTGATCCATGGCTCTTTGCATTTTTGCCTCTGTGCTGGCATTCTTATCCATATCATCTGCATAGAGGAGTTCATCTAGCACATCAGTCTGGACCTTAGTTTTGGCTTGCAACCTTCTGAGGTTGAATATGTTGCCATCAAAACGGTACCTGATTGGAAAACCAGTGTCACTGTCCTGAAAAGCATCCATAAGCATGGCAGAAAACATCATGCTGAACAGTGTTGGTGCCAGAACACAGCCTTGTTTGACCCCATTTGTTACTTCAAATGGTTCAGAGAACTCTCCATCATTTTGCACACGTGCCTGCATGCCATCATGAAACTGCCGCACCATTTCTATGAATCTGGGTGGACAGCCAAACTTGGCCATGATTTTCCAGAGTCCATCACGACTAACAGTGTCAAAAGCTTTGGTGAGGTCAACAAACGTCATGTATAGATCTACATTCTGTTCTTGGCATTTCTCCTGAAGCTGTCTTGCTGTGAATATCATGTCTATTGTCCCTCTGTCTTTTCTGAATCCACATTGACTTTCTGGGATAAGTCCCGTCTGATCAAAATGAACATTCAGACGATTCAACAGAATTTTTGCAAGTATCTTCCCAGCAATTGATAGGAGGGAGATGCCTCTGTGATTGTCACAGACTTGAGGATTTCCTTTCCGCTTGTATAGGTGGATTATGGATGCATCCTTAAATTCTTGTGGGATAGCCTCCTTTCTTCACATACAGTGAAACAACTCTGTCAGTTTCTCTGCCATGGGTAGCCCCCCAGCCTTGTAAACTTCGGCAGGAATTGCATCTGCACCTGGGGCTTTGCCAGATGATAGTTGTTGAACTGCTTTTCTTGTTTCCGTAACGGTAGGAAATTCATCTAACAGAACATTGCACTCTATCTGTGGAAGTCTGTCGATTGCATCCTCATTGATGCTTGATGGTCGATTAAGCACACTATTGAAGTGTTCTGCCCACCTTTCCAAGATAGCTTCTTTATCTGTGAGAAGAGTGTTTCCATCTGCACTGAGCAATGTGGTGGCTCCAGAACTCTTTGGACCATAAATGGTTTTCAGTGCATCATGAAATTTCTTCATGTCCTTTCTATCCGCAAAAGACTGAATTTCTTCTGTTTTCTTCCTCAGCCAGGAATCTTGCATGTCCCTAAGCTTGGTCTGGACTGTCTTACAAATGTTGCTGTAGGCTGCTTTCTTTGATACTGAGCTAGTATCATCTTGATGTGCCTTGTGCAATCGGTGCTTTTCTTCAAGAAGCCTCTGAATTTCGTCATCATTCTCATCAAACCAGTCTTGATGTTTGCGAGATGGATGGCCTAAGATGCTTGCAGCTGAAGAAAGAACTGTTTTATGGAAAACTGTCCAGTTTTCTTCAGGGTCCTCTGAACTGAGATTCATTGCATCCAGTTGGTTGCAAATGTCTGTTAAGAAATCTTGTCTCATGCTGTCTTTATTCAGCTTTGAGACATCCAGTCTCTTAGGAGCTTTCTTGCCTTTAGGTCGCCTCGCAGGCTGTATTCTTAGGTTGAGTTTGCTGACATCACCAAGTATGGTGTACTGGAAGGGTCAAAATGACCGAAGTGGTAAACTGAACTGTCCATGCCTATTTCGAAATAGACATGCACCCGCAAATATAGGGGTGCACCCACATATTTAGAGGTTCACCCCTATTTTAAGATAGAGGTTAACCCCTAGAATGCCGGTACACCGTCATAGATTGTGATTTTGTCTGGTAATCCGTTTGATTGTGACTGCTTGGTGGCACTGTTGAGTGTGACCCTTCCAGGTAGTCGTGTCTGTATTGTTGGACGTTGGTATAATAGATATATTATGTATGTATCATATTAAATACTATGTTATGTTCAGTTACATGCACTGTGTATGTGACATGTTATTTCACATATGTGGCGTTATGTTATGTTGCATATATAATGTTAGGTTACATATGTAATATTATGTTACATCTGTACGTTATGCCATTTTGACCCTTCCAGAACACCATAACTAAGATTTTGAGTGCGTCGTCTTAAACAGGGTAAAATACATCAATTAGTATGAGTCACTTCGTCCTAAGGTTAAGATTTCTGAATAAAAAAAGTTGAATTAAATAAATAATAATGAATAAATCATGAATCGCCAAACGTTGACCGAAATATGCGGCATCGCCCATGGATCCGCAAATGGGGTCTTTTTAGCTATAATTAAATAAATATTACATCTTCATTGACCATAAGGTCGTAAGAAAAAGACGAGCTTCTTGACGCCTAAACACGTACATGTATATTGCGGGCATTTTGTTGTTGTAATTCAGAAATGGTGACCCAGTCCCGACATAACCATAGCTGTTGCGTTTGGTATCAAATCAAATAAATGCACAAGTGTGTATTATTGTACTCCATATAGCTACGTTCATACAGTTACATAAACAGACGTGCACTGAACAAACAAAAAGCTCTTAACACTTTTTAACGGTTGCCTTACTCCGTGTTTGAGGAATGGTGTGACAGTTGATAGAGGCCAAATCCAAAATAACAAATCCCGTCCAGTTTCGAATGATGTCTCTAAAGTCATTGATTGTTGAAAATGTTAGAACGCATGAAAATTAAAGTTGACCGCTATTAACCGCTGACCTACATGCGTCATGGTACTAATAGGGTTATATCTCGGCGCTGTAGCTTATGTCACTTTAATTTGAATGCGTCGACGATGTCTCCGCTTTTTTTTTTTTTTTTTTTTTTTTTTTTTTTTTTTTTTTTGTACCCAAGAGTTTATGGTTGTTTTTATGACAACAATAAACAACTCTACAGTCCGTGTTGCATGCGTTTCTGTCGTCCTGACGATTAACTTGCCCACTACTATCTATTGCGCTCAACCTGACATTAATGTGGAATTGGCACTGTAAATTCAGAAACTTCATTTTCGATGTGCAGACTGGGCATTTAGATATTCACATAACCAACTCGTAAACTTATAATTCATATTTTAGCCTTATTTCTGTGATGAGCATTTACGACAGATCAATTATCATTTTTTTGAATTATTAACCAACAGTTATACGTACAAAGAGTCAATACATGCTACTATTGAACCATTCTGTGTCTATTCAACATAAACTTATTGAAAATGAAGGGTAAACACAGAAAAAATACAATGTATAAAACACACACTTAAACTGCTGACAACGTTAACGCTCTCCCTTGTTGTCATTTTGATTGTGACTTTGTCTGGTAGTCCGTTTGATTGTGACTGCTTGGTGGCACTGTTGAGTGTGACTCTTCCAGGTAGTCGTGTCTGTATTGTTGTACGTTGGTATAAGAAATACATTATGTATGTATCATATTAAATGCTATGTTATGTTCAGTTACATGCACTGTGTTCTGTGACATGTTATTTCACATATATGGCGTTATGTTATGTTGCATATATTATGTTACATATGTAATTTTATGTTACATCTGTAACGTTATGGTACATGCGTTATATATGATGCATTATGTTACGTGTTTTGCTACAAACATAACGCTATGTTGCATAACGGGTGCTGATTCGTTCATTTTGTTACATATGTTGCGTTTTTATACATTATGTTACATACATTACATAACTTATGTCACACACGTTATGTCACATACGTTACTTCCGTTTATAATGTATTCAATACTGAGATTTATCAGGATATCATAGATTTGACTATAACAACACTGTCTGTTTTGTGTGTATCTTTGATGAGCTACGCTATTTCAGAATGCATGAAAATTCTTAAGATGCAACGACACCACATATGTGAATGAGAGCATGAGAGAGTGCATATATATAAGTAAAACATGTATTGTTTTAATATTGAATTAATTGTTTACACCATTATGCCATAAATAGCTAGCTATGTTAATTTATTTGGGGGAGGGCTATCTAATGTTTATTTTTGCAAAATTATGTTTACTCCTAAAGATCTTACACGCACAAATATGTTACATACATTGCGTTATGTTACATATTTTACACTTTGTAATATATGATAAACTTTGTTACATGCTATGTTATATATGTTTTGTAATGTTGCATATGTTACATATGTTACTTATATATGTTACGTATGTAACAAACGTAACATACGTACATATGTAACATATGTTGCATGATATTTACATTGATTAACTATGCGCAATGTCGAGAATATATCATACGATTCGTCGACACCGATAAAAATAACTAGTATAGATAATGAAAATAAATTGTAAAAATCGTGAGGTCATTTCAAAATCAATGGAAACCTGATATTAAAGACGTCTTTTCTTCAAATACTTCAGAAAGTATGTTTACTCTTTAAATCTTACACGCACAAATATGTTACATACACTGCGTTATGTTACAACTTTTACAGTATGTAACATATGATTAACTTTGTAACATGCTATGTTACATATGTTTTGTAATGTTGCATATATTACATATAATACGTTATATGTTACGTTTGTAATGTACGTAACATACGTACATATATATATTACATATGTTGCATGGCGTGCATATTATGTTATGTAGTACAATGTTATATATGTTGTATTATGTCACATACGTTACATTATGTTTCATATGTTTTGTTACAAATGTTACATTGCTACAACATGTCGAGATTATGTCGAGAGTATATCGAGAAGCATGGCGGCTTCGAGTACAATCCACTTCTTCAAACGTAAATGCATGAAAAGGCATGTTTGATCGGCCACTCAATATTAGCATTAACTAAAATGAAACAAGGCCGTATATAACATGTAGCACATGTTATAGTTTTTCTTGTTAGGGATGTGGGTAGAGAAGGGGACTGAAATTCAGTTCTTCTTACTGGGAACCCAGCTGCATCACTTCCTATGAAACGCCATTTGCAGGCAATTTCATTAGAGCAAGCGTCACATAATGTGGCAAAGAAACAAGCGACCCCTTTGATGTTTGACAAGCTGGCTAAGTTGTGCAGATATCTTACATATCAGATTTCCAGGGAAAAAGATGCAGTCAAAAAGTTTTTGCTGTTGCGGGACAGGGCGTATTTTTCCTTGACGTGTCATTCAGGCGATAGGGGCGGGGATTTGAGTTTGTTAACAAGTGAAAGGCTGCTAGAGCTCCCAAATTCCGAAGGTATTATAGTGTCCCAAATTGCAGGAAAAACTTTTTCTCTGGACAATCCAAACACTTTTTAGCTCACCTGAGCCGAAGGCTCACAGGTGAGCTTATAGTATACCCATGCTCCGGCGTCCGTCCGTCGTCCGTCCGTCGTCCGTCCGTCCGTCCGTCCGTCGTTCACAATTTCAAAGATCTTCTCCTCTGAAACCGCTTGGCCAATCAAAGCCAAACTTCATGTGGAGCATCCTTAGGAAGGGGGAACGAAAGTTTATATAAATGGTCCAGGTCACATGACCAAGATGGCCGCCATGGCTATAAATAGCAAAAACCTTTAAAAATCTTCTTCTCCAGAACCAGTAGGCCGATTACCATGAAACTTGGTATGTAGCATCGGGGAAGCGGGCCCATCATAGTTTATATAAATCATGACCCTAGGATGACCTTGACCTATTTTACGGCAAGGTCAACTTAGGTCGCCAATGCATTTGAATGGGAAAAAATAGTAAAATGCTATTTAATGGGTAAAATGTACTGGGAAGAGGCAAATTGGACAGAAGATTAATGTTAATGGAAAATTTTACCCCCTGGGGGTTGTCTGCCCCTGCCCCGGGGCTATATACATGTATATTTCCATAATAATGAAACAATCTTCTCCCCTGAAACCGCTTGGCCAATCAAAGCCAAACTTCATATGTAGCATTCTTGGGAAGGGGGAAAGAAAGTTTATATAAATGGTCAAGGTCACATGACCAAGATGGCCGCCATGGCTATAAATAGAAAAAAACCTTTAAAAATCTTCTTCTTCAGAACCAGAAGGCCAATGATTTTGAAACTTGGTGTGAAGCATCAGTGACTGGAGCTCTACAAAGTTTATATAAATCATGACCCTGGGATGACCTTGACCTATTATACGGCAAGGTCAACATGGGTCGCTCATGCATTTGAATGGGGAAAAGTGTTAAAATGTCATTTGTAGGTAAAACCTTGCAGGAAATGGGCAAATGGAATTAATTTTGATGATTCTGAAAAATTTTGACCCCAGGGGTCTGTCTGCCCCCACCCCGGGGCAATATACATGTATATATCAGTGATATTCAAAGATCTTCTTCTCTGAAACTGCTTGGCCAATCAAAGCCAAACTTTATGAGGAGTATTGTTAGGAAGTGGGAATGAAAGTATATATATAAATGGTCAAGGTCACATGACCAAGATGGCTGCCATGGCTATAAATAGCAAAAACCTTTAAAAATCTTTTTCTCCAGAACCAGAAGGCCTATGATTTTGAAACTTGGCATGTAGCATCAGGCAATGGAGCTCTACAAAGTTTATATAAATTGTGACCCTTGGGTGACCTTGACCTATTTTATGGCAAGGTCAACTTAGGTCGCCCATGCATTTGAATGGGGAAAATTGTTAAAATGTCATTTGAAGGGCAAAACTTGCAGTAAATTGGCAAATGGACTAAAGTTTTATGTTTTCAAAAAGAAATTGACTCCAGGGGTTGCTCTGACCCGGCCCTGGGGTTATATACATGTATATTATCATTCTAGTCAAACAAGTTTATTGGTATATATCTCGGGTTTCAGGTGAGCGTTTACAGGACCATTGGTCCTCTGGTTTAGTGTATCGATCGAAAGATATTGAGATTTGCCCAGTACGGCACTTGAACGATTACATAGCATTTAGCGAGTCATTGCAAATTGGATTAGACACATGGCACTTATTTCGCGTGACTGACAAGACAGGCCAGGTAATCAACAAACCAATGAGTTCCAGTCTCATAACCGACCGATTAAAAATGCATTTGACAGCCATTAATTTGTACGAGGGCGAAACTTCTCATTCAACCAGGAGGGGTTGCGCAATCACGCTGAGAATGATGGGTATTAACGACGAACAAATAAATCAACACATAGGGTGGGGGAAAAGGAAAATGATTGATCATTACGCAAACATAGGTAAGATATGTGGGCCGGATAGCGTCGCGAGAAAATTGGCCGATGCTGCGAAATGTAGCACGAGCAAAACTTCCGAGCTAAATAGCATATCTGAAAGGTTGAATTCTTTCAGGAATCTAAAGCGTTTTTTTTCTTTTCGAAGCCTCATTCCAGTTAGGCTGCCGAATTTAGGTATACATACATAGATGAAAACAAATCAAAGTTACGGTGATTAAGAGCTGTGTGTTTAATCCGGACTGTTAAATACAAGTCTTTTATGAACCATGACAAGTTGTTATTTTACATGTTTTGCTTGTTAATGTTCAGAATTTGTATCTTTCGTTAGCGACATGTATTATGTGACGTTTAAAACAAAATTGTTGAGGAAGGTATAGGGTCAGTTGCCAAGCATTATGGGTTCAATTAGATGCATGTACAATCAGAAATGCGACTGGTAAAGCTTGTTGGTTATTTTCGAATGTGAATCGCTTAATTGGCTTTATTATGTTTTGAATACAGTTCAGTTATAAGTCAAAAGAAAACTCATGATGGAACCCACGTGGCACCTTTAGGGCACATAAAACGTTAAAAGTTATAGATACTGTTAGATAACGATATAAAACATGCATCACACGTCAATGTCCAGCAATCCAAATGCTGACGCTATAAGCTTATTTGGCGTAAACATATACAGGCATAAGTTCTGTATCACAAAAGACACAATGAAGCGATTCACATTTGATGAGTATTGGATAACAATTATTAGTACGTTACATGTTAAGTGTATACATTTATTATGATATTCGATGGTACATGATGTGACATGTCGGGTACAATTTTGGATGCAAAATAGTTATGTCAGTTGTGATTGTCCAATAAATTTAGATCCAATGCGATACGTCATTTCTTCTTGGTAGATCCAATATTTTATGGACCCTTTGCATCCATTCCTTACATATGAGGGGAAGCTTGGCAGAACTTGGGATATATTACTATTCCAAGTTCCCCCACAAGCGCCCCGAATAGGTATGATAAGACAAGCATCATTCAGGTAGCAGCTTCATTGATTTGCACACGGTGGTACCAAGACGAAGATGGAATTACCAGACGCTAGTTGTACGTGAGTATGGCGAATCAGACAGGTATGCATTTAAACGCCTGCCCTCCCTCCCCGTTCTGCCAATTCTCTTCATTCCTTCCTAAGGGAACCCAGTTATTTTATGGACCCTTTGCATCCATTCCTTACATATGAGGGGAAGCTTGGCAGAACTTGGGATATATTACTAGTACAAATGCGCATGTAGTTGATTTTACGCTGTTTGATACCATTGATGCATTACAATATTTAAGTATAACCTTAAGTATAGGTCCATACAGTTTAGTAAACAGTTTTTATTGCTTTTCAGGCTATTGTTTAAGCATGTTAAAGAGGATAGATTGTTAATAAGAGCTGTCGCAGGACAGCGTAGCTCGCCTGCCTTGTGCTTTGCCACTAAATCTATTAAATCTATGACCAAAGACATTGACCTCAATGTCACTCAGGTGGGTCGTGATACTTCAGACCAATATCTACCAACATGCTAAGTTCAACTTGATCCATCTACATATTTGATATAGACTTATAACATAAAATCTAAGTCTGTGACCTTGACAACAGGTGAGTCAAGATGCTACAGCATAATAAAAGAATAATATCTAACAGCAAAGTATCGACTAGATCCATCCATCTGCTCCAAAAATATACAGTTCAAAACACTTTAAGCAAAAGCTTTATTATAAAATTTCAAAGTCTGTGACCTTGAACTCAAGGTCACCCAGATGGGTCATGATGGTATAGCATAAAACTTCAGACCAATATCTACCAACATACAAAGTATCAACTTGATCCATCTACATATCCAAGAGATATAGATTATAAAAAACTTTAACCAAAAACTCTAACACAAAATTTCTAAGACCGTAACCTTGACCTCAAGGTCACCCAGGTGAGTCATGATGGTACAGCATAAAACATTAGACCAATATCTACCAAGATGCCAAGTATCAACTTGATCCATCAACAACTTCAAGAGATATAGACTTATAAAAACCTTAACCAAAAAACTTTAACACAAAATTTCTAAGTCCGTGACCTTGACCTCAGGGTCACCCAGGTGGGTCATGATGGTACAGCATAAAACTTCAGACCAATATCTACAAACATACAAAGTATCAACTTGATCCATCAACAACTTCAAGAGATATAAACTTATAAAAACTTTAACCAAAAACTTTAACACAAAATTTCTAAGTCCGTGACCTTGACCTCAAGGTCACCCAGGTGAGTCATGATGGTACAGCATAAAACTTCAGACCAATATCTACCAGCATGCAAAGTATCAACTTGATCCATCCACAACTTCAAGAGACATAGACTCATAAAAACTTTAACCAAAAACTTTAACATTTTGAGCAACGCCGACGCCGACGCTAACGCCGACGCTAACGCTGACGCCGACGCCGACGCCGACGCTGGGGTGACTGCAATAGCTCTTCCTGTACTTTCGTACAGGCGAGCTAAAAACAAACTAACCATAAGAAGATTAACATTAAAATCGCATACATGCATATTATTAAGTGTCATGAAAGTGAACTGAAAATCCTGTCATGGAACGTTGAAGTACTTTCAAAATCGAAAAGGGCTAATACAAATTTCGTTGACTTTATATCGAAATATGATCTTATCTGCCTATCTGAAAGTTGGACATCGAGAAACTCAAATATTACGCTTAATGGCTATTGTAATCCTATTCATTCATATCGCAGGGTACAAAACAGACGTGCTAAACGTAATAGCGGAGGTATAATTATTTATATCAAGGACACAATAAGACCGGGGATTAAGCTTGTCAAAAATGAAATTGACTGTTTAGTATGGATAATGCTGGACAAAAACTTCTTTCATATGGAAAATGATTGGTATCTGGCGATAACGTACATCCCCCCTGAAAGTTCAAATTATCATACGCTGTATGATATTGACATTTTTAGTAAACTGGAAGAGGACTTATGCTTTTATAAAACAAAAGGAAATATTGTACAACGATTTGGAAATAGATTTAGAGTTCGAGTATACATATGGAGATTTACCATCTCGAAATTCTATGGACCATACACACCCTGTCCAACGTTGACGACGGTGAAACGGTCCCAACACCGGTTACTACGGTGCTTTCGCTACAAAATTTGATGGATGCGAATAAATTTCTTGTTTTGTTCAATGTTATATAAACGTTTGCAATGAAGTAAAACGCGCATCTAATGGAGAATTAACTTGACATTTTATTTCTGCTTGAACGAAAAACTGTTTCTGTATAATTTTTCCAAACATTCGATTCAAAGTTGGTAAACAAGGTTCGGCCAAGGCCTATCCCAGCAGGCACCTGACGTCTGTTTGACGTCAGATATTGGTTATATTTTGGTCGCGACGTCATATAACCAATTTCCAACGTCTATCAGACGTCATTTCCTGACGTCTTTTGGACGTCTGGATTGGACGTTGTTTTGACGTCAAACTAGTTCGTCAGTTAGACGTCGTAATCAAGACGTGATTTAGACCTTGTGTTTTTCATACTTCTGACCATGTGTGGTGTGCAAATTAATGAAACTTCACTTTGGGTAAAAATCAGATCATTCGTTTCGTGTGTTTCTTTTGCTTTCTTTCTTTCTTTTTTTTCTGTGTTACTTCCAGCAGACATTTGACGACCGTTGGACGTCAGATTGACGTCAGACTCCAACGTCATAATAACGTTGGAGTTAGGTTGATTTTGAAAGTTTGTTGTTAAAACTAGACGTCAATCTGACGTGCTAACGCCAACGTCGGTTTAACGTCTGAAAGCTGACGTAAATCTGACGTCCTTAAAACGACGATTGAATTCATGTCATATAAATAGTTTAAGGTGTATATTTTTTCGCATTTTTGAATAACAGTGGAATCAGAAGAGCAGTGATGCACTTTTGATAGTCCCTTTCACTCCTTTGATAGAGTTTTTCGGAACATACAAAATGTTCAAGATATTAATTCAGCCTGATGTTGGTACATCTTATTTAAGCAAAATTTTATTGCTTTATGGTGCTAAAACCAATAAGACATTAGTGTGAGAAATAAGATTATTCTGAACAATGGTGAAATAAATATTAAAATATACAAATTTTATTTTCATCTTAATTGAAAGTTTGATAATTTAGTGAAAGACTTTATTTTGATTAATAGATAATCATTTTTTTCTACATTAATTAAGCATGAGGGCGAAATATGGGATTTCCCATACGAGACTCAGAGATATGACTTTTAAGTGGCAAGGTTGAAATTATTATTTGAATTTGATATTATATAGAGGATCTTACACGAGTGGTCATTTCATATGAAATTTATTAAACGAGCCTTCAGCGTTTAATAAATTTCATATGAAATGACCACTAGTGTAAGATTCGTTTTATCATATGACTTTTAAAATAGGATTTTATCGCCTTCGAAGTGGACATATTTTCAATGAAAATTTGCATTGTTGTTACGGACGTCGTCAATGACGTTACGTATTCCCGCAAAAGTGTTATTACACGTGTGGTCATACGATTTTTATGACCTGACGTTATCCACTGGAAAACAGCGACGTCATATGATAATACATAATATATGTAAGAAATTATGTCAGTTTAAGGGCAGCTAACTCTGTCCACATATATGAAAAACACGTCCCAAGCAGGCATCTGACGTCAACTTGACGTCGGATATTGGTTGTATTTTGGTCACGACGTCATACAACTAATAACAAACGTCCACCTGACGTCCAGTCCTGACGTCAGTGGACGTATTGATATGACGTCGAAATGACGCCGGATTCAAACGTAAGTCTAACGTCATATGTCGACAGAGTTAGCTGCCCTTGAACTGACATATTTTCTTGCGCAAAAGTAACAACATCAAATTCAAATGATAATTTCAACATAGCCACTTTTAAAAAAGCCATATCTAGGTCTCGTATCGGAAATCACTTAGAAAAAAATAATTATTTGTTAATCAAAATAAAGTCTTTCACTAAATTATTAAACCTTCTATTAAGACGAAAATGAAATTTGTATATTTTAATACTTATTTCACCATTTTAAATTATTGATTGTTCACAATAGTCTTATTATTTACACTAATGTCTTATTTGTTTTAGCACCATATAGCAATAAAATTTGACATGAATAAGATATACCAACATAAAGTGGTAGTGATTTAACATCTTAAACATTTTGTATATCCCGAATTCGTAGATTGAATCCGTTCAATATACAGCTAATATACGTCTAATATACAGTTGTGAGAATACAAGTAAGTGCTTTCTTAAAACTTTTTAAAATGTGAAACATTTGAAAACATTCAAAATGTAAAATTAAATCAAATTACAGTGTTTAATTCGGAAAATTCTAGCATATCACTACCAAGTGGTAGTGATAAATTGAAATCTAAACAAAATCAAACAAAACAAAACAACATGAATGATTACCAAACAACATCAATGATGAAGGCGTTGCCGTTCTCATTTGAAGAAGTGTCAATACACTGAAAAAAAGTTATAAAGAGGCCACTTTTAAACTCATTTTTTGTTTCTAAGCCATGTTCAAAATTGCACGATTTTTTGCCAAAAGACGTGTCTTTCAAGTAAGTAAAGTTTCAAAGTGTTAAGAAATAATTTTCTTTTACTAAAGGCGTTTTTGGAGTAAAAATGCAAAAATCAATGTTTTTAAATAAAAAATTGAATACAGCACACCATTTATTGAAATTAGGAACGGGTGTCATCAAAGGGGTCGTTACGGCTCGGAAAAACATCAAACATTCGAATTTTCTCTACTGGTAGAATTTTTATGCATTTTTAAAAATCGCCAATTTTGAGATTTTTTGGAAAATTCATAAATGTGCCTCTTAAACATGTTGACCCCTGTTAAATTCACTTGATGAGGCCTGGAAATGAGAGATATAACTCGACTGAACTGTTTCAGACCATTTTCGAGGACCAACAGGTCAAGGCTGCCGCACACTTCCGGTTTCAATGCCAATTTTTAACGAACAAAATAACAAAATTTGTGGACGATTTTTTTAATTTTCAAAGTTTATCAGAGTCTAGTATTTGACCTAAATAATCGCTGAAAATTTCAATGCCGTGCTTCTGATAATAACGCAACTGGAGAAGAACAAAGTTGGTATGCAAATTGCATACAAAAGCTGAATTCCTGTTATTCAGGTTGTTGTCTTCTTGCATGTACAAAACAGAAACGAAGATTCTTATTGCAGCAACGCTTTTGACTTAATTTTATTTTGCATCATGGCAGTCAGTAGCACTTTCAAATAAATTAAAATGTAAAAACACAACGTCATAATATGACATTTAATTTGATGTTAATAAAGTGTGACTTTTTGAAATAGGGTACCTTTACACATGCTTCGTCTGTGTGAGAAGTATCACGCATTTTGGAATGCAGAAACTCACAGAGCCACTGTTAGACATTGGTTTATTCATATGATCATGAATTTTAATTGATCGTATTTTACTTTCTGAACTAGAAGAAAAAATATGAGGTGGCCTCTTATAACTTTTTTTCAGTGTAGATAGGGACAATGTTATAACATTAGAAGGTAATGGGTCGGTACAGGCTAGTGATTTATTGGGATTGTTTCAAGTTCTAGTTGATGAGGAGGAGGATTTGAAATGTGCTGCTAAAGTAAACCTTGATCAAAACAGGGCACTATATGAAATCATATTCAAGAATCAAACAATAAAATCTAAAATAAAGGCACTAATTGAAGCGGAAGTAAACTGTTCTGGACAAATATGTAAGATAGTAGAAAATAGAGATGTCAAAACTACTAAAAAGGTACCATTGACCACTGTTATTATTTACGAGGCACCATACGAGTTAGAAGACCACCATGTGTATAAAGTAATGAGAAAATTCGGGGAAATTAAAGGGGGGATATCCAGACACAAACACAGGGGAACCAATATTGAGAATGGCAACAGGTCTTTAATTTATGCAGCAGAACCTAAAAACATACCAGGTACACTATGGATTCAAGGCAATAGGGTCAAAGTTAGATATGATGGACAAAATAGAAAACCGATTTGTTCTCACTGCAAAGCAACAGGACATTACTACAAAGATTGTGAAGAATATGCTAGAGCTATAGAAGAAAGAGATAAAAGAATAGAGCAAGCTGAGCTAGAAGAATTGGAGGAAGCAAGATTGAGGAAAGAAGAAAAAGATAGAAGAGATGAAGAAAAAAGATTGGAAAGAGAAAGAATATTGAATGAAATAGAGGAAGATAGAAATCAGAAGAGCGGAAAGAGCATGGGATAAGTTGGTCCAGAACAAAATAAATAACAGAACAACACAAGAAAGTATGGAAAGTGAACAAAGTACAAATAAACAGGATGAACAAGACAATAATGAACAGATTCAAACACAGGAGAACATAACAACAGAGAAAGAAAAAGAAACATCACAATTAAGAAGTGGAGTTTTCAAGTCAACCTCCAGCAAATCAAATGGCATATGCTGAGAAAACGAAAAAGCAACTGACAACTAAAGAAAAGAAAGAAAGACAACAAAAACAAAAACAATTAAATGAAACAAGGAAAAATGAGAAGTTACAACAACTAGAAAATTTGAGCAAAATTCAAATTGCAAAAATATTAAACGGAAAAAAAGAAACGGAGATAAGAGGGAGAGACAAAGAATTGATTAAAGAACTTAGAAAGAAAATGAAGAAAAACAGAGAGGAAATAATGAAAGAACACGGCATGGACACTAATGACACATAATTCTAACAAGGACTACAACATAGATGATAAACAAGACAACGACAGGAAACGGATGTCGACTTGATTATGGACAACGAACATTACAAAAATAACTGGATTATGATGACAACACGGAAATGAAAATGGACTACGAGTATGGAAATGATATATTGTTTACAAAGGATGTAACATGTATGTGGAATGCCAAATGTAGTGTTTGGATTCCATATACATGTTATATATGTATGATTTTGATTTCATAGTAAATCAACATACATAAACTGAAATAAAATATAACAAAATAATATATGTAAAATTTGAAAATTTAATAAAATTATATGAAATTTAAAATATGTTTTATGTTTTGTTATTTATAGTATATTGTCAAGTTTAAATGAAAATATTAAGTGTAAATGTAAATGGTCTAAAATCTAAATATAATAAATTAGTTAATTATGTAAAAAATGAAAATTTTGATTTAATAAATATACAAGAAGTTCACCTAAGAAATAATGATCAAACTATAATAAATAATCTAGAGAATGATATGAATGGTGTAGCTTATATAAATAGTTTACATTCACAACATGGTGTATTAACATTGATACGTAATGATATTTTAAACTTTAAAACAATACAAATAAATAATAATATAGATGAATTTAAGAATAGATTATTACATATACAGATCCAAACAGATGAATTAGTAAATGTGATTAATATATATGCACCGGCTCATACAGAAAATTTAATTAAGGTTAGATTTTATCGAAAGTTGAAAGAATATTTAAATAAGTATAAAAATGAATTGATTATTATAACAGGAGATTTTAATTATGTAATAAGTGAAGAAGATAGGGTTAGGGGGTATGATTATTATGATATAAGAATAAACAAAATGATGAATTTTGAAGGTTTTAATTTAAAGGATGTATATTCAACAATTAACTTAGGAAAAACAGATTTTACTACAACTAAAAGCAGAATAGATAGGATATATATAAATGAAACTCTTTTAACTAAAATTGATACATTTTTACATGGGGATTTTTTTAGTGATCATAAATCAGTTGAATTAAAGTTAAATTTTGATAAATTTCAAAAATGGGGTAAAGGATATTGGAAAATAAATAATGCATATTTAGAAGACAAATACTACAAAAATGAAATAAAACAGTTAATTAATGAATTCAATAGTGAATGGCATGCAAATCCAATTGAAAAATGGGAAACATTAAAAGATAAAATAAAGAAGAAATCTAAAAGTTATGCTATTTTTAAATCAAATGAAAGAAAGAATAAAGAAAATATACTTAATGATTTGTTGAAACAAGATATAAAAGATGAATTTAAGGATAAAATAAAACAAAAATTAAATGAAATACAAGATTTTAAAAATGAAGGAATAAAGATTAAAACTAAAAATCCAACATTGAATACAATATATAAAACAGGTAAAATTTTGGATAAAAAAGAAGAAATTAAAAATGGAAATTCGAAATTCATAAATAAAATCAATGGTAAAACAGATAAAAATGAAATTTTAAATGAAGTTTTAGATTTTTATAAAACTCTGTATATAAAACAAGACATAAGAGAAGAAGATATTGATGACTATTTACAGGATTTTAATCCAAACAAGTTAACTGAAAATGAGAAAGAAGATTTGAATCAATTAATAAATAATGATGAAATTTTAAATGCTATTCAACAGCTCAATAATAATGAATCACCTGGACTGGATGGATTGACAGCAGAGTTTTATAAAATATTTAGATATGATATAGTAGATAACTTAAATGAAATTTTTAACAACATTCTTTTTATGAAGTATATTCCAGAATCAATGACTTTAGGTGTAATAACTTTGATTTATAAAAATAAAGGAGAATTAGACAATCTTAAAAACTGGAGACCTATAACTTTATGTAATTTAGATTATAAAATTTTAACAAAAATTTTAACAAACAGATTAAAACAAATAAATACTAATATAATAAATAATTTACAAACATCAGGACTAATGAATAAATCTATTATAAACAATGCATTGAATATTGAAAATATTATTAATTATATTGAAGAAAATGAAGAAGAAGCTCTTATTATTAGTTTAGATCAAGAAAAGGCATTTGATAGAGTAGAACACAAATATTTATTTAAGGTTTTAGAAAAATATAATTTCCCAAATAACTTTATAAACTTAATTAAAATAATATATAGTAACATAAAATCTAAAATACAAATTAATGGCTGTTTTACTAATGAATTTAATATAGAAAGAAGTGTCAGGCAAGGTTGCCCTTTATCAATGTTTTTATATGTTTTATCTTTAGAACCTTTAATAAGTAATATAAATTCAAATAAAAAGATAAAAGGCATATTTATACCAAACTTTAAAACAGAAATAAAAACAACACAGCATGCTGATGATACAACAGTAATTATAAAGGAGGAAACATCATATTTTTATCTAAAACAAGAAATGAAACGTTTTGAAAGAATATCAGGATCAAAGAATAATGAAGATAAATTGCAAGTTTTAAAAGTAGGTAAAAATAAAAATAAATCTTTAGAACAATTTTCTGAAAACAACATTAAACAATCAATAAAAATATATGGAATTGTCTATGGTAAAGATGCAATAAGAGAAAATACTGAAAATTTAATAATTAAGATAGATAAAACTTTAAATAAATGGAAACATGTAAAAGCAGATCTTTTTGAAAAAGTAATAATATTAAAAACTTATGTTATAAGCAAAATACAATATGTTCAGAAAATAATTGAATTACCAAATGATTTCATTAAAATAGTCAATAGGAAAATGTTTAAATTTTTATGGAATGGGACAGATAAAATCAAACGTGATACAATAATTAATAATACATATAAAGGGGGACTTGGATTAACTGATTTAAATACAAGCATTATAACAACACATATTCAAAGATTTAAGAGTATAATTAATAATAAAGATCAACCATGGGCTAATTTATATATATATTGGTTTGGATTACATTTAAACTTTTTTGTCAAAGAATTTTCATCAAATAAATATGTACATACAATTCAAATACCATTAAAATTAGAAAATGTGAAACTTAACTTAATTAAAACAAGATGTTTAGATAAAATATGGGATGTTTCAAAAACTTATTTAATATATAAGTTGTTAATAGATGAAAGAAGAATGACACCAACTATTGAAGATAAATATTATACAAATAATTGGGAAATAACTTGGAAGTGTCTGAATTCAATAAATAATATGAGAAATAAAAACATGTTTTATAAATATTTTCATAAAATTTTGCCATTAGGAGATTATCTTCACAAAATAGGAATTATCAAAGAAATACCAATTTGTTTATTATGTAAAAATGGAAAATATAGTCATGAACATGTGTTTGAATATTGTGAAAAAACAAAGTTATTAAGAATAAATATGTATGAAAATGTTAAAAGTATTAATAGTAACATAATTTTAGATAAAACATTAATTCAAACAGCTACAAATAATAAAGAAAATAACCATGAAAATATGTTAATATGTAAAAATGTAATGTTATATGTATTAAATGTATGGGAACTTATATTGGATCACGCACCCAATGATCAGCCTGTCTAGTAATTCCCCTACTATACAGGTGTCCATTGGGTGTGTGGTCTAACAGTAAGCAAGGAACAGGATTTAATAGTAAGCAAGGAACAGGATTTATGTTATGTTATGTAATGTTAAGATATGTTATGATGTTGTTCTAAATTGTGTCATGTTAAATATAGAGTAATATCAAGTTAAATCTAGATATTTGTGTCATGTCAAATATAGAGTAATGTTAAGTTAAATTTAAATTGTTAGCAAAATCATATAATTCATAATACAATTAATTTAAAAATAAATAATGTTAATTAAATTAAACCTATATTAATCAATAAATTAAATGAAATTGAACCTATTGTTAATAAATAAAATATTAAATACATGTAAACTATTAAAGGGGAACCTTATATAACAAAGCTAGTTCTATAAGTGACAAAAAGAATATAACAGTAACCAGCAAAATTTTTTTTTTATTTTTTTTTGTATATATTGTAAATAAAGTAAAAAAAAAAAAAAAAAAAAAAAAAAAAAAAAAAAAAAAAAGGTGTAAAGGTAAATGCTGGGGCCCAGAATGATATAGAACTAGCTATTAGCTAGAGCTCGTATCATTCAGGGCAGGGTCACAAAAAAAATAACAATATCCCGAATAACTCTATCAAAGGAGTGAAAGGGAATAACAATAGTGCATCACCGCACTACTGAATCACTTCAGGATTTCAGAATATTAATTTAACTGCGAACAAACATTCACGATATCGGTTTTAGCACGTCAGATTGACGTCTGTTTTTGACGTCAAACAAACTTTCAAAATCAACCTAACCCCAACGTCACATTTGAGACATCAAACCAACGTTGTTTTTCTGACGTCAGAATGACGTCTGTTTTTGACGTCAGAATGACGTCTGTTTTTGACGTCAAACAAACTTTCAAAATCAACCTAAATCCAACGTCATTATGACGTCGGAGTCTGACGTCAATCTGACGTCCAACTGACGTCAAATGTCTGCTGGGATGCGGCCGATTTCTACAGAAACTGTTCGTATTTTCCAAAATACGCAAACAAATGTAAGCAAACGAGCGTTTTGCAATGACTTGTAGGCAAGATTGTGGTACGTTTGCATCGTTCTCGATAGATTTTCCCCAGAAAAATGCACAGGAAGAATTTTATAGCAAAAAGTAAAAACAACGCCGGTTACTACGGTACCAGAATTACATGGATTGTTGGATAGATGAGCATTCTAGCTTTACAGGATGCGGGTTGTGTTACTAATTCGTGCCCTGCTTCTGCCTACATACCTCTTTCATGTAGTTTCGGGAACTATACGTTTATTGGCGTGGTTATCAACCCTAAAATGAAGAGATTCTAATGAAACAGTTCCGTATTGTTATGAGATAGAAGTGGTTCCAATAGGAAAACAGGGCTTGTCCGTGACCCACCAATTGCACGTAATTATACTTTGAGATACATTCGTATTATAAGTTTCACCAACCTTTCTGCGACCCTTTTAAATTGAAGTACTTTCTTGCTTGTACTTACTTACTCGCTCGAAGACTTTATGACTGACTCACGCATTCGAAAGTTTCGAGTCGAAACACTATCCAATATGTTATAATAATAATAATAATAATAATAATAATAATAATAATAATAATAATAATAATAATAATAGGTTATTGAATGAATGTCGAAAGCTATTCTGAACGAGTTCATATGGCGAGGACGCACGAGCTTGCGAGTGAATCTCACCCAAATGAACGAGTTCCGAATATTTTACGATTTTCATTCAATAACCTTTTCATTACATGTATATACTCTAAAGAACGCAATGGAAGGTTTGTAAATGCTTATTCCTGGCATCTCCAGTCCTGATAGACATTTCATTTGGCCACATTTCATGTAAAAATGTATCGTTTCTGACGACTTATCACCATAAATGCAACACACGCAGAGCTTCGCCTTTGTGTACGCGAGAACCGTGACGTTGCAGTAAAATTGATGACGTCGACGTGACTCTTGGGCGTCGGTGCGATCGGAAATTTCATGAACAAAGTTAGAAATTCGGAGTACAAACACTTTTAAATTATTGTTCTTCCAAAATTTGATGTATTTGTCTTGAAATGAAGTTTCAGTGTGTATTTATTGTGCGAGGAAATCTGTATTTTTTCTAGTTTCGTCGTTCGTTTAGTTGAAATGGAAATGGAAAAAGGCTTCCAGATATTTTTTTTCAATGGCGACTTACTGTACTATCGAAAGTAGTCCCGCCGGGAACTTGCTTCTTTAGACCCGTGCAAACTATTGAATATGACATAAGTTTCCATCGAAAACATTCTAAACTATTGAATATGGAAAATTCTAACACACCTTGACGTTAGACGATGTAACGTCATTTCAACGCGTTAAAACGTAACAAACAAACATGTGTAGACATTTGCGGTAACGTCAAAAGTTTGGCGGAATTTCATCAGTGCAATGGTCGAAAAATTATTGAGAAACTGAAGGTTTAAAATGATTTTATTTTGTTTATTGCGTGTAAGAATCGAAAAAGATCAGCTCTACTGCGTGAATTGTTGAGTAATAATTCACTGTTTGTCAGTCAGTTGTACGCAGATAAATCACTCGCGCTGTGCGCTCGTGATTTGGTCTCACAACTCACTGCTAGAGCTGATCTATTTCTTAAATATTCAATATTTTTAGCGATGTAAAGTGAACGGAGTAATTTCTGCGGTATAAATATAATATGAGATATACATGTATGCTGTGTTGGAGCAAAAATGGATTTCAAATGGCACCCCAATCTAGAATTATAGCAGTCCCACAAAATGTCGAAGCACTTCCCAATCTGGCCACAACAGTTACTGTTGACTGGAACGTCAAAGCAAGAACAAACATACAAACAAATAATTTATCTCCCCCTCAGTGATATCATACATGCACCTTCTGTTAACCGTATATTGCCTCATATAGTCATTTGGAATGCTATACCCGAAATACACTAAATAATCAAATTGATACGGATATGTATATGGCCTATGAAAAATACATCGGTGACATTCTTGGCCTACAGCAAGAAGCCGATGACCCTGACCTTGACACCCCTACCAAGGTCAATACCAAGAAATTATACTCCCTGCTGAAACACTCCAGGCAAGATAATAGTGGCATAACATCCTTAAAGGCCAATGGACAGACTTTCACCTCTGACACAGACAAGGCCAATACTCTAAACCTTCAGTTTCAATCTGTTTTTAGCCCAAAATCACCCACATCACTGAAAGCCATGGCACAAAAGACCTTACAGGACCTACATGACCTAGGTCCAAACCTTCCCTTCCAAGCCAGCCCATACACTAAAATGCCGGACATAGAAATTTCATCAAAGGGTATTGAATGCCTTTTGAAAAAGCTCAATCCCCATAAAGCATCTGGTCCCGACCAACTCAAACCTATTGTACTACAAACTCTTCATAAGGAATTAGCCCCCATTCTTGAAATAATCTTCCAGAGGTCCTTAGACCAAGGTAAACTCCCTACCATCTGGAAGGAAGCAAATGTGTCCCCTATATTCAAAAAAGGGGACAAGACGGACCCAGCCAATTACCGACCCATATCGCTCACATGTGTTCTTTGCAAAGTACTGGAACACATCGTGGCATCCAACATATCAAAACATTTCACGGACCAGAATATCCTCTATGACTTACAGCATGGGTTCCGAGAGCGGCGGTCCTGCGAGACCCAGTTGATCACGCTTATTGATGAACTCTCCAAAAACATGGAGTCCAAAAAACAGACAGACTTAATACTTTTAGATTTTAGTAAAGCTTTTGATAAAGTCGCCCATGAAAAATTGCTCCAAAAACTTCATGCCTATGGCATTCGGGGTGACACTCTAAAATGGATAAAAGACTTTTTAGACAATAGGAAACAATCTGTAGTAACCAACGGTATCAGCTCCAGCCCCATCCCTGTCTCCTCTGGTGTCCCGCAGGGCTCTGTTCTCGGACCAATCCTATTCTTAGCCTACATTAATGACCTTCCAGAACAGGTAAGGTCAAGAGCCAGACTTTTCGCAGACGACACAGCAATGTATCTATGCATCAGCTCACTCTCAGAAGCAAACATCCTTCAAGAAGACCTCCTGAAACTCGAGAAATGGGAAGAAGATTGGGATATGAACTTTAACCCAGCAAAATGTCAGGTCCTACATGTGACCAGATTCAAGACTCCCATTCCATCCAAATACTTTCTACACAACACTGAACTTGAAAGTGTACCCGCTGCCAAGTACCTTGGGGTCACAATATCAGAAGACCTCAGCTGGGGAAATCACATAAATAACATCACTAAAAAAGCAAATCAAACGCTGGGCTTTCTCAAACGCAACATCAAAGTTCATAACCAAGACCTCAAATCCACAGCCTACAAAACACTTGTCAGACCACAGCTGGAATACGCCCCCTCTGTATGGTCTCCCCACACCGACACTGACATAAAAAAAAAAGATAGAATCTGTTCAACGTAGATCGGCCAGGTGGGCTACCCATGACTACAGGTCCACCTCCAGTGTTACTGAAATGCTCAATAAACTTTCCTGGCGTCCATTAGACCAAAGGCGAATAGATACCCGACTGATCATGCTGTACAAGATCACATATGATCTTGTAGCAATCCCTCTAACTGACTATCTCACACCAAATCGCAGGCAGTCCAAATCCATCCACCCGCCGGCATACAGACAAATCAGCACTACTACCAATTACTGCAAGTATAGCTTTTTTCCAAGAACTGCAGTACATTGGAACGCTTTACCCATCAGTATTGTCATGCTCCCCACCGTGGCACAGTTCAGTCATGCTGTTTGCCAGGTGGTGCATGTGTCTCCCTAATCACCAGATTCTGTTTTTTATCTTTTAAACTATACTAACACTCTTCTTTCACTGTACAAACTCATTTCACCCGGTCTAAAAGCTATTCATTTTAGTTGGTTGCGGTCGTGGTTGGGGTCGGTTGATGTTTTTTTTTCTTTTGCTCCACATTTTTAGTGATGTTGGTTGGCGCCCTGGGTTCTCCATCGCCAGGCAGCTTATTGTATCTGAGAGTCCTATTTTTGATTCATCATGGTGGTTAATATCATGATTTATTTGTTTGTCCTTGATAATCCGTTGCCTAGTTGCCTAGAGATTCAACACGAGGACCGAACAACTAACTAAATGTTGTGAACCATTGTAGAAGATGAGTGTGAGGTTAGGCGCCTGTAAAAAAAGTACAAGGAGGCAATGATCAGGAAATGGTGCAATCAGAAAGAAATTCCCACTCCATAAACCGAGGGGTAGGAAAAAACTAAAAAGACACTTAGGTACTTACGGTATACAAGGAAAACATATAGTAAGCCGAGTGAGCAGCTATTCCCCAAAAGTCGGCCACTCAGTTTCCATGAAGTGATCTAAAATATGAAAACGTACATAAGGCTCAAACAGCACAAAAATTCTACTCCAAATCACAAAACATTAAGAACCACAGCAGAAGTATCGCCTTGGAACGATCAGTAAAACCGGTTTAAGCCCACAGTAATTTGTATTAATGATCGTTCCAGTGCGATTCTTCTATTGTGGTTCTAATCGTTATATGTTTTGGTGTTGAATGTTCATGCTGTTTGCACCTTACGTACGTTTTCATATATACTTTTAGTTAAGTTCGGGTAACTGAGTGGCTGTCTATTGGGAAATAGCTGCTCGTTCGGCTTACGATATGTTTTTAGTATAAGTATATAATTGTCAAATTATTTTTTTTCCACTGTGGATTTTGGCGTGGGGAATTTCTTCTGATTGCGCCATTTCCTGATCATTGCCAACTTTTACCTCGTTACACAGCTCGCTACACACTGTTGTTTGGCCCACTGGGGTTCAATTTGTCGTTTTATTTTTTTGCTCCAGATTTTCAGTGGTCTCGTTAGGCCATCAGGAAAACATGTCCGTGCAATATATACCCCCTTAAACCCCACTTTTATATAGTAAAACTGGGGTTTACAGGGGTATACCTATTTTTCTTATTTTTGCTCCAAAACATAGATTGTGGGTACTCGTTAGAACCGCCTCGTCGAGGCGGTTCTAACGTGTACCCACAATCTATGTTTTGAGCAAAAATAAGAAAAATATCAAATTTTTTCCAATGAAATTTTCAATTTTTGATGCTGAAAAAATTCTCTGTATATTGCATTGACAAGTTTTCGTAATGCTTTCCGGGGATCTCTAATTGCAAAACAGCATATTGTATCTGCGAGTCCTAGTCTGTTGATCTGTCATGATGTTTATTATAATTTGTTTAAACTGCTTTTTTCAAAATCTCACTAATCTGAAAGACCTCAAGAAAATTATTACCACGTCACCATTTTGCATTTCAAAAGTCTTAAAAAGTGCCAAAAAAAAAAATGAAAATCGGTTAACAAATAAATATTTTATGCCAGAAAATAATTTTGAATAGGGCTTTTTCCATCTTAAAAATGTCAGCAAGGGAAGTAATTATTTTCCCGGAAAAAATCTAAATTGGTTATTTTTCACATAAAATGCACCAAACCAAAACAAAATTGTATTGTATGGATAATTGAGTGCCAAACTCTTAAAATCATTCCACAGATTTGCTTGATTTTTATTTTTAAGGTGTTTGGATTACCTCCCTTGCGCATGCAAAAGGCATATTCAAAATAATTTTTGGGCATAACTGTTTTATTAATGAACCGATTTTCAAAATTTTTGCGGCACTTTTTAGGACTCTTGGGTTGCAAAAAGATGACACGGTCATATTTTTTTTGTGGTGTTCCAGAAAAATGAGATTTTGAAAAATGCAGTTTCTGAAAGATGTTGTGCAGACAGTAGTTAGAGATTTAGCACGAGGACCGAACAACTATTTGTTGTGAACCACTGCAGAAGCCAAGGGCGTCGTAGCAGATTATTTCAACTGTAAATGTTATTTGAATTATTCAATAACGCTTACAGGCGTGCAAGAAAAAGAAGTTTACATTCATGAGTTGTTTGCAACTTATGTACGCTTTCATATATTTAGTTAAGTTCGGGTAACTAATTGGCCACCTGTTGGGAAATAGCAACCCACTCGGCTCACGATATGCTCTATTGGTATTAATACCTGATTGTCTCTTTTGGGTTTTTGCAACCTTGTTTTTTGGTGATGGAATGTCTTTCTGATTGCACAATTTCCTGATAGTTGCTTACTTTTAACTTTTCTAATTCCTCGGGTTAGTGTTACTGATCAAATCCTCGTGATAACAAAGTGACCCTTGGGATTAATTTGTTTGTAAGTTGTCGTTCGCCTCTCATTGATGAGAAAGACAATCTTTATTTCTTGGTTATTATATTGCAGATGTGTATTGGTGAGGTCTTCGGTGGCTTACTAGCCAATTTTAGCTCTAAACCGTCGGTTGCAAGTAGAGCAAGAAACTAACTGTTGATGGCCCATTTTGACTCTGGCTTTGTTCTCTCTGCGCTTTCTTTCAGTTTCACAGATTGTCATTCTTCAAAAATGAGCTGCCCTTTTATGAATGAGACAGAGCCACTTTGATCGATCAAAGGCAGCGTGCATGTTACAATCTGTTATTTGTACACTGAATCTATGCTACATAAAGTTTTAAACGTTTCATTGGGGTATTGTCTCGTGCTTATAACAAACAGAGAAAAGTCATATTCATTGATAATTTCTGTACAATATTTAATTTTAACAACATTAAAGCATTCATAAATATTTTAAAACATCAATGCCCAGTTGTTCAAAATTAACGACATCGTTAAAATTCCAAACATGAATATTACAAATACACTGTTATTTTTGTTGATAAAATTTGAGAATTACACTGTTATTTTTTGTTGATAAAATGTGAGAATCCTTTGCAGTACACTGTTATTTTTTGTTGATAAAATGTAAGAAACCTTTGCAATACTCACATTTTATCAACAAAAATTAACAGTGTATTTGCTTATGTAGTCGGCATTTACTTAAGTGCTGAAGCAAGTTGAGGTTTTAACGATGACGTTAAGCTAACGAAGTTTTGAACAACTGGTCACAAACTTTCAATATACTAGAAAATTATTAATCCACATCATGAGAAAACCTTTTATATTTCGCATATCCAAAAACAAAGGCGCAAATCTGTGGGGTACCGTTTTACTATTTATTCCCTACTTTAGGATATCCTTAAATCAATTTAGGATATCTATAAATGAATCATGAAAGATATCAACAATTCATTTCAGGATATCCTTAAATCGATTTATAGATTTACTCAAATCATTTAGGATATCCACTATTAGTTTAGGATATCTTAAATTCAATTTAAGATATCCCTGGGATTAACCCATAATTAATTATTGAAATCAAAAACTGAATTTCCTGTATCCATAAATAAGGAATAAATACTACTACTCAGCGGATTTTCGCCTTTGTTTCCCTTTCGTTCAGAGAGAACATTAGTTCAAAACTTCAAGCGCTAAATCTTCTTGTTTAATATATAGCCTCACAACTTGTTTTTGTGTGACCTGGTCGGAATACAGAAGATAGGTTTTCTCACGTCGTGGTTCCAATGTCACATACATATCTCCATTGTCATACTCTTATTATCTAAATCGTCACACACATATCTCCATTGTCATACTCTTATCTAAATCGTCACACACATATATCCATTGTCATACTCTTATCTAAATCGTCACACACATATCTCCATTGTCATACTCTTATCTAAATCGTCACACACATATATCCATTGTCATACTCTTATCTAAATCGTCACACACATATCTCCATTGTCATACTCTTATCTAAATCGTCACACACATATCTCCATTGTCATACTCTTATCTAAATCGTCACACACATATCTCCATTGTCATACTCTTATCTAAATCGCCACACACATATCTCCATTGTCATACTCTTATCTAAATCGTCACACACATATATCCATTGCAATACTCTTATCTAAATCGCCACAAACATATCTCCATTGTCATACTCTTATCTAAATCGTCACACACATATCTCCATTGTCATACTCTTATCTAAATCGTCACACACATATCTCCATTGTCATACTCTTATCTAAATCGTCACACACATATATCCATTGCAATACTCTTATCTAAATCGCAACACACATATATCCATTGTCATACTCTTATCTAAATCGCCACACACATATCTCCATTGTCATACTCTTATCTAAATCGTCACACACATATCTCCATTGTCATACCCTTATCTAAATCGCCACACACATATCTCCATTGTCATACCCTTATCTAAATCGCCACACACATATCTCCATTGTCATACTCTTATCTAAATCGTCACACACATATCTCCATTGTCATACTCTTATCTAAATCGTCACACACATATCTCCATTGTCATACTCTTATCTAAATCGCCACACACATATATCCATTGTCATACTCTTATCTAAATCGCCACACACATATATCCATTGTCATACTCTTATCTAAATCGTCACACACATATCTCCATTGTCATACTCTTATCTAAATCGTCACACACATATCTCCATTGTAATTTCTTCTTCCCGTTGAAGTGATAAATCGGTGGATCCAGCATTGTCGCACTGCATTTACGAAAAAAAGAGATTGTACTATCCGTTTAGCGGAAACAAAGGCTCTGATCAGTTACAATGTACTGCACAACTGAACTGCGTCTTTGTTTTCGCTAGGCAAATATCCGGTTTTTATCATAACGCGGCTCATATAATATGCACATTACGCCCAAAGTTCATATAGCAAAAACATGTGTTATAATTGTGTATGCAGACTTTCACATCCTTTCTTTAACACGGGGTCTATTCTCTAAGCCTCTATAATCTGGTGTCGTCTAGGTATAAGCAGGTTCCGGTAGTGGATTTGTGAAATTGAATGTAAACAAAGAAATGGAGTAGACAGGTGAACAGGTAAGTTGCATTATTTCTGTTTTATCTTTTAATTTTGAATAAAATCCTGATGTGCAGTCTCAAGAGAATTTACAAACGCTAGTAGAAATCAAAACTAGAGTGGCGAAGATGCAATAGGAAACTAGATTTTGATGTTCAAAGTTTCGATACGTGACTGTTTTGATGTAACAGTTTCGGCCAGATTCACAAGTTTGCCCTACATTTTGAATAGTTATGCACCGAACATTGTCCGATTCGACCCACAAACAAATATAACCAGTACGTACATTCCTGGGAATCGAAATAGCTTCATGAAAGCGAGTCCAAAATAAAAAGTCTTGGTATAAGCACATTTTTCAGGTGGCCGTGAATGTTAAGACGCTTTAGTACGGTAGACGTGCAATCTGACTGACACTGTACCAGGTACTCAAATTGCATATGCAATCACAAGCACTCTCAAATTTGAAATAATTGAGCTTGTTTATAGTGGCTGAGAGACATATTCGCTCAAAAGCTTAACAAGGATCTTATCCCATCCCAAAACATATAATGGTTCCTCATAATTCCGACGTGAGTTGCATAACGCGATCCCTTGAGATATTGATGACGCCATTTGATCTTCCTTATTGCTTAGCAACGGCGGGTTGCTTTCAGAGAGGCAGCTCCTGGGAACGTTACGTAGCGCTGGCGAACATGTTTTTTGGTAACATACCGTTGCATAGGAAATAGTTGCGAAGTGCTTGCTAACCCTGTTTATGTATAACACGTATCAGCTAACGCGTCTATTCATATCCTACATAATATTCCCCATGCCCATTTGTGGCAAATAAAATGTCGTATGCAGGGTGCATAATTTTCTCAGTTATGAAATAGATTGTTCTCATTGAATGAACCAGTTGTGTAGTAGAAAATGAGTCTAGTCTATTCAACTGGCGATTGTTTTAATGTGGTTTGAAATTAAGTTGAATTGTTTTTGGTGTTTTTATATGAAAATGAAAGGCGTATACTCTGTTCTAGATAATAAACATGCCTAAAAGAAAGAAGAAGACCAACTTGACAACAGGAAAAAAGCACATGCGCATGAGAAGAAGTCGGCCTGGTTTAGTCCCCCAAATGAACTGGAACACTGAAATTTTTGAACATGATGAATCATGTTACATTTGGCCTACGATTATCGTGCGATGATCCAATTTTGGCATTTTCGTCCGGTGTCCGCAGGATGACCCTACGATGTTCAACTATCATCATAGCCTCTACGACTTTATAATAGTCTGCACTTTTACAAATTTTTAAAAATCGCAAATACGTAGCCCGTAGACACGTCGAGCGCGCGCCGTACGGAGACACTGTGATGATCGTACGATCGTCGCACAATTTATTATGATAATTTATGGACAAAAATACTTCGGCGATCGTAGGGAGACCGCAAGAGCTCAGTCAGAAATCATAGCGACTCCTAGCGGACATCGCACGAGCTCCGTACGATTTCCAATTAAAGAGTGCGGATACCCTACGATTTCCATATGGTCTCCATACGGTTCTGACTCAAAACATCGACGAAAGCCAGAGCAAGAAATCTTTGAATTGTAAACACATACGTCGTAGCTAAAGATCACTTCCGATGTCTAAAATAGTAGGAAAAATCGCAGACCGAAAAATCTTACGATGATCGGTGCAAATGTAACCTAGGCATAATCACTATACTTTCAATAAAATCGTATAAATTAGTTGTAATGCTTATAACGCCTATTACTCTTCGATTTACAGTAACAATTTAACGAAAGAACTGCACATATTAATTATGGTTTTGCGTGTTAAAAGAAACCATATCACGAACGAATCTCAATAATTACGAAAACTTAACAGTTTCATGTTTTTGGAAATATCTCACCACCCATGATTTTGTGCTTTGCATTCACACCACCCCTACATTTTATTCTTATACGTTACATGTTTACATGCTGTTCCTCCTCCAAAGGAAAATGACATGTTATTTCTTGAATATATAAATTATTGAAGACCAACAAGTGTACTCACCTTCAGCAATCTGCTCAAAATCACAAGTGTGTCGACAAATCAACCAAAATGTACCGCTAGTTTATCTTCTCGCGGATGAGGCACGTGCTTTTATGAGCTTTGAACATTTCCGCTGAACGCTTCTGAAACGTTTGCAAAGATTTGTTAATGTTAATTTGATGTTTTAACATATATCTAGAGACTGCACTTCAAAAAATGTGCATTTCTGACCTAAGTTCTTATATTTTTTTTCATTTGTTGAAGAAAGCAATGAAACACCAGACTAAACTGACCTTAACCAGCACAACTCCCGAGCATATTGGCTTGAAGAATAGACCCCGTGTTTAAGATGACAAAATTATTTTAAAGTACAACTTTTTTCTATGAACGTTCTCAAGGAAAACAAAATAGCCGAATCTCAGGGCTTATACCGTTTGTTTTCAAATAAACAAAATTTATATGACGCCAGTCGTAGATGGAAAAACAGTATTATGTTTTTTATGTGAAACATGATTTGATCATCATTCACGCAGTGCAGTTCTAATTACTTTTAGCAAAAACATCAGAGGCCAGTTGTTCAAAAAAGATTCGTCAAAATTCCAAATGGTAGCATTACAAATACACTGTTATTTTTTTGTTGAAAAAATGTGAGAATCCTTTGCACTGCAAAGGATTCTCACATTTTTTCAACAAAGAATAACAGTGTATTTGCTAATATATAATAACAAATTGAGGGCTTAACGACAGCGTTAAGCTAACGAAGTTTTGAACAACTGGGCCCTGAAAATTTAGTCAAGCATTTGGTCGTATCGCAAATGGTTGCATGAATGTATCTATTAGCAAGTATCTATGGCTTTCTGAATAAAGTGAATCTTGAATCTCGAAAGTACATCACTAAGAAATTTACTTATGCTAATTTACACTTTTCATCCATCTATATTTGCAATGTGTTTTACTTTTTGATATAACTAAAAGTTTGACAGTAACAAAATGTATGTCAAATCAAAATTTCTTCATTCACTCGTTCATTTGAGAACAGGACACCACGATATGTAAACTACACAACATTTACAGCATTACTACCCCTCTTTGCAAAACAAACAATTGTGATATGTCTCTTTTAACTGTGATGTATAAATGTACAGAATTCTTACTATGTTTATCGACAAAATAGCCCATGGCTAATGTTACACTGTTGTATATTTGAATGTCGACTCTAAATAAAGTTTCTTGTATCTTGTATCTTGTAACAATTGCAATATTTTATTCAGGTCTTCAGCATGCTTGTACTGATTCCAGCATAATGTCGTTCGTGTATTTGATTGGTAGGTGCCTATTCAACGCATACCTTTAAATATCATCGTGATGTTTGTTTGTTTATGTCCGATTGCTCAAGACTTGAGTTGGGAAACCGTGGTTAGTACAAGTATGTTGATTAGCTGGTATATTGCCTTGCCTTGATAAAGATCTATGTTTTGACATATTTCACAATCTTTTGTTATTAATAGTCTGTCATTTGGAATTCTTTCCTTGATTATGTTTTGTTCTTCGACATTATATGCCTTGTCTTTATAAAGCCCCATATGTGGGCCTAAAATTCGAGATAAAGATCTTGTATCATTGTCACAGTTACATTGTCATCATATGCGAGTGTCACTACAACGCGTGATTTGCTTTGGCAAGACCTCACTCCGTCCATTTGTTTGGCATAGATCAAGAGACTGGTGAATGAGCCGCCGCATGAGAAAACCAACAATTTGAGTTTTCGACTTGGTGCGACACAAATCAGCCTGTACAGTCAGAGAAGCAAACTAGAAGCATGGAATTTTGGATTTAAGAAGAAGAGGGACTGTACTTTCAATGAAGCGAAAACAAAGGCGCTGATCAGCTGCACAGCTACTGCACAGCTGATCTGCGCCTTTGTGTTCGCATATGCAAAAATCCGGTTTTCTAATGATGTGGCTCAAATGACATATGAATGACAGTTTCGTTTAAGAATCGGGCATGTGGAGGTTTTCTTAATTTTTCACTGTTGGAAAGGGACCTTTCAAAACCAAATAACAACACCAAACGTTAAAAGTCTTTTCCCTTCAAATTCGTCTTGAGGTCTATTAATTGCGATTTTCTTAAAAAGTATCATTCACGTTTTTGCAACAGAACAGACCGAAAGCCCTTGCCCGAAAATTCCTGTCGAAAATACTGTAGAGCATAAAACTCATTGAATAATTGAATGTAAATGCGAGGGCAACAAAGTCTGCGAAAACATCACCCAGTTTCATAAACACAAAACCCAATGAAACTATGCCAACAGGCAGCATAACTAAAGCGATGTATGCTACAACAATTGATGTGAGTTTCACTGATGCTTGAAACTCCGCGGTATCACCGTCCTGTCCTGTTAGGCGGCGCCTTGCTACTGCTTGCTTTGCCAACTTTATAATGATCAAGGGCGTAAGGATCGGTAAGATCACCGCCGTGGACACAATAGGGGCCCCGAATACTATCTTGTAAACAGTTGTATCAGACATTTCCTGTAGAACAGTGTTGTACTGTTTACCATCAAAATTTGGGTCACAAAACCCGTTTTCGTTTATTTCTGGGTAGAGTACAGCTGTAATGGCGCTGGCGAGGACGACCGGTGTCAGGCAAACCAATATGCAGTTTCTGACGGTCTTTGGTGAAAGCAAACCTCTAGACCTCAGGGGAAACCACAGCAACAGGAAACGTTGAATGCAGATCATGACCACTACCAAAGATGATGCGTTTACTACCGATAGCATTGCGCCAGTGCAAAGTTTACAACCCCAAGTAGACGTAGCTCTGACATCAAAACCAACAACAGCAATGAGACTTGGCTGTTCAAACGGTAGAATTACCAATACCAGAAGGTTCAAAATTGCCAAGGCAGTAACCAACACGTTGTGCCCTTTTGATTGATGTCTGTATTTATATTCAACAATCAGTATTGAGACATTGCCAAAAAGCCCTATGATAATGATAAAACAACTCAGACCAAGAAAGATGTAAGTTGTGTCAGTTACCAAAATATTTTCAGCAAAGTATGGTGTAACTGATTGGTCAGAAGAAGTGAGATTGGCTGTTGCATTGTGGCCACTGACGTCAGTGATGTTCGGTCCAGAACCATTTGTTGACAACTCCATGCTAGTGCTCCTCAAGAACTATCTGAAACGACAAAATAAACTAATTAAAACAATCAATGTTGATCTTATCATGAATTCTTAGGGCTGATTTGTCCGTTACGAAAACACGCCCGTGTAGTATATAGATTTTTCTTAAGTTGTAAAAATTGAACATTTCCAGCTGAAACATTTTGATATTTTTCTTAGTTTTGCTCAAAACATAGATCGTGGGTACAATCTATGTTTTGGAGCAAAATAAGAAAAAATAGGTAAACCCCTGCAAACCCCAGTTTTTCTATATAAAAGTGGGGTTCAAGGGGGTATTCATTGCACGGACATGTTTTCATGATGAGTAATTATAATACCTGTAATGTTTACATGACGCCTCCATGTGACATGCATTGTCCTGTTTACCTGTTAACGGAGCACAGAGTCAAAAGTCACATTTGACATGACAATAAACATTGCAAGCTTTTTAACGATTTGCATAAGCAGCTTACCATAATAACTTTGATTAATTAAGTTGGAAAATGTTTACACACTGTGCTCTTATAAAATACAACCCAATATATAAACTGCTAAAATCTTAGACAGCAACGCATCCTAAATAATTATTATCCTCACATGCAGCTTCCCATTCGTAATAAGCATTATACAGTGATGTCTTCAGGTTTTAATAGACTAAAACGAGCTGTGATTTGCTGCGATTGCTACTTCTGGTGAAATAGACTGTCTCTAGTTTTCCTTATTCTACTAAATGGCACCTACTTTATTGCAGTGGGTGTTCTTCAAGATCCCGATCGGCGGCAGATGTACTATACTCCCAATATTCATGGATGTTGACTTTCTGTAGCTGAATCTGTCCCATTCTTGTTAGTTTCCTGAAGCATAATTACGAAGAATTATACTGTTTCTATCACATGTAGGTTGTGAACTATAATTTGACAGTAAGGTCACGGTCACGCCACTACCACCTGTCTAGCCTTGCAATTTGACCGGAACATTGCTTAAAGACCTATTGCCATGTCTATTGAGGGTCATTAGAGAAGGGACAGTGTATTACAAAACCTAGTGCCCTGACAATGACTCAGAATACAGGTAGAGGCCAAAACAGGAAAAATCAATATTGATTGCAGAGGGAGGCAGTTTTATTGCACAGGTAAGCAGGGACCATAAAATCAATAAACAGTGGAACTACAGGTATTATCCTCTAAGGGCCTCTTTATGACCCCCTGCAGAGATGTGATAATCACCTCATTATGACAGCCCTTTGATCTAAGGACCATATTGCACCATTATGGGTCATTAACCGAATAAACAGTGATTAACCGAATAAACAGTGGTACCACTTTTAGCTTCTTTAGAAGTAGGTCTTTAACACGTGGCTATACAGTAACGGTATTGCTGAAGCATACCTAGAGCATCCAGCCAATGTGAAGCCCTAGACGATTTTGTTAACCAGCTCTTAGCTTGGTCACATGGCGAGATGACAGCTATGTCCCGTTGTTGTCTATTTTGTTCATTTTCCATCCGTGAAATGAGCCGCCGCATCAGAATACCAACAATCTGCATATGCGAAAACAAAGGCACAGATCAGCTTCGCGGATAGTACGTTTCCTCTTTTATTTAAATCCAAAATTTCCAGCCTCTAGCCATCTTCTATGCTTGTACTGATCGGCTTGTGTCGGAGCTGGTCGCAAACCATAATTGTTGGTTTTCTCATTTGAGGGTTCAAATGTTATGTGTATTTGATGGGATTTCGGCTCAGCTCATGTCGGTTCCTGGCAGTTGCTTTCGTTTACACTGAACCAAAAACATCTACTTCTGCAGCTGGTACATGTAAAATCTCTTAACCGCAAGAAGGCCAGTTATGGTACATACATGGGTGTAGATTATTATTTCGACAATGTCGATTCGTAATTTCGTTTAGTTTTCACAACAGACTTTACCTGGTAGTGTATGATCGGAGAACGATAGTCTTATGTTAAGCCCATCATTTCGCAGGAGTTTGGTTAGCAGCAAAATCGTGTAGAGTATAATGTATCCGTCCCTGAGATGTAAATCCGTCCCTGAGATGTAAATCCGTCCCTGAGATGTAAGAGCAGCAATACCTGGCAAACAGAATGTTTACATTACGAAAACTTGCCCATGCAATATACAGAGGTTTTTTTCAGCTGTAAAAATTGAAAATTTCATAGGAAAAATTTTGATCTTTTTCTTATTTTTGCTCAAAACATAGATTGTGGGTACACGTTAGAATCGCCTCGCCGAGGCGGTTCTAACGAGTACCCACAATCTATGTTTTGGAAGAAAAATAGGTATACCCCTGCATACCCCAGTTTTACTATATAAAAGTAGGGTTTGATGGGGTATACTTTACACGGACATGTTTTCCTAATGTAAATGAATTAGGTCTGGATAGCGTGCTGGATAACGGGACCTGGATAACGAAGTGGTTAAAGCAATCGCTCGCGTTCAAACCGGACCAAGGGATATGCCAGGCGTGCTCAACCATGTGTAAGACTCATGTAACTTTATGGTTTGAGCCTTTGGGTGCTCACCGGCAGACGAAAGCAACCTCCTACTACTGTTCTTGCCCAGGAACGGAAACCAAAAGATAAAAACTGCTTAGTACTGGTTTTACCTAGAAACAGAAAAAACAGGTAGTGGTCGCCCATCGAACGTTAATTTCTCCGGTGTCCTCTACCACATTGACCACATACCGCCAACATCCGCGCCTTGAAGAACGCTTTTATAAGTTTCATGAGCTTTCTGTGAAATCGAAGTAAAATAAATTACACTGCTTAGAATGAATTGATCACTGACCAAAACAAATGGTTGTAATTCACCAGTCATTTGTAACCACACCCTGCCCCCACCCCCGCCCCCACGCCAAGGGGACGATGGGGGATAGCCGTGTAAATGACCGGGGCTCTGACCAAAGTTTTGTCACGGCAGTGCGGGGTAAAAACCTGGGGTTTGCTCTATATACATGTAGGCAAAAAGGGCCATGAAATGAAAAGATAGCAGGCTGCGGGGAAAAGCAGTGGTTTTACCAACGAGCAGTCTTTTAGCGGGGATTTGTTGGACCAAATGTCAAAGTCACCGCTATTCACTGGAGTAGGGGCCGTTGTCACAAACTACTAGTGCATAATTTCGTAACGCATTGATCTTCCTATCATTATCAACCCGATAAGAAGAGATTTATTTTAGGAGCACCATGAGTGATTTTAATTTTTCTTCAGACGTTCAACAGAATAGCCCTTGATGAACGCGTCTAAGGATGGTGGGTGTGTGTGTGTGTGGGGGAGGGGGGGGGGAGAGACCTGCATTCAGTAATCATCATCTGGGGCTATTCTGTTTGCTTTAAGAAATTTCATCGAAAAATAAAACAAAAATCTTAAATCACGCCTGACGCCCCTGAAATGAAAATGGACTCTCCCAAATGATAATGATGGACGAGTCCATTGGTCAAATATGGGTAAAATTGCAGACTGCAGGGAGCAACTGTGAGGTATCATAAATTTTGAAAGAATGAGCATACGTATGTTAAACCACACAGCCTCATAGAATCAATATGCAATGGAGAATATTTGAGCAACTAACCTTTTCCATTTGAAGAATTATAGCCCTTTCCCAGCATGAATACTGAAAACTTTCTCATTTTACCTTGAATAATTAATACTTTGATTTCTGTCCGGAATAATGAAATATTTAAGGCGAACATTTTCAGGGGTACAATTGTAAAAATAACAACAACAACAACAACAACAACAACAACAAAAAAAAAAAAAAAAAAAAAAAAAAAAAAAAAAAAAAAAAAAAAAAAAAAAAAGATGGGCTTGTGCCTGAATGCATGAGCCATTTTATTATACATGTAATATCGAGCAAGCGAAGCTAGCCAGAAAAATTGTTTGTTTGATTTGTTGCTTTATGTCCCAGTCAACAGCTTTGGTCATACCGGAAGGTTTTATTCATTTTATTGGACTTCTACTCAACATCGGGATGTCATACCACCCAAGTTAACATAAATGGTTTGACTAAACCACTTTTCCTCAGGCTGAGGAGGCTCAGACCTTGTAAGCGGTATCCCAGTAATCTTGTGGTCGTTTACGAAGTCGGTCATACCAAAAGTAGATGAATGCCACAGAAACATTTCAAATGTCGTAAATTCAAAGAATATGCGCCAGTTTCTGATTGCACTGACCTTTTTCTACTACTATATTCTCACATTCCAAACCCACCGTATTAGCGACAATCGATATACAAAAACAGTTCTCGAAAGTGTTTCTGGTTACCAAAACGACGATATCATCAAATGTACATTGAACGTTCTCGATTGCAAACACGTGTGTAGTGTCAACTTCATCAAATTTATTTTGTATGCCTTGAATATTTAATTGACCTATCTTAAAACCTTTTTTACTAAGTTGCAAATTTAATGAATTTTGGGCACACATGGAAGTATCATGCAAAACAGAATCATGCACATTATTGATTTATCACGTGATAAAGTATTTAAATTTTTATCCAATATTGATACATCCAAAGCTACAGGATATGATCAGATTGGTCCACGATTACTCAAAATAGCGGCACCTTTCATTGCTGACAGCATCACTTACATTTGTAACATAAGCATTCAAAATTCCTGTTTCCCTGATAAGTGGAAGGTTGGAAAAGTAACACCACTTCATAAAAGTGGCTCTAAAGATGATGTAAATAATTTTAGACCTATATCTGTACTCCCAATATTATCAAAAATTCTTGAAAAACATGTACATGACTCTTTAATGGATTTTCTTATCAAACACAGCTTGCTTCATCGTACACAGTCAGGTTTTAGGCCTTCATTTTCATGTGAAACAGCGTTACTAGGAATGGTTAATAAATGGCTAAATGCAATTAATGACGGATTTATGATTGGGGTAGTTATTATTGATTTTAAGAAAGCTTTTGATCTAGTTGACCACAAGATTTTACTACAAAAACTCAAACATTATAAGCTATCTGATAAAACTATGTCATGGTTTGATTCATATCTTTTACATCGAAAACAAAGAGTATGTGTTAACAATGTAACTTCAGATGATGAAATTATAATTAACGGGGTTCCTCAAGGCTCAATCTTAGGCCCCCTTATGTTTTTATTATTTATTAATGATCTACCCCTTTATACAAAGCCAATACACACTGATATGTATGCTGATGACACAACGTTGTATGAAATTGGGATTTCACAGGATGAAATTGAAAGAAATTTACAACTGGCTTTGATCAACCTGTCTAAATGGTGCATAGCTAATGGCATGGTTATAAATACTGCAAAGACTAAACTAATGTTGATTACAACTCATCAGAGAAGAACCATCTTGAACACTAATGATTTGATATTATCTTTTAACAATGAAAACTTAAATACAGTAGACAAAGATAAAATACTAGGGGTAATAATTGATAATAATTTATCATGGACAAGTCATGTTGATCTACTTTGCAAGAAAATATCATCTAATTTGTGGCTTTTGTCAAGAATAAAAGAGTACCTTAATATTGAACAAAGAATCCAGTTCTACAAAACATATATCCAGCCTCATATAGATTATTGCAGTTTAGTATGGGGTGGCACCTCCCAAAGTAACCTGGGTAGAATATTTCGTCTTCAGAAACGAGCGTGTAAAATCATATTAGATTATAATATTGAAAATATTGACCAAAGTATAAAAGATATGAAAATTCTTACAATTTTTGAAAGATTGTTTTTACGAAAAGCCAAATTCATGTTTAAAATTGACAGATCTGAAACAAGAAATGTTTAATCAACGAATTTTGGATGATACAATGCCACTTTTAAGATCTACAATGTCTTCTTACTTTATTCCTCCGAGGCCGAAAAAAGAAATATTTAAACAAAGCTTCATTTATTCAGGACCTTTAATATGGAACTCATTACCAACTAATTTAAAAAATCTAAGCTCATTAAGCTCATTCCATAATAATTTTGTAAAGTGGTTAAAACAGTAAACAATGTTCATGTACTCTGTTGTATATAACATGTAAATTCATCTGTATATAATGCCATATTTTTTAATTACTTTATGTTTAGGTTTAGTAGTGTGAGTGTGAGTTTGAGTGTAACATTAATGTTCCATTTTGTTTCAATTGTTCTTTCATTTGATACATGTATATTTGTTAAGTTTTGTGTAAATTTGTAATTGTTTTTCATGTTTGTAGATTAGTGAGGGCCACATGGAAGATTAGTTTGTACTAAATGTGTTTACCCTCGTTAAATAAAGTCGATTATTATTATTATTATTATTATTATTATTATTATTATTATTATTATTATTGCCAATCTCAACTTAGCTGAGACTAGAATTAGTCGTAAATACTGAAAAACACAAAATAAATTAAAGTTTAACCTTTATATTAACAAAGCCAGTAAATCTATAAATAATAAATGTTAAAATGCCAACAAAGCCAGCAATAGTTGGCATTTTAACATTGTATGAGTAGGAGAAATTTTAGTCTCAGCTGAGTTGGTCATATTTTTTATTACATCAGGACTTGGGCATGAGTTATCTCCATCACTGTGTTCTGATTCATTCAACCACAGAGTATACCAAAAAGATATTAGAGGTCATAATCTAAATTTAATAATAATAATAATAATAATAATAATAATAATGTTACCTTTTGTGTCTGGAATCCAAGCCTTCTAGGACGATAATGTTATACACGATACACTCTAGCTCAATTGACTGAAAATCAAGATTCTTCAGGGGTGTTGTTTGACTCTTTAGGGGTCCAAACACGTACATTTTAATCAAGCCCACGTATTTGCGTCAATATAACACCTTTTTTACATATAATTTATACGAACTCATGGACAACTATTGACTACATTGAAGATGTTTCCTTGAGTAAAAGTGCACTGCAATGGCAACGGAATATTCATTTCTATATTTTAAGAGGGTAACGTTTTTAGTACGACATTTTAGCTAAAGCAAATGTGGCCGTTAATGAGATTGTTCATGTGTGTTGGTGAGTTCGTTGAAGGCTGACTAGGCTAAATATATGATACAAGATACACTCTAGATCAACAATATGCACGAGGAATGCGCTCAATGTATACCTTAATTTACGTACGTTGAATAAAAAATATCTAAAATGTGCCACGTCATGAGAAAAACATTTTGCATATTCGATAACAAATACGCAGATCAGCCTCGTGCCAACCACGAAGCTTATCGACGCCTTTGTTTTCGTTACAGGGATTTTCCAGCCTCTAGCTGTCTTCTGTGGCTGTACCGCCCGGTTTATGTCAGACCTGGTAGTAAATCACAATGTTGGTTGTCTCGTGTCGCGTCACTTGCTAGGGTAGTGCTAGCTACTGTATCAATAAATGGACAAACAATGTGAAACACGTCACATTTTAGAACTTGGCATAAATCAAGCCGACTAGTTTCTTTCCTTTCTTTTCGGAAGATCTGGCTGAAGAGCAGTTTCAAAAAAGTCACGGTGCTCCCTGTAGCTATGGCCGCTGACCCATGAAAAATATATTTTGGTATTTGCCTCAAAATAGTAAAAATCTATATAATCTCTTAAAGCATTCCTTCTCTTAGTAATAATAAATAAAAACTTTATAATACACTGCTGGGAATCACGTGATACGCAATGTTTATGATATGTGCAAATTGTAAACAAGAAGCCGCCATTTTCCACCGGATCTAGGTAAGTCTATCGAGTTTTCTTTCAAATGCTGAGGGATAATGATGGATGAATATGCCCAATCCATGCAGATACATCAGATTTATTTAACTATGTGCGAGCTAATCTTTCAAAGTGTTTTGTTTGTGTAAACACTTCATTCCCATCATCAAAATTGTTTGTTGCCATGTACACCAAATATTTATTTTGGGCCTTATTCATTCTTCCAGCAACAATGCGTCCTTTCTTAGAGGTAAAATAACATTTTTTTCAAAGGACAATTACCTCCATTTTACAGAAATATGCCAAGTGCCACATGAAAAAAGATAATCAACATCATTGACATTGCATCCCTATACACATGCAATGTGGATTGATACCCTCCACACTCAAACAATAGTCATCATGTTTCTATTCTTTCGTCGATAAATGTATTGATTGCTAATGCACCAGTCCTTTGTAACCATTGCCCCCCCTCACACATACCTACGGTGAAGGGTGGGGATAGCCGGGCTTAATTGCTTGTCGAGTGTATCCGCAGTGCAGGAGGAATGACGAGGATTTTTTTTATGCATTATGATCCTTACTCCCGGGCAATTTTCTATTTCTAAGGTGAGGCCAAAGAACAAAATTTTGACCAGTTTGCCCCCTAAGTGTGCGGCTTATAGCAGGGCACTGAAAGCAGAAATGCCACAATCACCGCCCTTCCCCGTAGGTGGATGAGCAGTGGGTACAAATGACTTGCGCACAATTGCAGCTAAAATATGATCAAAAAAAAAAAAAAAAAAAAAAAAAAAAAAGAAAGAAAAAATAGCCATTCTCGGTTTTGTTCAATATTGAGAACGAATCTTTGAATGCTTTCCTGGCTTTATTATATATCAGCAGTCACACATTAGCGTATAACCCAAACGCGCGTCTGGCGTATGAATACTCTCAACATGCTTTAGATTTTGGACGTATAAAAATAATTTGTCCCTTTTTAAAACTCGCTTTAGCAGTCACACATTAGCGCCTGACTGAGACGTGTGCCGGACGTACAAAAATCTCAAAGTGTTGAAGTACGTTTGTGTTACTTCCCAGACGCGCTAAGCATGTGTTACAGGCGCAAAGCAAACGTTCAACGCGCGTCTCACAAACGCTTAGGGCACGCTACGGAAGCAATATCTCATAAAATCTGAAAACGCATGTGGCGTACACTAGCGTGCATAACACGTGCGCCAAATGCGTTCATAGCGTAATTAACGCGTCTGTAACGCGCATGGAACTTATTCGAAACGTAAAAGACATTCGCACAAGACACGCCCAGCTTCTGGAAAAAATTTAAGCATGATTAAACACAAACGTGCCTAGAGCGCGCACCGACCTTTAGCGACGTATATCAACCCACACCCAGCGTACACCAAAAAAGCACATGTAGCGCGTTCCTAATGTGTCTCCGACGTGCTCCTGACGTAGGTTGAATCATTCAAAGTTTACATTTTTGTCAACACGCTCGGCGCGCGTTGGCTTATTCTGCTATTTTAAACAGCAGTCACACACTAGCGTATAATCCAAACGCGCGCTGGGCGTGTCGACAAAAATGTAAAATTCTAAAAACGCTAGGAGCACGTTGGAGACACGTTAGAAGCGCGTAAAACGCGCGTTTTTAAGCTTGGTGTACGCTTGTTGCATACGTCGCTGTAAGTCGCTGCGCGCTCTAGGCGCGTTTGCCCCCCCCCCCCCCAGAAAAAAAATCAAACATGCTTAAAAACTTTCTAGAAGTTCGGTGTGTCTGATACGTTTCGAATAAGTTCCATGCGCGTAACATGCAAATTAAGCATGACCTGAAACAGACAAGCTACTTTCAAACTAGATGCACTGCGACAGATAAAATGCAGGTTTGTCGGACACGCACATTTAACATATCGCAAATTTTACACCCACTGTACACCACATTAATTTTGAGAAATGTGACATTAATTTTGCATATGCCAGTTTCGATAAGTTTTTGGGTATCATGTATGCTCCAATTTAATACGTTTTTATCATTGTCGTGTGAAGAATTTGTACGTATTTATCACATCTGTGAAGAACTTTTTTTTAATATAAAAACGGTACCTAGATTCACGTGTGTATTTTTGACATGTAAAGAATTGGTGCGTATTCTGCAAACTTTCTGTCAAGAACTGTTGAATTAAAACTGTGCGTATGTTCATTTTCTGGGGCACATGGCGCTCTTGACGGTAGAAAAGTCTATGCTTTTACATGTCAAAAGTGAGTATAAAAAGGTAAGGAGAATTTTTGATATGTGTAAAAAGCTAACTGATACTTTTTGCATACTTTTTGCATTAATTTAGAAGCGTGTGAACTTTTTTTTGAGAGACTCTAAAAACTGGTTTAAGGCCCCCAGTATTTTTTGTATTACTGATTGTTCCAAGGCGATACTTCTGTTGTGGTTCTATTTGTTTTATGTTTTGAAGTCGAATTTTCGTGCTGTTTGAACATTATGTACGTTTTCATAGTTTTGGTTAAGATCGGGTTACTGTTTGGCACTTATTGGGAAATAGCTGCTCATTCGGCTTAAAGGGAAACATAATTATTAAACTCCCGCATATGATTTTCATGAAACTTCACATGCTTCAAGATAATTGTATCCTTGGAGTAAAATCGAAATAAAAGTGGAATGTCACCGGCCTCGTTTCCACGGTATCAGAACTTTTTGAATGTTTCTCGTGCATTTCATAAAAACGCGTTCGTAGCGGACATGTGTTTAAATATATGTGTTATTTTTGCATAAACAACTTAAAAATACGATCAGTGTTATTTTCTTAAATTTTGATACTATTTGCTTTTAAACTGAGGAGATTACAAGAAAAAATAACTTTCCCGCCATGTTTTCAAACCTGGAAAAATATGTATTTTTGCGATATCTCCTAAACTACGCATATGATTTTAATTAAATTAAACCAATAGATATGAAACGATGTTACCATTCAAAAGTTGAAATAAAAAGTGGGGGTCATCGAATGGCGTTGGAAGATTTAGAGAAAACCCGTTCAATATTCCCGCCTTTTTCGTTTTAATGTCAAACGTTGCACTGACGTCGCGTATATTAATGCGACGTCATCAACAGCGAAATAACCGTTTTCACATGTAATTAACCTTATACACGAATTAGGGTTTATCAATTGTCGCATAACTAATTTAAAATAAAAATGAACAATATGTTTACCCGCTTTAGGACTTATTTATGCAGAAACAAATGAAATAAGATTCTACAGCTTGCAACGTCGTTGGAAAATCAAAACAAAACGACGCTAAAAGCTACGCGTAACATGCATACACTAAACGCCGACATTGCGCAAACAGTGTGCTCATAAACAATAGTAATGTTCTATAAGTATAAGTACCTAATTGTCAATTTGTTTTTCCCACCTATGATTGCGCCTTTTCCTGATCATTACCCACTTGAACCGTTCTAATTTGATCGCTCTTGATCGCTACAGCTAATAAAAGTTAGCCTAAAACTTTTCATGGTTGATACGGTTTAGCTCCAGTAAGCATTTTTGTTTAAATTAGGGTTAAAACAAATTCTACCAAGCCTTAAAGGAGAACGTTCAACGACAATACCTTTTAAACTCAATGTCTGATCTAAGAAACATTTAAGTGCAAATTTTGTTCAAATTGGTCAAGGATTAAGTGAGATATTGCGATTTGAAGTTTTGGAACGAAGTGAATATTTAATTAGAAGACGGTAAAACCATAAACGATGAATAAATTCTATATTTCAAATCTTTTATGGAGGTATATGTCCAAAATTGATAGTTAATCAATAGTACAAAACAGTGTAACAAAAATTAACAGAAAAATATTAATAAGGTTTCATTATTATTAATTATGCATATTTAAGTAGAACTTTATGACGGCATTAAGCCTAATGAATATCCAGGCTTTTAACAGAAATACCAACACAACTTTCTCAATATCCATCTGATTTTAATAAAACTTGTACCAAATTGTTAAGAGAGGCAACTACTTAAGATTATTTAAGATGCATTGTGTTTTAACCTTGCCTTTCCCTTTAAGAGTCCATGTTAGAACAAAATGAGAATAAAAGATGCAAAGAGTGTATGTCTGCGGTCGTTGAAGTGTACTCAAAAGATTCTAAACATCTAAAGCAAATACCAAAGTGAGGGTGAAAAAAGGTGCAATTTTAAAGCGACTTAACATATGACCCCCACCTGGTTGATGGCTAATTTTTGAAGCACAGTTTTTGCCCCTTGTTCACAAGTGAGATCGAATAGCATATCTATGAAATGGAATCAATAAAATTTTGTTAATTCTTATGAGCTTTATGGAAAATTGGTTAATGGCATCATTACGTTTCTAATTTTGTCGGGTATAGTAAATAAAGAAATGAAGAAAGAAAAAGGTATTCAACATGAAACATTTAAAAGACCATAAATGGATATGAGTGGTAAAGAGTCAAACAGTTTGTATGATCTAGTACTTACTGAACTAGCGAAAAACATGGCTTTGTCCGTCACTGTATTGGACCTTATCAATTTTAGAGAGCCAAAATTCATCTACTTAAATATTAAACTGACAGAAAATAAGAACACAATTTGTTTGTGTGGAAGGAATCAATTTAGATGGCTGTGTACATGGTATCTAGCAAAGTAATCTGCTCGTAAAATTGCAGAATTTGGTTTTATCCATTATGAAACAACTTCCCACGTTTTTATAATACCACAGCAGTATGTAATGAATTTCAATGTCATGATTAACATTTAATATTTAAGATATTGAAGGAAATAAAGCTTATGTGTGTAGGGTAACAGCGTATTTTAAGTGAATTTTTGAAGTGTTTGAAACACTGGCCAGGTGAAATGCCACAAACTATAGCTCAAATTCTTCCAAATGTGGTTGTCCATGGAATGCACTAGGTGGCATAAAAATCAACAAGCGTATCTTGAAGTTATTTGGAAAGAAAACAAAACTGATGACGTCATTTGTTTACATTTTGGTGTATATGGAAACATTTGCGGTCACATGATTCCTAGCAGTGTAATAGGTGGGACATACTAAGGCGTAAACCATCGACGATGTGCTTACTTACAGGTTACTTGTAAAATAAATCTTTGTTGTAGATACTTGTTTATGTCTTATGTTAAATAAATGATGTGTATTTATCTACAGCGTACCATCGAATCTGGCATCAGCGCTGTGAGAACCCCACAGGAAGAGACACCATGTTGTCGTTGTTGTTTTTAATTAATTAATACTTGAACATTCGCATTAGAAAACCAATTTGGGGTTTCCGAACAGGTCCGATACAAACCAGCCTATACAACCACAAAAGCAGACAAGAAGCTTGAAATTGAGCCTGTGCGTGAGAAAACCAACAATTTGCATGGGCGAAAACAAAGACGCAGATCAGCTTCGCGGTAACCGCGAAGCTGATCAGCGTCTTTGTTTTCGCTACACGGATAGTACATTTCCTCCTCTACTTATTCCCAAATTTTCAAGATTCTGGGTTTCTTCTGTGACTGTACAGGCTGGTTTGTGTTGGACCTGGTCGGAAACCCAAATTGTTGGTTTTGTCATGCACAGGCTCAATTTCGGATTTCATCGGAAGAGGGATTGTACTATAACAAGGACGCTGATCAGCTGCGCAATTACATGTTGGTTTTCTTATGCGGTGGCTCATTTTTCTGCTGTTTGTCCTTTTCTATAATACATCTACATACATGTACACGATAACTCATCTAGCTGCATTTGCAATACTGTGTGTGTGTGTGTGTGTGTGTGTGTGTGTGTGTGTGTGTGTGTGTGTGTGTTTATGTTATATAATTTTCATATGTTATATAATTTATGTTTCTGTGTACGTATACATATGTAACGTTTTGCACCTGAAGCTGCGTTAGATTTCTGGTTCATATTGGCGCAAATTGACTGCTTCGTGCAATGCATGTGAAAAAAATTATATATAATTAGTTTTGGTCTCAGGTTCAGTACACTATTTGTGATTGTGGTGTATTGACGAATTTAACTTCAATAGTGTTAAAATCTCCATGGGATCGAGTACATCAGGAATACATGTCCATGAAAAGTATTCTCCTTTGAACCCATATTTATATACAAATTAAATACATATTTGTATACCCCCACACCCACAAACTCGTTAGAACCGCATTTTTTAAAAAATCTCTGTCGGATATCCTTAGATCAGCTGGCTTACATTTCGTGACCTTGCTCCTAATGGAACACCGATGAAAATATTCCGTTTAGGATATCATATATGTTTGGTATTAAAAGTTTATATTCGACGGAAAACTCCCAACGCAACAAGGAGTAAGGCTGAATTTGACAGAAATAAGTGTTCACTTCAATCACTACTGACAGCATTATGTCATAAATGGCCCACACACATTTTAAAGCCAGTATTTGTCTTCTACAGATTAGGGTTTACTGAACAGTGTTTTGATTGGTCAAAACGCCATTTTTCCCTTTTCCACGTATTCTTGACATTTGAAAAAGGTAAAGGTAGGCAATTATCAGGAAAAGACGCAACCAGAAAGGGAACCGAGGTGGGAAAAACTAATTAACAATCAGGTGCTTATACTACGAAAACATATCGTAAGCCGAGTGAAGAGCTATTTTCCCCATAGGTGGCCTCTCAGTTACCTAAATTTAACTAAAACTATGAAAACGTATATAAGGTGCAAACAGCACAAAAATTCAACGCCAAGACTTCAACCACTAAGAACCACCACAGAAGTATCGCCTTATAAAATAACTTGCGGGCTTAAAGCAGTTTTACAAGTACCTAACCTCGCCCTCAGCTTTTTCCATGGTTCTGTTATACACAAACATAAACTGGCAAGAAATAAGGAAAATCATGTTAAAATTTACATTAGTACCACCATAAAACATGTATAACGGAAAGCAGGGTGAGCAGCTGTCAAAGCGAGGTGGTCAGAGAGGAGGGCTAAGTGAACAGCCAAATGATATTCGGGTAGCCACAAAGTCGTGCAACATGAAACACATAATTGCAATAACCTGGATAAATTTGAACCATAACAGCAGTACCGCCTTGGAACGGGCAGTTATAAATGACTGAGAGGCTTAAACCGGTTTTACAGGTTCCTAACCTCATCCTCAGCTTCTGCAGTGGTTCACAACATTTAGTTAGTTGTTCGGTCCTCGTGGTGAATCTTTAACTAGTCAATGAATCATCAAGGACAAACTCGGTTTTTGGAGTGGGAATTTCATTCTGATTGCGCCTTTTCCTGATCATTGCCTACTTGTACCTTTCAATGGCGACCACTTTGAAAATGGCCGCCATTTTGTACGCCATTTTGAATTTATGGCTGCACAATGATATTTTTCAAAGTAGTTGGCCATTCCAAGCCTACATGCCAAATTTCATGCTTGTTTCACCAAATGCACGACTGTTTCACTATTCTGCCTAGCTAAGTATGTGAAATGTAAGTGGAAAGGTACAAGTAGGCAAAGATCAGGAAAAGGCGCAATCAGAAAAAAGATTCCCAATCCAAAATCCGAGGTGGGAAAAAACAGCTATTTTCCCAGTAGGTGGCCACTCAGTTACCTAAACTTAACTAAAATATGAAAACATACATAAGGCGCCAACAGCACAAAAATTTTAAACACCAAGACATAAAACAAAAAGAACCACCACAGAAGTATCGCCTTGGAACGATCAGTAACACAAAGTTACTGGCGGATTTAAACCGGTTTTACATGGCCATAACCTCGCACTCACCTTCTGCAGTGGTTCATAACATTTAGTTAGTTCTTCGGTCCTCGTGGTGAATCACTATAAACTAGTCAATGAATCATCAAAAACAAACAAATAAATCACGATAAACATCCTGATGAATCAAAAACCACGACTCACAGATTGAGTAAGCTGCCCGACGATGGAGATCCCTGGGCGCCGAATAACCTACTAACTCCGGAGCAAAAGAAAAACACCAGTTGGACCCCGGTGGGCCAAGCAACAGACAAGAAGCTCCGGTCCCAACCAACTAAAATGAATAGCTTTAAGTCGGGGCCATCATAAAGTTTGACGCCCGACCCACCGGCGTGCAATTACAGAAGGCAGCATAGTTATCAACCATGATTGGGTTAAAAACTAAGCATGCAGACTGTCGCATAAATTCAAGTTATAACCTATACGTCTTTAACGTGTTATGATTTTTCTGAACTGAAAAATCATTACTTCCTATAATTTTCTTAAATTTGTAAACCAGGTCACCATAAAATTCAGGTTCCGAAAGACCCTCACTTAAAAGCGTCTTTAACCCAACATTATATTTGGAAATCAATTCATAGTGTCAACGATAAAATTTAGAAAAGGTTTTTCGAAGTTTATGGTACCGATAGCCCTGTTGGAAAAGTTTGGCCGTTAAACATTATTTCGAGCGTTGAAGTCTGTAACACTAAAAGATACACTAAAAGATACTTTTTAGAAAGATTTTTTATACAATTTAGTTCCATATTGATATAAATGAATCAATGTGTTCAACTTATTGTCAAAATGTATCAAAATGCACTTGAATGCATTAGGGTTAAGATTGGTAAAACATATAGTAACGCGAAAGTTAAGGAACCTTGGTGGGCTAAACTGTGTGAATCGTTGAAAAAAAGACAAATATAGGGCTTTGAGATATTTTAGAATAACTAATGATATAAATGATTTAAACAAGTATAAACAGCTTAGAGGTAAATTTAAAGATTGTTGCAGCCAAGAGAAACTTTTCTGAGCTTTATTTTAATTGCTATTACTGCAGCTGGTGTTGTGCCGTGTGGCGGCCCTGAAAAAGTCTCCCCGTATATCATCCATAGTGCAGATTATATTTTACTTTTGGTCCTTTGAGATTAGCGAGGGTATTCTGTGAAATCAGAAATTTATTATCGGTTTAGATTTGTTATGTTCCATGCACCACTCATTCATTCGAGATGGAAGGTTGGGTTGGCAGATCACGTGATGCATAGCTTCTATAAATAGCACAGCTAATCGACACAATGTATCATATAAGTACAATCGCTGACATACTGCGTCAGGGAGTCGACTCTTTGGCTCAGTGGTTACAGCATTGTATTTCTACCCCGGCGGTCCGGGTTCGAATCCCATCAGGGACGTGTTTTTTTTGTTGTTTTTTTTTTCGAATTTTCATATTCGTAAGATGGGGGCTCCTCCGGGATGGACCAATTGAGTCATAGTCATAAAAATGACATTCTCGTTATCATTAATGATTACTTTCTCGAAATGGGGGGAGGGGGATGTGTGTAATGTTCCATTGCACCACTCATTAATTCGAAATTATCTGCCGTGGTTGGAAGGTTGGTTACAATCTCTGACATACTGCGTCAGGGAGTTGACTCTTTGGCTCAGTGGATCATTCGAGATTATCTGCCGTGTTTGGAAGGTTGGGTTGGCAGATCACATGATGCATAGCTTCTATAAATAGCACAGCTAATTGATACAAAGTATCATATAAGTACAATCTCTGACATACTGCGTCATATTTTTCTCTTTGGCTCAGTGGCTAGAGCATTGGATTTCTATCCCGGCTGTCCAGGTTCGAATCCCATCAGGGACGTGGGATTTTTTTCAAGCTATGCATCATTTCTTAGGTACGAATTTTCATTTTCGTAAGAGATTCATTTTCTAACCAACGTTTAATTTATTTGGTCCCATTTGAATTATACTAGTCTTTGTATCAACTACCCTGTAAAAAATCAAAATTACAGTAATCCTCTTCGTTTTGCCAAATCTATAGCGTCACTGAAGAGGCTTAAGTAGCCGAAACCGCGGTATGGCCCATACCCTTTCTCATTAATATGTTCGCTGCTCTTAAAGGATCTCAGTTTTATTTTAAAGGATTATCAGCAAAGAAACAGAGAGGAGCTTGTTGAGTCTCTTTGAAACAGTAATTTGTTCTGGAAAACGGTCAAGAAATTTAGATACAAAGATGTAATAGCAAAAATCATTAGTGCTAACACATGGGTTAATCATTTCAAGCAACTTTTATTTATTGAAAATTTAGGTAATTTGAAGGAAATTGTTTTAGATTATGACCAAGATGGTGAATTTAATGACACTTTTAATGCCCCATGTACTACGACCGAGTTACAATGCAGCATTAGAGACGTAATGCTTGGAAAGTCCGGAGGGCCAGATGGTATTGTTCCAGAGATGATAACACACACTACAAATGAAATGGCTGATATCTTTTTAACACTGTTTAATAAAATATTAGATACTGGCTGTTTCCCAAAAAATGGTTAAATAGCATGTTATGTTCAATTTTCAAAACAGGTTCTATTTCTGACCCCAACAATTACAGAGGTACTTCACTGACTGATATTTTGATCAAAATTTTAACTGGCATGATGTATAAATGACTATATTCATGGGCAGAAGAGTATGATCAAATTTATGAAACACAGTCTGGTTTTAGAAAAGACTACAGTACCGTTCATAATATATTTAAGTTTAACGGCAATGGGCCAAAAATATCTAAGCAAACAAGGAGGGCGATTCTTTTCGTTGATTTCTCTGAAGCCTTTGATAAGGTGAATCATGCACAGCTAATACATTCTCTGATACAGAAAGGCGTTCATGGCAAATTTTTAAATCTTCTGATAGCAATGTATTGTCAGTTATGTACATGTGTAAAACTAGATAATCAAAATGTTCTAGTTTATTCATGTGTAATATTGGGACTAGACAAGGCTGAAAATTATCAACGATTCATTTAACACGTCACATCTGAATTTACATGTAATATATAGGATTAGATTGGTCCTTTGAGATCAGCGAGGGTATTCTGAGAAATCAGAAAATTATTATCGGTTTAGATTCATTTTCTGACCAACGTTTAATATATTTGGTCCCATTTGGGATAAAACTAGTCTTTGTATTGACAACACTGTTGAAATATGCAATATTACAGTTATTGACTTTGGCTACATGTTGCCAAATCTATAGGGTCACTGAAGAGGCTTAAGGATGTTCGCTGCCAATGAAAAAGTATTCAAACATTTTTCTAACCGCTCTTTTTTGATTCCAAAAACGTCGACAAATGGCAGATCAAAAAATCGCACGATGCCCGTATGAATTGTTAACACATACGTCGTAGCCCACGATCTCATACGATGTCTAAAAATCGTAGAGAAAATCGCAGACCGAAAAATCGTACGATGATCGGGGCAAATGTAACCTAGGCTTAACTTAAATGATAAATAATGGACTTTAATACAATCTGTGTTTTGAAGTGGACATGAGTTATAGTAATACTGTGAAGAAATCAAGATATAGTTGATATTACAAAGCAAAAATCATTAAAGTTTTGTTTTAAAGCCCTGCTATAAAAAGGCTGGGTTATACTGGATTCAGTGTGACAGTGCCATTGACAAGATCTATTCTGGGGTTTGAACTGTGCATCATTTTTTAGCAACCTGTGTCCTTTCCCATAGGCGTTTTATTGAAGCGAGGATTTAGTCTGATTCTCAAATACTCGTATGTGTATGTATGTTTCTTCTGCATGAAGGATCTTGCTGTCTGTGACATTAGACCATGGTGAGAAGCTGTTAACAAAGATGTGCATGTGCACGAAACATGTTTCAGTGATATATAGTAAGAATACCAAACCGATTATCCAGAACTGAGAACAGCCAACGCGGATAAAATCAGTAAAAGACTCAAAGACTGTAGTATGCAATTACGTGCCTTAGAACAACTTTACAAAAAAAATTGTGATCTATGGAAAGTTGTCTCCACAATGGCAAGCCGTTTTACTATTTATTCAAACAAATAGATATCTTATATTGTATATAAGATATCTTCTTTAATAAATAAGATATCTACTTTATTTTATTAGATATCTATTATAAAGAAGATATCTTATATAGCAAATAAGATATCTGTTTTGTTATATTAGATATCTAAATTGTCATTTAAGATATCTTATATAGTATATAAGATATCTTTTTAACTGAACAAGATATCTTATTTGTTAATGTAGATATCTAAATTAACAAATCAGATATCTTGATTGATATATTAGATATCTTATTTGTAAAAATATATAAGATATCTTAATTAATGTAGATATCTGATATAGCATTTAATTTGTTAATTAACATATCTTGTTTAACAAATTAGATATCTTATATGATAAATTAGATATCTATAATGTTTTTTTCTAAATAAGATATCTTAAATCATATATAAGATATCTGAAAAAGTATATTAGATATCTATTTTATCATATAAGATATCTTATTTGTCAAATAAGATATCTTCTTCAACATATAAGATATCTTAATTGCATTCACAAATAAGATATCTACTATGCTAAAGTAGATATCTTATTTGACAAATAAGATATCTTATGTATACACAAAAATAGATATCTTATATCCTATATTAGATATCTTATTTAGGTTTAACAAATCAGATATCTTATTTAGTATATAAGATATCTTATTTGTTTTACCCAATCACAATTGGTTTCTGATACTTATATAAGATATCTACTATACCAATACAGATATCTCATTTATAGCCTTTATCAAGATATCTTATTTGATAATTTAGATATCTAATATACTAAATAAGATATCATATATATTAAATAAGATATATATTATACCTAAATAAGATATCTTATTTACCACTTTAGATATCTTATTTGCTATATAAGATACCTAGTTTAGCAATGAAGATATATATCTTATTTACGAAAGTAGATATCTTAATTAATCTTGTAAAGAAGATATCTTTTTAGGTATAGTAGATATCTTATTTAGTATATTAGATATCTAAATCATCAAATAAGATATCTTATATGCTATATAGGATATCTTAATTGTGGGACCAAATAAGACATCTTATTTAGCATATTAGGTATCTTCTTTACTATATAAGATATCTAATTTAGGATATAATATATCTTTTTTGATAAAGAAGATATCTTTATTGCTAAATAGGATATCTTATATCCTAATTAAGATATCTTATTTACTATTCAAGATATCTAATAAGCATAATAAATAGTAAAACGGCTTGCCATACTCCACACAGGTATTTATCATGGCACCGACATTGTTTGTTTTCATTCACAATTCTCTCTGAATATAAACCAGTGTGATATAGATTATAATACTTGCAATATGGATATGTTTATCAAGGTTGACTTTCTTTCATGACCCATTAATGGACAAACATGACAATGCAGGTCATATGGAGTTTTCATGCTTAAATTCGAAAAACAAAACAAAAAAAAAATATTGCATGTGTTTTGTACAAACATGTTCATGTATTATATATGTAAATAGTGCATTTATGTTCTTTCCTAGTGTGCATAAACAGAAATAAATACATGAAATTTCATGACATATTTGTTGGTTTTAAAATTTATGACTTCGAGATCAGTAGGTGAGTCGGGGTGCAAGAAAACCTGTCGCCAGGGACTCAGAGTATGTTCCTGAAATTGAGCTATACAGGCATGATTGCCGCAGCCGAGGTTTAGCACATTACAGTCATGTACTTAGTGAGGGCAGTGGCGTAGTGTTGAATCACAAAGTTCTGCGTTCAAACCCCACTGGGACTTGGTTGCGTCCTTGAGCAAGACACATCTGAATCTGAATGGTTTACTGCTGACACGCCAAATTGACAATACTTCACCGGGGGTGCGCCAGGAGGGAAATTAATCCATGGCTGTCATGATTTTCACCCTGGTTGATACCCAGAAAACCGTCGCACCATCCGGACATAACTGAAAAATTGATGACCAAGAAGGAATGTTAGACCTTAAATCAAACACCAGAATTTTTAGACCTAAAATGGCGTAGTCAGCAGCTGTCAGATTTTTAAGAAAGACTAAGAAACAACACTTTACAAAATGTACAACCCACATTTGAACTGTGCAACCTTTTGGTTTGATTTAGGTATGGATGTGACGTCCCAGTCAACAATATTTCTGTCATGTCCCCAGCTTGGGACACTCCTTTGTGTGTATTAACCAGTACTTTCCAGAGTCAATGTCCCTTGCTCATCGTGCAGTGATATAAGCCAGCCACCAGTGGGGATCCACTCCCTACCTCCCTAACCAGAGTCTGATGCACTAACCACCAGGCTAGTATACGCGCCAGGTCCCATTTTTAGCTCACCTGAGCCGTTATGTTCACAAAGTGAGCTTATAGTATACCCATGCTCCATCGACCGTCGTCGTTGTAGTCATTGTTGTCCACAATGTTCAGTGAAACATCTTCTCCTCTAAAACCACTGGGCCAATCAAAGCCAAACTTTATTTGGAGCATCCTCAGGAAGGGGGAACAAAAGTTATTGCCGCCATGGCTATAAGTAGCAAAACCTTTAAAAATCTTCTTTTCCAGAACCATAAGGCCTATGATTTTGAAACTTGGCATGAAGCATCAGGCAATGGAGCTCTACAAAGTTTGTATAAATCAATCCATGGCCCTCTGATGACCTTGACCTAATTAACTGCAAGGTCAACATAGGTCGCCCATGCATTTGAATGGGGAAAATTGTTAAAATGTGATTTGAAGGGCAAAACTTGCAGGACATGGGCAGATGGATGGAATATTTATGTTTACAAAAACATTTTGGCCCCAGGGGGTTGTCTGCCCCTGCACCGGGGCTATATACATGTATATGACTATAATAATCAAACATCATGTCCGGATTGAATTGACATTTCGTAGGTTCTTAACTCTTTTTTGCTCACCACCAAAAGAAATCAAGAGGGGAGGGGTTCATCACCCGACCCTCACATATTTCTTAACCATTCTTAAGTTTTGCATTCAGTCTTATTCTTCAATCATGATCTTGTTCAGAAATACTGCATTAATTATTAAATTAAAGGATGACTGCTCTTTTGAATTTTTTAAATTTCTTTTTATGTGACTACATCGCTCGAGTTAGTATACCGATTATACATTTTATTTGCATAAACTGAGTGTGTAGTCATAGTCGGAACCGGATCATTAATGTCTGTATCTATTTGGTAATTGACCGAAACGCCCGAATCAGTGGAAAGCAGTCCGGTGAATGAAGGAATTTTAACACGGAGCCGTTTAAAACCTTAGCAAATCAAGCCATATTTCTTTTTAGTATTTCTACCACTTTTATCACACCGCCCAATTATTACATGTGGCTACATGTTATAGCTTTTCTTGTTAGTTTTGACACACTGGTCTAAAAGACAAATTATTTTCCATTCCGAAAAAGAAAGAATTTTCATCATATAATTCCTCAGTCGAAAGTTATTGCATATGTTCAACAGTAACACACTTAAGATTATGAAAGGTAAAGCGTTCACATTTATGAACAGCCCATTTTGAAATAAAATAGAGATTTATACCGTCATCTTGCTATAAATAACAAATATGTCTTCTTTAAGGTGAAAGCTCACTGCTTTTTCATAAATGTGTACTTTCGATTATACATTAAACCTTATCGATTATACATTAAACCTTATCTGGTTATACTATGTATGTTGCTTAGCAACCATATGATGGCAGCGAACGTGTCGTGGCCGCGAAAACATGGCATCAAAATTAATTGAAATATACATTAACTATTGGTATTTCTTTGATAGCGTTTTCAATAGCTACCTATTGACGTTTATTTAATGTCACCTTAGCCAGAGGTTTCCAGGCAGCTAAATGTTCATAGATTCCCACACTAAAGTCTTGTTTCTGTTTTGCTAAAGCAACCTACGCATTTTCGGTTTTATACATTTTTTTTCATAACTGAATTTTGGTTGCTAGGTAACAAATTATTTTATCTGTGAATTGTATTTTGTAGCAAGTACTGTACAAAGCATGACTTGCAGAAACAAATATGCATAGAAATGATCGACTAAACATTCTATAGGTCAAATATTGTAGCAGAAATGACATCTCTACCCCAGTTTTGCACCTTTCGGTCGATAAATTTTAGTCATTTTTCCAACTTTGATATTCTTTCAATGGCACGCAATTAATCATATTACATTATCTTGAATACTTAAACGAAACGTTGAGTGTCAGAAAACAAAGTGGATACGTCTAAATTGGCTTTCCTATTACCATGGCAACGGTTTAAAGGGTCGTTACCAAGTAGTTTTTACCAAAGTTTCATTGTTGCAATGGAACAGGAGGTCGAGCATGTGACTAACTTTTGAACCATTTCACGGAATGCAAATTGAATTTGTGTTTCAAGATTATAATCTATATTATTGCATTTCTTTTTAAATTACCCACGTATATACTTGAAATCTGTATCTCTTATTGTCTCTCACAATGTTGTGTATGTATCTGTGTGTTTTATAACCTAAGATATGAGCCGCCTCATGGGAAAACCAACAATCTGCATAGGCGAAAACAAAGACGCAGATCAGCTTCGCAGTAGCTGCGAAGCTGATCACGCCTTTGTTTTCGCTACTCGGATAGTACAGTTCCTCTTCTACTTAAATCCGAAATTTCCAGCTTCTAGCTCTTTTCTGTGACTGAACAGGTCGGTTTGTGTCAGACCTGTTCAGAAACCACATTGTTGGTTTTCCCACGAGGCGGCTCAATTATGTTTTGATGCCATACACTGGTCAGACACAAATAAATGTCGTGATACTTGACTTGACTTACAACACCTATCGGTATCTTGGAACCCGTTGATACCTTCTTTACCACGATAAAAAGACAACAGAGAGGCACATGGAAAAAATCTTTTCTTCAACATTTTTTTTATTTATTATATTTTTGTCATATCTATAATAATTTTAACAGTTTTTGTCGATCCCATTTCATCCTTGCAATTGCGGCGACCTCTGAAAAAATAAGTAAAAATACAATTGATACATGTAAAAAGATATTAAACACAACGCGAAAAACAAACAACACTGATACAGGAAATACCTTCAGACATTCTGAAATTATTTTAATCGTAGTACAATATTTGGGAAGACAAACGTAGATGTTCCGTTAAATTAAATTTTGTTTTCACGGGTGTAAGTTTAAGGGTCATTATCAAAAAATGGAGCAATCCTTGTCCCTGATGGTTTTCTCGCAAGCGCGATGTTCGAGGTTTGCTTTTTCCATGTATAATATTATTATCCGCGGTGCTTTACTAGAACCACACGCGATTTCACGTTTCCGAGTATGTTATTTGAAAAAAAAGAGATGCAAGAAGTGCTATTTTTTTTTATCGATTTTTACCGTGTCCCTGGGTCAGGGTAAGCTGTTTTATTTGTTTCCATTGCAAAAGAAGCTTGACAGAAATCACATTTTCTGTGACCATATATTGCATAGAATGTTATTGAAGTCAAATTCAAAAATCATATGATATATAAATTGCTATTTAAGAGTGGGGGCACATATATAGTGTTGTCCCTGGAAAACGTATCAGTGCTGTCACAATTATTGAAAATCGATTTTGACCAGAGTTACGAATCATTTTCTCAGATCAAAACAATCGCGTTTTGTAGACGACACCGAGCTGAAGAAGAAATGGTAAAAAAAACTTTTGAACAAATTGCATTACTCCGTTCCTATACCATAATGAAATGTCAAAATTGGAGTGGGAATTTTACATGCATCAGTCCTATCACGTGCATTTTGCCGCTTCTTGCAAATATCACATACATTTTAAAACCTTGACTGAATTTCAACTTAGGAGCAGTTAAAATAGACATGCAATGTTTTCATCATGCATTCTGTTGTTAGCCATTAGAATTAAATTTCTGTGTGAAACTCAGTACTGTCACGGTCAGTGCTGTTACGGTCGTGACAGTACTGATGTGGCAGCACTGAGTTGACTGTCAGCAGGTGTGGATTCAGATAATTTCCTAGGCTGACAAGAGTTAGGTCGCCTTTCACGAAAGGGTCTCAGCTACTAACATCAGCAGGAGCCAGAAGTGGCCAATTTATATCGCTTTGAAAATCATCTGAGGTGTGTGTGAGGGTGATACAAAACTACAAATTCAAAATGCTTCGTCGACCACGGTATCCAATTAGCCCCGGGGGTGGTACTCCCTAATGATATTGAGACAGTTTGTGTATGTCGCGCGATAAATAACCTTTTTGCGTAGTCCATTCCAAATTAGATTACCCCTTTTCAGTGAAAAAGAAATTTTAAGCCCCCACTTTATACGGAAAAATCGCTTTTTTGTTTAAAACGCCATCCCTTTCCTCGAGGGGTGGGAGGGAAACTCGGGGTAATGCTGGCACGGATGTGCCGTAAAATCTTCCAAATTCATACACCTTGAAAAAAGGGACCCGGTAATATACAAACTATGGGTACATGTACTATGGTACATAAAATACGAAAATTTTAACCTTCTCTGACGCATGTGTCTTTCGGTGTGTTTGTATATTGCATACCATTCCGAAATGTGTTACCCATGCAATATACCCATAATATTTAGCTTTGAAAATTGAAGAAAAAATATATCTAATTGTGTACACGTTAGAACCCCCTAGGGTCAAAATTAAGAAACAAAAAGAAGTAACATTGTATACCCCATTTTACCCTGTATACCTCATTTCATAAAAGTGGGATTTAATGGAATATATGTGAAAGCAAATGTGCAGCACAGCTGCAAGTTAACCTAAATTTGAGTCCCATCCAAGGGGTATTAGCTCCAAGCTCACTAAAAGAAAAATAACCTTTCTCCCTAGCTCCCTAAAAATCTTTTCCTTGCTAAACCAAGAGTGTTCTCTATTAGTAAACCCCAATTCCCTCCAATTGTTTTCCAGTTCTCCCAAGCTCCCTGAAAACAAAATGGCCTTGCTACCCAGTTCCCTAAAACCCGTGATAGGGTCCCAAATTTAATGTACTCTTTTGTCGTGAACAATCCTGGTTGTCTCAGACCTGGTCGAAAGCCCCAAAGACACATTTCTCATGTTGCAGCTTAAAACTGCACTTCACGAGTTACATTGCGTTTGGTTTGCGTGAAGCGAACGTGCTTTGTTTGAGCATTGACATTGGAATGAAAAAGGCGAGATCGGATAATTATCAGTTCTGTCACGACAGCATCAGTGCTGTCACGATATCAGTGCTGTCACGGCCATAATTATCTAAAACACTCAAAACGCATCATATAAATGTAATTGCTTTGGGTATGTAATGATACTGTACTGAAATAGTAAACGTTTAGCAGAACTTATTTTTCGTTTAATCCTTCAAGATAACGTCTACAAAAATAAAGCGTTTCAGAAACAAAACAAATCACAGTATGTGCATTTTCATTGAAGATCTCTTCCTCGTTAATTCATTGAAAGTATTTAAGGTTTGCGTGAACTATTGTTCGTGACATGTTATATATGCCTCCACTTACAGATTGGGGAAGTCTTATCAAATGAGCGTTTTACGCAAGAAGGTTTGTTCGTGACAGCACTGATATTGTTTCAAGGGTACCATACAATTAATTAATGCTGGTGCACTATTTGTTCAGTTAAACTCGGCATATTTTATTTCTATATACTATATGTTCCTGTTAATAAAACTATTCCATTATTGAAAAAATGGACAATTAATTTATTTCGTTTTGCCTTTCTGGATTGCTCCATTTTTTGATAATGACCCATAAATATTGAGGCTACCGTCAGTGATATCCAGTACGAAAACTTGCCCATGCAATATACAGAGAGTTTTAAATTTGTAAAAAATGATAATGTTCGGTATAAAAAAATTTATCTTTAGCCGAGGCGGTTTGGAGCAAAAATAAGAAAAAAATGACATACCCACCCCAGTGTTGTTTATATATATAAAGTGGAATTTAAGGGGTATACATTACATGGACGATGATCGTGATGTCCATTGCATTTCAGTTCGCGCTACAGTTCAGAAACTTACAAGATTTATTCGCCGACGTGTAGACTTTGTGTCGATTTCAATGTGCTACGGTGTTTTATACAGAATAAAAGTAATACCTTTTTAGCTTCCACGAGCTCCACCGAACGGTCCCGGGTATGGGTATCCTCCTCGACGAGAGCAACATCTTATTCTCCGGTAAAACCCGTAACATCTTCCAGCATAGTACTCATAGTAGCGGCATCTGTAACGTCGGCATCTACAGCGGGGTGGGTACGGTGGGTACGGGCCTGGTGGGTAGGGCCCCGGGGGATATATTCCTAGGCCTCTGGATCCTTGTGCTAAAATTTCAAAGCGAATAAATATTTAAAAAGAAAAGAAAAAAAAATGAGAAAGAACTGTGACTACTATCTTTAAAGCCATTTCTAGGATTCCGTTCTGAACCTGATCAGTTTGAAATGCATGTTTTTCTTTGTGTTTGAATTCAAAAACAAATATTGTAAACCAACATTGCAATAACACGGCAAAATCATGATATTTTTCAGTGATGAAATGGGCTTGAGAAGTCGGGTCATTGAATAAAATTTGGTGACAGGCTTTGTATTATGAAAACTCTGTATTCCTTGTCAATTTGACCAAATAAGAACCACACAAGATTAAAAAATAATAAATCATATAAAGTTTATGAACAAAAATAGATTTGGAACTTTTGTTATATAACGCTTTTGCTTTTGCGACCAACTACGCGTTCGATTTTGCTATATTTTTTGCATAAATTGCTATATTAATTAAGAAATGGAGATTACAACTTCAAAACCGATACAAAATTATCTCCACAGAATTAAAACTTTTAATTCTGTGGAGATAATTTTGTATCGGTTTTGAAGATTACAACTTCAAATTAATTTTGTATCGGTTTTGAAGTTGTAATCTCCTTTTCTTAATTAATATGGCAATTTATACAAAAAATATAGCAAAATCGAACGCGTAGTTGGTCGCAAAAGCAAAAGCGTTATATATAACAAAAGTTATATATTAACATCTGAGATGTTAACATGAGATAAAAAGATACAAACCCTCAGTTTCCAAGATAAGCACAGACAGACAACATACTGCCAACAAAACACCTAGAAACTTATTCATTTTGTCGTTTTATCCGGATTCTTCATTTTCCCCATCAAATGGTCATATTTATATACGCTTGTGCAAAATAAAAATGTATTTCTACAGCAAAACATTTGTTCTAACATGTTTCCGTGTACGTGGGCGACGTCGTGTTGGTTATAATAATTGAGCCTCGACGCGAGAAAACCGGTCTTCGGGGTTTCCGACCAGGTCCGACACAAACCGGCCTGTACAAGCTCAGAAAAGAGCTAGAAGCTTGAAATTTCGGATTTAAGTAGAAGAGGAATTGTACTATCCGTGTAGCGAAAACAAAGGCGCTGATCAGCTTCGCGGTTACCGCGAAGCTGATCTGCGCCTTTGTTTTCGCCTAGGCAAAAATCCGGTTTTCTCACGATGCGGCTCAATTATAGTTTCTTTTCTTATTAAGGTTACACTTTTGAATAATGTACGAGAGCCTTCTCGAAGAACAAATGCGGTAGTTGTTGACAAAAACAGAAACTGCGAAATAAAGTCAAATCTATTAAAACAAGAATAGTTGGGCCAGTTGGTGTGGGGTACTGCTAGAATGTCTATTCCCAAAATTTCTACTCCCAAAATGTCTATTCCCAAAATTTGATGCTGTCTGGCTGGTAGTAATGGCTGGCCCTGGATTTGAACGCCGCCACCGCTCTGTGGGGTAAGGCACATGCCCGTATTCTAACACCACCGGCCTAATATCGGACTATAGATTGGACTGCGTGTTAAAGCGCCTCTTTGAGAAGTTCGCCGCCATTAAGAAAGTATTAAAACGGCAGATAGGGGCCATTCAACCTATTTGCTAAAACACTTCTCAAAAACATTTTCACACACGCATTTAATAAATTGAAACGCATCCACGTTATCTGTACTCCTCTTTCCGACGGTTGTGGCGTCGCAGATTCGCAACAGTGCTGCCTTGTTTCCTTGTAGGGAACCTTAAGCTGACCCCAAGATTTTGAATATCCTCATTTATTTTCCCTGTTATTAACGCTTTTTTATTTTTCTTAATGTACATTATGTACATAGCTTTAAATGGACATTAGCTGTCAATCAGTGCTTGCACGCCTATAAGTGGTCAATGAACATGTGTACTAAGGGCAAAAAATTCAGTTTTAACAACAATTTTATGGACTGTTTCTGTTGAGTGATACTGGGTCGCGACATCATCATCAGTGGGCAAAGTCAGTGCGTATTCCGGAACTTAACAAAGCTCCTGTACTGACGAAAACGTTGCGAATACGTAAGTATTGGCCAATAGATTATATGTGCGAAATTTGCATTTCCTTACTTTTACGTTCTCTTTTATGGTATAGCATATATGATAAGCCGAATTTGGTTAAGATGCATACTTTTTTTTCAAAACTTGTGTGTGCACCATTTTTCAAAAGTGCACCATGGCCACAAGTTACTGACATGAAAATTCGTAAAAACCCTGCAAAGTCATCTAACAAACTAGAAAATAACAAAATTTTGGGACTTTTCATAAGGATAGAAACAAATGGAACGAAAAACTGTACAGCTCGGTTTCTTGCCAAAGCGACTCTATAGTCCGGGAGCATGCTTCCGAAAATGCGATCGATTGACATCTCTGAATAACGCTTGCGCTTGGTTTAAAAAAAAAAAAAAAAAAAAAAAAAAAAAAAAAAAAAAAAAAAAAAAAAAGAAAAGAAACAACTGTGTTTCAACAACATATGCTCACTTATATGGATATCCCACTCTATGACTTATGCTGATACTTTCTGTAACCGAATAAGCGATGTCTGATGGATCGGTCCATAAAAAAGAGTAAGAGTATGCTTTGTAAGAGGTGTATGCTTTCAACGTCATGTCGTCGAGCAGCTGTCTGAAAAAAAAAATCATTTCAGCATTAGCGAATGCGCAAAATCTTATAATTCCCAGTTGTTAATCTTGGCATTATGACATGTCAAACTTGACTGAGGAAACTTGACTGGCGCGTTTTTTGTGTGCGTGTGCGTGCGTGCGTGCCGGTGTGTGTTTACGTCAGTATTGCGGCGTTCACACTAGAGCACGATCTGTTACGAATACCACGATTGACAAATCGCAGCTAATCGGGACATTTTGCCCAAATTTGACGTTCTGATACGAGTCGTTGCGTTTGAATACGATCTGTTGCGATCTGATACGATAGAGTGGCGATCGGTCAAAATCTGGTGACACGATATTGGTCCCGGATAGATACGATTAGTTGCGATCCGATAAGATTATTACGATTAAACCCCGCCATTCTAATGCGATCTGACACGATTATCACGATACTTGACCGCGATTTGATACGAACTGATACGCTTAGATGCGTTCTGGTACGAGTCTCAAGAACTGATACGATATGTTGCGATAGTTTACGATTGTTGGCTTGATTTTTGATGATTGTGGCCACGATTGTGTCACGATGAGACCGCGATTGGTATATTTACTTCGAAAACAAACATATACTTCATTACGTTTTTAATCTCTGAAGACGAAACAACATTGATGATGGAGGAGCAGAGAATGACGAGAATGCGACATGTGCATTATTAATGCTTTATCCTTCCCCTTTCCATCCCTGTCTCTGCTGCCATTTCCTGGCATCCGTCAGACTACGAATTAATACTGAAAAGGACCACATTGATATTTACTTCTCTGTTGTTGATCAAGGAATAAAAGTTATCTTGCCCGATGTATTTAATGTATTGATAATTCGTAACAGATCGTAAGCATCCGTGGCAAAAGCGTGGCTTGTCGTGTCTCATCGCATTTACTCGTATCAGATCGTATCCTATCGGAAGTCATTCGCATCGCCTCGTAGTTTATCGGGCCAGGCATTTTTTCTCGAATCGTAACAGACCGTAACACATCGTAGGAGATCGCAACTCATCTCAACAGATCGCAGTGTTTTGGTCGATCCCGATCACCGCGATTTAGGATCAAGATGAGATACGATTTGTTACGATGTCATACGATCTGATGCGATGGTCACGATAGTCCCGCCAATCGTGGTAATCGTGGCAAATTTTTGGCAGCCAAAAATTTTTCCACGATTAGCCCGATTATCACGAGTGATATCAAGATGTGATGCGATCTGATAAGATTGGATACGATAGTCCCGATTGGTCCACGATGAAGACCACGATACCAATCGTGGTCGAATCGTGGTAAGTGTGAAAGCTGCATATATACTGACGTCAATAAAAAACGCCTCATCGAAAATGCTGCATAACTTGGTCAATAGATATACAATATAAACGAAATTTGCATTTTCCTTATTTTTACGTTCCCTCTCATGGCATAGCAGAAACCGAATTTGGTTAAGATGCGCAGTTTTCTCAAAACTTGTGTGGGTGCACTATTTTTAAAAATGCATCCTGACGTCATTATACAGACGTGTTTGACGTGAAAATTCTTGAAAGCCGTGCAAAGTCGATTTACAAACTTAAGAACATCAAATTTTTGAAACGTAACATTACTGGACTACGTGAAGTTGAAATACTGAAAAAAAAAAAAAAAAACACAAAAAAAACATAGTGACCTTTCACAAGAAAAGAAACAGACGGAACGAAAAAATGATCTTGTTCGGTTTCTGGCGTTCGAAGTGACTCCAAAGTCCGGGACCATCGTTCGCTTTGGTATAATATTCCCTCTATCGATTTTTGTGACGTAGCTCTTTCGCCGACGCTTCTGTAGCAAAATCTTTTTGACGTCGACGTCTCTTATGCTTACAAATTCTAATGATGAAACATTTCAAAAACGATGTCGTTATATTCGGATGCACACCTTGACTTAATTTTCATAACTTAATCGCATTATTTCAAATGAATAGCCAAGAATGGAGCAATGGTATTCTGACGCTTATTTCACTAGACGCCAAATACCCGTTATTCGTTAGGACGTTCGTTTCACGCTGAAAGGCAGGAGAAATAAAAATAGAAATATTCTTTGTCCAAAAGCTATGCCAGGATAGCCTTTGAAACTTTTTGAACATTTTGACGGCGATTACCATTCATTAGCTGTGGTGACGTCAATAACGCTAGAGAACGAAATTCGGTTTTCAAAAAAATGTGTTTCAACAACATATGGTCACGTGTGGATATTCCACTCTATGGCGTATGTGTTGGTATTGCAACGGAGACTTTCAGTAATCGAAAGAAGCGATGCCTGATAGACCGGTTCATCGGAACAGAATAGGGATTTTGCGAGGGGTGTACGTTTTCAACAGCATGTCATTTTTCAAGCAATTGTCTGAATATTTCCATTTCAGCATTTCCGAATGCGTAAAAGGTTCGTTTAAGTTATGATCAATATTTAAAATAATTTAAGTTGTTAATCTTGGCAGTATGACGTGTCAAAGTTGACTGAGGCGTTTTTTGTTGACGTCAGTATATGATGGTATATTATTTAGGGGATAACTATATTCAAATTTTTCATTTGGGGCGGTATATCGTCGGATATACGGTCGGAAATTTTGTTTTACGGCGACGCGTCAGCGGAGCCGTAAAACATGATTTCCGACCGTATATCCGACGATATACCACCCCAAATGAAAAAATTGAATATTGTTATCCCCATTCTTATGTACTTTTTAACTACAAACATCGAAAAAATGCATTGTTTCTCGCGAAACGTGAGCGTCACCAGCGACGAAAAACACGACGTTAACCAATCACATGCGACGTTGCTCATGACGTTGGGTTTCCGACGGTATATCGCAGAATATACCGTCGCAATGTTTTGACGTTATCCAATCAGACGTCGCGTTACATTCTCAAGTGCATTAGAATTACGCTTATAGATTGAAATAGAGTTTTTTGGAAAGAGGGCCGATTTAAACAGACCAAACAAAACTATAATGAATTTTGTCAACTTTTACCTGTTTGTTTTAAATGCATATATAAGCGTTACTGTGAAGCTGATCAGCGCCTTTGTTTTCGCTAAACGGATAGTACAATTCTTCTACTTTCTAATGCCAAGCCTCTAACCATTTTCAGTGCTTGTACTGCTCGGTTTGTGTCGGACCTGTTCAGAAACTACACTGTTGATTTTCTCATGCATATGCTCATAAAATTCTAGCTATGGTATCACATAGAATGTTTTCATTTTATCGCACCTGCTTATACAAACAAAAAACAGTTTTCTGGTGCCACAGGATAACCCTCACATTTCAGCCGCCCCGTGGGAAAACCAACAATGTGGTTTCCGAACAGGTCCGACAAAAACCGGCCTGTACAAGCACAAAAAAATAGCTAGAAGCTTGAAATTTCGGATTTAAGTAGAAGAGGAATTATACTATCCGAGTAGCGAAAACATTGGCGCTGATCAGCTTCGCGGTTACCGCGAAGCTGATCTGCGTCTTTGTTTTCGCCTATGCAGATTGTTGGTTTTTCCATAGGACGGCTCATTTCATGATCTTATTGCAATAAGAATCCACTTACTGCACCAGGACAAAGACACGCGGCATTATGAAACAACGCCCATGCAAGATAATGAGATTTTTTTTCAAAAGTAAAAAAATTAAAATTATTGGAAAAATTTTGATTCTTTAAATATTTTCACTCAAAACATACACTGTAATAAACGGTCATATAAGGAAACAAATGGAAATGAAGGGAAAACAAAAATTTTAAATGAGTTCTCTATTGTAATTTTATTCTAACAATTATAACAAAAGACAGAAGCATGTGTATATTAGGGTTTTAAATAAAAGATCAATACCTGAAACAAATCAAAGGACACAAAATAGAGTTGATTTTATAAAACTTTACATGAAAACTAGCTTGAGTGTACATATATAAAATAAAATAAAAATCACAGAATACAAAATGTCATGAGAATAACTGCCTTCATCTTCTTTCATTTTCACATCCAGAAACATGCAGATCTGGTGAGACATGACTGATCAGTGCCATTATATCACAATAATATGCCAGTTTAATTTATATTGTATCAGCTTATCTTGGCCTCTCAGGAACAAAACTTCCCAGGGTATCTTGGCATCTACCCTGAGTATCCCTGGTGGGCAAGATAAACTATGCAGGGGTATACATGTACTTATTTTTTATTTTCCTTATTTATGATCCAAAACATAGATTTTGGGTACATCTAATGTGTACCAAAAATCTATGTTTTGAGCAAAAGTAAGAAAAATATCAAAAACTTTCATCAGGATAACATGTTCGTGCAATATATACCCCCTTGTACCCCACTTTTATATAATAAAACTGGGGTATGCAGGGGTATACAATTGTTTTCTTATTTTTGCTCCAAAACATTGATTGTGGGTACTCGTTAGAACCGCCTCAGCGAGGCGGTTCTAACGTGTACCCACAACCTATGTTTTGAGCAAAAATGTTTAAAAATATCAAAATTTTTCTGTTGAAAATTTTCAATTTTTACAACAAGAAAAATTGTATATTACATGGCCATGTTTTCGTAATGTTCAGATGAAAATTTTCAAATTTTATAGTTAAAATTATTTGTTTAAGGATGTTCGCTGCCAATGAAAAAGTATTCAAACTTTTTTTCTAACCACTCTTTTTTGATTCCATAATACAACATAAGACACTTGAAAGCAAAATAAATATAGGGTAGTGTGCATTTTTTCAAGCTACAGGCCTCTGAAAGAGACCTCTGAGCATCATGTTTTAAATTTAGTAAAATTAATTTATTTTTTAATTCTTTGAAACAAACCTGTCTTGAACAAAAATACACCTAGAATGCTTTCAAAAGTCATAATATTTACGTAACGCAGACTATTTTGGACCGAGTGCATAGAATAATTTGCAACTGGAAGTGGATGACAAAAATTTACGAGTTTTTTTCAAACCCTACCCCCATACTTGAAAAGTCGGAAAAAATCAATATTTTGAAATGTGCCAAACCCATATTTGTTTATTCAAACTTTTTCTTGTATTTTCACACAACATAGAACTTTGTAATATTGTTCGAATAAAAGAAAGAAATATATAGGGTAGTGTGCATATAAGAGAGAACCAACAACTTGAAAATCACCATTTTCAGCCTTTTTTCAGCTGTTTTGTTTCTTTAAGCCCATTTCATAAAACCACCTAAAATTTTAAAACCAGCACACCAAAGACACAAAGACTGACTTAGAAGACCATGTACACATATACTGCAGCTAAAATAAACAAAGAAATAGTGCAATTAATTTGAAAATGTGTAATATTCAAGTTAAATCTACCCTACCCCCTAAATTTCACTGACAACTAAAGTTTTCTGAAAAGTTGCAGAAAATGGGGTGAAAAAATGAAGTTTCTTAGATTGACAATTTTCATGGCTCGTTCAATGCATATCATCATTATGTATCCAAATATAAAATATTGGGAAAATATCTGCAACCGTTTACGAGATATTCAACAAAAGGAAAACCGGAAGTTCCAAAATGTCAAATGTTAGCAGCGAACATCCTTAATGCATGGGCGAGTTTACCTAATGTTTTTGTAATGTCTCCATGCTTTGATTGCTACTACTTTACCTTCTGACATTGGATAGGCTAAACAACAAGTGGACCAATGGTCCTGTAATTGCTCACCTGAGATCTGGGATATATACCAATAAACTTGTTTGACTATTATGGTCATATACATGTATACAGCCGCAGGGCAGGGACAGATTAACCCCTGGAGTAAATTTTACTTTCAGAATCATAAATATTCTGTCAATGTGCCCATTTTCAATAAACTTTTCCCTTCAAATGACATTTTGATAATTTTCCTCATTCAAATGCATTGGCAACCTATGCTGACCTTGCCATAAAATAGGTCAAGGTCATGCCAGGGTCATGATGTATGTAAAGTTTGTAGAGCAGCCATCTTGGTCATGTGACCTGGACCATTTATATAAACTTCCGTTCCCCCTTTCTATGGATGCTCCACATGAAGTTTGGCTATGATTGGCTGAGCCGTTTCAGAGAAGAAGATCTTTGAATATTTCTGTAATATACATGTGTATTGTCCCGGGGTGCGGGCAGACTGACCCCTGGGCTCCAAATGTTTTCAGAATCATAAATCTCCAGTCCTTTTGCTCATTTCATTCAAGTTTTTTCCCTTCAAATGAAATTTTGACAATTTTCCCCATTCAAATGCATAGGCGACCTAAGTTGACCTTGACTTAATATAGGTCAAGGTCATCCCAGGGTCATGATTTATATAAACTTTGTAGAGCTCCCATCCCTAATGTTTCATGCCAAGTTTCAAAATCATAGGCCTTCTGGTTCTGGAGAAGAAGATTTTTGCAGTTTATAGCCATTGCCGCCATCTTGGTCATGTGACCTGGAACATTTATATATTTGCGTCCCCCCTTCTTAAGGATCCTGTATATGAAGTTTGACTTTGATTGGCCAGGCGGTTTCAGAGGAGATCTTTGAAATTGTGGATGGATGGATGACGGACAACGATGGACAGACGCAGGAGTATGGCCATCCTATAAGCACACCTTGTGAGCCTTCAGCTCAGGTGAGCTAAAAATATATGAATTTTATAAGACCTATAAATAGCGAAAACAGTCACTTGAATTGAACTTGATAAACTGTATCTCAGTTTAAAAGAGCAGGGTACAATATATGAAATATTTTACACAGGTTTTATAAATCTATGTATACAACTAATCAACATATGGGAACAAGTAAATATTCATTGCAAAAATATAAGAATATCACAAATGAAATGCATAAACACCAATAGATCAAAACATTCAATGTAAAAAAGATTATTTTAAATCATCCAATTTGAAACTGATTTTCAAAAACATCAAATGTGAAAATTATTCTTAAACTAATCCAATGGAACATGATTCCTATGAGTAAATCATTCTAAAAAGTCCTCTAATGCAAAAATAACTGAGCAGTGTCACCAGTAAACGGGATTTTTACCTACCCGAAAACAAAGGCGCATATAAGCTTCGCAGTAACTGTGAAGCTGATCAGCGCCTTTGCTTTCGCTACTCGGATAGTACAATTCCTCCTTAACTTATAACCAAAATTTCAAGATTCTAGCTTTCTTCTGTGGGTGTATAGGCCAGTTTGTGTCAGACCTGGTCCGAAAACCCAAAGACCGGTTTTCTGGCAATGTGGCTCAATTCTAAATCAGACAGGAGCAAGTTTGTCCATTGTATAATTATCCTATCATGCCAGCATGAAATTTCAGTACCATTCAACCTTACTCACATCTCATTATAAATGAGCCGCGACGCAAGAAAACCGGTCTTCGGGGTTTCCGACCAGGTCCGACACAAACCGGCCTGTACAAGCTCAGAAAAGAGGTAGAAGCTTGAAATAATTTCGAATTTAAGTAGAGGAGGAATTGTACTATCCGAGTAGCGAAAACAAAGGCGCTGATCAGCTTCGCGGTTACCGCGAAGCTGATCTGCGCCTTTGTTTTCGCATTAGTCCGGCAGAGAAACAGCATATTTTTGGTGGACCTGGATTTGCGGTGTATAGAAAATGTTTTGACTGATAATGATAGCCAACACCTTCAGGAACCAGATTCCACTTGATGCCACCTTGTCACCCTTGGGCAACTTCCATAATTCAAGATGGCGTCCAAGAGGGTTGCGATCTGTTAAAACCTAACAGATCTAAGCAGTTACAGTGCAAAATCGTGTGTTTTCTTATCAGACAAAGTCCGTGAATGTTACATAGGTATCAAATTGTGGAACAGCTGCACTCTCATGGGTATTGTGTAATTGTAAAATAATAATTGCATCCAAGATGGCCGCCAAAATTATAAAAAAATGAATTTTAAACCGATTCCATAATTTTACATTCTCTCATACTCTATAAGTGGTGTAGAAGAAGAATATACAACAAATGAACCCAGTGGATACCCTTGGGTAATTAAAACAGTTCAATATGGCATCCAAGAGGGCTGTCATCTGTAACAATCATACAGCACTTGGCCCTTATAGTGCAATATAGATATATGTATCATTTTCTGAAAAAGTTGCACCCTTATGGGTATGATGTACTACTACTACTACTACTACTACTAATAATAATAATAATAATAATAATAATAGTAATAATAATAATAATGGCATCCAAGATGGCCACCAAAATTTAAAAAGTTGAATTTCCAACCGTATTTCATAATTTTACATTGTAACTTTTTAAGTGGTGTAGAAGAAGAATGTGCAACAAATGAACCCAGCGTATTTAACTGTTACCCTTTGACATCTCACATTATTCAATATGACGTCTAAGAAGATTATCACCTGTTATACCAATACAGTGCTTAGCCCCTATGGTGCAAAATCTTGTGTTTTCTGACCAGATTTAATCCACACATGTTGCATACCCTCTTGGGTATTATGTCATTGTAAAATGGTCTCATCCAAAAGACCAGAGAAGCACGGGATCAAACTCAGGGCTGTGACAAAAAGATGGTCTGATTGTACCTCCAGGCAAAATTCTGAGCATGTTCAGGAAAAGCGGTTACGTAAAACCATTCATGCATAAATATAAGCCTTAGTTGTTTCTGTGGATGGTTGGATTTTGAAGCATATTTCACATGCCATGACATCATATGGATGGGAAGAAGTATTAAATATGCAGACAACATCCAAAAACAGCTATGACTGTTGACTGAACTGTAAAGCAATAAATAAAACAAATCATGATAAGTGCATGAAATTCGCCAGCAGACAATTCAAAGCATCTAAAGCAGCAATATCACGATCATTTCTGATATTACAGCTGCTACTTCTTTATTGTTATTGCTTGTTTGTTTCTAGACCATTGGTTACATATATGCCATCCGTCACATGGGGTCACTATTTGCTGTGTGTTGTTCTTACTTCAGCAGAATAGCATTTCTTTTTTTAGGTCTTGTAAGTCCTAAATACGGAACATTGTTTCTTTGCTTAGATTGATAGATGGAAGTGTGGTGCGGCAACCAAGGAACTGGCAAAGACTGAACCAAAGAGAGTTCAAACCATAATAAACTGTAGCAAAATATACACTGATGCCATATATATCGTGCCCTTAACGCAAAGACTGAAGCTGACCCTCGCATTTCAATTTATAACCAAAGGTCACGTTTTATGTACATCATATACGAGCATTTAACGACTTCTGAAATGTCGGATACCACTGACTGCATCAGTTTAATATTTAAAAAGAGGACGATTCAATCGATCATCCTTATATATGACTGTATGTCTAGTGGTGTATTTTTTAACATTAAAAACGACCGCATACATCAAGATAGGTGTCGCTAGTTATATTTGTGTCAGTCAGTGAGAATTTGTAGACCCAAAACGGGATATTCTATGTAAGTACCAAGGCAGACTATCTATCCTGAAGAAAATTTGGGCATGATTGATTGATGCTTTTATTCATAGGTGATAAATTTGCCCAGTCAATCATATATACAGGTACTTCAATAGTTGTTCCATGTGAGTATTTGATGTGTATATTGTAACACATGACCTATGAAATGAAAAGTGTCATCATCAGTCTATGCCTTAAGCATACAATATATGTTATTCTTGTATATTCTACTGCAGTTTCTTATGATTTGAACTCCATGTGGCCCATCTTCTATCGGTTCTGTGGTATCACGATGCAAGCATTCATCAATCTTAGAAAAGTAACAACGCCCCATGTGATCTTAAACACTTTCAAAACCTGAGAAAACGAGAAATATAATTTAAAAAAAGAAAATTCAACACACAGTAAATGACCCCGTCTGACATATGACATTATCAATAGAAATAGGCATTTTTGATAAAGAAATGTACAAGTAGGCAACGATGAGGAAAAGGCGCAATCAGGAAAAAGATTCCCACTCCAAATACCGAGGTGGGAAAAAACTAAATTAACAATCAGGTACTTATACCATGAAAACATATCATAAGCCGAATGAGCAGCTATTTTCCCAAAAGGTGGCTACTCAGTTACCTAAACTTAACTAAAAATATGAAAACATACAGCACAAAAAAATTTAAACACCAAGACATAAAACAATAAGAACCACCACAGAAGTATCGCCTTGGAACGATCAGTAATATAAAATTACTGGCGGGCTTAAACCGGTTTTGGAGTGGGAATCTCTTTCTGATTGCGCCTTTTCCTGATCTTTGCCTACTTGTACCTTTTTAACAGGTACCTAACCTCACCCTCAGCTTCTGCAGTGGTGATTTCAATACCCTTTTAATATTATATCCAGTACCATTTTATTTCACACTTATTAAACACTATTGGCCTGCAACTCCATCAAAGCACTTGTAGATGCATGGAAGACATACTAAGTTTATGATCAGAAAACGCCTTTTGCATTATATAGACGTTTTTAATAATTATAAATAGTTATATATGCAAAATGTGCCATACCAGAACACACTTCGATGCAATATTGAATTTTGATAGTAAACCAAGGGCGACAAGATAGCATCAAATATATCCATTATGTTGTATGCCACTTTGACACCAGTTGTAAAGATATGATAAAATAGAGTAAAACAGTTTTACTTTTTTACTTTTGGTGGCTATCTTGGGTGCCATTTGTTTATGAATGGCCAGTCAGTGTGCAATTTTATCACAATATGATACATAATATATACAATTAATCGTCATTCTGATCAAAGCATTTTACACTAAACTGGGAGAATGTGATGTGTTCGCCCCCGAGATCAAGTAAATCCTTTTGCATGCAATTGTATTTTACCAATACACAAATCATATACAAACGGTATTCTTGATCCCTGTCATTGTTAGTTGTTCCATACCACTACATATATAATTTATAGTGATAACAGAGAACCAGATTAATTTTACCCCGCCATTTTGTCCACCCTGTCATTGTTGTTACGAACAATGTCAATGACGTTAAGATTTCCTTCAAAAGTATCGTCTTAAGAGATGATAACCCTCTTGGGTGCGATTTTGATTATGAGAGTTACCTAAGGATGACATGTATTGGATTATTGTGCTGTATATCATTTGTCTACACTACTGATAAATAAAAAGTGTGTAAAAAGACTACAATTTGATCGAAAATTCCATTTTCATTAAGTTTTGGCAGCCATCTTGGATTCCATTTTTATTTCACAATGACAAATCCCATATGTTTGCAACATTTACACATTATGATACATATATGACATTTCTGGTCTCTATCTGATCAGAAAACACTATAGTCTGCACTACAGGCGTTTAGTACTGTATGGTTGAAATAGATGACAGCCATCTTGGACTCCATATTGAATTTATTTCATTGCCACAGGGTGACAAGGAGGTGTCAGTTGTGTTCAGTGTTGCATATTCTTCTTCTACACCATTTATTATGTTAAAAACATGAAAAAAAAATGAAATTTGGTTGAAAATTCAACTCTTTTTTAATTTAGGTGGCCATCTTGGATGCCATTTTTGTTTGTTACTCACAAATGACCAATGAGAGTACAACTTTTTCACAAAATGATACATCTGTAACATTTATGGATAAAATATGATCAGAAAAGTTTGAATTTTGCACTATACAGGTCTCGTACTTTAAAGTTTTAACAGATGACAACCCTCTTGGACGCCATCTTGAATTATGGGAGTTGCCCAAAGGTGACAAGGTGGCATCAAGTGGATTCTTGTTTCTGAAGGTGTTGGCTATCATAATCAGTCAAAACATTTTCTATACACCGCAAATCCAGGTCCACCCCAGAATCTGCCAGACTACATAGGCAAAAATCCGGTTTTCTCATGATGCGGCTCAAATAATGTGGATTTCAATGTAACACAACCACGTTATATAATAGCTCCAAAAATGATTATTTATTAAAGATATGAATTTCATTTTTTCTGATGTTCATGGAGCTATGAACCACAGTGGGTCATGTGCAGAAGAGGTTCACATGAATAAGCTTTGCTAGCGTGCCACTGTGGTTCATAGCTCCATGAGCATCAGTAAAAATAAACAAATTGCTTATATTTACATTCATTTCTCTCTATGACTTGTTGAAAAATGATCTAGGTGATCATATTTACAAGCAAATAGAAAATTTACACATACATGTAGTGACTGTGTGTTCAATCTGTGGAATGGTAACAGTGATGTCATGATATTTACAAGGTCCAATCACATTGGTAAGAGCCATGGTTTTTTATGACATCAAGTTTGGATCATGTAACATTGCATGATGCAATGTTGTTCATGGAACTATGAACTAGACTACATTTCAGTTCTATAGATTCTTCAAGACTTTGCATCAGAAATGTAAATATTTTGCTATATGGCTATTGTAAGTAACCTCATTAGAACATGACTTCACTATAACAACACTGCCAATTACTTTTTTGTAGGTATAGATGCAGAGCTAATGAAAAAGGTCAGTTAGGGGACTCTAACACGGGGGTGATTCAATTGATACCACCTGTGCTGTCGTCCGAGACGTTACTGCATATATTGCTGTCGTCCGAGTATTCCGGTTTTCGTCCGAGTACTACGGCTGTCGTTATCATCGGTGCCCCTATTTCAGTGCCCACAGGGCCAACAGATCGTCGCTAAACAGCGCATTTATCACCGAAAATTGTCAAGAAGGTATTTATCGTTATTACAAACGTCTTTCCACTTTTCTTAACATAAAGACAATCACAAGAATTTATTTTTAGTACAAAACATCGTTTTCTCGCGTGTTTTTCTTACTTTCAACACATGCAACCATTCCATGTAAGCGAAAGTATCAGGTTATTACGCTTTCCATTTAGCCTTTGAAAGCTGTAATCATTTACCCAATTCATTGTGTCGTTCAAATTTTATTTCCCGTTTTTAAAAAGCGTGATACGGCTGTCGCTGACCCCTGTTACGGCTGGCGTTTGTTTATTGATCAGTACGATACGGCTGTCGATAGTATTTCGAGATGGCATATTGTCCATTGAAATCAAATTCAACATATTTTATGCATTTATTTTGTAGTTTCTGTCTTTCTGAATAATTTTCGTATGCTACTCATAAAAGGACGACTATACAGATCGCTAGAAAGCATAACCTCGAAAAACACAAATGCTACAAATAGTCTCTTCTGTAATGTCATATGGGATAATTAGTGAAGTCATATGAATGAACAATGCGTCTCTAAGTTCAAACTTTGCATAACATGTTTTCTGGAAATGAAAACGATTTATAAGCTGACACAGTGTCGGGAAACAAACTCCGTGTATGTTATATTTTGTGCATACGTTAGAGAGCGCGTTCGTACTGCACATACTGTCGGAAATCACGAATTGCTATATTCATATGAAAGAAAATATTTCACACATATCCTATCATATGCGGCATAGTATAAGAACTCTTTAGCAAACTTTTCTTTCGTTGAAACATTTGTCAACATCTAGAACACTTCGGAACTTAAAATGTTTCGAAGTGTTCTCGGCGACCAGATAAAAGTATGTGATCTTTTTACAGTTTCATATACAGTCATATGATAGTATATTTAAAATATTTCACAAATGACTCATGCAAACGGCATCACAAATTTTCCGAACTTAGGTCGGACAACGCACTCGAATAGCAGAATAATTAGCTCTTTCCCAACGAGGTAGTCATCCGGCTATGTCGCAACCAAAACCAAAGGCAACGAAGACAACAGAGGCAGGCAAAATAAGCAGTCGTATCATGAAGATAAACCACCTTTCGTGGGACGCCGATGAGCGTATTTACTAGGGACAACGCCGAAAACCATTTTTCCTGGGCACATAGAGGTAGGCACAATTAGCAATCGTATCATGAAGATAAACCACTTGTCCTGGGATGCCGATTAGCTTATTTACTGGGAAAAACAGCGAAAACCATTTCTCCTGGGGACATTTTATAAAGAAAGAAAATAAAAATAGTGTTCAACTGGCGAACATATGTAACAAAAAATATTGATGTAATTAAGTTAAAATCCAAACCAGAAATTTAGAGATTATTATTATAATCAACAAAACCATTTTTCCTAGGAAAGCGAAACCACCATTTCTACGAGGACTGCGAAAAGGAAAAACGGTATGATGAAATTAAACAACGTGCTAAGCTGGCTAAAAGATATAAATATACAAAATGCCGATGCAGTAAAGCCAAAACCGAAGATACTAGGCGGATAGGAGACCAACTTTACTAGTTCACCAAAAAGTAAATTCGCGAAACCAAGAAAAGGGGGGGGGGGGTCAAATAAAAATATGAAATCATTGTATTCGACTGGCTAAATCAACATCCCAACCCAAAGACATCCCAAGCGAGACAGAAAGAACAACACAATGTATCACAGAGCACAACCAACATACGTGAACCTTTGTACCTTTGCAGAATATTACACTTCGCGCCATTTAATGACATTCGAGAGCGACTACAAGGAAATATATACATGAATGCAATATTATAAGGTATTATGTACTAGTCATTTGTAACAACGGGCCCCCACCACCGGGGAATAGCGGGAATTTTGACTTTTGGTCCAGCAAATCATCGCTAAAAGCAATCCTCGCTAAAAAAACCCACCCTGTGAGAACTGCTTGTTGGTAAAACCACTGCTGTTTTCTCCACATGCTGCTTTTAATTTCACGGCCCGTTTCCCACGCACTGCCGTAGCACAACTTTGATCAAAGCCCTGCTCATTTCCACGGCTGCCCCCGCCCTCCCCGGGGATGGGGGCGGACGGGCGTGGTTACAAATGGCTAAAGTGCATTACACAAATGATCAATCAGTGTGTCTTTTTCCGCTGTAAGACAATCCTGACGCTCATCAAAGTTTAAATTGTATACATTACACTTTCTGATTTGGATAATGCATGCGAAAATGAGAAAGCAAGGCAACCGGTCACTGTATAGACGACGTTCAATATTCATATTTGAAAGTGCGGCGGTGTGTCATGTAAATATCTTACTTCGTGTAACCAACCCACCGTGGTTTATCGTTAGAAATATGAACACAGTGAAATAGATGTTATTTCATTCATATTTCTGAAATCTAGGGTGCCTTAAACTTAGTTTTACCCATATATTTTCAATTATTACCTGTTCTAAATTGTCGACATCCGTAACGAGTTTAACCGACAGCCGTATCACACATATTTACAACTGATCGACAGCAGTAACACAAAAAGTTAAACACCCCTTCAAATTCTTTCTGCTTTGGATTTTTTATAACTGTAAAAGGTTTTATCTTTGCAGTTATGTTTTCCATGTTGTCCAATAAATGGTTAGAACTGAGAGATGCTGATTATTAAAGTGTTTGCATATTTATGTGATTTTTGCTTTTTTACGATTAAACACATGGTTGTATGCAAACTAGCGATCCAAAAACCCGTACAAACATATTGCACGATAGACAAATATCTAACAACACATTCTAGCAGAAAAAAGGATAAATAATACCTTCAAATACAATCACGAGCCGCTTTTACGTGTGTACTGTTTGTGTAACGACAGCCGTAGTACTCGGACGAAAACCGGAATACTCGGACGACAGCAATATATGCAGTAACGTCTCGGACGACAGCACAGGTGGTATCAATTGAATCACCCCCGTGTCTAATACAAAATACATCATATAAACACAATCAACTGGACGGAGCAGAATAAGGACGGATCAATACTGTAGAGAAATATACAATGTGTAAATAATATTAGGGGCGGCCCCACTGGCCGAGCGGTTAAGAGCGCTGTTTCTTAATCACTCGATCATCTCACCGCTGTGTCTGGTGTGGGTTCGAGCCCTGCTCTGGCCACGTGAGACAAGCCAAGTTCTGCTTGCGGGTGTGTCAGGTGTTTTTTTTTCGGGGTTCTCCCGTTTTTGCCCCACCTACTGATTGGCCTGTCTCATATGAGCTGAAATAATCTTGAAAGGGACGTAAAACTGAATTAAAAAAAAAAAAAAAGAATAATATTGGAATGTTTAAAAATAAACCAACATTTTGCATATGCGAAAACAAAGAGGCAGATGAGCTTTGCAGTAGCCGCAAACTTGAAGCTGATCAGTCCCTTTGTTTTTGCTACATGGATAGTACATTTTTTTTTATTTGTCTACTTTCTAAATCCAAAAGTTTAAGCATCTAGCCCTCTTCTGTGCTTGTAAGCCTTGTACAGCTTGTTTAATGTTGGACATATTGTGATACATCTGAAAAGCCAAATAGGGAGATTTGCTTTTCAAAATAGGGAGAATGATTAAACAAAGAAGGAAAATCTTAAATTTTAATAGGGTGATCTGAAATTTGAAATAGGGGATGAATAAGTTATATAGGGGAAGTTTGAAATTCCAAATAGGGAGATTTGCTCAAAAATAGAATTTTGATCGATTTTTGGTTATGTAAACCGCTGTGGGTCAGTTTTTCCTAAATAATTGGCTAAGGTGAAGACTACTTGATACAATATGGAGAATGACCGGGTTTGGCTGGATCACAAATACAAGATGTATATAAATTAATAGTATAGTATGAGATTGAGGTAATAAATAGTTAATTAATAATTAATGATTTAATGTGTATATACATAATGACTAAACACTGTCCATTCAATATCGAAACAAAATTGGAATATTTATGAAGGCCCATAATTCTATTACAGTTCAACCTCATTATAACGCGCCTCACTATAGTGCGGTTTTCAATATAACACGGCCATGTCATGGCTCCCAAACTTATTTTGCTATATGTCAATAGTAAGTAACCTCATTATAACACGGTTTCAGTTATAACACGGTCTGCTTCAATGGATCCCAAAGATAGCATTATAATGAGGTTGACCTCTACTAATTCTAGACAAGAAAAGATATGACACAAGTGTCATATCAATAGCCTCAATTTTCTATCGCAGTCAATAACGTATAAGACAAACCGCGCACCGAGCGTGTGGAAAAATATGCCGCAAATTCAACCAATGTATTTCCATAGACATACAGATACCTTGATTCAACAAACATCAGAAGCACGTCGGAGACACGTAACAAATGCGTTTAATACATACGTGGTTTGTCAGAAAAGTTCGTGTACACCATTTATATTTTCAACAGAAAAATGAATATATCTGCTTTTGCAAAAGTATTTTATAAGCAAATATACAAGAAATTTTATTGAAATCAGACAAAAACACGTCATCTACAGCCTTTTCCCTGCACTTCCGAACCGAGTGCGGGGCAAAGGTCAACGTCTCTATATCACACTGGTCAATCTATACGTTGCATTGCCGGGGTCTACACGGACTTGCCGGGGATTGATACGCTGATTTGTGGAATAAAATGGCGGCCAACAATAAACAAACTGCGGTAGTGGTTACGTATTATCATGCTTTTCTTCAGTTATAGTTTATTCCAAAACATCTCGTATGCCAAAGGGACTATAGAATTGTATCGGAAAGACGTGCATGACATGCACTTGGTGATTTATCTAAGCATTTAGGAATACATTCGAGTACCGATACGGTGGGTAGGACGATTTTGAAGATTTCTTGTAAATTCACGACTTTCAAATGATATAGTTTTCATCTGTTCTACTTTTCTTTCTGTTTATCCATGCACGAGTCATCATTTGGCCCCATAGCATCGGAAACTAGCAACAGTTGGGAAGAGATGTTTGTTTTCTGAGAAATATCTCGAAACATATCGTTGTACGCCGGAGCTGGCGGAACCATGCGCTACGTGGTTTGCCGGGTACCTTTTTTAAGCACCTGGTAGACTGAAATACGTCCAAAAAGCATCAGAATTATCAATTCTTCTTTTTACAGCATGCCAGCCAACTATTTTCCTCTACTACATTGTATCTAAAGCAAATAGAACTACTTTTTGACCATCAACACGCAGCCTAAAAAACATGCATGTTCCACTCCCCGCCCACACTCGTTCTCACGTAAATTAAGCATGCACTGCCTTTATTTGTTGCCAAATATCGCCGAAACTACATGTAACTTGATGATGACGGTGTCTTACTAGTGCATATTCAGAATAGAAACAGAGTACCTTTGTGATATAGGCTCTATCAACCTTAACCCCCATTTTTTGTATGTATACTAGTAATACTGGAACATTTTTTCTTACACTTTTTCCTCTTATACACAGTCACTCTATGCTTTGCAATTCACTGAGGCGGTTCTAATGTGTACCCACAATCTATGTGTCCGAGTCAATAATGTGTACTTTCGGAAGCGCTTTTAGTATAGCGGTGCCCAAGAAATACCTTATAGAATGTATAATAGGCATGTAACGAGTTTCTCTGCCACATGTACGTAGATATTCTCTTTGTTAGTTTGTATGTGTTACACGTTTCAAACTCCTTAACGGGGGCTGCAACACGTTTCAAACATCTGATTCTATTAGAGCCTATATCACAAAGGTACTCTGTTTCTATTCTGAATATGCACTAGTAAGACACCGTCATCAAGTCGGCGATATTTGGCAACAATTAAAAGCAGTGCATGCTTAATTTACGTGAGAACGGGTGTGGGCGGGGAGTGCGACATGCATGTTTTTAGGCAGTTTTAATGGTCAAAAAGTAGTTCTATTCGCTTTAGATAGTAGAGGAAAATAGTTGGCTGTCATGCTGTAAAAAGACGGATTGATAATTCTGATGCTTTTTGGACGTATTTCAGTCTACTAGGTGCTTAAAAAAGGTACCCGGCAAACTGCGTAGCACATGGTTCCGCCAGCTCCGGCGTACAATGATATTTTTCAAGATATTTCTCAGAAAACAAACATCTCTTCCCAAATGTTGCTAGTTTCCGATGCTATGGGGCCAAATGATGACTCGTGCATGGATAAATAGAAAGAAAAGTAGAACAGATGAAAACTATATCATTTGAAAGTCGTGAATTTACAAGAAATCTTCAAAATCGTCCTACCCACCGTATCGCTACTCGCATGTATTCCTAAATGCTTAGATAAATCACCAAGTGCATGCCACGCACGTCTTTCCGATACAATTCTATAGTCCCTTTGCCATACGAGATGTTTTGGAATAAACTATAACTGAAGAAAAGCAGGATAATATGTACCACTTCCGCAGTTTGTTTATTGTTGGCCGCCATTTTATTCCACAAATCAGCGTATCAATCCCCGGCAAGTCCGCGTAGACCCCGGCAATGCAACATATAGATTGACTAGTGTGTATATGACGTTACTTGACATTTTAAGCCGCCAGCGCGTTATACATTTGTTTCAGGGTGTTTTATTTTAACAAAAGATCCTTGGCTATCAACAATTTTATGTCTTTGTATCCAGCTGTCAAATGCAGATACGCCGTACCAATTCTCGCAAAATTGTTCGTCCATCTGTTGAACATGTGTAACAATTTCTTGCGGCGAGCATGCCAGACAGGTGATATTCCGTTTATCCTCATAGGTGGACTTCTGAGCAGCTGAAAATCGACTGTGCCACAACTACTGTGAACTAAATAGTAACTGACAGACCGATGACGTTTCTGTTGTTTGTATCATTTTCATCGTATCTGTGGGTGATTTCCTTAACGAAACATACAATCGGCGTCGGCTGTTCTCCGACGTCAAATTACGCCATTATTTCAAACAGATTTTTCGGTCTGCTTCTGATTTTTTTTTCTCACATAAATCAAACTACACTGCCGCCAAGTCGGAATCTTTCTGAAACTGAAGTCAGTGTTATATGGTTTTAGGACGAAATATTTTAATGTTATAACATATTTAAGTGCCGTTTGACAGGGAAAAAACACAATATGAAATCGTCACATTTTGTTGACGTTTTGGCACCTGTCCCGTGTGGCCCTACGTACGCTTAAGTAGAAAATATGTCATATTTAATGTGTTGATACTTCAAATTGAAACAAATTCCTCAAATATGCTCATAAGATATTGCTGCTTATATTTATACAAAAACAAAAAAACTTAAACAACAGCACTTTACTTTTCCTGCTAGCCAAGGTGTCCACAAACCTCGTACATGTGCGTTCTGTACGCTTGGTGTACGTTAAAGTATTTTAAGCATGCAGCATGCTTAAAGCTCGACGTGTCTCGGGTATGTGTCTTATATGAATAAGTTCAACACGCGTTACATTAAACGTTTGATACGCGCCTATACTGTATTGTGTGCTTAACATAACTGTATAAAAGTACATGCAATCCAAAATTTTCAGCATGCTGAGATTATTATACGACCTGTACACACCTTAGACACACGCTAATCATTTATGACTGCTAATTACACCATAGAGACTATGGGCCCCCCTCCCATTGGGGCCTAAAGAAATAGATATAGGCTACTTGTGCCTCCAGGTAAAGCTAAATACACTGCTGACTGACCGTCAGATTACTGGTTAACCGCACTTGTCTGAGCCGAGGAAACCATCCATACGTATAAGCCTTTTGGGTCTTAGTTGGATAGTTATATTTCAAGCACTTGTTGGATGTGATGACATCCTCATTTTGGGTAAAAGTCCTGTAAAATGGAGGCAACATCCCAACATGACCTTAGCTGTTTACTGGAACGTAAAGCATCAATTCAAACATACAAATCACGCCAAGAGGTTGCAAAAGTGGTCGGAGATTTCTCCATACTTCCATGTTGTGGTTTTACTAGATTCTAGTAATTGATAAGCCGTAAGTACTATAGGTAATTTAAGTTTAAGAAGCAAATTTTCTTATTCAGCGTGTTGAGATTTTTTCATACGCCAGGGTCGCGTTTGTCTTGTACGTTAATGTGCGACTGACTTTTCAAGATTGACGTGTATGTATGGGTATGGGTATATACTTACAGGATATTTTACTTTTTTGAATTGAATACCAAATATATTTAATCTTGTATGTTGATTTTGTAAATTTTTCCCATTGAAGAGGCAGGCGGTGAAAATGCAAAACAAAAAAATATTGAAAACAAATATTTTTGGTACACTCTTCCTTACGTTCTAAATAAAAAATTTAAGAACATGAACACCAATACTTTATGTTATTTCTTAAATAACTGAGTTAAAGGCGTTAGAATTTCTGCCGTGAAACACTTTTTAATGACGTCAAGTGAATGGAAACGTCAGAAGTTATCAGAAATTTACAGTTAAAATATCGGCTGATATCAATCACTTGTGAAAATCATCAGATATCTCAACATACACTTTACATAATTTACACCTATGTAATACATTTATCTTTTTTGCCATTGAAGATACGGTTATACATCATTTCAAAATTCAATATTAATGAGCCGCGACGCGAGAAAACCGGTCTTCGGGGTTTCCGACCAAGTCTGACACAAACTGACATGTACAGTCCCAGAAGCAGCATAGAAACTTGAAATTTTGGATTTAATTAGAAGAGAAAGTGTACTATCCGTGTAGCGAAAACAAAGGCGCTGATCAGCTTCGCTTGTTTTCGCATAGGCAAAAATCCGGTTTTCTTGTGACGCGGCTCAATTGATAATGCAACATTCATCTGTCTGGGCCTACCAGTTATTGCCAGTACTGAACAACTTTTTTCAGCGTACTGCTAAATAGACTCCATAAAAAGGAAGAATAAAAACGAATGAAGAAAGAAAAGAAACTTATTATGATAACAAAAAAAAAAAAAAAAAAAAGAATAATAATAAAAAAACAACAACAAAAAAACAAACAAAAAAACGAATAGCGGATAGCGGATATGCGGCGAGATTCGAACCTGTAAGAGTCTGATTAGAAGACCGATGCTTAAGACACTGAGCTAATGGGACCGACAGACTTTTAACGGCATTACTCATGTTATTATTAACAGTTATGGTCTATAAATAATAATCTAAAAATAGTTGCCATTATCGGCTGGTTTCCCGTTATCAGGTTTATGGAATAGGAACCAGTGCCATGCATAATTGATACCGAATCATTTTCCCACCCTTGATATAATTAGTAGATAGAGAAAAAGAATCAGGCTATTTCGGCTTCATTCGTACCTTCGAGGTTATCATTAAAAAAAAACTATTGAAGTGACCACGGCAGTGTAGCGCTAAATACAAACCGCGATGAACTATTATTATTATGAAGAACAGACAGGCACTACAGGCATAATCAATGATAGAAATCATGTCTTAAGCATGTCGCTTATAGATTAGAAACCGAAATAACAATTTGTATCGAAATAATTGGGGACGAATATGCCTAAGGCTTGCAAAGACCGCAGACTGATGACCGCCGACCGAATCACTACCCATGGCCTCTAAGCATTCTTTTTAATTTGAAACGTTAGTAACTTTCAGACTTTTAAGTGTCCCAGTTGACAAAACAATCGATTTACTTTTTGTATGTCTACAGCTTTACATTCTAAAATAATCATATTGACGAATAAACAATCTTTTAAAACCGGACTTCTTTTTTTCTCGGATGAATATCTAAATGGACCTTTTCCATTACAGTTATAGCTATAGAAAGGTACATTGAAGGGTTGAAGCTATAAAAAATGATGATAAGCTATCCCATTCTAGACCTTTTAACAGTAATGACTTTATAAAAATTTGGCCATTTTCTGTCGATTCATTTTCAAGATATTAAAAGTAAACAAAATTCAGACATTCAATCATCAGGGACTGTACTCAGCTAACGTGCCAAGCAATATACAGAGATTTTTTAAGTTGTAAAAAATGATAATGAAAATTTTCAGAGTAAAATTTTTGACATAGGTATACCCCTGCAACCCCATTTTTTCTATATAAAAGCAGGGTTTAAGGGGGTATACATTTCATGGACATGTTTTCCTGATGCTACACTTGTGTTAAAGTATGTTATGAAATCACACAAGCCCTACTCTTATTCTTAGCTCTCTGTATTGTTTTAGTTGACTCGCTGTATTTGGATTGATCTCTATGCCTCTGGAGGCTTGCAGTTGAATCTCTGGATGAGACAGAAGCTTGATCCTGCGATTGCTGACGCGCGGCTCCCCGTTTGTCCCTCCAGTTTTGTGATGACTGTCGTGGGGTAGCTACTGAAGACACAGACTCGACTGAATCTCTAGAAATTTGTCTGTCCGTGCTTGTCACTGAGGTCTGACGTGAGGCTGTGTCTGTTGATAGGGATACAGAAGATTCCTTTGATATCTGTCTATCCGCTCCTCGTTTATCATCTGAACCTGCAAAAAAGCAGAAATTGAATAAAGAATACTAGACAGTGAATAAAGAATACTAAGTGCATACAGGAATTCTAAACGTAGATCTAGGAATACATATTTACCAAAGGATTCACTTAAAGTATTATTTGAGCCACCGCATGGGAAAACCAACAATCTGCATAGGCAAAAACAAAGGCGCAAATCAGCTTCACAGTAACTGCGAAGCTGATCAGCGCCTTTGTTTTCACTACAGGATCGTACAATTCCTCTACTTTCTAAATCCAAAATTTCCAGCCTCTAGCCATCTTCTTCTGTAACTGTACAGCCTGGTTTGTGTCGGACCTGGTAGAAACCCAAATTGTTGGATTTCTCACGCACAGGCTCATATGAGCGCTGTCATGATAAAACCTGATTTTTGCATATGTGAAAACAAAGGCCCAGATCAGCTGTACAGTAATTGTACAGCTGATCAGCACCTTTGTTTCTGCTCCATGGTTAGTAGAATTTTTCAGGCGTATACATATTTTTCTAATATTTGCTCCAAAATACAGATTGTGGGTTCTTGTAAGAACCCTTTTGCCGAAGCAATTCTAACGTGTACCCTCAATCTATGTTTAAAGCAAAAATATCAAAAATTTTCCATTGAAATTTTCAATTTACTACTGAAAGAATTCTCTGTATATTGCACGGGCAAGTTTTCATGTTGTACAGGATTAAACTTCTTTTTTTTTTCATTCTTACAGATGATAACTGAGGTCGCTTATTCTACCTTGTATAAATGTGTTTGGAAATTGCGCATGTGACATTCTCTGAAATTTTAGGAGTGGAGGAAGGACGTTGATGTCACAAAGTTAACGTCATACTTTATGTTAATTGGATTTTAGCGCATTTGGGCACAAGTTTTAAAATGCTGTCTAATAAGTCTAGCAAGAGCTTTGGAATTTAGAATGTACATATTAAAATTTGTAAAACTCCACAAGACCCAAAATGCCAGATAACGTCACATATGAGCCTGTGTGTGAGAAAACAAACAATTTGGTTTCCGACCAGGTCCGACACAAACTGGGCAGTACAGTCACAGAAGATGGTTAGAGGCTGGAAATTGGATTTAGAAAGTAGATGAATTGCACTATCCATGTAGTGAAAACAAAGGTGCTGATCAGCTTCACAGTTAATGCGAAGCTGATCGGCACCTTTGTTTTCGCCTATGAAGATTGCTGGTTTTCCCATGTGCCAGCTCATATTACTTAAGCTATTTGTGGGACATAAAACCCAAACAAATAACAATAACAAAAATTTAACTCATATAAGCCAGGTGTTCTACTTGTGGGACAAAGGCAAACAGTAAAACCCCAGATGTTACATCCCATCTGGGAATAAACTGTTTTCCTAGAGGATTTTCATGGAAAAATGTGAATAAATACCAAAACCACTCCTGATGCACCTAAAAGTGACAGTGGACTCGTCCAAATAATAATGATGGGCAAGTCCATTCATCATAAGAGCCACGTCATGAGCAAACCAGATTTTTGCCTATGCGAAAACAAAGGCTCAGATCAGCTTCGCAGTAACTGCAAAGCTGATCAGCACCTTTGTTTTCGCTACACGGATAGTACAATCCCTATTCTTCTTAAATCTGAAATTTCAAGCATCTAGCCTGCTTCTGAAGACGTACAGGTTCTCGCATCGCTGCTCATAAATGGGTTAATCTCCTTATTACCTGTTATCTCTAACTTGGATGCTTCACTTGTTTCTCCATATGTTTTAGATGCCTCATGTACATCTGAGCTGGATTGTTGTTTCTTCATGTTTCTCTCTCTCTTAGCTGGGGAAGATTTAAAGACAGGTTTTGCTAGTTTGACTTGTAACGATCAGCCGATCATCCATTCAAAATAGGCATATATTTTTATCTATACTCCCAAAGGAACAAATCTGAATGTGAGGCGAGGTGTTAAGAGTTTATGCCCTTACAGCCATCCCATAGCAAACCTTTCATAGCAATATGTAGCATTCAAAGTGCTTTAAAAACCCAAATTTAACTTGTGTAAAGTGTATCAGGATAACATGTCTGTGCAATGACAATGGACACCCTCATTTTTATATAGAAAACTGCAGTGTATCATTAATTTCTTATTTTTGCTCTTAAACATTGAATGTGGGTACGCCTCAGTGAGAGAGTTCTAACATGCTGAGGAGGTTCTAACATGTACCCATAATCAACGTTTTGAGCAAAATATCAAAAATTACCATAAATATTCACCAGAGGACCAATGGTCCTGTTATCCCTCACCTGAGATTTGGTCATTTTAAATAAATGACCTTTGGCTACAGTCATGTTGGTCAGGGTAAAAAGTAAACTTGACCCCGAATACTCACATAATTATTTATAATGTAAACTGTCTGTATCTACCAATTTTCAGATTACAGGCTACAAAACTTTCTGGAAAATCCAATGTTTCCAATTTTTCCCATTGAAAAACCTTTGTAACAATATTTGACCTTGCTGTTTAATAGGTCAAGGTCAACCCTAGGTCATGATTTATACAAAATATGATGGACCAGAGTCCCACATGCTACAAACCAAGTTTCATTGAAATCGGTCCACCAGTCCACCGGTTCCAGAAAAGAAGATTTTTTAAGGTTTTTACCATATGTGGGCATGGAGACCAACCTGGTCATGTCACATGGACCATTTGTATAAAATTTTGTTCCTCCATACTAAGGATACTACATTTGGCTTTGATTGGTCACAGAGTTTCTGAGAAATTAAGTTTTACATTCAATATGTAAATGACCTTTTGCCAAGGTCAAGACTTCATTAGCTCAATACATTATCACGGCCGCTTATCTCCTTTCGCACAACACCGTGTTGTGTATTGAGAAAAGTGAAGGAGACTTCCGGTGGTTCTGAAGGCGATTCGAAGAGTGAACACACAAAAGGTAAGGGTGTCGGTTTATCTGAGATTCAATATTTCCCAGCCCAAAACAAAAGAAACCGAGAATGTCCTGCAACCCTCTAATAGTTTTTTGATTGATACATGTCTCATTGGCAGCCAAATCTTCAAAAATACGAAAGATATACGTTTTCTACCGTAGCTAGTTGGTGGCTTTGTTGACATGCAAACATTTTGACTTTGCATTGCTGAAGTCCCCAAGCATTGTTGTTTGTATCTATCACTAGTACATTAAAGGCCTTCCATATCAATGTTATTTACCACCCTAAATATATTTCGATACCTTCCTTCAGCCTAGAAAATGAATGTTGTATTAAAGTTGGTGAAGAAGGAGATCGGTGGTGAAAAAGGAGATCGGTGGTGCTAAAGGAGACAATGTATTTCAATGCCAATTAAACCGATCGTTTCAATAATTTCAGGTCTATTTTGCGGCCAATGAGTCATGTTGGTCCTTATAATTTCAAACAAATACACGTACTTGTGTATTTGGAAAATGATATGACCTTAAAATGATAAGTTGTGGCGTTGGACTTGACAGAATATTGAATCGTTTACTGGTGGTATACCAAATTTAGAAAACGCGTATGGTGTGATTACTTGATGTCATACCAATCGCACTGTACGACCGGTATGCAAATAATGCTGGTGTTTTTAACTTCCTGTTTGTACTATAATTGTGTCGCTGGTGGCTTGTGAAGGGCTATAATTAAGTTTATCAATTGATTTTCTGTGGAGCGAAAATAAATACATGGCTGGTCTGCTGTTTTACTTTGACCCATATATTTGTATTCAGATGTATATTTTATCATGAAGAGGTCTATTACACCCTTAAAATAGTCCGGATTCGAACCTAGAGTGATTTAAAGTTGAACGAGTTCAAAGTGTACGTATGTAGCACGTGAAAGGGCGTTCAGATACTATCCAATATAGCGAAGGTAATGTTTGGCTCTGTTGTGTCGTTTAAAGACATAGTGCGATTTCTTTGGGTTCGTTGACTAAGGTCAAAATCGGACTAAATTGTTTACGAAAAGACCAAACATTGATTCATACATAAATTTGGTACTTTGCTTGTTTTTCAGATGGGAAAATTCAAAGGAAGGCGTAAGATCGGCCTACAATTCGGGGGTGTAGAGCAAAGTATCAAAGTGTAACGGATTGCTGGTAATGCATCTTATTTACATGCATGACTAGAAAAGACAAACTAATGAGTTATTGGCATTGAAATACATTGTCTCCTTTAGCACCACCGATCCCCCTTTTCACCACCGATCTCCTTCATCACAAACTCTAATACAACAGTCATTTTCTAGGCTGAAGAAAGGTATCAAAATATATTTAGGGTGGTAAATAACATTGATATGGAAGGCCTTTAATGTACCGGTGATAGATGCAAACAATAATGCTCGGCGACTTCAGCAATGCAAAGTCAAAATGTTTGCACGTCAACAAAACCACCAACTCGCCACGGTAGAAAACGTATATCTTTCGTATTATTGAAAATTTGGCTGCCAATGAGACATGTATCAATCAAAAAATTATTAGAGGGTTGCAGGACATTCGCGGTTTCTTTTGTTTTGGGCTGGGAAATATAAAATCTCAGATAAACCGACACCCTTACCTCTTGTGTGTACACTCTTCGAATCGCCTTCAGAACCACCGGAAGTCTCCTTCACTTTTCTCAATACACAACACGGTGTTGTGCGAAAGGAGATAAGCAGCCGTGATTATGTGTATCTATCAACTTTCAGGTAAAAATTCCAATGTGTTCACTTTTTTCAATTGGAAAGATTATGTGACAAATATTGACCTTGCTTTAAAATAGGCCAAGGTCAACCCAAGGTCATGATTTATACAAACTATGATGGGCCAGAGCTCTTGATGCTACATACCCAGTTTCGTTAATTCAGATCCACCAGTTCCAGAGTTTACCATATATGGGCACGGCCATCTTGGTCATGTGACCTGGAACATTTTATACAAACTCTGGTTCCCTCTTCCTAATGATGCTCCATATGAAGTTTGGCTTTAATTGGTCCAGGGGTTTCAGAGGAGAAGTTTGAACATTGTGGACAACAGCGACAATGACGAGGAAGCATGGGTATACTACAAGCTCACTTTGTGAGAAAAAAAAACAACAACAAAAAAAAAAAATAAAAAAAATAAAAAAAAATGGTTAATCTCTGTATGTGTGTTTTCTTATTGGTTTGCAAGAATGCCTACCTTCCTCCCTTTGTTGCTTCTTTGCATCCTTTGTGGCCTTTTTCAATTCCTTCAATTCTGAAAACATATAATATAAGCCACATCATGAGAAAACTGTTCTTGCATATGCAAAAACAAAGCCCCAGATCAGGTTGGCAGTAACTGCACAAGTTCTCAGCGCCTTTGTTTTCACTTTATGTACAATCCAAAATCTTCTTCAATCTAAAATTTCACACTTCTTAGGCCTCTTTCTATTTACTGTTCAGGCTTGGTTTGTGTGGGACCTGATCGGAAACCCAGATAACACGTTTTCTGGCAATCTGGCTCAAATGATGATGTTCAGTAGAATAGACTGACAATTTTAACATAGACAGATATGTTTTATTTGGAACTATGTTTCTGGGACACTTTTTCACTGTAGTATATGAATAAAAACATATATAGTAAGATTTTTTTTTTATCTCATAAACCAATTTTAGGTGAAGGGCCAAGATACATACAAGAATTGACAATTAAAAAACACACAAAAAAGACAGAGTAAATTTCAGGTGGGCTCAAGATACTCCAGCTGATATAACAGTCTAGAGACTAAGTGCCCAAGCCACAATTGAATAAATCAACTCAGCTGACAATCTTTATCTTGAAACAATTACAATTTAGCCATATACCTCTGAATAGAAAAGTTCAAGGTATGAAAACAGTTTATCAAATGAAACATTTATGTGCTGCATTTGACATAAAATGAGTCCTTTTGAATATAAAAGTGAACACCACCTGCATGGACAGTCTAGTCACATTAATTTTACACTGACATACCCAATGCACATTTTGCAAATGGAAAAAATCAATGAACTGAATATAAGTGATGATTGTAATTCATAATCGCGTAGTGAGAGGAACAGTGGCTAAACCAGAAAGCCTTCAAGATAGTGAGAAAATATTTTGACAATATCTTTTCTATTAAGATTTATGGGCTCAAATCTGAGCTCTGAAAAGGACTTAGTCTCTTGACTGATAATACCATACTGTCATCAGTTTTCCATAAAGTAGTCATTGTTAGAAAAAAACATTCATAAGTCAATTTTAGGTTGGGGCCAATAATTATCACCAATAACTTTCAAAGGAGCTATACAACAGTCATTGTTCATAAAAAGTAAATATGCCATTCAAAGAATAATTCAAAGAGTTGAATCAGGTTGGGGCCAAGATACCCCAGTTCATTTACTGCCTGCAGCAATCTTAGCTCCCGGGGGCCAGGCTGCCAAGGGACCAAGATAAACTGATACCTTGGTGGAAAGACGAAGCGATACACTGTTAGAAGGACAAAACGCAAAGTGCTGGTGTAGACAGACTACAATGTAACTGGGAAGTCGTAAGCAAGTGACAACATTCTGAGTGTGGATGACTAAATTTTGACTGAAAAGATTGTGCCAGATTATTCAATGAATGTGTCTTCTGAAGACTGTAGAATATTAGAAAATATAGTGCAAATCTTAAGGGCACAATATCAATAGATCCAGCGCAGATCATGGATATCATGTGCAAGTATTTTCTCTCAAATCTTCCAATTTATCCATTGAAATTAGTCCAAATTACCTTCACTATGGTCCTTTCTCTTTGACTGCCGCCCCGTCTTAAATTGACTGGCATACTGCGAGTCGTCCATTGAGCGCAGTGCTTGGATCATGTAGCTATAGACCTTGGTACTGTGGTCAGCTTTATGATAAACTGTTTTCTCTTGATTGCTAAGAACAGTAACCCTGGCTGTCTTCTGGTGCTTTGGACATAACCAGATTGTCTTCCCGTTAGGAAGATGACATCTGTTGTCAAAAGAGAAAAGTATTAGAATATCAGCCACATCATGAGAAAACAGATATCCAGGTTTCCAACCTGGCCCCGAGGTTATAAAACTTTTTTTTATGCTCAGCTCAGCTGAGACTAAAATTTATCGTGCTCATAAATGTTAAAGTGCCAACAACTGTTGGCATTTAAACATTTATTAGCAGGATAAATTACAGGCTTTGGCAATCTGAACCTGAAATTTTAACCAATTTTGGTTATTTCAGTATTTATGAGCAGTTTAAATTTCATGCTCAGCTGAGTTGAGCATGAAAATTTTTTAAAACCTTGGCTGGCTCGGGGCCAGGTCTGACATAAGCAAGCCTGCATACTTAAGAAGAAGGCTAAAAGCTTGACATTTTGGATTTATTTAAGAAGACAGACTGTACTATCCAAGAAGCAAAAACAAAGGGGCTGATCAACTGTCCAGTTCAGTACTGCGCAGCTGATTTGCGCCTTCGTTTTTGAATAGGCATATGTCCACTTTTCTCATAGTGCAACTCATATTGACTGTAATGATTGTAGAAGTACCAGTGTCACCCAGTATTAATGAGCATTTCCACACAAAGCATGTGCTAATTAACAGGTACAGTGTCTCTGCATTCAAGTCTCAGAAAGCTTGCACACATTACAAAAGTAATGCAGATTTTTTTTTATATGTTTAATTCATACGATGGCAATCAAACATGATTTATCACTTTATCTTAGCATAAACACCAGGCCACACAAAATTAACAGACATATGAGCCACATCATGATAAACCCAGCTTTTTGCATATGTGAAAACAAAGGCACAGATCAGCTGCTTTGTTTGAACAGTTCCTCTTCTATATATATAGACAGGGTTTCTGTGCCGGGGGGTCAAAATACAGGTAAAACGCAGGTAATCAATTATTGATTTTTTGGTGACAGGAATAAGCCTATCACATTACTGTATTTAGGACTATATATCATCTATTGGCTGAAAATTGATGTGAATGGTCTGAAGTCTAGAGAGAAAATGACAACTGAATGCTAATCCCCTTTATATAGTCCAGCCCTGTCTTTAAATCCAAAATTTCAGGCTTCTAGCCTTCTTCTATGACTGTACAGGCTGATTTGTGTTGGACATGGTCAGAAATCTGGAAGACATGTTTTACCATGCTGGCTTAAATAAAGTTTACAATTTTTGTTCCTTCATTGAAGCTGATCATATTGAAAGAGTACTGTTACCGCTTTTTTCGGTACTGGAATATGCAAAAACTTTTTACCTTGCCAATTTTCCCATGATTCTGTCGGCATCAACCTCCATAACCATTTCCCTGAATTTGTGATACACAGACTGGTAGTCTGACATAGTGGCCTCCGGACTCTGCAAATATATATAGGTATGTGATACACAGACTGGTAGTCTGACATAGTGGCCTCAGGACTCTGCAAATATATATAAGTATGTAATGCACAGACTGATAGTCTGACATAGTGGCCTCCGGACTCTGCAAATATATATAGGTATGTGATACACAGACTGATAGTCTGACATAGTGGCCTCCAGACTCTGCAAATATATATATAGGTATGTGATACACAGACTGATAGTCTGACATAGTGGCCTCCCGACTCTGCAAATATATATAGGTATGTGATACACAGACTGGTAGTCTGACATAGTGGCCTCAGGACTCTGCAAATATATATACAGGTACCAAGGTTATAAAACTTTTTTATGCTCAACTCAGCTGAGCATGAAATTTTAATTTCTCATAAATTCTAAAAAAGCCCAAATTAATAGAGATTTTTGATTTAGACTGTCAAAACCAGTAATTTATCCTGCCGATAAATGTTAAAATGCCAACCATTGTTGGCATTTTAACATTTGGCATTTTAACATTTATCAGCAGGATAAATTTTAGTCTCAGCTGAGCTGAGCATGAAAAAGTTTTATAACCTCGGGGCCAGGTTTACAAAGTGAGTGGCCATGCAGGCACAAAGAGTGTGGGTTCATGTCAGAACCACCTTGGTAAGGCAGTTCTTACAAGTATCAACAATCTTTGTTTTGGAACAAAAATAAGAAGTAAAAAATGTATACCTTCGTAAACCCCAATCTCGCTATAAATCGTTCATAGATCTAAGGAAACCATTGTAAACAAAGAATATTGACTCACTGGCCTTTTAGGGCTTACAGGTATGACGTATTTACTGCAAACTTTTAGATATTATTGCTAATTACAATGTGCAACACTATGCTGAGTTTTAGAGTTCACATCTACTGATAGCATTTATTTATCGATATTAACCTGTTTGTGCGAAAAATGGTAAAGCCTTATTACCATGCATCTATGAATTGACTGTACATAAAAATGGGTTCAAGGGGGTATTCAATACACAGATTTGTTAAGCTAATGTTTTCTTTATTCATCAACCCACCTCCTCTAGCCACTTGAGGTAGTCGTTTCCAATCTCATCTTCCAGACAGGCCAGTGTCAGTCGCTTGCTGTACTTCATCACTGCCGTCATTCTGGCTAGGTATGGACTGAAACTCTCCAGGTAGTTGATACCAAAGTCATAAGGTAGCTCAAGAGGGTCCGCTACACAGTGCCAACCCTGGAGGGGGGAAATAGAAACACACATGTCAACAATTGGTCATTTTAGAAGTATGAGGCCACCTGTTTTTAGACAAAGCATGTGAAAATCTGCTTCATTCAAATACTGTATCTGTTCCAACTAAAGCACAGTGTGCTGAATTTTCCAAAGTTGCCTGAAAAAGCTCAATAAATTTCATTCTATCTAATACACACTCAACCCAAACAGAACTTAAAAATTAAGAAAGATTGCTGGTCAAAAACTTCCATCCTTATACATTTTCAAACCATTACAAATGAAACCAGAGGACCAATGGTCCTGTAACCGCTCACCTGAGATCTGCTGCTTATACCAAAAAACATGTTTGAATATTATGGTATTTAGTTCCAAGGCAGGGGCAGATGAAGCCCTTGGGCTCTTTTGTTTTTTTAGAATCTTCAATATTCCGTCCATTTGCCACTTTTCCTGCTGGCTTTTCCCTTCAAATGACATTTTAACAGTTTTCCCAATTCAAATGCAAAGGCAACCCATGTTGACCTTGCCATAAACTTGGTCAAGGTCATCACAGGGTCATGATTTATATATACATTGGAGTACTTAACCATTGATGCTTCACACCAAGTTTCCTTGAAATCAGTCTATCAGAGAAGAAGATTTTTGATGGGTTTTTACCATATATGGGCATGGTGGCCATCTTGGTCATGTGACCTAAATTATTAATATACACATTGGTTCCCCCATCCTATGGATGCTTCACATAAAATTTGGCTTTAATTGGCCTAGCAGTTTCAGAGAAGAAGATGTTTGAATATTATGGTAATATACATGTATATTGCCCCGGGGTGTGGCCATATAAGCCCTTGGGTCCAACTTTTTTAGAATCATTAATATTCAGTCCTACTACCCATTTCCTGCAAGATTTTCACCTCAAATGAGTTTTTAAAAGTTTTCCCCATTCAAATGCATAGGCGACCTATGTTGACCTTGTCATAAAATAGGTCAAGGTCACCACAGGTTCATGATTTATATATACATTGTAGTACTTTAGCCATCAATGCTTCATGCCAAGTTTCTTTGAAATTCGTCCACCAGTTCCAGAGTAGTAGATTTTTGAAGGGTTTTTACCGTATATGGGCATGGCGGCCATCTTGGTCATGTGACCTAGATTATTTATATACACATTGATTCCCCCATTCTATAGATGCTTGACATAAAATTTGGCTTTGATTGGCCGAGCGGTTTCAGAGGAGATGATGTTTGAATATTATGGTAATGTACATGTATATTGCCCCGGGGTGGGGGCATATGAGCGCCTGGGGTCCAATTTTTTTCAGAATCATTAATATTCAGTCCTACTGCCCATTTCCTGCAAGACATTCACTTTAAATGACATTTTAAAAGTTTTCCCCATTCAAATGCATTGGCAACCTATGTTGACCTTGCTGTAAAATAGGTCAAGGTCATCACAGGGTCATGATTTATGTACACATTGTAGTGCTTGAGGCATCGATGCTTCATGCCAAGTTTTGTTGAAATCTGTTCACTGGTTCTGGAGAAGAAGACTCTTGAAGGGTTTTTACCATATATGGGCATGGCGGCCATCTTGGTCATGTGACCTAGATTATTTATGTACACATTGGTTACCCTTTCCTATTGATGCTTCACATAAAATTTGGCTGTGATTGGCCAAGCAGTTTCAGAGGAGATGATGTTTGAATATTATGGTAATGTACATGTATATTGCCCCGGGGTGGGGGCATATGAGCCCCTGGGGTCCAAGTTTTTGCAGAATCATTAATATTTGGTCCCACTGCCCATTTCCTGCAAGACATTCACTTTAAATGACATTTTAAAATTTTTCCCCATTCAAATGCATTGGCAACCCATGTTGACCTTACCGTAAAATAGGTCAAGGTCATCACAGGGTCATGATTTATGTACACACTGTAGTGCTTGAGGCATTGATGCTTCATGCCAAGTTTTGTTGAAATCTGTTCACTGGTTCTGGAGAAGAAGATTTTTGAAGGGTTTTTACTAGGGACGTCAACGAATATTCGAATGTTCGAATATTCGCATTTCATACGAATATTCGAATGCGATTTATGGATTCGAATATTCGCATATTTTTTGAACCTGCAATATTGTCATGTATCAGTTTAATGGAGGACTCAAATTTAAGGCCAAAGGTCCAAAAATAATATGACCAGTAATCCTACTTGTCTGTTGAGTAATTCAAGATGGTCAACATTTTGACACACTTGCAAATTGAGATTGCTCAATTAACAGTTAGACACTTTGTTGATTCAATTGACACTTTGTCGATTCAAGTGACACTTTGTTGATTCAAGTTGAGAAGAAAGCATTGCTTACTTTCAATAAATGCTTTTAAGGTGTGAACGTCCTACAAATTGAGCTGTTAAGATGGCTGGATAGATTGACAACTCAATCCTTTACGAACAACACAGTCACAACAGACCTTTCACAAAGTACATGTAGGCCACACGATTACAATAGACCCTTAGCATTCTTGGTGGCGGATATCAATGACATGCATGCAGAACTTTATTTTGGCTTGACAATAATGGTGTGTCGTTGCTTTCTCAGACAGAACCCCAGAGATTTGTCATTATTAAATACCTCCAGATTGTCTAGTTTTCTGAGCAAAATTTGTTGATTTTCTTACATGGCGCCATTGGTATAGCCCAGATACGATACCATGCATATACAAGTATCTCATATTTTCAATACATGTACCACCAAGTAAGTCATAGTAATGGGTCTATTGGGCATGGATGTGTATATCATCCGAATATTCGAATATATTCGAATATCCTATGCGAATATTCGAATACCAATTTCGGCATTCGTTGACATCCCTAGTTTTTACCATATATGGGCATGGTGGCCATCTTTGTCATGTGTCCTGGATTATCTATGTATACATTGGTTCCCCCTTCCTATAGATGCTTCATATAAAATTTGGCTTTGATTGGCCAAGCGGTTTCAGAGGAGAAGATCTTTGAAATTGTGGACGGACGACGGACGGACGCCGGATCATGGCCATCCTATAAGCTCACCTGGTGAGCCTAACGGCTCAGGTGAGCTAAAAAGGGTCAATAAGCAATGCTTATTAAATACCCCCCGCAGGGTGACTGTTTACCACCAAAATTATTTTGGTAATATAATTTCTTCATGCAATTGTCCAATGGGTGTACATCATGTAGGCATGATATCAAATTGTTCCATCAAAAACTGTGGTAGGAGTTGATCGGCTCGTGAAATCCCTTAACTGTAAAAAACTAGAATTGTCAGAGGATCTGACTATAGCCCCGCTTCTGAGCTTTTTGCCAGGGTAAGGAAAACAATGGCGGGCAACAATCCCAAGCTAGATCTTATTAATACAGATGCACATAAAAAGATTGGTCAGGTATTGCGCGGAAACAAAATTCTGAGTCAATAAAGGGCCAAAACTCTGTCAAAAGTTAGCAAAAATGACAGGCAACAATCCCAAGCTAGATCTTGTCAATATTAATGTGCATACAAATTTTGGTCAGATTCTGTCAAATCGTTCTCAAGATATTGAGTGGAAACAAAATTCTGATGTCAATCAAGGGCCCTGACTCCGTCAAAATTTTGCGAAAAAATGACGGGCAACAATCCCAAGCGAGATCTTGTCAATGCTGATGTGCATACAAAATTTGGTCAGATTCTGTCAATTCTTTCTCAAAATATTGAGCGGAAACAAAATTCTGACATCAATCAAGGGCCACATCTCTTTCAAAAGTTTGCAAAAAGTGACAGGCAACAATCCCAAGCTAGATCTTGTCAAGGTTGACGTGCATACAAATTTTGGTCACATTCTGTCAATTTGTTCTCAAGATATTGAGCGGAAACGAAATTCTGACATCAATCAAGGGCCGTAACTCTGTCAAAATTTTGCGAAAAATGATGGGCAACAATCCCAAGTTAGATCTTGTCAATGCTGATGTGCATACAAATTTTGGTCATATTCTGTTAATTTGTTCTAAAGATATTGAGCGGAAACGAAATTCTGACGTCAATCAAGGGCCGTTACTCCGTCAAAATTTTGCGAAAAATGAAGGGCAACAATCCCAAGCTAGATCTTGTCAATGTTGATGTGCATACAAATTTTGGTCAGATTTTGTAATGCACTCTCAAAATATTGAGCGGAAACTATATTTTGACATCAATCAAGGGTCGTAACTCCGTCAAAATTATGCAAAAATTAACAGGCAACAATCCCAAGCTAGATCTTGTTAAAGTTGATGTGCATACAAAATTTGGTCAAATTCTATCAATTGGTTCTCAAGATATTGAGCGGAAACGAAATTCTGATGTCAATCAAGGGCCGCAACTCCGTCAATATTTTGCGAAAAAAGATGGGCAACATTCCCAAGCTAGATCTTGTCTATGCTGATGTGCATACAAAATTTGGTCAGATTTTGTCAATTTGTTCTCAAGACACTGAGCGGAAACAAAATTCTGACATCAATCAAGGGCCATAACTCCATCAAAATTTTGCGAAAAATGACGGGCAACAATCCCAAGCTAGATCTTGTCAATGTTGATGTGCATCCAAAATTTGGTCAGATTCTGTCAATTCGTTCTCAAGATATTGAGCGGAAACAAAATTCTGACGTCAATCAAGGGCCATAACTCCATCAAAATTTTGCGAAAAATGACAGGCGACAATCCCTAGCTAGATCATGTCAATGTTGATGTGCATACAAAATTTGGTCAGATTATGTCCATTCGTTCTCAAGATATTGAGCGGAAACGAAATTCTGACATCAATATAGGGTCATCCAAGGGCAATAACTCTTCTGCAAATTTGGGGAAAACAACATGCATTGATACATAAGTAGATATTGTCAATATTGATGCATATGCCAAATTTGGTTAAAGTCTAACAACTGGTTCTCAAGTTATAAGTGGTAACAGAATTATGGACGGAATAACGGAATAATGGAAGGACGGAATAACGGAAGGACAGAACGACGGAAGGACAGGGTGAATCCAGTATAGCCCCACTTTTTCAAAGCGGGGCTATAAAAACTAAGAAAAATTGTCTAAGTTCTCATAGCTGTCATTTTGTCAAAATATTTATTTTTTCGCAATAAAATTTCTTCATGCAAATACCCAAGGAGTGTACATCATGTAGGCATGATATCAAATTGTTCCCTCAAAAACTGTGGTAGAAGTTGATTGGCCCGTGAAAGCCCTTACCTGTAAAAAAACTAAGAAAAATTGTCTAAGTTCTCATAGCTGTAATTCTGTCAAAAATTATTTTTTCACAATAAAATTTCTTCATGCAAATGTCCAATGGGTGTACATCATGTAGGCAAGATATCAAGTTATTCCATTAAAAACTGTGGTAGGAGTTGATCGGCCCATGAAAGCCCTTACCTGTAAAAAAAATAAGAAAATCGCCTAAGTTCTCATAGCTGTCATTTTGTCAAAAATTATTTTTTCACAATAACATTTCTTCATGCAAATGTCCGATGGGTCTACATCATTAAAGCATAATATCAAAAAGTTGCAACAAAAACTGGGGTAGGATTTGATCGGCCCGTAAATGCACTATCTTCACTGTACACAAAAGCCATCAAGAACTATAAAGGGAAGTAATTCAAAAGGGACTGGCCCCTAGCCCTTAATTTTAGCATGCACATATTTGCTCCATAGATATGCAGATGCCTGCAAAGTTTCATTAAATTCCATCAATGGGTCTTCAAGATATTAAAGAAAAAAAAATGTTACGGACGGACGGACGGACGTGAAAACAGTATACCCCCCTTAAAACTTCGTTTTGGCAGGGGGTATAAATATTTTTTGTTTAAGTTTAAGTACACCTATGATACATGTACCTAGTATATTCCATTGACAAAACTCATATACAAAATACCAATATGCCAGTGTGCCCTAATACACAGGTTGCTTTGAAAAGATGTGGGTGTGCACTTATTGGAGCATGTACGCTTATCAAAACAAATACAGTCTTGCTGAAGGACACAACTAAATGCCAGCATGATCTGAACCCAGCAACTTTCAGTGCAGAGTCGGGTGCTCTACCACTAGTCCCCTTGCTGCCATAATTTACTAAGTCCTTCATAATCATACAGCAACAAACTGTTTGGTGGTCATAAAGTAAAATTCAAATTAGAAAAACACACACATACACACACACCAGTTATGAAGAGACAACCAACACAACTGTCAAGAAAAATAAATGCAGATAAAATCAGCACTAGACTGTGGGTTGCAAATAGCTGCCTGACAAGTTGTAAACAGGTACCGTAAAAATTCTATTAAACACCCACACTCTAATAAACGCCTATACCCCTATTTGGACGCCAAAAATGGTCATTTTATCTATGAGTTTTGGAATTCGAGGAACCTCTAATAAATTCCCACTTTAAAATGTTGGGAAAAATCCTATTTTAAGCATTAAAATTCTAATTTTGATACTTTATCACATAACAAACAAATCTATTTTACTCTTGTTGTCCAAATAAATGGTAATGCATAGGATACCCAAACACCTACTTGGAATAAATGTCATGTATAGGGCAGATCGAGATCAACAAATAACTTCAGTTCCTACATATGAATTCCTGCATGATGCCCTAAAGTGTAGCCTCCAATAAATGCCCACCCCCTTCTATTTTAAACGTACTGGTTTGAATAAATGCCCGGGCATTTAATAGAATTTTTATGGTATTTGCTAATTTGGATCCAAGACAAGTTCCCAAATATGCATTTGTTGTCTCTAGCTAAAAGGTGTGATTCACATACCTCGTCATGTTCACACAGTATATAGACACAGAATTTCTGCATCTTGTATGCTGGCTGAAGGGTAGAGGATTTCTTAGCCAGCCTTTTGTGGACATTTTGATGCAACCTTGGCTTCGGTTTAGGAGGAGTTTCTTTGGTCTGGTCAGTATCCTCTTTAGTTTTTTCACTTTCATCTTTTTTCTCTGAACCATTAATTGCTTCTGCAAATGGGTAAAGAACAGAAGTTGTAAACAGATGATGTACTATTTGCATTTTTAGTATATATTTTGTACATCATACACATTTGTTACAAAAAACCTCTACTAATTACACTGCATGAAAACCTCGATTTACGCGAATTTACAAACATATGCAAATATTTGGTAAATTTATGGAATTACATGCGCTAATCATTTACAATGGTTTCTTCATAAAAGTAAATGTATCAAAAATTTACTGGTGCTTGCATATTAATAAAATACTTGGCAAATGTTGAGTCTAAATTTGCTGGGAATTTACATGACAGGTAAATGTTGCGATGAATTTGACTTTTATTTTCTTGCGTTGTTTTGCATGTGTAAACATTGACATTTGCAATTATTTTACATATCCTATGTGTGCCTTTAGCTTGCCGCATTTACCAAGGCATGCATATCATTGAAATGTCAATATTTGATATCTGATTTACGTATCTTCCGTAAATGCGAATGTTTTTCTCTTTTGATAACGTTGTATAAATGTCCAAAGACTGGCATTAGCAATCATTTTGCATACCCTATGTGTGCCTTTAGCTTGCCGCATTTGCAATGGTATGTATACTATTGGCTATGCCTAAGTTTGATAGCTGATTTACGTATCTTCTGTAAACGTAAATATTTGTATCGTTTGGTTGCGTTTTTGTACATGTTCAAAGACTGGCATTTGCAATCATTTTACATATCTTATGTGTGCCTTTATTTGCCGCATTTACAATGGTATGTATAATATTGGCTATGCCAATATTTGATTACTTATTTACGTATCTTCCGTATACGTTAATCTTTGTTGCTTTTGATTGCGTTGTTGTATATGTTCAAAGACTGACATTAGCAATCATTTTGCATACCCTATGTGTGCTTTTAGCTTGCCGCATTTGCAATGGTATGTATACTATTGGCTCTGCCTAAATTTGATAGCTGATTTACGTATCTTCTGTAAACGTAAATATTTGTTCCGTTTGGTTGCGTTTTTGTACATGTTCAAAGACTGGCATTTGCAATCATTTTGCATACCTTATGTATGCCTTTAGTTTGCCGCATTTACAATGGTATGTATATGATATTGGCTATGCCAATATTTGATTACTTATTTACGTATCTTCCGTGAACGTTAATCTTTGTTTCTTTTGATCGCGTTGTTGTACATGTAAAAAGACTGGCATTTCAAATCGTTTTGCATACCTTATGCATGCCTTTAGCTTGCCGCATTTAAAATGATATGTATACATCTAGCTATGTCAATATTTGATGGCTGATTTACGTATCTTCCGCAAACATTAATGTTTGTTTCGTTTGGTTGCGCTGTTGTACATGTTCAAAAACTGACATTAGCAATCTTTTGCATACCTTATGCAAAATATAACAGATTTTTCGAATTATTTGATGAATATTCATTTCTGGCATCGCCCGTGGTATTTAAATTCAGGTTTCATGTTCGGTATTGGCATTGGACGGTGATAGAGATGTATATGTAATGATAGTCTAATCATAATTATTAGTTTCGTGATTAGACCATATTTAATCATATGATATTCTGTTCGACATATTATTATACACTTTCGAGTCTGTTGTGTGACCAGAACCGCCTGATGATGACAGTTTTTCTCATGATAAGGATCAAAACTAAACATTCGTTTTCCCTCCGCGTTTAATTAAACAGATTTGCAGACAACATATGTGGTTCGGTCAGATAATTAATCAAAGGTGCAGGGGAATGATAAGCTACATGTATGACGTCTCAGTCATAATTTATTGATATACAAGCAAACACAATTTACATACAGTTTCAAAGTGTCCTGTCAACCAAATACCTAACATGCAATTTGCTTACAAATGTCTTCATTGTAGCAAAGATTACACTCTATGCAGTCTTGGTGAGCTACTTGGTAACTTGATTGCGTAAAAAGTTCGAATACAAAACAATGTTACAATGTTGCATTTTATATAATTATAGTTTTTAATTCGCCAAAGAAACATCAAAAATAATATAGTTAGAAAGATTGTTTTCAAATTGAATATAACTGCATCTTATTAAATCTACCTATAACAATCCTAAATACTAAACAACGGCAACAGCAAATTTTAAAATGAAACTTTACAGTTATTAAACTCAAAAGTTATAAGCACGCCCCTATTTTTCATCGAATATTGCTAACCGAATATTTTTCGACTATGCCTGAATTTTTTTGCAGAAAGTACATTTCCAAGAGTTAGAATATTAATTTTCCTTAGTTTAAAGTGAACGAATTACGGAATATGTCTGTGTGCAGCGGACCGTGGTCAAATGTGCTGTGCTGTCTTGTATAAACGGTACATTGTTTATGGCATTGAATATCGAAAAATTCTGAATGCATTTTATTTGGCTTTAATCAACACAAAAGACACTTTTTTTTTCTAAAGTACCGGTCCCACTGAATTGTAAGCAATCGTACTATTGTCTTATCAAAAGATTATTGATAAGACTGCGAATGCATTTATAAAATGTTTTCCATCGTATTGCGATCGTAAGCGCAGTGGGACTGGAACTTAAAGTACCGGTCCCACGGAATCGTAAGCAATCGTACGATTGTTAAATCACCAGTTTTGTGGTAAGACTGCGCATGCAAATTATGTAGAATGTTTTCCAACGTGTTTATGCTTTCTTCATCTGCACATCGGGTCCAAAGAAATGACCCCCACAATCGTAAAGCGATCTTAAACCCCAAAGAACGCATTTTTGGTGATAATGATAACAAATAGGTGCTAATTAATACTGTTGACTGTTAGGAATAAGTTCTTTTCTTTGGCGTGGACCACATGTGGCCATATAATTCAAAAGCTGTTTCTTGGAGCTTGCATAAATTATGATTCATTATAGACTGGAGAAAGTAGAAACATAAGTAATGGCAGATAGCAAGTTCCAGAGATAAGCTTATCAGTCACTAGAAATAGTATTCTATGAATGGGACAGAAGATACACATATCAGAATCTAATGAATATAATGACCAGTTTATGTATCTACACATTCTGATCATTGAAAGATCTAAATTGTTGATATCTTAAGCGCAGTGGGACAGGCACTTGAGCAAATAATGACCTAGAAAATTCAGGTTTTCGGTTAGGAATTTTGTTTTATATGCCGCTTGTCGCTACAATGTAAATTATCGGTACAGAATTCGCACAGCCCATGAAGAATTCAATGCGTCACATACAGACGTCGCGTCAGATGTTCAGGCACAACTTGCGATTTTTCACGGCTCTTGATGTTACATGTAAAATGCTAAATGCTGCCATTTCATTTCACTTTTTTTTTTTTTTTTTTTTTTTTTTTTTTTTTTTTTTTTTGAAGTAGCGGTATGCAAAATATATCAAAATAAAGACCTTGAAACCATGCAGCTTTTAGACCATGTGCAGGTTTGATGTGTCTTATGACCTTTTAATGAATACCAGTTCTTCACAGATGAATAAGTGCCAATTGTTCTTTGAAAATGAATTATCCGGCACAATTGGATTTTTACAAACTTGATGACGTATATGTGACGTCACGTGACCTCAAATTTGCCACCTTATAACTATACGGCACTGCTGCAGTCTCTCCCAGGCTATGTTGACACCGGTCTGATAAACCAAACTTTGCACACCAATGCATTAATGTCTCTACAGATTCGACGTAAATACGCCTATTAGGTCGATTACGTCGACTATGACCATTCAGACAAGCTAGCATCATTGCCAGACAATCAGTGCAACTGGAAAAACTTAAGTTTTCAATGAGATAGCAATGTTTTTTGTGCATGGCAAGGGGCAAAGATATTATTTGCAGTTTTGGATTTTAGTGGAAGTGCTATATCTAGGACTGTTACGAAATTCACAACATAGTTTGCAAACAAACGAATGCTTATATTGTGTCAAAATTGATTAAATCGAATTTTTATAGATATGAAAAACATCTGAATAACAACTTTTGCGTTTTCAAAGCTCTTCGGTGTAGTTATGTCAGTCTGTTTGTGACAGTTTAGCATTAAATGTTTGTTTGTTTGAATTAATGCTAGACATCCCAGTCAACAGCTATGATCATGTAGGGACGTGGTCTTCATTTTATGGGACTCCTATCCACAAAATTAGAATGTACAAAACGTGCTTCAATCTAACCACCCACAGAAAAAGGTACACGTAGACAACGATCAGGAAAGGCGCAATCAGAAAAAAAGATTCCCACTCCAAAAACCGAGGTGGGGAAAAACTAAATTAACAAGCCAGTAAGAATATATGTACGGATTAACTTAAGCAAGCTCCGCCTGAGCAGTTAACCAGTAATCCGATGGTCAGTCAGTAGCGTACATGTACATGCTTTCACTGAAGACACAAACAGCCCATTTATTTCTTTAGGCCTCAAAGGGCGGCGGCTATATTCCCACCATATATTGTGCCGGACGCGGCTTTCACTTTACCAGTAAATGTGACGGATATGCGGGATAACAGCTAAGAGAGTTTCGTTTAACTCCCTACAGTACTGGTAAATACCTAGGGAGCAATGGCTCCGTCCCGACATGACTGAAAAAATGTTGACTGAGACGTTAAACCTCAATACAAACAAACAATTAAACCGGGATAAACCAGGAAGTTAAACCGGGGCAGTGATAACAAGGCTCCATGTACATCATGTTTCATGAAATGCTTTTGTTGGACCTGGACGGAAGATCAGATATATGTTTTCAGTAGGATGGCTTGAGTCTGTGCAGAGTTATATAGAACGTTTCCGCATCTTACTTTGTAGTGATGCTGTACACGACCTGTACATGATGTGTGCTCGCGCGCGCGTGCGAGTATTACAGATTCGACTTAATCGTTGTGGCCTGACCCTGATGGTACCTGATCGTAAAAGGATACTAATGATTAGGTTTTTGATGCTATCTGAAGGAGAATATAAACATTAGCATCTAATAAAACAAAATTTAAGGCGTATCAAAATGTGGGTATTCAATCCGATAATGTTATGGAATTGTCCGTTTTTCTAATAAATAAATCAATTTATTTAAGAGGATTGTATGTATAGCGTCTCAAAAGACCGTCTTTTAAGATAAAATCCATTCCAGTTTCATTTGATTGATGTAGGCGCTAATTAACCAATTAGTTATGCAATAACCTATGCGTCTGGAATCATTCTTTTGATGTGCGCGGAACACATGTGAGTAAACACGCCCGCCTCTTATCTTATCGTATGCTATTCATAAAAGGATTTGAGTAGCTTCAGAGAGGATTGACAACATTTCTTGGAAATCATTTATAACAAGCTGCAAGTTTTCGGGAAATAGTCGTTATTCGTAGCGTTGAAGCATCATCCGCGTGTGTCTTAAACCAAAAAAAAAAAAAAAAAAAAAAAAAAAAAAAAAAAAAAAAATTGTTGTAACATCGGTGCTAAATTCGTTGTGGAACATTTATTCATTATAATGTAGAATTAACATTATGACTCTGCATCTCGGGGTAATGACATTGACAATAGAGAACAAAATTTAACCATCGTTTAGTTCAAACTGTCGAGCATCTTTTAAGTGTAACACGTTTTCGTTTTCATAGTGTTGTCTGTTTAACGATCAGTTAGCTGGGATATGAAACAAAAGCGTTATTTAATATTTAACATAAATGTCTAGCAAAATTTTGCGTCGACAGGATAGTAATTGACATTATATATGTACGATTCTTCAATGATTTTTGTTACATTTTATTCTCCACAAAACTCGCAATTTTCTAAAATTTATATCCAACATGCTATCGAAATACAATTTAGTTTAACTGCAACTACGTGTAATATTTCAAGTTAATATGTGGGCAATTGCACTCCAATAGGCTCTTTTTTATTAAAAATAATAATTTCATAACTATAAGTCAGTTACATATGAATTCGAGAGCTGTAAGTTCAAATATTTCAACAAAATAAAGCGCACAGGAACTAGTTTCTTTAATAAACCGAAATGCATGTATTGATAAGGATTTGCGTAAAAACACCATTTCTAATTTATGGCTTGAAGAGGCTACATATTGTTTTGCTAACTCAATGATTCACATATTATATCGTGCATATTTAGTTAACTGTACACCAAAAGGATATTAACTAGTCAAGGACTTTGGTGGCGACAATGTGTTCTGCGGTTTGAAAGTTTTGGATCGACAATCATGACAGTTAATGGATCTAAGGAAAGAAAAGATGTAATTTGACCAAAATCAATCGCAGGTTCGACCCCTGGCTTCTCCAGTCCGTCGGATGGGACTATAAACCGAGGTCCCGTCTCCATATGACCTTAGCTGTTGGTGGGACGTTAAACCACAATCAAACAACCAAACCTACCAGAAAGCATACCCCACTACCAGATCAAATCATAATAACCCCGATATGCATACCAACCTATGCAAATATATTGCAAATATTACCCTATCATACAGCAGCAAATATATTACGTAAATATATTTGTATGCAGTCTGCACATACGTTAGCAAACATGAATATTATATTTATATTTGACACCTGCAAACGTGGTCTCATTTTTGTATTTGCCACATGTTTGCATATGTTTGAAAGATAAAAAATATCTCATTTCTGCAGCCTTTACATAGATATGCAAATCTAATTCAAGAATAATATGCGCGCATGTTTACATGATTCTGAATTGAGATTGGCATACTTATATTTTTCTTATATTTGCTGCATGTACCATTCATGTTAAAAAATAGATATTTGAAATCAATTTACTGTACAATTTGAATTACATTAAACAAGTCATTTAAAAGGATTGCATTTGCATGGCAATTTTTTTATTTGATTTACATTTGCATAGCGTATTCAAAATGACTGCTCACGTTTTTATTTGCATCAGTCGGTAAATTGCTACATGCAGATTAATATTCACATACGTAGTAAAGGTTAACATGAACGGGAAATAGCATGCTATGCAAATATTTGGTAAAACGTTTAAAGTAAACAATAAAATTTGACAAAATATTTACGTACTGCACGATAAGGGTTTGAATCTTATAATGCATTTAACATATGCACAGGTCGCACACAATTAAGTAAATGCGGCAAGCTAAATGTGCGCCACTATCCGTATACTTGTGTAAACATTTTCCATAGGCAAATGTAATGCGCATGAACTTCAAATGAAGTCAAATATGAAGCAAGCCTTAGTAAATTCTGGCATTTCAGTATGTTTGCAACACTTTTACTATGGTGCCTAAATCGACTTTTTCATGCAGTGTTAATGAAAGAGTCTATTTAATATGCATAAATACTTATTTGAACATCTCTTGCCATTTCAAAATGGTTAGTTTCACTAACCTATATCTTTGTTGTTTGCTTTATTTGGAGTTGAATGACCCTCAAACAGCTAAGACCATATTGAGAATGAAACTTGTTTTACAGGATTGAACTTTCTATCCACTGGTCTGCAAGGGGAAATCACTACATCACAGGGGCTTCTAAAGTGAGCATCGGCTCTACATACATACCTACTGGAAGCTCTCCGACAGTCTCCAAGTCAGACGTATCAATGTCTGAGACTGATTCTTTAACCAAACCCCCATACATGTACATACCTACTGGAAGTTCTCCAACAGTCTCCAAGTCAGACGTATCAATGTCTGAGACTGATTCTTTAACAAGACCCCCATACATGTACATACCTACTGGAAGCTCTCCAACAGTCTCCAAGTCAGACGTATCAATGTCTGAGACTGATTCTTTAACCAAACCCCCATACATGTACATACCTACTGGAACCTCTCCAACAGTCTCCAAGTCAGACGTATCAATGTCTGAGACTGATTCTTTAACCAGACCCCCATACATGTACATACCTACTGGAAGCTCTCCAACAGTCTCCAAGTCAGACGTATCAATGTCTGAGACTGATTCTTTAACCACACCCCCATACATGTACATACCTACTGGAAGCTCTCCAACAGTCTCCAAGTCAGACGTATCAATGTCTGAGACTGATTCTTTAACAAGACCCCCATACATGTACATACCTACTGGAAGTTCTCCAACAGTCTCCAAGTCAGACGTATCAATGTCTGAGACTGATTCTTTAACAAGACCCCCATACATGTACATACCTACTGGAAGCTCTCCAACAGTCTCCAAGTCAGACGTATCAATGTCTTAGACTGATTCTTTAACAAGACCCCCATACATGTACAGTGGTGTTATGGCTAAAGACCCACTTTTGCACAGTTCGCGCTGATCACTTGTGATTTTTCACCGGCCAAGGGAAAATTTAAACGTTTAATCGGTTAATTTTTCCGCCGCGAAAATCCGATTTTCGCAGAGAAATTTCGCGGTGTTTCGCGGCGAAATTCGTTTTTTAACGTTTACAACAGGTAAGTTAAAATTTCCTATTTCGCCGCGAAACACGGAGAAATACCTGTAAATGTTAACATAAAATTATTTATTTTTAATTTAATGACCACACTATGATTCATCTGTTCCATGTATAGATCGTTATTTACGTGCACATAATAATATGTACGATTATGCATGTATAGAAATGACAAACGTGCATAACGCGACTTTTCCATCGGTATTACGTAGGTGGTACGATAGCGAAATCACGGAAAGACGAAAATATTTATAACGTAATGCGCCAGCTCGTTGACTCTAACTTTGTTGTTTTTTTTTTTTGTTTGAATATATGCTTTACGTCGTAATCAACAGCAATGGTCATGTCAGGACGCTGCCTCCATTTTATGGGACGTCATGATATCTAACAAGTGTTTGAAATATAACGATCCCTCAAAGTCAATACTGTTTATATGTATGGATGGTTACTTGAAACCATTTTTCCTAGGCAGGCACAGACCTGAGCGGTAAACCAGTAATCAGATGATCTGTCAATAGCGTATAAGTTTTGCCTGGAGGCACAAGCAGCCTATATATTTCTTAAGGTCCCAATGGGCAGGGGGCATCTAACTTTGTGCCTTGTGTTGTAGCACAAACATTGTCTAAATGGTAATGCTAATAGTTAGATTCCTTGCTTTCTTTTTTGTAAATTTTCCTCAATTGCTTCACTTTATAGCATTTAAGATGTGAACTACGATAACTTAATTTGAGCTCAACCATGTAAAACGACAAAACAAAAAGAGGCATATTGACATTTGGGCTTGCTGGTTACCACTCTGATCACCCTCTATGAATGCCAGCACAAGACTAATCGCAATCATATCGATTTATACATAATACTTGCCTTGTAGAAGTACAACTAGCGAAGATCAGTTTAACAGTCAACAGTCCCATGGTTACAACACTTTCAGGGTAATATATGTATACCGGTTTTGCTCAAGTACGAAACCCAACGAATATAGGAATAGAACACAGGACATTTCGATTCCGGTCAATTCCTTTAATCCACCACTAGGCTTCTGCGCTCGACTTTGTTCTAATTAATCTAATGCGGCATGCGCTCATATTGCCACGGTGCGTACACGGCCCTTACTGTATATATGTGTTCCAAGATAAACTAAAATCTTTATATACTGACGTCAGTACTTTGTTTTAAACACAGTATCCTCCATTTTCTAGTGTATTGTGCCATGTATACAATGAAGATTTTGTCATTTGATATGCATTTACGTGTTCCAAGCCATCCGTACGTGTGGGTTTTGGAAGGAACACAACACGCTGTTTAACTCAAAACGGTTAGCAAAAATCGACAGTTTCGACACAATTTTGTACCATGTATGTTGCTGTATTGCTCGTATTCGACCGAATATCGTATGGACCCGGTGAAGGTCGTATGCGACCAAATGTCGTTTAGACTTTCAACGAAACGGAATCCACTTGACGTAATCGAAAATCATTGATGCTTTGAGCAGTGTCATTAGCCACAGGCGATTAAATGTCCAAAACAGAGTTGAAGCCGATTGCTTCATCATGTTGAATCCAAAGACTTGTATTAATATGTGGGTTGGGATCGCGGTGGCATAGTTGTAGTGCATCAGACTCCGAATCGAAAGGTCCTGAGTTCGATCCACACTGGCGACACCGTGTTGTGTCCTTGAGCAAGGCACATTGACTACCCACAGTACTACTTAATACCCAGGAAACGGTAGCTCTGTCCAGACATGACTAAAAATTGGTGACTGGGACGTTCAGCCTCAATACAAACAAACAAATAAATCTGTGGGCAATCATACCATGACAATTGATTATGTCGCTATGAGCTTTTTTCTGTTAATTAAGCTAGATAACAGGATTTAATATTATCGGGTAAGGCTGATTAATCTGAAAAAAGCATGAAAAAACACAAAGCCGATAATCAGGGTCTCAGAAACTTCAAACTAGTTAAGACACGAATAAAATACGATAATTATACAAAATTGAAAAGAAAACAAACTATTCATACGACTTAAAAAGTAATATTAGATGCATACAAATCAAAATGAAATTTAAACAATAAAACTGTTGTGACTGTCGGGACTAAAACGATAATTATACAAAATTGTGACACAAACAAAATATTGATACAACTAGAACTGAAATAAAAACATCCAATTTAAAATTATATTTAAACAACAAAACAAAATTGTGACTGTCGTCTTTTTCGCCGCGAAACACCGCGAAACGCCGGTCAATTGAATTTTATGCGTAATGACAGGTATACTTTTTTCGCCGTGTTCCGCTGCGAAATTTCGCCGCGAAATCTGGAATTTCGCGGCGGAATTTCGCGGCGAAATTCCGCGCTGACTTTTATTTTACACACAATTTCGCAGCGAAATTTTACAATTAGCCATTAACAAATTAGCCGTTAAAACGGCTAATTTGGGTTTTTAGCCATAACACCACTGTACATACCTACTGGAAGCTCTCCAACAGTCTCCGAGTCAGACGTATCAATGTCTGAGACTGATTCTTTAACCAAACCCCCATACATGTACATACCTACTGGAAGCTCCCCAACAGTCTCTGAGTCAGACGTATCAATGTCTTAGACTGATTCTTTAACCAAACCCCCATACATGTACATACCTACTGGAAGCTCTCCAACAGTCTCCAAGTCAGACGTATCAATGTCTGAGACTGATTCTTTAACCAAACCCCCATACATGTACATACCTACTGGAAGTTCTCCGACAGTCTCCGAGTCAGACGTATCAATGTCTGAGACTGATTCTTTAACCAAACCCCCATACATGTACATACCTACTGGAAGCTCTCCAACAGTCTCCGAGTCAGACATATCAATGTCTGAGACTGATTCTTTAACCAGACCCCCATACATGTACATACCTACTAGAAGTTCTCCAACAGTCTCCGAGTCAGACGTATCAATGTCTGAGACTGATTCTTTAACAAGACCCCCATACATGTACATACCTACTGGAAGTTCTCCAACAGTCGCCAAGTCAGACGTATCAATGTCTTAGACTGATTCTTTAACAAGATCCCCATACATGTACATACCTACTGGAAGCTCTCCAACAGTCTCCGAGTCAGATGTATCAATGTCTGAGACTGATTCTTTAACCAGACCCCCATACATGTACATACCTACTGGAAGCTCTCCAACAGTCTCCAAGTCAGACGTATCAATGTCTGAGACTGATTCTTTAACCAGACCCCCATACATGTACATACCTACTGGAAGTTCTCCAACAGTCTCCGAGTCAGACGTATCAATGTCTGAGACTGATTCTTTAACAAGACCCCCATACATGTACATACCTACTGGAAGTTCTCCAACAGTCTCCAAGTCAGACGTATCAATGTCTTAGACTGATTCTTTAACAAGACCCCCATACATGTACATACCTACTGGAAGCTCTCCAACAGTCTCCGAGTCAGACGTATCAATGTCTTAGACTGATTCTTTAACCAAACCCCCATACATGTACATACCTACTGGAACCTCTCCAACAGTCTCCAAGTCAGACGTATCAATGTCTTAGACTGATTCTTTAACCAGACCCCCATACATGTACATACCTACTGGAAGCTCTCCAACAGTCTCCAAGTCAGACGTATCAATGTCTGAGACTGATTCTTTAACCAGACCCCCATACATGTACATACCTACTGGAAGTTCTCCAACAGTCTCCGAGTCAGACGTATCAATGTCTGAGACTGATTCTTTAACAAAGTCAGCCAGCAATAGCCTGGGGTAGATATCTGTGTCCTGGTTCTCGGCATAGATTGTCAGCTGACGTAGCAACTTCCTCTGGGCTAACTCAAACAATTCCTGGAAAACGCATTTTGAGACAATGTGGTTTTTGAACAAGTCCAAAACAAACCAGGCTACACTCAATGAAGAAAGCTAGAAGCTTAAGATTCAGGATTTAAGTTTGCAGCTTATAGGGTATGTTTTAAAGTCAAGCCATCCTTACATTTAAGCTTTACTCGTTTACAATACAGCACATAGAGATGTCATTCATTCCCATGATTAGTAAAATTCCAACAAAACATGGTGGTCATGTACAAATATGACTATAGCTAATGAGTAGTATATTAACCTACAAGATAAGCCACCTAAGCAAACAATACGAGCCGCGACACAAGAAAACCTGTCTTTGAGATTTCTGACCAGGTCTGTCACAAACTGGTCTGTACAGTCTAAGAAGAAAGTTAGAATCTTGAAATTTTGGGTAGAGGTAAAGGAGGAATTATACTATCCCTGTAACGAAAGATTAGGATATTAAAGTCTATTCCTCATAAATGGGTTAATATAAGAGACCTACCTGAAATGAGAGGTTTTTGTGCGTCTCATTTGTCTTTTCCTTCTGTGCTTTAGATGTCTCTGGATCTTCCCCCTCCCTCAGCCTGTCCTGGACCAGCTTCAGTAATTTCTTGCGGGCGTTCTTTGTCTTCTCTTGGAAGTTTACTATAGGATAGTGCACCGATAGCAGGCCAACCTAAAATGCATTATAAAATTGTGACATGAGCATTGGTTAGTCACTAGTATACCAAATAGCAGTCCTACCTAAAATGGAATGAGCTGTGAGGTGTAAAAAGTTGAATTGTGCATAGTATAATGTGAAAACAAAGGCTTATAATTATCAGACCAGCTGTTAATAACGTAGTTAATGGTTCAAGACATGGGCTACATGTATATATGCTAAACATTTCTTCGTCTTTGGCTATGGTTGTTTCTTAATTGTTTCACAACTGGTCACGCCTTGCCAAGGCGGTGCTAACGAGTACCTCCAATCTATGCTTTGGATCAATTATAAGAAAAATTGTATATCCATGTACACCCCAATTTAACAACATAAAAGTTGGGTTGTAGGTGGTATAGATTTTGCTGCACAAGAATAGCAGCAACAAGCATAGGCGAAAACAAAGGGGCAGATCAGCTGTGCATAACTGCACAGCTGATCAGCGCTTTTTTGCTAGTCAAATAGTACATTCCCTCTGCTACTTCAATCCGAAATTGCAAGCTTCTAGCCTGCTTCTGTGACTGTACAGGCCGGTTTGTATCAAACCTGGTTGGAAACCCAAATTGTTGGTTTTCTCGTGCGAAGGCTCAATTATTTTCCTGACGGCATACCTCTGTGGCTCTCCAACCATCCCCAGTCCCCACTGCAGCTATAATAATGGGCAGTTTGAGGGTGTTAGCAGCGTAACGGAACTCTATCTGGCATGTCTGTGAGGCAGCATACTCGTCAGATACACATACAATCACGAGTCGGGCACTCAGCAAACCCTCTGCTATGTCGTCAAACAAACCATTCTAGAATATTTTATGGATTTGTATCTAACATACTGCTCAAAATAATTTTAGCTACCACATGAGAAAACAGATCTTTGCCTATGCAAAAAAATAAATAAATAAATGAAAAAAAAAAAAAAAAAGGTGCAGATCAGCTGTGTAGAGAGTACAATTCCTCTTCTTTTTAAATCCAGTAAAAGGTCTTTTCCAGTGACGTGATGTCATGGATTCATTGAAAATCCTGGATAATCATTTAGGAGTTAATTTCCAGAATGTATCAAAGTAGGTCATTAAAATGTTTCAGTTCTCCAATATAGAAATACCCCTGTGAACACTCAGACATCTCCGTAAAATTGGTAAAATTAACTTTCACTTCGGTTACCATAAACATTTTTTGTCATATATTTTTGTGTTCTCCCCCCCCCCTCCACCCCCCCCCCCTCCACCCCCACTGCATTTTAATGAATATTGAGAAAATATGCATTAAGGACTTTAAGCTTAGTTGAGAATGTAAAAGATTCATAACCAGGCTCCAAGGTAATGAAACAATATTCATGCTCAACTCAACAAATCATGAAATTTATCCTGCTCATGAATCAGAAACATCAGCAAAACAAATTACCAACTTTGGTGATCTATAATAACTAAAATTTCAATTAATTGGGACTATTTCAGAATGCATGACAGTTTCAGCTGAGTCCAGCATGCAAAACATTTATAACCAGGGCCTGAGATAAGTAAACTTTTGATTATGCTCATGACATTTTAAATCCTCAGCCCAAATTACTGATAATTTGAATTTTTGGTTCAGACTATCAAAGCCAGAAAATTATCCTGCTAATAAATATTTGTTGGCATTTTACATCTATGAGCAGGATAAATTTGTTCAGTTTAGCTGAGCATGAAAAAGATTTTATTATCTTGGGACAGATTTCTTACCATCCCCACTCTCTCAACATCAATCCAGCAACTAACCCCATGTTCCTCTAAGTAGGCCTTAAGTTTCCTTGGATCACCATACCCAATGGCACCTGGGACTGACCTGCATAGAAATACAAGTTACAATGAGATTAATGGTAAACAACACTATTGTTTGTGTGCATCCTATTAGCACAATATCAGTATTTCGTACATGTATGTTAAGCCTAGCTTATAAGGTGATTTTGTTTTGGTATCTAAATGATGATGCAAACAAGTGCATTTTAAGGGAGCGTGGTGGCGTAGTGGTAGAGGGTCAGACTCCGAATCGAGAGGTCCTGGGTTTGATCCCCACAAGCGTCACCGTGTTGTGTCCTTGAGCAAGACACAATAATTCCCTACAGTACTGGTTAAGGATGTTCGCTGCTAACATTTGACATTTCGGAACTTCCGGTTTTTCTTTTGTTGAATATCTCGTAAACGGTTGCAGATATTTTCCCAATATTTTATATTTGGATACATAATGATGATATGCATTGAACGAGCCATGAAAATTGTCAATCTAAGAAACTTCATTTTTTCACCCCATTTTCTGCAACTTTTCAGAAAAATTTAGTTGTCAGTGAAATTTAGGGGGTAGGGTAGATTAAACTTGAATATTACACATCTTCAAATTAATTGCACTATTTCTTTGTTTATTTTAGCTGCAGTATATGTGTACATGATCTTCTAAGTCAGTCTTTGTGTCTTTGGTGTGCTGGTTTCAAAATTTTAGGTGGGTTTATGAAATGGGCTTAAAGAAACAAAACAGCTGAAAAAAAGGCTGAAAATGGTGATTTTCAAACTATTGGTTCTCTCTTATATGCACACTACCCTATATATTTCTTTCTTTTATTCGAACAATATTACAAAGTTCTATGGTATGTGAAAATACAAGAAAAAGTTTGAATAAACAAATATGGGTTTGGCACATTTCAAAATATTGATTTTTTCCGACTATTCAAGTACGGGGGTAGGGTTGGAAAAATACTCGTAAAATTTTGTCACACACTTCCAGAGGCAAATTTTTCTATGCGTTTGGTCCAAAATAGTCTGCGTTACAAAAATATTATGACTTTTGAAAGCATTCTAGGTGTATTTTTGTTCAAGACAGGTTTGTTTCAAAGAATTAAAAATTAAACTAATTTTACTAAATTTAAAACATGTTGCTCAGAGGTCTCATTCAGAGGCTTGTAGCTTGAAAAAATGCACACTACCCTATATTTATTTTGCTTTCAAATGTCTTATGTTGTATTTTGGAATCAAAAAAGAGTGGTTAGAAAAAAAGTTTGAATACTTTTTCATTGGCAGCGAACATCCTTAAACCCAGGAAGCGTTGGCTTCGTCCCAACATGACTGAAAAATTGTTGACTGGGACATTAAGCCTCAACACAAACAAACAAAAATAAGTGCATTTAAACATTTAAAAGGATTTTTCTTTTATATCCTTGAAAAACTGATGGTTTTTATAGTAATTAAAAAATACTAAAATTTAGTATGAAAATGGCTTTGAAATTGATATATAAAATATTGTTTATAGAGCCATGAGGCCAGATTCCCTTCATCAGGATGATGACATGTTCGGGAATGTGTACCCCCTTACACCCTACTTTAAAATTGTGCTCAGAAACATAGCCTGTGGGTACTCATTAGAACTGCCTTCTGGACCAGTCAATCATTTCTAAACACAGAAGATGTTTGTAAACAAAAAACCCTAACCAGCCTTAACTCATTTAAGCCTGGCGTCCCTTTTATGGGACATAGGCAAACAGAATAGCCCCAGATGTGACGCCGCAGAACGCGGCGTCCCATCTGGGGCTATTCTGTTTGCTTAGAGAATTTTCATCAAAAAATTGAATAAAATTTAAAAATCCCTCCTGACGCCCCTAAAAATGAAAGTGGACTCATCCAAATGATAATGATGGGAGAATCCATTCGTCAAATATGGGTTAAAGCAAAACAAGGCTTGCCACTTGACTTCTACCTGCCCTTTACGTATGAGCCACCTCGTGGGAAAACCAACAATGTGGTTTCCGAACAGGTCCGACACAAACCGGCCTGTACAAGCACAGAAAAGAGCTAGAAGCTTGAAATTTCGGATTTAAGTAGAAGAGGAATTGTACTTTCCGAGTAGCGAAAACAAAGGCGCTGATCAGCTTCGCGGTTACCGCGAAGCTGATCTGCGTCTTTGTTTTCGCCTATGCAGATTGTTGGTTTTCCCATGAGGTGGCTCATATATAGGGACATGTCTAGGCTTATGAAAACAGGCAGAGACTTGAGCGAGATTTCAAAAGATTTCGATTAAATTCTTTAAGTTAATTTCATTCTTTCGTAACATTAGTCGTAGTAATGACAATTAAATAAGGAATGATTGAAAGAAATAACAACCAATAGTAAGAAATAATATCATAATCATTTGTGTATTATTTGAAATTATGTAATGCTAGGTTTGATTGGATTATCAATTTTGATTAAAACAATGAAAGCCTACAGGACAGTTTCATCAGCCAGTTGTAACTTTTGGTGATAACTGGGTACCAGTTAAGGCTTTCCACTTTAGTGTTCCAAAAGTTTTGTGACTGTACAGACTGGTTTGTTTCAGATCTGTCATAAACCCCAAAGACCACTTTTCCCACAACATGTCTCACCTTGTTCCCAGCTCAACTGCCTCCTTAGACTTGACCCAGGTGTAACTGACTCACCTTGTTCCCAGCTCAACTGCCTCCTCAGAGTTGACCCAGGTGTAACTGACTCACCTTGTTCCCAGCTCAACCACCTCCTCAGAGTTGACCCAGATGTAACTGACTCACCTTGTTCCCAGCTCAACTGCCTCCTCAGAGTTGACCCAGGTGTAACTGAAGAACACGACAGGTTTTGGGCTGACATCAGTTACCATCCTAGTCTTCCCCGACAGGGCTTTAAGTAGTTCCTCAAATTTACTGGCATAGTGCTCATACTTAGGCTTGGTCATGTTGATATAAACCTATAGGGGAAAGGTAAACTTAATTTGGACTTTGCATGAGAAAACCAACAGTTTGGGCTTCCAACCAGGTTTAATACAAACCAGTCTGTACAGTCACAGAAGCAGGCTAGAAGCTTGAAATTTTGGGTTGAAGTAGAAGAGATATTATACTATCTGTGTAGCGAAAACAAAGGCGCTGATCAGCTGTGCAGTTACTGTACGGCTGATCTGCGCCTTTGTTTTCGCCTAAGCATTTTGTTGGTTTTCTCATGCAGTTACTCAATTCTGATTATTTTGTTGCTGTAAATTACTCTTTAGGTGACCTGGTGGTAGGGCAATCAATTCCAAGTCAAGAGATCCTGGGTTCAATCCCCGCATGGGGCACCCTGTTGTAAGACACATTAAATTAACCAGAGCACTGGTTAATATGATGGAAGCGGTGGCTCTATCACCACATGAACAATTTTCATTTGAGCCTGTGCATGAGAAAACCTACAATTTGGGTTCTGACAGGGTCTGACACAAACCGGCCTGTACAGTCACAGAAGATGGTTAGAGGCTGGAAATTTTGGATTTAGAAAAATAGAGGAATTGTACTATCAGTGTAGCGAAAACAAAGGCGCTGATCAGCTTCGCGGTTACCGCGAAGCTGATCTGCGCCTTTGTTTTTGCCTATGCAGATTGTTGGTTTTCCCATGCGCCGGCTAAATTATTATCTAAAAGAGACAGGATCTTTAACAGCATACCTCATCTGCAAGGAGTATTCCAATCTTGCTCTGTTTCCAATCAAATCCATCGCCAACGGCAACCACAACCATTGTTTTCCTTAACGTCAATCGCGCATATTTGAAAATATTCACACAGTCATCTACATTTGCGTAGTTGGACGACACAAAAGCAACAAATACAGAACAGTCTATCAGTGCTTTGGCCATTTCGTCCGTAGACGCAGTCGTTTTGTTGTCGGCATACCAACACTTATAGCCTTTTGATTTCAAGTCTTCATAGACACGGCTTGGTAGGATCATACTGCTCTTGTCAGCCTGATCGTCAATCTGACAGTGGGAGATAAATATATCTGAAAGATAATCATCATCAACATAAAACTTGAGAAAATTTGAGCCACAACGTGAGTGAACTGGTCATCACTATGGAATGCCAAAGCTGTCTGATGGTAAGGAATAAAAACATTTGATTCACCATCATCATTATATCCTGCTCACGTTTGATTATATGTTGCATAGTTTGTATTATATACTTCAACATTTCGGCTGAGACACGATCAGGGTTGCTTTTACCAGCTATGTCATGTTATGCGAGTATAATACTATCCGAGAATAAATGTTTTTATTTTACCATAACACTTAGGTAATAAGCTTTCTGGCGATATATACCAATAGGATATATATGCATCATTTTGCTATAGATAGCAAGGCAATATTTGTCCAAAAATCGTCATTTTTCACATGTTATGATGTTGCACTTTTATTTTGAGTGTTTTCTAAGCTGGTATACTGTTATGTTCAATAATAAGTATGGTCCAATATTCATGTTATAATAAAGCACATATGTTCCATGTAATATACTTTTTACGGAATTAAATTCAGACAACAAAGAACAAAGATATGGCGTAGGAAGTGTACTTTTGTTATGTTTTTCCATTTTTCTTGGTGTCTTTATTTGGCTGGTCAAAAAAATTACACCCATGATTAGAACATGATTGTTTTGGTATCTAGTCCTTCATTGTTAAGTCACAAGAAAGTTTAGAATCAATGGAAGTTGAATTTATCCTCACAGGGAAGAGTACTTGTTTCTTTAAAAATCATCATTTTTGTGTAGAGTCTGTAGCTCCTATTTTCAAAATGGAAGTTCAAAGCCAGGTTCCTATTAAAATGATAAAATGGTCATATTGTTTTTCAGACTGAGGACTAGTAGAAAATGTCTGAAGGTTTTTTTCAAGAAATTGTATAAGACTGCTGATATGGTCAATCATATTTTTTTGCATGGCCTGTAGAGTCCGTAGCCCCATGGAAAGAGGAACCTTAGAAATTAAATGCTACTTGCAGTCAAGGTTTCCTCCAATTTTTTATATGCAACCACACGTTACATTGTAATTAATTAACTGCAGTATGGAACAATGACTTATCTAGGCGGCTGCATATGATCTTATTTAAGCAGCCTAAAACACCATTTTTAGCACCTGTACTGAACGTTTCCCATTACCCACAATGGCGAAATTCTAAAACACAGGAGAACCAAAAGAATTATCACTGGAATAGAAACCTTGTGGGACTTAAGTTATTATAAACCATGAAAAATGAAAATACAAACATGTTGATTTTTTGACTCAAGTGCAACACATTTAGCAACCCTGATCGTGACTCAGCCGATTTGTATTATATACTGTGAAGACTTTATGATGTAATGAGAAAAGTCCATTATATGTTGGACCGGGTTCATTATATTATGATATTATTTCATTATATGATGAGTAAATATCTTTATAAAATATTATGGTACATTTACATTATATGCTGACACAACCTCATTATATAATGTATCTTTCTCATTATATCATAAGCTATTGTCTTTACATTATGCTAAATATACATTATGTTATGCAATCATTTCATTATGTTATGACTTATAATTGTATGCTTTAAAGTTTCTTTATATGCTGCATCTATCTATTCTGTGTACACATTTTTATGAATTGAGCATGCTACTGATCCAACTGTTAAGCATCGTCTTATAATATGAGCCACATCAAGAGAAAACCAGATTTTGGATGTAGCAGATCAGCTGTGCAGTGACTGCACAGCTGATCAGCATCTTTATTTTTGCCTCATGGATAGTTCAATCCCTCTTCTTCTTACATACGAAATTTCAAGCTTCTAGCCTTTATCTGAGACTGTACAGATTGGTTTGTGTCAGACCTAGTCAGAAACCCAGAAGCCCTGTTTTCTTGAGACGCAGCTCATACGTGAGTGAACCATTACCCGCTGACAAGTCCTTCTTGAGGTCTTTGAGTCCCTGGATTGACTGTACCAGGTGGGCATCAAAATCACTGTGAGAATCTGGAGGTAGGAAGGTCAGGAGGTCGGAACAGGATATCGTGTGGAAATACTTGATGCACTGCAGGAATGGGGCTTTCATTTCTATAGCTCGTCTTATGGTTGAGGCAGCAAACATGTGCTGATCTTTAACAGCCTGAAAGAAAGAGTTCCATGTCATTTGCAAGATTGAGGCACTTTGTCATCAGCAAAAAAATCTTGAACATGTTCCGTCCTATTCCGTCTGGATCTATTAAGGTGTGGATAGAGTAGTGCGTGAGGAAAACATGTCTGTATAATATCCCCTTACATCGCACTTTCACAAAAGTAAAACAGGGGTGTATATTTTGTGATTTTTGTTCCCAAAAAAGCTTGTGGGTACTCCTTAGAATCGCATCTGGTCCGAAACCCAAATTGTTAGTTTTCTCATGCAATGACTCAATTGAGTTTAACTCACCATTTTGTTGCACTCTGGACAGGGCAACAAGAAATCATACTGAACACCATTGAATGATTCTGCGATCAGACCTTCAAACACCTCGTGGACCAGGAACAAAATATTCTCCGGTCGCGGCCCCTGGACTAAGACAACCAGTTCTGACTCCCTAGTCTGCTGTATTAAGGCAATATGCACATTCTTCTTCAAGAATGAGCCCTTTTTCCAGATGAGGGAGCTGTCGGAGAGTTGATGGAGTCGGACCTGACCCCGGTTGAAGAGTCCTGCGGGGAGATAGTCGAACTTGTAGATCATCTGAGTTTCTTTCACGTCCGAGCCTCGCTCAACGTCCGGCCAGTCAATCTAAAGCATTACGAAAACATGTCCATGTAATGTATACCCCTTTGAACCCCACTTTTATACAGCAAAACTGGGGTTTGCAGGGGTTTACCTATTTTTTTTTTTGCTCGAAAACATACATTGTGGGTACTCGTTAGAACCGCCTCAGACCTGATGGAGTCGGACCTGACCCCGGTTGAAGAGTCCGGCGGGGAGATAGTCAAACTTGTAGATCATCTGAGTTTCCTTCATGTCCGAGCCTCGCTCAACGTCCGGCCAGTCAATCTAAAAATGAGCTGCCTCATGAGAAAACCAACAATGTGGCTTCCGAACAGGTCCAACACAAACAAAACTGAGCTGTACAAGTTGGCTAGAAGCTGGAAGTTTTGGATTTAAGAAGAACAGGAATTGTACTATCTGTGTAGCGAAGACAAAGGCGCTGATCAGCTTTGCAGTTACTGCAAAGCTGATCTGCGCATTTGGTTTCGCATATGTAGATTGCTGGTTTTCTCATGAGGCAGTTCAAATAGTAAAGATGTTTTTTCTTTTTCAAATCTTCAGAATAGAACTCTTTTATCTATTATCTAAAAAGAAAATCTATCACTACCACTTAAATTGTTGGTCCTTAAACATTGATGTGCAGGATAAAAACCATGCTCAAGCTGAGAAAGGAAATCCGTTTTTATAACCTTGCAATTGGGTCCTAATTACACAGACATAAAATTATACACGATTACTTGATATTTTTATGTTCACAATGGAATAATATCTATGAGATCAAATTTCCTTGTTACAAACATGTATCTGATCTATCATGACATGAACATTTTTATGACATCTCGTCTTAACGAGATTGAGCAATACATGTAACTAGTTCAGAATTACATATTCAATAAAAAGATTCTGAATGATCTCCTGAAAGTATATATGAGCCACTGCATGGGAAAACCAACAATCTGCACAGGCGAAAACAAAGGCGCAGATCAGCTTCGCAGTAACTGCAAAAATGATCAGCGTCTTTGTTTTCGCTACATGGATAGTACACTTCCTCTACTTTCTAAATCCAAAACTTCCAGCCACTAACCATCTTCTGTGACTGTACAGCCTGGTTTGTGTCGGACCTGGTCGGAACCCAAATTGTTGGTTTTCTCACGCACAGGCTCATATTTTTTTCTATACATGCATGACGCCACCAAATTTCTAAGTTACAAGGCAGATTGATGGAACATCACAGGAAATATGACATAATGGGTGTGGTGATTGGAAGCCATCAGGAAAACATGTCTGTGTGATGTATACCCCCTCAAACCCCACTTTTATATAGTAAATCTGGGGTATGCAGGAGTATACCTATTTTCTTATTTTTTGCTCCAAAACATAGATTGTGGGTACTCGTTAGAACCGCCTCGGCAAGGCGGTTCTAACGTGTACCCACAATCTATGTTTTGAGCAAAAATAAGGAAAACATCACTTTTTTTCGCTGAAAATTTTCAATTTTTACAACTTAAGAAAAATCTGTATAGTACATGGTCATTATTTGGTAATGGCTGGGTCAACTGGGCACCAACCTACAGCAAAAAACTCAATGCCTGGCACAGTTAGTCCGGCTTCTAATCACCATACTCTATTCACATTCATGTTGCATTGTAAGAAATTGGGTGGCATCACAGGTATATGGAAACCAACAATTTAAGTTTACGACCAGGTCCAACACAAACAGGCCTGTACAGTCACAGAAGCAGGTTAGAGGCTTGAAATTAGCAGCGGGATTGTACTATCCGAGTAGCAAAAACAAAGGCGCAGATCAGCTGTGCAGTAACTGCACAGCTGATCTGCGCCTTTGTATTCGCATAAGCAAATTGTTAGTTTTCTTGGCCGCTCATATAGGATGGATTTGCTTGGTTGAATTTTAACATGGCCTTAAAACAACAAACCTCAGGTTTCTTTTCTGGTAGCAGGCATGGCACTAGGTTGACAGCGGCGTTGCTGAGGGGGAACGTGAGATCAAACTCTTCTGTCAGTCGTAACAACCAGTTGTGGAGATTCTTGGGATACTCGGACCAAACCTCCGCAATGTCACTGTGTTGCAGCCGGCCATCCTGAAACATTGGGGCTTAAATAAGTCATGGCGTGAGAAAATCAGTCTTCTTGGATTCCAACCATGTCTGACAGAAACCAGTCTGTGCAGCCGCAGAGGAAGGCTAGAAGCTTGAAATTTTGGATTTCAGAAGAAGATGAATTGCACTATCCATAAAAAGGAATCAGCTGTGCAGTAACTGCCTTTGTTTTTGCATAGGCAAGTCTGATTTTCTCAAGACCAAGCCCAAATATAAGTATACAAAGAAAAACAACCTGAGCCCAGTTGTTCAAAATTAACACTGTTTTTAGTTAACCATTCATTAAAATTTAAAAGGCAATATTACAAATACACTGTTATATTTTGTTGATTTTTTTTTTTTTTTTGTGTGTGGGGGGGGGGGGGGGGTTGCATTGCAAAGCATTCTCACATTTTTTCAACATAAAATAACAGTGTATTTGCTTTTGGAGTTGACATTATAGTTAACCATTGAGCGCTTAACGACAGCATTAAGCCAACAAAGTTTTAAACAATTGGGCCCTGAAGTTTTTCACTCAGCATTACAAACAGTATAATACTCTTCAGCAAGAGACAACTTTATTTTTTTTTTTGATTTTGCTTCACTGCTTTTATATCCAAGGTCAGCAGCTAATGTCATGTCTGGATGGTCAATTAACCTAACCACACTGTTCTTGTTCAAGCCTCTCAGAGGAAGTTCATCTGCACATAGTGCAACTTTCTTTCACTACTAACTAACAAATGCTCTACATCTTATAAAAGCTTACTGTAAAGTTCTAAGTAGTTACTTTTCTTAAGATTTTATGAGACCTAAACCAAAAATGAGTACAGGCTCTTTAACTGAGCTTCTAAACACTTCACCTTAACTCATTCAAGCCTGGCGTCCCTTTTATGTGACATAGGCAAACAGAATAGCCCCAGATGTGATGCCGCAGAACACAGCGTCCCATCTGTGGCTATTCTGTTTGCTTAGAGAATTTTCATCAAAAACTGAATAAAATTTAAAAATCACTTCTGACGCTCCTAAAAATGAAAGTGGACTCACCCTAATGATAATGATGGGAAAATCCATTTGTCAAATATGGGTTAACAACTAGCCTTTTCAGAGAGATGACACAAGTTTTGACTGAGGATCTTAAATAAGTGTAATAGGTGCTTTGACACAAAAATTGTAATACCTTAATAACTTGGCTTTTCACTGAGACAACACAAGCCATAACATCCACTATCCACTGGGGATTTATAACAACTTTGTCCTTCAAGAATTCATTGGTGAAATGTTGAATTGTTCCTAGGTCATGTAAGAACTGAACTGCTTGAAATATCTGTAAATAAAAAATACAATAACTGTCTCCGTAAATACAAACATTATCTTTGAAATTGCCTCAAGGGCTCAAAGGGCTCAGTATTTCCCCTAATTTAGTGCTCACTAAAACTGAACACAGCATGTAAATTGCTCACATATGCTGGTCCAACATTTGAATAGTGATGCAATTTTAATACATGTATTCCAATAACTTGCAAACTGTTTTAAATCAAGAAACACTTAGATCTAATGCAGTAAAACCTGCACTTGGCTGTCACACTCCCCATGCTGTTGTCAAAAAGGTACTTTTAAAAGAAGAAAAGGCGTTAAAAAAAATCATAATTTAAATCTTAAAATCTCAAATTACAATTTACATTACCTCCGAAGAGTCAAAGATGCCTGACTGGTTGGCAATGGTCTCTAGCATACGATACTCTATCACATTATGCTTTCTTCGGTTGCTGAAAAATACAATGCTTTCATGTCAGTATTTGAGCTGCCTAACCAGAAAACAAACAATCTGCATATGCGAAAACAAAGAAGATCAGCTGTGCAGTAACTGCATAGCTGATCAGCGCCTTTGTTTTTGCTACATGGATAGTACAATCCCTCTTCTTCTTTGAACCAAAATTCAAGCATGAAGCCTTTTTTCTGTTACTATTCAGCCTAGTTGTAAACAAAAATACTGGTTTTCTCATGTGAAGGCTCATTTTTTAAATTGACTCGAAGGTGAGCGTTCTTTTAAATGGCACAGACACTGTTAATCATGGCATCACTCAAACACAACACCAAGTGCCAATAATAAAGTTTAATTGACAACACGATAAACACTTCTGCACAGTAATGGCTGACTTAGTTACACTCTATGACATGACGTCGTTGCTATGCATAGATGACGTTATGACGTCACAATATGCTGAAAGGTAAGTAATTTATGCTGTATTCAGAATTATGTCCCTTAGATAAACTTTAACATTAATTATACTTTCTTTTTTTGTTTTCTTTCTTTTTCTTCTTTAAAGTCTTAGTACCCAAAGTTATGCCAAAATTTTATAAGAGACAAGTTAATAATGCAAATTGAAATTGTTTTAGGGTTTGGCACAGAAAAAAATATTAAAATTGAAACCCTTAACTCATGAACAAGGCATTTCAAGAATCACATGGACAAGGTAATCATTAATGATAAGAATAATTAAACTTGCAATTAGGAAGCTTTTACTGTCTCACTCGGTAGCTTTAATTTTCAAAGATTTACTTCTACCAATTCAATATGATGGTGACTAACAGCTTCCACTGTCTGATTTAGTTCCAATTGCAGGACTTAAGTAGAATATCAAATATCTGTATAATCTGTTTCTCTGTCTTTGTTCCCAGTGCTGGCACCCATGTTTCCAAATTCGTCTCTGTTTGAGATAGCAGCAAATGTTCCTTCTCAGACTGAACTTTACCCAGCATTCCATGATGTACCTCTTTCATGTTATGAAGCCTGTCGAATTTTCCTATGTTCTTTGCTGCATCCCCTCTTAGCTTTGATAACAGAAATCCATTCAATGATTTATTGTTGATGGTTAAATTATCACAATGCAACTTAAGTAAAGAATTTTCCATGTTCAATCTGTCTCTGTCTTCTTGTAATACTGAAATTCTGTGATTGAGCTTGGGTATAGTCACCCTTGTCTTTTCCTGAGTTATATTGTTCTGGGGACCCACTTGCTCTTCTTCATTAGGTTTTTGCTCCCTATCTTTTACAGCAACCATTTCCATAATTTTCTCTTTCAAACTATTAATTTCTCTCTTTAAACTTATCATTTCGGCCTGAACCCTTTGGCTCGTTATCGCTCTGTCTCTCTGGTTGACCATACTGTACTGTTTGTTCCTGTTAATATTCTCCCAACTGTGAGGGCAGTCATTTAGTAAATGTCTAAATGACCCACAAGATTTACACAGTAGTCTGTTTCCATCTGTTCCTACAGGATTTATTCTTTTTCTCAACCCTGTTCCACTCAACTGTGTGTTACTTTCCTTGTCACTTGACTTTCTCTGTCTGCAAACACCTGCTGCAAAGTCATTCTTGTATATAGCTTTACACTTTGGCATTAATTTTAGATCCAATTGTTCCTTTTCACAGTTGACTGTTACATGTATATCTCCTGCAAATTTTCTTAATGCCGCTTGAGCTTGCTCATACATCATGTCCTTCTCTGCGAAATCTATACCATTTAATACAATTAGCCTCATTTCTCTGCTAATATTTGCTTTCCTAAGCATTTTAAAGGCTAATATTTCTTGTGGCAAATTTATATTCAGCTTCTCCAGTTTCCTATATTTCATATCAAAACAAGCAATGAAATCCCATATACTCTGATTGTCTGTCCTTTGGAAGTTTTCAAAATCCTCATACTTTTCAAGAGCGTCTGATATTTCATCCTTTCCAAAAAAGGAATCTAGAAATTTAATCAGGATTTCCAAACCATTTTCTTGTTTTAAATCCTCCAAGCTTAGTTGACTTAAAACATTTTCCCTGGTGTCTGTGTCTTTGATGGACAATGCTATTACAATAGCCTGCTTGGATCTGCTGATTTCAGTAACTTCACTCCAAGCTCTTAACTCCTGTTTATATAACTCAAAGTTCTGGGAAGAAAAGTCTGGAGGATCAATTGTCATGGACATATTGAAATTCACAAGTAAAATATACTACCTCAATTAACCAAATGTCTGTTTCTTCCTTCACATATTTAAAATCATAATTTTCACTGTCATGTTGATCCATTACTCTCCATCTTTCTTCATTTAGTCAGTGTAATAGTCTCATGAATTCCTGAGCTCGACCTAATCCAATCTGACTAGAATTGTAAATGGTGAATCTCTTATCATAAGACTGTTTTCTCCACAACTTCCATGTTAACTCCATTTTGTCTCTTTAACAAAATCAATTCTTTGAGGATACTCTCCCTGAAGATCAGTTGTTCGCTCTGCTACCATTTGTTAATCATGGCATCACTCAAACACAACACCAAGTGCCAATAATAAAGTTTAATTGACAACACGATAAACACTTCTGCACAGTAATGGCTGACTTAGTTACACTCTATGACATGACGTCGTTGCTATGCATAGATGACGTTATGACGTCACAATATGCTGAAAGGTAAGTAATTTATGCTGTATTCAGAATTATGTCCCTTAGATAAACTTTAACAGACACTTCTCAGGTGATGCCCCAAATTGGTTAGACTTTTTCGTGATGTTTTATTACGGTAATTTGTACGCCAACCAAAAAACCAGCGTTACTAATTTTTGCAAACATTCACAAATTTGTTTATGTTTGCAACTTCTTGCATACATGGGTTTTCCACCTGCTGGGGGAGTAGTCTTGATGCTGAAAATTGACAATTTTGACAGTTTGATCTATTAAACATAAACATGCCAAATAAATAAATAAATATAGTATATATGTTTATGAATGAAAGAGACTTATCAAACTTTCATAGGGGTATATTTGTGATTGTATTTGTTCATGTATTTGTGATTTTTTAATTGTAATTGTGTACATACTCATATATATGTGAGAGGTGGCAGTCCAGTGACTGGACTTTATACCAATTAAATTGATTTGATTAAATTTGTTGCCTTGCAAATTCAAAGTTCTAGCTAATAAAATGTTACAATAAGCTTTATAGACAAAAAGAGTATACAATCACAAATTCAAGAACTAGCTAATGATTTGAAAATACAAAAAATCATCAAATAAGACAATTTTCAAACTTAGAGTAAGGGGACATGACTTAGCACACCTTTAAAGCTTTTCTTAAGGTCACTGCATATCTATTGCATGTGACATTCAAGTGATGTACATGTACATGTACAAAGCAATTTAACATACAATATACATATTCTGATGCAAAGTCATTTTGGAGTGTGAAGGCATGCGCTGTGCAAAATCATGACTTTGTCTCATTACTCTACAGTACCTTGCTATATTATTTTCAAATGTGAGCCAGACAGCGGGTATATGCTCCCCCATGTACTCCTGTTGTAACGTGACATTGAAAATCTTCTCTTTCAGTTCTGCAATACCCTACAATGAGAAAGCCAAATTATTGTGAATAGGAAAATAACGATGTAGGTCAGCTTTACACTGCACAGCTGATCAGTAACCTTTGTTTTCGCATCATGAATAGTACATTTCCTGTTCTTCTTACATTACAAAGACAAGTCTATGCAATGACCAGTGATTTTCTTGCTGTAAAAATGAAAATTTTCAGTTGATGTTTTAAAGAATATATCATTTATATTTGCTCATATTTATTGCTTGTGGATACACCTTAGAACTGCCTCAACCAGGATAAATCTATTGCAGAAAGGCGCGACGAAAGCCGCTTTGCAAAGGTGAGAAAACACGACATGTTAATGAAATATTTTCATGCCTGTCAACACACACGCATCAATCGTGTTTGACATGATTTTGAGTCCAGGAATTCATCACACGCATGAATTGGCTAAAATCGCTAAAAAACATGATTTTATAGCGATCTTGCGCTTGGAATTTCCATCCGCCATTTTTGTTTATTACTGTGAAACTGCACCCTCTGGCGAGTTTCTAAATTTAGCGAGTCACGCGCTCTAACACGCGAGATAAAAATACCTAAATCATGTTTATTTTTAGATACACAGAATTCCAATACAAACTGAATGGAAATGACCTAAGTATCCCAAACGTAATATGCTGTGTATATTTTGTACATGCTGTGTAATTTCGGCATATTGGAAGAAAAATGGTGAAAACACCAACAAAGAAAAAACAGATATGGTTGCAGCTTCAAAAATGAGTGGGCGATCGAACGTGCTTGGGTCACCAAAAGCGACAAGGGGCCGGCGTTTTACTTTTACAAATGTTGCCAGAGACATTTTAGCGTCTCTCATGCCGGAATAAACGACATAAAGAAACATGAAAATACGGATCTTCATAAGCGATCGATTCAGGCTGGTAAACAAAGCTCGATGAACAACTTTATGCTCAAAAGGGTGACGACGATGTTATCACAAGTGAAACTTTGTTCAGTTACTTCATCGCGGAACATAACCTCCCCTTTACAGTGGCTGACCATTTTTCCAAACTATGCAAACAAATATCAGTTTTAAGTATGTTTATGTAAATATTTATGTCTTAAATAGAGTAAATACATACCAGTTGATATGAAAGTTTTGTAACTATTGCTAATTTCTGTGAAAAGTTCTTGATTTTTAACTAAACAAGTAGCCCAGGGGCAACGATCGCTCACCTGAGAGTTAACAAGTACAGTCACTGGACAAAGTAACTGGGGTTTTTACCATATATGGGTATGGTGGCCATTTTGGTCATGTGACCTTGAAACCCTACTTAATCAGCAGAAGAGCTCTTGTCTGGATTGTGTATCCTCTTTTCTGCCATTTTGGTTCACTTGAAAAAATCATCTAACAAGGTCAGGGTCCTATAATGACCCCCGTGGTGGGGCCATATTTGACCCCAGGGGCGAGATTGGCAGGATTTATGTAGAGCTCCACATGACAATGTTGTATATCAAATATACAAGCTTTGTGTCATGCTGTTCCAGAGAAGATTTCCATTATAAGTCTATGGTAGATAATGACATGCCTGGGGTGTGGCCTGTATGGACCCCAGGGGCACCGTTGGCAGCATTCATTTATAAAGGAGAGTATTATACATTGGTCCACACAACATATGAAAGCTCTGGGCCATATGGTTTCGGAGAAGAAGATTTTTTTTTCGTTTTCCCATGACGCCCCCATTGCTAAAAACAAAATATGAAAGCTTTGGGCCTTGTGGTTTCGGAGAAGAAAGATTTTTTAAAGTTTTTCCCATGACGCCCCCGGGGCGGGGCCCGTATGGACCCCAGGGGCACGGCTGGCAGGATTTATAAAGCGGACCACTATACACTGCTACACACAAAATATGAACGCTCTGGGCCTTGTGGTTTCGGAGAAGAAGATTTTTTCATGTTTTTCCCATTGTAAGTCTATGGCAGCTAATGAGCCCCGGGGCGCGGCCATTTTTGACCCCAGGGGCATGATTTGCAGGATTTATATAGAGGACCACTAAACACTGCTACATACAAAATATGAAAGCTTTGGGCCTTGTGGTTTTGGAGAAGATTTTTTTAAGTTTTTCCCATGACACCCCCGGGGCGGGGCCCGTATAGACCCCAGGGGCACGGTAGGCAGGATTTATAAAGAGGACCATTATACATTGCTACACACAAAATATGAAAGCTCTAGGCCTTGTGGTTTTGGAGAAGAAGATTTTTTAAAGTTTTTCCCATGACGCCCCCGGGGCGGGGCCCGTATGGACCCCAGGGGCACGGCTGGCAGGATTTATAAAGAGGACCACTATACACTGCTACACACAAAATATGAACGCTCTGGGCCTTGTGGTTTCGGAGAAGAAGATTTTTTTATATTTTCCCCATGACGCCCCCGGGGTGGGGCCCGTATGGACCCCAGGGGCACGGTTGGCAGGATTTATACAGAGGACCACTAGACATTGCTACACACAAAATATGAAAGCTCTGGGCTTTTTGGTTTCGGAGAAGAAGATTTTTTTATGTTTTTCCCATTGTAAGTCTATGGGAGCTAATGACCCCCGGGGCAGGGTCATTTTTGACCCCAGGGTCACGGTTGGCAGGATTTATAAAGAGGACCACTAAACACTGCTACACACAAAATATGAAAGCTCTGGGCTTTGTCGTTTCAGAGAAGAAGATTTTTTTATATTTTCCCAAAGACGCCCCCGGGGCGGGGCCAGTATGGACCCCAGGGGCACGGTTGGCAGGATTTATGAAGAGGACCACTAGACATTGCTACACACAAAATATGAGAGCTCTTGGCCTTGTGGTTTCAGAGAAGAAGATTTTTATATGTTTTATCCATTGTAAGTCTATGGGAGCTATCTGTTGCCATGGAAACCAGAGTTCTGATCCGACCTGGCCCAAAACCTTATACAACCTTTCCCCCTCCTCAATGATGCTTTAGATAAAATTTGGTCATGTTTGGCCTTGTTGTCTTAGAGATATTCAAGTTTTAAAATGTGGACGGACGGACGCACGGACGCACAGACGGACGGACGGACGCCGGCTCGACTACTATACTATAAGCTCACCTTGTGAGCCTTCGGCTCAGGTGAGCTAAAAATCTCACTCCTAAAAGTTCTGGTAAAATCATTACGTGCGGAAAATACGCGCAAAAACTCTTCACTGTAGGGTTGTCGCGCGCAATCTCACTCTTTGAAATTTCAAAAAGTTGACAGGTATGAATATTTTTAGGTCATGAGATCAAATGTACTTGAATGCTGGGTCAAAATTTATACATCAAACAAATTCTATTAATTGAAGTTCGTTCTTTGTTCCCTTGTTTGGTACTTTAAACATCCGCACACAGGTGCAGTAGAGAAGAGGGAATATACCAATTATACCAATTGAATATACCAATTATACCAATTGAATTTATCAATGCTTTATCTTGATTACATCATTATCATAAACTTAGGGGCAATCAATTTGATGAAGATCAGTTATAGGGTAGATTTATTATAGAAAATTGTGACTGGATGAGATAAACTGTCTAGTCAAAAACGATTATTGGCGAATCAACATCTTTTTGTGTGACACAACTCTGTACTAGTAATAGGACAAGTGACCTTTCCTGCATGCTAGCGATTTTCCGAAAACACGTTCACTGACCTTGGTTTAGTGTAAAAAGACAGGTGCGTTTGCTTGCATGATTAAATATATTAAAGGTTGACGCAATTAGAAATGTCGCGGGGAAAAGATCAAGATTGTATAATTTCTGATCTAAGAAGAAGTTTGTGTATTTACCTGCCCTGTGAATGAGCTGACAAAGTGAAAGCCTACAATCTGTGGATATCTCTGCAGCATTTCTTCTATAGGTAACTCTGACTTCTTAACCTGTAAAGAGAATATCTCATAAATGTCTAAAACTAAAAGGGGAGAGTCTTATAGATGTACTAACTCATATAAGCCTGGTGTCCTTTTTGAAGGACATAGGCAAATAGTATGGTCCCAGAAGTGCCATGTTTTAACATCCGATGAGTGCCGGCAGTGCCGGACATGTGCTGGAGTTTGGGATTACCCCCAAAGCACGTTTCAAATTTACTATTGCAGGTAGTTGTATTTTTCACATTCAATTAATTTTATGGTCCTTATTTCATTTGCAAATGTAGCTGTACATTTACATGCAGAAATTCAAGCCCATCCCTCCTATTTCTTTCATCAGAACAACTCAGCAAGCTGTTGTTCCTTGTTATTGTCAGCCTTCAGGGCACCACAGCTTTTCTCCCGAAAAGGTGAATTTAAACATGAATGACACATACCTGGTCAATGTGAGAGCCCACTACAAATATTGGTACTTTAGGACACTGTACAGAGATTGAGCTGAGCCAGAAATCAAGACCGGCATGCTCGTAACCCAGCCTCACATTCCATAGTAAGAGATATACAGCTCGGTTGGACAGGAAAAACTGTAACATACAGAGTTTTCAAGTCATGAACTATATTCTATGTTGGAACATTATCATAATGACAGCATGTCGGAAAACATATGAGCCGCCACGCGAGAAGACCGGTCTTCTGGGTTTCCGACCAGGCCCAACACGAACTGACCTGTACAGTCACAGAAGCAGCCTAGAAGCTTGAAATTTTGGATTTGAAAAGAAGAGATTGTACTAGCCGTGTAGCGAAAACAATGGTGCTGATCAGCTTCGCAGTTACTGCGAAGCTGATCTGCACCTTTGTTTTTGCATAGGCAAAAATCCGGTTTTCTCACGATGCGGCTCATATGTGTTTACAGCATATTCCTTATACATGTATTTTCAAGTGTAGATAAAATGCTTTTTCAAAATTGAGCTCTAAGTTTGCCCTTAATATCAACATTTATTGGTATTTTAATATCGATGATAAATTTCAGTCCCAGCTGAGTGGAGCAAGAAGAAGTTTCATATCCTCAGGGCCAGGTCGGGAAGCCTCAAGACAAGATTTCCACTTTTAAAGAAAAGATAACATACCTGATGAGTGTTGTAATAGACAGTTTGTCCAGCAAAGTCCCACACATTGTATGTAATCTCTTCTCCATCCTTAGATATCTGCCATGTGTTGATTTCAATTCCTGTAATCAGTTCACACTTTATTGATACAAATTATTGCATGAATGCGTAATATATAACACAACATTATCAGGTGTGTATTAATGAAGACAAAAGCCATGTATTAAACAGGCAATTCGTGTGCCCACACACTATTAATACATGACTTTCACTTATACTCATCACCAGACACCATGCAAAGCAAACTTAAAGCAACACCTAGAATTATTATTGAGCATAAGAATGAAAGCTTTTACATGTAAAATATGACAGGCTATAGAATTTAGTGTGCCACTATCTCTTTTGTACATGTATTCACAAAATTTATGCAAGTGATCAAATCAAGCATGACTTTTTCTCCATTTCCATTCACAATAAATGCAGATTGTGTGTACTTGTTAGACCTGCCCATAATGTACCCATAATGTTTGTTTCGAGCAGAAATAAGAACCAGGTGACCTCTGTTGACCTTGCCATAAAACATGTCAAGCTCATCACAGGGACATGATTTATCAACACATTGTAGTACTCTAGTCACTAATGCTACATGCCAAGTTTCATTGAAATCGGTCCAGTGGTTCTGGAGAAGAAAAGTTTTGAAGGGTTTTTACCATATATGGGTTTGGTGGCCATTTTGGGCATGTGACCTGGATTATTTATAAATACATTGGTTCCCCATTCCTATAAATGCTTCTAGTCAAATTTGGCTCTGAATGGCCAAGGATTTTCAGAGAATAAGATCTTTGAAAATTGTGGACGCCGACACCATGAGGACCCAACTGTTAATCATGATAACTGATGCGACGTGGAATGTTAATGCATGCTATTATAAAGTTTCGTATGCATCTGCGAGATCGTTACAAATGCAACGTTCCACATTCTCTGCCCTTGGACGGTAAGTACCACATGTTTTGCTCTCGTGAAAATAAACAAAGCCGAGTTTACAAAATCTGCTTCCACTATGATCTGCAAAATTCTTCTATGTTCCCACTTGAAGTCAATTGGAATACTTACGGCACTTGTGTTTTTCACCTAATGGTTTATAAAGTTGACAGATAGATACAAGATTGCCACAGAAACTCATTACATTCTTTAAGTCCTTTTGTTTTTCTAATTCTTGGCCGTTAACTAAGAAGTATAACACAGTTCTATGGGTGTCTTTATTGAAATATGTATCCAAACGGTTTTGTAAATGCACACTTATTTACTGAGCGTGAAAAACAGTATGATAAGCATCTTTTGTATGCATCGAAGACTTTTTCAAAATTTAGTATGCGACACAGAAATGCATCGTGGAAGAATGAGACCGATGAATCAGTAAAATAAAATAGCAAATGTTACGATATGGAGACAGTGGTGCATTTACTTCAATTAATATTTTCTAGATACATGTTAAAGGGGTCAACCATGGTTTTTATACAGTATTAACATTTGCAGAGGCTGGAGAAAGTTGTTTGAGCCCGAGGCCGAGGGTTCAAAGTGCTCCCGAAAGACTCTTCTTTCCCCCCTCGCTTATCAAAAATGCATGGAGCGACCGATATTTAATGATCAAATATTATTTGGTTTAGCCTTAGTGTTCATTTAATGTTAGGAAACATATTAGCTCTGTCACTGATATGTCCGAAAATGATTTGCTGTTTCGAGACAAGAATAAAACAGAGTTAGTCACTCGAATGTTGACAAAGCTGTATCAGAAACCCCACTCTGTGACCTCATTCAAAATAAAAGTGGCATATGCTTTGAAGCTCGCTCAACAAAGTACATGTAGTCCAAGGAAAAAATATGCCATGCAATATTGTGCTTGATAAAGGCGCTCATCATGCTTCTGCATTGACGTAAATAACTTTTGTAAGAGCACAATAAATTGCTAATCCTTCCCATGACTCATTCTAGTAGTACGTACCTTCGTCTTCGATGCATACAAAGATGCTTATCTTACTGTTTTACACGCTAAGTAAATAAGTGTGCATTTACAAAGCCATTTAGATACATATTTCAATAAAGACACCCACTGGACTGTGTTATACTTCTTAGTTTACGACAAAGACAAAGAAAAACAAAAGGACTTAAAGAATGTAATGAGTTTCTGTGGCAATCTTGTATTTACCTGTCAACTTTATAAACCATTAGGTGAAAAACACCAGTGCCATAAGTATTCCAAATGTCTTCAAGTGGGAACATAGAAGAATTCTGCAGATCATAGTGGACGCCGATTTGTAAACTCGGCTTTGTTTATTTTCTTGAGAGCAAAACATGTGGTACTTACCGTCCAAGGGCAGAGGATGTGGAATGTCGCATTTGTAACGATATCGCAGACGCATACAAAACTGCATAATAGCATGCTTTAACATTCCACATCGCATCAATAATCACGATTAAAAGTTGGGTCCCCGTGGATACTGGACGGCTGCCGGAAGCTTGCCCATCCTATAAGCTCACCTGTGAGACTTCCTCATAGGTAAGCTTAAAAAATCAAAACTGTTCATCTGCAATTTTTTCATTTTACAGCTTGAAATAGTTCTAATTAATGCATGAACATGTTTTTGTAATGATGTAATATTTACCATCAGTAATATCTTCTCCATGTGAGAGATCAGCTTTGCCATCCTTACTCATCAACGACTTCACCAAACTAAAACAAAAGTGAGCCTGTGCATGAGAAAACCAATAATTTGGGTTCCCACCAGGTCCGACACAAACTGGGCTGTACAGTCACAGAAGATGGTTAGAGGCTGGAAATTTTGGATTTAGAAAGTAGAGGAATTGTACTATCCGTATAGCGAAAACAAAGGCGCTGATCAGCTTTGCAGTATACTGCAAAGCTGATCTGCGGCTTTGTTTTTGCCCATGCAGATTGTTTGTTTTCCCATGCAGGGGCTCAAATACCAGACAATCATAAATAACTTGCAACAATAAATTGCTTTACACTACCTTGTCTTGCTAGCTTCTCCTAACTTGACCAACATCATTTTAGATCTTTTGATCAGTAATGACCAACTCAGTACACTGACTATTTTTCATTAAATAACAAAGTTATGGGTGTTTGAAGTTTGGGACACAGCCCAGATCCGACCCCCCCCCCCCCCCAACAAATTACCTTGTTTTTCCCGCTCCCCCAAGTCCCACCAGCATCAGTTTAGTTCTCTTGCTCAGTAATGCCCCACTGAGTAGCCTCTGAAGATAGGCTAGTATAGACTGGAAACCCTTGTCCCTGATCTCCTTGGGTGGGGTCTTCAGTAAAGGACAATTATCCAGGTCAAGCACTGAAAGCATACATTCATATGAGCCTTCAGATGAGAAAACCGACAATCTTGCTTCCGACCAAGTCCAACACAACCCGGACTGTACAGTCACAGAAGCAGATGCTTGAAATTATGGATTTAAGAAGAAGAGGGATTGTTCTATCTGTGTAACGAAAACAAAGCTGTTGATCAGCTGTGCACCTTTGTTTTCATCTAATGCAGTTTGTTAGTTTTCTTATGCAGTGGCTCATATAGAAGTTATTTATGTATTTTACTGCTTAATGCTCCCATAATCATTTTGCTTAGGTCATGCGGGGACAGAGCTACCATATTCTGGCATTTTTGGGTATTAGCAAGTACAGTGGGGAATAATTTGAGCCGCATCATGAGAAAACTGGATTTTTGCCTGATCTGCGCCTTTGTTTTTGTAACACGGATAGTACAATGTCTCTTCTTTTTAAATCTGAAATTTCAAGCTTTTAGCCTGCTTTTGTGACTGTACAGCCCGGTTTGTGTCAGACCTGATCGGAAACCCTGACGAACGGTTTTCTCACGTCGCGGCTCATGTTTCAGGCCAAACTTGGCCTAAGTGGGGTTCATTAATTTATCTGTTTGCTTTATCAAAGGTTGTGTTCAAAGTTTAAAATTGGTATAATCTTTCTAATACAAATTTCAGTCACATTGTCAACTTGGACCTGACTCAGCAAGTGTGCACTAACAATCTATAATTTAAAATAGCCAAAATAAGAAAAATATCCAGAATTTCCAACTGAAAATTTTCAATTTTTACAGCTAAAAAATTAATATTTTACAGCTGCAAAAATCTGTATATTGTATGGGTATGTTTTTAACTTTTTATTTACTGTCTAAAAACTTGCCTCTGATAATGGTTTTTCGCAGAAAATTTTTGTGTGGTTGACGATAGGAAAGTTATTTTCATGTCAAAAGCTTGATCTTAGTTTGTCCTAATAGGACCTGCAAAAATTTTGAAAATCGGTTAACAGATAAAGTTCTAATGGCCAAAATGAATTTTGAATAGGGATTTTGCATGGGCAAGGGAGATAATCCATGATCATGAAAATGGGTATTTTTCGAAAAAAAATTACTGGGTCATGTTGTCTCTGGTAAGTCAATTGTGTCATTCCATAATGATTTTGCGCAATCATAATGAAATATTTAAACAAGAATTTAAAATTTTTGCGGGAAAATATTTACCTCCCTTTCATGAGATTTTTGTACAGAAAATCCCTATTCAAAAATGTTTTTGACCAGAACATTTTTATTTATTAACTGATTTTCAAAATTGTTGGTGCACATTTTGCGACAAACTAATTGCTCCATTTATCCACAAAAATATTTCATCTAGATGTAATCAGTTGCAAACTCTGCGAAAAACCATTATCAGGGGGTAGCAAACAGACTTTAGGTATATTTTATCAAAGGTTTCCTACCTCTCAGTGATTTGAGTGTACCAAGCTGTGCCGGCACACTGAGCAGATTGGGGTTGTTGCTGATGCGCAGGTCTGTCAAGTTCTTCAGCTTCTCGATTTCCGGGGGAACAGACACGATCCCCTGGTAGTCCAGGGTAATGGTCCTGAGGTTGGGACAGTTGAACAGCACGGTCGGGAAACCACTTGACATCCCAGCCTCCTCTGAAAATAGATGGATTTTTTGCATGTGCGAAAACAAAGATGCAGATCAGCGGAGCAGTTAACTGCATGGCTGATCAGTGCCTTTGTTTTTGATGTATGGATAGTACAATACCTCTTCTTTTTTAATAAAAACCACTCAGTTTGTATCAGTTTTGCCTTTTCTCTATAAGAAGTTCTGTGTACCAATCTTTAACTTTAGCTACAGAAGATGGCTAGTAGCTTGAAATTTTGGATTTAGGAATATGGATGAAAATAATTCAACAATTTTTGTAAGTAAGTAAGTAAGTAAGTAAAGCCTTTATTTATAGAGGGTAACAACATTTAGCACATACATATAGATACAAAGACATGTATTAGCTAATCTTCCATGAGGCCCTCATAAATATATATTTACAAATATACAAGTGAGCAAACAATGACAGAGTACATAACTATATATCTGTTTGCAGCTTGAGTTTGGTATATTGCCGGATAAAGTAATAACAAGTTCAAGATATCTTACCGAAATGAAATGCAAGAAACCTAGTGAAATTACTGGGCAGCATGATTTTTAATACATGCATATCTAATAGCAGTGTTTGTATGTACTATACAAGACCAATATGACCAACCAAACTGCAAGTAGACAGATAGTTACTTGTACTGCAGTGACAATTTATAAAACAACAAAATACACAAACAATACAACATGATTACCAAGTACATTCACTAAGTTATCATGTAGAAATCAATTAAAATTAAGAATGTGAGGATTATTTATAATACAAGTTAATTAAGTTATACATGAATTACACATGTTCATTTCTGTTTCCTGACCATTTCAGGTATCTTGTATGAAATGTATCAATGGTTTGGGCTGTTTTGATCTCCTCTGGAAGATTATTCCATACAAGGCAGCCAGAGTATCTCATGCTTTGTTTAAAGTATTCAGTCCTAGGCTTAGGTGGGATAAAGCAACCGGCAGCAGTTGATCTTAGATTTATACTTGTATTGGCACTGTTTCGTAAAGTAAAGTTTTCTGATATATATGTAGGTACTAAATTATTGTAGACTTTGAACATAAATTTGGCTTTCCTTAAATGGACTCGGTCATATATTGACATGATTCTCAATGTATTCATAGCTTCATCCCCATTATCAACATTGAAATCAAGGATAATCTTACATGCTCGCTTCTGTAACTTGAATATCTTCTGTTTATTTGCATCTGATGAACTTCCCCATACAATATTGCAAAAGTCAAGGTGTGGTTGAATATATGACTTGTAGAATTGAACTCTGTGGTCTGTAGATAAGAATCTTTTAATTTTTGACAGTAACCAAGTATTTGACGAGATTTTCTTTGTTAAGAATTTGATGTGTTCAGACCAAGTCAAATTATTGTCAACAAAAACACCTAGAATTTTATCATTTGATATCATATTAAGTGACTCATTATTGAATATAAGATCTAAATTTTCATTAGTTAGTCTTTGTCTTTTTTGGTTTGATGTTACTAACATAACTTTGGTTTTAGATGAGTTAAGTTTCATACCATTTTGTTTACACCAGATATGAAGGCTATTCAAAGCACTTTGAAGATTGTTTTCTAGCTGTTCTAAGGAATCTTGAATATCGTACAATGTTGTATCGTCAGCATAGAGATCAGTAAAAACATTATTAGTGTACAGAGGTAAATCATTAATGAAAAGTAGAAATAGGAGAGGCCCAAGAATAGACCCTTGAGGAACCCCGCATGAAATTGGTTTAAAATCTGATTTGGTGTTATCAATTGTCACCTGCTGTTTTCTATCAGTAAGGTATGAGTTTAACCATAGTAGGGCTTCATCTTTTATCCCATATATTTTCATTTTGTCTTTAAGAATTTCATGATCAACAAGATCAAAGGCTTTTTTGAAATCAACTAATACAACACCGACTATTTTACCACTATCTATAGCATTCAGCCAAAGATCTATTATGTTTATAAGGGCAGTTTCACAAGAATGTTGTGTTCTGAAACCTGATTGTGTTTTGTGTAGTAGTTTATGTTGTTGCAAGAATTCAGACAGACTCTCATGAACATGCTTTTCAAGAACTTTACTTAAGACAGGCAAGATTGAAATTGGGCGATAGTTATTGGCATCCTCATGGGGTCCACTTTTATGTAGTGGGGTAACTTTTGCTTCTTTCCACTTAGATGGAAAAATAGAGTTAGTGATGCTATGGTTGCATATAAAAGTTATTTCATCAGAAATTAATGGTGCTGCCAACTTAAGTAAACGTGGCCCGATCATGTCGAGACCTGTTGCTTTATTTATATCAATATTGGAGAGAAACTTGAAAACTTTTTCCTTTTGGATTGGTGGGATTATAAATTTTGTGTCCTGTGAGATTCTTTCATTACAGAATTCTCGTAATTTATCATGATTTGATTTAGTCAATGGTTCTTTAACTTAGATGCAATATTGACAAAAAAGTCATTGAATTCATTTGCAATTTCTGTTGAGTCATCTATTTGAGTGTCTCCAACATTAATTGATGTAATAGTAGATTGCCTTTGCTTGCCTTTCCCAGCTCCTACTTCCTGAAAAATTTTGTAGATGCTACCTGGGTTGCCTTTATTGTTGTCAATGAAAGACTGGTATTGAGTCTTCTTGGAATTATGAATGAGTTTAATAACCTTATTTCTCAAGATCTTATATTCGTTTTCATTTCCCAGTGATTTCTGTCTGTCCCTACATTTTATTGCTTCAAGTATTTCAGGTGACATCCACTGAGGTTGATTTTTATGCTTAACCCTATGTTGTTTTAATGGTACATGTTTGTCTACTACTTGCAAAAATAAATCTAGCCATGCCTCCATTATATCGTCAGTATCATCAAATAATTTTATGGTATCCCATGGAACTAATTTCAGGTCATCAACAAATTTTGATTCATCAAAGGTTTTAAAACTTCGGTAAGATATTGTATAATGTTTTCTCTTAGGGGGCTGAACATGCATCTTGCGTGTAAAAAATACTGGGAAATGATCACTTAGTCCAATTTTGGGTATATCCAAAGAGTTAACATTTTCAGGACAATTTGAGTAAATATGGTCTATTAAAGTCTGAGAGTCATTTGTTACTCTGGTAGCTCCAGAGACTAGCTGATATAAACCAAAAGATTCCATATATTCAGACCAGACATTCCTTATTTGGCTATTGAGAAGATCTCTATTAATGTCCCCCATCAAATATATTTCCTTATCTTCCCTAAGTACATTTTCTATATTTTCTTCAAATATGGCATTCCACTCAACAGTAGAATTTGGAGGTCTATAAATATTGCCCAATAAAAATGATTTGCTGTTGACAGGTTTAATTTCTAACCAAATACATTCTAGATTCCATTGTTCAAGATCAGTTCTTCTATTACAACATACTCCATCCATAATATATACTAATAGACCACCTCCTGAGTTCAATTCTCTATCCCTTCTGAAAGGCTTTTGGTAACCATTAATTTCAAAAGCTGAATCAGGGTGATTGGTATTCAATTTAGACTCACTTAAGCCTAGGACATGAATTTGATGTGGTGAGAACAAAGGCGCTGATCAGCTGTGTAGTTACAGCTGATCTGGGCCTTTGTTTTTGCTTAGACAAAGATCCAGTTTTCTCATGATGCGGCTCACATCCTCTTTATTGGCAAACAGAATGAGGTTTCCAATGATGGAGGCTTTTCTGTTTGCTTAAAGGAATTTCATAAAAAAAATCAAACAAAAATTTAAAATCACACCTATAGTGCCTAAAAATCAAAGTGAACTCACCCAAATGATAATGATGGGCAAATCCATTCGTCACTTTTGTGTTAAAATCCAACATACCTGGTGGTTCTTTCCCCTTGTAACCAAACCGAGGGAAGAGATTAAACATAGCAGCATTGAGTTTCCCCACCTCGTTCAGCTCTAATACACCGTTAGAATTCTCATCAAAGAATTGAAATAACTCCTCGTGATCCTGTAAAAATAAGCAAAAGAATCTGAGCGTATTATAATACGAAAACAAGCCCAGAGATTTTTTTCAGCTGTAAAATGAAATTTCACCATAAAAAATTGATATTTTTAATAGATTTGCTCAAAACATACATTGTGGGTACACATTCTAACGAGTACCCACAATGTATGTTTTGGATCAAAAATAAGAAAATTAGGCATACCCCTGCAAACCCCAGTTTTACTATAAAAAAGTGGGGTTTAAGGAGATATTCATCACTGGGTGCTTCCTTCCTCCTGATGTAAAAAGCTTTTGTTTGATTTTTACTATAGGTCCCTATAGGATTTGGTTTTGTTTTGACTTGATTTCATTCTCATCTATGATGTCATTGAAAGAATTTCAAGTCATAAAATAGTGCTTTGTATGCAATTTTATAGTAAGTTTTTATTTAATTTGTTAAGAAGTAATATAAATTGTGAAATTAATGTTATTGTTGACTCAGTTTTATGGAGATTTACTCTGTTAATGACGTAAAAAAAATCTCTTACCAAAAAGTCAAACAAAACCTTTTCGTATTGGGACCAAGGAAGCACCCAGTGTTCATTGCACATACATGTTTTCCTGATGTGAGAATACCTGTCTTTCAGGTTTCCGACATGGCTCTGAGGTTGTGAAACTTTTTTCATGCTCAAATCAGCAAAGAATGAAATTTATCCTGTTCATAAATATTTAAATGTCAACAATTAATAAATGATTAGTTTGGTTCAGTAAAATATCCTGTTACTTAGCAATGAGCATTTTGTGTGACATTAATGACAGTTGATGCGAAATTCTAACACACCTCGCCTATATAGCCAATGGTAAAAAACGTGTTATATTGTGCAACAATTTCACTGGGCGAATAAACGTGACGTTACTTTGCGGCATTTGTGACGTCAGCTATCCCACAAAGCAGCGTTAGACGGTGAAACGTCATTTTAGCGCACAACAAACGTGTGTGTAAATACCAGCATTACAGTCAAATATTTGGCGGGATATCTGCAATGCAATGGCGGAAAGCTGAACGATATCGACGGTTTCAGCAACATTTATTCCGTTTATTGTGTGTTAGAATCGAAATAGATCAGCTCAAGTGCGTGAATTGTTGAGTAATAATTCACTGTTTGTCGGTCAGTTGTAAGAAGATAAATCACTCGCGCTACGCGCTCGTGATTTGATCTTCCTTACAACTGACCTCCAAACAGTGAATTATTACTCAACAATTCACTGCTAGAGCTGATCTATTTCTTAAACAAAGGTGCAGATCAGCTGTGCAGTAACAGCTGATCGGTGCCTCTATTTTTGCTACAAGGATAGTACATCCCCCTCTTCCTAAATATGAAATTTCAGTCTTCTAGCCTTCTTCAGTGACTGTACAGCTTGGTTTGTGTTGGACCTGGTCCTAAACATAGATTGTTGTTTTTCTCACACGAAGGCTTAGTTAATAACAAAATATGGTTGTGCAGAGTATATCACACTGGGAAAAACTGATATTATGTCAAAAATGGTGGCCTGTGAAAATTTTATCATTATAAAAATTAGAAGATTAAATATAGTGGCGGTCATGGTGTTCGTGTAATGTGTCGCACACAACAGCTAATGACTTTTAGAGGTGATAATTTGTTCATGAATTCAAGCCGAAATAGAAGTCAACCTCATAATTATATATTAATGCCACTCTCTACACTGCAGTTTTCAAAATAAAAGGGCCATGCCATTGCTCCCAAAATAATTATTTTGCTATATGTCTATTGCAAATAACCACATTATAACATGGTTTCACTTATAACATGGTCTGTTTCCACGGACACCAAACATAGCGTTATAATGAGGTTGACATGTAAATTTTTTCTGAAATGTCAATCTTTGTCAAGTATCATCATTTGAGCCACCACATGGGAAAAGCAACAATCTGCATAGGCGAAAACAAAGGCGCAGATCAGCTTCGCAGTAACTGCGAAGCTGATCAGCGCCTTTGTTTTCGCTACTCGGAAAGTACAATTCCTCTTCTACATAAATCCGAAATTTCAAGCTTTGCGCTCTTTTCTGTGCTTGTACAGGTCAGTTTGTGTCGGACCTGTTCGGAAACCACATTGTTGGTTTTCCCACGAGACGGCTCATTCGAGGTTGTTCTTATGATTATGATGGTCTCAATATGAGCCATCACGTGAGAAAACTGGTCTTCTGGGTTTCCGAACAGGTCCCACACAATTTAATTAAAATTAATTCAGGTTTTAAGATCAAACATGATCAAGATAAAACCGACCTGTCACAGAAGAGAGATAGAAGCTTGAAATTTTGGACTACTATCCATGGAGCCAAAACAAAGGCATGCATCAGCTGTGCAATATTACTGCACAGGAGATCTGTGTTTTTATTTTCGCATATGCAAAAAGCTAGTTTTCTCATGGCGAAGCTCATGTAATATATAAATAAATGGAAGATTCACCACAATGGGTTTTCCACCAAGATCTATATAGTATTATTATTCTATTGTCTCTACTTAAGTTTTCTCTTTTATATTTATACATTTTTGTTTGGTACATCAAGAAAACATGTCTGTGAAATGTATACCCCTTAAACCCCACTTTTATATAGAAAAACTGGGGTTTGCAGGGGTATACCTGTTTTTATTATTTTTGATCCAAAACATAGATTGTGGGTACTAGTTAGTTAGAACCGCCTCGTTGAGGGGGTTCTAACGTGTACCCACAATCAATGTTTTGAGCAACAATATTAAAAATATTTTTCAATTTATTACAACTTGGGGAAAATCTGTAGATAACATGGGCGTGTTTTCGTAATGAAATGTAGTGAAATGTTAAATGTATGACTGTTAGAAAAAGGCACTCAAGGGTTTATTCTTGTTACCTGAAGGTTAAAGGACTGATTTTCAATATCTATTGTTATTGCCTGTGAAAAATTATAATGATCATTATTACAGCTGTGTCATGAGAAAACCAATATTTTGAATATGCGAAAACAAAGGCACAGATTGGCTTTGCAGTAACTCAGCCAGCACAGCTGATCACACCTTTGTTTTTGCTACACAGATAGTACAATTTCTCTTCTTTCTAAATCCAAAACTTCAGGCTTCTAGCCACCTTCTTTGACTGCATAGACCGGTTTGTGTTGGACCTGTTCACATTGGTTTTCTAATGACGCAGCTCCTTTGAGCAAAGAATTTTTGGTTTTCTCACGCATAGGCTTATACACATTTGCCGTGCATGTTAAGACTTGTTTAAATTTGATTTGACACATGACTCACATTTCCGTACAATTCGACGGCAGTGACATTTAAGGTTAACAACCCGGTAACATATAAATTGCATTCACGGTGTGCATGTTTTGGCTTCATTTATTTATTTGTCTTTTTTTCGAAATTAATCAAAATATGCGTAGTGAAAACATACTTTATTAGTTTCTTTCCTTTACACAAAAATTGTTAGTTAGATTAGTTACTTACCATCAAAGTTAAGAGCTATGGCCATTTCAGGATGTTGCCCTCATTTTACGGAACTTCTACCCAACAATGGGATGTCATGACATGTTAAATGTGCACCACCCAAGTAAACAAATGAGGATTATAACAAGTGGCCCAAGGGCAACGATCACTCACCTGAGAGTCAACAAGTACAGTCACTGGACAAATTAAAGAGGTTTGGGTTTTTAACATATATTATATGGGCATGGCGGTCATCTTGGTCATGTGACCTGGAAACCCTACTTACATCAACAGAATAGTTCTTGTCAGAATTGTTTATCCTCTTGTTCACTATTTTGGTTTACTTGAAAAAATCATCATATATATTAGGTCAGGGTCCTATAATGACTCCCTGGGTAGGGCCACTTTTGACCCCAGGGGCATGATTGGCAGGACTTATGTAGAACTCCAAATGACATTGCTGCATACCAAATATATAATCTTTGGTTCTTGTGGTTTCAGAGAAGAAGATATTATCATGTATTTCCCAGGGGTGGTAACAGGCAGTGAATCCAAATCAGGAAAAGTCAGTGGTCCAGGCCTTCAGAACACCCAAACCCCCTTCTATCCAATGAATCTCCTTGGATTTGTATTCCTTTCAAGTCTACAGTTAAAAGTAAGAATACAATAATGATGCCCCTGGGGCGTGGCCTGTATGGACCCAGGGACAAATTTGGCAAGGTTTATAAAGAGGAGCACTATACATTACTACACACAAAAAAGAAAGCTCTGGGCATTGTGGTTTCAGAGAAGATTTTTTTTTATGGTTGTCCCATTGTAAGCCTATGGGAGCTACATTTGTAATGATCCCCCGGGGTGGCTCTTGTGGTTTCAGAGAAGAAGATTTTTACATGTATTTCCAGTTATAAGACTACGGCAGATGACGACGTCCCCAGGTAACTGCACAGCTGATCTGATCAGGGCCTTGGTTTTTGCTACACAGATAGTACATTTCTTCTTATTATTAATTATGAAATTTCAAGCTTCTAGCCTTTTACTGAGACTATACAGGCCAGTTTGTGTCAGACCGGGTTTGAAACCCAAAGAAAAGTTTTTCTCGCATCGCAGCTCATATGGTTTAAAATAGCCTACCCTGTCATTTGCCTGTATGTATCTATCCATCTTGTTTCCCGCCAGAAAGAAACGGAACCCGTCGTAACTGAGAACATTAGACGTCTTTATCTTCACCCATGGCACGCCGGCGAGGTTGATCTCCTCAAGCTGGGCAAGTCGCTCAAAACTCTTCGGCAATCGTGAGAAACAATTGCCCTGAAGAAACAACTTCTTCAGGTTCACAAGGTTGCCAATGTCTTCTGGGATATCTGTGAAAAAAAAAGTAAGTTCAGAAATTTCCTGAATTTTTCATTTTCACATTATATGTGACTTCTTGAATTTTAAAGAGAAATACCATTCTGTTTGTTAACTAAAGTAAGTATCAAAATTGAAGTATTTTCACAACAGGAAAACATGTCCATGAAAAGTATACCCCCTTGAGCCCCACTTTTATATAGAAAAACTAGGGTTTGCAGGGGTATATCTATTTTTCTTATTTTTGCTCCAAAACATAAATTGTGGGTACTCGTTATGGTTCTAATGTGTACCCACAATCTATGTTTTGAGCAAAAATACTAAAAAAAATTTCAACTTTTAAAACTCAAAACTCCAAAAAGTTTTGATAAAGTTACCTGTCAACATCATGTATGGAGCTGTGAGCGTTGTCAAACTGGTCAGCTTGAAGACTACATCGGGTATCTTGATAAATCGATTATTTCCCAGGTCCAGCACGGACAGATTCTCAAGTTCCGCTAGTTCCCCTGGCAGATCCGTGAAATCATTTTCCATAAGCTGTACACTGTAGAGCTTTCTACAGTGTCTGATGGTTGGGGGAAGATTGTCAATGTGATTGAAACCAATGCCTAAGTCCACCTGTGTTGGATAAAAAGTAAATCAAATTAACCCATATATGAAGAAAGGATTTGCCCATCATTATCATTTCATTACGAAAACATGCCTATGCAATATACAGAGATTTCTAGCTTTAAAAATTGAAAATTTTCAGCTGAAAAATTTTGATATTTTTCTTATTTTTGCTCAAAACATAGATTGTGGGTACAAATTAGAACCGCCTCGGCGAGGCGGTTCTAACGAGTACCCACAATCTATGTTTTGGAGCAAAAATAAGAAAAATAGGCATACCCCTTCATACCCCAGTTTTACTGTATAAAAGTGGGGTTTAAGGGGGTATTCAATACACGTACATGTTTTCCTGATGTGGAAGAACTGATTTTCATTTTTAGGGGCATCAGGAGTGATTTTAGATTTTTATTTTATTTTTCGACGAAATTGATTTAAGCAAACAGAATAGCCCCAGATGGGATGCCTAATTCTGTGTCTTCACATCTGGGGCTATACTGTCTATGTCCCCCAAAAAAGGGTGCCATGCCTTTATGAGTCTAATGGAGTTATATGTTAAACTAAATGATTATTACATGCATCTGCTTTTTTGATTAGATGGTGGGAGAAAGCACAAGTTTCAGCAGTAGTTACAATGAAACCACAACCCTTAACCCATATTTGACAAATGGATTTCTCATCATTATCAATTGGGTGAATTCACTTTCATTTTTAGGGGTGTTAGGAGTGATTTTTAATTTTTATCTCATTTTTCGATGAAATTCCTCAAAGCAAACAGAACTAGAATTGTCAGAGAATCTGACTTTAGCCCTGCTTCTCACCTTTTTGCAGGGTGAAAAAAACAAATTTGACAGGTAACTATCACAAGCTAGATCTCGTCAATATTGATGCGCATACAAAATTTGGTCTAATTATGTCAATTCGTTCTCGAGATATTGAGCAGAAACAAAATTCTGACCTCAATAAAGGGCCATAACTCCGTCAAAATTTTGCAAAAAATGACAGGTAATAATCCCAAGCTAGATCTTGTCAATGATGATGTGCATACAAAATTTGGACGGCTTCTGTCAATTCGTTCTCAAGACATTGAGCGGAAACGAAATTTTGAAGTCAATCAAGGGCCGTAACTCCGTCAAAATTTTGCGAAAAATGACGGGTAACAATCCCAAGCTAGATCTTGTCAATGATGATGTGCATACAAAATTTGGTTGGATTCTGTCAATTCGTTCTCAAGATATTGAGCGGAAACGAAATTCTGTGGTCAATCAAGGGCCATAACTACATCAAAACTTTTGCGAAAAATGACAGGTAACAATCCCAAGCTAGATCTTGTCAATGTTGATGTGCATACAAAATTTGGTGTCGGATTCTGTCAATTCGTTCTCAAGATATTGAGCGGAAACGAAATTCTGACGTCAATCAAGAGCCGTAACTCCGTAAAAATTTTGCGAAAAATGACGGGTAACAATCCCAAGCTAGATCTTGTCAATGTTGATATGCATACAAAATTTGGTCGGATTCTACCAATTCGTTCTCAAGATATTGAGCGGAAACAAAATTCTGACGTCAATCAAGGGCCGTAACTCCGTCAAAATTTTGCAAAAAACGACGGGCAACAATACCAAGCTAGATCTTGTCAATAATGATGTGCATACAAAATTTGGTCAGATTCTGTCAATTCGTTCTCAAGATAATGAGCGGAAACAAAATTCTGAAGTCAATCAAGGGCCATAACTCCGTCAAAATTTTGCGAAAAATGACGGGCAACAATCCCAAGCTAGATCTTGTCAATGTTGATGCGCATACAAAATTTGGTCAGATTCTGTCAATTTGTTCTTAAGATATTGAGAGGAAACGAAATGTTCACGAAATGTTCACGGAATGACGGAACCACGGAATCACGGAACCACGGAAGGACAGGGTGAATCCAGTATAGCCCCACTTTTCCAAAGCGGGGCTATAATAACCCAAGATGGGATGCCACGTTCTGCGGCGTCACATCTGGGGCTATGCTGTTTGCCTATGTCCCACAAAAAATTTGTAAAAGTGCAGACTACTACAAAATCGTAGAGGCTACGGAGATCGTAGGAAGCTGTAAGAAGTCGTAGGAAGCCGTAGAATCGTAGGGGCATCGTAGGGTCACCCTTCGGAGAACGCACGAAAATGCAAAAAATGGCATCGTACGATCATCGCAAGTTAATCGTAGGGCAAATGTTACCTAGGCTTAAATGAGTTAACATAAAAGATATAGTAAAACCATTCAAACATGAAGGCATGGACATTTTTACTCAATAGAGGGATCAAATATGACTTTCCATTCACTGGCAGTTACAAGGCTCTGAAGATAGTGTTAACTTCACTTAAGCTTTCAACACTTCCAATTGAGAAGAAATCTTGATTTTTTCATGCTTTATTTCATTTCCATTGCAATATGAAAATCTAAGGATCTCGGAAGACTATATAGTTTTTCCGCCCAAAGTTTGATTGTTTCTGGCAGCTTCTGTGTTAATCTTATAGAATATATTTTGCTTTCTTCGTAAAATTAAAGGTTTGATTAATGCATCAACATAATGGAAACCTCTTTATGTTACACGCCTGCAGCATTAATCTGTGTCAAAGGGGGAAGGGGTCAGAATTTTTCAAAATATTATTTTGTCGGAAAACAACTTTTTTGCCATAGATTATCAAGAAAATACTATACTATGCTTATTGCAACCTAAAATTTTGGATAGAAACTATTTATGCACGAATAACAGGTGCATCATTTTTATCAGATTTATAGTTCTAAATAACCCGGTCCATCACTTTTGCAAAAACCTGTACCTCAAATATACTATGCAAAACAAATAAGCAACTTTTACTTTGAACAGTGACTCCATATGTTTTGTAGACATTAGGGAAGTTCTTCTGACAATTGCTTGCATGTATCAAATTAAGGTAAAACTAATCATTGTGTGGTGCTGAAGTAACGTTAGGTTTTAAGTCTATGGAGGCATATCTCAAATAAAACATAAACCATCAAAAATTGACAAACATATTTTGCACAGTATATTTATATGCATTATACGTGTATTCTTTATGTGTATACCTGTTAAAATAGGACAGATAGTCTGTTCATTCAGGTAGAACATACATATACAGTATATTTCCATAGCCTTGGTACATTACAAATAATAGAACTGAGCCCATTTATCGGTTTTGGGGCTTTTTGATAGTCTTCCCCCCCTTGCCCAAACATGACATTTTGATATAATATGTCATTTACAAAAATACAGTTGTGTTCAAAATATTTTGTTTGGGCAAGGGGGGGAACATAGACTTATAAAAAGTTTCCTATTTCCTATATGATACTGTATTAAACTAGAAGATTTTGTCCAATTTTTACAGAAGTCACTTCTTGACTCACAAACAACATTACATGTCTAAATACAACAGAAACTTACTTTTCGACTGAAATAAACTTCATTTAAGTGCCTGGAACTCACGATTTTGAAAATTTCTTGGGCAATCTCACTAAAGAAATCTTCCAAGATCCTTTCTAAATCATAAATTTCAATATTAGTTTGATTTTTGTCAGACCTTGGCAGCAACCACAAACATAGGTGAACCGCATCATGAGAAAACCAACAATCTGCATAGCTGAAAACAATGGCGCAGATCAGCTTCACAGTAACTGCGAAGCTAGTCAGCACCTTTGTTTTTGCTACTCAGATAGACAGCACAGTCGGGTTTGTGACGGACCTGTTTGAAATTTTCTCATGATGCAGCTCAGGTTTTCTCCTGACAAAATAAACTTAAGGAATAAAGAAACGCAACAAACACTTTGGGTTGCTGTAAGCAGGCTTTGTAATGAAAGTATGCTGTGTTACTCAACTTATTATATGAAAGCAATATCTAAACATCAAATTGCAGCAGGTTTAGCCACTTTGTTGGTAACGTATGCTTAATGGCGTGGGCGTAAGTGCACTCATCATCATCATCATATCCGTTTTATAGTCCGTTGTCCTCTACTGAGGGTTGGACTTGTTTGACAAGTCTCCTTCTTAGACGACCTCTCCACTCTGAGCGATTCTGAGGATCAGCAGTATCCATTCCTAGCTTTTTTCTGTCGTCTAACAACACTTCATCTCATGATTTCCTTGGCTTGCCAGATCTTTTCTGTGCAACTATGTTTAGCTTGCGTACTTGAGCAATCCAGCCTTTGCTGCGCTCTACGTGTCCATACCATCTCATTCTGCTGGAGCGAAGCACCACATCTATATCCTGGAGTCCAAGCTTTGAGAGAAGGGAGTCTGAGCTTACTTCATCATTCGCCTTGACATTACAGATCCAGCGGATCATCGCACGGTCATTGCGCCGTAGGCGGTTAAGTGTAGCCACAGTCATGGCCCATGTTTCTGCCGCATGCAGCATTACACTTCTCACACAAGTTGAATACACTCGACCTCTGGTCAAAAGTGGCAGATTGCGGTTGGTGAGGAGGGGGAGTAGCTGTCGGAACTTGCCCCAAGCGGATTTGCAACGCGTAACTGCAGCCAGTTCACAACCACCACCAGCAGAAAGCATGTCTCCTAGATAACAGAACTCTGGAACAGCCTCAACTGTTTCGTCATCAACCTGAACCTCCTTCACTAGTCTTCCATCTATTGGACGTGCCTTTCCCAGACATCGAGCACATCTGAAATCAGGATCAGGGCGTAAGGGGCCTTTGATTCCACTGCATTTCTTGTGGATCCAGGACAAGCAGCCACCACAGAAGATAGCATTTCTTCCTACACCTGTCTGACAGACGCCATAGGGATCCTTTCCAGATTTTTTCAGAAGGTCCAGATTGGGGCCAGAGACCATGATCTTTGTCTTCCCCATGTTCACTCGAAGGCCTTTCCTCTCCATCTCTGCTTACCATGTCTTCAGCTTAACCAGTAGTTCCTCCATGGACTCAGCACTAATCATCAAGTCATCTGCATACAACAGCTCCCAAGGGCAGCCTGTTCGGAACTCCCTGGATAAAGCCTCTAGCACAATGATGAAGAGTAGCGGACTTAGGACAGATCCTTGATGAACACCCACTTTGACACCAAACTCCTCACTGTATCCACTGCCAACTCTTACCCTACTTCTCACGTCTTTATACATGGACTGGACAAGGCGCACTAGCCACTCGTCGATTCCTAGTTTTCGCATTGCCCACCAAATGACATCCCGTGGGACCCGATCGAATGCTTTCTCCAGATCAATGAAGGCCATGTAGAGCAGCTTGTTAGCAGCTAAGGGCTTCTCTTGTAGTTGACGGACAATGAAAATCGCATCTGTAGTTCCACGACCTGACATAAAGCCACACTGCATCTCATCAATCTCAACTCTTTGCCACTGACCTACAGTAGCACACCATGTAAGCATGATCATTAAAAGTCGACTTTGAACACAAATCAATATTTATTTTTTCAAAAACCCTAAACGTGTTTGCAGATGTAACCACTGATCTGTTGCTAACTTAATGTTATGATATTGGACGTTTAACGTCATCAACGTCAATGGGAAAAAATGCTTAAAAGTCAGTAAAATTTTATTGGGCTTGCGTTTTAAAATGATTATTTTTGTAAAATTATGTCATTCAAATTTCATACGACAATGAAACGTCCATGATAATGTCAAAATCCAGCATCCTTCATTCAAGAGAAGGCCATTATGTTCTTCAATTTTTCTGGATTGAAAATGATCAACAGGCAAACTTTTGATTACAGTACGCAAATTGATTGTTTACTCAAAGCAGATTATCCGCTTTCCCCAAGTTTGCATAACGTCATATTCTGTTTAACGAACGGCAAAACAACTCTCCGATTACCAAATTCTATGGTAACTGTAACGTCAGTGATGTTAAAAAAGCATGTCGTGTCGTATCTTGGTTCGATAGATACCGTTCAGCACAAATTGTCCTCATCGAACAATTTAAATGACGTCAAATGCTCATTCTTCATCATTGTAAACTTCAGCATTCAGTTAACCAGTTTTAACGCAACATGGGATGGCACCTAAGTATGCAATGATGCTAGTCTTTATTGCACATTATCAAGTCGACGTCAGGTAACTCAACATGCAAAGGATTGGGCATTTTCACCTTTGCCCAGACGTTTACGTCACCATTTACGTTTTCATGTATTTTGACGTTTTGTCGTTATTTTTATCAATAAAATGACATTTTCTCATTTCATCTTTTGCATAAAGTAGTTAGTAAGTCATTTCTAAAACGGATTTATCAAACCATCAACTACTTTTGAAAAAGTTGGAATTTCTTGTGTTGCATATTTTAATTCTTTAAGTATATATACTGTACCTACCAAGTTTGGCAGAGCCTTGAAAAAGTTTTCCGGAATGTGGTCGAGCTTGTTGTAGGCAAAGTCTATGAAGGACAGGAAGACTCCGTAATCCCCATGCAGTTCCGGCGTGATCTCCTTCAAATTTTCTCTTGACCTGAAACAAAGATGACGAAAACTTGCACATGCAATATACAAAGAATTTTTTCAAAAGCAGAAACTGAAAATTTCATTGGAAAAATGTTGATATTTTTAATAATTTTGCTGAAAACATTAATTGTGGGTACATGTTAGAACCGCCTCACCGAGCTAACAAGTACCCACAATCTATGTTTTGTATCAAAAATAAGAAAAATTGATATACAAGAAAAATTGATATACCCCTGCAAATGCCAGTTTGTTTTTTGTCTATACAAAAGTGGGATTTAAGGAGGTATACATTACACGTAATGGTGCCCTTTTTGAGGTACACAGACAAACAGTATAGCTCCAGATGTGACGCCCTATACCATGCAGTGTCCCATCTGGAGTTATACTGTTTGCTTTAAAGAATTTTATGGCAAAAATAAAATAAAATAAAATAAAAAAATAAAATCATTCCTGCTAGACATAGAAAGGAAAGTGGAGTCACCCAAATGATAATGATGGACAAGTCCATTTATCACAAATGAGCTACTGCGTAAGAAATCCAACCAGAGGACCAATGGTCCTGTAAACGCTCACCTGAGATCTGCTGCATATACCAATAAACATGTATGAATATTATGGTATTTTATTCCAGTGCAGGGGCAGATGAAGCCCTTGGGCCATTTTCTTTTTTCTGAATCTTCAATATTCTGTCCATTTGCCAATTTCCTGCTGGCTTTTCCCTTCAAATGACATTTTAACAGTTTTCCCAATTCAAAGGCATAGGCAACCCATGTTGACCTTGCCATAAACTTGGTCAAGGTCATCACAGGGTCCTGATTTATATATACATTAAAGTACTTTAGCCATCGATGCTTCATGCCAAGTTTCCTTGAAATCAGTCTATTGGTTTCAGAGAAGAAGGTTTTTGATGGGTTTTTACGATATATGGGCATGGCGGCCATCTTTGTCATGTGACCTAGATTATTTATATACACATTGATTCACCCATTCTATAGATGCTTCACAAAAAATTTGGCTTTGATTGGCCAAGCGGTTTCAGAGGAGAAGACGTTTGAATATTATGGAAATATACATGTATATTGCCGCGGGGTGGGGGCACATGAGCCCCTGGGGTCCAATTTTTTTCAGAATCATTAATATTCAGTCCTACTTCCCATTTCCTGCAAGACTTTCACTTTAAATTACATTTTAAAAGTTTTCCCCATTCCAATGCATTGGTGACCTATGTTGACCTTGCCGTAAAATAGGTCAAGGTCATCACAGGGTCATGATTTATATACACATTGTAGTGCTTGAGCCATCAATGCTTCATGCCAAGTTTTGTTGAAATCGGTCCACCGGTCCACCGGTTCTGGAGAAGAAGATTTTTGAAGGGTTTTTACCATATATGGGCATGGCGGCCATCTTGGTCATGTGACCTGGATTATTTATATACAGATTGGTTCCCCCTTCCCATAGATGCTTCACTTAAAATTTGGCTTTGATTGGCCAAGCGGTTTCAGAGAAGAAGATGTTTGAATATTATGATAATATACATGTATATTGCCCCGGGGTGGGGGCGGATGAGCCCCTGGTGCCCAATTTTTTTCAGAATCATTAATATTCAGTCCTACTGCTCATTTTCTGCAAGATTTTTCCTTTAAATGACAATTTAACAATTTTTCCCATTCAAATGCAAAGGCGACCTATGTTGACCTTGCCATAAAATAGGTCAAGGTCACCGCAAGATCATGATTTATATATACATTGTAGTGCTTGAGTCATCGATGCTTCATGCCAAGTTTGGTTGAAATCGGTCCAGTGGTTCCGGAGATGAAGATTTTTGAAGGGTTTTTACCATATATGTGACCTGGATTATTTATATATACATTGGTTCCCCCTTCCCATAGATGCTTCATGTAAAATTTGGCTTTGATTGGCCAAGCGGTTTCAGAGAAGAAGATCTTTGAAAATTGTGGACGACGGACGGACGGACGACGGACGGACAACGGACGGACGGACGACGGAGCATGGGTATACTATAAGCTCACCTTGTGAGCCTGACGGCTCAGGTGAGCTAACAACATGCATAGGCAAAATAAAGGAGCAGATCAGCTGTACAGTAACTGCACAGCTGATCAGTACCATTGTTTTTGCCCCTTAGATAGAACATTGTGTCTTCTTTCTGAATCTGAAATTTCAAGCTTTTAGACTACTTCTGTGGCTGTAGAGCTTGGTTTGTGTCCGATCTAGTTGGAAACACAGATTGTTGGCTTTCTCATGCTGCTTCTCAAATGTGTTACAACAGCTTACTTGAGACAGTGTCTGTGTCCGGGGCAGAGGTAAAGGTCAAGTTTCTGGTTGAATTTACTCTTGATCTTCAGCAGGCCTGTCTTATCAAGATGGCTGTCCAATAGCTCCTGAATCACCTAAAATATTACAAAAACATACCTATGCAATACACAGAGATTTTTTTCAGCTATAAAAATGGAAAATTTCCAGTTGAAAAAACGATATTTTTCTTAATTTTGCTGAAAACATAGATTGTAGGTATATGTTAAAGCTGCTTCATCAAAAATAAAAAATCAAAATCACTCGGTCCTGATGCCCCTAAAAATTACTGGACTCTCCCAAATGATAGTGATGGGCAAGTCCATTTGTCATAAATGGGTAAACTAGATACATACCAAAGCATAAGCGACCAGTTTATTCTTGTTGGAGAGGAACTCCACCCTCCTGCCCCACCCTGTAGACTTGTACATGGTTCCTATCAAACTAAAGTCGAGATTAAGGAAGTATTTCCAGAAGCCCAGTCTAAACAGCTGTCTTAGGCCCTCTTCAAGCTGAAAATTGGTATAGACATTAGAGCCTTTGCATGACCAAACCAACAATTTTGTTTTTTTTTACTAGGTCTGACACAAACCGGCCTGTAAAGTCACAGAAGCAGGCTAGAACTTTGCAATTTCGGATCTAAGAAGAAGAGGGATTATAACATCAGTATAGCGAAAACAAAGGCACTGATCAGCTTCGCAGTTACTGCGAAGCTGATCTACGTCTTTGTATTCGCATATGCAGATTGTTGGTTTTCACATGCGGCGGCTCATTACGAAAACATTTCCAGACAATACAAAGATTTTTTCTTGCAGAAAAATCTTGAACATTTCCATTTGAGCCGTGACGCGACAAAACCGGTCTTCGGGGTTTCCGACCAGGTCCGACATAAAACGGTCTGTGCAGTCTCAGAAAATGGTTAGAAGCGTGAAATTTCGGAATTAGGAAGAAGAGAAATTGTACTATCCGAGTGGCGAAAACAAAGGCGCTGATCAGCTTCGCAGTTACTGCGAAGCTGATCTGCGCCTTTGTTTTCGCATAGGCGAAATTCCGGTTTTCTCACGATGCGGCTCATTTTATTTTGGCTAAATCTATAGATTTTGGGTACATATTAGAACTGCCCAGCTGTATTTATATCAATTGCTCAGATAAATTTTTAAAACCAGAGGACCAATGGTCCTGTAAATGCTCACCTGAGATCTACTATATACTCAAATCCAAAAACTTCCAAGCCTAAATACAGTAATGACATATTATGTAACAAAATTTGTAGAGCTTGAGAACCTGATGCTTCTTGCCTTTCCTATGCCTTTTTTGTTCTGGATAAGAAGATTTTTTAAATTTATAGCCATCTTCGTCATGTGACCTTGACCATTTATATAAGCTTTTATTCCCCCTTCCTAAGGAAGCTTCACATGAATTTTGGCTTTTTTGCAAAGCAGAACATGGAAGTAGACAACGACGCTAATGCCAGAGCATGGCCATCCAACAAGCTCACCTGTGAGCCTTCCGCTCAGGTGAGCTAATAATACAAACTGCCCCTATACATGCAAGTGCGCTCATCAAACTAATAACACCTGAGTTGAATTATACTCATGATTTTGATAAAACCAAACAAAAATGACAACTCACTGCTACTCTCACACCATGAAAGCAGTAACAAATAAATGAAGAATAGCTTAAAAATGTTAACCCTAGACCCCCTCTAATCACTGAGTCACATAATCGCCTTTCTGACACAGTGTGTCAGAGATTGTACTCATCAAATAACTGCTATTGGACAAAACATTACCTTAATCTTGTTGGTTTCACTGTAGACACCAGTCGGGAACAGTTTCTGTGGGTTCTTGGGAAGAAATACCTGGATACAGACCAAATGATTTGATTTTTTTTATCATATAAACACAATAGCCAAACATTATTAATAAGGTATGCTTTAACAGAAGCAAAAGTTTCGCTTTTTTTTGTTCAATCGCAATTAACTTGCTTGAGTTTAAGTAGCAGTCATTCAATGCTTCATAGCATCACTTGTACATTATTATCTATTTGAAATTGCAGAACTATTTTCCTAGTTTTGGAACGGCTCTTAGTCAATTTTACTCAACAATTGTTGGCATTTTATCATTTATAAGTAGAATAAATTACAGGTTTTGTGCAGATCTAAACCTGAAATTTCAATTTATTTAGGCTATTTGAGTATCTCTGAGCAGTTTAAATTCTATGCTCAGCTGAGTTGAGCATGAAAAAAGTTTTATAACCTCGGGACCAGCTCATTCATATTAATTCTGCTTGAATATAAAACAATATAAGATCTCACAAGTGTGTCATGCAGCATAGTCATATCATAAAATTCTATCATCTAGCAAATAAGATCATTAGAAAACTGGCTTTTTGAATATGCAAAAACAAAGCCGCAGCTCAATTGTGCAGTAACTGTACAGCTGATTGGTGCCTTTGTTCCTGCTTCATGGATAGTACAATCCACCTTTTTCTAAAATCTGAAATTTGAAGCTCATAGTATTTTTCTGTTTTGATACATGCCAGTCTTTTCTTCTTAAATCTGAAATTTGAAGCTTCTAAACCTTCTGTGATTGTACAGGCTAGCTTGTGTCAAGCATGGTCAGAAACAGAGAAGACCAGGTAGAGAGTATATAAAACTTTTTTCATGCTCAACTCAACAGAGCATAAAGTTTAAATGGCCCATAAATGACCAAAATAGCCCAAATTGAAGGTTCAGAATGCCAAACCTGTAATTTATCCTGCTTATAAATGTCAACATGCCAACAATTGTTGGCATTTTAACATTAACGAGCAGGATAAATATTAGTCTCAGCCTGGCTGAGCATGAAAAAAGTTTTATAACCTCAGGGCCAGCTTTCTCGAATCACAGCTCTTAGCAATCTTACCGCTGGATAAGAAGCAAGAAGGTAGTGCCAGGACCACAACAATAGTGAGGAATTCTGGTCTACAGTCGCTGCCTCAGAGGCAGGAATTCCAGGGGCATCCAACAGGTGGGCAAGTCGACTGAGGTTCCACTGATCCACGTTGCTGACCCACTGGTTCATGGTATAGTCATGGAGCTCAGACTTGATCTCTCTCTTGATCATGCTCACAAATTTGTCTTTATTAAACAGCTTGACATTCTTCTTTCCTGACTTGGGGTCTTTAAGGAAACAAAAATAGAAGATGGATGGATGGATGGATGGATGGATGGATGGATGGATGGATGGATGGATGGAGGGAGGGAGGGAGGGAGGGAGGGAAGGAAGGAAGGAAGGAAGGAAGGAAGGAAGGAAGGAAGGAAGGAAGGAAGGAAGGAAGGAAGGAAGGAAGGAAGGAAGGAAGGAAGGAAGGAAGGAAGGTTTTCCAGGCATATTTAAGGATTTTTGTCTATTTAGATTTTTGACAATGACAGATGAAAGGATAGATGATGGGAACAAATACTGATGAGGTTAAAAAAATGCTACACTATAAGTCTGTGTTTTTCTTGAAAACTGGGAGACCCAAGCCGGCCAAACTTTTGCAAACACATTTATTATAACTGTGTAATTCACACACAAAAACTTGATCCAAAAAGTTCCATTTAAGACAAAATCTAATGTCACCATACCAAAGTTTTGTGCATCCCATGCATGCAGTGCTACCTCATTAACTAGATTAAATCCTTTGAATACATGTGACAGTTGGAAAACAAATCATTTTTTGCCAATTGGTCAGGACAGTGTTTGTTTGATCCAATGAAAAGACCAACTAATGGAAACAGGGTTCACGCTTTAGAGATGCTCCTGTGTGGGTTTTATTAATATAATGTAGCTTTATGTTTATTTTTATTATTTTTTTTTTCAGAAACAATGTGTAAGGGTGACAGGGACATGCACTGATAGGGCACATCCAGATGTGCCATGTCTAACTACCATGAGGCAGGATATTGTCATCTGTCCATTACGAAAACTTGCCCATGCAATAAACAGAGATTTTTTGAGCTTTAAAAATTGAAAATTTTCGGCTGAAAAATTTTGATATTTTTCTTATTTTTGCTCAAAACATAGATTGTGGGTACACATTAGAACCGCCTCAACGCCTCGTTGAGGCGGTTCTAACGAGTACCCACAACCTATGTTTTGGAGCAAAAATAAGAAAATAGGTATACCCCTGCAGACCCCAGTTTTTCTATATAAAATGGGGTTTAAGGGGGTATTCATTGCATGGACATGTTTTCCTGATGTCAATGTCAGCTTCAAGACATGTTTTTGAAGGCGGAACCCAAAAGTCATTTCGTTGTTGGTTATGAAAATATGCCTACAAGACGGTACAACAATAAAAGGTGTTAAAAGAACCTGTAGCACCTATAGCCATCAATGTCTTTTATGAGGCCAAAATCATACCCAGGATCGTTTGAATAACTACTAATAGTCGATAATGAATTATACCGTTCAAGGAAATCCAAAGTCCAGGAATTTTAATGAATTTAAGATAAAAAATAATGAATATATTTATTATCATGATGCGGCTCAATTATTGATTTTTAAATTAAGATGACCTATGTTGTAGTGTTTTGTTAATCTCGTCAGCATATTCGCTGACTTGGTTAGCCTGCTGCTATGATGTGCTAAATACATGTTATCCATAAGGCAGCTTAGGCTGTTAAAAGTTCGTAAACCTCTCTTGGTGTCATTATAAGTACTAAAATGAAAGCGACAAACAAATGCAGATAAAAATAGACCTACTCCAAGTAACACAGAGATGGTGATAGTTAGATGTTGCCAGGCTGCCCATAGTGGGATATTGCAGCGTAGCCAATGACAAATCGGATGGGAGAGCCACCATACCAGCTCCTAAAAAATATAAACATTTTTGGTGAGTATTACTGATATATTAGCCACATCATGAGAAAAACGGAGTTTTTCCTATGCGAAAACAAAGGCGTAAGTCAGCCGTGCAGTAACTGCACTGCTGATCAACGCCTTTATCTTAGATAAACAGATAGTATCAGTGCCTTTATCTTCGATAAACTGATAGTACAATTCCTCTGCACGACTGCACAGATCTGTTTGTGTCGGACCTGGTCAAAAACCACATTGTTGGTTTTCTCATGATGCAGACCATTTTTTTTTGTACCATGACATTGGCATTAATGGGTAGGTCTCAGGCTTACTCAAAAATCCAAAAGTAGGGGTAAAAATCAAATACTGCTCAGCCTTACCAGTAAAACTTATCCCCCTGTCACCAAACAGAGTATCTTCTACATTATCAAGCAGAGAATACATTCTCATCTCCAAGGCTGAAAAATAAAATACACAGCTTTTGGATAAACAACCAATAGACCTTCAGGAGCCAATAGACCCTGGTGCACCATGCCGGGGATTTTTGAAGGGTATAATTTTCTGAAAGCCCATCCAATCCCCTTCAAAATGACACTTGTTAGACCTCTGACCGTTGGGGCGTTTGGACGTAGCGGCCTTTTGAATGTGTTACGTACATGACATGTTGCAAATTTCATGAGAATTACCATAAAATCAACATTTGGTATATTTTTATGAAGTTTAGTGTTAAAGCAGACACACAAATGAGCAAATAGGAAAAGAATTACTTAAACATATGCTTTTACGAGGGGTGATCGGAAAGTACGTATAAAAATGCTGTAAAATGAGTTTGCATCAACCGATTGATATGAAATTTAGTACGAATAAACATTGGTCCTTTTGTAATCAAATGCCATTCTCATTTTAAAACAATGACGTCAGACGTTCATGCACGAGGCAGCGTTATGACGTCACTTTACGTGACCCGGCACACCTGTACCCCTGGGTTGACTTTGTTAGTGTATTCGGGTGGGGGTGGGAAAGTTGGTCGACATTTTTAAATGGAAACTAATTTTCTAACATTAATTGACCATTTTTGGAAAACATACGGCATTCTGATGCTTTATCTACTAATACGGTGAAATTGAATTCAACAGTTTAGCGTAAGATATGCAAGAACGTTGATTGCATTTTGTAAACTTAAATTCAATACCTTGTTTTCTGGCCGACGTTTAACGAAATGATAAAAGACTGGCATAAACTGTAAGTAGTAGAGTCAAGTTCAAGAATAGATATGTTTCGAGCTTGCAGTAAATAAATACTTTTAAAAAATGACTTCCCGAAAATGCAACATTTTCGAAAATCTTAACAGTTTTGTCTATTTGACACAGTCGGTATTTGCAAGACTCTACAGACAAATCCATTCGATAAACAACCTCGTAACTTTACGAATAGAAGCCGTGTACATTGCAGTTAATAAGTATCAAATAAAATGTGGCCATGCGCAATCAAAACGGGTGTAACAATACTTTGAACTAAGAAGTATTTTAAAATAAGAATAAAATTTCGATGTTACGTTGCGCCGCATAACGTTAGGCGGTGTTTCCATAACGACAGCTGCAACGCACGTGCGCGTTTTATGCATGCATTATTGCAATCAATTAATTGCATATATATTGCTGCATTATTTGATGAAATTTCATTTCGAAATAACAAAAGATAAAGAAATGACAACATTTTTATACATACTTTCCGATCATCCCACGTATATGAGCATAATTCATTGTACCACGTATGGTAGCGTATGTAACGAAATATGCAGTAGACGTTCCATATGAACAAACAATACATCGAATACTAACGCAAATAAACAAACTGATTGTGTGGACATATTTTTGAATAAAGTCTGTTGTCCGAATAAGTTCACCCAAAAGCGTGTGCTTTGTTTGCAGCTGCATGTCATATATTGAAACTTGTGTCGTCCCCACTTGCCAGTATACTTATGTCAATAACTAAATCATACTCAGTCATTCTCAAAGGGACACTGGTAAATAGTACAATTCAGCAAAACATTCAAATTAAAACTTGGCATTGTCTAAATGGCAAACTTATCATAAACCAATGACATCTTATTAATTGTTACCGAGTGCTTTGTCATTGGTAACGTAGATAACGGCAAAATACCGTAAGAACATTCCCTTCATACAGAGGGCTGAGGTGGAATGAGTTGTGAGAATTTGCTTTCGAAATAATAAATTTAGTGTTTGCAAATACGTCTGTTGTCCAAATTATTTAACCAACAATGTTTGGACTTTGTTTCAACTGTATCCCGTTGAGTGAAACTTGTACCGTTGTTGCTTGCCCACATACACGTATTTGACAGAGACGTATTTGAAAATACATAATATACTTTCTTGAAGTGTCATTGGGGGAAACACTCAATTCAATGACGCATTTTCAGTTTAAAATTGCCATTGTTTTAATGGTTACAAGCTTAATACTAACACAACCTTAATGCATGTCGCCTAGTGTCTTGTTATATGGTAATGTAGATGATTGTTCTATTGTAATTATATCTAGTGAATTTCATGATTGATTGATTGATTGAAAGATTATAATATTATAATATTATAATGATGGTCAAAAAACACTGAAACCATTTTAGAGCCAAATTCTGAAATCTAAGATGTGTTTTATTTTTGTTCAGATTCATAAGCGTTTAGGAATCTCAGCCCTTTTTGTATGAGTGGAAATGACTTAAGGACATATGTATGCAAGCAAAATGTGAAGGTGGATTGATCAACTTTAGCCATAGTTATGTGACATAGACTTAAAGCGGGTGTGTAACAAGGCACCATAGGGCTAAACTTGTTGAATCTACATAAAAATGAGCCTTGCAGATATGTCTATTCAGTATTGACGTCAAGATTGGCGTCATCAAGGCTTTTAAGGTCAGGGTGTTGTAAAACGTCGTTATGCAGCGTTACGTGCAATGTTGCTTTGCGACGCCAGCGGAATGAGAATCGACGCTCTCATGTCGCACCTTTTTGAACCGGATAAAGCTAAAGCTTTTGCGTCATTTAGTACGAATTTAACATTTTTCTCCATTAAAGAATGTGACAAATTTTCACCAAATCACAGAAAATGAGTATTTCTGCCGTAAAAGGTATTTATTGTAATTCTTGCGTCAGTCGCACATTGAAATACAATGCGTGTTTGCGCCACGACGTTACGTTACGTCGCGGAAAATACCAAAAACGCGCTACCATACATATCAAAACCTCAAATAGCATGAAAACGAGCACGGTTGTCAAGGACTTTTTCTCAAGCAACCTGTTCCTGATTCACGCAGATAATATCAGTTTTCAAAAAAAAATCATCGTGGATTTTAGGAGAAAAATATGTTTATGTGTGAAATCCGACATCTATATTCCTTTTCCCATTGAGTTCAATGGCAAAAATGGTGTTTTTGGATTGCCTGTAGCTCAAAAACTAATCCGGTAGTCAAGGAATATTTTTGCATATTCCGATGGGGGAACATTTAATACAGCGATATGCAAAAAGTAAGAAAATTCCATCGTGGCGTTTTTTACAACACCCTGACCATCCAATGCATATTAGGTGTATAACCAATCAAAAGGAACACAACCTCAAGGAGTCGCGCTTAATGTTGCCTCCAATGGAGAAAAACGCTCACAGTGGTGGTGGTACAGTGTCGAGCCCAGGAGTGAGAACTTGGTTGTTCGAAACTTTCTTTACCGTGAATTTTCTACAAGTACATGGAAAAAACAAAAATGACAACAAAGGAACTGTAATATATCTACTCCATCTAACACCAAGTAAGAATTTAATCCAAACAATCACTATTTAAAACAATCAGTAGCAAGCAACAATGGTGTTATGGGACAGAAAACACTTAACAGCTGCTCTCTTTATCACAAAAATTTGTCATTTTTGTGCATTAACTGTCTGCGATACAACAAGCTACATGTACTTCATTTAGATGGATACAGTTCTGCAGTTTACATGCATAAAGAAGAGCCAGATCAGAACAGAACTCCCATTCCCATGACAATGTATATAATTGATGGGTGAAAGTATTATGGTCATTCTAGCGGTTATATTTTTGATCGCATCTCCTTTTAACTATGACATAAGCTGCCCTTGACAAATGTTACACGAAAGATGGTGAATTTGTAAGTGTGGCCATTCTATAGCACCTTCAATATCTTATTTAAACTTCTGTAAGAAGTACATGTTCATATGTAAGTCAGGAATGAAAATCCCATTACTGGTGTGTCTGGAAATATTGTTTATGTAGGGTGGGCTGGGGCCAGACCCTTCGCTCAGTCAACTGAGGTTAATATGGCAGATTTCTTTTGCTCCAAAGTTTCTTTGTTTGTTTGAATTGATGCTTAGCGTCCCAGTCAACAGCTATTGTCATGTCGGGAAGTTGCCTTCATTTTATGGGACTTATACCCAAAATTAGGACGTCATGACATCCAAAGATTGCTTCAAATATAACCACCCAACTAAACCATTGAGGCATATGTATGAATGGCTTGACTTAACCACATTTTCTTGAGAGGCTCATACCTGAGCGGTTAACCAGTAATCAGCTGATCATTCAGTCAGTAGTTTCAGTTGTGTTACATGTGACCCTAAAAAGGTACAAGTAGGCAATGGTCAGGAAAAGGCGCAGTCAGACAGAAATTCTCACTCCAAAAACCGAGGTGTGGAAAAACTAAATTGACAATTAGGCACTTAAACTAAGAAAACATATAGCAGGCTGTATCTATGGTGTAGTTTTCTTTTTTTTGTGAAAGAATGGATACACGTAATAAGCAAATCCACACGAATACACAACTTTCATTGCTTCACAATGTCCCAGGTTCGTATTTCTTTTGTGGTCCTACGTGTATTTGTTTTAGGTTTTGGTGTCGATTTCTGAAGTCACACGGAAGTAGTTAAGTTCAGGTAGTTGTATGTCCACCTTTAGTGAAATAGCTGCTCACTCAGCTAACATAATGTTCTTTAGAGCCTTCACTTTACGATTCATTTGATACATATGATATATTAAATCGATCGTAGTAGACTGACGTCACAGATTTGCCATGAACATTATGAAGGAAGTGAATGTATTTGACCAATCGCAACACTGGAGAGTCATTCAGTTTTATAACGGTAAATCTGTGACTTGAGTCTACGATCATAATATAATTATACAATAATGTGAATACGCAAATAAGCTTTAATAATTTTGTATTTTAGTAAAGTATGTGACCGTTATCATGAAGCATGATCTGTAGTTGATTTTTGTGTGCTTTTAATACCTTTCAGGACAGATATTCAATAAATTTAATTTCCTAATTGAAATAACTGTGAGAGAAAAATGATAATCTGCAATTAATCATAAGTATATGATTTTATAGTGAAAATACAAAATTGTTACATACATTACCATGACATTACGTAAAATATGTTACCATTATCATGAAGCATGATCTGTAGTTGTTTTCTTTTGTGTGTTTTAAATACCTATGGAAGTTTTATTTTGAAAACTGGGATGTTGTTCAGGAAAGGAAGTGTCTTTTGTTCTGTTTCTGCTGGGATTTGTTTATTAAAAGGCATATTATTTAAATGGGGGGGGGGGGGGGGGGGGGGGGGGGTAGGGAAGACAATCGGCAACTGTGGAGTGATGGAAGGTCACAGAGATCTCTACTATATGTCATTTTAAAGGGCAAGGACTGTAAATAACTATAATATAAATTATATTTTGGTATTTTGTCTAAGCTATATTTTATCAGAAACGAAACACGGTGGATATTCCAAAATACATGGGTTATTTACATTACTTCTGTTGTACCAGTAGTCATGAAATCTAAATATTATTGAATTTGGTCCCGTTAGATTAGGTAACATCTCTGCTACATATTTAAAGGTAAAGTTCTTGTCAAATATTTGCTTTTTTCATAAATTTTGGTGATCCCCTTAGCAGCTTGCATTTAAAAATCGTACGTTAGGAACGTACGTAACACGCTCTGGCACGATAAAGCCCCAGCAGTCAGAGTGCTAACAAGTGGTATTTAGTAGCTTAGGGTACTGGCTTTCAAAACATATATGTCTACCAAAATCCCCGGCATGGTGCACCTCTGCCATATACTATGTGATAGCCTACAACAGCTACAGTAAGGTCATACAGTGGTTGTCTTATCAGTGACATATTAGAGATGCCGTTGCTTCAGCCTGCAAGCCCTGACTCATGGTCCACATGGGTTTTTAATATTAGCTTTCTTCAGCTCCAGTCCAAGGCTCAGCATTACTGTTGATACCTCATGCCTGTTCTATCAAAGTGCTTTACGCCTTGTTAAAAGTCCCTTGATGCAGACTTGTGCTATAATTTATACATGTAATTGCCAAACTATATTCTGTTTTGTTTAATTTATTGCTTTATGTCCTTGTCAACAACCAATGTCCCTACATTACCATAGCTGTTGACTCGTACGTAAAGCATAAAACATACAATAACTGTTTTTCGCAATCAAACGCAAGTCTATGTTGAGAGACTTTCGCATGTTTTTTAAAGAACTGTGATTAACTAACCTGATGGTAGAGCAGCCACAGTGTAGCCACAATTCTTTATCTTCTTCGAATCTGAGGACTCTTCGGCCAAGCCATCAGTCTGTCGCCGGAGCTGCAAGAAGGGGAAATCAAGTATGAGCTACTCCCTAGGAGAACCTGCATTAAATTGTGAGATTTGGGACATACCAGACACAAGCTGAGATTAGACCAGGGCCCAGTTGTTCAAAACCTCATTAGTTTAACGCCGCCGTTAAGCCCTCAATGTGTTATCAATATATCGACTTCAAAAGCAAATGCACTGTAATTTTTTGTTGAAAAAAATATATGTGAGAATTCTTTGCATTGCATTGCAAAGGACTCTCACATTTTTACAACAAAAAATAACAGTGTATTTGAAATATTCATGTTTGAAATTTAAACAAATCGTTAAATAATGATGTAACATGTTGTTAATTTTGAACAAGTGGGCCCAGATAAAGAATAGGGCTAGAGCTTGAAAATTTAGATTGGGTCCTAAGTCTGTTGCCAGAGTTGTAAGAAGGCAAAATATTATGAAAGCCTGTGCATGAGGAAACCAACAATTTGGGGTTCTGACCAGGTCAAACACAAACCTACCTGTAGAGTCACAGATTAGGGCTAGAAGCTTCTAATTTCAGATGAAGGAAGAAGAGAGATTGTACTATCCATGAAGCGAAAACAAAGTGGGGAGTGAGATCATCAGGATAACACTTCCATGAAGTATATACCCATTATACCCCACTTTTATTTATACACCTCGCCAAAAGTTTAGCATATTCTAGTTTTATAGTGCTTAAGCAAAATGGCCTTAAAATTATTCCCAAAGCATATTACGACTTCAGCATTCATTGATTTATAAAGAAAGCATTTCGTAGCAAAGAACAAATGACAGTTTTGTCTCGGCCTATCAGATTTTGTAAATTTTTGGATATGTTAATAATGCATTATTTTAATGATAAGCCATGTTTCTAAATGCTGAATTTTGCACACTATGCAAAAAAATGCATTATTTTAATGATAAGCCATGTTTCTAAATGCTGAATTTTGCACACTATGCGTTTTGTCAGCACAAAATTTACCCCATGTCAAGGAAAAGTATGTTGGAACAATCTGTTATAAACAAAACCAGGAGACCTGGCCTCAACCACTGACATTTCCGGAAGGAATAAAAATGTAAAGAAAGTATAGCAAAATTTCGATGTTTAACATTTTGAAAACAAGTTTGTTTTTAAAGATGTCTAATACCTATACCTCAAATGACATGATAATAATGTTATACCACAATATTATTCTATCTATTGTCTAAAGATTATAATAACTTTTGGTTGAAAATATTGAAACAGAGTACTTTAAGACAAGATTTTGAAAAAGTGTTGAAAATAACTTTTTTCAAACTAGTGACTTATCTTTTGTCACTCAGTATCTAACTAACAGCCAATCTGAGAAGGCCAAATTATATTTTTTTCATGCTCAACTCGACTGAGCATGAAAAGAGTAACACACATTAAGCAGGTTTTTGCCCTTCACCCAACCACAAGAAGCAAAATCTGACACTAATTGTACATCATTTTAAAAGGTTTTTATCATATCTTAATTGAGCTTTCGCATAAGAAAAACAACAAATTCGGTTTCTGACCATGTCCGACACAAACAAGCCTGTACAGTCACATAAGAAGGCTAGAAGGTTGAAATTTCCGATTTAAGATGAAGAGGGATTGTACTATATAAGTAGTGAAAACAATGACCCTGATCACTGCACAGCTGATCTGCACCTTTGTTTTCGCATATGCAAATTGTTGGTTTTCTGATGGGGTGTCTCAGTTAAAAGTCATATGATAAAACGAATCTTACACTTGTGGTCATCTAATATGAAATTCATTAAACTCGCCACAGGTTCGTTTAATTTTAAAATTTCATTTAAAATGACCATTCCTGTTAGATTCTCTACTTTATTAGATGTGGTCGTGCAGTTTTGATATACATGTATTATTGCAGAAAATGGATTACAATATGTGCTAAAATATCTTATTTTATGTTATTTTGGGCCAAAATTTTCAAGTTTAATAGATGTTAACATGCAGCACAAGCAAATACCAAACAATAAAATAGCTGCATCATGAGAAAATCAACATTGTGGTTTCCAAACAGGTCCCGCACAATCCCGTCTGTGCATTCACAGAAGATAGCTAGAAGCTTGAAATTTTGGATTTAGAAAGAAGAGGAATTGTACTATCCATAAAGCGAAAAAAAAAAAGCCACTGATCATCTTCCCAGTTACTGCCCAGCTGATTTGCGTCTTTGTTTTCGCATATAGAATTTTGGTTTTCTCATGACGCGGCTCAAATAAAGATATTTATCTTGTTTTAATATGTTTTTTAATTACCATCAGAAATCAAAATCAGTTTGGACACAGATCATGCCTAACAATTTGTCAAGCCCGACATGTGTTCAAACTGTTTGCAAATACTGTAGATCCAGAAATATTCGGGAGAACTTAATTTTCGCTAATATTCGCGAATTGGTTACTTCGCTAATAAAGAGTCACTATAAACTTTACAGAATGCATGGACACTAACTCGCGAATTCTAGAACTCGCTAATAATCCAGAAATAGAAAATTCGCGAAATAAAAGTCACACGAAAATTTCCGAATTTACAGTATAAGTATAACAAGCAGAAAAAAACACTAGCAGAAAGCTTAACTCATGCGGTGAAAGCGCATAATACCATAATAAGCTGTCAAAATAAACATGCAATCTTACACCGGTATAACCATATTACCTGGCCTGACCTGGTATAGGTTTTCCCTCCAAAGTCTGAGAACTGAAAGCCATGGTTCATATATTGACGTTATAAAGCCATGGTTCATATATTGATGTCATAAAGCCATGGTTCATATATTGACGTTATAAAGCCATGGTTCATATATTGACGTTATAAAGCCATGGTTCATATATTGATGTCATAAAGCCATGGTTCATATATTGATGTCATAAAGCCATGGTTCATATATTGATGTCATCAAGCCATGGTTCATATATTGACGTTATAAAGCCATGGTTCATATATTGACGTCATAAAGCCATGGTTCATATATTGATGTCATAAAGCCATGGTTCATATATTGATGTCATAAAGCCATGGTTCATATATTGATGTCATCAAGCCATGGTTCATATATTGATGTAATAAAGCCATGGTTCATATATTGATGTAATAAAGCCATGGTTCATATATTGATGTCATAAAGCCATGGTTCATATATTGATGTCATCAAGCCATGGTTCATATATTGATGTAATAAAGCCATGGTTCATATATTGATGTCATAAAGCCATGGTTCATATATTGATGTCATAAAGCCATGGTTCATATATTGATGTCATAAAGCCATGGTTCATATATTGATGTCATCAAGCCATGGTTCATATATTGATGTCATCAAGCCATGGTTCATATATTGATGTCATAAAGCCATGGTTCATATATTGATGTCATAAAACCATGGTTCATATATTGATGTAATAAAGCCATGGTTCATATATTGATGTCATAAAGCCATGGTTCATATATTGATGTCATAAAGCCATGGTTCATATATTGATGTCATAAAGCCATGGTTCATATATTGATGTCATCAAGCCATGGTTCATATATTGATGTCATAAAGCCAAGGTTCATATATTGATGTCATAAAGCCATGGTTTATATATTGATGTCATAAAGCCATGGTTCATGAGTCGCGTTGCGAGAAAACCGGCCTTTGGGGTTTCCGACCAGGTCTGACAAAAACCGACCTGTACAAATCACAGAAGAAGGCTAGAAGCTTGAAATTTTGGATTTAAGAAGAAGAGAAATTATACTATCCGTGTAGCAATTTGCGCCTTTGTTTTCGCATAGGCAATAATCCCTTTTTCTCACAACGCGGCTCATATATTGATGTCATAGAGACATACTCAGTGATGACAACGTTCAACTTTACAGGAAAGCTTTTGAATAGATTTTACTTCTATAATATATGAGACCTGTTTTATTCAAATATCAGAACATAAAGCTGTTAACAGGCTGGTAAAGAGACTGACTTTCGGCAAGTATGATGTGACCAACTTATAAAATTATTTACTTGTTAATTTCGTATTTGGTGGATGCTAGGTGGATGCTTGATGGATGCCTACCTTGTTGGGAAAGAGTTTTAGAGTCATCTTGAGATGTTTTGTGGTGTCCTCTCATTGGTGTCTGGTGTCCAGGTTGGGATTTTAAATGAGAAAACCAACAATTTGGGTTTCCAACCAGGTCCGACACAAACCGGCCTGTACAGTCACAGAGGCAGGCCAGAAACTTGAAATTTCGGATTTAAGAAGAAGAGGGATTGTACTATCCATGTAGCTAAAACAAAGGCGCTGATCAGCTTCACAGTTACTGAGAAGCTGGTCTGCGCCTCTGTTTTCACATATGCAAATTGTTGGTTTTCTCATGCGGCGGCTCAAATATAACTGCAACAACTCCTCAGCTCTCCAGTTTCACACAGTATTTAGATGTTACTGACTGTTGGTAGTCTTACGCAGAGACAATATACTGGTATTGTGAAATGATTGTGAATGTTTCAGACAGGCTCTTTTATGAGGGTGGAGAACTTATAACAGCTGTCGATTCAGGAGGTTTGACTTAACTGGTCAAATATTCAGGATCAGTCACTACAAAACTGTAAACAATGTTGGTTATGGCCTCGTTTCAGATAAGCAAAAATCTCTCAACATAGACCTGCGCTAAATTGCGAATAAATGTTGTTGTTTGTTTGATTTATTGCTTTACATCCCAGTCAACAGCTATGGTCATGTCAGGACATTGGCTGTTAAAAAGGATGTTAAGCAATTAGTCAAACAGTCAAAAATTCCTTTTTACAATATAACAAATCTACGTCAAGGGATTTTTGTTAATGTGTGATGAGGCCTGAAGGAAATTAAGCTTCAATATGCAAGTATACAAATCATTTGAACCGCACTATAAGAAACCCAGTCTTCTTGGTTTCCAACCAAGTTCCACGGGAATTGGCCTATCCCCAAAAAAGGCTAAAAGCTTAAAATTTTGGAGATAAGTGTAAGAGATTGTACTACCTGTGTAGCAAAAGCAAAGTTGCTGATAAGCTGTGCATTTTCTGCACAGCTGATCTACATCTTTGTTTTCACATATGCAAAAATCCATTTTCCTCATACCGCGGCTCATTTCACACATTACCTTTTGTGGTCTTGTCAGCTGTAGGGACACGCCCGACTGTAGTGCTGTCATAGCAACCCCTACACGTTGGGCCCTCACTTGTAGGGAGTAGATATGTCTGTCATTGCACACCAACTGTACTAGCATCTGCGTAAACTCATCCTATAGACAAAGCATTACGAAAACACGCCCATGCAATATACAGAGATTTTTAAAGTTGTAAAAAATGAAAATTTTCAGTAGAAAAAAATAGATATTTTACTTATTTTTGCTCAAAACACAGATTGTGGGTACACGTTAGAACTGCCTTGGAGAAGCAGTTCTAACGAGTACCCACAATCTATGTTTTGGAGCAAAAATAAGAAAAATAGGTATACCCCTGCAAACCCCAGTTTTTCTATATAAAAGTGGGATTCATGGGGGTATACATTTCACGGACATGTTTTCCTGATGAATAGCATCACTCTAGCATATCGGTGTAATGTACACCCCTATTATCCCTACCCTAGTTTTGCTCATTAAAACTGGGGTGTGCAGGGATGTATATTTTTTCTTATTTTTGCTCCAAAACACAGAATGTGGGTACTTGTTGGTACCGCCTCGGGGAGGAGGTCTAATATACTACCCCCAATCTATGTTAAATTTGGAGAAAAGAAAATAGAAAAAATGTCATTTTTTTCAACTGATTTTTATTTATTTTTTTTTTAATTTTTACAGCATAAGAAAAATCTGTATATTGCATGGAACTGTTTTTGTAATGTAACTCCCTTCGTAACTAGACCACAATGAATCTACAGTTCTACTTTAATCAGCTCCTTCCAAACAGGTGGTCATTCAGTATCACATGTGCACAAAATATGCGCATACGGTTCGTTTTTCTCAAACATTTCATCTCAATGAGGGTACCTTCAAAGCACATAATGCACCAGTCATTTGTATCCCTGCCCCCCTAGGGCCTGGGATAGCAGGGACTTAGCGGGGCTAAAGTGCCAGGCTTTAACCTTTGATGAGTCCCGGCAGTGCCGGGGATGTGCCGGGGCTTTAATTTCCCGCCAATACACGGTCACATTATTTCAAATTAGAAAAGTGTATTTTTAACATTTCATTACTTTTATGGTCCTTATTTAATTTGCAAATGAGCCTGTACTTTAACACGCATAAATCAAAGCCCCTCTCTCATATTTCAGTTTCATTAGAACAACTCTCAGCTGCTGTTCCACATTATGGTCAGCCTCCGGGGAGCCGGGGCTTTTAGCAAGGATTTTACCACAAAACTGGCCCCGCAGTGCCGGGCTTTTGGCAGGGCTTTAAAAATTGAAAAGTTAAAAACCCCGCTATTCCCCAGCCCTAGGGGAGCCGGAGATACAAATGACTGGTGCATAATTGCAATAGTATTTTGATGAAATTGAGTAAAACAAACATATATTAATAATTTGGTAAATGAAAATGGGTAACTTGAGGTTAAAAGCGTCAATGGCAAACAAGTGTTGTGATGACGTTGCATAAATGCGACATTACCCATGCTAAATGCTAAAATCGTTATTTTCTATTCAAATTGAATGTTTTTTGTTTTTTTTTACAGTTTTAATCAGTTTTGGTATGATAAAATAAATACAACATTGGTCGATAATCATTTACTATCGACCATAATCAGTTACTGCGAAGCTGATCTGGGCCTTTGTTTTTGCATTTGCAAAATGTTGGTTTTCTCATGATATGACTCACGTCACAGAAATCCAGGGTTATTCTGACCCTGTCTCCCTCCTTACAAGCTGCCCTCTCATCATTCTCTAGCATCACCTGATCGTTGAGTAGAACTGTACCATAATGTGTGTTGTAGTACAAGGTCTTCTCAGTCTTGCCCTCTTTCCTATATATCAACATAAACCACATTATTGCATAAATACCTGTGCCACACAAAAATAACAAGCATGTATTAATGAATAACAAGTAGACCAAAGGACAACAATCGCTCACCTGACAATCTCCAGTGATAAGATTTAACAGGGTTGCAAGGCTCTGACGGAAACTAAATTCCCTGACAGAATTCCCTGACGGAATTTCAAATTCCCTGACATCGACATCTTGGCGTGCAGCCTCTAATGACAGTTTGATAGGACAATTCTTAAAACCTGGAAGGTCATTTATTACAACACATCAATCAGAACTTAATTAAACATAACATACACTTCTGAATACTATCTGGTTTTAGACTGCCCCAAAAGACTGATGGGATGTAGACAAATTTACTAAGTCATTTGACTTGATTCTAGTACATATATTTTCAAAATTTCCTGACAATTCCCTGACAATTACCAAATATTCCGAATTACCCTGACAGTTTGCAAAATTCCATGACAATTCCCTGACCTTGAAAAAATTTGAATTTCCCTGACGGGTGGAAACCCTGAAGAACCATCTGTAGCACCCTTTATATTGATTTTTCAAACATTCAAGGGCAGCTACCTATACAATCAGATATGGGATCTGGTTGAAATTGGATCTCATGTGAGATATTATGGTTGGCCTTGTTTCTGCCAAGAGTGATGAAGATCCAAACAAAAATAAATTGGCAAGAGGAAGAATGGACATGAAAATAATTTTATTACCAAATCTTCAAGAAAGAAATGAGCCGCGTCATGAGAAAACCAACATTTTGCATATGTGAAAACAAAGGTGCAGATCAGCTTCGCTGTAACAGCGAAGCTGATCAGCACCTTTGTTTTTGCTACACAGATAGCATAATTCCTCTACTTTCTAAATCCAAAATTTCCAGCCTCTAGCCATCTTCTGTGCTTGTACAGGCTGGTTTGTGTCAGACCTGGTCAAAAACCACATTGTTGGTTTTCTAATGATGCGGATCAAAAGAGACATGAGGATCAATCACAAGTCCACTTTGTTAGGGATCAGACATAGAGTGACAGGTTGCAGATTCGTACAGTTTTGAAAGTGTTTTCATCTCACCTCACTCACCTTTTGAATAAGCCCTTTCATCTGTCGCTACACAAATAATACACGCTTCTTGTTTAATTTGCTGACCTACTTTCGTTTTCAGCAGTTCCGATTTGGTAGGGATCTCTCATTATTTTAATGGATGAAAATCAGAAAAAATCATGCATCACAGGTTGCAGATTCGTACACTACCTTCTTGGAATAAGAATTATGAGCAACTGTAATCAATCATTCTCAAGCTAGGAATAGATCAAATTTACTTTGGCATGCAAAGTTTCATAGCTATTTGTCAACAGGAAAGTGAGTTCTGAACACTTGAAAACAGCTGGTATAGGCACAATTTTAAGTTGAATAAAGTTCAGTGAATTTTCTTAAAACATATAATGAGCATTTATATTTCTGATAATTTTCACCAAAAAATTGAATATGGGTGTAGAAAAGTACCATGAACGGAACAAATTGGTAATAACCCATCTCACCAAATAATGATGTCTCCCTAAGGGAAATCCCAGGATGACAGCTGAGTGCAGTCGGCAGCTGATTGATAAAAACTGTAAACAACTGAGCAAAGGGGCAGAGATGTAAGTACTTGGATACAAATTACAGTTATTTTCTTACCATATACTGTCCTGATTAGCCCTTTATTGAGGCAGAAATGTTAATGTCAACAAAAACAATAAGGAATGTACCAAAATTGCCGCTCTGGTTGGCGGGAAATATCGTCTGCAGCCCGCACGCGCTGCCTTGCACGCGCGAATTTGCAATGGATGTGATTGACAGAAATATTTTACTGATTGCTGATACAATCGATTGTCTTCTTATATGCAAGCTTAATATTACAGTGGCCTTAAACTGCCGACTGTACGAATCCTCGACCTGTACGAATCTGCAACCTGTCACTCTACCATTCAGATGGACCTCATCAGGATAACATGTCCATGAAACGTATACCCCTCATACCCCACTTTTGTATAGCAAAACTGGGGTTTACTTTTTTTATTTTTGATCCAAAACATAGATTGTTGGTACTTATTAGAGTTGCCTTGGCGAGATGATTCTAACTATTACCCACATTGATGTTTTGAGCAGAAATATTGAAAATATAAAACATTTTCCGAAGAAATTTTCAATTTTTAATGCTGAAAAAATTCTTTGCATATTGCATAGGCAAGTTTTCATAATGTATTGCAAATGTTTTCACTATAATTATACTCACATCTTCAACTCAATGAACACACCAGACTGTTGAATAAACGTCACTTCCAAGATGGGAAAGTAATTGGCTGTCATTTCATCATCCAGCTGATGTTTCTGAACTTCAATAAAACCCAGGATGCTTCCTTTAGTGACGACGTTTACAGTGTCCAGGGCTACGATTTGTTCCTGACCAACATTTTCGACGACTTTTGGGGTGACAAAAGCTGGCTCCAGAGTAGAGACAATTTTCTGAAATAAAAAAAAAAACAACAACAACATCAAATACATATCTTCAAAGTTTATTTTGAGAAAATACTCACATTCCTAAGAGACAGCCTAATTTTTCTGGATATTCTTATTATACATATTTTCAAACATTATAAATTTTCTTTTAATTACTCAGAAAGCTCTTTCACTACTGAAAGGTCAGAAATATTCCCCAAGAACTTATTTTTTGCGAATATTCGCGAGTATGTTGCCTCGCCAATTTAATGTTCTCGCTAATTAAGAATCTCTATATGACCCATAAAGACTTCACGAATTGAAGACATCACAAATTATTCAGAAATTTAAAAGAAAATTTACAGTATTTCAAGCTTTCCCAAAAGCTTGATTTTTAGTGCTATGATGTCATACATGGTGGAGGAAACTTGATGACCAAGGGAAAAACCATCAATCATAAACTGGCGACCACTTAAACCCTGCCAAATGCCTTGAGGTAGATATGACGCAGGGGCCCCGCCCATTAGGGCCATGAGAAATAGATGGGCTGCTTGTGTTTCCAGGCAAAGCTTATGAACTTCTGACCGACCACATGATTACTGGTTTAATGCCTTATCCTATAAGGTCTGAGCCTGCCCAAGAAAAGTGGCTAACATGTTTACTTGGGTGGTTATATTTTTGAACAGCATTTTGAATGTCATGACATCCTAATGTTGGGTAAAAGTCTCATAAAAAGTAGCATCTCTACATGACAATAGCTGCTGACCAGGACAAAAAGCTTCAATTCAAACAAACAAAAAATAATGGGGCAGGACTGTAGAGATTAAGTAAGCTTACCTTGATATACATAAAACACCTCTGACACATTCCACAGTAGTTACACAGCTTGCCCTCTATGTTACAGCCACAGTACCTACAATAATACACAGTAGTTACACAGCTTGACCTCTATATTACACCCACAGTACCTACAAAAATACACAGTAGTTACACAGCTTGCCCTCTATATTACACCCACACAATACCTACAATAATACACAGTAGTTACACAGCTTGCCCTCTATATTACAACCACAGTACCTACAATAATACACAGTAGTTACACAGCTTGCCCTCTATATTACACCCACAGTACCTACAATAATACACAGTAGTTACACAGCTTGCTCTTTATGTTACACCAACAGTACCTACATTAATACACAGTAGTTACACAGCTAGCCCTCTATATTACACCCACAGTACCTACAAAAATACACAGTAGTTACACAGGTTGCTCTTAATGTTACACCCACAATACCTACAATAATACAGTAGTTACACAGCTTGCCCTCTATATAACATCCACAGTACCTACATTAATACACAATAGTTACACAGCTTGCGCTCTATATTACACCCACAGTACCTACAATAATACACAGTAGTTACACAGCTTGCTCTCTATATTACACCCACAGTACCTACAAAAATACACAGTAGTTACACAGCTTGCCCTCTATATTACACCCACAGTACCTATAAAAATACACAGTAGTTACACAGCTTGCACTCTATGTTCCACCCACAGTACCTACAATAATACACAATAGTTACACAGCTTGTGCTCTATATTACACCCACAGTACCTACAATAATACAGTAGTTACACATCTAGCTCTCTATATTACACCCACAGTACCTACATTAATACACAGTAGTTACACAGCTTGCGCTCTATATTACACCCACAGTACCTACAATAATACAGTAGTTACACAGCTAGCTCTCTATAATACACACACAGTACCTACATTAATACACAATAGTTACACAGCTTGCGATCTATATTACACCCACAGTACCTACAATAATACAGTAGTTACACAGCTTGCCCTCTATATTACACCCACAGTACCTACATTAATACACAATAGTTACACAGCTTGCGCTCTATATTACACCCACAGTACCTACAATAATACAGTAGTTACACAGCTTGCCCTCTATATTACACCCACAGTACCTACATTAAAACACAGTAGTTACATAGCTTGCCCTCTATATTACACCCACAGTACCTATAAAAATACACAGTAGTTACACAGCTTGCCCTCTATATTACACCCACAGTACCTACAAAAATACACAGTAGTTACACAGCTTGCTCTTAATGTTACAACCACAATACCTACAATAATACAGTAGTTACACAGCTTGCCCTCTATATTACACCCACAGTACCTACAATAATACACAGTAGTTACACAGATTGCGCTCTATATTACACCCACAGTACCTACAATAATACACAGTAGTTACACAGCTTGCCCTCTGTATTACACCCACAGTACCTACAATAATACACAATAATTACACAGCTTGCGCTCTATATTACACCCACAGTACCTACAATAATACAGTAGTTACACAGCTTGACCTCTATATTACACCCACAATACCTACATTAATACAAAGTAGTTACATAGCTTGCCCTCTATATTACACCCACAGTACCTATAAAAATACACAGTAGTTACACAGCTTGCCCTCTATATTACACCCACAGTACCTACAACCAGAGGACCAATGGTCCTGTAAACGCTCACCTGAGACTTGAGATATATACATGTACCAATAAACTTGCATTGTTAGACTAAAATGGTACAATGCATGTATATAACCCTAGGGCAGGGTCAGAACTTTTTCAAATCATAAAAATTCAGTCCATTTGCCAATTAACTGCAAGTTTTGTCCTTCAAATGACATTTTAACAATTTTCTCCATTCAAATGCATGGGCGATCTAAGTTGATCTTGCCGTGAAATAGGTCAAGGTCATCCCAGTGTCATGATTTATACAAATTTTGTAGACCTCCGTTCCTTAATGCTTCATGCCAAGTTTCAAAATCATAGGCCTTCTGGTTCTGAAGAAGAAGATTTTTAAAAAAAATTGCTATTTATAGCCATGGTGGCCATCTTGGTCATGTGACCTTGACCATTTATATAAACTTTCATTCCCTCTTCCTAAGAATGCTCCACAAAAAGTTTGGCTTTGATTGGCCTAGCAGTTTCAGAGAAGAAGATGTTTCAATATTATGGTCATATACATGTATATAGCCCCGGGGCAGGAGCAGACAACCCCCTGGGCCCAAAATATTTTCTTAAACATAAATCTTCTGTCCATTTGCTCATTTCTAGCAAGTTTTCTGCCATTTACTTACATTTTCCTATTTTTCCCATTCCAATGCATGGGAGACCTAAGTTGACCTTGCCATAAAATAGGTCAAGGTCATCCCAGGGTCATGATTTATATAAACTTTGTAGAGCTCCATCCCCAGATGCTTCACACCAATTTCAAAATCATAGGCCTTCTGGTTCTGAAGAAGAAGATTTTTAAACATTTTTTGCTATTTATAGCCATGGCGGCCATCTTGGTCATGTGACCTTGACCATTTGTATAAACTTTCATTCCCCCTTCCCAAGGATGCTCCACATGAAGTTTGGCTTTGATTGGCCTAGCGGTTTCAGAGAAGATGTTTGAATATTATGGTCATATACATGTATATAGCCTTGGGGCAGGGGCAGACAACCCCCCAGGGGCTAAAATTTTCCATTAACATTAATCTTCTGTCCATTTGCCTATTCCCAGTACGTTTTATCCATTAAATAGCATTTTACCATTTTTTCCCATTCAAATGCATTGGGGACCTCAGTTGACCTTGCAGTAAAATAGGTCAAGGTCATCCTAGGGTCATGATTTATATAAACTATGATGGGCCTGCGTCCCTGATGTTACATACCAAGTTTCATGGAAATCGGCCCACTGGTTCTGGAGAAGAAGATTTTTAAAGGTTTTTGCTATTTATAGCCATGGCAGCCATCTTGGTCATGTGACCTGGACCATTTATATAAACTTTCATTCCCCCTTCCTAGGAATGCTCCACATGAAGTTTGGCTTTGATTGGCCAAGCGGTTTCAGAGAAGAAGATGTTTGAATATTATAGTCATATACATGTATATAGCCCCTGGGCAGGGGCAGACAACCCCCTAGGGGCTAAAACTTTCCATTAACATTAATCTTCTGTCCATTTGCCTATTCCCAGTAAGTTTTAACCATTAAATAGCATTTTACCATTTTTTCCCATTGAAATGCATTGGCGACCTAAGTTGACCTTGCTGTAAAATAGGTCCAGGTCAGCCTAGGGTCATGATTTATGTAAACTATAATGGGCCCGCGTCCCCAATGCTACATACCAAGTTTCATGGAAATCGGCCCACTGGTTCTGGAGAAGAAGATTTTTAAAGGTTTTTGCTATTTATAGCCATGGCGGCCATCTTGGTCATGTGACCTAGACCATTTATATAAACTTTCGTTCCCCCTTCCTAAGGATGCTCCACATGAAATTTGGCTTTGATTGGCCAAGCGGTTTCAGAGGAGAAGATCTTTGAAATTGTGGACGACGGACCACGGACGACGGACGGACGCCGGAGCATGGGTATACTATAAGCTCACCTGTGAGCCTTTGGCTCAGGTGAGCTAAAAATACACAGTAGTTACACAGCTTGCTCTTAATGTTACACCCACAATACCTACAATAATACAGTAGTTACACAGCTTGCCCTCTATATTACACCCACAGTACCTACAATAATACACAGTAGTTACACAGATTGCTCTCTATATTACACCCACAGTACCTACAATAATACATAGTAGTTACACAGCTTGCCCTCTATATTACACCCACAGTACCTATAAAAATACACAGTAGTTACACAGCTTGCCCTCTATGTTCCACCCACAGTACCTACAATAATACACAGAAGTTACACAGCTTGCCTTCTATATTACACCCACAGTACCTACAATGATACACAATAGTTACACAGCTTGCGCTCTATATTACACCCACAGTACCTACAATAATACAGTAGTTACACAGCTTGCTCTCTATATTACACCCACAGTACCTACATCAATACACAGTAGTTACACAGCTTGCGCTCTATATTACACCCACAGTACCTACATTAATACACAATAGTTACACAGCTTGCGCTCTATGTTACACCCACAGTACCTACAATAATACAGTAGTTACACAGCTTGCTCTCTATATTACACCCACAGTACCTACATTTATACACAATAGTTACACAGATTGCGCTCTATATTACACCCACAGTACCTACAATAATACAGTAGTTACACAGCTTGCCCTCTATGTTACACCCACAATACCTACAATAATACAGTAGTTACACAGCTTGCCCTCTATATTACACCCACAGTACCTACAATAATACACAGTAGTTACACAGATTGCTCTCTATATTACACCCACAGTACCTACAATAATACACAGTAGTTACACAGCTTGCCCTCTATATTACACCCACAGTACCTACAATAATACACAGTAGTTACACAGCTTGCCCTCTATATTACACCCACAGTACCTACAATAATACACAGTAGTTACACAGCTTACCCTCTATATTACACCCACAGTACCTACAATAATACACAATAGTTACACAGCTTGCGCTCTATATTACACCCACAGTACCTACAATAATACAGTAGTTACACAGCTTGCCCTCTATATTACACCCACAGTACCTACATTAATACAAAGTAGTTACATAGCTTGCCCTCTATATTACACCCACAGTACCTACAATAATACAGTAGTTACACAGCTTGCTCTCTATATTACACCCACAGTACCTACAATAATACACAGTAGATACACAGCTTGCCCTCTATATTACACCCACAGTACCTACAATAATACACAATAGTTACACAGCTTGCGCTCTATATTACACCCACAGTACCTACAATAATACAGTAGTTACACAGCTTGCCCTCTATATTACACCCACAGTACCTACATTAATACAAAGTAGTTACATTGCTTGCCCTCTATATTACACCCACAGTACCTATAAAATACACAGTAGTTACACAGCTTGCCCTCTATATTACACCCACAGTACCTACAAAAATACACAGTAGTTACACAGCTTGCTCTTAATGTTACACCCACAATACCTACAATAATAAAGTAGTTACACAGCTTGCCCTCTATATAACACCCACAGTACCTACAATGATACACAGTAGTTACACAGATTGCTCTCTATATTACACCCACAGTACCTACAATAATACACAGTAGTTACACAGTTTGCCCTCTATATTACACCCACAGTACCTATAACTAGAGGACCATTGGTCCTGTAGCTCACCTGAGAGATTATGGCATTAATTGTAAGCTCATGAGATTTAAATTAATTGAGAATCGACTAATGAAAGTCTATGCATGGACACTATTGACCCCTGGGGCATGGCCAAATTTGACCCAGGGGCATGACTGGCACAATTTATAATGGGGACTACCAAACATTGCTACAGTCCCGGTAAAAAATCAACAACATATTCCTCTTTTCTCGGAGGACCCTAAGCTATTTTTCTCGGAGAAAGAACGCTAAATTTCTCTTTTCATTAAGATATTTCGCGTTTCGTTCAGTTCGATTTCTCGGAGAAACACCGAGAAATTTCACCGCGACCGCAGGTATTAACCGGCGAAAACAGGTAAGTCCAGATTTACCTGTTCGCGGTGTTTCTCGGAGAAATATTGTGCACGATTGTGAAAATCGATTTTACCATATTTTTAATAATTAAAGAAGTTTTAGACCTTTAACTGATCAGTATTTTTAAGTGTTTTTGTATATGTCACCTCTAACAGTTTGACACGTTTTAATAAGGCACATTAATTACTGAGCAAACATTCCACAATCTTCTTCACTGGTTTCCGTTGCGGTTGGTCAGGCATGACTCGACTCGCATTTGACATACAAATTAAGAAGTACTTTGTTTCATCTCAATTATGTCTTTATCTGTTTGAGCTAGGAAACATAAAAGCAATAGGCCATAAACATGTACGAGTATAATAGGTAACCATTTTGCGCATTCTTGAATTCATATTGTAATGAAATAAATGTTTTCTGGTTCTGGTTGTATGTCAAGCTATGGAAACGTGCATGTAGAATGAAATGGCATAATTTCATCACATTGTCAGCTTATGGAGCAAGCTATTGTAAAATTTTTTATTGACCCGATTACCCTGCAGCGATCTCCTAACTCCTATATGAATATGAATTACAACATTCTCGTTGATAAGGATACACAGTATTTAACTAGCACAAAGTTTTGTCAATACCTCTAAATCACTCGTTTATCAGGGGCACTGTTCGCATAAACACTTTTTTTCATACCAAATTTATGAACAAATCTTCACATAAGAATAAGGCGGATAACGAGAAAACAATTTATACACTTTACTTTTTTAAGCATCTGTTTTTCTTGCTAAATGCATAAACGCAAAACCTATTGCCATGCATAACGACAACTCCGCCATGAACATTTTGTGTTGGCGGCATGTTTTTACAAGGTGCGGTCCGAAATGTCAAGTGCATAGGAAAGTGCATGATACATGGTGAAAAATGACAAGTAAAGACAATTTATCAATTACTGATAATTGATAAATTAATTGATAATTAATCGAGTAAATTAACAAACGTATTTACATGTTCATGTGCTTTAAACCCATATACATTGTACGAGGTATTCCTCAACATATTTACACACATCATGATAACATGTCCATGTAATGTATACCCCACTTTTATATGAGCTGCGTCATGAGAACGCTGGACTTATACTCATGCGATAATTAAGGCGCAGATCAATTGTGCAGTATCTGCATAGCTGATCAGCGCCTTTGTTTTCACTACTTGGCTAGTACAATCCCCCTACTTCTTTAATCTGATATTTCTGTATGCTGTGGCTTGGCTCGGCTGTACGTTACATGTAACGTGGCTGTACGTTACATGTAACGTACAGCCGAGCCAAGCCACAGCAAACCCCGTCGATGGAAAAGCATGCTCATCCACCAAGGGTGGTTTACTGCGCTATATACCTAACACTTACTCGATTCACAAAGTCTCAGTTTAAAAAATTACCGGGACCGTCTAAGTATACAAACTTTAATATGCATGTGCATGAATAGAAAAATCACTGCGCAATATTGCTGTTACTAACGTCCTTGTCCTCAGCCACGGTTATGTCGGTACGTTTTCGTCGCTTTATGGTACTGTACAAGTTTGGGATGTCCTGACGTTCGAAATGGGCTACACAACATTCGTATTTGTAAACCCCTCACTTATAAAAACTACCGAAACAGCATCCGACACGCTATGAACTGCAGATACTTGAGTATGTATGTTTTGTATGTTTGATGCATCCACATTTATATCTCGATGTCGTAACACAAATGACGACAAAATAATGGTGCATACGTAAAAGAAAAATAAAAGAAAAATACTTTCATAACCGACATTGTCCCAAATTCATATACATGTAAAGAAAAGTTTGTATATTTTAGCCACTTACTTTGATGCACTGTGTGACATATCCTATACAAAAGTATTTGTTGCACATAATGCATTTTTCATCTAATAATATCAATCAGATTTAAAGAGGGAGCGAAATAAAAATTTAAGACCATTAAAATTTCTCGACTGTATATACATGTACATTTACAATGTTCCATACAAACCGCAATTCTGCACAAGGTATAACAAACATGTAAATGTATTTATGAGGTTTTCCGATCTCTCCTTCCGAAAGCGTTGCTGCCTTTTGTGTCGATGATGTTTTAAAGAAATAATTTCATATACCGTAACTTTAAAATTATGAAAACATGCCCATGCAATATACAGAGATGTTTAAAGATGAAAAAAAATGAAAAGTGTCAGTAGAAAATGTTTGCTTTTTCTTATTCATGCTCAAAACATAGATTGTGGGTACACGTTATAACCGCCTCACCGAGGCGGTTCAACGCGGTGAGGCGGTTCAAACTAGTACCCACAATCTTATGCATTGGAGCAAAAGATAAAAAAAATTGATATACCCCTGCATACCCCAGTTTTGCTTTTGATGGGATACACATTTTCCATGAAATGTTTTCCTGATGTAAAATGTTTGAACAAGAATGATTTTAAAGATGCAAATGCATGTGCGTGAATAGCAATGTAAGGACATGTCTATTCATATCTACGTGATGTATTTAGCCGTCAATTGGGAGTAAGTCATATGACAGTGTTGGCTGCACGGTCGGCATTTTTATTTGCTTGACTTTTTATTTCACTTTACAGAAGACAGCTTCCTTATCATGTGAAGGAGCAGTGTCAGCTTCGTGTTCATTAGAGAATGTGACACAAGAACATGATTGTGTATGCCGAAACACACTTCCTGGTAATGCTGCAAATTCTACCACTTGGCCAAATCAGTCAACAGTGATTTCTGTAAATTTTGTTGACCATTTATGTGTGTTAATACCATGCAATATTACGGGTGAAAGGGCGTCAATTTAGGTGATCCCATAAGTTCATGATTTAAACGGCTTTGTGGTTGTTCATGGAGAATAACTGTTGATGCAAATTCTTTCCTACTACATGTAGTCTCGATCTAAAACATACAAGTATATATACATGTACATGTACATGTACGAATGCTCAAATTATTTGCGATTTATATGGAACCATAATCTGAATATTTGATAACGGTTACGTTAACAGCTTACCAAGAAATGCCGGCGGACAAGTAAGGTCCGAACATTTAATAAGACAGGCCGCGATGGTTTTACATGTATAGATAGTGCGTTCGCTTCGAAAAAAAAAGTTGCGATTTCGATCTCCGGCCGGTATATTCATGTTATTTGACTTGAATTTATCCTGACATAATTAAAGTAAACCGCCTGTTAAATCATTGCTATTGTACATAATTAAATACCTTTGATCAAATGTCATTAAACTTATTTATTCATTCAATGAAAATGATTCTGAATATCCACATAGTCACTAGAAGTGTGGTAATTTTATTCTTTGTTGGAAAGGACAATGCTCAAGGCGCGAATTTCTAATGACGCCCTTGATTTTTAAATGATTTTTTCGCTTCCATTCTTCTGTTATCGAATAATCATGGATGATGTAAAAAGCAACACAAGTGACAAAGGTCATCATAAATTTTAATGTAATCAAGAATATATCTATGTGGATTATAAGCCATCTAAACAAATACGTAACATCTGCAAGTTTCATACTTGCAAATACCTAAAATATTATTTTTTTTTTAATTTATTGTTTTATATTTATTCAAAAATTATAAACATGCATTTGTCTTTTAAATTCCTCCGAGAAACTCCGAGAAAAAGAGTTTTATGGATAAATCCAGGTAATTACCTTTCTCGGAGAAACACCGAGAAATTTCACCGAGAAACGCCGCGAAATTTCGCGCAGACGATTTCGTCTACCTGGCTTATTTCGCGGTGTTTCTCCGAGAAATAAAAATTTCGCGTTTGCCATGGTTGCGGAGAAACGCGGAATATGTTGTTATTTTTTTACCGGGAGTGTACATACAAAATATAGAAGCTCTGGGCCTTTTGGTTTCAGAGAAGAAGATTTTTGTTAGTTTTTCCCATTGTAAGTCTATGGAGACTATCTACCCCCGGGGCGTGGCCAAATTTGACCCCAGGGGCATGGCTGGCACAATTTATGTAGAGGACCATTAGCCATTGCCACATACAAAATATCAAAGCTGTGTGCCCTGTGGTTTCAGAGAAGAAGATTTTTGATTTTTTTTCCCATAGCAAGTCTATTGAGACTATCAACCTCCGGGGCCTGGCCAAATTTGACCCCAGGGGCATGAATGGCACAATTTATGTAGAAGACCATTAGCCATTGCTACATACCAAATATCAAAGCTGTGGGCCTAGTGGTTTCAGAGAAGAAGATTTTTTAATTTTTTTCCCATAGTAAGTCTATGGAGACTATCAACCCCCGGGGCGTGACCAAATTTGACCCCAGGGGCATGAATGGCACAATTTATGTAGAGGACCATTAGCCATTGCTACATACCAAATATCAAAGCTGTGGGCCTAGTGGTTTCAGAGAAGAAGATTTTTTTAGTTTTTCCTATTGTAGGTCTATGGAGACTATCGACCCCCGGGGCGTGGCCAAATTTGACCCCGGGGACATGATTGGCACAATTTATGTAGAGGACCATTAGCCATTGCCACATACAAAATATCAATGCTGTGGGCCCTGTGGTTTCAGAGAAGAAGATTTTTTAACTTTTTTCCCATAGTAAGTCTTGGAGACTATCAACCCCTGGGGCGTGGCCAAATTTGACCCCAGGGGCATGAATGGCACAATTTATGTAGAGGACCATTAGCCATTGCTACATACCAAATATCAAAGCTGTTGGCCTAGTGGTTTCAGAGAAGAAGATTTTTTTAGTTTTTTTCCTATTGTAGGTCTATGGAGACTATCGACCCCCGGGGCGTGGCCAAATTTGACCCCAGGGGCATGACTGGCACAATTTATGTAGAGGACCATTAGCCATTGCCACCTACAAAATATCAAAGCTGTGGGCCCTGTGGTTTCAGAGAAGAAGATTTTTTAATTTTTTTCCCATAGTAAGTCTATGGAGACTGACTATCAACCCCCGGGGCGTGGCCAAATTTGACCCCAGGGGCATGAATGGCATAATTTATGTAGAGGACCATTAGCCATTGCTACATACCAAATATCAAAGCTGTGGGCCTAGTGGTTTCAGAGAAGAAGATTTTTTTAGTTTTTCCTATTGTAGGTCTATGGAGACTATCGACCCCCGGGGTGTGGCCAAATTTGACCCCAGGGACATGATTGGCACAATTTATGTAGAGGACCATTAGCCATTGCCACATACAAAATATCAAAGCTGTGGGCCCTGTGGTTTCAGAGAAGAAGATTTTTTAACTTTTTTCCCATAGTAAGTCTTGGAGACTATCAACCCCTGGGGCGTGGCCAAATTTGACCCCAGGGGCATGAATGGCACAATTTATGTAGAGGACCATTAGCCATTGCTACATACCAAATATCAAAGCTGTTGGCCTAGTGGTTTCAGAGAAGAAGATTTTTTTTAGTTTTTTTCCTATTGTAGGTCTATGGAGACTATCGACCCCCGGGGCGTGGCCAAATTTGACCCCAGGGGCATGATTGGCACAATTTATGTAGAGGACCATTAGCCATTGCCACCTACAAAATATCAAAGCTGTGGGCCCTGTGGTTTCAGAGAAGAAGATTTTTTAATTTTTTTCCCATAGTAAGTCTATGGAGAATATCAACCCCCGGGGCGTGGCCAAATTTGACCCCTGGGGCATGAATGGCACAATTTATGTAGAGGACCATTAGCCATTGCTACATACCAAATATCAAAGCTGTGGGCTTAGTGGTTTCAGAGAAGAAGATTTTTTTAGTTTTTCCAATTGTAAGTCTATGGAGACTATCGACCCCCGGGGCGTGGCCAAATTTGACCCCAGGGGCATGGCTGGCATAATTTATGTAGAGGACTATTAGCCATTGCCACCTATAAATTATCAAAGCTGTGGGCCCTGTGGTTTCAGAGAAGAAGATTTTTGAATTTTTTTCCCATAGTAAGTCTATGGAGACTATCGACCCCCGGGGCGTGGCCAAATTTGACCCCAGGGGCATGAATGGCACAATTTATGTAGAGGACCATTAGCCATTGCTACATACCAAATATCAAAGCTGTGGGCCTAGTGGTTTCAGAGAAGAAGATTTTTTTAGTTTTTCCCATTGTAAGTCTATGGGACCTATCTGTTGCCATGGAAACCACAATTTTGATACAATCTGCTCCAAAACCTAATGCCATCAATCCCCCAAACCAATTATGGTTCACATTAAATTTGATCAAGATCGGCCTACAAGCTTCAGAAATATTCTTCTTTGAAATTGTGGACGGACGACGACGGACGACGACGACGACGGATGCCTGCCTATCCTATAAGCAACGACGACGGACGACGACGACGACGGATGCCTGCCTATCCTATAAGCTCACCTGTGAGCCTTCGGCTCAGGTGAGCTAAAAATACACAGTAGTTACACAGCTTGCCCTCTATATTACACCCAAAGTACCTACATTAATACACAGTAATTACACAGCTTGCCCTCTATATTACACCCATAGTACCTACAATAATACACAGTAGTTACACAGCTTGCCCTCTATATTACACCCAAAGTACCTACATTAATACACAGTAGTTACACAGCTTGCCCTCTATATTACACCCAGAGTACCTACAAAAATATACAGTAGTTACCCAGCTTGCTCTCTATATTACACCCACAGTACCTACAATAATACACAGTAGATACACAGCTTGCCCTCTATATTACACCCACAGTACCTACAATAATACACAATAGTTACACAGCTTGCGCTCTATATTACACCCGCAGTACCTACAATAATACAGTAGTTACACAGCTTGCCCTCTATATTACACCCACAGAACCTACATTAATACAAAGTAGTTACATAGCTTGCCCTCTATATTACACCCACAGTACCTATAAAAATACACAGTAGTTACACAGCTTGCTCTCTATATTACACCCACAGTACCTACAAAAATACGCAGTAGTTACACAGCTTGCTCTTAATGTTACACCCACAATACCTACAATAATACAGTAGTTACACAGCTTGCTCTCTATATTACACCCACAGTACCTACAATAATACACAGTAGTTACACAGTTTGCCCTCTATATTACACCCACAGTACCTATAAAAATACACAGTAGTTACACAGCTTGCCCTCTATATTACACCCACAGTACCTACATTAATACACAGTAGTTACACAGCTCGCCCTCTATATTACACCCTCAGTACCTATAAAAATACACAGTAGTTACACAGCTTGCCCTCTATATTACACCCACAGTACCTACAATAATACACAGTAGTTACACAGCTTGCCCTCTATATTACACCCACAGTACCTACATTAATACACAATAGTTACACAGCTTGCCCTCTATATTACACCCACAGTACCTACAATAATACACAGTAGTTACACAGCTTGCTCTCTATATTACACCCACAGTACCTACAAAAATACACAGTAGATTACACAGCTTGCCCACTATGTTACAACCACAGTACCTACATTAATACACAGTAGTTACACAGCTTGCCCTCTATATTACACCCACAGTACCTACATTAATACACAGTAGTTACACAGCTTGCCCACTATGTTACAACCACAGTACCTACATTAATACACAGTAGTTACACAGCTTGCCCTCTTTATTACACCCACAGTACCTACATTAATACACAGTAGTTACACAGCTTGCCCACTATGTTACAACCACAGTACCTACATTAATACACAGTAGTTACACAGCTTGCGCTCTATATTACACCCACAGTACCTATAAAAATACACAGTAGTTACACAGCTTGCCCTCTATATTACACCCACAGTACCTACAATAATACACAGTAGTTACACAGCTTGCCCTCTATATTACACCCACAGTACCTACAATAATACACAGTAGTTACACAGCTTGCCCTCTATATTACACCCACAGTACCTACAATAATACACAGTAGTTACACAGCTTGCCCTCTATATTACACCCACAGTACCTACAAAAATACACAGTAGTTACACAGCTTGCTCTTAATGTTACACCCACAATACCTACAATAATACAGTAGTTACACAGCTTGCCCTCTATATTACACCCACAGTACCTACAATAATACACAGTAGTTACACAGATTGCGCTCTATATTACACCCACAGTACCTACAATAATACACAGTAGTTACACAGCTTGCCCTCTATATTACACCCAAAGTACCTACAATAATACACAGTAGTTACACAGCTTGCCCTCTATATTACACCCACAGTACCTATAAAAATACACAGTAGTTACACAGCTGGCCCTCTATGTTCCACCCACAGTACCTACAATAATACACAATAGTTACACAGCTTGCGCTCTATATTACACCCACAGTACCTACAATAATACAGTAGTTACACAGCTTGCCCTCTATATTACACCCACAGTACCTACATTAATACAAAGTAGTTACATTGCTTGCCCTCTATATTACACCCACAGTACCTACAAAAATACACAGTAGTTACACAGCTTGCTCTCTATATTACACCCACAGTACCTACAATAATACACAGTAGATACACAGCTTGCCCTCTATATTACACCCACAGTACCTACAATAATACACAATAGTTACACAGCTTGCGCTCTATATTACACCCACAGTACCTACAATAATACACAATAGTTACACAGCTTGCGCTCTATATTACACCCACAGTACCTACAATAATACAGTAGTTACACAGTTTGCCCTCTATATTACACCCACAGTACCTATAAAAATACACAGTAGTTACACAGCTTGCCCTCTATATTACACCCACAGTACCTACAAAAATACACAGTAGTTACACAGCTTGCTCTTAATGTTACACCCACAATACCTACAATAATACAGTAGTTACACAGCTTGCCCTCTATATTACACCCACAGTACCTACAAAAATACACAGTAGTTACACAAATTGCTCTCTATATTACACCCATAGTACCTACAATAATCCACAGTAGTTACACAGTTTGCCCTCTATATTACACCCACAGTACCTATAAAAATACACAGTAGTTACACAGCTTGCCCTCTATATTACACCCACAGTACCTACATTAATACACAGTTGTTACACAGCTTGCCCTCTATATTACACCCACAGTACCTACAATAATACACAGTAGTTACATAGCTTGCCCTCTATATTACACCCACAGTACCTACAATAATACACAGTAGTTACACAGCTTGCCCTCTATATTACACCCACAGTACCTACAAAAATACACAGTAGTTACCCAGCTTGCTCTCTATATTACACCCACAGTACCTACAATAACACACAGTAGATACACAGCTTGCCCTCTATATTACACCCACAGTACCTACAATAATACACAATAATTACACAGCTCGCGCTCTATATTACACCCACAGTACCTACAATAATACAGTAGTTACACAGCTTGCCCTCTATATTACACCCACAGAACCTACATTAATACACAGTAGTTACATAGCTGGCCCTCTATATTACACCCACAGTACCTATAAAAATACACAGTAGTTACACAGCTTGCCCTCTATATTACACCCACAGTACCTACAAAAATACGCAGTAGTTACACAGCTTGCTCTTAATGTTACACCCACAATACCTACAATAATACAGTAGTTACACAGCTTGCTCTCTATATTACACCCACAGTACCTACAATAATACACAGTAGTTACACAGATTGCTCTCTATATTACACCCACAGTACCTACAATAATACACAGTAGTTACACAGTTTGCCCTCTATATTACACCCACAGTACCTATAAAAATACACAGTAGTTACACAGCTTACCCTCTATATTACACCCACAGTACCTACATTAATACACAGTAGTTACACAGCTTGCCCTCTATATTACACCCACAGAACCTACATTAATACACAGTAGTTACACAGCTTGCCCACTATGTTACAACCACAGTACCTACATTAATACACAGTAGTTACACACCTTGCCCTCTATATTACACCCACAGTACCTACATTAATACACAGTAGTTACACAGCTTGCCCACTATGTTACAACCACAGTACCTACATTAATACACAGTAGTTACACAGCTTGCCCTCTATATTACACCCACAGTACCTACATTAATACACAGTAGTTACACAGCTTGCACACTATGTTACAACCACAGTACCTACATTAATACACAGTAGTTACACAGCTTGCTCTCTATATTACACCCACAGTACCTACATTAATACACAGTTGTTACACAGCTTGCTCTCTATGTTACACCCACAGTATCTACATTAATACACAGTTGTTACACAGCCTGCCCTCTATATTACACCCACAGTACCTACATTAATACACAGTAGTTATCCAGCTTGTTCTCTATATTACACCCACAGTACCTACATTAATACACAGTAGTTACACAGCTTGCTCTCTATATTACACCCAAAGTACCAACATTAATACACAGTAGTTACACAGCTTGCCCTCTATATTACACCCACAGTACCTACATTAATACACAGTAGTTACACAGCTTGCTCTCTATGTAACACCCACAGTACCTACATTAATACACAGTTGTTACACAGCCTGCCCTCTATATTACACCCACAGTACCTACATTAATACACAGTAGTTACACAGCTTGCCCTCTATGTTACACCCACAGAACCCACAAAAACTATATAGGCTGTGTCGTGAACAAAAGGGTCTTCCTGGTTCGAACCAGGTCTGACAATAAACTGGCTTGTACAGTTACAGAAGAAGGCTAGAAGCTTGAAACTTTGGATTATGAAGAAAAGTGATTGTACTATGTGTAAAGTGAAAACAAAGGAGCCAATGAGCTGTGCAGCTGATGTGGTTCTTTGTTTTTGCATTTGCGAAAAATCAGTTTTCTTATGACCCAACTCAAGAGCAGCATTGTGAAAAGAAACTACTCTAACAATTACTGTATGTGGAAAACAAAGATGCAGAGCAGCTCCTTTGTTTTTGCTTCATGAATAGTACAATTCCTTTTCTATCCAATTTCCAGGGCTGTGCAGCTAATTTGAGCTTTATCATGAGAAAAACAGTTACTGCACAGCTGATCAGTGACTTTGTTTTTGCTGCTCAGATTGTACACTTCCTATTTTGGTTAAATCCTAAATTTCAAGGTTCTAGCATTGTTCTGTGACTATACAGGCCTGTGTGTGTCTGACCTGGTAGGTAACCCTGAAAACTGGTTATGTAAATGGCAAAGACGCAGATCAGCGCCTTTGTTTCACTACATGGATGGAACAATTCCTCTACTATCTAAATCCAAACTTTCTAGCCCCTAGCGACCTTCATTGCTCGTAAACCTTGATTGTATCAGACTTGGTCGGAAACCCTGAAGACCAGTTTTCTTGGGTTTGCGGCTCATTTCATAGGCCTTACCAATTAGATGTTCCCTTTGTGAGATTGACTGGACACTTGATTCCACTAACAGCACAGTTTTCACACATCAAACACCTGTTGAAGGTATTGGTGGTGGGCAGGGCTATTCCTGGTATGTCATGATGTGGTACAAGGCTTGATGTATTTATATCTGTAATAGATACATGTATCACTACATGTGAGCCACTGCATAAGAAACCCAACAAAATGCTTGGGCAAAAACAAATGCGCAGATCAGCTTCGCAGTAACTGCTAAGCTGATCAGCGCGTTTGTTTTCCCTACAGGAATAGTACAATTCCTTTTCTTCTTAAATCTGAAATTTCAAGCATCTATCCATCTTCTGAAGCTGCACAGACCGACTTGTGTCAGACCTGGTCCGAAACCCCAAAGACCGGTTTTCTCACGTCACGGCTAATATCAATGTGATAAACTTATAATAAACACCTGCTTAAGCTCTTGGTGGTGGACAGGGCTATGTAAAATTAAAACAAGTATAATTCTTTATCATATGACTTCGCTGTTTTCCAGTGGATAACATCATGTCATAAAAATCGTATGACCACACGTGTATTAACACCTTTGCAGTAATACGTAACGTCATTGACGACGTCCGTAACAACAATATTAATTTTCATTGAAAATTTGTCCACTTCGAAGGCGATAAAATCCTATTTCAAAAGTCATATGATAAAACAAATCTTACACTCGTGGTCATTTCATATGAAATTTATTAAACTCGCCAAAGGCTCGTTTAATAAATTTCATATGAAATGACCACTCGTGTAAGATCCTCTATTTATGCAAATCTTCAATATGTCTAAAACATGTCTGCCAAGTATAAAAGGAAATACTGAGTTGATTTCACAAAGTATACACGACCAACCATTATTGAATATAAGCAATAATTATTATCGAAAATTGACTAAATTAAATATGCTGTAAATTTGCTAAAAATGATTTTTTACAGCATGATAATTCTTCATGCACATCTACAGTATATCTGAAACATAACTGCAAAGTATTGAAAGGAAAATGAAAGCTGCAGGATGAGTTGATTTCACTAAGTATGCACTTTCAGCACTACGGCAAACATGTTATATCAAGACTTAAAAGTCCCATAATGCTTGCAATACTGACCCTTTGGCCCCTAAATTCATACCACATATGTATTGTCTGATGGTGTAAGTGTGGTGAAAATTTGAAACAAATGGAGCAAAATCTATTTAAGTTATTCAGCAAAGATGTCCAAATGTTGACGCAATCACAGAAGGACTGAATGACAGACATGCTGAAAACAGTATATATACCCCTTTCCCTAAAACTTTGTTTTGCGGGGGTATAACGAAATCTGTCACATGAGATACTTTTATATTGTTTTTCATCCTTGCTCAAACCAAAAATTGTGGGTACAGAACATCCTTTATCAAGGCGAATATCTGCACTCTATTCAAAGGGTCGTTCCAGAATTAACCATATGGGCGGGGGGGGGGGGGGGGGGGGGGGGGGGGGGGGGGGCAGTTTTTTTCAAGCCCCACCACCGATAAAAAAAAAAAAAGAAATTAGCCCCCACCATGCACAATTTTGAATAAAAATTCAAACCCACCACCCATAATAAAAAAAAATGCTTGCCTACCCACCTAGCATTAAAAAAAAATGATTGTGGAACCCCCACCTGGTACAAAATAAAATAAAAAACCTTTTTTCGTCTGTTAAACATTAAACATCACTATTTGGTCTGGTGGTAGTACTGTCGATTTAAAGCTGCATGGTAATGAGTGTAAACAACAACTGACCGCTTGATCGGTCAGTGGCGTGGTTTTCGCGAGTCTATAGGTCAATTCGGTCATGTATGTTACGCGGTTTTATAGAGAGAGAGAGAGAGAGAGAGAGCAGTTTTCTTACAGTTTCTCTTTATGGTAAGAGAGAGAGAGAGAGAGAGAGAGAGAGAGAGAGAGAGAGAGAGATTGTCAGGCGTTCGCCAAGGTGCAATTTTCTTACAGTTTCTCTTTATGATATTATGATACAATGAAAACAATATATATTATCTTTTGCACATTTTAAAAGGGAAAGATCGCATTTTCTAGAAGAACAAGAACAGAACTTAATTGTGATACAAAATCTCAGACCACACGCAGGTGGTATATGAGAAAATCAGAAAATCGAAATTAAAGTGTAACATGGCAACTGAATCTGTCCCGGATACGAGAGATGAGCATGTACGAGTCACGCTAGCCTACGCTTATTTATTTACCCTGTGTTAGGTGCACAGTCTGATCCGGATGTGCGGCACAACGGCTCGACATTTTTAAAAGGCAAATTTTTCAACCATCTCCTGGGGGTGGGGGTAGTCACATGCACATCTTTCGTAATCGGGTTATAGAAATTAATACCGTATTACCTGCATGTTTTGGGACTAAAAAAAATAATTAGATCTCTGGCTGTCTCAATTTAAAAAAAGTTAGAAAAAAAGGTAATTACCATTCCTTCCCAGGTAAGCGACAACTTGCTGTGTGCAGTGCAGGGGTCCCTCCCGCAAGGAACCGTCTGTAATACGGTATCCTTTAAGTTTTCTAACAAAAAGTATCTGTACATTGATATTATTGTTCTTAAATTTTAAGTCTTGAAGGTGTAGAAGACTTCCGCATCTTTTTTGGTGAAATGTTGTTATACCTTCACAAGGGAGCATTTCCCCTTAGCATTTTTTGTGTAATTATCGGCTAATTACCAAACTAATATGTTGTTATTTGAAGGCCCATTTACCTGACTAATTTGGTCATGTTGGTGAAGAACTGCACTGGTATCCATATAAAACGTTGGTTATACGTTTTCAAGGGAAATAACTCATGACTTACTTTGTGTATCTTGCCCATGCATTGAATTGCAATACGAAAACAAACGGGACCAAAATCGGTTTGCTTTTGAAGACTGTAGATACAGGATATGCTGCACATATTTGTTTTATATGCACAGGGCTTCGGATCAGAGACAGGGGCAATGCTACATTACACGTCTTCAATATATGTACATGGCCAAGGCTACATTATGCATCTTTGTTGTAGTACATTATATTATGAATGAAAATCGTCTTGGCATCTATTGTTTTGATTGAAATGATTTTGTATGTCCCAGTCAACAGCTACGGTCATATAGGGACGTTGCCTCCATTTTATGGTTATGGGACGTCAGTACATCCAGAAACTGCTTCAAATTTAACCATCCTAGTAAACCACTAAGGCTTATACTTATGAGTGGTTTGAATTGAACCACTTTTCCTGGGTAGGCTCATACATTGGCGGACCCAGTATATATAATAACCAGTAATCAGACAGTAGCGTATAAGCTTTGCCTGGAGACACAAGTACAAAGTACAACAAATGCTTTATTGTGATTTAGGCCACCAGCCCATAACACATAAATACAACAAATATATAACAACATAACATGTACACAGGTGTGATGTTTTAGTATATAGATAACAAATTTAAATTATATCAAGCATTTCTTTAGGTAATTTAATGCATAGAAAAGATATGATGCAACAGCAAGCAGCCCATCTATTTCTTTAGGCCCCAATGGGCGGGGCCCCTGATGGGATGTTCCCGTTTCGCCTACTCCCATTTCGCCTACTCCCATTTTGCCTATGATTTGTCCCATTTCGCCTACTCCCATTTCGCCTACACCAGAAATGTTCACTATTCCCGTTTCGCCTACTCATTCAATATAGATGAATAACAAGATAAAATGTTGTTTTAAATCATGATATGCTTTTAAATATATATGCAAATACAATATAAAATTTAACATTGTCATATTTTATTTTATTTACTTATTTTTTGTATGTGAAGAAAATGATTATTTAATGGGCTTGTGCAAACATTATAAACATTGCAAACTCATTAATTAGTGATCTAAATTAAATTTGTTTATTTTCACAATTAACATTTTTATCTTATTTACTTATCTGTTTTGTTTGCGAAGAAAATGATTGTTTAATGAGTTTGTGCAAACATATAAACATTGCATTAATTAGTGATCTAGATTATATTTGTTTATTTTAACAATTAAAACAAATGTACAATATTCACATAAAATCACATACAATATTCACATATTTGTATGTATATTCACTACAAAACATGTAAAATACAAATAAATGATAGTAAGTTAAAGAAAAAAGAAAAAAAAGTGTTTGCTGACAAAAAGTGCAGAGTAGGCGAAACGGGAATTCATTGAATGTCCCGAGTAGGCGAAACGGGAGTAGGCGAAATGGGAATAGGCGAAACGGGAGTAGGCGAAATGGGAGTAGGCGAAACGGGAACAAATCGCCCTAACATCCATTGGTTCCTGAGCAGGTTGGGCACATAGCGGCCTGCATATTCCCAGAAAGAGTAATTCTTGCAATCATGTATACAGACCATACGTATATAGCGAAACAGAAGGCGCCAATCAGCTGCGCAGCTACTGCACAGTCGATATGCGCCCCTGATTTCGCATGTACAGAAAACCTTTTCTCAGGATGCGGCTAAATTTAAGCCTATTTCTTTAACATGTGACTTTTGACCACGACTTGCACGTTTTTCTTGCTCTGTCACGGGCGTCGCATGTGTGTACGAACCGTGTCGGCTGCGCGAGTGATAATTGCCATTTCGGTAGTTTTTTAAATGGCACAATCCAGTGCTCGCGAAGCGTGAATGACACATTGTTTTCTTAAGATTAGCCATAAAGTTTGTAAAAACAATCCAAGCGCGCTAGGGGATTATCGATAGACCGTAACCGAGACCATAAACACAGGTTGCTGTAGGCTGTTTATGACACGTGTTACGCAACGTTGCTCGTTTACGACAGGCGACGCACACCAAAGATTGTCTAAACATTGAGACACCTAAATATTGTATAATTCTAACCGATGAGAAAATGCATTTGTAATTTCGCGATTTAGAAAGGCGAATTAAAATAATTGTTTATATCAGAAAATTTCAAAACTGGATAGTGCACAATATGGTCTTTAAATGCCTGCCATTAGCAAACGCATCGGTAGATTTTCAAAATGCAACGGTAAAATTAGATAATTGATTAAGTTACCAAAATTTATACTCACTTTTTGTAACAGATTGCCTTTGTACAGGATCACAAAAACGCTTGAAAAATTCAAATATCGCGGGAAACTACGATGTCGAACCCGCCATTTTCCGGAACATCGCGCTTTTAACGCGATCTTGGCAACTTCGCGGAAAACCAATCTCGGCAGTTCGGGCTCAGAAGCTCGGCTCGGATGGGTCTTACATACTCCACCACATGTTTGGGCCGAAACGTCCTGCTATCAAACGATCGAACGTCAGGGGTTAGCGTTCTTGACCGAGATCGGCGAAAAATGTAAACAATTTTTTTTTTTTTTTTACTTTAATTTACATTTCTGTCTAACACTATTGGACGAAAACTGGCACCCCCACACAAATATTTTCGGGTGCCCTCTGGAAATACCGACCATGTATAAAATAAATTATTTTGAAAACCCCACCAGGCATTAAAAACAAATTCAGTGGAACCCGACCATGCATAAAAAAACAAAAACGCTGCCGCCCAACCCCCCCATATGGTTAATTCTGGAACGGCCCTAAGACCAAAAATACGAAAAATTATGTATACCTTCGATACCCCTGTCAGGAAAACATGCCCGTGAAATAAATACCCCCACAAACCCAACTTTTATATGAGCCGTCTCATGGGAAAACCAACAATCTGCATAGGCGAAAACAAAGGTGCTGATCAGCTTCACGGTTACCGCGAAGCTGATCAGCGCCTTTGTTTTCGCTACTCGGATAGTACAATTCCTCTTCTACTTAAATCCGAAATTTCAAGCTTCTAGCTCTTTTCTGTGACTGTACAGGTCGGTTTGTGTCGGACCTGTTCGGAAACCACATCGTTGGTTTTCCCACAAGGCGGCTCATATATTGGAACTGGGGTGTACAGGGGTATACCTATTTTTTCTTATTTTTGATTCAAAACAGATTGTGGGTATTTGTTAGAACCACCTCAGCGAGGTGATTCTAACTGTACTCATAATCAATGTTTTGGAGAAAAAGAATAAGAAAATATAAAAAAAATTCAATGGAAAATTGTCATTTTTCAAAGATTAGAAAATACCATGTATTCCATGGGTGTGTTTTTGTAATGCCTGTTCACCTCTATTTTACCCTATAAAGTGGCATGTACAGGGGTATACATTTGTCACCAAGTGACACTTTTGTCCAAAATAATAATAAATAAAAACAAAATAAAAATAATAAAAATAAAAACATAATTAATATGCATGCAATTTCATGATATTCAATCAAATATTATTATTGTTTCGTGTTTTGTTATTACAGGTACATGCAATGCTAAAATTAATAATTTGTCTGATTTTGAACAATGTATCAATATTATTTTTGCATATAATTTTAAAACCTTTCTAAATTTTTTGGTTACAAAGTCATATTTTTCTTAATTATCATTTGCATCAATATTTACTGAAGCATGTTGATTTGCATCAGTAGATTTCAGGAAGTACTCATTGTCACATTGAGTCTTAACTGATTTTAGGCATCTTAATTACCTTAATTTTTGAGATTGATCTGATGGTTAGAAAAACTTGTCACTTTTACTTCCTTTATTGCATCTTATCATTGGAACCCTATTGTTCTTCAATGATTTAGTAACTGATAACTTCTATTAATTAAACTGTCACTTTCTAACTCAAATGATATTTAAGTTGGACCAAAACTTTGGTTCATTAGTCTAGTCTTGAACTTCATACTGCAAACATCAGTCTCAGACTCAGTCATTCGCTTCAACACGTTTGCATGTTGGAATGACTTTAAACTTTGGAATCTGTGTTTTCATCTTGTGACAATATTCTGGAAACTATTAACTAGGAAACTGCTTTAACTGGACAATCATACAAATACAAGCTAAGTAAATGCTATTATAACAAGACATTCTAATCTACAGAAATAACATTTATGTGAACTACATTTCATTTCAATTTTCATTAAGAACACTTAACAATAATAAAACTGAGACTTTGCTAGAAAATTTTACTTATGATAAATTGTGATCATCAACACTAGTGATACTGAAGGACAATTGTAATTGAAAATATTTTGTGTTATTTGAACATTATCAAAGTTGCTTTATGACATTTACTTCATCATTGGAACATTGAAATTAAAAGGAAACATTTATTAAATTTGGAAACTAAAGAACTCTTCAGACTTGTTTATAAGTTTGAACTACGTCTAGTTAGCAACTTAAAGGAGCTAACTAGTCAGGACCCCTTAACGCAACCGTTTGGGGCTGTAAAGTCAACCAAAAAGTTAATTCCCCGTTGACTTAAATTGGTACGACAACAAACAGCGAGTGCTTGCCTACTACCAATTGGTTGACTAGGTGCGACACAACCAGTCGCGCACACACAGCCCACACACCCAACACACACCCCGGTTGCAGAGTGGTAGGAGAATTTCCGGGTACCTCAACAACATAATCAACGCCGACTAAATTTCATCAAGAATTTTTCACCACTAATTGGAACTTCAAGAAATTTCAACATTAACAATTGATCATCAAGGATTACAGAAACTTTGTGAAAACTTTTAGTGTTTAAATTGTGTAAGGAATATTTTGTGTGAACATTAATTTTTAAATTCATTTGTGTTTTGGAAATAATAGTGTAAGGTTCATAAATTGTGCAAAGACTTGAAAGACTTATTCTGTTAGCAACATTAGCTACAGAGAGACTTCAAAGAAAAGACACAGTCGCAGATCGGTGAGTACAGCTTCATTTTTGTTGCATGATAGTTTGTATCTCAGTTTATCTGTGACCACATCCCTTTGAAAAGTAAACAAGCATATTTGATAAACTAAATCATTTAATTTGTAAGGATATCTCTTAACATTTTATGCTACAAATGCAACTGCATATTTAGATTAAGATCAAAGCTATTAACTTAAGGGCTAAACATAAAGATAAAATAAACATTTTTATGAAGATTTAAATAAAACTGTAACTGCAATAAGAGAATAAGCTTAAAGTAATCAGTGTAACTTTACAAATTTAAAACTGCAATTAAATCTTGAAATTTAACTGAAATGTTATTATACTATAACTGCAACTGCAACTAGGACTACAAGTTATAACTGCAACTGCAAAGTAGGACTGCAAAGTAGGACTTAATTCAAAATACTATATACCTGCAACTGCAAAGAGTAACTATAGGTTTAACTGCTAAACTGCAATTCAGCTTAAGTACATATAATTCATAGCCACAACTGCATAGTAGGACAACATTGTTAAGTCTACCTAGCTGCATCTTTAAAATAATATTTTAAGGCAATATAGTCTATAGCTGCAACTGCAATCAAAATTTTAAGTAAGCATTTACAATAAATTACTGCTAAATAAAACCTTTAAACAATCATAATGGCTCCTAAGCACAAGCAAAAGAGGCAATGGATCTGTTCAGTCAATGTTTGCAAGGCAAATAGCATCAACACTACCGATGAACCTGTCATGACATTTACGCCAAAATTACATAAAAATCTTATGAAAGTAAAGGTTGGAAATCAAGCTGTGGATTGTCTTCTCGACACGGGAGCTGCAATATGTGCAATTAGCCAACATCTGCTAAAACAAGTAGCCCCTAGTGCTCAGATTAAACCTTCACATTTAACTGCTATAGTAGGAGTATGTGGTGAAAGACACAGTGTATTAGGCATGGTTGAATTAAACTTCTCTTGCGAAGGTCAATCATTCACACATTCTTTCCATGTTTTTGAACACCTTCATGTCAAAATGCTGGTCGGCATAGACTTCTTACAAAAGTACAATGTTAATGTAAGGTTTGGTGAGGTTGAAATTACAGTCACAAATACGGAAGCCTCTGGGTCAACAGTAATAGTTGCCACCACCACAATTGCTGGTGACCACACTAATATTGTCTACCCTATCCACGAAGTAATCATACCTCCTCACAGTGAAGTTATTGTGCCTGCCAAAGTGACTGGATTTCCAAACCAAACCACAGTCTTACTAGAACCCTTCTTAAGGTTAAGTGACAGCAACCTAGCTGGAAGCAAGTGCATATCAGTTGTCAACAATGGCCATTGTGTATACAGGCTCATGAATCCTACAAATCTTCCTGTATTTCTTAAACCAAATCAGAGGTTAGCTAAAGCTAGCTACCTTTCTTCAGAATCAATCTTTTCTTTTGACAATGACACTGAAGCACAAGTTTACAGCTTAGGTTCTGACCAAAACAGTCAAAAGCAAAACAATGAAACAATCTTGCAAGACTTAGGGATAAACTTAGAATGTGCAGATCTATCAAATGAACAAAAACAGAAACTCATAAATTTCTTAAGCAGAAACAAAGACATGTTTGCAAAAGATATTTCAGAAATAGGTAAAACAAACTTACACACTCACACAATATACACAGGTCAAGCTAAACCAGTCAGTACACCTCCATACAGGCAAACACCACATATGAGAGCTGAACTGGATAGGCAGTTGGAGGAAATGAAAAGACATGGTATTATTGAGGAAAGTACCTCACCCTGGCATTCACCAGTTGTTATGGTAAAGATGCCTAACAATGAATGGAGGTTTTGTGTGGACTATCGCAAACTCAATGCGGTAACAGAAATCATGTCTTTTCCAATACCTCACATGTCCGACGTCTTTGACACCCTTGCCGAGTCCAGGGCAGAGGTTTTCTCAACCCTCGACCTTCGAAGTGGCTTTTGGCAGGTGCCCTTAGACAAGTCTACGAAAAGCAAAAGCGCGTTCATAACACACAGCGGTGTTTACGAATTTAACAGATTAGCCTTCGGAATGGTCAATGCGAGTATGACGTTCCAAAGTCTGATGACAAAGGTTCTCAAAAATCTGAATTTCAAGATTGCGCTTGTGTACATTGATGACGTGCTTGTGTTTTCCAAAGACTTTGACCAACACTTACATCACTTAGAATTAGTTTTCACAAATCTTCGAAAAGCAAACTTGAAATTACATCCAGCCAAATGCAAATTTGCTACAAAACAAGTCAAATACCTAGGCCACATAGTTTCCAAAGATGGCATGAAAGTCAATCCAGAAAACATAGCAAAAATACTTGACGCCAAAAGTCCATGTAACCAAAAACAAGTCAAAAGTGTCCTAGGCATGACAGGGTACTATCGCAAGTTTATCAAGAACTATGCAAAAATAGCTGCTCCCCTTCATGACCTGCTGAAAAAGGATAAGAAATTCTGTTGGTCTGAGGAAGCTGAAATTGCTTTCAAGGAATTGAAGCACAAACTGGTCACTGCACCAATTCTCAGGTATCCTCAGTTCGACAAAGAATTTGTCTTGTCCACGGACAGCTCTGACTTTTCCATCGGCTATGTTCTCAGCCAAGTACATGATGGAAAAGAACTTCCTATCTGCTATGGAGGCAGAGCACTTCGAAACAATGAATTGAAGTGGCACATAACAGATAAGGAAGGTCTTGCTCTTGTTGAAGGAATTCAGCATTTCAGACACTACCTTGCTAACACAAAATTCACAGTTTTCACTGACAATGTCTCTGTCAAATATCTACAGAACATTAAAGACTGTCAAGGTCGCCTGGGACGCTGGAGCCTACTCCTTCAAGGTTACACCTTTGAAATAAAACACAAACCCGGTTCCAAAAATTTCACAGCAGATTACTTGTCTAGACAAACCTACGTAGACACTAAGTCTTCATCTCCTCAGTCAAGTGATCTCGCTGATCATATAGGTTCCATCCAGACTCCCAAAGAGTTTACAGAAGTGACTCTGGTCTATCCAGATGAGGATGAAGCTGTAGTAGCTGCTGCAACTGAACTGGCAATGCTGCCTGCTGACATCTCAACTGAGAATCTGTCAACAAAGCAGAAAGCTTGTCCTGATTTCAAGCACATCTACACATATATTCAGTCTCGTCAGGTGCCAGATGACCCACTATTAGCTAGAATAGTTGTTGCTGAGGCTTATAACTATGAGCTAGAGGATGGAATTCTAAAGCATTTCTACTCGAAAAGGAGCAGAAATGTCCCTGCTGAGGAAAGGCTTGTCAAACAGACAGCCATTCCCGTCATTCTCAGGGATGACATTCTGAAGTCGTATCATGACTGCTTGGCAGGTGGTGGGCATCAAGGTTTTGAAAGAACTTATGCGGCAATTCGCAATAAATACTACTGGCCTCGTATGTACGAGGATATCAGGCAGTATGTGAAAACTTGCGAAATTTGCCAACAATCAAAGAGGGCTTTCAACGCCAAGCCACCACCTCTACAGCCACAGCCAGTCGATGATGTGTTCAGCAGATGGCACATGGACATCCTGAGTGGCCTGCCAACAACAAAAGAGAAGTACAAGCATGTTCTTCTTGTTGTTGACAGCTATTCAAAATGGTGCGAATGTTTTCCTTTGCGAACACAAGAGGCTACAGAAGTTGCTGCCGTGTTGTTCCGAGAGATCATATCCCGCTATGGCTCTCCCAGGTCCCTCGTCAGCGACCGTGGTAGGAACTTCATGAGCAACCTCGTGAAAGCACTTGCTGAGCTCTTTGAAATAAAGCGCACATATACTAGTGCTTATCACCCTATGACAAATGGACTGGTAGAGTCCAAGAATTCCTACATTCTTCAGGCTCTACGTGCTTACTGCAAAGGTCAGCAAGATGATTGGCCAGAACTACTGCCAGGCATCATGATGGCATATCGTTCAACACCGGCCACACAATCTACTGACTTCAGTCCATTCTTTCTCCTATATGGTAGGGAAATGCGTCTTCCAATAGACACAGTTCTTCAACCTAAGGACCATCTAAGCCAGGACTGCAAGATACACCTTGGCAGAATCCTGCAAAATCTGGAAGTCTGTAGAAAGCTAGCAGGCAAAAACATAAAAGCTGCTCAAGACAAATACAAATATCAGCATGACAAACGTTCGCAACTCCCTAGCTTTCAACCGGCACAGAGGGTCTGGCTATACTGCACCAAAGTACCTCCAGGTAAAGCTCCTAAACTCCACAGGAAATGGGTGGGCCCCTATTACATTACTATGATAGGCCCAAATCACACATTCCGGCTAAGAAATGCCCAAACAAACCTGGAAGTAAAATCTTTAGTGAATGCAGCAAGACTCAAGCCATACTATGACCCAAATGATCGCCCAACAAACCCACCAGACAACCTTCCAGATCCAGATGCTGAGCTTGACCCTAAGGAAATCATCCTTCCTGACATGCCACCTCAGAAACAAAGTCAACAAACTGACAAAAACCCAGCACAGCCTGGTCAATCTAGCAATGACCCAGCACAGCCTGGTCATTCAAAGCAAACTAAACAAAAACAACAGGTACCTCACAAGCAAGGACCTCAATCAAACAAATCAAAACAAACAAAAGCGCCAGCTGAACCAAAATTGAACCAAAGGAGTCCCACATCACACTTGCAGCCTCAAACGATGATCTCAAAACCTACTTCGCCTCATGCGCAGGCAAGTAAAACAAAATCACATCAAGCGCCAATGGAGCCAAAACTCAACCAAAAAAACAAACAGGTTCAACCTAAACAAAAGGGTTCAAAGCCTGCAGTGCCTAATGCCCAGGCTAAAACAAACAAATCAAGCAAACAAAATCGGACAAAATCAAATGAAGGTTACAACAACAAGCATCAAAATACAACACAACCACATGCAAACAATACACCATCAGCCACAGTCGAAAAACCTAATGCTAAAAATCAGCCAGCTTCATCAAAGACAAACAAAAAACAAACACAATCCCAAGACAATTCAAATAAGACACCCACATGCCAGGATTGCTTAAATAACTCCTGCAAAGCATTTTCAGATACAGACATAAAGTCAATTTTGTCATCAAACAGAAGCAATGGAGCTATGTATTACAGATTAAAATTTCATGACAATTCAACAAATTGGTTTTTCCCTTGTAAAGTACCATCTCATCTTATCAGAGAATTTCATACAAAAAGAACAATGTCTGGTAAGAAACGCAAAAAGCCTCTGAAACAAAACCAACACAAGTTCTTTACAGAATCTCAGCCAAATGTCAATGTGATCGGTAAGAAGGAAACTTCTGAAGAAAGTAGTACAGAACCAGTATTAGTTGGTGTCAAAATTGTTGATGGTAGATCTTACTACTTGGTAACATCCGGCAAATGCAAACAATGGCAATCCATTACAACAGCTCACAAATTTGCTTCTGGCATTATACATAAAATTCAAACTGAAACAGAAGATTATCTGTATCGTATGACTGTTGAGCATGCCAAAAACTCTAACAAACCAGTCGAAAAATTTCCAAAACTTGATGGCTTAAAAACCAAACACATACATGAAATGGAACTAAGGGAAGATGGAAACTGGTACTGCTTAGTTAATTATATGAAACCAGAAATCGCACCAACTTGGGAAAACTTAAATGGGCTACCACAAGGAACAACAGACAATTTCCGTGGATTTCTTACTTGGGAATATGACAAATACGTAGATGGTCACTTCTAGGATTAAACTAATCTTTGACATTTGTGGGGTAAACCTCTACCTGACTCTGTTTAGGTGTCTATATGTGCTATTGGTAAAATTGATATGATTGATCACCATATTAATCTACCTTCCACTCTTGCAATTTCAAATATTAGTAAACTAATCTTTTTGTATCAGCTACAAAATATATTTCAGCTTTTGGCTTACTACTGTTGTTTTAATCTTAATGCAATCATTTTGCCTACACAAATTAACAAAAATATAATTCAGAATGTGTTGGTCACATTTAAATGGGATATTCTCTTGAATAACTATCATGCAATGTTGAAGCTGTGCTCCAAAGTCTAGCAACTGATGGTCAAACATCAACAATTACATTATCTTCTACTTTGTTGATAATATGTATATATTTGCCATTCTTTTGTTTGTACAATTATAATGGTATGTATTTTTGTGTATATAGCATGCTTAAAGTTCGGGACGAACTTTCTTAAGGAGGGGGAACCTGTCACCAAGTGACACTTTTGTCCAAAATAATAATAAATAAAAACAAAATAAAAATAATAAAAATAAAAACATAATTAATATGCATGCAATTTCATGATATTCAATCAAATATTATTATTGTTTCGTGTTTTGTTATTACAGGTACATGCAATGCTAAAATTAATAATTTGTCTGATTTTGAACAATGTATCAATATTATTTTTGCATATAATTTTAAAACCTTTCTAAATTTTTTGGTTACAAAGTCATATTTTTCTTAATTATCATTTGCATCAATATTTACTGAAGCATGTTGATTTGCATCAGTAGATTTCAGGAAGTACTCATTGTCACATTGAGTCTTAACTGATTTTAGGCATCTTAATTACCTTAATTTTTGAGATTGATCTGATGGTTAGAAAAACTTGTCACTTTTACTTCCTTTATTGCATCTTATCATTGGAACCCTATTGTTCTTCAATGATTTAGTAACTGATAACTTCTATTAATTAAACTGTCACTTTCTAACTCAAATGATATTTAAGTTGGACCAAAACTTTGGTTCATTAGTCTAGTCTTGAACTTCATACTGCAAACATCAGTCTCAGACTCAGTCATTCGCTTCAACACGTTTGCATGTTGGAATGACTTTAAACTTTGGAATCTGTGTTTTCATCTTGTGACAATATTCTGGAAACTATTAACTAGGAAACTGCTTTAACTGGACAATCATACAAATACAAGCTAAGTAAATGCTATTATAACAAGACATTCTAATCTACAGAAATAACATTTATGTGAACTACATTTCATTTCAATTTTCATTAAGAACACTTAACAATAATAAAACTGAGACTTTGCTAGAAAATTTTACTTATGATAAATTGTGATCATCAACACTAGTGATACTGAAGGACAATTGTAATTGAAAATATTTTGTGTTATTTGAACATTATCAAAGTTGCTTTATGACATTTACTTCATCATTGGAACATTGAAATTAAAAGGAAACATTTATTAAATTTGGAAACTAAAGAACTCTTCAGACTTGTTTATAAGTTTGAACTACGTCTAGTTAGCAACTTAAAGGAGCTAACTAGTCAGGACCCCTTAACGCAACCGTTTGGGGCTGTAAAGTCAACCAAAAAGTTAATTCCCCGTTGACTTAAATTGGTACGACAACAAACAGCGAGTGCTTGCCTACTACCAATTGGTTGACTAGGTGCGACACAACCAGTCGCGCACACACAGCCCACACACCCAACACACACCGCGGTTGCACATTACATAGTCATGTTTGAACCCTCTGATACTTACATGGGCCTATTTGAACATATGCGATACTGCTAGAATCACATTTCTTGCAGCGTACATCTCTCTGATCACCAACTCTCACAAGATGTTCCAGGAAAAATCGTCTCATCTCTTTGGATTCCAGAATGGTATAGCGGTTGCTTGAGGGGATACATGAGGTACACGCTACTGCTTTCTGAATCAAACAACAGAACTTCTTAATTAAAAGAAGAAAACAATAAAAATATAGTAAAAGTGGTATACAGTGGTATACAGTGGTATACAATTTTTCTTATTTTTGATCCAAAACATTGATTGTAGCAGAGGTGATTCTAACATCAGGCTGCCCAGTGCAGTTTGGTACAAAATATATATTTTGGGCTTCAAAAAATAGGAAGTTTATGTCCAAAATGGATCAAAAAATAGGAGAAAAATAGGAAATTATCGGCCTAAAATAGCTTTATAATATTATGTATGACAGTTACTTGTTGAAAGATGTGCATTCAGTACTGGTAAACTTCCCAAGGGAGTATGCCCAGGAAAGTATGATGTTATACATATGATGTTTACATGTTGTCCTTAGCAATTATTTACTTTTAGTGTCCCAGATATTGGACATAAACAGGTTGTTTACTTCAGAATTTTCTAGAAATTTCAGATTGTTCTTTGACGGAAAAGTCCGGAAAAATCTGGAAGAACCAAAGATGTAGAATCTTCTAGAAAAATCTTTTTTTTTGTCAAAAGAGTATTGTGGAATTTTCTGGAAGGATAATGACCTCTCTAGAATATTCCAGAAGATTAAATTTTGGTAAACAACTTGTTATTTTTAGTATATGATATCATAGAATTTGCTGGAAGAATCCTGAATGTTCCTCAGTGCTATATAAGGGCTACAAATTTTCATAAGGACAATCTTTGGGTACTGTTACTATTAAGAAGTCAAAATCTATCTTACTGGAATTTAAACTTATTCTTGGATTACTTTGTGATATTCGATTCTGGATTGGGACATAGTGCTATTTTGAAACAAACTTTAATTCTTGGGATCAGAAACTGATACAGATTTGTGTTAAAAAAATTCTGAGGGACATTCAGACATTCTTTAAGGGAATTAACATCTTGAAAGGTATTGTACATTCATTTTTGTTTGATTGTATATATGCTTTTGATTGTTTCACATGTAATTACTGGTTAAATCACTTCTAAATAGATTTGTTAAATTTTAAACAAAGCTTGTTGCTGGCTAACCAACTTGTTGGTTTCCTTAATCTTCTAGTTACGCCTGGCACGTAACAATAATAGCATTGAAAACCATAAATATAAACATACAGCAGCAAGAAGACAAATCTTACTGGTGTAATTTTGGTATAGGTGTGTGAACCATTATTTTAAAACCTACTCAAGTTGTAGAAGTAAGTTACTTCACGGGATTATCTTGTTTTCTGATGAAGAAAAAATACTTTATTTATCAAGTTACAAGCGAGCGAAGTGAGCGAGGAAAAAAATGAATGCCAAAGACATCAAAACTGGCATTTGAAACCAAAATTCCATAATTTTTCCTTGATATTTCATTATTATCTGCAGCATTTTGAAAAATATAGGAATTTGATGGAAAAATATAGGATTTGGGATCAAAATATAGGAAAAAATAGGAAGCCCTGAAAATATAGGAAAAAATAGGAAAAATAGGAGCACTGGGCAGCCTGTAACATGTATCCACAATCTATGTTTTGAGCAAAAATATTGAAAATATCAAAGGTTTGGATTGAAATTTACATTTTTTTTTAAATTGAAAAAAATCTCCTTATATTGCAAGGGCAAGTTTTTGTAATGATGGTAGACTTACTGCAGCTGAGATCTTGTATTTCAGTACCAGGTAGTCCATAACACAGGTGTACAGTTTCAGAGTAGTCCACAGCGTCTTTAGGTGGGGGCTGTTGTCTTGGGGGGTGAGTGGCATCCGTACTTGTATCAGTACCACATTCAGACCTGGGAAAATATTATAACAATAATTATTATAATACTATAAGTTCATTAATTTTTGCATGACTTTTATTACACAATTTTTCCATTTCCGAATTTTCAAGTTAGCATTTCTTGAATTCAGAAGCAAGTACTTCTAAAGTATATAAAGCTTATATCATTTTCAACTTTTCCCAAAGTTAATAAATGAAACAACACCAACACGAACTTAAGTCCAGTTTTAATTACATTTATCACTTTATCCAACGTTTCGCCATCTTGGCTTCTTCAGGGATATAGAAAACAGGTATATGACATCACGCACTGTAAAACGCAATGTGTTTTTTCCATCCAACTTTACTTTAGATTGTACATGTATTTTTTCCATCCAACTTTACTTTAGATTGTACATGTTTTTCATATGTACAAAATCTGGTTTGGAAAGCTATGATGATACTAAAGCAGAATTTGGTAAGGATGAATTTTATATTACTGATCTTTCCAAGGCAATACTTCTGTTGTGGTTCCATTTGTTTTATGTTTGGGAGTCGAATTTTTGTGCTGTTTGAACCTTTTGAACCTTTTCATATTTTTATTTAAGTTCGGGTAACTGAGTGGCCACCTATTGGGAAATAGCTACTCACTCAGCATACAATATGTTTTCTAAGTATAAGTACCTAATTGTCGATTTAGTTTTTCCCCACCTCGGTTTTTGGAGTGGGAATTTCTTTCTGATTGCGCCTTTTCCTGATCGTTGCCTAATTGTACCTTTAAACTCATATAAGCCTGGCGTCCTTTTTATGGGACATAGACAAGGGTATAGCCCCAGATGTGACGCCACATGATGCTGCATCCCTTCTGGGGCTACTCTGTTTGCTAAGAGGAAATTCATCAAAAAATGGAATAAAATACTAAAATCACTTCAGATGCCCCTGAAATTGAAGATGGACTCACCTAAATTATAATGATGGACAAGTCTATTCATAATTAATGGGTTAAAGAGACTTTGGTGAACTAACAAAACCAACTGCATGAACCCACCTTGATACTCTTTCACCTTCTCTACAAGTATTGTCACATAGCCTTTCTGTATAATAGCACCATTTCTCCACAGCAGAACTACCCCACCCAGTCTGTGCACATGTCTGCAAGGTAAATAAACTTCCTGATAGATTACTGCTGTATGTAGTGTGATAAACTTTTCAAAATAAATTAATGAAGTTAAGATAACAAAATATCTTTCTAATAAGTGCACACTACAAACATATACAAGATACTAACTGCTGAAATGACCATATACTGTAAATTCGGAAATTTTCTTGTGACTTTTATTTCGCGAATTTCCTATTTCCCAATTATTAGCAAGTTCTTGAATTCGCGAGTGAGTGTCCATGTATTCTTTAAAGTTTATAGTGACTCTTTATTAGCGAGAACTTGGAATTCCCGAAGCAACCAATTCGGGAACATTAGCGAAAGTTCTCGCGAATATTTCCGGATCTACAGTACAACATATGAAAATATCAATGATGATGTTCATTTTCTGTGTTCTTATCATTGCAAAATATAGAGGATATTTGCTTTTTTGAGGTGAATACCAAATATATTTCATCGAGTGAGTTGAAAACATCAGAATTTTCACGAGTGCGCAGCACGAGTGAAAATTTTTATGTTTTCAACTCACGAGATGAAATATATTTGGTATTCACCGAAAAAAAGCAAATTTTCTTTTTATTTTATACAATACATGGACATTTTCCAATTCACAAGGCAGGCGGTGAAAATGCAAAAACCAAAAATTTTTGAAAACACAAATAATTTTGGTACCACATTGTTCCTTATGTTCTAATTAAGAAAATGAATACCCACACTTAATGTTTTCGTTCATAAATAACGGAGTTATAGGCGTTTGAATTTCTGAAGTGAGACACATTTAATGACGTCAAGTAAATGGAAACGTCAGAAGTAATCCAAAATCTACAGTGAAGATATAGGCTGATATCAGTCACTAGTGACTTTTGATATCAGTGAAATTTGATATCAGTGAAATTTCATATCAATGAAAATACCAATTTTATCAAGTTTTGATATACATTGGTTGTCACTGTAAGGTATAAAATAAAGTGTTTGATCATTTATGGTTTCAATGCCACTGATATGTTTAAAATTGGTGTAAAATATAAAATGCTAGTCAAGCAGTTGCATTTGAGCCACCTCGTGGGAAAACCAACAATGTGGTTTTCGAACAGGTCCGACACAAACCAGTCTGTGCAGCAACAGAAGCAGGCTAGAAGCTTGAAATTTTGGATGCAAGAAGAAGAGGAAGTGTACTATCCATGTAGCGAAAACAAAGGCGCTGATCAGCTTCGCAGTTACCGCAAAGCTGATCTGCGTCTTTGTTTTCGCATATGCAGATTGTTGGTTTTCTCATGAGGCGGCTCATGAGGCGCACGGTTTTTTCTGAAACTTATGTAACCAGAGTGTGCGCTTATTGGAGCATGTGTGCAAATAAGAACAAATACAGGGTATTTGTCTTTGGGTGTTACAGGCACTAAGGTATGTTTCTGTCAAAGTGAGAAGAGCCCATGCCATAAGCATTTTAAGAAGGTAACCGCAAAGCTGATCAGCACCTTTGTTTTCGCTACATGGATAGGACAATCCCTCTTCTTCCTTCAACCAAAATTTCAGGCTTCAGCTATCTTCTGTGACTGTACAGCCTGATTTGTGTTGGACCTGGTTGGAACCCAAATTGTTGGTTTTCTAAATACCTGAGTAGGTTAGGGAAGAATGATTCTGGTAGCCCTGGGCAACAGAAGTAGTATTTATCCCTCTGTGTTTCACCTGTTGGTAATTCAGGAACCCAATAATTGTCCTGAAACAGAATAACTTGTCTGTGTCATGTATACCCCCATTATCTACATAAATATATGAGCTGACTCGTAAGAAAACCAACAATGTGGTTTCCGAACAGGTCTGACACAAACTGACCTGTACAAGGACAGAAAAGAGATTGAAACTTAAAATTTCGGAATTATATAGAAGACGAACTGTACTATCCGAGTAGCGAAATTAAAGGCACTGATCAGCTTCGCAGTTACTGCGAAGCTGACCTGCGCCTTTGTTTTTGCCTCAGCAGATTGTTGGTTTTCCCATGTGGTGGCTCATATGTTTTGTAATGATGTGTTTTGCACTCCACAGTTATCATCATGGGCAGGCTGATATCCAGAAATCATGCATTTTGAATGGAGAGAGGTTATTATGCCCAAATCATGAAATGACATAATGTGAAATGATAGTCAGGGGAAATGACGTTATGTCATTTTCATGGCGCCATATTCTTTTGTTTTTTTCAACACAGAAATCAACAATTCTTTGGATAGCAGATTTTGAAGATGTGATAAACAGATTAAAATATGGGCATTTTGGTCATCACCCTTAGTATCAAGTCTCAACCATTATCACATACTTAGACCTATATTTCCAGCGACAACCTTAAGTTTGCATATGTGATAATGTGTTTACCGCCCTCTGGTTATCAGCATGGGCGGGCTGATAACCGGAAGTCATGTATTTTGAACGGAGAGAGGTTATCATGCCCGCATGCGACGTTGTAGCGCTACGACAATATGTGACGTCAGGTTTGATGACGTTACGCCATTAGCATGTCATATTGATGGTGCCATTTTCTTTTTTTAATGCAGAATCAACGTTTTTCGCATTTCTAAACACAAATCTTTGGAATAGAATATTTAGAAGATGTGATAAACAGATTATAACATGGGCATTCTGGTCATCGCCCTTAGTATCAACCCTCGACCATTATCAGCCCTCAAGCTAACGCTCTCAGGCTTGATAATGGAGTCTCGGGTTGATACAGTGAAGTCTGAACTAATGTATACACCCTTGTGCACATCATGTGCTCGCCATGTGCACTACATGTGAGCTTGATCTGAGCCATAAGTTGCACCTGATGTTCATTTCAAGTGCACTCCAAGTTCTGGCACCTCTATACCCCTACCTGTACCTGTAGTTCACTTTGGCTGGTGTTTGATGATACCACTTACCTGTATTTGCTGTATCAGCAGTATAATGAATTGGTTTTGATAAAAAAAAATGTTTGCGTTATTTTAAGTTTGTCTTATTTTAATTTTTCAAGTATTATATCTCCTCTAATTGAATGTTCCTTTGGGGAAAATATGCATTTTACATATATGTTTTCCTTTCTCTATGTTTTTGTTCCTATTTCTTTTTTATTAGATCTAATCTTCTGTATTCTTTATTACTTTCTTTCTTTTTTAATCTCTCTTTTCTTTCTCTCGGCGTTGCAAAACTGTTTCAAATTTATAATCCTATTCCGCAAGGTTTAAACAAAGGAATGCATGTAAATGTCTATATATCCTAAAATTTAGGATGTTGTTTTCAGAACATAAACCAATATTTTTTTATTAATCTATTTATCAATTTATTTATTTATTTGAAGCGATTGAAATGAGAGGACTGCAATGGCGCAAAAAAAAACAAAAAAAAAAAAAACAGTCAACGGTTGTCAAGCGAACAGAATCATAAATCATTAATTTCCGTAAGCCTTCTTTTGAATAAGTTTAAGATTGATCAAGTATACTCAATATCTTATCCAGGACAAATTTGTTCAATAGAATTAAAGAAGCTCAAACTTCGAGGTTTATGGTCCTTTAATCCATTTTATAACCTGTCATAAAATATGAGCAATAACTCATCTATAATTATTCATCTCTACTGTACAATAATACAATTAAAGAGAGCATTTGTTTTACCTTGGACTGGTTCAGTAATTAATTGAATGGTTCTCAGGTAAATGTTGACTGGTTATTTAGACAGGTAACTAAAAGATTTTCTTGCTGTGAAGCAGATTAAAGCAAAAGATTAAAGTAAAAGACTAAAGCGAAAGATTTAAGTAAATAAACATTAAAAATAAAATAAAGTTTCTAATTATATTTATTATTTAATGATTTAGGAAAATGTAAAATAATTTATATCAAGGTAATAAAATTTAACAACATTCGAACATTGTATACAATATGCGTATCTACCAAACATTTTCTAATCATGACCAAACCGATTAATTTGTCTATTGAAACCAATTATGAAGTGTGCATGATATTAACAAGGTGAGATAAGACATGTTAATCATAATGAAAATTCATTTGTTTTACCTGGGACTGGTCCAGTAAATATTTGAATGGTTCTCAGGTAAATGTTGACTGGTTATTTAGACATGTAACTGAAAGATTTTCTTGCCGGAAAGCATAATAGTTTTCAGGGAACAGGTGAAGAAAATTTGACAAAATAAGAAATTTGACAAAGGTTCACCAGTTACAATTCATTCATTCATTCATTCATTCATTCATTCATTCATTCATTCAAAAGATAATATATGAAAGTTGAAAATAAAATAAAGTGTTTAAATATATTTATTATCTATTGTTTAAGGAAAATGTTATTTGTCTATTGGAACCATTTATGAAGTGTGTCTGATACAACAAGGTGAGTTAAGACATGTCAAAAACTGGACAAAAGTTCACCAGTAATAATCCATCCATTCATTCATTCATTCATTCGTTCGTTCGTTCTTTCGTTCGTTCGTTCGTTCGTTCGTTCGTTCGTTCGTTCGTTCGTTCGTTCGTTCGTTCGTTCATTCATTCATTCATTCAAAAAATAAAAGTTGAAAATAAAATAAAGTTTGAATTATTCTTATTATTTATTGCATTATGAAAATGTAAAATAATTTATATCAAGTTAATAGCATTTAACATCCTTTGAGCATTCTATACAATATACGTATCTCAGGTAAAGGTAAAAAGATGCCAAACATTCTCTAATCATAACCAAACCGATTAATTTGTCTATTGAAATCAATTATGAAGTGTGCCTGATATTAACAAGGTGAGATAAGACATGTTAATCATTCTATTAGTCACTGAGCACTTTGATTGGAAAATAAACAGACAGGATGATACAGGTATAATGTACTCCTGTCATGTTTTGAAACAAAATGCCGTGTTGTTTATTTATTTATTTATTTATTTATTTATTTAATAAAGATGCTAAGTTTGAGTGCATGAATAAGAAAGGAAAATGATAAAGTATCCAGTATAAAACCTGATGGAAGCCTCATTCAAACCATGTATTACAACATTTTAGCATGAGAGAGAGAGAGAGAGAGAGAGAGAGAGAGAGAGATTATCTCTTTAATTTTCGTTAGCCTTCTTTTGAACAATTTAAGATCGATCAAGAATCCTCAATATATTATCCAGGACAAATTTGTTCATTTTGTTCAATAGAATTAAAGAAGCTAAAACTTCATGGTATATGGTAACCTGTCATAAAATATGAGCAATAACTCATCTATAATCATTTTCCAGTGGACGCATATCTATTGTAAAATACTAAATGCAAATACAAGAGCTTTTGGTTTTACGTGGGACTGGTTCAGTAAATATAAGAATGGTTCTCGGGTAAATGTTGACTGGTTATCTAGACAGGTAAATGTGTGAAATTCAGATATATCATATTAATATTTAAAAATGCACAACTATGGCGAAAACACATGTTGCTTGCTTACAGTGCAACTTGTGCGCTCATTTATTTTGTACAGTGTATACCTGTGTGACATTATATACTCCTGTCATGTCTTGAAACAAAATGCCGCGTTGTTTATTTATTTATTTATTTATTTTAATTTATATAGTTGCTAAGTTTGAGTGCATGAATAAGAAAGGAAAATTATAAAGTATCCAGTATAGAACCTGAAGGAAGTCTCAATCAAACCATGTATTACAACATTTTAGCTAGAGAGAGAGAGAGAGAGAGAGAGAGAGAGAGAGAGAGAGAGATCCTCAATATTTTATCCCAGACAAATTTGTTCATTTTGTTCAATAAAATTAAAGAAGCTCAAACTTCATGGTTTATGGTCCTTTAATCCATTTATCACCTGTCATAAAATATGAGCAATAACTCACCAGTGGGAGTGTGTCAATAATACAATTAGAGAGAGCTTTTGGTTTTACCTGGGACTGGTTCAGTAAATATTCGAATGGTTCTCATGTAAATGTTGACTGGTTATCTAGACAGGTAAATGTGTGAAATTCAGATATATCAATTCATATGATTTTAAAAATGCACTACAACTATGATGAAAACACATGTAGCATGCTTACATTGCAACTTGTGCGCTGATGTGTTTTGTTCAAGAAACAAGACGCAGTTTGCTCATGACACAGCTCAAACGGTATGTAAGGCAAATTCCCGCATCGCTCATGGTATATCTTGCTTTCACACATTCTGCTTTGGCACTATCGTTTAATATAGATATATTGTTTCTCATAAACTTGCAAAACAAATCAGCATTATTTTTTCAATTAAATCATTTCATTTACATGCATTGGTTTGATTGTCACACAAATGCATCCTATGATAATTACCTGTAAAATTGAAATGACACCTGAGCTAACAGCAAGTGCACTTTTGGCTCAGATAGGTATTGTGCACCTGGAGTTCTTGGTAAGTGCACTTGACTCTCAGAGCTTGTGCAAAGTAATGAGCACCTGAAGTTCAGAGAATGTGCTCACCATGTGCACTTTCTGTATACTTTAGTTCAGACCTTACTGTACTTTGGGCGATAACCAAAATGCCCATGTGATAATCTCTAATTATCAGCCCTAGAGCTGGAGCTCTTGGGCTTGATAATGGGGTCTCGGGTTGATACTTTGGGCGATATCCAAAATGCCCATGTGATAATCTCTAATTATCAGCCCTAGAGCTGGAGCTCTTGGGCTTGATAATGGGGTCTCGGGTTGATACTTTGGGCGATAACCAAAATGCCCATGTGATAATCTCTAATTATCAGCCCTAGAGCTGGAGCTCTTGGGCTTGATAATGGGGTCTCGGGTTGATACTTTGGGCGATATCCAAAATGCCCATGTGATAATCTCTTATTATCAGCCCTAGAGCTGGAGCTCATGGGCTTGATAATGGGGTCTCGGGTTGATACTTTGGGCGATATCCAAAATGCCCATGTGATAATGTCTAATTATCACATACTTAGACCTATATTTCCATCTATAAACTCTAGTTTGCATATGTGATAATGTATTTCCCACCCTCTGGTTATCTTGAATTGGGAGAAGTTATCATGCCCATATGCAATGTTGTCGCGAGACGGAATACGTGACATCAAGTGAGTGAAGTGACGTTACATCATTTTAATGGGGCCATTTTCTTTTTCTACACAGAAATCGACAATTTTTCGCATTTTTATATAATTGTTCTTATATTGAAGATTTTTAAGATGTGATAAACAGATTATAACATGAACATTTTGGTCGTCAACCCTCAACCATTATCAGGCCTCGAGCTAAAACTCTCGGGCTTGATAATTGTCTCCGGAGATAACCAAAATGCCAATGTGATAATCTCTAATTTATAATAACCCTTTTTTATATAATAGAACTGGGGTGTGTAATGTTTGTGTGAGGTATTACTTACTATAGGTACAGTAGGTTTGTCTGGGAAATCCTTATACAGGACATAGACAAAGGAAACCCCTGGGAGGTTGGACCAGGGATCTAGGGGGATCTTAAGAAAACATCCATACTTCTCCAATAAACCCAGCAACAATGTCTGAAAAATATACAAGTCTCTTTATTGCAGTACACATACTCTTTATAATGTAGTCTATAACTTTGCCTTACTTGATGTTTCAAAAGATTTTACACACAGCTTCGTATGTGACAATAGTACTAAACAGTATGTGACACTAGCATTATGTGACTATATCTGACCCTCAGCATTATTCAATCCATTCTAAAAGCTTAATTTAAGAAATGATTTCACTTTACTGAGAATTATCATGATTAACATAGGATGTTGGAGGGCAGATTGTGAGGTATTAATTCATGCCATATATGCTAAAATCATGTTGAAAGATACAGGGCACCATAGTGCAAATTCTATAGATATGCAATATATGTAGAAATCCTAAGACTTAGTGCAAAGTACCCTTTGTTTTCACGACAGAGATCATATAATTACTCTCGTTCTAAATCAGAAATTTGAAGCCCCTAGCTATACTATTTCACCCTTCAAAGTGACCTTAGCTTAAACTACTGGACAGGATTGTATTATATTTACCACCAAAAACTAGAAAATGTGTTTATGAAACACTATGCCCCCAACTGGTAAGCCACTTTCAAGATGTAAAATTGTCCAAAAAATGACTAAGTTCAAATTGTAAAAAAAGTGACAAAAATTAATCTGAGGAGTATATCCCAACCACATGCATATCTTCAAAGCATGGTCACAATGTCTGCAAAGTTTCAAAAGTATTGGTATTAAATTGTAGGAGGAGTTGCGCACACAAGGTACCCTCTATCCATCCACTAAAATGCCCAAAAAAATGACTAAGTTCAAATTGTGAAAAAAATAACAAAAAGTGATCCAAGGATTATATCCAAACCACATGCATATCATAAGACCATGCCCATAATACATGTAAAGTTTTAAATGAATTGGCATGAAACTGTAGGAGGAGTTGCGCACACAAGGTACCCACTGCCCATTCACTTTCATTGTCAAAATGCCCGAAAAATGGCTAAGTTCAAATTGCGAAAAAAGTGACAAAAATTCAACTGAGGATTATATCCAAACCACATGCATATCTTCAAAGCATGGTCACAACATCTGTAATGTTTCAAGAGAATCAGAATAAAACTGTAGGAGGAGTTGTGCACACAAGGTATCCACTATCTATTCACTTTATCAAGAATTAAAAAGGGAAATAACTCTCACAGAATTGGCCCCTAGCCCCTTGAATTTACATAAAAGAAAAAATACAGGTCCTCTTAATTTTCATATACAAACTACATACCAAATTTCAAGATCCTAGCTCTAACGGTTCCTGACCGAGTGCTCACGCATCACAGACTGACTGACTGCACTCACTCACTGCACTGCACGGACAGACCCAAACAAATATGCCCCCTCAACTGCTTCCGAAGTTGGGGGCATAATTAAACCATTTTATATAGCCGTCAACCCAGTTTGTGTTTCACCTCAGAAATTCCCGTGAAATTTCTTCTTCCAATGCTGCACTACGAGGGGGGTTCAAAAAGTTCGAGGAAAAGTGCTGGCAAATTTATAATTGTCTTCGGAAATTTACGTTCTCTGCGCATTTTGTAAATTAACATATAGTTAACATATGCACAGAATTTGAATAAAATCGGATGAAAATTAGGCATTAAATCACGTGCGTTTCTAAGGTAACAACAGTAAAACCGGCCCAACGTCACATCAACGTCATGCTACACGCATTCATGCCGCTGTTGGCTAGCTCTTAAGCATTTTCGGAATCAACCTGGCATATGGGCGTCTGATTGTCAGTTCTGCGTGTGTAATGCGGTAAATGTGCCGAAACTACAATTCGATATGTTGTGTATTTCACGAATTCTAGTCTTTTCTATCACGACGATCATTTTAGACAGTATGACGTTATTTGACGTTACACTGTGCGAGTCGACATGGACGTATTTCTGGTCGTGTAGAAATCATGCATACTACTTGTTGATTGCCGTTTTCTTAATTTTCTTATTGCCATATGCGCTTTCTGCTCTTAGCAGTGTTTCTTTCATTTATAGTCCTTTCCAAACACACAATTTATCGAATAACGTTGTTCCCTTCGCATTTTAGGCATACCCACTAAACAAAATGGGCGCTTAACGCCAAAATGACGTCACAGACTTATATGACGTAATGTGCTCATCGCAAACATATTGAACTTTGCTCATACAAAGTTTGGTGAAAAAAGCATGGTTAATTATCAAATGCAACCTCATCATTAGACATCGACTTTTTGCAAAAATGAACAAAAGTGGGCCGGTAATCGTGATGTATGGTTTCCATAGCAACCACTGTTAGCATTGTGTTCATGCCAGAACAGCAAAATTTGCTGTATAAGTACAAATCATGTTGGTCTATATAAATGTATTGGTTTAATTCACCTGATTTACAAAATAAGAATATGATGGCACTTTTCCGCGAACTTTTTGAAACCCCCTCGTATTATGAAATTACATACCATAGTAGCTTTTGATTTAGGACATAATTTCTCCATATCCTCTTGGGTCCAACAAGGAACGTCCTTCCCGAGGGCCCGTATGTCAACTCTCCGAGGAGCTTGCTTGAAAAACAGCTGTTGAAACAACTCGGCCAGGAACTTGAAGTCTGTTACTACCGTCTTATCTGATGTCAGTAGGTAGTATAAGGCATGGCCCTAGATTTCAAAGAAATTGACATGGTAAGATATGAGCCGCAGCGAGAGACACCTGGTCTTCGGGGTTTCCGACCAGGTCTGACACAAACTGGCCTGTGCGGTCAAAGAATTATGCTAGATGCTTGAAATTTCTGAATTAGAAAGAAGAGGACTTATACTATCCGTGTAGCATAAACAAAGGTGCTGATCAGCTGTGCAATTACTGCAAAGCTGATCTGCGCCTTTTGTTTTTGCATAGGCAAAAATGAGGTTTTCTCATGATGAGGCTCATACTGTAGTATGTATATAGTTGTATGCAACCGAGACTCAAGTAAACTATTCAATTGCATTGAACATTTACAGCGCTGCCCCACACCAGGCTAGATGTGCTAGCCTGTGTAGTAAATAAGGCAGCAATACTTACTTACTGCACAGGTGCTTGAAGTTATAGCCATAAAACATGAAAATAATGCTTCAAAGGAGTGTCTACACGGCAATACAAACTATGGTATTGCCATGTAGACACTTATTTTTAGGGTATATTTAAATGATTTATGGTTATAACTTCAAGCGCCTGTGTTTGCTTTACAATAGTACATAATAACCGGTTTTGTATTGTACCCATTTCCATTTTTTTTTACTAAAGTTGGTGGTGATTTCTGTGTTTTACATCACTGTCAACAGTTATGGTCATATGGAGCTGGAACCTCAGTTTAACTTAAGAAGACCCAGCAGGCACATGACGTCAGAATGACGTCAGAGTCAGATCTACGTCGATGCAACGTCATGACGTCGCATCGACTTCAATCTGACGTCATTTGACGTCATGTGCCTACTGGGGACCGGGCTCAAACTAATGACCCATGTTTACAAGGCAAGTGACTTCACCATCACATGACAGCAGCCTTCTGTTTCATCAGGAAAACAAGTCCGTGAAATGTATACCCCCTTGAACCCCACTTTTATATAGCAAAACTGGGGTATGCAGGGGTATACCTATTTTTGCTCCAAAACATAGATTGTGGGTACTCATTAGAACCGCTTCGGCAAGGCGGTTCTAACGTGTACCCAAAATCTATGTTTTAAGCAGAATAAGAAAAATATCAAAATTTTTCAACTGAAAATTTTCAGTTTTACAACCAAAAAAAATTCTGTATTGTGAATGGGCTTGTTTTTTTAATGTTTACCAGAACTTACAGTAAGTGTGGCAAATGATAGCAGTTTGCCCACATGTCCATATAGATTTTCATTGCCTATATCTTCTATCCTGTACTGTTTGATCACAGCTTGAAGCTTATTCAGCGGAAGTGGTCTCTTCTGAAGCTTGGGGCCATAGTCTAGAACCTGTAGTTTAAAAAGTTTTGATATTATTACAGCCTTTGCATGAGAAAACCAACAATTTGTGTGTCCAAAACTGGCCTCTAGTCACAGAAGCAGGCTAGAAGCTTGAACTTTCTGATTTAAGAAGAAGACGGATTGTACAATCTTTGTAGCAAAAATAATTCGCTGATCAGCTGTGCAGTTAGATTTTTTGGTCTAACATGGCAGATGAAACTGGAGAATCTGGAGAAACCAACCCAACATTACCCTGAACCCGGCCAAAACAATGAGAAGAGAGTTACCACTACATCAGCCATGACATGAGAAAACTTGCCTTCAGAAGTTAGAAGCAGGACAGACATGAACCTGCTTGTACAGTCTCTAAAGAAGGCTAAGGGCCTGAGTTTTTAATTTAAAGAGGAAAGGTATTGTACTAACTATGAAGCTAAACCAGAGGACCAATGGTCCTGTAAACGCTCACCTGAGTCTGCTGCATATACCAATAAACATGTTTGAATATTATGGTATTTAACCCCAGTGCAGGGGCAGATGAAGCCCTTGGGCCGTTTTCTTTTTTCAGAATAATCAATATTCTGTCCATTTGCCAATTTCTTGCTGGCTTTTCCCTTCATATGACATTTTAACAGTTTTTCCCATCCAAATGCATGGGCAACCCATGTTGACCTTGCCATAAACTTGGTCAAGGTCATCACAGGATCATGATTTATATATACATTGTAGTACTATAGCCATGGATGCCTCAGGCCAAGTTTCATTGAAGTCAATCTATTGGTTTCAGAGAAGAAGATATTTGAAGGGTTTTTACCATATATGGGCATGGCGGCCATCTTGGTCATGTGACCTAGATTATTAATATACACATTGGTTCCCCCATCCTATAGATGCTTCACATAAAATTTGGCTTCAATTGGCCAAGTGGTTTTAGAGGAGAAGATGTTTGAATATTATGGTAATATACATGTATATTGCCCCGGGGTGTGGGCATATGAGTCCTTAGGTCCATTTTTTTTTTTCAGAATCATTAATATTTAGTCCTACTACCCATTTTCTGCAAGATTTTCACCTCAAATACTTTTTAAAAGTTTTCCCCATACCAATGCATTGGCGACCTATGTTGACCTTGTCCTAAAATAGGTCAAGGTCACCACAGGGTCATGATTTATATACACATTGTAGTACTTCAGCCATTGGTGCTTCATGCCAAGTTTCTTTGAAATCGGTCCACCAGATTCGGAGAAGAAGATTTTTTAAGGGTTTTTACCTTATATAGGCATGGCAGCCATCTTGGTCACGTGAACTAGATAATTTATATATACATTAATTCCCCCATTCCATAGATGCTTCACATAAAATTTGGCTTTGATTCGCCAAGCGGTTTCAGAGCAGAAGATGTTTGAATACTAGAATTTGTTTTCTATGTGAAAACTGATGTCTCCCCCCTTTCTATGTGTATGTCCAAAATATGCAAGCAAGATTTATAGTTCTTGTGCATCACATATCCTGTCATTCTGTTTTATAAGTGTACCAAGTTTCATTGAAATATCTCTTACGGTTTTCAAGTTATAGAGGGGGCAAGAAAGTGTTTGGAAAATAATCAAAGGGAAATAACTCCAAAGATATGAAAGCAAGAGTAATGATTCTTGTGCATCATGCTTTATAAGTGTACCATGTTTCATTGAAAAATCTGTAATGGTTTTTGAGTTATAGAGCAGACAAGAAATTGAATGAAAAATAATCAAAGGGAAATAACTCCAAAGATATGCAAGCAAGAGTTATGGTTCTTTAGCATGACACATCATCTCATCGTGCTTTATAAGTGTACCAAGTTTCATTGAAATATTTCTTATGGTTTTCAAGTTATAGAGTGGACATGAAATTGTATGGAAAAATAATCAAAGGGAAATAACTCCAAAGATATGAAAGCAAGAGTTATAATTCTTGTGCATGACACATCGTCTCATCATGCTTTATAAGTGTACCAAGTTTCACTGGAATTTCTCTTACGGTTTTCAAGTTATAGGGTGGACACGAAATTGTATGGAAAATAATCAAAGGAAAATTACTCCAAAGATATACAAGCAAGAGTTATGGTTCTTTAGCACGACAAGTAATCTCATCATGCTTTATAAGTGTACCAAGTTTCATTGAAATAACTCTTACGATTTACGAGTTATAAAGCGGACATGAAATTGTATGGAAAATAATCAAAGGGAAATAACACATAAAATATTCAAGCAAGAGTTATGGTTCTTGTGCATGACACATCGTCTGATCATGCTCAATAAGTGTACCAAGTTTTATTGTAAAATCTTAAACGGTTTTCAAGTTATACAGCGGACACGAAATTGTATCGAAAATAATCAAAGGGAAATAACTCCAAAAATACTCAAGCCAGAGTTATGGTTCTTGTGCATGACACATCGTCTCGTCATGGTCTACAAGTGTACCAAGTTTCATTGAAAAATCTTTAACGGTTTTCAAGTTATACAGCGGACACGAAATTGTATCGAAAATAATCAAAGGGAAATAACTCCAAAAATACTCAAGCTAGAGTTATGGTTCTTGTGCATGACACATCGTCTCGTCGTGGTTTACAAGTGTACCAAGTTTCATTGAAAAATCTTTAACGGTTTTCAAGTTATACAGCGGACACGAAATTGTATCGAAAATAAACAAAGGGAAATAACTCCAAAAATACTCAAGCTAGAGTTATGGTTCTTGTGCACGACACATCGTCTCGTCGTGGTTTACAAGTATACCAAGTTTCATTGAAAAATCTTTAACGGTTTTCAAGTTATAGAGCGGACACAATTTGTGACGGACAGACAGACAGACAGACAGACAGACAGACAGACGGACGGACAGACGCACGGGGAAAAACAATATGTCTCCCGACCCTGTCGGGGGGAGACATAATTATGGTAATATACATGTGTATTGCCCCGGGGTGGGGGCAGATGAGCCCCTGGGGTCCATTTCTTTTCAGAATCATTAATGTTCAGTCCTACTGCCCATTTCCTGCAAGACTTTCACTTTAAATGACATTTTAAAAGTTTTCCCTATTCAAATGCATTGGCGACCTATGTTGACCTTGCTGTAAAAAAAGGTCAAGGTCATCACAGGGTCATGATTTATGTACACATTGTAGTACTTGAGCCATCGATACTTCATGCCAAGTTTCTTTGAAATCGATCCACCAGTTCTGGAGAAGAAGATTTTTGAAGGGTTTTTACCATATATGGGCATTGCGGCCATCTTGGTCATGTGACCTGGATTATTTATATATACATTGATTACCCCTTCATATTGATGCTTCACATAAAATTTGGCTTTGATTGGCCAACCAGTTTCAGAGGAGATGATGTTTGAATATTATGGTAATATACATGTATATTACCCCAGGGTGGGGGCATATGAGCCCCTGGGGTCCAATTTTTTTTCAGAATCATTAATATTCAGTCCTACTGCCCATTTCCTGCAAGACTTTCACTTTAAATGACATTTTAAAAGTTTTCCCCATTCAAATGCATTGGCGACCTATGTTGACCTTGCCGTAAAATAGGTCAAGGTCATCACAGGGTCATGATTTATATATACATTGTAGTGCTTGAGCCATCAATGCTTCATGCCAAGTTTCTTTGAAATCAGTCCACCGGTTCTGGAGAAGAAGATTTTTGAAGGGTTTTTACCATATATGGGCATGGCGGCCATCTTGGTCATGTGACCTGGATTTCTTATATACACATTGGTTCCCCCTTCCTATAGATGCTTCATATAAAATTTGGCTTTGGTTGGCCAAGCGGTTTCAGAGAAGAAGATCTTTGAAATTGTGGACGGACGACGGACGACGGACGGACGACGGACGGACGGACGCCGGATCATGGCCATCCTATAAGCTCACCTTGTGAGCCTAACGGCTCAGGTGAGCTAAAAAGGGGCTGATGATTCCCTGACAGAATTTAAAATTTCCCTGACACTTGAAATCTAGGCACTTTGTCACATTGTCAGTTCTCTCGACATTTCTATAATAACTCGACAAAGTTTCATTTCTAACAAAGTCTCCTTCTCTGGACCAAAATGAGCTGCAATGCAAGAAAACTGGTCTTCGGGGTTTCCAACCAGGTCTGACACAAACCAGCCTGTGCAGCGACAGAAGGTAGCTAGAAGCTTGAAATTTCAGATTTAGGAAGAAGAGGAATTGTACTACCCGAGTAGCGAAAACAAAGGCGCTGATCAGCTGTGCAGTAACTGCACAGCTGATCTGCACCTTTGTTTTCGTATAGGCAAAAATCCAGTTTTCTCATGACGCAGCTCAAAAGATAGTGTCATAACGAGATTACACTGTAACTTAAGCACTCTACCTGTTGACTCTGAAGTTTTTGTCTGTTCCACGGAAAAAGAATTTCATCAGCCTCGACAGCTTCCACCAGGAATGTCAGTTTGTTCTTTACACCTTCTTCTATATTCTATAGTAAAAAAATGAGAAGTTAGCAGCATAGATAAAACTGGCATTTTCAAATTCACAAAGGTACATCTATTATGTTGTAGTCTTATTCCATCTGTCCTTATTCTAGTCCTTCAATTAAGGCGTCAGTAAAAAATAAGAAGTCGGAATGGCTAATCCAACTATATCAATATCCTTGAGGTACATTTCAACCTCATTACAACGTCCCTCATCATAATTCAGTTTTCAATATAACACAGCTATGTAATGGTTCCCAAATAGATTGTTTTGCTATATGGCTATAGTAAATAACCTCATTATAACATGGTTCACTTATAACACAATCTACTTCTTTGGACCCCAAAGATAGTGTCGTAATGAGGTTGCCCTGTATATTATTTCAATATTCTATTCAACAATTTTATATCTACAAAGATAAACCATTCTTTCATAGGTACTTAACCTGAAAATGCATATGCATTTCGTGAACACAACATGAATGCAGTAACATTCAAACCAAAGACCCCTTGATCCAAAACGGATACTCTACCTATGATCCGCCAGGCTCAACTATGTAGCATTTTGAGACATATTGGAACAGCTTACTGTGTTTTAAAAGGATTTGCATAATTTTGTTTTTTTTTGCATGTATTGGTGCTTCATGTCCACAATCAACAACTAAGGTCATGTTTGGACTGTCAGTCATCCTAGTCACACTGTTCATGTGCAAGCCTCCCAGAGAAGGTTACCAATACTAAGTGTTCATTTCTTACACCACAAACTGACAACAGTCAGAGGAATAATGGCCATTCAAATGTTCATGAAATGAGCCGCCTCGTGGGAAAACCAACAATGTGGTTTTTGACCAGGTCCAACACAAACCAACCTGTACAGTCACATAAGATGGATAGAAGCTTGAAATTTTGGATTTAGAAAGTAGAGGGATTGAACTATCCGTGTAGCGAAAACAAAGGCGCCGATCAGCTTCGCAGTTACTGCGAAGCTGATCTGTACCTTTGTTTTCGCCTATGCAAATTGTTGGTATTCCCATGAGACGGCTCAAATAAATGTGCCAGATGTGAGGAACAATCGTGAGTCTGCTTTGGTAAAAATCTAACTCACTACAGACCAAGCTACTGCGCTTGGTGACTTGCATATGAGCTGTGACGCGAGAAAACCTGTCTTTGGGGTCTCCAACTTGTACTATCTGTGTAGCAAAAACAAAGGTGCTGATCAGCTGTGCAGTTACTGCACAGCTGATCTGCGCCTTTGTTTTTACACAGGCAAAACTATGGCTTTCTCAAGACGTGGTTCATAGTTCGCAATTCAATCATACCCAATACCATCAAATGAGACACATTATGAGAAACCGAAATATTTGCTATCAGCTATGCGGTAACTATGCATCACCTTTGTTTTCAATCCATAACTTTTCTTTTTAAATCTGAAATTTCAAGTTTTAGCTATTTTGTGTGGCTGTACAGCCCGGTTTGTCGGACACCCAGTAGCAGGGCGGATATGTAACATTTTTTTTAGTGATCGTGCACTTTTTGATAAAAGCATGAAACTTTGCACAGAGGTAGATTTATAATTATAAAAATTTTTGAGGGTCAGTGCCACGTAAAATTTGGCCTGTGATGGCGGCCATCTTGAATTTCAAAATGGCCTCATCTTGCATATAAAGCCAATACATATGGGTATCAATTTGCTGTGCTGCTTTCCTTAAAAGCGTTAAAAACCAAAGTTACATTAACAAAACATAATAAGCTATCTCACCTATACATAGAAACTAGAAAGAGTTTTCAGAGGAAAACATATGTCCCCCCTCTCTGCCCCAACCCACTTTTAATTTTGTAAATTTTTACATATAACCCTGAAAAATATATACCAACAGACATTTTAAATTAAAACCAATATATACCAACAGGTATTTTAAAATATCACATGTTTCAGCTTTCCATATTTATAAAGTTTGAAGTTTCACAAAATTTACCCATCTACAATCCCAAACATGCAAAATGCAATTTTTAACATCAATCAAGGGCCATAACTCTGAGGTCGTTTGACGAAATTTACCTATCTACAATCCCAAACCACTCCTTGTCGGTATCAACTCATATGCAAAGTTTGAAGAAAATCATTCAAAAACTACTCAAATTAGAGAGCGGAAACGAACAAAATGCAATTTTTAACCTCAATCAAGGGCCATAACTCTAAGGTCATTTGACGAAATTTACCCATCTACAATCCCAAACCACTCCTTGCTAGTATCAACTCATATGCAAAGTTTGAAGAAAATCGGTCAAAAACTACTCAAATTAGAGAGCGGAAACGAACAAAATGCAATTTTTAACATCAATCAAGGGCCATAACTCTAAGGTCGTTTGACGAAATTTACCCATCTACAATCCCAAACCACTCCTTGCCGGTATCAACTCATATGCAAAGTTTGAAGAAAATCGGTCAAAAACTACTCGAGTTAGAGAGCGGAAACGAAGTGAGCCACCTGGATTTTCAAAGTTAATTGACCTTTGTGACCTTGAAAATTAGGTCAAGGTCACCGAAATCTAATCACTCCATTCGGCTGTCCCAATGAAGTTTCTGTGCCAGTTTGGTCTAAATCCATCAAGTGGTTCAGGAGATATCATGCAGACAAAAAGCTACGCCTACGCCGCCGACGCCGCCGAGGACGCCGACGCCGACGGGATCCACACCAAAAACAATATGTCCCCCACCCCTTCGGAGGGGGGACATAATTACTAAACAGTCAAAGATGGCGACCATTTTGAAAGATGGCCGCCATTTATTTACGAAAACCAAGTCAGTTTGATGAAAACATGGACTTATATAAAAAAAAAAAAAAAATGAAAATGCTTACAGGCGTATGCAGAGTCATAAATGTAGTCTATATATATATAAAGATAAAACATTGCCATGCAAAAAAAATGTTCTTTCAGAAATTGTTGCCGTCTATTTTCAGATTCTTTATTAATAGGCTATTATATGATTACCAAAACTCCGACTCTTCACTTAATTTTACTTACACTCAAATACCTTAAACTCAAATTCAAGATTAAAAATGTCAAGAATAAGGCTAAATTTCTAAATGGACACCATACTTAGCATCTTAACAGTGAAATGTTATACACTTGAAACTGGATGGAATTTACTTCTTGTGAATTAGGTATTTTCTATCTTAACCAGAATCTAACTTGTCTGTATGATTTCAGATTTATAATTTATTTCAGCATGGCATTCAGGATGGCTGCCAGTGAAGAGAAGTAGTTCAGTAGTACAGGTGGGTTCAGTTATTAATATACCCCTTCGATATTCAGAAATAAATTGACAACTCTTCTTGTTTTTGAACACTCGTCACTGGCAAGAAATGGACAACTGGAGGAATTTGTTCATATATTTTGTGAAGTGTGAGTGTTAATATTTACTCTGTTTATAAATCTTCCAGATCTTGTGATGTTGTATGCCTAATTTGATTACATAATATATGGAATAAAATTTTTAACAAAAATCGCTGATTTTCGAATTTCAAAGATTCTACAAGAACCATTGTTAATGGTTTGTGATGTTGTTTTTAATTTATTTAGGAATAACCATTTTTGTACTAAGGCTGAAAATTTGGTGTCTTTATGAGCACTCTATACAAAGTGACACCCTGATTTTTAATCGATGTGCATTTATGAATTTCATGGTAAATAGGTTGTTGCAATGTTATTTTGCAAAAAAAAACTAATATTCCGCTAGGACGCTTGTAAGAAGAAAGATTCATTGTTGGGTTCCTATATGAGGTAAGCATGCCTTATAGCACTGTGGATTCACCTTTGGCTTTGTATTCTGCCTAAACGTGGGTTGGCATTACATCATACAGTTTCATTATTTGTTCTTCCGCACAGAATACCATAGTGGGCTTAATTAATTGTTAGGCAATGGCTCATATCTCCTCTTCTTGTTATCTCAAATCTCTTCTATAGGGTTTATTATGCCAAAAAAGGATGCGAAAAGAATTAGTATATATGCAAGGCAGTGTTATTTGTATTAATTCTAAAACCGCAAAACACATTTTTGATATTAAAGAAACGTCTGTGTTTGAATGCTCTAGTGATTTCCTTGGCTTAAAATCTATACAAGAGGTTTGAAATGTCATTAGGATGAGCTGTGTATGATAGCCTGACATTGAAAAGCTTCTCTGTGAAAGTTCCAGCCCCCTATGTTATTCTGTGTCAAGAAAACAAATCAAGAAACTGTATGATGAAATTCCAACCCACGTTTTGGCACGTTTAAGGATATAAAGCCAGAGATGTCTTCACGGTGCTTTAAGACATGCTTACCTGAAGAAGGAATCCACTAGCACGCTTTCTCCGTACAACCTTCCTTGTGGAATATAAGTTTTCTTGCAAAATAACACTGACATACTTAATTTTATATTGTAACAAGCGCTTTACCATGAAATTCTAAAATGTACATTGAATGAAAATCAAGGTGTAACTTTGTAAATAGTGCTCATAAAGACACAAAATTTTCAGCCTTAGTAAAAAAATAATTATTCTGTTATAAATTATAAACAAAATTACAAACCATTAACCATGGTTCCTTGTGGAATCTTTGAAACTCGAAAATCAGCATTTTTATTTTTGTTAAAAAATTTGGTTCCATATATTATGTAATCACTTTAGGCATACAACATCAGAAGATCTGGAAGTTTTATATACAGAGTAAATATTTACACTCATACTTAACAAAATATATAAACAAATTTCCCCAGTTGTCCATTTCTTGCCAGTGACGATTGTTCAAAAACAAGATGAGCCGTCAATTTATTTCTGAATATCAAAGGGGTATATTAATAACTGAACGCACGTGTACATGGTTAATAAATAAACTAAACACTGCCTGTTAAAACTTTACTGGATCCTGTAGCAGAAGCAACAAACAGGCTATCAATGAAATTGCAGCAAGGAATATAAACTTAGAAAACCATTTTCTAAATTTTATCGCAGACACTATGAGTTGATTTCCAAATTTAATGTTGGCCTAAAGACGCTTTTACATGAGGGCCTTTCAGAACCAGAATTTTATGGTGACTTGGTTTACAAATTTAAGAAACTTATAGGAAGGAATGTGTTTTCTTTTCAGTTCAGAAAAATCATAACACGCTACAGGCAAATAGGTTATAACATGAATGTTATACGACAATCTGCATGCTTAGTTTTAACTCAGTCATGGTTGATAACTATGCTGCCTTCTTTAATTGCACGCAGGTGGGTCGGGCATCATACTCTATGATGGCCCCGACATAAAGTTATTCATTTTAGTTGGTTGGGACCGGAGCTTCTTGTCTGTTGCTTGGCCCACCGGGGTTCAACCGGTGTTTTTCTTTCGCTCCAGGTTTCAGTAAGTTATTATGCGCCCAAGGATCTCCATCGTCGGGCAGCTTACTGAATCTGACGAGTCCTCGTTTTTTATTCATCAGGGTGATTATCATGATTTATTTGTTTGTCCTTGATGATTCATTGACTAGTTAGAGATTCACCACGAGGACCGAACAACTAGCTAAATGTTATGAACCACTGCAGAAGATGAGGATGATGTTAGGGCCCTGTCAAACCGGTTTAAGCCCCCAGTAATTTTATATTACTGATCGTTCCAAGGCGATATTTCTGTTGTGGTTCTAATTGTTTTGTGTTTTGGAGTCGAATTTTTGTGCTTTTTGAGCCTCATGTACGGTTTCATATTTTAGTTCAGTCCAGGTAACTGAGTGGCCGCCTATTGGGGAATAGCTGCCCACTCGGCTTACTATATGTTTTCTTGGTATAAGTATCTAAGTGTCATTTTAGTTTTTTCCCACCCTTCGGTTTATGGAGTAGGAATTTCTGATTGTGCCATTTCCTGATCATTGCCTACTTGTACCTTTCCAGTGCTCTGTCACGCTATATAAATCACAATTCAATCTCTCATACAGTTCCCACAACAGAAACAAAGCCCAGTACATCTCAGACACGCTTTCTGGCAAGTACAATTCTTCCTGCAGCCCATTTTGCATCCTCATTAAAGGAGTTCCTGGCACGACTGACTTATCTGTGGCAGATTTCAAATACATAGCATTTAAATTGTATGATAGCAAATATTGTGAATGGCACATTTCAGATTTAGGGCGTTTCAATTTGGCGGCCATCTTGGATACCACACTGGAATGTATTATTTAGAATGTGATTATTTTAAGCTGATACAAAAATACACATACACAAGTATCAAGTAAAATCATCTGAAAAACTAAACTCTGAAAAACCGTCAAAATGAAAACATACGTATGTACTTCATTTCTTTGGTAGCCATTTTGAATGCCAAATTTGATCAGATAAATTCAATTTACCAATTATAAATCACATGTAACTTGTATTTGTGACATGTTCAATACTTGAAAACATTTACAATACTAAATCCATATATTTGTTACCTTGAATTGTTAACATCATGCTATCTTGATTTTCTGAAGATAAAAGTGGCGGCCATTTTGAAAAATAGCCACCATCTTGGAAAATTTAGGAGTTTACATGCATAATAAAATATCTTGAAATGTTTATGATAGTTACAATGGCTTTTAAATACTTCAAAAGAAAGCAGTACTGCAAACTGACATCCATCTATATAAGCGCTTAATTAAAAAAGCCGCCATTTTGAAATTCAAAATGGCGGCCGTCATAGGAAAAATACGTGGCACTGACCCTCAAAAATTTTTATAATTAAAAATCTACCCCTGTGCCAAGTTTCATGCTTTTATCAAAAAGTGCACAATCCATTTACATATCCGCTCTGCTACAGATTGTTGAGTTTTTCACGTTTTGGCTCAGATGCAATTAAACATTACTTACTATGACCCCTCCCAGTAGAGATCGGATTGGTTTCTTGGAGTCTTTGTGAAGAACATCTCTGTGTTCCTTATAGAGTGACTTTGATTGTCTGAGGAATTTGTGTCCTGTGGCCAGACATTCCTGCTCTTCAAAAGTCAGGGCTGCCATTCTCCAGTTTGTACTGGTGGATAAGAGAAACATCAGGAAAACATGTCCTTTTAATGATTACCCCTTGAACCCCCTTTTTTTTATATATTAAAAGGGTTTACAGGGATGTACCTATTTTTATTATTTTTGCTCCAAAACATAGATTTTGGGTACTCATTACAACCGCCTCGGCGAGGGTTCTAATGTGTACCCACAATCAATGTTTTGAGCATAAATATTAAGAAATCAAAATTTTTCTAATAGAATTTTCACAGCTAAAAATCTGTGTAACTTGCATTTGCCCTTTTGGCTTTTTTCCCTACGGCAGTGGATATTGAAAACTAAACAAATTTATCCCCCACACAATTTTTTATTTTACTTTTTGACAGCAAACTTATTTGTGTTTTTCATCATATCATTATACATCATATCATTTTATTATATCATATCATTTCGTTATATCGTTTTGTATCATATCACTATATATCAATTTTTATATCATTACTCAAGAACTAAATTCATCAGCTTTATATAGCCACCCAGTGCTCCAGAACAAAATGCTCATGAAAAGCATGCTGCACATGCAAAGCAGTGTTGCTCCATACATGCATTTCACGTACAGCTTTACTGCTCCACCACAAACGGTCATTAAGTGCGACTACATTGAAGCAAGGTACATGATAAACCAAGGTTATTGGAAGCACTGTGTGAACAGGTGAACTGAAAATGAGCCTGTGCGTGAGAAAACCAACAATTTGGGATTTCGACCAGGTCTGACACAAACCGGGCTGTACAGTCACAGAACATTGTTAGAGGCTGGAAATTTTGTATTTAAGTAGAAGAGGGATTGTACTATCCATGTAGCGAAAACAAAGGCGCTGATCAGCTTCGCGGTTACCGCGAAGCTGATCTGCGGCTTTGTTTTCACCTATGCAAATTGTTGTTTTTCTCATGCACAGGCTCAAATTATAAAATATGAAAGTTATTGCGAACTTTGCAACATTGTTCATGAGAAGTGGTACATGTATTTTCCAATGATTTGTTTGTTCCAGTGTTAAAACTTCCCAGTCAAAATTTTTTTTATTAATGTTATTTATAACAGAGTCACCTCTTCCCGAGTGTTAACCAGTACTGTGGGAAGTTAACGTGTCTGGCTGAAGAACTGAGTGTTAGATCCCCAGAACTCTTCAGTTTGAATCTACAGACACCAGTGTGGGATACATTGCTATCATTTGTGTATACGTCATACGACAAAGTGCGCGTTCGTACTGCACACAATTTCGGAAATGCTGTGTTGCTATTTATGTATTAAAGAAAAAAGTTTTACACATATCCGATCATTTGCGGCATATTATAATCCTTATTTAGCATTTCTTTCTTTGAAACAATTGTCAACATTAAGAACACTTTGGAACTTTAAAGTTTCCAAAGTGTTCTAAGCGACCAGATGAAGACATGTGAAAGCTTTTACAGTTATACAGCCAAAAATATGTGTTGCATATGATAGGATGTGTAGAATATTTCACAAATAACTTACGGAATTGGCACCTCGAATTTTCGGACCTTAGGTTCAGTTCGAACAGTTAAATTTACTGTGACATCACTAAAATGTACACAAATGATAGCTTACATGGAGTTTATTTCCCGACAGTAGATACTCTAACCACTAGGTCACTTTTACTAATGAGTCTATTAGACACATTCGATTCATGATATTGCATGTCAACTGAACATGGGTTTGGGCTAAGAGTCTTTGACATCATTGGCATTGTGATGTGACATCACTGTTTTCCTGGCCGTTACAATTCAAACAACTTTCTGAAACCTCAGTAAGCATTAACACATGAAAAAGCATGTTGGATACTTATATTCCTTTATCATCAGTACATTTACTCATTTAAGCCTGGCTTTCTATTTATGGGACATGGGCAAACAGTATAGCCTCTGATGTGACGCCACAGAACACGGCTAAAAATGAAAGTGGACTCACCCAAATGATAATAATAGAAAAGCCCATTAATCAGAAATGGGTAAAAGTTCTAAAGGATAAAGGATCTCTATATAACAAGGATAAACAACAACTTGATGAGTCTTGTGATTCTGGAGACTGGTGGTGCTCAAAGTGACAGATTGCCACTCAGGAGACTTAAGGCCAAAATAACATAACTAACACACATTAATAAACCTTCACGTGAGAAAACCAACAATCTGGGTTTCAGACCAGGTCCAACACAAACCAGCCTTTACAGTCACAGAAGAAGGATAGAAGCTTGAAATTTTGGATTTAAGAAAGAGAGGGATTGTAATATCTGTGCAGTGAAAACAAAGGCACTGATCTGCAGCTTCGCGGTTACCCTGAAACTGGTCTACTTCTTTGTTTTCGCATATTTCAGATTGTTTCTGATATGGCGGCTCAAATGTATTCAACAATATAGACTTACTCATACTGTATGCTGATGAGGAGGTTATTCCCAAGTCTATCATACTTACTGTATGCTGATGCGGAGGTTGTTCCCAAGTCTATCATACTTACTGTATGCTGATGCGGAGGTTGTTCCCAAGTCTATCATACTTACTGTATGCTGATGCGGAGGTTGTTCCCAAGTTGAAGTCTAGCATTCTTACTGTATGCTGATGAGGACGTTATTCCTAAGTCTATCATACTTACTGTATGCTGATGCGAAGGTTGTTCCCAAGTCTATCATTCCAGTCATGTAAACGTCGCCGGACACATTCAACAACTTCTTCGCTCTTCCCAACAGGGTCAAAGTTCACAGTTCCATTGTACAAACCCAGAAGAACATACGTACAGTCTGCATGCTGAACAATGAGATAAATTCAGCTGTTAACTATTTTACTTATACATGTAAATGATAATTTGAAAGTAATATGTTAGGGCCTTGGGTATCGAGTATCATTAAACCACTGATAAACTTAGCAAGGATTCCCCCTCTTTGTGAAGACTACAAAAATGCCAATTTTTTTTTTTTGCTTGGAATTAGCCAATTTAAGCACATGTGAAAGCTTCATAATCTAAATTTTTTGGAAAAAAGCAGCAAACTGAGACCCAAATAAGATAAAAAAAACTAGAAAAAGTGCCTTGAGAGGCACGTATACCCCCGGCTGGTAGCCACAAAGCCCCCTCCCTACCCCCTACCTATATAACCCTGCACATGCTCACCCCTGACATTGAACCTCAAATCCCCAATGAAAGACAGTACTCTTATCAAGTACACTTTAGAAATAAGCACTGTGAAGCACATTGCATAAAAACATGGGGGAGTGGTGTTTTAGAATGACAGATCTATTTTAGAGCAGTATACAGAGCTGACGTGTATACTCAATCTAGGACATAATCCACGGACATTGTGGGTCAGGTCCTCAGTCCTAGATTGGAATGAAAATAGAGTGTCATTCCTAAAAAAAAAAAAAAAAAAAAAAAAAAAAAATGCCCCAGACCTTAACCTCAAGTCCCACCCCCACCCCATGCATGGACCCTTGGGTCCATCCCACCCCCACCCCCATGCATGGATCCTTGGGTCTAACCCTTATGTGGTACCTATGTTGTAAGCATGAATGCTTTCTGACAAATAGTTGTCAAGAAATAGACCTACAGAATATTAATCTTGGTAACTATTGTATTTTATAAATGTGTCCTAAATTTTGACCTCCAGCCCCACCCCTAGATTTTGGTGCCATGGAATTTAATTCAACCCTAAAGGGTATCTATGATCCAAATAGGAATAATTTCATAAGTCTTTGTTAATATATGAACTTAGAGAAGAAAAAAACACTATGTAAATAGCACATTTTCAGGGTGACCTAGATTTTGAACTCTAGCCCCACCTCCCCGAGCACGGACCCTCAGGTCTGAACTCACGGAAACAAAGCAAACCTTATAGGGTACTTAAAGTCCAAATATGAATGATTTCTGAAAATTAGCTGATGAGATATACACCATTAGAGAAACTTTAACCAAAACTTTGATGCAAAGTAAAGGTGACCTAGATTTTGGCATGGACCCTGGGGTCTGAACTCTTGGAATCAAAGTTAACCCTATAGGGTACCTGAAGTCCAAATATGAATGATTTCTGATAAATGGTTCTTGAGATATACACCAATAGAGAAACTTTAACCAAAACTTTGTCGCAAATTAAAGGTGACCTAGATTTTGATCTCTAGCCCCACCCCCGGGCATGGACCCTGGGGTCCGAACTCATGGAAACAAGACAAACCCTATAGGGTACCTATGGTCCAAATATGAATGGTTTCTGACTATAACTGCATGAGATATACACCACTAGAGAAACTTTAACAAAAACTTTGACGAAAATTCTACTGAACTAACGAACTAACGAACGAACGAACAAACAAACGAACTAACGAACATACGAACGGACGAACAGACAAACCAAAAAGCGAAAACTATATACCCGCCGGCATAAATGCCGGGGGTATAACAACAACTTTTTCCATACTATGAAAGTTATTTCCTTTTTTTTTTTACGAAGCTCAAAAACACATACAGGCCATGGACACTCAGGAGTGCCACACTCACGCCAACCCTAAATTCCCCGACAGAATTTCTAATTTACTGGCACAACATCTTGAAACTTGCTCACATTAACAGTTTGCCAAATTCTCTGACAGTTCCCTGACCTTGACCAAATTCAAATTTCCCTGACTTTTTCCTAATAGATGGTAACCATGTTGGGGTTTTAAACCCTGATCTCTTGGCCCACAGTCCGACACTTAAAACAGTTAAGTGCACTGTATCAGCCTATCAAAATGAAAAATGTAACCGACACACAAATGTTTAATCACCTAATGATTTGCATGAGAAAACCAACAATCTAGGCTTTCTACCACATCACAAACCAGTCTGTACAGCCATTGAAAATATCTAAAATCTTGAACTTTCGGATTTAAGAAGAGGGATTGTACTAACTGTGTAGCAAAAAAGTAACTGCACAGCTGATCTGGGTCTTTGTTTTCCCATGTGCAGATTGTCAGTTTTCTGATGCAATGGCTCACCTACCTTTGTAAGAATGCTAGTGATGGTTTCTGCGAGTTGAAGAATGTATGTCTTTTCTACAACGGAAACGTTGTCGTTGAGGTGGTATGGTATTAACACAATACTTCCCGGGCTGATGATCAACTCTGACAAACCCTAGTAAATGTGAACAATAATAAGCATTTCAAAAACATGGGCTCAAGTATAGTATAGGGACGAATTAGTCCGGTAATGTGTTAATGCGCGGAAAATAAATATTCGGTACTTTCCGTACATGTACGAAAATTTATGGAAAAAGTAGTACAACAGCGTGTATTGATATGGTAATTTAAAAGCACAGTAGAAGTAGTGCAGGTAAAGATAATTATTACACCTGAGAAGACCTTAATTAGAAACAAATGAAGTGGATCAGGAAGCAGGATGGTAGGCAGGTCGGCAGTAGACAGGTCGGCAGAAGACAGACAGCAAAGAGTTGTAGTATGACACGTCGGGGGTAGACAGGTCGGCAGTAGACAGAAACAGCAAAGGCTGTAGAAAGGTCAGCAGAGCAAATAGTTATTGGATAGGTCAGCCAGACAGAGCAAATAGTTATTGGATAGGTCGGCAGTAGACAGATCGGCAGTAGACAGACATTAGCAAGATGCAATGGTCGGCGGTAGACAGGTCGGCAGTAGACAGCAAAGAGGTGATGGTAGGTAGGTCCGCGGTTGACAGGTCGGCATGCAGATGACAGACAGCAAAGAGTTGTAGTAGGACAGGTCGGCGGTAGACAGGTCAGCAGTAGACAGAAAGAGCAAAGGCTGTAGAAAGGTCAGTGGTAGACAGGTCAGCAGTAGACAGCAAAGAGGTGACAGTAGACAGGTCGGCGGTAGACAGATCGGCAGTAGACAGACATAGGAAATAGTTATTGGATGGGTTGACTTGGGGTTGGAAGTAGACAGACAAATCAAAGGCAGTAGACAGGTCGGCAGTAGACAGGTCGGCGGTAGACAGGTCGTCAGTAGACAAACACCGCAAAGGCTGTAGACAGGGAGGCGGTAGTAGGATAGGTCGGCGGTAGACATGTCGGCATTAGACAGACACATCAAAGGTTGTAGACAAATCGGCGGTAGATAGGTCGGCAGTAGACAGACATAAGGGAAAACTGACGACCTGTCTACCGCCGACCTGTGTTAGGTAGACAGTCAATACTGATTATGTATTTTACTGTCGACCTTTGAACTGCCGACATAACTACAGTAGACATATGAATAATAAAGTAGGCGAACTGCCGACTTGTCTACCGCCAACCTGTGTTATGTAGACAACCAATTATGGTTATGTATGTTTACTGCCGACCTGTCGACTGCTGACCTAACTGAAGTAGACATATTAACAATATACTTATATGAACTGCCGACCTGTCTACCACCGATCTGATATTAGGTGGACATTAAATGTTGATCATACACGTGAACTGCAGACCATCGACCTGTCTACGGCCGATCTGATTACCTGGATACCTGCATACTGCACATCTGAATAATTTTGACTTCATAAGGCGGTCATATATGGAAACTAATTGGTAATTAAATACAGGTATATTAGGGAGTAAAACCCCATTACACATTTTATGAAAATTGCGACAAGACAAAATAGTCCCTACGTACACAATCGATATTTTCCGTGACAGAACTGAAACAAACGAAATTAACCGAGAACTCATTTTTAGGACCGCATTACTCATTGTGAACTGCCGATGGAACTTCTCGTCCCTATACTATACTTGACCCAAAACATGTCCATGCAATATACAGAGATTTTTAAAGTTGTAAAAAAATGAAAATTTCCAGTAGAAAAAATTTGATTGTGGGTACACCTTGGAACTGCCTTGTACCCACAATCTATATTTTGGAGCAAACATAAGAAAAATAGGCTTACCCCTGCATACCCCAGTTTTACTATATAAAAGTGGGGTGTAAGGGGGAATTTATTTCACAAACATGTTAGTATACTAGGTAAGATCCTTATTTAATGAGGATAACATTTCAGCTAAAACAGTATTTATAATTTCTCTAAAGCACTTACAAAGAAAACTAGCCATCAGATTCGATAAAAGCAAAAATTTGTGACAGTATATTTGGTGATATACTGTAGCTGGAGATTCCGAAGATCAATGACTATACTCTAGTAACCTGTTAGCAATCAATGTAAAATCAAAATAATTTGTTTCAACAAGGGTTCCAGCCTCTGGCACCAAGATACTTTTTTTAAAAGCTGCCTAGTTGATTTTAATGCTGATAATTCTTATTTCTGAGTGAAAGTTTGAAATCATAAATCCAGTTTATAATTTTAGTTCTGTTGATACTGTTGACACCAAGTAACGAGAAAACTAACAAATCGATCAGATTTTTCAAATTCAGAAATTGTACTATAGGGCAATCATTTTTATCACTTTGTTTTGCAATATTTAATCAAATGAGTTGTTTTAATTGAGCCACTGCATAAGAAAACCAACAAAATGCTTGGGCAAAAACAAAGGCACAGATCAGCTTCACGGTAACCGCGAAGCTGATCAGTGCTTTTGTTTTCGCTACACGGATTGTACAATCCCTCTTTCAAGCCTCTAACCATCTTCTGTGACTGCACAGTCCGGTTTGTGTCGTACCTGGTCGGAAACCAAATTGTTGGTTTTCTCATGCAGCGGCTCAATTGTGAGCTGTCCAAAAGTTTTATCTTGCACTACATGTGTATTTGCTTATGCAGATTTATCGGCAGGTGAACTGCGTATTCCCGAGTCATTCAGTAAGCCAACTATAGTTACCACATAAAAGTTTTTTTTTTTTTTTTGTTTTTTTGTTGTTGTTTTTTGTTTTCAAAAGAAATGCATTAAAATGGGGATAACTTTGCCAAAATTTTCAAATTTTAAGCAGTACATGTATATTGTTGGATATACTGTTGGAAATTTTGTTTTATGGTGATGCGCCAGCAAAATTTCCGACTGTATATATATGAAGATATACCACCCCAAGTCAAACAGTTGAATACAGTAGTTATCCCCTAGATGTACATGAATATATTTGACCTTGTGTTGATTCAGATTTTAGCCTGTGCATGAGAAAACCAACAATTTGGGTTTACGACCAGGTCTGACACAAACCAGGCTGTACAGTCACAGAAGATGCTTAGAGGCTGGAAATTACAGTTACTGCAAAGCTGATCTGCGCTTTTGTTTTCGCATATGCAAATTGTTGGTTTTCCCATGCGGCGGCTCATTTACTTTCTTTTGGTGAATACAAGTTACTTGCCCTATGTCACATTTCATGTCATACTGAGCACAAGTATATTCTTAAGTGTCCAGAAAACAAAGCATTTGAAGAATGTTTGAAGAAAACAAACACTAGGGCAGTTTACCAGTTTTACGAGGTATGGCAGGAAAGTTCGTAGACACCATTAGTATTTTCAACAAGAAAAGAAATTCAGTCAAAATGAATATATCTGGTTTTGCAAAAATATTTCATGAGCAAATAGACGAAATTTTATGAAAATCTGGCCAACACGACATCTTCTACAGCCTTTTATGTGCACCTCCCTAACCGGGAGCGGGGCAAGGGTCAACGTCTCAGTGACGTTACTCGAAGTTTATTGCTGTCAGTGCTTTATATATTTGTAACAAGTTTAACCAATGTTTCAGAGTTATTCCACATAGGGTCCTTGGATATCGGTACAATTTTATTATGTGTATCCAGCTGTCAAATTTATGCAGATCTGTGCCAACTGTCCTCAGGTTCTCTGATGACCGGTTGAACATATGAAACCATTTTCATTCGCTGAGAATGTAAGACGAGTGCCCTTCCGCCGCCGTATATCATCTTAGATGATCTATCGAGCATCCAAAAATCAACTCTGCCACTTGTAAACTAGTACCAGACAAGCTGATAGCTTTTATGTTGTTGTTTATATCATTTTCATCGTGTTTGTTGGCCATTTCCATAACAAAAACACACAATTTTATGGTTATCGGCTGTTCTCCAACGTCAAAATTACGCCATTTTTTCCAACATTTTTTTCAGACTCCATCTGAAATTTTATTCACAGATATCAAACTGTACTGCCGCAAAGGTCCAAACGTTCAGAAAACGTTGTTGATTGAACATTCTTTCAGGATCAAAATATTTTAACGTTACAGCACACTTCCGTGCCGTTTCACAAGCAAAACCAGAATGTGAAAATCATCACATTTTATCACGTTTTGACACCTGCCCCGCACGGCCCTACCCTCAAGCAGAAAAGTGGCCATACCAAGCGTGTTATTACTTCAAATTGCACAAAATTTCTGAAATATACTCATAAGATATTGCTGCTTGAAATTTTGCAAAACGCTTCTTCAACAATGTGTTACTTTTTCTGACAGCTGAAGTGTCTACGAACATTCCTGCCATACCTCGTACAATATAAATTTCCACCATCAACTGACAAACCATATGCTTAAGTCAGCAGTTTAGCACCAAAAAAGTTCAAAGAGAAGAAATGTACGTATACATCGCTTTTTGTCATGACAGACTTATTTATTATTTAGTATTGAACTTAGACGGTATTCCGTTAGACCTCCCCACACAAACGGAAATTGGATATATTGAGCCCTTGGTCGAAAATGAAAATTAAGCAAAACAGCAAAGAAACGAAAAATGCTGTTATGCTGCATCTTTTCTGGCATATATGACATAAATTATGAATATTCTAATTGTTAATGTATGCAGAATAATAAAATACTTCTTTTCTTCTGTGGGAAATATTAACAATGTCTATAAATAGATCATGCATGGGAGACTACTGTAGAATTAGTGACTAAAAGTCGAAAATCATTTGTTTTTCTATGTTAATTTAAACTTTTTATGCAATTTCATGTTTTTACTGTAAGGTTTTTGTTTCTGGTAAAAAAACATAACAAAAATAATATGATTAGCATCAAAATAACGCAGCTAGAAGTAACTTACAAAATCTCTAATCAGTTCGACACTGGTTTAAAGGCAATCTGTGCCAAGCTGTATCCGAGTGCAGGCTAGCCAGCTGATCTATATTGAACATTACGAAAACATGCCTATGGAATATACCGAGATTTTTAAATTTGTAAAAAATGAAAATTTCCAGTAGGAAAATTTTGATATTTTTTTTCCATTTTTGCTCAAAACATAAATTGTGGGTACACTAAAACGGCCTCGGTGAGGCGGTTCTAACAAGTATCCACAATCTATGTTTTGGAGCAAAAATAAGAAAAGCAGGTTTACCCCTGCAAACCCCAGTTTTTCTATATAAAAGTGGGGTTCAATGGGGGTACACATTTCACAGACATGTTTTCCTGATGACCTACCTGTTCAATAGGAACTTGGAAAACATTGAACAATTTGCCAGAAGACTCTCCAACATCTATCTTGTGGTCTGTGAAAGGTGACCAATCAGAATGATAGAGAAGTTCTTGTTTTGGTGAAAGATCTTTCTGATGGGTCAGAACAGCTAGTGGATTCCAAGGAAGCTTCTGATTGGTCAGAATCACTACCTTTCTATAAGGAGCTGGGAAAAAGAAAAAAGAGTCAAATGAGCCGCGTCATGAGAAAACCAACAATGTGGTTTCTGATCAGGTCCAACACAAACTGGTCTGTACCATCACAGAAGAATGTAAAGATGCTTGAAATTTTGGATATATAAGTAGAGAAGGAGTAGTACTATCAGTGTAGCAAAAACAAAGGCACTGATCAGCTTCGCGGCTACTGGGAAGATGATCAGCGTCTTTGTTTTTGCATATGCAGATTGTTGTTTTTTTCATGGTGAGGCTCAAATGTTGTAAACGGTTGATGTTGTTGTTGTTTTCCAAATATCTTCTTCACATAGTCTTTTTTCACTAAAAGAATCAGTGAATAGTTTTATAATCACTGCTACATGTACTGACTAAAATACTAGTTTTAACAAAGGAATGAACGAACATATATTGTACAAACCATCAGGAGTAGAAATATCTGCAGGTCAACCTCATTATAATGCTATCTTTGGGGTCCATTGAAATAGACCATGTTACAGGTGAAACCGTGTTATACGGTTATTTACAATAGACATATAACAAAATAATCATTTTGGGAGCCATAACATGGTTGTGTTATATTGAAAACCACACTAAAGTGAGGTGCATTTTAATGAGGTTGAACTGTACTCAGTTGGCATAAAGAAAGAGGATTTAACAATTTTGCATCAGGAAAACATGTCCGTGCAGTGAATACCCCATTAAACCCCACTTTTATATAGCAAAACTGGGGTATGCAGGGGTATACCTATTTTTTCTTATTTTTACTCCAAAACATAGATTGTGGGTACTCGTTAGAACCGCCTCGGCGAGGCGGTTCTAACGTGTACCCACAAATTATGTTTTGAGCAAAAATAAGAAAACCAGAGGACCAATGGTCCTGTAAACGCTCACCTGAGATCAACTGCATATACCAATAAACATGTTTGAATATTATGGTATTTAACTCCAGTGCAGGGGCAGATAAGCCCTTGGGCCATTTTCTTTTTTCAGAATCTTCAATATTCTGTCCATTTGCCAATTTCCTGTTGGCTTTTTCCTTCAAATGACATTTTAACAGTTTTCCCAATTCAGATGCACAGGCAACCCATGTTGACCTTGCCATAAACTTGGTCAAGGTCATCACAGGGTCATGATTTATATAGACATTGGAGTACTTTAGCCATCGATGCCTCACGCCAAGTTTCCTTGAAATCAGTCTATTGGTTTCAGAGAAGATGATTTTTGATGGGTTTTTACCATATATGGGCATGGCGGCCATCTTGGTCATGTGACCTAGATTATTTATATACACATTGATTCCCCCATTCTATAGATGCTTCACTTAAAATTTGGCTTTGTTTGGCCAAGCGGTTTCAGAGGAGAAGACGTTTGAATATTATGGAAATATACATGTATATTGCCCCGGGGTGGGGGCACATGAGCCCCTGGGGTCCAATTTTTTTTCAGAATCATTAATATCCAGTCCTACTGCCCATTTCCTGCAAGACTTTCACTTTAAATGACATTTTAAAAGTTTTCCCAATTCAAATGCATTGGTGACCTATGTTGACCTTCCCGTAAAATAAGTCAAGGTCATCACAGGGTCATGATTTATATACACATTGTAGTGCTTGAGCCATCAATGCTTCGTGCCAAGTTTCGTTGAAATCGGTCAACCGGTTCTGGAGAAGAAGATTTTTGAACGGTTTTTACCATATATGGGCATGGCGGCCATCTTGGTCATGTGACCTGGATTTTTTATATACATATTTGTTACCCCTTCCTATTGATGCTTCACATAAAATTTCGCTTTGATTGGCCAAGCGGTTTCAGAGAAGAAGATGTTTGAATATTATGGAGATATACATGTATATTGCCCCGGGGTGGGGGGCGGATGAGCCCCTGGTGCCCAATTCTTTTCAGAATCATTAATATTCAGTCCTACTGCTCATTTTCTGCAAGATTTTTCCTTTAAATGACAATTTAACAATTTTTCCCATTCAAATGCATTCGCGACCTATGTTGACCTTGCCGTAAAATAGGTCAAGGTCATCATAGGGTCATGATTTATATACACATTGTAGTGCTTGAGCCATTAATGCTTCATGCCAAGTTTGGTTGAAATCGGTCCAGTGGTTCCGGAAAAGAAGATTTTTGAAGGGTTTTTACCATATATGGGCATGGCGGCCATCTTGGTCATGTGACCTGGATTATTTATATACACATTGGTTCCCCCTTCCCATAGATGCTTCATGTAAAATTTGGCTTTGATTGGCCAAGCGGTTTCAGAGGAGAAGATCTTTGAAAATGGTGGACGACGGACGGACGACGGACGACGGACGGACGGACGGACGACGGAGCATGGGTATACTATAAGCTCACCTTGTGAGCCTGACGGCTCAGGTGAGCTAAATATCAAAATTTTTCAGCTGTAAATTTTCAAGTCTTAAAGCTCAAAAAATCTCTGTTTATTGCATGGGCAAGTTTTCGTAATGGTCTGAGATACACTACATGATATCATGAAATGCTGTTTGTAAGCAGGAGCTGGAGAAAACACCAGACAGCCGGATAATGATGCATAGAATTAGTTTGGATAAGTTTTCCATCTACACCAAACATTACGCAAACATGCCCACGCAATATACAGAGATTTTTTAAGTTTTAAAAAAGGAAAATTTTTGATATTTTTCTTATTTTTGCTCACCGGTTCTAAAGAGTACCCACAAACTATGTTTTGGAGCAAAAATAAGAAACAGAGGACCAATGGTCCTGTAAACGCTCACCTGAGTCTGCTGCATATACCAATAAACATGTTTGAATATTATGGTATTTAACCCCAGTGCAGGGGCAGATGAAGCCCTTGGGCCGTTTTCTTTTTTCAGACTATTCAATATTCTGTCCATGGATGCTTCACGCCAAGTTTCATTAAAATCAATCTATTGGTTTCAGAGAAGAAGATATTTGAAGGGTTTTTACCATATATGGGCATGGTGGCCATCTTGGTCATGTGACTTAGATTATTAATATATACATTTGTTCCCCCATCCTATAGATGCTTCACATAAAATTTGGCTTCAATTGGCCAAGTGGTTTTAGAGGAGATGTTTGAATATTATGGTAATATACATGTATATTGCCCCGGGGTGTGGACATATGAGCCCTTAGGTCCATTTTTTTATTTAGTCCTACTACCCATTTCCTGCAAGATTTTCACCTCAAATGACTTTTTAAAAGTTTTCCCCATTCCAATGCATTGGCGACCTATGTTGACCTAGTCGTAAAATAGGTCAAGGTGCTTCATACCAAGTTTCTTTGAAATTGGTCCTCAAAATTCGGAGAAGATTTTTGAAGGGTTTTTACCATATATGGGCATGGCAGCCATCTTGGTTATGTGAACTTGGTTGTGTGAACTAGATAATTTATATATACATTAATTCCCCCATTCCATAGATGCTTCACATACAATTTGGCTTTGATTCGCCAAGCCGTTTCAGAGGAGAAGATGTTTGAATATTATGGTAATATACATGTATATTGCCCCGGGGAGGGGGCAGATGAGCCCCTGGGGTCCAATTTTTTTTCAGAATCATTAATATTCAGTCCTACTGCCCATTTCCTGCAAGACTTTCACTTTAAATGACATTTTAAAAGTTTTCCCTATTCAAATACATTGGCGACCTATGTTGACCTTGCCGTAAAAAAAGGTCAAGGTCATCACAGGGTCATGATTTATATGCACATTGTAGTACTTCAGCCATCGATGCTTCATGCCAAGTTTCTTTGAAAACGATCCACCTGTACTGGAGAAGAAGATTTTTGAAGGGTTTTTACCATATATGGGCATCGCGGCCATCTTGGTCATGTGACCTGGATTATTTATATATACATTGATTACCCCTTCCTATTGATGCTTCACATAAAATTTGGCTTTGATTGGCCAAGCGGTTTCAGAGGAGATGATGTTTGAATATTATGGTAATATACATGTATATTGCCCCGGGGTGGGGGCATATGAGCCCCTGGGGTCCAATTTTTTTCAGAATCATTAATATTCAGTCCTACTGCCCATTTCCTGCAAGACTTTCACTTTATATGACTTTAAATGACATTTTAAAAGTTTTCCCAATTCAAATGCATTGGCGACCTATGTTGACCTTGCCGTAAAATAAGTCAAGGTCATCACAGGGTCATGATTTATATATACATTGTAGTGCTTGAGCCATCGATGCTTCATGCCAAGTTTCTTTGAAATCGATCCACCTGTTCTGGAGAAGAAGATTTTTGAAGGGTTTTTACCATATATGGGCATCGCGGCCATGTTGGTCATGTGACCTGGATTATTTATATACACATTGATTACCCCTTCCTATTGATGCTTCACATAAAATTTTGCTTTAATTGGCCAAGCGGTTTCAGAGGAGATGATGTTTGAATATTATGGTAATATACATGTATATTGCCCCGGGGTGGGGGCATATGAGCCCCTGGGGTCCAATTTTTTTCAGAATCATTAATATTCAGTCCTACTGCCCATTTCCTGCAAGACTTTCACTTTAAATGACATTTTAAAAGTTTTCCCCATTCAAATGCATTGGCGACCTATGTTGACCTTGCCGTAAAATAAGTCAAGGTCATCACAGGGTCATGATTTATATACACATTGTAGTGCTTAAGCCATCAATGCTTCTTGCCAAGTTTCGTTGAAATCAGTCCACCGGTTCTGGAGAAGAAGATTTTTGAAGGGTTTTTACCATATATGGGCATGGCGGCCATCTTGGTCATGTGACCTGGATTTCTTATATACACATTGGTTCCCCCTTCCTATAGATGCTTCATATAAAATTTGGCTTTGGTTGGCCAAGCGGTTTCAGAGAAGAAGATCTTTGAAATTGTGGACGGACGGACGACGGACGGACGGACGACAGACGACGGACGGACGCCGGATCATGGCCATCCTATAAGCTCACCTTGTGAGCCTAATGGCTCAGGTGAGCTAAAAAGAGATGTACCCCTGCAAACCCCAGTTTTTTTTGTACTAGAGGACCATTGGGGCATGAATGGCACAATTTATGTAGAGGACCATTAGCCATTGCTACATACCAAATATCAAAGCTGTGGGCCTAGTGGTTTCAGAGAAGAAGATTTTTTTAGTTTTTCCTATTGTAGGTCTATGGAGACTATTGACCCCCGGGGCGTGGCCAATTTTGACCCCGGGGACATGACTGGCACAATTTATGTAGAGGACCATTAGCCATTGCCACATACAAAATATCAAAGCTGTGGGCCCTGTGGTTTCAGAGAAGAAGATTTTTTAATTTTTTTCCCATAGTAAGTCTATGGAGACTATCAACCTCCGGGGTGTGGCCAAATTTGACCCCAGGGGCATGAATGGCACAATTTATGTAGAGGACCATTAGCCATTGCTACATACCAAATATCAAAGCTGTTGGCCTAGTGGTTTCAGAGAAGAAGATTTTTTTAGATTTTTCCTATTGTAGGTCTATGGAGACTATCGACCCCCGGGGCTTGGCCAAATTTGACCCCAGGGGCATGATTGGCACAATTTATATAGAGGACCATTAGCCATTGCCACATACAAAATATCAAAGCTGTGGGCCCTGTGGTTTCAGAGAAGAAGATTTTTTAATTTTTTTCCCATAGTAAGTCTATGGAGACTATCAACCCCTGGGGCGTGGCCAAATTTGACCCCAGGGGCATGAATGGCATAATTTATGTAGAGGACCATTAGCCATTGCTACATACCAAATATCAAAGCTGTGGGCCTAGTGGTTTCAGAGAAGAAGATTTTTTTAGTTTTTCCAATTGTAAGTCTATGGAAACTATCCACCCCCGGGGCGTGGCCAAATTTGACCCCAGGGGCATGGCTGGCACAATTTATGTAGAGGACCATTAGCCATTGCCACATACCAAATATCAAAGCTGTGGGCCCTGTGGTTTCAGAGAAGAAGATTTTTGAATTTTTTTCCCATAGTAAGTCTATGGAGACTATCGACCCCCGGGGCGTGGCCAAATTTGACCCCAGGGGCATGAATGGCACAATTTATGTAGAGGACCATTAGCCATTGCTACATACCAAATATCAAAGCTGTGGGCCTAGTGGTTTCAGAGTAGAAGATTTTTTTAGTTTTTCCCATTGTAAGTCTATGGGACCTATCTGTTGCCATGGAAACCACAATTTTGATACAATCTGCTCCAAAACCTAATGCCATCAATCCCCCAACCCAATTATGGTTCACATTAAATTTGATCAACATCGGCCTACTAGCTTCAGAAATATTCTTCTTTGAAATTGTGGACGGACGACGACAGACGACGACGGACGACGACGAGGATGGACGGCGGATGCCTGCCTATGCTATAAGCTCACCTGTGAGCCTTCGGCTCAGGTGAGCTAATAAAAATGGGGTTCAAGGGGTACACATTTCAAGGACATGTTTTCCTGGTGACAAATGAGTACAAGTCAGATTAGTCTATATGAGCCGCGTCATGAGACAACCGGATTTTCGCCTATGCGAAAACAAAGGCGCAGATCAGCTTCGCAGTAACTGCGAAGCTGATCAGCACCTTTGTTTTCGCTACTCGGATAGTACAATCCCTCATCTTCCTAAATACGAAATTTCAGGTTTCTAGCAGTTTCCTGTGATTGTACAGGCCGGTTTATGTCAGACCTGGTTGGAAACCCCGAAGACCGGTTTTCTCGCGTCGCGGCTCATATTATAGCCATAATGTATATCTTGATAAGGAATAATGTATAGAAACCTACAGGGTATCATAATGGGCTGTTTGCAAGCAGGAGCTGGTGAGATCACTGGGCAGCCAGATAGGGTCACTGACGAAGCTGAAACAGAAAAATCACATTACAAAAACATGACTATGCAATGAATGGAAATTATTTTTGGCTTAAAAATGATGTTTTTTTTTTCTTTCGATTTGGTCTTTTTATTTATACATTTTCATTTTTTTTTCTGGTGAAACAGACTGGTCTTTGTGGCTTTTTAGGTAATATATGTTTTAGGTGGCCCCCAGAAGCTCTTAGGTTATTAATCTCCTCTGATGTTGGCCTCTCCTGATGTCACATCATTTTTTTTTAGCTAGCAGCCAAAGCGAATTAAGAGATTAATTGAAGAAAAAAAAGTAGGATACAGAAAAGGTAGGCTTACTTTTAATTCCAACCACAGTAAAAAGTCAAAATCAATTACTGGTCAAACAGTATGCAATATACAACAGACTTTAACTGATCAAGAAATTCTGAGAAAATGAAAGTCATTTAACTGCAGGGAAAAAAAGAGTTCACTTTAATTTTAACAAATTCTTTCAAGACATTGACACATTGCCAAAGACCATCTTTTTTTTAGAAAATTCTGAATATACTTTTTGCAAATTTCACTGACTCAAAACTTTTCCCTGACCTGGAAAAGAAACCTTTTCCACTCCTACATCCATCGCCAGTTTTCAGAGTTTTTTGCTGTATTTTCTAATCTTTAAGGCTGTCACAATAAATTCTTATAAAGAAGATAATTGCTTTACTGCAGTGAGAAAACGAGATAAAGTGCTTGAATCTGGCCACCTGTTTGTTTCAAGAATTAGATGAAATATGCCATTAACTTCTAATTTGCTCTTTGTCTCAATATTAGGCAATGGACACAGTGTCTGCTCAGACTAAATGAAACTCTGATCTGAGTCTATAAAGATATTAAGGTGGCATTTTTCCCATATTGAGACTTTCAGTTTATATGCATGTGCATACTTTCTGCATTTTTACCAAACTATTTTAGGTACCCACATGTTGAGTACCCACTGGCAATTACTGAGCACACAGAGTGTGAAATTCTTTAATTTATGAATACACTTTGTACATACAAATAACTTGAACACCAACGATTCCATGAGAACCCCAAGACCACACCAGTTTCATACGAACAGTTTAAGTCTTGACTCATAATTTTAGGACCCAGCTTATTTTGTATACCCACAATTTTGTGGGATTGAATTTTGTGAACATTCTTACAGTGAAGACCAACATAACTTGCCCATGCTTTTTGTAACAAGACAATATAGTTCTAACATTTTCAATACCCCAAAATATTTACATGCACTTTTGAATACCCACTTATATTGAATACACGCAAATTTGAAGACTCATAAATATTTCGAGTGCCTCAACTTTATGTAATAACATCTTGCTAAAATATCTATATCTTCTAATTGCCACCAATTTTCAGGGCCTACAAAATTTGATCATCCACACTTTTGAATACCCACATATTTTAGTACCAAATGCAACAAAGTTGAAGACCACAAAATTTACCTGCCCAAAACTTGAGAAAATAAGTATAAAAAGCTTAAAGAAATTTAAAAGTGCTCCCAAATTTTAAATACCCACAATTGTGAGTAACCATATAAATAAGTACCCACAGACTTGAAATATGAAATTTCTAACACAAAATGGTCCAAGAGAGAAGAAAAAAATCTGAAACCTCAAGAAATCTGATATCGTACACCTGCAGACTCTTGCTCTTGTTATTTTCACAGTTTACTGATAATGATGATAAAAGCTGAAAGCTACAAGATATTTTCTGAGATTTATTGCCCAATTGTGCCAGCTCCATTGGAGCTATATTTTGGCGATGGATACAGGAGTGTTTCCCAGACTTTTTACCCTGACCTTGGCAACCCTGGATAGGGTGGGGGATGAAAATCTGGGAATTAATTTATTATGGCCTAAAGTACAATGGCTTTCAGGTTACCTTTTAGGTCAGTGGGTACAATCCCAACATCAGTCCCTCGTACATCTATTGTCCTTAGTTCATTCAAGGACTTAAGATAGTACACAGCCTTTTCGGTCACTTTTCTGCAACCCATCAGAAAGATCTACAACAAATAAACAAAAAGTACATAGAAGTGTTTTAATGGTAACACAAAGTGATGATACTCTGGTGAAGCCTTACACATGTACACATGATTATTATTTCTTTTCTCAACTATAAAATTATAGTGAAAATTTTTGTCAATATTTTTTATCTCTAGGACGGTAGGAGTATATTGATGTTAGCTTGTCCAAACAGAGCCTGCAAACATTTTGCAAATCTGTCCGCAGATAAAGTACTTTTTTAGCCAGAAATGAATTTTGAATAGGGATTTTTCATTGGCAAAGGAGATAATGGATGATGATCAAAATGTTTTTTTTTGTTGTTGTTGTTTTTTTTGAAAATGTTTCCTTGATCCTGAAGATTTGGTCTCCGGTAAGCCTTTTGTGCCACATTATAATCATTTCAACATTACGAAAACTTGCCCATGCAATATACAGAGGTTTTTAAAGTTGTAAAAAATGAAAAATTTAAGTAGAAAATTTTTGGTATTTGAGGCGGTTCTAACATGTACCCACAATCTATGTTTTGGAGCAAAAATAAGAAAAATAGGTATACCCCTGCAAACCCCAGTTTTACTATATAAAAGTGGGGTTTAAGGGGGTATACATTACACGGACATGTTTTCGTGATGAAGCAATCATTACAAATTACCAGGAATTTCATTTTTTATAGGAAATTACTTCCATTCCATGAGATTTTTGTACAGAAAACCCCTAATCAAAAATGTTTTCGGCCAGAATTTTATTTTTGTCAACCAATGATCAAAATTTTTGCAGCAGATTATTGGGCTGTGGCAAGATGAAATGGTCATTTCAACCTTTTCATATGTACAAAAACAATGCTTTGAGATATAGAGACAGTTTATGCCTCAGATAGTGGTACATGGTGGTAGCAAACTGGAAAGACAAATCCAATAATTTTGATTTAGTGCCTGCGATGAAATATCAAAACAAATGCCTTAAAATGGCTAAATTTTGAGTGTACAATGTTTCCTGTATATTTTTAACAAATTTCATTTGCATTTTTTAACCCTTATCTAGCTCCAAAGCAGCACATATATAGCTTTATAACCTGGAGATATTACTGATGTTTGTTTTGATATATTGTTCATAATTTTATGGCAACTGATGCTCATATGACAAACGTTTGAACATTTGTGGTCAGATGTTACAAAAAGATTTTCAAAATTTGATAGCTTTTTATAAACCATTATAAAAATACCAAATATATGAATTGTGTAATTGAAACTGTGGTATGTAATAGTCATGACATGTCTTTTTTTATACTTCAGGCTTTGGAAAGCTGACTACTAAGAGGAAAATTGATATCACTTTTTATATGCTATTTTTAGGGTGTCCAAAACGGCATGTATCATTCGAAGAGTGGCTGTTTTCTCTTACGCACAAAGTTATAAACAGTTCATTTTACCTTTTTTTAATGGTAGATGAAAAACAGTATAAGAACACAAGGAATTTTTTTGCTCTGTGTAAACCTTCGGAAAACATTGTTGCCGATATGTGTCCGAAACAAATTTTTGTATCATCCGAAGAGTGCTTTTCACAAAATGTTGGTCTGTGATTTTGTTCTCTGTTTCTCTATTTTGTTTTTTTACCTAAGCTTTTCACAAATTAAGATGTGATGATTTGTAAGCCAAAAATCTTCTATCATAGTATGCTGAACTTTGAAAAAATGATTTTTAGAAATTCGGCCTCCTAAGTTCATTCTTAGGACACACATATAAAAATCATATAAAATTAATATGCAGTGATGAATTAGGAAACATATGAGTGATCACTGTTATGCTTTGGTTTTATTTAAATAATAGATGCATGTATTAAAATCTATATCATTCTTGGGTTTGTATCATCCGAAGAGCTCTTCGGACGATACATAGTACTCTTCGGACGATACAGCTCTTGAATTGTATCATCCGAAGAGTTCTATGTATCGTCCGAAGAGTTCACTTACAATTTTTAAAAAGATTAAAATGGAAAAAAGAAGCTTTTATAATAATGTAAGATATCTATCAAGTAGCTTTATGGTGTAAATTATGAAAAAATCATGAAATTGATTCAAAAGCTGTATCATCCGAAGAGCATTGTGTATTATCCGAAGAGCATTGTGTATCATCCGAAGAGCATTGTGTATTGTCCGAAGAGCATTTGTATCATCCGAAGAGCTGACTGTAATGCTTTACAAAAAAAATTTCCCAATATCTTTTGGAAAGGTTTGGGTTGTATGTCAGAGAAAACAATACCAACAACGCATCCTTGAGTAAGACAGATGTTTGCATTCACTTCTCTCAGAACTAACCTAAAAAAAAACTATAAAAAATGTTACTTTGATACAGTACTTCAAAAGATGTGGAAATTAAATACATAAGCAAATTCAAAGCAACTTTGGTCCATGTTTGTTTTTTGGATGAAGGACTAAACTTATAATAAAACATGAAAAGACAAACAACACAGTTTTCATTCTTTCAGTTATTGGCTTTAAAAGGTGGTTGTAGCGTCCGAAGAGTTTTCAGGGGTTCATCTCGAAAAAAAGACACTGTCAGCAAATATTGCAAAAAGTTATCTTCTCATTACCATCTCTGGTTATGGCAGTGATTAGGCTATAACATAGTGCTAAAGAGGTGATGATTTGAACAAGTTGAAAAATTGACACCCAGGAAACACTTTTTGTCCATTTTATCTTGCCACAGCCCTATTGCAAAAAACTAATTAAGTGCTCAAATGTGCCAAGAAAATATTTCAACTACACTTAAACAAATGGAAAATGACTGAAAAACCATTATCAGCCACTAGAACATACACTTTCATTCCAACCAAAAGAATTTGCTTTAAAATTAAATTGCAATTAATCAATGCAAACTTATTTTCCAACATTTTCTCCATATTTGTTGATCATCCCTCATACATGTATTACACTACATGGATGTAGTCACATAATGAAGAGATTATTTGAGCTCCATCATGAGAATCTGTATATTTGCCTATGCAAAAACAAAGACGTAGATCAGCTGTGCAGTAACTGCACAGGTGATCAGCGCCTTTGTTTTCGCTACAGGAATAGTACAATTCCTCCTCTACCTAGATCCAAACTTTCAAGGTTCAAGCTTTCTTCTGTGACTGTACAGGCCGGTTTGTGTGGGAGCTGGTTGGAAACCCCGAAGACTGGTTTCCTCATGACGGGACTCATTTTACCTCTCTCAGAGTAGGAAAAGCCTGTGTTATCCAGTACACTCCTTCGTCTGTGATGTTATAGCATCCTGAAATATTGAAGGTAAGTTATAAACCTTATTTTCTAAAAGGTATGATGTTCTTAAGAGTTTTCTGCATGTTATCAGCTCCTTCCATTGATATGAAAAGAGCGGGAGTAGGTTAGATGGAGGTGAGATCAAGCAACTATTGTGCATCAATCCATAGTTATAATCTTTATGTCTTTTAAAATATAAGCCGCATTCGCGAGATAATGGGATTTTCGCCTATGCAAAAACAAAGGCACAGATTAAGCTTCCCATTAACTGTGAAGCTGATCAGCACCTTTGTTTTCGCTACACAGATAGTACAATTTCTCTTCTTAAATCTGAAATTTCAAGCGTCTAGCCATCTTCAGTGACTGTACAGGCCTGTTTGGTTCGGGCCTGGTCGGAAACCCAGAAGACCAGTTTTCTCACGTCGCGGATCATATGTGAGTATATTCTGAGAGCTCAGAAATATTCATGATCTAAACAGAGCTCTGTTCTTATTTCTTATATACTTCCCCTTGTTCAATTAAAAAAAACCACTTTCAACTCTACTTATTTTACTTCTAATACACAGAAAGCTAAGGGAACTTATGCGCCTGTTCTTGAAGGTGCAGATGCTGACGCTGTATGGTCAAACGTGGTGGAGGAAACTGGAGAACCTGCGGAAAACCACAGACCATGGACAGGCGACCAATACCCTAACACATGCTATGACCATGATTTGAACACTAACTGCAGAGGTAACAAGTGAATGTGTTACCTACTATGCTATCCAGCCCAGACATCATGAAATCTATTGTGACCTCAAAAATCCTTACATCAGGAAAACATGTCCGTGTAACCCTTTGAAACCCACTTTTATATAGCAAAACTGGGGTATGTAGGGGTATACCTATTTTTTTTTATTTTTGCTCCAAAACATAGATTGTGGGTACTCATTAGTACCGACTAGGCAATCAGGATTTTTCTGACAAAATTTTCATTTTTACAACCGAAAAGAAATCTGTATATTGCATGGGCAAGTTTTCGTAATGTTTTATAGAGCTCACCTGACATGGAGATCCATCTAAGGCTGTTCAGTGACAGCTTACAATGATGAAGACTGAAGAGGAAGGCATCTGTGAGTTGTTCTATACCGTCAAAACTTATGGAGACGATCTCTGCTCTCAGAGTCCGTAAATATTCCTGGAAACATTAAAAAAGCTGCAGAAAACCGAGTATATTGACAGCCATATTGTGTCTTGGTGGACTGACTGCCAGATCAAGAGATTAATTGAGCCACTGTATGGGAAACCAACAATCTGCATAGGCGAAAACAAAGGCGCAGATCAGGTTTGCAGTAACTGCGAAGCTGATCAGTGCTTTTGTTTTTGCTACACGGATAGTAGAATTACTTTACTTTCTAAATCCAAAATGTCCAGCCTCAAACCATCGTCTGTGACTGAACAGCCTGATTAGGACCTGGTCGGAACCCAAATTGTTGGTTATCTCATGTACAGGCTCAATTTATCTTACTGTTGATACTCTCTGAGGACAACAAGTTTTTGCATGTGATGGTATACAAATGACTCGGACTACAGCAAAGATCATCAGGAAAACATGAAAAGTATAACCCCTTAAACCCCACTTTTATATACTAAAACTGGGGTTTGCAGGGGTATAGCTATTTGTTTGCTTCAAAACATAGATTGTGGGTACTCTTCGAGGCGGTTCTAATGTGTACAAACAATCTATGTTTTGAGCAAAAATAAGAAAAATATCAAACATTTTCTACTGAACATTTTCATTTTTACATATGAAATTTTTTTCTGTATATTGCATGGGCAAGTTTTCGTAGTGTAGTAACCCTTATGATCCCACAGTCAACATCTTTTCAGTCATGCAGGCTGCAATTAATGCCTTCTTGAGCCCTCAACCAGTACTATGGGGGTAAATGTGTCCTGCTTAACTCATTTAAGCCTGGCGTCCCTTTTATGGGACATAGGCAAACAGCATAGCCCCAGATGTGACGCCGCAGAACGCGGCGTCCCATCTGGGGCTATTCTGTTTGCTTGGAGGAATTTCATCGAAAAATGAGATAAAACTTAAAATCACTCTTAATACCCCTAAAAATGAAAGTTGACTCACCCAATTGATAATGATGGGAAAATCCATTCGTCATATATGGGTTAAGGACAATATGGACAGAGGTTGTTATTGTTTGAGCCGCAACATGAGAAAAATGTTCCTCAGACTTTCTGTCTTTCTGACCAGGTCTGACATAAATGAGCCTGTACAGTCACAAAAGTAGGATAGAAGGTTGAAATTTCGAACTTTAAGAAGAAGAGGGATAGTACAATGTGTGATGCCAACACAAAGATGCTGATCAGCTGTGCAGTTACTGCACAGCTGATCTGCGTCTTTATATGCAAAAATCCTGTTTTTTCATGTGGCCCATTTATCAGTACCATAAACCAAGGTCTCTCTATAAACAGGGTCAAGAAACTTTACCATTTAGTCAAAATTCTTCTATGACAGATTCCACCAACAAGGCATACCGGTACATTCATCATTAATGCCAATTTTATGCAATCATTTTATTAAATCTTTCACATTTTCTATATCAGAGCAGGTTGGCTTATCCAGTCTACATAATAATAGCATTATAGCTTTAAATATGTCTGTTTGGTCTTAATACTGTCCATATTCACAAACAATCTTTCAGAACATTTTTCTGGAGAAATGCACAATTTATTTTGTCAAAAATTATATGATTGTGAAGCTGATATGATGCATTGCTTAAAGAAATGTTTCTCATAAACATGTTGCATAAACATACTTACACGTGAATCCACCATCGGCATGTATTTATACTTTTTGTATTTGTCAAACATATCTGCTCTCTCCACGTCAACTGTAAGAAAAGTATAGAATTATTATTATTATCATTTTTCAACACGAAATGGCCACTTTTTAAAAAAATGTTCTTTGGGTTACACATCATGGGATAATCAAGACAGATTATTGAAAGTAAAGGGACTGGAGCCGCATCGTGAGAAAACCGGATTTTTGCCTATGCGAAAACAAAGTCACAGATCTTACTGCGAAGCTGATCATGCCTTTGTTTTCACTACACAGATAGTACAATTTCTCTTCTTCTTAAATCCGAAATTTCAAACTTCTAGCCTGCTCCTATGACTGTACAGGTCGGTTTGTTTGGGACCTGATCGGAAACCCCAAAGACTAGTTTTCTTGCATCGCGGCTCAGATTTTTCTTACATACCCCTTGTGAAAAGATCGATTTATTCCCTGATTTTCAGTGATTTTCTGACAAGTAGCAAAATCTATCTTACACCGCTCATGAGCGCTGTCATGTTCTAATAAAAGATAAGAAAAACATGAGGCTAAATTCGATCGTTTCTAGCCAAAGCAACTGCTTTCAGCAATGGTGTTCAACAAAACCAGACAAAACTAGCGTGAATTCACAGCGAATATTCTTGATTCACGCTCGTTTTAAGATAAAAATAAAATCAAAATTACATCTCTATCGACTGTGACAACGATTTATTTACATTTGACGTCATTTCCGCAATATACAAAATGTCACTACTCACTAGTGGTAAAGCAGGGTACCAGGTGATGTAAACGGTAAAGGAAATTTAAACGGAGTTTGTAAGAAAAAGAATCGATCATGGGTGCACAGTGAAGAAAGGAAAATCCCAACCCTCGGGTCCACCCGTTCCAGTGGGAAACTCGGCAAGCCTCGTTTCCCACTGGAACCGGTAGACCCTCGGGTTGGGATTTTCCTATCTCCACTGGGCACCCATGATGGATTCTATTTATCTTAGACATTATTGCTCATATGAAAATAGGAGAATCTGCAAATATGTGTCACGTCACAATGTCAAAAGAATACTTAGAATATAAAATAAAAAATCGGCATTGCAGTGAAATTCTTAGAAAACTCATTTTCCTTCCATTGTATCCAGATACATTCTGAGGGCGAAGTTGGCAAGCCATAATACCAGTTTAAGACAACTGTTTATTTCTTACTTTTCTAGTACTGTACTTTCTGCAGTTGCTTGTTATATTACTTATTTTGATGTCACTCTTTGTCAAATATTATATATGCTGCTAACCTTATGATTCAGTAAAGGCAGCTGTGTGAAAGCTACCTTTTGGCTAAGTGCTGTTCCCCAGGTAAAGGGTTATTGTGTGTTCTTCTTGTCCCTTAGTTTCTAGGAAAGTTCCTGTTTAAGTTTCCAAGAAAACTGTAGTTAAATACAAAATTTTCATTTAAGTGTTTTGATTTTCAAATGAAGAATAAAAAGCTTACCCATTTTCAGAATTTCCTTTGCATTTCTCAACTTTTTCTTGGAGAGCTTTAAATCCTTGGCATTGAACTTAATTGCTGGTAATGTTGGGACATTCTTAACATCTGGAGCTGGGGGAGGGGGTGGGGCTCCTCCGCGCTTCTTTGGGTCTGGGGGTGGTGGAGGGCCTGGTGGAGGAGGCGGGGCAGCATCCTTCAAACTATGACCAACTGTTTGCTTTCTTGAGGATTTTTCAGCTGATTTCACCTTGCCCTTAGATGTTTCTTTCTTCTTATCAGAGTGCAGCCCAGAATCTTTGAGCGAGGCTGAACCTGGTCTTTTTCCATCATCTGGCAATGACTCTCGCACTGAAAAATCTGGACTTTCCATGGAGCGATTAAGGATGTCGCTTTCATTGTTGCTTGCATTTTCTTTGTTTTCTTTCTCTGGCAATGACTCCTTCAGTGAAGTAGATGGCAGTTGGAAGGAGTACATACTCTCGAAGGACTGATTAAGAATATCATTTTCATTCTCTTCATTTTCTTCCTCGACCTTGTCAAGATTCATTGTTTTCTCACTTTAGTCTTTGCCTGCTATGTTCACAATTGTTTTAACTGAAAGAAACATTGGAGTCATGTGTAAAGAAATTGTGCATAATATTGGACATGGTTCAAAACAATGGTGTACTAAAAATTATAATAGCACAATGAAACAGCAAACTGGCAGGTTGTGGAAGATACATTCATGACAAGAAAACAACAAACTTATTTTATCTAGGGTAACATTTTTTGACAAAATCTGTCAAAAAAGTTTGCTAATACACTAACACATAGTGCATCAATTGATGGTCAGATGCCAATGGTTAAAAACTAACTATCATCAGGAAATCATGTCCGTGAAATGTAAACACCCCACTTTTATATAGCAAAACTGGGGTATGCAGGGGTATACCTATTTTCTTATTTTTGCTCCAAAACATAAATTGTGGGTACTCGTTAGAACCGCCTCAGCAAAGCGGTTCTAACGTGTACCCACAATTTATGTTTTGAGCAAAAATAAGAAAAACATTAACATTTTCTGCTGAAAATTTTCATTTTTACAACTTTATGTGCTGTTAATACACAACATTTATTTATGCTCGTTTCTGGGAGCTACCCAAAGCATGTGCTAATAATGAGTTACTAAAGTTCTAGAATTATATTAAAGAATGAAAGTTTTCACGCGTATGAAAATGTTATGAGGCTGTAAAAAGATAGTGCACCATTATTTCTTTCGTTTGTGCAGAATTTATGCAATAAAAGCTTTCCTGTCCATTCCGGTAGTCCATTCCGGTAATTTGGGTCATTCTGGTAAAAGAACACACCCCTAAAAAACCATTATCACACTTTAGCAATGCCAACATTTCTGACTAATTCTGCGTAGACGTTGAGTTTGATTTGCGCATTCACTTGATAGCTAAAGTCACAAATCAAAATAGGGGCTGTTAGATGAGAGTAGGGTATTTCAACAGGAACATCATAATAGAAAATATTAGAAATAAACAACCTCTCATGTTATGGGAGTCTCGGATCCAATAAAGAAATGATAGGTAACTACGGTATATGTATGGTATTTCTTAGAAATATGTTGTCTCTGCTAGGTCGTCAATGCTGTAATTGTTAAAGTTTATAAGATTATAATTTGATTATTTGAGCAAATATCCAACATAATCTTTCATAAAGCAATAGCTTATCATATCTTCATGACAGTATCATTTTATTTCTGGAAAAATTAGCATGTTTTTTTACAAATCATCTAGATAGTTAGGTATGAAGTTTCACTTTCTTCAGCCAGATTTGGGAAAAACTCAATTATAATTCACATTACTGTCTTTTCACCATCTTCCAGAATCTTTCAAACTCTCACTTTTCTGAAAGACCTCAAGAAAAATATTACCATTTGACCATTTTGCATTCCAAAAGTCTTAAAATGGTGGGCCACTAAAGGTGTTTGGATTACCTCTCTTGTACATGCAAAATGCGGGTGCGTTCCTTTACCGGAATGGACCGGGATGGACATAATTACCGGATTTGACTACCGGAATGGACATTATGCTACGGCTTTGGGTGCTTTAAATGTATTTTATCTGAATAAAATGTACATCTGTAGTCATATGAATAGTTTGCATAAGATAAAATTCATCCCAGTATAGCAAAATTGACTTCCCAGGGTGGCTAGGTCGTTAGGGTAACTCAGTGGTGGGGTCCAGGGTAGGGTCACTGTTCAGAAGTTTCTTTGATTGAAATGTATAGAGATCACCAGTGGTTGTTCTATAGCAAACACAGGGATGAATAGAAGTAGAAATGAGTAAAATGTGCTGCCACTGTGACTGGGACCTATATAAGTACGGAACACAATTTAACTGTATACTTAAACCATGTGATTCTCGAATTAATCATGGCATGTGTATATTCTAGGCCAATCTGTCCTCAAAAACCAAATGAAAAGTACTAAAGGACACATATAAATGTCCATTCCGGTAGTCCATTCTGGTAATCAGGCCCGTTACGGTCCATTCCGGTAAAGGAACGCACCGGACAATATGCCTATTCAAAATAACTTTTGGCGTAATTATTTTATTAGTGAACCAATTTTCAAAATGTTTGCGGCACTTTTTACGACTTTTGGGTTGCAAAACGATGACATGGTCATATTTTTCTTGTGGTGTTTCAGAAAAGTGAGATTTTGAAAAATATAGTAACTGAAAGATGGTGCACAGACAGTAGTTTATTTATTTTGAGCCAAGTGAAACATGTGTTGTGATAGCACTTCTCCCCTTATTGGTAATGTTGCTCAATTCTGGCAATATTATTTATACAGACCTACAATGGAATATCCCAAGTTACATGGATGACCAAACAGAGAAACCAGTGACTTTGGTCTATCTGGACCCTAGAGCACTGAGAGTGTACAAGAGAATACCAAAACAGGTAAGCTATTTTATGGTATTTTATAAAACATTATAAAACCTCTACCTAGTATCCTTGAGTATGCTAAGTTCGTGGGGCTAAGAAGTCAAAGACAGCTTGCACAATCTTCAGAGAAAAAAGAGTCTAATTTCTACCTTATCAAGAGTAATTTATTCCTAACCTCTGTTTCTAAAGCAAATTTGAAGTTTCAAACACCAAACTTTTCATTAAAATACTCTTTTTACAAACATTGTCTGCTTCATTGGGCAGCCATTTTTGTATATCCTAAGTCCGTGACGTCACTTGTTTGGAAATTCCCGCCATAAAAATAGGCCACAAAAATCAATTATTGGGTTGCTGAAAATTCTTAAGGCACATTGAAATGATTCCAATGAGAAAAAGCCCTGAAATTCAAACAAAATTTGGCAAATGTGATGATGATTTCATCTCCAACTGTACCTCAGCAGTCATTTATGAGCTTATACCCTTAGGGGCATTTCTTTTCAAGAATACCAAGAAATAGCAATATTTTCAAACTAAATATGACTAATAATGAAAATTTAGACTTTGACAAGTCAGATAATGCAAAATCAATCCATCACATTTATTTTGTATGCAATTAAAATACATTAGTTTTTATTTTAAAAACCTACACATTCTTAGGTAAAGGGTAAGCACCCCTAGGTTGCAAAACCAAATAATAAAAAATGTTTTTGGCATTGCTCTTCCTGGAAATCACATGACCTTGACTGCCTTATTGTAAACAAACTTCAGACACATGCTGGTTTTTGACAGTTCTTATTTAGTAGCTTTTATGGCATTTTAAGAGGTACAAAATTTGGAAATAAGAAAAATTCAATATTTTGTGACCTTTGCAAAATAACTGCACACACTGGTCTTATTTATATCAGAATTACAACAATTTATTTATAAATGAATGAAGGTAGTTGACCCTTTGAAACATTTTGGCACCTTTCCAACCATTGCACAAGCAGACGTCTGCCAGAGAGGCGCACAAACATTGACCCCACGAACTTGGAATATTCACAGTTTCGTTGACTTAAGATATTCAACGATAATTACAACCTTAATTGTCATCTAACTCATTTCAGATGATTTTTATGCATTTTGTGATACTTAAAATCAAGACAACATAGATTGACATTTGCTTGGCGCCATATCCGGATTACTTTGGATCCGTGTGGCAATAAAGAAAAAGGAACCACGGAAACATATGACATTGAGATTCATGTTCGCAGTTAACAACTTGGACACAGGCCTTTATTACAAACAGGACTGTTATCATCATGTCTACCTCCCTACCATATTTGTCATATCTACAAGTTTATAAAAGTTCCATTTTTGTTATTTACTGAGCTCAACAAGGTGCGTTGTCAGCGTAAACACATCTAGAATCTATTGGTATGATGTTCGTGCTTTTTATTTGAGGATATTCCGCCATTAAAGGAACACCTCTTTGGTTGCGCTAGTCCCGTAAAAAATCGTACAAAATTATATCGATAATATGAAATAAAGGCACACTGGCGCCAAGCATTTTTGCAATCAGTCAAGTGCAAATAAGATGGAGAAGATCCAGGGGAGGGCCCTCAGATTCATCTGTGATGATTTTGAGTCTCCTCTGCCGGATCTTCTACAACAAAATGGAGTACTACCTCTGCATATCAGCAGAATGAAACTTATGGCTGGGGAATTTTTTAAAATTGTTAACAACATAGCTCCATCCTATTTGCATGACTTGATAAGTCTTAAGTCCTCTCCCTATGATTTCAGATCTGAGAAGCAGGCACAGATCCCTCGTGTAAACAGTACCAGGTACAGCTTAAGGAGCTTCCGGTATGAGGCGGCCCGGATCTGGAACAGCCTCCCAAATGTTTTGAGATTGGCAGAATCTTATCCTCAGTTCCGGAGGCTGCTCCGGGCCTGGTACGGACTCAACTGTAAGTGTCCTTCTTGTTCTGCCTGATTTCTTATTTTGAAAATTCTTTGTTCAGTTTTGTTTTATTCTTTGTTCATTTTTTTACTTGTGTTATGTTCTTTCCATTTTCATTCAGTTATGTCTAAAACCCTAAATTTTTTATGTATCATTTTCTTATTTTACTGGTTGCTGAGACCTGGGATGCTTTGTCCCACAGTTTCCTTTGATTAATTTTTTTCAGATTTCTCCCTCCTCCCCTTTTTGGCCGTTTTTGGTCCTTGTCTGTAAGGAGCTACTGTGGGAGCCTACCCTTTGTGGTCTCCTTGCTGACCCCAAATTTAATTTTATTTTGACTTGCACTTATTTTAAGTTTTCGTTTTCGAGCAAAGGTAACCATTGGGATCCAGGCATCTATGTCTCTATAAACATTTCAAATAACTATATGTGTTATTACTATATCAATTTTAAAACCAGAGGACCAATGGTCCTGTAAACGCTCACCTGAGATCTGCTTCATATACCAATAAACATATTTGAATATAATGGTATTTAACCCCAGTGCAGGGGCAGATGAAGCCCTTGGGCCATTTTCTTTTTTCAGAATAATCAATATTTTGTCCATTTGCCAATTTCCTGCTGATTTTCCCCTTCAAATAACATTTTAAAAGCAGATGAGCCCCTGGGGTCCATTTTTTTTTCAGAATCATTAAATTTCAGTCCTACTGCCCATTTCCTGCAAGACTTTCACTTAAAATGACATTTTAAAAGTTTTCCCCATTCAAATGCATTGACGACCTATGTTGACTATGTTGACCTTGCCATAAAATAGGTCAAGGTCACCACAGGGTCATGTTTTATATATACATTGTAGTACTTGAGTCACCCATACTTCATGCAAAGTTTCGTTGAAATCGGTTCACTGGTTCTGGAGAAGAAGATATTTTAAGGGTTTTTACCATATATGGGCATGGCGGCCATCTTGGTCATGTGACCTGGATTATTTATATACACATTGGTTCCCACTTCCTATAGATGCTTCATATAAAATTTGGCTTTGATTGGCCTAGTGGTTTCAGAGACAAAAATCTTTGAAAAGTGTGTATGGACGACAGACCGGCCAAGGTCAAGAGATGACCTTGACCTAAATTAATCATTTACCTTCATCTAATCCATTAGTTGTTTGCATCTACCACTTTTCAGATCTCAGGCTGCAATAGTTTTCAAAAAATAGCTAATTTCCACTTTTCCCATTATAAGTCTATGGAAACTTAAAGTTACAATAGCAACCAGAGTTCTTATCCGACTGGAATAAAAAACACAAATTATGTAGAGGCTACTGTCAGAAACATGTATACAAAGTACAGGATTCATCCACTTGACAGTTTTTGAGGAGAAGATTTTTGAATGTTTTTTTTTTTTTTTTTTCAAAATTTTGCCCTTTATGGGGCCCCAGCAACCAATCAAAATAAAGGATTAGGACAAAACTCGCAAGAAACGTTAAACACTACTCAATAAACATTTCTGCAAAAACAAAATTTAAATCTCTGCAATTTTAGCGGAAAAATAGCCGATTTCCACTTTTCCCATTATAAGTCTATGGAAACTTTAAGTTGCCAGGGCAACCAGAATTCTTATCCGCCTGGAATAAAAAAACACAAATTATGTAGAGGTCACTGTCAGGAACATGTATACAAAGTATAGGCTTCATCCCCTTGACAGTTTCTGAGAAGAAGATTTTTGAATGTTTTTCGAAATTTTGCCCTATATGGGGCCCCTGCAACCAATCAAAATGAAGGATTAGGACAAAAGTCACATGAAACGTAAAGGACTACTCAATAAACATTTCTGCAAAAACAAAATTCAAATATCTCCAACAAGACAGCCAAAACTGGCAATTTTCACTTTTTTTCCATTATAAGTCTATGGGAAGCATAAGTTGCCATAGCAACCAGAGTCCTTATCCGATCAAAACAAAAAACACAATTATTATTTCCCCCTACCTGTAGATGGTGTATGTGTAATATGAGAACAATCGGCCCAGCGGTTTCAGAGAAGAAGATCTTTGAAATTGTGGACGACGGACGACGGACGGACGGACGGACGACGGACGGACGCCGGAGCATGGGTATACTATAAGCTCACCTATGAGCCTTCGGCTCAGGTGAGCTAAAAATACAACAATTTGCTTGCCGTGATATAAAAGTACTTCCTATTATCTGTGATTCATCTCGTAACTAATCGTGTTTATATACATGTGCATGCTGTGATATACTCTGTTACTTTTAATTATTTTATATATGTTTGTCGAAATAAAAGGCTTATACTTCATACTCCCGGTCCCGAATATCTACACAATGGAAGCTCAACTTACTCAGCTCATCATGCTCAGCACATAGGGACAAAAAGTATACACATATTTTGGCTGATAGTTCTTGTCTTTCTTGAGGCGAAAACGCAAAGAATTCTCAACTTAGCTTAACTCATCTAGCTCAGCTTACAGCTTACCGTATTTATTCTGTGGACCGTTATATTCCTTATATATTGAAGATACTTATACCATACGGGATGATCAAAGATGTAAGTTGAGTAGGATAAGTTGTTATAGTTGCATTTAATATAACAAATAGTAGCTGATGTGTAGAACGAACTATTCATGGATACTAAACAATGTAAGTTGAGTTGGATGAGTTATAATAGTTAGCATATAGGTTGGGGAACATAGGATATCATACATTATAATAAGTCTTAATATTTAAGTTAAGTTCGAAGAGTTCAGTAAGTTGAGTAACCGAAGTTGAATGTTAAGTTCGATAAGTAGGGTAAGTTGCATGTTGAGTTCGCTGAGTTGGATAAGTTAAAGAACAAGTTCGATGAGTTGGGTAAGTTGCATACGTTGAACAGTAAGTTGGATGAGTTGGATAAGTTGTAAGCTGGGTTGGGTAAGTTGCATAAGTTGAACAGTAAGTTCCATGAGTTCGATAAGTTGTACAGTAAGTTTGATGAGTTCGATAAGTTGAACAGTAAGTTCGATGAGTTTGATAAGTTGTAAGCTGAGTTCGATGAGTTGGATAAGTTGAACAGTAAGTTGGATGAGTTGGATAAGTTGTAAGCTGAGTTCGATGAGTTGGATAAGTTGCATGTTGAGTTGGATGAGTTGGATAAGTTATACGCTGAGTTCTATGAGTTGGATAAGTTGCATGCTAAGTTGGATGAGTTGCATAAGTTGAACTATAAGTTCGTTAAGTTCGGTAAGTTGAACAGTAAGTTGGATGAGTTGGATAAGTTGTAAGCTGAGTTGAGTAAGTTGCATAAGTTGAACAGTAAGTTGGATGAGTTGGATAAGTTGTAAGCTGAGTTGGGTAAGTTGCATAAGTTTAACAGCAAGTTCGATGAGTTCGAAAAGTTGAACAGTAAGTTGGATTAGTTGGGTAAGTTGTAAGCTGAGTTCGATGAGTTGGATAAGTTGTAAGCTGAGTTGGAAGAGTTGGATAAGTTATACGAAATGTTCGATGAGTTGGATAAGTTGCATACTGAGTTGGATGAGTTGCACAAGTTGAACTATAAGTTCGTTAAGTTCGATAAGTTGAACAGTAAGTTGGATGAGTTGGATAAGTTGTAAGCTGAGTTCTATGAGTTAGATAAGTTGTAAGCTGAGTTGGAAGAGTTGGATAAGTTATACGAAATGTTCGATGAGTTGGATAAGTTGCATGCTGAGTTGGATGAGTTGCATAAGTTGAACTATAAGTTCGTTAAGTTCGATACGTTGAACAGTAAGTTGGATGAGTTGGATAAGTTGTAAGCTGAGTTGGGTAAGTTGCATAAGTTGATCAGTAAGTTGGATGAGTTGGATAAGTTGTAAGCTGAGTTGGGTAAGTTGCATATGTTGAACAGTAAGTTGGATGAGTTTGATAAGTTGAACAGTGAGTTGGATGAGTTGGATAAGTTATAAGCTGAGTTCGATGAGTTGCATAAGTTGAACAGTAAGTTGGATGAGTTGGATAAGTTGTAAGCTGAGTTGGGTAAGTTGCATGAGTTGAACAGTAAGTTCGATGAGTTCGATAAGTTGACGGTAAGTTCGATGAGTTCGATAAGTTGAACAGTAAGTTGGATGAGTTGTATATGTTGTAAGCTGAGTTGGATGAGTTGGATAAGTTGAACAGTAAGTTGGATGAGTTGGATAAGTTGTAAGCTGAGTTCGATGAGTTGGATAAGTTGCATGTTGAGTCCGATGAGTTTGATAAATATACGATGTGTTCGATGAGTTGGATAAGTTGCATGCTGAGTTGGATGAGTTGCATAAGTTGAACTATAAGTTCGTCAAGTTCGATAAGTTGAACAGTAAGTTCGATGAGTTGGATAAGTTGTAAGCTGGGTTGGGTAAGTTGCATAAGTTGAACAGTAAGTTCGATGAGTTCGATAAGTTGAACAGTAAGTTCGATGAGTTGGATAAGTTTAACAGTAAGTTGGATGAGTTGGATAAGTTGTAAGCTGGGTTCGATGAGTTGGATAAGTTGAACAGTAAGTTGGATGAGTTGGATAAGTTGTAAGCTGAGTTCGATGAGTTGGATAAATTGCATGTTGAGTCCGATGAGTTTGATAAGTTATACAATGTGTTCGATGAGTTGGATAAGTTGCATGCCGAGTTGGATGAGTTGCATAAGTTGAACTACCAGTTCGTTAAGTTCGATAAGATGAACAGTAAGTTGTATGAGTTGGATAAGTTGTAAGCTGAGTTGGGTAAGTTGCATAAGTTGAACAGTAAGTTCGATGAGTTCGATAAGTTGAACAGTAAGTTTGATGAGTTCGATAAGTTGTAAGCTGAGTTCGATGAGTTGCATAAGTTGAACAGTAAGTTCGATGAGTTGTATAAGTTATACGCTGAGTTCCATGAGTTTGATAAGCTGCATGTTGAGTTAGATGAGTTGGATAAGTTATACGCTGAGTTTGATGAGTTGGATAAGTTGCTTGCTGAGTTCGATGACTTACATAAGTTATACGCTGAGTTGGGTAAGCTGCATAAGTTGAACAGTAAGTTCGATGAGTTGGATGAGTTGGATAAGTTATACGAAATGTTCGATGAGTTGTATAAGTTGTAAGTTGAGTTCGATGAGTTGGATAAGTTGCATGCTGAGTTGGATGAGTTGCATAAGTTGAACTATAAGTTCGTTAAGTTTATACGAAATGTTCGATGAGTTGTATAAGTTGAACAGTAAGTTGGATGAGTTGGATAAGTTGTAAGCTGAGTTGGGTGAGTTGCATAAGTTGAACAGTAAGTTGGATGAGTTGGATAAGTTGTAAGCTGGGTTGGGTAAGTTGCATAAGTTGAACAGTAAGTTCAATGAGTTCGATAAGTTGAACAGTAAGTTTAATGAGTTCGATAAGTTGAACAGTAAGTTTGATGAGTTTGATAAGTTGTAAGCTGAGTTCGATGAGTTGGATAAGTTGAACAGTAAGTTGGATGAGTTGGATAAGTTGTAAGCTGAGTTCGATGAGTTGGATAAGTTGCATGTTGAGTTGGAATAGTTGGATAAGTTATACGCTGAGTTCTATGAGTTGGATAAGTTGCATGCTAAGTTGGATGAGTTGCATAACTTGAACTATAAGTTCGTTAAGTTCGATACGTTGAACAGTAAGTTGGATGAGTAGGATAAGTTGTAAGCTGAGTTGAGTAAGTTGCATAAGTTGAACAGTAAGTTGGATGAGTTGGATAAGTTGTAAGCTGAGTTGGGTAAGTTGCATAAGTTGAACAGTAAGTTCGATAAGTTGAACAGTAAGTTCGATGAGTTCGATAAGTTGGATAGTAAGTTGAATGAGTTGAATAAGGTGTAAGCTGAGTTCGATGAGTTGGATGAGTTGAACAGTAAGTTGGATGAGTTGCATAAGTTGTAAGATGAGTTCGATGAGTTGGATATGTTGCATGTTGAGTCCGATGAGTTTGATAAGTTATACGATGTGTTCGATGAGTTGGATAAGTTGCATGCTAAGCACAATGAGTTACATAAGTTGAACTATAAGCTCGTTAAGTTCGATAAGTTGAACAGTAAGTTGGATGAGTTGGATAAGTTGTAAGCTGAGTTGGGTAAGTTGCATAAGTTGAACAGCAAGTTCGATGAGTTCGATAAGTTGAACAGTAAGTTGGATGAGTTGGATAAGTTGTAAGCTGAGTTTGGTAAGTTGCATAAGTTGAGCAGTATGTTGGATGAGTTGGATAAGTTGTAAGCTGAGTTGGGTAAGTTGCATAAGTTGAACAGTAAGTGCGATGAGTTCAATAAGTTAAACAGTAAGTTGGATGAGTTGGATAAGTGGCATGTTGAGTTGGATGAGTTGGATAAGTTATACAAAGAGTTCGATGAGTTGGATAAGTTGCATGCTGAGTTTGATGAGTTGCATAAGTTGAACTATAAGTTCGTTAAGTTCGATAAGTTGAACAGTAAGTTGGATGAGTTGGATAAGTTGTAAGCTGAGTTGGGTCAGTTGCATAAGTTGAACAGTAAGTTTGATGAGATCGATAAGTTGAACAGTAAGTTCGATGAGTTCGATAAGTTGAACAGTAAGTTGGATGAGTTGGATAAGTTGTAAGTTGAGTTCGCTGAGTTGGATAAGTTGAACAGTTAATTGGATGAGTTGTTTAAGTTGTAAGCTGAGTTCAATGAGTTGGATAAGTTGTATGTTGAGTCCGATGAGTTCGATAAGTTATACGATGTGTTCGATGAGTTGGATAAGTTGCATGCTGAGTTGGATGAGTTCCATAAGTTGAACTATAATTTCGTTAAGTTCGATAAGTTGAACAGTAAGTTGGATGAGTTGGATAAGTTGTAAGCTGAGTTTGGTAAGTTGCATAAATTGAACAGTAAGGAACAGAGTTGGATAATATATTCGGGAACATATTCCGCATGATGCTGAGCTCCGCATCCTGCGGAATTCTATATTGGACTTTCTGTTCCAGAAAGTTTTTACCATATATGGGTGTGGTGACCACCTTGGTCATGTGACCTGAACATTTTTCTAAATTTATACAAATGTTTGACTCAGCATTCCCTAGGCTTCATATGACTCTTGTTTGGCTTTTAAGGGTCGAATGGTGAGGATTGTGGCCCTCCAGTAATTTCTTCACTGACAGTTCCAAGGCGGTTTTGATGTGATTTTTCTTTATGTTTTCTGTTTACTATGTAGATGCTTTTCTGTTGTACTTGTCACTTTTATATTTGGTTGATGGAAGCCAGATGGCTATCTTTGTTGAGACAGAAGTTATCATTTTGCTCTTCATGGGTGTTGTAACATTTTCATGTTGTATTGTGCTGTACTTAATCACTCGCCCGGTATCCGGTGTGGGATTATGAATTTGATTGTACAATCTCCATTCTTACTTAAGCTATGTTCTCGCTGTCCCGGTTTAGCTCCCCAGTTCGCCCGGGGTAAATCAAACCGGGGTAAACCGGGACGAACCGTGATAGAACCTTAGTGCTACCGTGGCAAACTGGGAAGAACCGGGATAAACCGGGGAGCCTTCATGGTTGTATAAAAATGTTTAATACAACCGGGGAAATCCCAGGTGAACCGTGAGAGATGTCAAAAACTGGACACAGTGACAAACCTTGATGGCACGGGACTCAACCCTGATAAACCAAGATGATCGGGTGCAAACCGTGGGTAACAGGGACAACACCGGGCTATTCCGGCACAAACAGGGGCTTCACCGGGACTCTACCAGGGTGAACCAAGATGCCACAGGGGCAAACAGGCTTAAATAATTTGGCCATGGGGTACCCCGGTTTGCCTCGGTGGCTTCCCGGTTTACACAGGTGACAGGTGGGGACGCTACCAGGCTTTACTGTAGTAAAACCGAGGCACACCGGCCTGCACCATGACAATACCATGGTAGAACTAGGAACAAGACCGGGGCTACATGGTAAGGGCTACATGGTAACACCGTGACTGAGAACACGATCAATTTTGGTAGAAACAGTTACTAGGTTTATCACAGTATACTGGCTTGTCTTCACCGGGGTAGAACTGGGACAGTGAGAACAAGGCTAAAGGTCAAGCTGTTTCAGAGAATGCAAAGGAAACACATTTTAATCTGGAGAAAGTTATGTCTGAATTGCTTTGAGAAATAACTATTGTATATGAAGACCTGTAATTTTGTATTGTGGTTTAACATCTCACTCTAGAGATTCTAATGTTCCTGAATCATTGTTTTGTTGAACTAAATTCGTCGACTGAGACAAAATTTATTGAAGCAATCTGCTGTGCAGTAGCCGAAATTTCAACACAAAGAAGGCATAGAGCAACATAAAAATACAATTCATATAAATACTGGCTACTTACAATGCTAAAGAACTAAACTCCTTAACAGCATTTTCATAATAACACAATTTTAAAAATGGCACATGTTAGAACACTTCCTTTCAAACAATTCTCCCTCTAATATTTGAAAACAGGAAGTAAGTCAGTACTTGAAATTCTGATTTCCTATTGGTCAGCAACAATATATTCAAAATGGTCTGATGCGGAATTCCGCATGAGGTGCGGAAAAAATTCCGCATGAGGTGCGGAAAAAATTCCGCATGTGATGCGGAGTTCCGCTCTGTGTGATACAGGGGTTTGAGGTGCTGGTTTAAAGTCAAGAGAGACAAAAGAAATGTATATTATTACATTATCTCAATATGGTTGTGTTTGTTTGTTTCATTGCTTTATGTCCACATGTAGTCAACAGCTAAGGTCATATCTGGACAGTCAGCTATCCTAACCACACTATTCCTAGACAAGCATGTTTGGGGCAGATAACTAGTACTTAGGGCACATTTCTTTTGTCAGTTGAAACTCTCTAGTACTTAGGGCACATTTCTTTTGTCAGTTGAAACTAACAAGTGCTCTTGAATCAGTGCCGGAAGCGAAAATGGGATTAGAAATATTTTCATGTGTGGAATCAAACATGCTAACTTTTGAGCCATCTTCTGGTACACATACATAATTCCTAACATTATAAAGTTTGCCAAAACGAATTGCATAAGTTATAAAATTTCAATAAACTAAATTGTTTCCATGAAATCGTCTACATCTGTATTATTCATCTATGTCAGATTAAATAACTAAAAGAGTAGAGTCTATGGAGTATTTGAATGGAACTCCAGGAAAGGGTTGCCACGCTCAGGCGGAAGCGAAATTACCTGACATTTCCCTGACTATTCCCGGATATAATTTCAAATTTCCCCGATAATGATATATTTTGCGCATGGTCTCTAACATTTGACAGTTTGACTCCAGAAATACATGGCAGCGATAATTTGGTATTTTTTCATGAAATTTTTTGTTTGTAAAAAGTCAAAATTTCTGCACTATAATTTTCCTAAGATACACTGGGACACTGACACTAAGAAAAGTCCAATATACAAAAATTGTCCAAGTAAAATTTTTCTAAGTTATTTTCCGCATGTAAAATAATCTAAGATATTTTCCGCTTCAAAAATTGTCTGAGTCTACATTTTTCACACTAAAAAAAGTATTCAGTCCGATTTTTCCGCTGCTGGTGCGGAAAAGTTTCTGATGAGAGATGCGGAAGAAATTCTGCATATTGTGAAACCTCTGCGGAGTTCCGCATGCTTATGCGGAATGCTGATATTCCGTATGTTTTTGCGGAATTCCGCATAGTTGATGCGGAATTCCGCAGATGTTGTGCGGAGTTCCGCATGGTCGATGCGGAGATTTGAGGTGCGGGTTACCGCATTTACAATGATATGTGTATTACTGAGTAAGCCAGTATTTACTGATTCACGTATCTTCTGAAAACGTGAATGTTTGTTTCGTTTGGTTGCGTTGTTGTACATGTGCATGTTCAAAGACCGGCATTTGCAATCTTTTTGCACCCTTACGTATACATATATACTGCTGCATTTACAATGGTACATGTATAATTTTTGATAACTAGTAATCGCACTACACCACAGATTGATATAAAACATGTACAGAAATGATATTTTGAAATAACAATACATCGGTTACGCCTTGATCACATTGTGAAGATATATCTTCAACATACAGCGCGTTTTACAGAATCAAATCTAAGCCACTAACTGTTTAACTTTGCGATATCGTTCGAAAAACATTTTAATCGGTTCAGGGTGTGTTTTCAGCATGTGAAAGAACGTGTAATACGTAAATTACATAAGCGTAGTATGAGGGGTATGCGGGGAATTAATATACAAAAATAATACTCATGCTAGGCCAGGTGACACACCGACATCAGATTGCATGCCTGTTACTGAATATTCTTAAACTACCCTAAAGAAAGGCCGGTATAATTAAACATAAATTGATCGAATACGTATTTTTCTTGCTATTGTTGTCACATATACAGTGTCAGTTTTGCTTTTGTTTAGCACGTATTGGTAATGCAGTGGCTTTTAAATGTACAAACCAAAAATCGTGTATACATATAGCTGATATAATTACTTCATTTTCATTTAGGTGGTGTTCGGTTCGGATAATATGTCCGTGCAATGAATACCCAATTAAACCCCGCTTTTATACAGTAAAACTGAGGTATGCAGGGGTATACATATTTTTTCTTATCTTTGGTCCAAATCATAGATTGTGGAGCCGCCTAGGCGAGGCGGTTTTAAAGTGTACCCATGATCTATGATTTGAGCAATAATATTAATAATATAAGTTTTTCTGATGCTATTTTCAATTTTTACAGCTGAAAAAAAATCTGTATATTGCATGGACGCGAAGTTTTCGTAATTGCTACAAACACGTAACACAAATATTAATAACCAATTATGCACAACTAAAATGTACTGAAATACAATATTGGTCGCTGAAATATTGCACAATTGGCCATTGATCCTTTAAAGCTGACAGACTAAGCTGTATATGTAAAAGCCGACTGGCTAACTGTGGGGAACTGGATGCTAGGTCGGCAAACATGCTGTTAAACCAGCTTAAGGTGCAATACTACAGTTCCTGTGATAACCGTGAGAACACTCGGACTCCGATTCAAGAGGTCCTGCGTTCGATTCCCACCGTGGCGGCACCCTGTTGACTGACCCCCACAGCACTGGTTTATACACAAAAAGCGGTGACTCCGTCCCGAAATGACTGAAAATTGTTGACTGGGACATTAAACCAAGGACTTTCTACGGATGGACTAAGAACTCAATTAGTGACCTACTTAGCACCTTTAATTACATGCTGAGAGCACAATGCAAGTAAACGGGAGACTGCAGTATCTTGAGGGTCATTATCACCTAATTATTTATTCCTTTGAACACCATGTCTGTTACCGCCGATATCGTCAAAAATTGATAAAACTGCGATTATTGTTTTATTACGGGAAATCAAAGGGACAGATGCGCACTTGTCACAGCGGTTTTGAACCTGCAATAAATCATGCGCACTCTATAAAATTGAAATGTAGATAGATTAATCTACATTATATTGAAAACTCACTATATAAGATATGAAAATTCAGCACATCCATTTTTTTTTTTTTTTTTTTTTTTTTTTTTTTTTTTTTTTTTTTGTAAATGAACAACTAAAAGCACCTTCGTGGTTTTCAAATTATGCCACGTGACATACCAGAATTTCAAATTCAAAAGTTGCTGTGTTTTAGGTCAAACAATAAATCAGCTTATCAGCCATTATACCTGTCATTCTTGGTAATTAACTGACAATCTAAAACAATGAAGTCATGGGAAAATTGAATGCTTGATTCTGGTTGGACCATGATACAGAAAATTGTTCTACTCGTAATTGATATAAACTTCTCGGGGGCTCCGCCCCCTCGTGGTTTATATCAATTACTCGTAGAAACAATTCTCTAAATATAACTAAGAGGATTGTATGTATAGCGTCTCGAAAGACCGTCTTTTAAGATAAAATACATTCCAGTTTCATTTGATTGATGTAGGCGCTAATTAACCAATTAGCTATGCAATAACCTATGCGTCTGGAATCATTCTTTTGATGTGCGCGGAACACATGTGCCTAAACACGCCCGCCCCTTATCTTATCGTATGCAAAAAACCTATTGTAACATCGGTGCCAAATTCGGTGTAGAACATTTATTCATTATTATGTAGAATTAACATTATGACTCTGCATCTCGGGGTAATGACATTGACATTAGTGAACAAAATTTAACCACCGTTTAGTTCAAACTGTCGAGCATCTTTTAAGTGTAACACGTTTTCGTTTTCATAGTGTTGTCTGTATAACGATCAGTTAGCTGGGATATGAAACAAAAGCGTTATTTAGTATTTAACATAAATGTCTAGCAAAATTTTGCGTCGACAGGATAGTTATTGACATTATATATGTACGATTCTTCAATGATTTTTGTTACATTTTATTTTCCACAAAACTCGCAATTTTCTAAATTTTATATCCAACATGCTAACGAAATACAATTTAGTTTAATTGCAACTACGTGTAATATTTCAAGTTAATATGTGGGCAATTGCACTCCAATAGGCTCCTTTTTTGATTAAAAATAATAATTTCATAACTATAAGTCAGTTACATATGAAATTCGAGAGCTGTAAGTTCAAATGTTTCAACAAAATAAAGCGCACAGGAACGGTTTTCTTTAATAAACCGAAATGCATGTATTGATAAGGATTTGCGTAAAAAAATACCATTTCTAATTTATGGCTTGAAGAGGCTACATGCTCAATGATTCACATATTATATCATGTGCATATTTAGTTAACTGTGCGCCAAAAGGATATTAACTAGTCAAGGACTTTGGTGGCGACAATGTGTTCTGCGGTTTGAAGCACTGGATCGACAATCATGACAGTTAATTGATCTAAGGAGAGAAAAGATGTAATTTGACCAAAATCAATCGCAGGTTCGACCCATGGATTCTCCAGTCCGTTGGATCGGACTATAAACCGAGGTCCCGTCTCCATATGACCTTAGCTGTTGGTGGGACGTTTAACCCCAATCAAACAACCAAACCTACCAGAAAGCATACCCCACTACCAGATCAAATCACAATAAGCCCAATATGCATACCAACCTATGCAAATATATTGCAAATATTACCCTATCATACAACAGCAAATATACTACGTAAATATATTTGTATGCAGTCTGCACATACGTTAGCAAACATGAATATTATATTTATATTTGACACCTGCAAACGTGGTCTCATTTTTGTATTTGCCACATGTTTGCATATGTTTGAAAGATAAAAATATCTCATTTCTGCAGCCTTATCCAACTCATCCAACTTACTGTTAAACTTATCGAACTTAACAAACTTATAGTTCAACTTATGCAACTAATCCAACTCAGCATGCAACTTATCCAACTCTTCGAACTTACTGTGCAACTTATCCAACTCATCCAACTCCACATGCAACTTATCCAACTCATCCAACGTACTGTTTAACTTATTGAACTCATCGAACTTACTGTTCAACTTATGCAACTTCCCAACTCAGCTAACAACTTATCCAACTCATCCAACTTACTGTTCAACTTATGCAACTTACCCAACTCAGCTTACAACTTATCCAACCCATCCAACATACTGTTCAACTTATGCAACTTATCCAACTCATAGAACTCAGCTTACAACTTATCCAACTCATCCAACTTACTGTTCAACTTATCGAACTCATCGAACTTAGTGTTCAACTTATGCAACTTACCCAACTCAGCTTACAACTTATCCAACTCATCCAACTTACTGTTTAACTTATGCAACTCACCCAACTCAGCTTACAACTTATCCAACTCACCCAACTAACTGTTCAACTTATCGAACTTAACGAACTTATAGTTCAATTTATGCAACTCATCAAACTCAGCATGCAATTTATCCAACTCATCGAACTCTTTGTATAACTTATCCAACTCATCCAACTCCACATGCAACTTATCCAACTCATCCAACTTACTGTTTAACTTATTGAACTCATCGAACTTACTGTTCAACTTATGCAACTTACCCAACTCAGCTTACAACTTATCCAACTCATCCAACATACTGTTCAACTTATGCAACTTACCCAACTCAGCTTACAACTTATCCAACTCATCCAACTTACTGTTCAACTCATCCAACATACTGTTCAACTTGTGCAACTTACCCAACTCGGCTTACAACTTATCCAACTCATCCAACTTACTGTTCAACTTATCGAACTTAACGAACTTATAGTTCAACTTATGCAACTCATTGAACTCTTCGTATAACTTATCCAACTCATCCAACTCAACATGCAACTTATCCAACTCATCCAACTCAGCTTACAACTTATCCAACTCATCCAACTTACTGTTCAACTTATCGAACTCATCCAACATACTGTTCAACTTGTGCAACTTACCCAACTCGGCTTACAACTTATCCAACTCATCCAACTCATCATGCAACTTATCCAACTCATCGAACTCAGCTTACAACTTATCCAACTCATCCAACTTACTGTTCAACTTATCCAACTCATCCAACTCAGCTTACAACTTATCCAACTCATCCAACTTACTGTTCAACTTATCAAACTCATCGAACTTACTGTTCAACTTATGCAACTTACCCAACTCAGCTTACAACTTATCCAACTCATCCAACTTACTGTTCAACTTAACGAACTTATCGAACTTATAGTTCAACTTATGCAACTCATCCAACTCAGCATGCAACTTATCCAACTCATTGAACTCTTCGTATAACTTATCCAACTCATCCAACTCAACATGCAACTTATCCAACTCATCCAACACAGCTTACAACTTATCCAACTCATCCAACTTACTGTTCAACTTATCGAACTCATCGAACTTACTGTTCAACTTATGCAACTTACCCAACTCAGCTTACAACTTATCCAACTCATCCAACTTACTGTTCAACTTATGCAACTCATCCAACTCAGCATGCAACTTATCCAACTCATTGAACTCTTCGTATAACTTATCCAACTCATCCAACTCAACATGCAACTAATCCAACTCATCCAAGTCAGCTTACAACTTATCCAACTCATCCAACTTACTGTTCAACTTATCAAACTCATCGAACGTACTGTTCAACTTATGCAACTTATCCAACTCAGCTTACAACTTATCCAACTCATCCAACTTACTGTTCAACTTATGCAACTTACCCAACTCAGCTTACAACTTATCCAACTCATCCAAATTACTGTTCAACTTATCGAACTCTTCGAACTTACTTTTCAACTTATGCAACGTATCCAACTCAGCTTACAACTTATCCAACTCATCCAACTTACTGTTCAACTTATGCAACTTACCCAACTCAGCTTACAACTTATCCAACTCATCCAACTTACTGTTCAACTTATCGAACTTAACGAACTTATAGTTCAACTTATGCAACTTATCCAACTCAGCATGCAACTTATCCAACTCATCGAACATTTCGTATAACTTATCAAACTCTTCCAACTCAGCTTACAACTTATCCAACTCATCGAACTCAGCTTATAACTTACCCAACTCATCCAACTTACTGTTCAACTTATCGAACTAATCGAACTTGCTGTTCAACTTATGCAACTTACTCAACTCAGCTTACAACTTATCCAACTCATCCAACTTACTGTTTAACTTATCGAACTCATCCAACATACTGTTCAACTTGTGCAACTTACCCAACTCGGCTTACAACTTATCCAACTTATCCAACTTACTGTTCAACTTATCGAACTTAACGAACTTATAGTTCAACTTATGCAACTCATCCAGCTCAGCATGCAACTTATCCAACTCATCGAACTCTTCGTATAACTTATCCAACTCATCGAACTCAACATGCAACTTATCCAACTCATCCAACTCAGCTTACAACTTATCCAACTCATCCAACTTACTGTTCAACTTATCGAACTCATCGAACTTACTGTTCAACTTATGCAACTTACCCAACTCAGCTTACAACTTATCCAACTCATCCAACTTACTGTTCAACTTATGCAACTCACCCAACTCAGCTTACAACTTATCCAACTCATCCAACTTACTGTTAAATTTATCGAACTTAACAAACTTATAGTTCAACTTATGCAACTCATCCAACTCAGCATGCAACTTATCCAACTCATCGAACTTACTGTGCAACTTATCCAAATCATCCAACTCCACATGCAACTTATCCAACTCATCCAACGTACTGTTTAACTTATTGAACTAATCGAACTTACTGTTCAACTTATGCAACTTCCCAACTCAGCTGACAACTTATCCAACTCATCCAACTTACTGTTCAACTTATGCAACTTATCCAACTCATAGAACTCAGCTTACAACTTATCCAACTCATCCAACTTACTGTTCAACTTATCGAACTCATCGAACTTACTGTTCAACTTATGCAACTTACCCAACTCAGCTTACAACTTATCCAACTCATCCAACTTACTGTTTAACTTATGCAACTCACCCAACTCAGCTTACAACTTATCCAACTCATCCAACTTACTGTTCAACTTATCGAACTTAACGAACTTATAGTTCTATTTATGCAACTCATCCAACTCAGCATGCAATTTATCCAACTCATCGAACTCTTTGTATAACTTATCCAACTCATCCAACTCAACATGCAACTTATCCAACTCATCCAACTTACTGTTTAACTTATTGAACTCATCGAACTTACTGTTCAACTTATGCAACTTACCCAACTCAGCTTACAACTTATCCAACTCATCCAACATACTGTTCAACTTATGCAACTTACCCAACTCAGCTTACAACTTATTCAACTCATCCAACTTACTGTTCAACTTATCGAACTCATCGAACTTACTGTTCAACTTATGCAACTTAACCAACTCAGCTTACAACTTATCCAACTCATCAAACTTACTGTTAAACTTATGCAACTCACCCAACAAAGCTTACAACTTATCCAACTCATCCAACTTACTGTTCAACTTATCGAACTTAACGAACTTATAGTTCAAATTATGCAACTCATCCAACTCAGCATGCAACTTATCCAACTCATCGAACACTTTGTATAACTTATCCAACTCATCCAACTCAACATGCACTTATCCAACTCATCAACTCAGCTTACAACTTATCCAACTCATCCAACTTACTGTGCAACTTATCCAACTCATCCAACTTACTGTTCAACTTATGCAACTTACCCAACTCAGCTTACAACTTATCCAACTCATCCAACTTACTGTTCAACTTATGCAACTCATCGAACTCAGCTTACAACTTATCCATTCATCAAACTCACTGTTCAACTTATCGAACTCATCGAACTTACTTGAATACTGTTCAACTTATCGAACTTAACGAACTTACAGTTCAACATATGCACTTCATTGAACTCAGCATGCAACTTATCCAACTCATCGAACTCTTCGTATAAATTATCCAAACTCATCCAACTCAACATGCAACTTATCCAACTCATCGAACTCGGCTTACAACTTATCCAACTCATCCAACTTACTGTTCAATTTATCGAACTCATCGAACTTACTGTTCAACTTATGCAACTTACCCAACTCAGCTTACAACTTATCCAACTCATCCAACTTACTGTTCAACTTATCGAACTCTTCGAACTTACTGTTCAACTTATGCAACTTATCCAACTTAGCTTACAACTTATCCAACTCATCCAACTTACTGTTCAACTTATCGAACTTAACGAACTTATAGTTCAACTTATGCAACTCATCCAACTCAGCATGCAACTAATCCAACTCATCGAACTCTATTTATAACTTATCCAACTCATCCAACTCAACATGCACTTATCCAACTCATCCAACTCAGCTTACAACTTATCCAACTCATCCAACTTACTGTGCAACTTATCGAACTCATCAAACTTACTGTTCAACTTATGCAACTTACCCAACACAGCTTACAACTTATCCAACTTATCCAACTTACTGTTCAACTTATGCAACTCATCGAAATCAGCTTACAACTTATCCATTCATCCAACCCACTGTTCAACTTATCGAACTCATCGAACTTACTGTTCAACTTACGTAACTTACCCAACTCAGCTTACAACTTATCCAACTCATCCAACTTACTGTTCAACTTATGCAACTTACCCAACTCAGCTTACAACTTATCCAACTCATCCAACTTACTGTTTAACTTATCGAACTCATCGAACTTACTGTTCAACTTATGCAACTTACCCAACTCAGCTTACAACTTATCCAATTCATCCAACTCAGCTGACAACTTATCCAACTCATCGAACTCAGCTTACAACTTATCCAACTCATCCAACTTATTGTTCAACTTAACTAACTTAACGAACTTATAGTTCATCTTATGCAACTCATCGAACTCAGCATACAACATCCAACTCATCGAATTCAGCGTATAACTTATCCAACTTACTGTTCAACTTATCGAACTCATCCACATCAACATGAAACTTATCCAACTCATCGAACTCAGCTTACAACTTATCCAACTCATCCAACTTACTGTTCAACTTATCCAACTCATCGAACTCAACGTATTACTTATCCAACTCATCCAACTTACTATTAAACTTTTGCAACTAACCCAACTCATCGCTCTACTTACCTGACTCAGCGTATAACTCATGCAACTCATCGAGCTTGATGTTCAACTTATCCAACTTATCTAACTCAACGCTCAACTTTTCCAACTCATCTAACTCATCGCTGAACTTATCCAACTCATCAAACTTACTGTTCAACTTATCCAACTCATCGCTCATCAGCTCATCAAACTTATTCTTCAACTTAGCTTGCTTAACTTACTCTACTTAACAAACTTAGCTTGTCCTGTGATACATATAACATATCTTACTCACATAGCTAATTAAACCCAGACTTCGACTTGCTTAACTTAACTCATCCAAGTTATTAATCTAAAACCTATATAACTCAGCTTGCTTAACTTATACAACTCATCAAACTTAACTTAGATGCAGACATGTACGTGCATTTAGCTTTGCTATTGTGTGCAACTATTGTAACTTATCGAACTTAGCTCAGCCCTGGATGCAACTGTATAACTGTCTTGCCATGTTGTTTTGATCTAATGTTCTTAAGTCCAACTTAATGAACTTATCTTTTATCACTGTCAGCTATGACAACTTACAGAAGGGAGGTCACGTGATCAATATGGTTGACGGTTGTGTTTTTGTTTCGGAGTGATTTCGAAAATTGAAATGAACTGATTTCTTTCACGTTTGGAGGAATTCTAAATTAATAATTGGATAAAAAGGATGAACTTCACATAAAAGGTGACAGTCGTTTTTAAAAATCTGCTCAAATTTCATATTTTGCTGAAAATCTATGATTCTATTAATATAGCTAAGTATGAATGAACTGTGAATACTACTCATAGGACATTCCATTTCAAAAATCTTCGAAGTATACTGTTCAAAAAAGGTAAATTACAAGTCTGATATCTAATATGTCTTTATTATAGTCATGTCATCAATATGTCATACACATTCTGGTAAATTACAAGTCTGATAACTAATTTTCTCGATATATAGTCTTTGTCTATCTGTATGTGATTTTTGAGCGATTGTTTACTCTACTGTGTCATTTACACGCTCCATGTATCTGTACATAGATGTTAACTTATACGATTTGATATGATACTTTGTCACTAGTCACCAATACATTATACTTTCTTGTATTTGGTTGATTTTCAAAAAAGTTTGTTATGATATCTATCATCAAATGTCTTTATATATAGGCATGTCATCAATTTGTCATCAACATTCTGATAAATAACAAATCTGTTGTATATTGATATGTTTAATATGTTAGTTTTGTTACTGATTATCAACGCATTAGAACTACTTGTAATTAGTTGATATGTATCATAGTCTGAAATGTCTGACATACATACATACATACATACATACATACATACATACATACATACATACATACATACACACATACATAACAAAGCATAACATACATACATACATACATACATACATACATACATACATACATACATACATACATACATACATACATACATAACAACATAACATACATTCATACGTACATACACGCCTAACATAACATAGAATTTTGCAAACATTACATAACATAACATTACACTAATTTACATACATACATACATACATACATACATACATACATACATACATACATACATACATACATACATACATACATACATACATACATACATACATACATACATAGTATAATAATAATATTGCATGCTTAACACATAACTTGTTTGCATAACATAAAATAACATTGCATACATAACATAACGTAATATTGCATATATCATATAACATAACATAACAGTCAAATTATAAAAAAATGTTAATCCTTCTATAAGTTACGACAGAGCAATGCATTTCCTCCGCTTGTTATCATAATGTTTTTCTTAATGTTTCTCTTTGTTCATTCTCTGTCTTTCATTCTTGGGGATCCTGGTGCAGCATCGGAGCGGACTGTATGGGGTAGTTTTGCTGAAGTATACAATACGCCTGTTGCGTACAATACACATTACCTGTGCGTGATTGCAACAACACTTTTCCTTTACCTGATCTACCAAGTTTCGTGACAATAAATTGAGGAAATTTGTTGTTGCAACACGTGCTTGTAAATACAATGGTACTCATGCATCTTTATTTTTATTTACACTACTGATTATTAGCATTTGGAACAGGCCAGACTCGTTTACATTGCTTCTTAGCCTTAAACAGAAAATTAAGGCTCGAGGATTCGTCTACAATAATATGCTCAAACGAATCGTTCCTGGAAAACACTATGAAGAAAATTGTACTTTTATTTCAAATTGCTTGAAGTTGCTTTTTGCAGTGATATCAGGTTTTTGGTTTTTCATATTGATTCTTCAATCAGGGGACATAGAACTTAATCCAGGTCCGTTCTCAGACGCTGATAGTAGTATCTCCCGTAGTTCCAGCCCAGACTCCTCGTTGATGAGTATCACAGCATTGGCTAACCATCTCTCCATCGTTCATTATAATGTCCATAGTATAGTAAATAAGATCGATATACTCAGCGCTGAACTGAGCGAATTTGACATTCTAGCGTTTTCGGAAACATGGCTGAATCCTTCTATAAAAAATGATAGACTGTTAATTGACTCTTATGGAGAACCTGTAAGGAAAGATCGCCAGAGTGACACCCATGGTGGTGGTGTCATGATATACATTAAAGATTCAATTCACTATAAACGCCGTCCTGATTTGGAACCCATAGGTATCGAATGTATATGGATTGAAATGGTTTTGAGACATAAACATATTTTATTTGGATTATTTTATAGACCACCCGACTCTAACTTCAATTACTTAGCGACAATTGAAAACTCTATCCATCTTGCAGTTGATTCAGGTATTAAAGATATTATAATAACAGGCGACTTCAATTTTGATATGCTGAAGACACCCACTGCAAAGAAAGTATATGACTTATGTGCAGAATATTCACTTACACAAATGATTAACGAACCCACACATTTTGATAAGAACTCTTCATCCTTAATCGACCTACTGCTGGTAGGCAATAACAATTCGGTCTTATTAAGCGGCGTAGGCGATCCTTTTCTCAATCAACCAATTAAATATCACTGTCCTGTTTATGGAATTTTCAAGTTCTCTAAGCCTAAAAGACAATCTTTTCAGCGTTTTGTTTGGCGGTACGAACAAGGTAATTACAATCTCCTTCGCCAAAAAGCAGCTTCATTCAACTGGAACACTCTCAAACATCAAGATATTAATGTATATGCAAAAGCTTTAGTTGACAAAATCCTTGAATTTTCGAAGCAAAGTATTCCAAATAAAGTAGTAACGATACGCCCATCTGAACCTACATGGATGAATTCAAATATTCGTAAACACATCCGAAAACGTAAAAGAGCATACAGAAAAGCAAAAAGAACAAATTTACAGATCGACTGGGTCCGCTTTAAACATCTTCGAAATGAAACCACATCTTTGATAAGAGACTCAAAAAATGCATTGACTGATTCACTTGCCAACAAACTTAAATCTGACTCATTATCTTCAAAACAATGGTGGTCTCTTCTTAAATCATTCATTTCACCTACATCGAAATCCTCCTGTCCCCCATTAGTAAAAGATGGCCTGGTATACTCCGATGAAAAAGATAAAGCAAATATTCTCAATGACTTTTTCAAAGATCAAACACTTTTAGATGACAGTAGTGCAGAAATGCCAGAAGTTACTTCTTACCCTTTGCACCATAATCTGGACTCTATAATACTTACTCCTGATGAAGTAAAAAACATTCTTAAAGCTCTCCCTATTGGAAAAGCTACAGGGCCTGATGGCTTGAGTAACCGTATTCTAGCTGCATTAGCAAATGAACTCTCCTCTCCTCTCTGTGATTTCTTTAATCAGTCCCTGTACCAAGGTGACGTCCCTGACAGTTTCAAGGAATCGCATGTGAGTCCTGTACCTAAAGGAGGCGACCAATCTTTGCCTTCTAATTACCGACCTATATCCCTGCTAAGCAATATGGAAAAGTGTCTTGAGAGAGCCGTTTTCAAGTACCTTTACAACCACTTCCGTGATAACGACATTCTTACATCTTTTCAGTCTGGATTCATACCAGGTGACTCAACTGTCAACCAATTAGCTTTCCTATACGATACTTTCTGTCAGGCTATAGATGATGAAAAAGAGGTCAGAGTAGTCTTCTGTGACGTGAGTAAAGCATTCGACCGCGTATGGCATGCTGGTCTTATTCATAAACTTAAAGCTGCTGGTATTACTGGTCAGTTATTAGATTGGTTTGTTAGCTATCTCGAAAATAGGAGACAGAGAGTCGTTATTTCTGGTGTACAATCTGACTGGGCTTATATATCAGCTGGGGTGCCGCAAGGCTCAATCCTTGGTCCTCTTTTATTTTTACTTTACATAAATGATATTGTTAATGATATTGGTTGCAACATACGTCTTTTTGCGGACGACACAAGTCTTTTTGTCATTGTTGAAAATCCTGACTCTGCAGCTGAACTTATTAATACAGACATGGGTAAAATATCAACTTGGGCTGGAAAATGGTTAGTCAAATTTAATCCTGGTAAAAATGAATCATTTGTAGTATCTCTGAAAACTGATAAGCCTGTTCATCCACCACTTTTCATGCTAAACGAACAAATCAAGGAGGTACAATGTCATAAACATCTAGGAATTTATTTGTCAACAGACTGCTCTTGGCATAAACATATTGAGTATATTAAGGAAAAGGCATGGGCAAGGATAAATGTAATGCGAAAATTTAAATATACACTTGATAGAAAATCACTTGAAACAATTTATATTACTTTTATACGCCCTATTCTCGAATATGCTGACATAATTTGGGATAATTGTACTCAACAAGAAAAAAATGATCTCGAAAAAATTCAGTTAGAGGCTGCTAGAATAGCCACAGGCGCAACTAAATTGGTATCAATTGAGAATTTGTATGACGAAACAGGCTGGGAAAAACTTGAAACAAGAAGGAAAAATCATAAATTAACGCTATTTTACAAAATGTTCAACAATATTTCTCCTACTTATCTCTCGTCTCTTGTTCCCCAACTAGTACAAAATGTATCTAATTACAATTTGAGAAACGCAGATGATATTAGGACAATATATGCAAGAACTAGGCTGTATTCCAATTCCTTTCTTCCTTCAACCATTCGTGATTGGAATAATTTACCCCGCAATGTCAGAGATGTAGATACAGTTGATTCTTTTAAACGACATCTTAGTCAGGGCAGGGCAAATGTACCAAAATATTATTACAGTGGCAGTAGACGCTTGCAAGTTTTACACACACGACTTCGAACTGGTTGCAGTTCTCTTAAATACGATCTTTGCGCCAAAAACATCGTGAATTCCCCTTTATGCGATTGTCGATGTGGAGCAATTGAAAATGCCGATCATTTCTTTCTCCGATGTCATTTATATCGTGAACACAGAGTGGCGTTGCAAAACTCGATTCTACAATATAGTGTCTTCAATTTAAACGTTATACTCAAGGGAGATGAAAATCTTAGTTATGAAACCAACGTATCAATTTTTGAATCCGTACATAAATATATACAAAACACAAACCGTTTTTAGATTAGTTCATTCAGCTTAAAAAGCGCGTTTGTCATACTTGAATTAGTGCATTTGATTGCATTTGATGGTGTGTGTACCAAATTCACCATGAATATTTTCAATTAAGAGTTCCAACCCATTACATACAGTCTTCTTTGCTGCTGCTCCGGGGGTCATTCTCTCTCTCTCTCTCTCTCTCTCTCTCTCTCTCTCTCTCTCTCTCTCTCTATTTACTTCACTCATAAATCTTGATGCTATTTTCCCTCTCTCTCTCTCTCTCTCTCTCTCTCTCTCTCTCTCTCTCTCTATTTACTTCACTCATAAATCTTGATGCTATTTTCCATTATGTAAATTTTTGGAAGTTATTTTCTTAAAGAGTCTACGTACATAATATTTATTTTCTTAATTTCAAAACTTTATCAGTAATACTTGTAGACTGTCCAAAACAAATTGCAACCTTCATTGTTTACAATGCTTAGGAAAAGAACTAAATAAGCGTTTACGCTTTCGTTCTGATCCTGTCGTTGATTGCATGTTTTTGTATTGTTTCTGTACAAAATTTGGAAATAAATATGTTTAAACCAACTTACAGAACTTAACTTACAATAGTGGTCTATCATACGTATGATTGACGGCCGTTTCCTTGGAAAGGAATAGTTAGAGCTTCAGGACTATCGTAAGCCCTTAAAACATGATGACAATACGCAAAAATTTCTGTTATTTATAGCTTTTTCCATCTACATTTCGTTTATGTCGTCCTAACAAAGGTAACTATTATAACTTACACAACTCACGCAACTTAACTGCCAGATAGCTACGTAGACACCAGCATCAAATGTACAAATGTGTGACACAATCCCTAAATACCTGCCCTATATAGCTATGATTGTCCCGAAATTTTTGGCCCATACAAAATACATGTTTGCTATTTGGCTTCGTACTTCATACTCCGTGTCCCGAAATTAGACGCTCTTATAAACACAGGACAAATAATCAGATGTGCTTTCTTCAGAGTAAAACAGTATGTGCATATGCCTTGATACATTTCGGGACCGGGAGTATGAAGTACTGTTAATCATATTCGACGTAAAATAAAGTTTCTATGTCTATGTCTATGTCTAGGGCTATGTCTAGCCGCAAACACACACGCTAAACCTTTGCTAGAAATGTTTGTTGATTAACTTAATTTAATCGTTACCGTCATCGTCAAGTGAAGTATTGTCAATTGATACAGGTGAAATTCCTAAAGAATGGTCTATTGCTAATATTTGCCCCCTGTTTAAGAAGGGCGACAGGTCACTTGCCCGCAATTACCGCCCTGTTTCTTTGACATGCATTCCTTGTAAGCTTCTTGAACATATTGTATGCTCTAATATTATGGCCCATCTGGATGAACATGAACTCCTGTCGGACAGGCAACACGCATTTAGGAAATGGCATAGCTGTGAAACTCAGTTGACTACAGTGATAAATGACTGGGCCAAAATCTTAGACAAAACTAGAGGACCATTGGTCCTGTAGCTCACCTGAGAGATTATCACATTGTAAGCTCATGAGATTTAAATTAATTGAGAATCGACCAATGAAAGTCTATGCATGGACACTATTGACCCCCAAGGCATGGCCAAATTTGACCCAGGGGCATGACTGGCACAATTTATAATGGGGACTACCAAACATTGCTACATACAAAATATAGAAGCTCTGGGCCTTTTGGTTTCAGAGATTTTTTTAGTTTTTCCCATTGTAAGTCTATGGAGACTATCTACCCCCGGGGCGTGGCCAAATTTGACCCCAGGGGCATGGCTGGCACAATTTATGTAGAGGACCATTAGCCATTGCCACATACAAAATATCAAAGCTGTGGGCCCTGTGGTTTCAGAGAAGAAGATTTTTGAATTTTTTTTCCATAGCAAGTCTATTGAGACTATCAACCTCCGGGGCCTGGCCAAATTTGACCCCAGGGGCATGAATGGCACAATTTATGTAGAGGACCATTAGCCATTGCTACATACCAAATAACAAAGCTGTGGGCCTAGTGGTTTCAGAGAAGAAGATTTTTTTAGTTTTTCCTATTGTAGGTCTATGGAGACTATCGACCCCCGGGGCGTGGCCAATTTTGACCCCGGGGACATGATTGGCACAATTTATGTAGAGGACCATAAGCCATTGCCACATACAAAATATCAAAGCTGTGGGCCCTGTGGTTTCAGAGAAGAAGATTTTTTTAATTTTTTTCCCATAGTAAGTCTATGGAGACTATCAACCCCTGGGGCATCGCCAAATTTGACCCCAGGGGCATGAATGGCACAATTTATGTAGAGGACTATTAGCCATTGCTACATACCAAATATCAAAGCTGTTGGCCTAGTGGTTTCAGAGAAGAAGATTTTTTTAGTTTTTTCCTATTGTAGGTCTATAGAGACTATCGAGCCCCGGGGCGTGGCCAAATTTGACCCCAGGGGCATGATTGGCACAATTTATGTATAGGACCATTAGCCATTGCCACATACAAAATATCAAAGCTGTGGGCCCTGTGGTTTCAGAGAAAAAAATTTTTTAATTTTTTTCCCATAGTAAGTCTATGGAGACTATCAACCCCTGGGGCGTGGCCAAATTTGACCCCAGGGGCATGAATGGCACAATTTATGTAGAGGACCATTAGCCATTGCTACATACCAAATATCAAAGCTGTGTGCCCTGTGGTTTCAGAGAAGAAGATTTTTGATTTTTTTTCCCATAGCAAGTCTATTGAGACTATCAACCTACGGGGCCTGGCCAAATTTGACCCCAGGGGCATGAATGGCACAATTTATGTAGAGGACCATTAGCCATTGCTACATACCAAATATCAAAGCTGTGGGCCTAGTGGTTTCAGAGAAGAAGATTTTTTTAGTTTTTCCTATTGTAGGTCTATGGAGACTATCGACCCCCGGGGCGTGGCCAATTTTGACCCCGGGGACATGATTGGTACAATTTATGTAGAGGACCATTAGCCATTGCCACATACAAAATATCAAAGCTGTGGGCCCTGTGGTTTCAGAGAAGAAGATGTTTTAATTTTTTTCCCATAGTAAGTCTATGGAGACTATCAACCCCCGGGGCATGGCCAAATTTGACCCCAGGGGCATGAATGGCACAATTTATGTAGAGGACTATTAGCCATTGCTACATACCAAATATCAAAGCTGTTGGCCTAGTGGTTTCAGAGAAGAAGATTTTTTTAATTTTTCCTATTGTAGGTCTATGGAGACTATCGACCCCCGGGGCGTGGACAAATTTGACCCCAGGGGCATGATTGGCACAATTTATGTAGAGGACCAATAGCCATTGCCACATACAAAATATCAAAGCTGTGGGCCCTGTGGTTTCAGAGAAGAAGATTTTTTAATTTTTTTCCCATAGTAAGTCTATGGAGACTATCAACCCCCGGGGCGTGGCCAAATTTTACCCCAGGGGCATGAATGGCACAATTTATGTAGAGGACCATTAGCCATTGCTACATACCAAATATCAAAGCTGTGGGCCTTGTGGTTTCAGAGAAGAAGATTTTTTTAGTTTTTCCAATTGTAAGTCTATGGAAACTATCCACCCCCGGGGCGTGGCCAAATTTGACCCCAGGGGCATGGCTGGCACAATTTATGTAGAGGACCATTAGCCATTGCCACATACCAAATATCAAAGCTGTGGGCCCTGTGGTTTCAGAGAAGAAGATGTTTGAATTTTTTTCCCATAGTAAGTCTATGGAGACTATCGACCCCCGGGGCGTGGCCAAATTTGACCCCAGGGGCATGAATGGCACAATTTATGTAGAGGACCATTAGCCATTGCTACATACCAAATATCAAAGCTGTGGGCCTAGTGGTTTCAGAGAAGAAGATTTTTTTAGTTTTTCCCATTGTAAGTCTATGGGACCTATCTGTTGCCATGGAAACCACAATTTTGATACAATCTGCTCCAAAACCTAATGCCATCAATCCCCCAAGCCAATTATGGTTCACATTAAATTTGATCAAGATCGGCCTACTAGCTTCAGAAATATTCTTCTTTGAAATTGTGGACGGACGACGGACGACGGACGACGGACGACGACGGACGACGACGGACGACGGATGCCTGCCTATCCTATAAGCTCACCTGTGAGCCTTCGGCTCAGGTGAGCTAAAAAGGCCAGGTCGACACTTTTATATTCGATTTTGAAAAGGCTTTCGATACTCCTCCCCATGAACTCCTTAAAAGTAAATTGTTCAGCTATGGAATAGGTGGAACAACACTGAATTGGATAAATGCTTTCCTTTGTTTCAGACAACAAAGGGTAGTGGTTAATGGTATTAAATCGGATTGGGCTCCAGTTGTGTCGGGTGTCCCTCAGGGCACCGTTCTCGGCCCCTTGCTGTTTTCCTTGTATATAAATGACATCTCAGCAGACATCGAGTCTGAAATAAGACTCTTTGCTGATGATTGTGTTTGCTATCGTGAAATCAAGAATGAAGAGGATACATTGAAACTTCAAAGAGACATTGATCGCTTAGGCAGTTGGGCTAGAAAATGGGGAATGAGATTTCAACCCGTCAAATGCAACATGATGCAGCTGACAAATAAAGGGTCTAGTAAGATACAGGCTAACTACACCCTTGAGGGCACTTTACTGGAAAACGTTGAAAGCATAAAATACCTGGGTGTAACTATCACAAATGATTTGAAATGGAATACTCATATTTCCAATGTTTGTACAAAAGCTAACAGAACTCTCGGATTCTTGAGGAGAAATTTGTATTCTTGTCCCCCAGATGTGAAAGAAGCAGCTTATAAAGGACTGGTGCGGCCAGTCTTGGAATATGGAAGCTCAGTTTGGGACCCTCACACTCACGGCCTCCAGGAAGAACTGGAAAAGGTCCAAAATCGTGCGGCAAGGTTTGTGACGGGAAATTATGTTTTTGAAACTGGGAGCTAACTGGCATTTTAGGTCAACTGAAATGGGAATCTCTTAAGAAAAGGAGGAAGGATAGTAGACTTATATTGCTATACAAAGGTCTAAAGGGTAAAGCCAGAATACCCACAGATGACCTTATCCCAAAGAATAGGCGTTGTAGAAATCAACACTCTTTGGCTTTTCAGATACCTTCAGCTAGCAAAGAAGCGTACAAAAGTAGTTTCTTTCCACAGACTATCAGGGACTGGAATGACCTCCCTGATTCACTTGTCTCCTCTGCTGAAATGTCTGATGACTGTGTGTCCAAGTTCGCTTCACTCGTGCGTTCAAGGGACTAATTTCTCCCCCATCCAACCCCCTGGTGAAATAATGTCATTTGGCGTGTCACCAGTAAACTATTCAGATGGTGTGACACCAGTAAACCATTCAGATTCAGTGTCTATCCAGCTGTCCAGTGGGAGAATACCAGACTATTTTGATTTGATTTGAAGGAGTGAGTTCTCAGCTCCCTGCTCCCTGATTCACCATTTAGGTGGGTGGAGGTTGGAGGCATGTAGGTAGGTTGGTAGGTGGGTGGGTGGGGTGATGTAGGTGGGTTGGTTGATGTAGGCAGGTTGGTAGGTGGTAGGTCGGAGGGTGGAGGAAGGCAGTTAGGTGGTTGGATGGGGGAGGTAGGTGAATGAGTGGAGGTAGGTAAGTAGGTGGTAGGTAGCTATGTAGTGGGGTGGAAGTAGGTAGGTAGGTGGGTGGGTGGAGGTAGGTAGATAAGTAGCTATGTAGTTAGGTGAATGGGTTGAGATAGGTAGGTAGGTGGGTGGGGGTAGGTATGAAGTTATATAGGTAGGTGGATGGTTGGGGGTAGGTAAGTAGGTAGCTACGTAGGTAGGTAGGTAGGTAGATAGATAGGTAGGTAGGTGGGTGTGTGGGTGGAGGTAGGTAGGTAGGTCGGAAGATAGGTAGCTGGATGTGATGAATGGGTGGTGGGGGTGGGTAGGTAGGTAGGTAGGTAGGTAGGTAGATAGGTAGGTGATGGTAGGTAGGCAAGTAGTTGGGTGAGTGGATGTAGGTAGGTAGGAAGGTGGTTAGGTCGGTAGGTTGGTTGGTAGGTAGGTAGGTAAGTAGAAATGAAGATGTATTGGTATTTAGGTAGGTGGTAGGTGGTATGTGGGTGGAGAAAGGCGGGTTGGGTTTGTTGATAAGTAGGTATGTATGTGGGTGAGTGGCTGGAGTTGGATGGATGGAGGTAGGTAGGTGGATGGGTATTTGGGTGGAGGTAGGTAGGTAGGTAGGTAGGGGTAGGTAGGTAGGTAGGAGTTCCTTTCATGGTAGTTTTGGCAAAAATTATATCTAAATTTGAGAACTTAAAAAGGGAAAATCAAAGCTGATATAAAGAAGCACAGCGCATGACCTGTATGTTGGGGATCAGGGATTTTTATAGGTATATTAATCAATGTTTATAGTCAAATGAAAGATACCCAATGCATTCCCATTTGAAAAAGAAAAACGGAAGTGGCATTGCTCAATCAGCTATTAAGCTGCTCCACTGCATAGTCAGAAGACAACAGCAGTAACTAAGTAAATTTTACTTGTGGAAAACCTGTAAGTGGGTCAGCTTTAGCATGAGTATTTTCTCAGAGAAGTGTCTGCTAGAGAATCTAAATACAACCGATTCCATAATCTAATGATTTTTCCTGCTGTGGTCATTCACAATTAGATAACGGTCACATTGTCAAAGTTTGACAAGCCGCTTGAATTTCAAAAGAAACAGCTGTGACATTTTTCTTTTGATCACTAAATGTCCTTGAAATCTGTTACATAAAAAAAATTCTATTGATTGATGTTTTCTTTTCTATTTTGGTACTATGGTGCACTAAATGCCCATGTCCAGAGAAAAGGAAGAGTATGCCATAATGAATATTTTAATGTTTTATCTTTATAAACACCATTACCATAAGCTGTACTAGAGTCATTCAATTTCGAAGAAGACGGATTATCATCTAGATTTATAATGGAGCATTGCAGGTATTAAATGAAATAAACTGTCCAGTCAAAAATGGTTATTGGCTATTTTGTCTTTTTACGTGACACAACTCTGTACTAGTATACTGCTGTTTTCCTGGGGTTACTTAGGTCATATTATACTACAAAGGGTTTACACATCCTTTGAAAACAGATTTTACTGTTAGGAACAAAGGTGGAGAAGGGAGAATTGAAAAAAGTCATTAGATTTCTTTACCAGTTGTATAACATATTATTGTAACCTATAGTAGCTGCTGAACTGTCGATAACCTAGATAAAAATCGGCATTTCTTTGGAGGGCTAGTAATAAATCTATTGAGCCAACGCACTGCAGTGCCACCAGAATTAAAATGTGTACATAATGCATTTCAGATTAGCTTGGCTATCTTACATTTAAACTGTCTAGATGCTGGGGATGCTGTCTGCAACTCTGCATGGAGCCAAACAAAGACAAATACTCTCATGAGGCTTATCTTTATCTATATTGGTCCACGCTTGCACTTATGTTAAATTTTATTTTGTGGGTTTCGCAACAATGTCAATTCCAGATAATGATTCAAACTTGTGTTGGGGTGTGTTTTTGTTATGTTGGTATTTAGTACTTTATAAATACTTAAACGTAAATGAAAGCAATTTTTAAAAGTAAAATTTCAGTAGCATGTGACAGCTTGCCAAATCTGGTCGACTCCAAGGAAGATCGGGACCAATTCTTAAATAATAACACAAATAAACATGATAGATAGATAGATAGATAGATAGATAGATAGATAGATAGATAGATAGATAGATAGATAGATTAGCGTGCTTAATGATTCGTAACTGCTCCGATAAATGAACCGTAACTGCTCAATGATTAGCTTCTTTATCTGGCACGTGCCGGATGACTATTAAGGTATGAAAGAGCATGTAGCAAAAACGAACGAAAATAAAACAAAATAAGACCTTACCTCACATACCATTTTCTCTTCTTTCGAAGAATATGTCACTCTTATGTGAGTGATTTTTGACAGTTGCTGGCACTGTTCACATCAGCTTTGATTGCAGTTGACATTTGATTTGAACCAGACTGTGGCACTTGCGTAATGCCAAGCCGGGTGTCAAGCTTGTGGAACCATTAATTAATTAATTGAAATTATATTGTCTTATATTTGTTAAAAATCAAATTTAAGAAAACTTACTTTGAAAAAAAAAATAAAAATAAAAATAAAAAAAAAATAAATAGATAAAATAAAATTTGAAAGTGTGTTTCTTTTTGCTAATTTCAACATTAATTATCCGTGACATGTGCATCGTAAAACAACGAAATGGTATGGCGATTTTAAACTTAAGAATTATTAATAATGATATTTTTTTATTTTCTAATTCAAGAAACATGCTTTGTAAGCCATGTTTATATCTAAACTTATTTAGAATAAGTTATTGAGTAAAACATTCCATTTAGGGCAATGGTAATAATTTATGGGCCGAAATGGTTATGGGCCGAAATGGCTATGGGCCGATATTGTCATGGGCCGAAATGGTTATGGGCCGAAATGACCAGTTACCGTTTCACTGTGATGTTAACAAGAAAGTGAAATATTTGAACTGACTCTTCAGCTGCTCCATAAACAGAACAGGAACCTTGCAGACGCTCAGATATGACGTTGTGTTTACCACTACAACCAACCAGTAAAAATCTAGACCTGGCAGGTTAAGCAAAGGTCAACAGTTTGTGATAGTCTTCTATTTTATTGAAGATATGGAATGGTCTAAATCAGATATCAGATTTCGAAAAAGCAGAAGTTCACAGATGTATTCACCAAAACGGTACACAACTAAGTCCCACTTCTTGATAGGTCGGCTCCATTAATGGATGAAATTGTTGTTACAAAGGAAGGAGTAATAAAACTCCTTAAAGGTCGCTTTAGGGCCTGATGAGGAGAAGGTACAGAATCGTGCGGCTAGGTTTGTAATTTCGAGGAAGTCTGGCATTCTTGAACAACTCAAGTGGAAATTTCTCAAGAAAAGGAGACGGATAATCGACTTATATTGCTAATGTCTAAGTTTCAAGAAATTCTGCAATATCGTTAAATGTGATGAGCCATTGTCGACAATTCTCTATTGTCGCGTTCACTGTACCACTAGGCCACCACGCTCCCATTGTTTGAAATGGCGATACCAGATCTCAGGTGAGTGTTCACAGGGCTAATGACTCTCTGGTATACACACTCATCCATCTTCCTTAAGAGGCTTCATATAAAATTGTGCTAGCAGTTTCAGAGGAGAGGATGTTTAAATATTATCTTTTTGGTAATATTATACAATTATTATTGACTTCAATGAGGTAGATATACATTTAGAGATTATCGGCCCTCGGGCTGATATGGGAGTCGAGGGCTGATACTGGAGTTGAGGGTGATACAGGGTATGATATAAAAAATTTTGCCATATCATGATCTTTTTATCATATTTTTTTGAAAGAGAATTTTTATGTTCAGTACAGTTCAATGCATAAAAGGTTTTGTTTACCTACTGGGATTCGAACCCAGGGCCAAAGTTTGCATAAACAATGACATTGGAATCCGGTTGACCTATTGTTAGAAGAAGAAGAAGAAGAAGAAGAAGAAGAAGAAGAAGAAGAAACTTGCGTATCGAAATAATCTAAATATGCATTAAAAGGGATATAATGTTCATGCAATTTACTTTTTTCTATGCATAAGTAATGACGATAGGATGGGGGGCATTGACGACAATAAGTTGTGCAATTAGTTGTGCAACTGGCAATGCTACTGCTGTACACAAGTTACTTTAACAACGAATAGATTTTTTGAACTGTTAAATCATCTATTAGCACTATAAGCACTATTAGATTTATGCAGCCGCCCAGTATCACATATAACAGTCAAGTATGTTGGATTCATTGGTTTTTTTTTTTTATTTGCTTTGTTTTGTTTCTTTTAAAAAAACGTCGCTTAATGTTTTAAAGTTTACTTTTTACACGAGACTTATGTGCATTCTAATACAGTCCCTGAGGGGTCATTCGTGTGCACGAGAGGTCCAGAGAAAATTTTTCCATAAATGTTTAGAGACATGTCTGAGGTGCAAGAAAATCGAGGGTGATCGGCTGAAATCATGGTGCGGTCCGAGAAATCCAAGATGGCCGCCAAGATGGCGGCCGATTTTTTTGAAAATGACTGTATACATAAAATTAGCTACCACAACATGCTTTTACTTGGTTTTTGGACTCAAAATGATTATATTAGAAGAGAATGGATACAAATAGAATGTTTCATGTCATTTTATAATCGCTAAACATCAAAAATATTTTTCAGGGGCCTGAAAACCATACAAAATTGGTCAAATTTTGATGAAAATATGAGGATGGGGTACAACTGTTTCCTTCACTGTCACTCATTATTGATAGAATGCTTAGAAAACACCATTTAAACATAAATTAGTCATTATGCTAAATGACTAAGTTCTTTAAAAGGCTTTATTCTGACCCTGATGTCTGATAAAAGTGCCTCAAAAGTGGGTGGGGTAAACAGACCCTTTCGACAAAAAAAATCCATTTAACTAAACTAAGTTGTCACAACTTGCTTCTAATTAGTTATTTTGACATAAAATGTTTATAATTGGTAAAAAGTGATACAAATACATGCTCTTTGCAATTTAACACAATTTTGGTAAGAGAAATCCAAGATGGCCACCAAGATGGCGGCCGATTTTCTTGAAAATGGCTGTATACATCAAATTAGCAACCACAACATGATTTTACTTGTTTTTTGGACTTAACATAATTATATAAGAAGAGAAGTGATACAAACAAAAGGTTTCATGTCATTTTATCATGACTAAACATCAAAAATATTCTCAGGGGCCTGAACACTACCGGTACACAACATTTGTCAAATTTTGATGAAAATTTGAAGACGTTGTACAACTGTTACCTTCACTATCACTCATTAATGATATAATGCTTTATTATGCTTAGAAAACACCTTTTAAACTTTGATTAGACAGTACTTAGCCTATTTGATTAATTTCTTTGAATGGGTTTATTCTGATCTTGAATTCAGATAAAAGTGCCTTAATAGTGGGTGGGGTAAACAAACCCTTTCATCAAAAATAAATTTTGAACTTAATTAAGCTATCACAACTTGCTTCTACTTAGCTATTTTTACGCGAAATATTTAAAATGGATAAAATGTATTATCAATGCATGCTTTCAAGCCACTTTACCCATCCTTAACACTAAATATCTTAAATTTGTATCAGAAAAACGTATGTGATTTGTCCTATTTAATGTAAAATTCACTCAGTATTCAATTTGATATTTTGCTTGAAGAATGCTTGTAAAGGGTCATATGAAGGTTTGTTACCCCAAATTGTACAATTTGGCCCATGCCCACCTTCACCCTTTAAATGTTTTACTGCTTCCAAAAGATCAAATGATTGCATTTTCTTTGGTATTACTGCAACTGGTGTCGTGCCATGTGGCGCCTCTAAAAGTCGCCCCGTATTTCATCTATAGTGCAGATTATATTTTTCTTTAGATCATTTGGGATCGATAAGAGTATTTGAATTATTTCCAACAGATATGTTAAGTTACATCTTCTTAACACTATTTATATAATCTGGCCCCTTTGGGAATATGAGTCTTTGATGATGTAAACATCTTGAAATCCTGGCTTTCGTTGCAGTTTTTTGAGGGTCAAAGATGAATTGATGAGGTTTCATTACCAAACATTGTACTTAACCGTTTAAATGGTTTACTGCTTCTAAAGGATCTAATCATTCTATGTTATTCTTAAAGTTAAATCGGAAGTAGGATTAATATAAGTGCTTTACAAGTCTTATATCGTCGCCGGTTTTAGAAAGGGTCACTGATGACGGTTCAGTACCCGAAATTTCGCAATATGGCCCATACTTCCTCCCTTTGAACGTTTTCATTGCCTCCAAAGGATCAAACTTTTATATCTCATTTATTTTTACAAGTAATGACCACCTGAGTAAAAGAAATATGGCTATTTTCCATTTATGGTGTTTATTTACCCCACCCATGTAAGACAGTTGAATTGAAATCAAAATAAAAAAAGAAAAAAAAAAATCATTTGTTTATCATGCTCCTCTTCAAAACTATAAAGCCTTTATAGCTTACCTGAGCCAAAGGCTTATCAAGTGAGCTTATAAGATAGCAAGACTATCCATTGTCGTCTGTCATAGACTTACATTGGGAAAACACAAGACCCAGAGCTTCTTTATAGTGTATGTAGCAATGTTTGGTAGTCCAAACAAATAAATATCTGCCATATAGGCTTATAATGGCAAAAGTCTTCTTTAAAACCACTGAAGCTAGAGCTTGTATAATCAGTATGTTACAATGTTTAGTGGTACCCTACATAAATCTTGCCAATCATGCCCCTGGGTCCAAACTGACTAAGCACTGAGGGTCATCAGCCCCCATAGACTTACAATAGGAAAGCCATTAAAATTTTTCTCTCTGAAATCACAAAGTCCCGGGCTTTTATATTTTGTGTATAGCAGTGGATAGTAGTTCCCTTTGTAAATCCTGCCAGCCATGCCCCTTTGGTCTGCAATAGGCTTATGATAAGAAAAAACATGAAAAAATCTTCTTCTCTGAAACCACAATACCCAAAGCAGGGATATCAAGTATGCAGCAAAAATGAGAGACAATCCAGCCCATGGGGTCAAATATAGCCCCATCCTGAGGTTATATATACTCCCATATTCTTACAATGGTAAAACACACAAAAACCTTCTCAGAAACCAGGACGCCTAGAGCTTTTATACATTGTGTGAGGCAATGTTAAAGAATCATATTTATAAGCCCTGCTAACCATGCCCCTGCATTCCATTCAGACTATGCCACAGGGGCCTCATTATCTGTCATTCATATGCTTATTATAGGAACAAATCTTCTTCTCTAGATCTGCAAGGCTCAAAGCTATTATATTAGGTATGCAACGATCTTGTATTGTGCTTTACGATACATAGATCCAGCAAATGTTGCCACTGGGGTTGAAAATGGCCCCACCCCGAGGGGACAATAGTTCCCATATTCCTACAACGGATAAAGTATACAAAAAACTTCTTCTAAAACCATGAGCCTTAGAGCTTGTATATTGTGTGTAGCAACAATACCGAGGCGGGAAAAATCTAAAAAATCTAAATTGACAATAAGGTACGAATACATAGAGAACATATCCTTAACTGAGTGAGCAGCTATTTCCCAGTTAACCGAACTTAACTAAAACGAATGAAAACGTACGTAAGATTCAAACAGCACAGAAATTCGACTCCAAAACCCAAAACAAATAGAACCACGACAGAAGTATCGCCTTGGAAAGATCAGATATATAAAATTACTGGGAGGGGGGGGGGTTAAATCGATTTTACAGAGCTCTAACCTCACCCTCATATTCTGCAGTAGTTCACAACATTTAGTTAGTTGTTCGGCCCCCATGGTGAATCTGTAACTAGTAAATGAATCATCAAGGACAAACAAATAAATCATGATAACCACCGTGATGAATTAAAAACCAGGACTCATATATTCAGTTAGCTGTCAGAAGATGGAGATCCCTAGTCGCCATATAACTTACTGAAATCTGGAGCAAAAGAAAAACACCAGTCAAACCCCTGTGGGCCAAGCAACAGACAAGAAGCTCTGGCCCTAACCAACAAATGAATAGCTTTATGTCGGGGCCATCATTAGTCATCAGAATCTGACGCCTGACCCACCTGCGTGAAAATAAAGAAGGCAGCATAGTTATCAAACCATGATTGGGTTAAAAGCTTAGCATGCAGACTGTCACATAACATTTAAGTTATAACCTTTACGTGTGTAACGCGTAATGATTTTTCTGAACTGAAAACTGTCAAGATCAGGTGAAACTCTTCTGGTCTTGGTCATTCATGATTAGTGGTAGACGGAATATTTCCATGTCCATCGGTGCTCCGTTAGACCTCTCCACACGGAAGTGGATCGAGGTCACAAATGTATCGAAATGCAGGTTAGCCTGCTGATCTAGAATAGTGGGTGACAGTAAAGTAAAAGGCCCTGCTCATTGTTTTGTATTATGTAATCACAATTTGACAGTTTCCTGACATTGTTCTGGCCTGTATCATAGTTTGGTGTTATGTCAGGCAAAGATGACATAGCATGCATTTATCCCACTGGTGTTACATCAGGCAAAAATTGTACTTAGCCATGTATTTTTATCTCTTCCTTACTACTAAGAATATAGCATCCAAAATACTAAGCAGACGCAAGTTGTAATAGCTAGCTGAGATACCGTATTCGTTCTAATTAGCGCACAGTGCGCTTAACTTTTCAGAAGAACTCAAAGTTAAGGTAACAAAATATCGTTCTAATAAGCGCACACTAGGAATGAAAACAACACACAAAATTTTGAAATTACAATGTCAAAAATACCAACAATAATGTCATGTAAGTGTTCCTATCGTAGCAAAATAGTGTTTGATCGTTTAAGATTAAGTTTTAATGCGGTAAATATGAGTTTTATGTGTAAAAATGGTATAAAATACCAATATGTTAGTCGAGCAGTGTGCGCTTAAGCACATGCTTTTCAGAAATGACCAGGGTGTGCGCTTATTGGAGCATGTGCGCTAATTAGAACGAATACGGTAAGTCATTGTTCTGTGGTGGTTAATAGTCATTTTAAAAATTGTCATACTTCTGTGGTGGTTCTTTTTGTTTTATGCCTTGGTGTTTAAAATTTTTGTGCTGTTGGCTCCTTATGTATGTTTTCATATTTTAGTTAAATTTAGGTAACCTATTGGGAAATAGCTGCTCATTCGGCTTACGATATGTTTTCATGGTATAAGTACCTGATTGTTAATTTAGTTTTTTCCCACCTCGGTTTTTGGAGTGGGAATCTTTTTCTGATTGCGCCTTTTCCTGATCTTTGCCTACTTGTACCTTTTTGTAAAAAGGTGTGCTTACCCCACCCACTTTAAGGCAAAGCAAAACCAGAATAAATGCATTCAAAGACCTTAATTATTAAGGCATCTTTACCATTTAATTTTGAGAAAGCTATGATCAAGCAAAAGATGAAATTAAAGGAAAATGTTGCACACATTGACATATTTTCATTAAAATGTGACAAATTTTGGACATTATTCTGATTCTGGTCTAAGATGTTTGGCGTTAAGTTCGGGTAAAATTGATGAACGCATGTATTTGAATCACTTTTCATATATTCTAAATATTTTATGTCAGAATAACTAATTAGAAGCAAGTTGTGACAACTTAATCAAGCTAAATGGTTATTTTTGTCGAAAGGGTCTGTTTACCCCACCCACTTTTGAGGCACTTTTATCAGACATCAGGGTCAGAATAAAGCCTTTAAAAGAACTTAGTGATTTAGCCTAACGACTAATTAAAGTTTAAATAGTGTTTTCTAAGCATTATATCAATAATGAATGACAGTGAAGGAAACAGTTGCACCCCGAATATAAATAAATGAATAATCTGAAAACTTGCCTGAGATTTCAATCCCATCATAGATTCTTTTAGTCTTGCACAGCGGCGAGATGATTGAATGATCAAACGCGGTAATGGAATATGATCAAACGCGGTAATGAAATATCAATGCTCTTGACCACTTGGCCCTGGGGACTGCCACCTAATTAAGAATTTAACATTATGGTTAATTATGTATTCAGACTGGTATGGATCACCAAATGAGTTCAGTTTGTTTCTTACGTCAGCAGTGAGGGGTCATTCGTGTGCACGAGAGGTCCAGAGAAAATTTTTCCATAAATGGTTAGAGACATATCTGAGGTGCAAGAAAATCGAGGGTGATTGGCTGAAATCATGGTGCGGTCCGAGAAATCCAAGATGGCCGCCAAGATGGCGGCCGATTTTCTTGAAAATGACTGTACACATAAAATTAGCTACCACAACATGCTTTCATTTCATTTTTGGAATCAAAATGATTATATTATCGAGGCCCTGCAGAGGATGAGACTCGAATAATCTGAAAACGAGCCTGAGATTTCCGTTTTGAGGCCTCAACACCATCATTGATTATTTTTCTCATCCATCACTTAAAGCATTTTGTCTCTGAAAAGGCTACAAGGGCTGTTTAGGCAGCCATTTTGTTTTTACATGAAACAATATGCAAAAATAAAATTAATTTTATTTTTCTTACTTTTGCTCAAAACATAGATTGTGGGTACACGTTTGAACCGCCTCGGTTAGCGAGACACACTCTTCCAGAATTATTGATATTGCCGTCGAATGTTTCTTTTGTCTTATGCCCCAGTTGTGCGCAAAGCCGCGTTCCTCACTACAAAACTAGTGGACATATATACATAGTCATCTTCAGTGAACTTCAATACAGCGATGTCTTTTGAGTGACCATCTGTAAGATTTATTTATTTAAGTGTTTCCCGTAACTATTTGTAATCTCAATGTTGCAACATTATTTATTTTTCTCTTTCAGAACAATTGTTGTATCCATGGGTTTAGTCCTTCTTTTGTCGCATGACTTACAGGGCACTGAAAAAGGACTACTCTTAATTAAGGGCTTCGCCGAACAAGATTTCACCAATTATTCACTGGATTCTAAGTTAGGAGCCTTATATAATGGTATTGAGAACAATACTGACACAACCAATGCCGAAGTCAGCCATATTGGATTTCTGAAAGTACATAAGGCCGGAGTACAACGATGCAAAACATGCTCTTCCGGTTCGGTTTGAAACTAAATCTAACGTTCGTGATTCCTAAATCTAGAAACTTGTACAGAAATTCTGTTAATACTCTGCCTGTAAAAAGGGGCGGTCATTATGACATACTTGCCGTTCATATCAAGGCATTTTACAAGGGTTTATTTGATGAAATACTGTCCCACGACAAAGTCAATATTGACATAGTTCGTGAACCCCTTGACCGCATGATTTCCGCCGCATATTATTATCGTAGCAATGGGAACACTCGATATCTACTGTCAATTCAGAAAATCATTTAATAGAGAACCTTATTGATCACCCCGAGAAATACGATAAAAAATTCTTTTCGCAAACGAAAAATGCCATGGGAAAAGATTTCGGATTTAAAACGACTACTCGTGAGTCTGACATCGAAAAAATTCAGGAAAGGTTGGAATTTCTTGACAACGAGTTTCGGTTAGTTTTAGTATTGGAGCGATTCGAAGAGTCTTTAGTTCTGATGAAGCGATATCTAGGTTGGCAGATGGCAGATATTGTGCACATTCCGACCAATACTCGTCAACATCTAACAGTAAATTTAACAGAGAAACAAAAGATAAAACACAAACATACTTGCTTTTTGGATTATGCAATATACAATTTCTTTTCCCAAGTACTTGATCAGAAAGTGCAAGCAGAGGGACCTGGATTTCAAGACGAAGTAAGATATTTTCGAAGTGTTTTGCAACAGCTAAGGGCTTTTTGCATCCAAACAGGGACAGACACTGAAAAGTTGATAATCAAAGCATCAAAATGGAATTCAGAATTCCAAGTGCCAAAATCAGATTGTGAGCTTATGCGGATTCCAGAAAAAACGTTTATTGGACGCTTAAGAACATGACATAAACAAATGAATCCGTCTCGCCAAAGTGAATAAAAATCTGGTTATTAACAATTTCTAATGAAATCAAAAAATGCATTTGCAGCTATAAAAATATTGATATTGCACGAGCGTGTTTGCGCAATTGCTAGGGACTACTCCCCCGGTTTATTTCATCCCCTGACGTGACATTTTCATCAGCATCAGGAAAACATGTCCGTTATATGTATACCCCCTTATCTTTGAAATCCCACTTTTATATAGAAAAACTGGGCATGCAGGGGTATACCTTTTTTTTCTTCTTATTTTTGCTGCAAAATATTGATTGTGGGTACTCGTTAGAGCCGCCTCGGCAATTTATGTTTTGAGCAAAAATAAGAAAAATATCATTTTTTTTTTTCTGCTGAAAATTTTCATTTTTTACAGCTATAAAATCTCTGTATATTGCATGGGCAAGTTTTCGTATTGCCCAATAACTATGGTATAAACATACGGCTTGAGATCTTATGCAGCGATATAATCTTTGTTTCATTTTAATAGTCTTGCTGCTATTCCATATCACACTCCGAATGCGTTTTATACCATACCATAAAACTGCAGTGAAATATTTCTTGGTTTTATGGCAGCACGATAAACAACAGTCTCATTATAAAGGAATTATGTGAAGTCATTTCATAAACCAATACTTTATTGTCTTGGTTTTAAGTGTTTTGTGATAATATTGTTTGCAAGCATCAGGATAGTAATGTCTATGAAACATATGCGGCCTCACTTTTATAATAGTAAAACTGGGGTATTCTCAAGTAAATTGAGAGGTATAAAAATCTCAAGGTATAAAAAATTGTTATTCTTTCAAAAATTATAAACAAAATTACAAATTACAAACCGTTTTATACCATGTTTCTTTGTGGAATCTTTGAAACTTGAATATCGGCTACTTTTCTGAGAAAAAAAATGAAAATTGGGCTTCATAAATTATGTTATCAAATTAGGCATTAAGCATCATAAGATTTGGATGTTTTATATACATAGTAACTGTTTACCATAATATTTAACAAAATACATTTAAAACAAATTCCTCCATTTGTCCATTTCTTGCCGGTGACGAATGTTCAAATACAAGAAGAGCTGTCAATTTATTTCTAAATATTACTTGGGTATATCAATAACTGAACGCAGCTCAATATTTGTGAAACAATGAAATCGTTGTGTGTAAAGTGTGACTACAACGAAAATAGATAAAATGCATACAATTAACTTTTTGCATAACTTTAATTTAGTGAACATATCAAGATTCTTCTGTCTTTCCAGACTAGATCACGCGACACTACCTCCCATTCCATTGTTAATGGGAGAGTACCTTTAGTTTGTTACTGACTTTTGACATGGTCTGAATGTTCGTTGTGTATATTTTTGTGATATCAATGTCATTATCATTTTGTATATATTACAATCGGACTAACATTTCAAGCAATAATTATGTAGCCATCGATGTTTTTTTGTATATACAGTGGAGATTTCTTAAAAGTTTACCACTTTCGCAGGTGCCTTGCGTTGTACGTGCGAGACCCGCGCGTGGGGAATTATCGCATTAGTACCTGCGTTGCTTCGCGAGTTTCGCGAAAGTATCATTATAAACCAATCAAATCATATTATCAATTCGCAATGTCTGCGCAGGTAGTCAAACACCAATCATATTATCTGTTTATACCCGCGAAGCCAACGCAGGTACACGCAGGTACACGCAGGAAAGCTTTTATCCAATCAAATGGCACTGCAGTAACCGCGTGGGTATTTGGGCCAATAGTGTGGCTCCCTTCGCGTTAGGTCAAATAAATGCATCGATAAGTTATCGGATCCAAAATTGGATCCGAGATAAGTTGCAATATAGAATATTTTCTTCCTAAAATCATTTAAATGAAATAGATAAATGAAAAGAAAAAGAAAAGGAAAAAAAAGAAAAGAAAAGAAATAAAAAAGAAAGATCAAATTTTTGACAATTGCATATGTTCAAGATTTTGACCAAACTTTTACATTAATTGCTTTATCCATATTACCGTCACATGAAATAATAATAATAATAATAATAATAATAATAATAATAATAATAATAATAATAATAATAATAAAAGAAGAAGAAATAACTTGCCGGAATTTCTTTCATCGTAAAGACTATTGTAGTCTTGAATTGGCAAGACAGCGGCATTTTGCTACTGAAAGGTGTAAAAGGTAATAAATAACACGGCGGCCCCCGTGGCCGAGTGGTTAAGGTCGCTGACTTCAGTGCTCTTGATCATTCGATCATCTCACCGATGTGGGTTCGCGCCTCGCACGGGGCACGAATTCATATGTGAGACAAGCCATGTTCTGCTTGCGGGTGTGCCAGGTGGTTTTCCCCCGGGCACTCCGGTTTTCGCCCCACCTACCGATTGATTCGTCTCGATATGAGTGAAAAAGCTTGAAAGGGACGTAAAACTGAATCAAAATAAATAAATAAATAAATAAATAACACCTTGGTAATAAAGTTTAAAGAACCGTGTGAGAGACACGCACAAGTATAACTCAACAGCGCTTTGACACGCGCCGTCTTTATTTTACAACTTGAAAGATCATATGCGACATAGTTTTTACTATCAAAGTATCAAAGACTTGTATCATGTTTGATGCGCCGCCATATATTATATATATATTACTTTTATAAAACTTAAAGCCGCGAGTTCTGTCTACACACATAGGAATTTTCACGGTAGCCATTGAATGACACGCGTGTACATGTATATTGCATCAAGATGACACCTGTGCAACTACCAAATGTTTTGATAGTACGAAGGCAGAGCACCTTTAATATGTAGGTGTAAATTTTCACGGTAGCCAATGAATGACACGCGTGTACATGTATATTGCTTGAATAAGACACCAATGTTATTTAGCTAATATTGTCCTTACACAAATATATGGAGGTGCATGGAGGTCTCTGCTTCATACCTTTACAATAGGCGACTACTGTAGGCCATAAAATAAAAGTGTATCATATATATAACTGGTTGCACTAAACAGCTACATGTATCTAATTGCTATAGCGACTACCTAAGGGGCAATAAACGCATTTTCGCAATGAACAGCTACCTTTTTCTCAGAAATTAAAGTCTATGACAAACCTACATGATTGTGTTTCAGAAAAAAATGGTAAATGTAGAAAGAACTTCCCACTTCATTCATTCATTTGAAAAGAAAGCGTTACTTTTTGTATGTTTGAAACAATTGGAAACAATCGTATTCATTCATTTATTCATTCATTCATTCAGTCATTCTTTCTTTCTTTCTTTCTTTCTTTCTTTCTTTCTTTCTTTCTTTCAACATCATTCATGTTTGCATACATGAGTATACAGCTATAGATATATCAATTAAATTGATTGTCAATGGTTCGCCATAATCATCGTTGGTGTTATAAATGAAACATATGGACAGCACTGTGGAGAGCGGGCCCCCTAGCGTTACCCCTGTGTCATTGTTGAAAAAAATATGAAAAATTATGACATTCGCGCCTTTTCGCAACTACACACATTCACAAAATCAGCTATCGACAGAAGTGTGGTAATCGATTAATGATCAACACGCGTCATATTACAAATTAAGTTACCGCCGCATGGCAGTTGGTTGACTGAGTGATAGGAAAACCGTCCTTCAGAAAACAATAAGTGGTTTGTGAAAATATGAGTCCGCGCCAATTCCAGTCGTGAGAAATTGATAGGGTGACCATCTGATTACCAAGAAGTCTGAGCCTGCCCAGGAAAAGTGGTTCAGGCCAATCCATTTATACATATACATGTAAGCATCAGTTGTGTACTCGGGTCGTTATAATTCTTATAATGAGTAAAAGTTTCAGACAATGGAGGCAACATTCCCACATGGCCATAGCTGTTGACTGGGACGCCAAACCACAAATCAATCAAACAAACACCCGCACCCGTTTCTTGTTTTTATGTTAAAACGTTTTTTTTTTTTTTTGTTTTTGTTTTTTTTTGTTTTTTTTTTTTTTTAGAACTGACATATCCGGAAAGCCCGTCTTGCAGTATTTTTCAATTTCTTCAATTGGTTCATGCATTTCTAATCGAACCCAGACCGGACAGCTCATTCTACATTTTTCTGTGATAATTCTGACCAAGTAGAGCACAACACAGCATATGAAACCATATCCACTGTGGAAAGTTTTGATTTCTTACTAAGCTAAGCAAAACGTAATTATCTCGAATTACGGTGATGTGATCAGACTGCGCGATAGCGTATCAAAATGTTCACATGCATACATATATGAAACTGCAGGAACTATACCAAAAACATAACAGCTTGAATACTTTTGAAGTATTTCAATACATCATAGCTAATTTAATTCAAATCAGCACATCAGCAAACGACTGTCAAGTTTCTAAATGGTCGTACACGGACAAAGACACTGAAAGATGTTATCAAATACATAAAATCACCATTTGCATTTGTTTAACAACGATCAAAACTGGTGAACAACAACAACAACAAAAAATCAATAAAAAAAGTCAGCAGTTCAGCATTTCAGCGTGCTGATCAGTCAGTTGCTGAATTCAGCAGAAAAATCAACGTTTTTAATGAGCCGCATCGATATAAAACCGGATTTTGCATATGCGAAAACAAAGCCGCAGGTCAGCTCTGCAGTTACTGCACAGCTGATCTGTCCCTTTGGTTTTTGCTTCACAGATAGAATAATTCCTCCTCTACGTAAATCATAACTTTCAAACTTCTAGCCTGCTTCCATGCCCGTACAGGCCGGTTTGTGTCGCACCTTATCAGAGACCCCGAAGACCGGCTTTCTCGTGTCGCGGCTAAATTATTTTAAGATACTTGATTTAAACACAATTCATAGAAAAAATACAAAAGTAAATTTTCCATGTGCAAAAGTTGTGGGTCTTGGTTCGATTTGTTGGGACTCTACAAGAATGAAACCACATTGTATGTGAGATCTATCTTATGTTGCATGTTCGGCTATGATGTGCGTATATGGAAAAATCTTGCAATAATGTTTGATTCTTTTTATTAAATGCTCGTTATAATTAAAAATGTGAAAGAATAAGCAACAAGACTTCCTTGTTTCCATGGGTGACAGTTTTGTGCGCGCGAGATCACCACCTCAATTAGTGAAATCATTTTCATCTGTAAGTGTACAAGCGAGTACGAAAGTACACAGTTAACTTTCTAGCAGCTTTGTTCACAATGTAAAAATAACACCATTCGAGCGATTTTTTTGTTTTATTTTATTTTTATTTTTTTTTTTTTCAACGAAAGCGAGTCTCCACCCGGCGTGTTATATGCTATATAGCGATCATTCTGTCCTGATTATACTAATTAATAAATTAATAAAGCTTTGTTTAAAACCTTCATTAGCCGAATAAAGGGATCAAGTGGTAAAGAAGAATTATAAGAAGAATGCGAAGAGAAATGAAGAAAAAATATAGCCGTGTAGATTTTATTTTTTCGCCTGCATTCGGTACCAGTGGAAGCCAGTGGAGCACGGTGGGGTTGTGGTGGAGCATAGGGCTCTGAAACGAGAGCCCCTGGGTTCGATCCCCACTGCCGGCACCGTATTTGGTCATTGAGCAAGACATTGACATGAGTGCAACATTAACATCATTTTCACACAAACAAACTCAGTTATTAGTATTTGATCGGGGCTTCTTTTTTCGAAAATAAATAAATAAATAAATAAGCCACATCATGAGAAAAACAACATACATACGCGAAAACAAAGTGACCGCGAAGCTTATCGGCGCCTTTGTTTTGGCTGCACGAATAGTACAATTCCTTAAAAATCCAAAATTTGCAGCCTCTATGGATTTTCTGTGCTTTTACAACTCGGTTTGTGTAAGACCTGTTCAGAAACCACATTGTTGTTTTTCTCATGATGCGGTTGAAAGAAATGAATAAATAAGGAATGTTCATTTTTGCTTTATTTTCATAGAGCTCTTGTTCGATTATATCTGTTTGATTTATGGAAGAACAAACAAATACCGCGGATCTAAAATAAAAGATGTGCCCTGCAACTTCAAAGCCCCAATGTTTTGACAGTATTGACAATAAAACGTACTTTACTCTCATATGCCCGTGGGGTATGGTGATCATTGACGGATTTAAGAGACCCTTAACGACAAAATGCCCTTTACGACAAAAGGAGCTGATGGTTTTAGCTAGCATTGCTTGGACCAGGATGCACATGTACACGTACTAAAATCAGACACATACCGATTGCTGTCCCGGTAAAGTCAATCAAAATATCAAAGCCTTGTATAACTTTCAAAAGCCCATGGCCGCCCAATGTCTTTCAAGATAACGAAAAATAAAATCACACACAAAGGTGTGTGTGTGTTTTTTTTTTTTGTTTTTTATTTTTGGACGGGGCCAATGTCTTACCCAGGGTTTCATTAGCTTGAATATTGTAAAGGCATGTGCATGCAGAATATGAATTTAAGGTGACGGAATTTTAACATTATTTTAAACATGTGATATTTCATGTGTTTCGGATATTAAACGGAGAATTTCATCAAAATGCATATCTTCAAAGCTCATCTTCAAAGGGGTAAATAAAAGAAAAGCTAAGTTGTTTAAAATGCAACTTTCACTTAGCAAATTGTACATTTACATGTATGTGAAAAGAAAAGAAAAGTATTATTAAGTTGACAAATGAGGAAAAATGGTGAGCATTTTTTTTTTTTTTTTTTTTTTTTGCAACTGCACCATGCACAACTGCATTGTCCGGATTCTGCAGTATTTTCTTCAACACAATACCCGGCACATTTTTCTGAACTATTGATTTGACATACTGTGTCGATTAAAAAGAAGTGTCTTGTTTTGTCAAGATATTTAATAATATTTTTAATGCAAATATTTATGTGAAAAAAAGTATTATTTTAAAAGTTGACAAATGAGGAAAAATGGTGAGCATTTTACCCATCTTTTTTTTTTTTTTTTTTTTTTTTTTTTTTGCAACTGCACCATGCACAACTGCATTGTCCGGATTCTGCAGTATTTTCTTCAACACAATACCCGGCACATTTTTCTGAACTATTGATTTGAAATACTGTGTCGATTAAAAAGAAGTGTCTTGTTTTGTCAAGATAGATCTATTTAATGATATTTTTAATGCAAATATTTACTGATCCGAGGAAATATGGTGGGAAGGGTCACATGGAGGGTCTGTCGATAGAGGGCGTGGTCTATCGTGCGTAAATGCCAACGCACTTTTGATTGGCTGGCCGATTTCGTGCGCTGGTCACATGTACCCACGCAGATATTATCGCGTTTCTCATTGGTTGAAAAACCAACGCGAAAATATTGGAAAATTGCGAAGATTTCGCGCTAGTGATTCGCAGTTTCTATTGGTTGAAAACCCATCGCGAAAAATGCGAAGGTTGCGCGAGTTCAGACTACTTTCTCATTGGCTGAAAATTCCTCGCGCATATTTCGCGAAGTAGTGCGTGGCTTACGACCGCGTATAGCGTGCGTGGGCAACGCACGGCGCGCGCGAATGCACGGACAACTTGTTAGCTATCTCCACTGTATTATTCTAACACGACGTTATCGTCTTTCCCATTGAACCTAATGGAAACGTTCACTGTAAACAAAATAACGCGCGTAAGGTGGCGTTTTTGTGACGTCGCACACAAACATTCTTGTCCGCCGAGAATGAGTCTTGAAATGTAAGAATTTATTTATTAGTCGTGTTAGAATCGAAATAATTTTACTTTACGGTGAATTATCTTTGATTAACGCGTGATGTTGTCAGGCAGATGCGATATTTAATTCACTCCGGCTGCGCCGTCGTGAATTAATACATCGCAATCTGCCCTCTAACATCCCGCGTTAATCACGATAATTCACCGTAAAGTAAAATTATTTCTTAAATATAGTATACGACTGTTGTGGTTCTAATAGTTTTATGTTTTGGTGTTGAATTTTTGTTCTGTTTGCACCTTGTGTATGTTTTCATATATTAAGTTTAAGTCCGGGTAAGTGAGTGACTTCCTATCGGGAAATAGCTGCACGCTCGACTTACGATTTGATTTCTTTGTATTAGTACCTTCGTACGTTTTTATGCATTTTATGACGACGATTCTTGTTTCAGTCTGCGATACATACATACATACATACATACATACATACATACATACATACATACATACATACATACATACATACACGCGTGCGTGCATGCATGCATACATGCATATATGCATGTATTCATACATACGTGCATGCACACACTTGTTCATACCTGCAGAGTCATAAAACCTACACACACACGCACACGCGCGCGTGCACGCACGCACAGAAATTTGAAGTGTAAATATTAAAGTTAAGATGTTTATGCCACTGCATATAGTTATCGTATTAATAAAGTCAAGATATGCATTTAGTGTTCGATGGTGATGGAGGTGCGGCCAAAAATAAGTACCTGGAGTTCAATTTAGGTTTTTTCTCCGCCTCGGTTTTTGGAGTGGGACTTTGGATCCGATTAACTTTTCCACAGCTATCAGGAATAAACTACCCCAAAGGATAAATAAACTGAACTGGCAAATCCTCTACCAATATTCAGAAAGTTGGATATCTCAATCTTACAATAAGCCACGGTACAAAACAATATGAGCCGCTGCACCAGAAAACCAACAATCTGCATATGCAAAACCAAAGACGCAAATCAGCTGTGCAGCTGACCATCGCCTTTGTTTTCGCTACACGGATAGTACAATTCCTCTTCTACCTATATCCAAAATTTCAATGTTCTAGCCAGCTTCAGCGACTGTACAGGCCGGTTTGTGTCGGGCCTGATCGAATACCTGAATTGTTGGTTTCGTCATGCGAAGGCTTAATTGCATACACAACCTCCAAAGAGTTGCGTTCCAAGATCAGTTCTATGCAGCAAGCGACCACGGTTTCCTTGAGAAAAGTTTTCTTGTTGAACAGTGATGCTGATATAGGAAAGACAGGCCAACATACATGTTTAACAACTCTGATGCTCATATATCAGAAGCTGATAGATAGGTTATGCGCCTTTAAGGATGTTCGTTTGCCGCGGCTACAGATAATTTTCTAATAGTTCATATTTGGATACATATTTATGGTGTACATTGAACAAGCCATGAAAATTATCAAGGAACTTCATTTCTTCATCCTATTTTCTGCATTTTTTTTTTCTGAAAATATTGAATATTGGACGTCTATAAATTAAATACACTGATAAAATGCACATTATAGCAACAGTATACGTATACAGGGTCTTCTATGTCAGTATTTCTTTCATATGTGTGCTTGTCTAAAATTTTGGGCAATTTTATGAAATGGGGTCTTCGAAATCAAAGAGCCGAGAAAGGGCTTAATAATGGCGATTTTCAAGTTGTATTGTTTCTCTCTTTTATGCAAACTACCCTGTATATTTCATTCTTTTATTCGAATAATATGGAGAAGTTCTACAAAATACAAGAAAAAATTGAATTCACAATATGGATTTGACACAATTATAAATTCTGCCTTTTCTCCCCTTTACAAGTTAGGGGGTAGGGTTGTAAAATGACATTTTGATTTCGTAATCCGCTTCAAGTTGCAAATGAGCCGCACCATGGAAAAACCAACAATCTGCATAGGCGAAAACAAAGGCGCAGATCAGCTTCGCAGTAACTGCGAAGCTGATCAGCGCCTTTGTTTTCGCTACTCGGATAGTACAATTCCTCTTCTACTTAACTCCGAAATTTCAAGCTTCTAGATCTTTTCTGTGCTTGTATGTAGCCTGATTTGTGTCAGACCTGTTCGGAAACCACATTGTTGGTTTTCCCACGAGGCGGCTCAAATGTTTGCAGGGTTTGGTCCAAAATAGTCTGATTCACATACATTGAATCACTTTTGAGAAATATATATGAAAGAACTGAAAATTAAATGAAATTTTCAAACTTTAACGCGTGCTGTTCATAAGTCTCATTTCGAGGTATATAGCCCGAAAACATGCTAACTACCTTGTAATTATTTTGTTTTCAAATCTCTTGTTTTATATTTTTGAAGCCGAAAAGACCTGATAGAAAAAAAGGTTTGAATACTTTTTCATTGGCAGCGAACATCCTTTGAACGTTTTTGATTCATCATGGTGGTTATCATGATTCATTTGTAATTCCTTTTTGATTCATTGACTAGTTCAAAATTTTCCACGAGGAGTGAACAAATGACTGAATGTTGTGAATCATCGCAGAAGATGAGGGTGAGGTTGGGCGCCTGTTAAACCGGTTTAAGCCCCTCCCCAGTAAATTATATTACTGACCGTTCCAATGCGATACTTCTGTAGCGGTTCTAATTCTTATTTCTTTCTGATTGCCTCATTTCTTGATCGTTGCCTACGTTTACCCTTACGATGTTTTCTTACTGTACACCTCCTTTCGCTCGAGTTTGCCGTTTCAGCATTTGCATTACAGAAGAAGACCAAGTGTTCCGAAGATCTGGGTTTCTTTTCATGTTGTCCACAAAGACATCTGGATTGATTGACCTGCTGATTTGAGTGACAGTTTCAAACTAAATGACCCTTAAAACGGCAAAATCAAGTGAAATTTTTAGCTTACTGTGTGGAATTTTGGCCATGCAGATACTGATAGGTAGCTGCTAAAATTGATAAAATTCTGCTTTTGTCCCTATTCTGTTTCAGATGTGTGTTCTTAATATGCATTGTATATGTTGTGCAAAGAAAACTGAAATAAAAATGTGCTTTAACCAAACAATTACAATGTTTTTATCAGAAGAGGTGACATCATTACCTAAAGATAAATGCTGAATAGATTTTAAGAACACCTGTCAAATGGGACACTGTTTCAGTTCTAAAATAGAATAAACAATTACCTGATTTACACAAAAACTTGATTGACCTAAATGCTGAAACGGCAAGCTCGAATGAAAAAAAAAACTTGATTGATCTAAATGCTGAAACGGCAAACTCGAATGAAAGGGGGTGTAAGTACCTATTTGTCACTTTATTTTTCCCCACCTTGGTTTTTGGAATGGGCATTTCTTTCTGATTGCGCCGTTTCCTGATCATTGTCTACCTTAACCTCCATGTTATTTTTCATTAATGACCGTTGAAAGGCAGAACTTATGTTATGATTCTTTTTGTTTAAAGTAATGTTTTGGTGTCGAGTTTTGTGTCTGTGTTATTATAGTGCGGTAGTGCCGAAAGTGCGCATTCATAGCGGCCACCTTTGCGGAAAAAGCTACTCATTCAGCTCGCGATATGTTCTTCTTGTATCAGTACCTAGTCTTTGCCTTTTTCCATCTGGGCTTTGATTGCATCAGTTTCTGTTAATTGTTTACTTTTACAGTGACTTGTCAAAACGTGCTTGCGGAGACTATGCATTTAAACACTTAAACTCAAACCAAGCCATGTGGCAAATGTGTTGGTTTGTTTGTAGTGATGCTTCATATATATATATATATATCAGCAGTTATGATCATGTCGGTACGCTGCCTCCATTTTATGGACTTCTACCATAGATTGGGTTGCCATAACATGCGAAATGTGCTCAAATTCATAGTCTGAAATGCTCCCAGTAATTTTATTTCAATGAGCGTTACAGTGTTTAAGGAGCCTTTTTTGACAGGAGAGTATTTTTGCATGATATAATCGGAGTACATGAACCTTGCGCCCATGTGTTCATTTGTTCATTACAATGAATGCGGGGGATGGACAAATGATCGTCATTCATTTAATGAATAAGACTTTGATATAAAACAGACTTTTACGGTAATTGGATAAATGAGCCCCCACGTGGGAAAACCAACAATCTGCATAGGCGAAAACAAAGACGCAGATCAGCTTCGCGGTAACAGCTGATCAGCGCCTTTGTTTTCGCTACTCGGATGGTGCAATCCCTCTTCTACTTAAACCCGAAATTTCAAGCTACTAGCTCTTTTCTTTGACTGTACAGGCCGGTTTGTGTCAGACCTGTTCGGAAACCACATTGTTGGTTTTCCTACGAGGCGGCTCAAATCTTGTTATTTCTTTTTTATGGAAACATGATACTTGATTAAAAACACCATATCCAGAATTACAAGCATGTCTATTGGCCTGTAGATCCGTGTTTGTGGACATCTGATATTTTGTCAAATGGAGCTTTGACATACTTTGACACATTTTCCTTTTAGGTTCATATTCGAGATGCAAAGCAAAATGAGGCTTAGTCCCCATGTATCTATTCGCTCACGCAATGCATTAGTGTTGTTGGTTTTGGTAGTGTAAGTGAGTAGACCACGCGGTTTTGAGAGTACACTTAATTTGAACGCGATATTACGTCTTTGAAAGTCACAGCTTTGCTAAATGTATACAAGCCCAACGAACTGCCAACGCAACAGCGGGGTTTTTTTGCGCCATTTTCACATGACACTTGAGTAACAGTTTATATACATATCTGTCTTTGGTGCTGGTTTGATGCCTGATTGTTTTGTTAATTTTACTCCAAAAACTATCAGTGTGTGGGAATATTTTCAAAACTAAAATGCAGGGTTATACAAACATCGCATGGATCTTAATTTTTTAACACCAGTCGCTAAGGCGCCACGAATCAGCAAATATGTCAGTGAAAAACGAAATGCACAATTGCTGGTATTCGACATGTGACTTTAATTCGTAGACTTGAAAAGTGAACTTCGTTGCTGATTTATTTTTATACTGCTATGAAAGAGACAGTTTCCTCGATGACCCATTGACACCCCTTGTTTGAAAACTGCAGTTGAAAAAAGCCAATATGTCAGATACAGAAGCCCGCTTTTTAGATTTACGTCTTTCTGTTGCAAATGGTATTGTTTCTTCTAAAATTTATGATAAGCGCGATGACTTTGATTTTGATATAGTGAATTTTCCGTTTTGTCGTTCCTCGTTGTGCTTCTTATGGTGTATCCTATCCACCTACTTATGGTGTCACTGACGTTTAGAATTGCATCCGATCTTATGGAGCAACACGCCGCATTTGATCTATATTCAATATAAAGAAAAGATAGAGTATAATATGTCTGTTTTCCTCATGCACAAATTTGCTTCAAAATACGCGTGTGGTGTCTTTTTCGAACCTTCTTCTCTCTCCCCCCCCCCCCTCTTTATGTGCCTAATTATTGTCTTTTTGGTCCGATACTAAGTAAGGATCTGTGAAATTCCGAAATTGTCCCATTCATTTCTTGTGCAAAGTAGGAATTCCCCTACTTTGTCCAAAATCGATTCCTACTTTGCGCACAGAGTATATTAACTCATATATTTCCCTTGTACAATTCTAGAATTGTCCGATACCATTCTAGAATCGGCGGACAAAGTATGAATTCCTACTTTGCGCAGGTGCAATTCCGGAATTGCACCGATTCCTACTTTGCGCAGAACATATTTATTTCGCAACTTATTAGGTTTGCTAGAGTCTGCAATCATGCTACGGACTTCAACGCTCGAACTAAATGTTTAACGGCCAAACTTCTCCAACAGGGTCATCGGTATCATAAACTTCGAGAAACATTTTCCAAATTTTATCGTAGACAATGTGAATTGATTTCCAAACATAATGTTGGGTTAAAGACGCTTTTACGCGAGGGCCTTTCGGAACCAGAATTTTATGGTGACTTGGTTTACAAATTTAAGAAACTTATACTAGTAGGAAGGAATGATTTTTCTTTTCAATTCTTCAGTAAATCATTACACGTTACAGACGTATAGGTTATAACTTGAATGTTATGCGACAGTCTGCATGCTTAGTTTTTAACCAAATCATGGTTTATACATGTAACTATGCTGCATTCTTCAATTGCACGCCGGTGGGTCGGGCGTCATACTCTATGATGGCCCGATGGCCACTTATTGGGAAAATGGCTGCCTATTCGGCTTACAATATGTTTTCTTGGTGTAAGTACATGATTGATCATTTGTTTGTTTTTTTTCCACCTCGTTTTTTTGGAGTGGGTATTTCTTTCTGACTGCGCCATTTCCTGATCGTTGCCTTTATTTTTTTATCGATAGCTTCTATGAAAAATTAATCTGCATTTGAGCTTTTAACATGCGTGATATGCAATTGATTGGTTGTAACTTGTAAGTGAAAACTCGATCACAGCAGAATTCGAGGAATATGATTAACACTTAAATCAGTTTGAGTTTAGGAAATGTGCTTGTTAACGTTCCTAAGCATCACAAATTAAAATTTTCAAACTTTCAAAGGGAATTAAAATCATGTTTCTAGCGATTCCTTTGAATTAAGGGTTGGCATTAAACGAATCGGCTTTCATTAGCAAAAAACGGCAATGCGTTTGAGATCAAATTTATCCTGTGAGAAATTTGAGCCGTATTTTCTCATTCAGCAACTTTTTCCAGAATTGACATACGTCACAGAATAGTACAATGCCATGGTCATTCAAACGTGGACTACCCGAAAAATGAGAAATAGCATTTTGACCGACCAGAACACAGCTCAGTGATCCCTAATCCGGAAAACAAATTTTAATGGCTTTAAAATGTCTGTTGGCCATTGTTGATAAAATTAAATGCTGCCAGAAGGATGTGACGTTTAAGCTTATTTCTGTCAAAATATGTCCTATCTTTAATTGCGTTGGTAGTTTGGCCATGATAGGTATAATATAATCATATTATATTAAAGTGGGGTTTTCAGGATATATATTTTTAAATGGAAACTAAATTACACTGCCAATGCAGCAATAGATTTTTTAATGGAAAAAAAAACCCTCATAAATACAACTTTGTCATGTGAAAATATGTAGCTGCATTTTAATAAGACACTAGCTAGCTCAAGATGATCTGTGCTAAATACATGTAATACCCGAAGATAAAATGTGTCGGGTGTCTTCGATGCTTTTATACAACGGCTGGTTTAAGTAGTATCTGTCCCAACACATGGCGATAATAATTTTCGCTTCATATGCCTAATACTGTTTTCTAATAAAGGGTTTTAAGATTACTAGGAGAAAACCGGATTTCAGTTATTAAGTGAGTCAGACCTCTAACAATTATGTACAAGGACGAACAGGAATTGACTGATTACTTGTGAAATGCGAGCATTGTCAAAAGACTGCAGGATAGCCTGGTAAAAAGCCAGTTTGAAATATGTTGCCAATTCGTTAGAACTAGGATTGTGCGTGTCAACTTCTAAAGCGAACCCATTGGAAACACACTTTTCTTTCTTTCTTTTCAATGGAGGGAGACCTTGAATGTTTTTAATTTTTCATTTAATGTCCCTATATACGATCAAAACCGTTGGATTCACCCACGTTGTTTTCGAAGAGATTAGAATGCTTCGGGATATCAGCTTTGTTTTTTTTTTCTCAATTAACTTTGGATCTTAAGTGCGTTTCGTAGTGAGTGATCATAATGGTTTTTCGCAAATATTTTACAACTGTTCAAATGTAGAAGAAATATTGGCACAACTGAGCATCTAAGTTGTCGCAAAATGTGCAGCGAAAATTTTGAAAGTCGGTTGACAAATGAAAAAGTTCTGGTCAACAACATTTTTGAAAAGGTACAAGTAGGCAACGATCAGGAAAAGGCGCAATCAGAAAAAGATACCCACTCCGAAAACCGAGGTGGGAAAAAACTAAATTAACCATCAGGTACTTATACCATGAAAAGATATCGTAAGCCGAATGAGCAGCTTTTTTCCCAATAGGTGGCCACTGAGTTACCTGAACTTAACTAAAATATAACATACGTGGCTTGTCCCAAAAGTCCCGTTACACATACATTTTATTCTGAACGCATAGCAGGAACCAACAACATATTCTCATGCAGAATAATTGGCCATATTGGAACTTATTTTACTGTACAATATGATACTCACGCCAATGACCTCACTGCTACAGTTACCTTGGTAACCATGTGTAGGCATAACCGGAGCAGGTCAAATTATGCAAAATGTTTCCGTGATTTCAATTTTTTGCATAGATATAATGTAACCATTTAGAAAAATATACCAGCCTAGCAACCATTCTATGAAAAGGTACAAGTAGGCAAAGATCAGGAAAAGGCGCAATCAGAAAAAGATTCCCACTCCAAAAACCGAGGTGGGAAAAAACCAAACTAACAATCAGGTACTTATACCATGAACATCATTTAGTGATAATGTTATGAAATTTGAGGATGATTTGATAGTTTGGGAGACAAATAAAGAAACTGACCTATAAAAAATTAACGACAAAAGTACGACGTTGGCAAAAACATGCGGAGCAAAAATACAGAGTCGTTATATTTAAACATCTAAAATATGTTCTTTATTAGAAACCAAGCAAATGTTTAGCTTGATATTAGTTGGTGACTTCAATACTTTTACGCAACACCTACTTTTAAAAAGATATACCAGCTAACAGTAATATAACTTGACATTAAGAAACATGGGAAGTAGTTAACAGTGGATAGCATTTGGTTTATTATTCTTATTTTGCATGGCTGAAGTTTATAGCATTATTTTGACGATTTGCTTATGAATATGTTACTTAGATTTCCAAATATATGCTACAGTATCGTTTAGCTAAATATAAATCTTATTTTAAAATAGATTTTTTTGTTTGTAATGTATTTATCCTAACGGCAAAATATCAAGAAAAAATCAAAATTAACGGCAACGTCATTAGACCTGCTCCGCTGCAGTAGGGGTACAAGGTTTCAAACCTCTACTGAATTTTAACAAATGCACGTAGCGGTACGAAAATTTGCCCCAAAATCTCTTAGATATAGTGCTTGGTGGTCATAAGTGTTGTAAGCTCTGACGTGCTGCTATTGTGGCAAAACTGTGAGTGTAATGGAACTTTTGGGACAACCCTCGTACATACAAACTTAACTAAAAATATGATAACATACATACAAACTAAGATCAAGATTTTGACATGAAAATATGTTCTGCGAAAAACCATTATCAGTGGCAAGTTTTTAGACTTTAATGATTGCATTATCAGTTTCCCTTTATGTTGTGTTATTTTTTAACTGCCTTCTTTAATTGCCTTTAATTGCACGCCGGTGGGTCGGGCGTCAGACTCTATGATGGCCCCGACTTAAAGCTTTTCATTTTAGTTGGTTGGGGCCGGAGCTTCTTGTCTGTTGCTTGGCCCACCGGGGTCTAACTGGTGTTTTTCTTTTGCTCCGGAGATAGTAGGTTATTCGGCGCTTAGGGATCTCCATCGTCGGACAGCTTACTCAATCTGTGAGTCCTGGTTTTTGATTCATCATGATGTTTATCATGATTTATTTGTTTGTTCTTGATGATTCATTGACTAGTTAGAGATTCACCACGAGGACCGAAGAACTAACTAAATATTATGAACCACTGCAGAAGCTGAGGGTGAGGTTATGGCCATGTAGAACCGGTTTAAGCCCGCCAGTAACTTTGTGTTACTGATCGTTCCAAGGCGATACTTCTGTGGTGGTTCTTTTTGTTTTATGTCTTGGTGTTTTAATTTTTTGTGCTGTTGGCGCCTTATGTATGTTTTCATATTTTTAGATAAGTTAAGGTAACTGAGTGGCCACCTATTGGGAAAATAGCTGCTCATTCGGTTTACGATATGTTTCATGGTATAAGTACCTGATTGTTAGTTTGGTTTTTTCCCACCTCGGTTTTTGGAGTGGGAATCTTTTTCTGATTGCGCCTTTTCCTGATCTTTGCCTACTTGTACCTTTTTATTGCACAATTTGATTCAGGTGTTATCCGTGAAAAAGGAGAAATAATTCGAGATTTTGATTTTATCATCACCGAAAAAAGCAAGCATCCAAATTTTTACATTTATCATATCAATGTACTTTATCTCTGCAAATATGTATATGTAACAACCATCATTGATGGATAAGCACTTTTCAAGGGAATATGCACTGTTTCTTCTTTTCTAAATGGGCACGGCTCCTCGATTTATGAGCAGTCGGTTGAACACTGGTGCTGGTGTAGACTCGCACACTCAGCTGATGTGTTCAATCTCCATGGAGCGAAACGTCTCGTCACCATTCCGAATGTACTCTCCTGTTTTCTCCTATGGCGTTTATTCTATTGACTGATAGATAGGTGCGGTCAATGCAGAAACTGAACATTTATTGAATGAAAATAAGATAAGGAATCCAGGTTATTTCGTTTACGCAAACACTTCCCCTCCATGAACATATAGTAAAGGGTGTTAAGAAAGTTCGTTCCGCGCAAAAATTGTTATCCTGATAGTTTAAATTTAATGCTTCAAAACTGAAAGATCGCATAACCAGACTTTAATTTGGATATATGTGAAAAGACAAAAGCAAATATGTTTTAAATCAGATACCTGATCGTGAAAAAAGTGGCACTCAAACACCGGCACCCATTTTCTGACCCTTGAACTTTTACATAAAAATGTGGGTAAACTAGTAAATATCTTTGCTTTGCCAAGACCGATGCGTAAAAATATTCTTTGATTTAATGAATAAAACCTAAATGAACTACTTAATCGCCATTTATAGTAGTTATGTGATACCTTCAATTATAAACCTGTAAAGAAAACTCCAATGTCAAATTTTTCACAATTTTATCAGAAAATCGAATTATTCCAAAATTTGTGAAATACAGTGGCCTTAGAAAATATGCATCTGTGAAGCAACTCGACGTTAGACAGCATTTCAACTGCTATATTGCATCTGAGAATGGAACAGTTTCATGGAAATTGTATCATTTAATTAGTTTTTGCCTACAAAATGCTTTCAAATCATGTGGTAAAGTGCGGAACGAACTTTCTTAACACCCTTTATTTCCATCACAATGACATTGAAGTGCTCGCGAAAACGAAAAAACCGGGAACTCTTATGTTACTTTCTTTCAATAAACATGATAAATGTTGAATTTCTGCATTGACTGCACCCATCTATCAGTCAGTAGAAGAAACGCTGTAAGAGAAAACTCGAAAACCTCAACTTCTGTCTCAATTGCAGTGTCTGTCACCGATCATTTATCGGTTTGTATGTATACAATACCACGTGATACTCAGTAGTGATTTAGGGAACATTGCGAAACCAATTCATTCCTCAATCCGAGTGTATTTACTTTTTCCATTATCATGTCCATGTCATTTTCCAATCTATTTATCTCCCATGGGTGAACAATTATCTCGCCAGCCATGTGATGTGATTAATGCCAATCACCTTAGGTTCTTAAATAATATAGATCTATTTCAAGAGCTCCCTAGCGATTAGTTGTGATACTGAACCTTTCAAATTGCCGCAACTATATGGGGTAAACGCGACTACTTTGATTCTGATATTGTAAATTTTCCGTTTTTCGATGGTGAGGTTCCTCGCTGTGTATCTTATGGTGTATACTTTTTGCAACTTATTAGCTTTGCTAGAGTCTGAAATCAGGCTGCCGACATCAACGCGCGAAATAAATGTTCTCCAGCAGGGCTATCGGTATCATATACTTCGAAAAACATTTTCTAAATTTTATCGCAGACACTATGAATTGATTTCCAAATTAAATGTTGGGCTAAAGACGCTTAAAATTACGAGAGGGCCTTTCGGAACCAGAATTTTATGGTGACTCGGTTTACAAATTTAAGAAACTTATAGGAAGGAAAACTCATGAAACGTTATAAACGTATAGAGTATAACTTAAATGTTATGCGACAGTCCGCATGCTTATTTTTAAGCCAATCTTGGTTGATAAATAAGCTGCCTTCTTTAATTGAACGCCGGTGGGTCGGGCGTCAGACTCTATGATGGCCACGACTTAAAGCTATTAATTTTAGTTGGTTGGGGCCGGACCTTCTTGTCTGTTGCTTGGCCCGCTGGGGTTCAACTGATGTTTTTCTTTTGCTCCGGAGTTCAGTAAGTTATAGGACGCCATGGAATATCCATCGTCGGGCAGCTTGCTGAATCTGTTGAGTTATCATGATTTATGGTGGTTATCATGATTCATTTGTTTGTCCATGCTGATTCAATGACTAGGTAGAAATTCACCACGAGGACTGAACAACTAACCAAATGTTGTGAACCACTGCAGAAGATGAGATAAAACCAGTTTAAGCCTGCCAGTAATTTTATATTACTGGTCGTTCCAAGGCGATAGTTCTGTTATGGCTCTAATCGTTATATGTTTTGGAGTCGAATTTTTGTGCTGTTCGAACCTTTTGTACCTTTTCATATTTTTAGTTCAGCTCGAGTAACTGAGTGACCGCCTATTGGGAAATAGCTTCTCACTCGGCTTACGATATGGTTTCTTAGTATAAGTACCTAAGTTTTTTTTCCTCCACTGAGCATTTTTTTGATTGCACCATTTCCAAATCATTGCCTACTTGTACCCGTTTATAAATAGACAAGTCACACTCGTTTCTTATATTTATTTCAATAGCTACACATCATGTCAGACGGTAAGTCGTTATATTAGGATTCTGTTAAAACTTTATGTAGGATGTTTGATGACTTTCCAGACTGACCATCTGAGTACTGTTCAAACGCTTAGTAGGTCTGAGTAAGTACTTTGAAAGTTGTTTAATTTAACAGAACATAGGGAAACATGACGGACTGTGAAGTATCATTTTCTTGGCGTTACAATGAATGACGACACGTTTGCCATTCCAGTAGTTACATGTAGTAGTTTTGCGATGTGCGAAAACATTGAAGTTAAATCGAGACTAAACTTAGACAATTGTCGTTTCGTTATCTTCAGCCCTAACATAAATCAGAATAATCTGTTGTTCGATAGGGCTAGTTTTACTTGATTTTCGAACAGCATTTCATGTTATGTCACATGAATCAAAGTTATTTTTTTCTTTTAAAAGAAAAAAAAAACGAAGCATTTTTCACGTAGGGTTTTATTGTTAAAATTGGGCCATTTAAGGTGAGACCAGTAGGGGCTTTTGTTTGCATATACAATCGAATCGGAGTGCGATGTACTTTGCACTCATGTGCACATTTATTCAATACACTGAATGCGTGGGATGGAAAGACTATCGTATGAATAAGGCCTTGTTTTAAAACAGACTCTTACCCTAAATTGCAGGCTAGTGTTTATTGGATAAATCTTGTTATATCTTCTTTTGAAAACATGAGATTTGATTAAAACACCATTTCCAGAATTACAAGCATGTCTATAGGCCCGTAAATGCGTGTCTGTGGACATTTAGTATTTTGTCAAACGTCATGGAACTTTGAAGCCTAGTTTTATATACGAGGTGCAAAGCCAAATGAGACTTAGTCCCCGTGTATGTATTCCTCACGCTGTGCATGCCTGCGTGTTGGGCTGATAGTGAGTAGAGCACGCGGCCTTGATGGTACTTTAAATTTGAACGCGATGTTACCCAGCTTTTCTACATGCCTTTGGATATTTTTATATATATATATATATATATATATATATATATATATATATATATATATATATATATATATATATATATATATATATATATATATATATATATATATATATATATATATATATATATATATATATATATACATGTATATTGTTTTAAATGGGAATGTAAAAGGTACAAGTAGGCAATGATCAGGAAAAGGCACAATCAGAAAGAAATTTCCACTCCAAAAACCGAGGCGGGAAAAATCAAAATTGGCAATTAGGTACTTATGCTTAGAGAACATATCGTAAGCCGAGTGAGCAGCTATTATCCAAGGCGGCCACTCAGTTACCCGCAATTAAATAGAAAATGAAAACGAACATAAGGTTCAAACAGCACAAAAATCGACTCTAAAACATAAAACAAATAGAACCACTACAGAATTATCACCTTGGAACGATCAGTAATATAAAAATACTGGGGGCTTAAACCGCTTTTACCGGACCATAAACTCACCCTCATCTTCTGCAGTGGTTCACAACATTTAGTTAGGTGTTCGGTCCTCGTGGTGAATCTCTAACTTGCCAATGAATCATGGACAAACAAATAAATCATGATAACCACTATGATGAATAAAAACGAGGACTCACCTCACAGATTCAATAAGCTGTCCGACGATGGAGATCCCTGGGCGCCGAATAACTTACTGAAATCCGGAGCAAAAGAAAACACCAATTGAACCCCGGTGGGCCAAGCAACAGACAAGAAGCTCCGGCCCCAACCAACTAAAATGAATAGCTGTAAGTCGGGGCCATCATAGAGTCTGACGCCCGACCAACCGGCGTGCAATTCGGAAGACGGCAGCATAGTTATCAACCACGATTGGGTTAAAAACTAAGCATGCAGATTGTCGCATAACATTTCAGTTATACCCTATACGCCTGTAACGTGTAATGCTTTTTCTGAACTGAACTTCTTATAAGTTTCTTAAATTTGTAAACAAAGTCACCATAAAATTCAGGTTCCGGAAGGCCCTCACGTAAAAAAGTCTTTAGTCCAACATTAAATTAAATTTAGAAAACGTGTTTCGATTCCGATAGCCCTGTTGGAGAAGTTTAAAAAGGAGGCAATGATCATAAATTGGCGCAATTAGAACCAATCCCCACTCCAAAAACCGAGTTGGGAAAAAAACTAAATTAACAATTATACATATAGAAAGAAAACATATCTAAAGCGGAGTGAGAAGCTACATGTATTTACCTATCAGGCTGCCACTCAGTTACCCAAACTTAACTAAAAATATGAAAACGCACATAAGGCGCAAACAACTCGAAAATTCAACACCAAAACATAAAACAATAAGAACCAATACAGACGTTTGGCCTTTGAAATGAAAATTTAATAACATGCTTAAACTAGTTTTACATGGCCATAACCACACCCTCAGCTTCTGCAGTGGTTCACACCATTTAGATAGTTGCTCGGTTCTCGTGGTGAATCTCTAACTAGTCAATGAATCATCAAGGACAAACAAATAAATCATGAAATCAAAAACGACGGCTTCCAGATTCAGTAAGCTACCCGACGATGGAGATCCCCGGGCGCCCATTAACTTACTGAAAATCCGGAGCAAAAGAAAAATGCCAGACACACATTTAGTTAGTTGTTCGGTCCTCGTGGTGAATCTCTTACTAGTCAATGGACCATCATCACTATATTACACTGTCAATGTGACAATAGAGTGTTTAATGGAAAAAAAGCTCCTAAATACACCTTCTTCATGTAAAACATGTAGCTGCAACTGATCTGTTAGCTGATCTGTGTTTTACATATCAGTTTCCAAGATGATAAAATTGAACATGTATCGAGTGTCTTCGATGGTTTAAGGCTGGTTTAAGAAGTATCTGCACATGGCGATTATAAATTTCGCCCAATATAACCAAATAATGTGTGTTTTATAAATGAATTAAGTTTAATAGGAGAAAACTGGATTTCAGTTAAGTGAGTCAGGCCTCGTACAATTTTGTTCAGTGGAAACAGGAATTGATAGATTACCGTGTGAAAATATTTTTAGACGAAATGATTTCAGACGAAACGCCATGGATCCCTGACCAGATTTGTCTGTTTGATCATATATTCTTTAAGTATCATGTAGTCAACGTCTCTCATAATATTGATTGATAACACATTGTAATTGTAAAAATGCTGTATGGAAACTTACATCATTTACACAAACTAACAATTTTAATCATCATGTAAGATTCATGGTTGTTATCATGATTTATTTGTTTGTCCTTGATGATTCATTGACTAGTTAGAGATTCACCACGAGGACCGAACAACTAACAAAATGTTGTGAACCACTGCAGTAAATGAGGGTGAGGTTAGACGCCTGTAAAATCGATTTAAGCCCCCCCTCCCCCAGTAATTTTATATTACTGATCGCTCCAAGGCGATACTTCTGTTGTGGTTTTATTTGTTTTATGTTTTGGAGTCGATTTTTGTGCTGTTTGAACCTTATGTACGTTTACATATTTGTATTTAATTTCGGGTAACTGAATGTCCACCTGTTGGAAAATAGCTGCTCACTCGGCTTGCGATATGTTTTCTTAGTATAAGTACCTATTTGTCGGTTTGGTTTTTCCCACCTCGGGTTTTGCAGTGGGAATTTCTTTCTGATATTGCGCCTTTTCCTGATCATTGCCTTCTTGTGCCTTTTTAATCTATGCAAAAATGTTAATTTTGTATTTTCTATTTCCCCAGCTATTAGATATCATCTTTACAGCGGGTTATTCTATTTAATCGTATATTACTTTTCCCAGTTGGAGAAACTATTTGATTTCCCGCCATTAATTGACAAGTGCAAGTCCTCTAGGAATGTTTTGGAACTTCTTATATCAATTATAGGCATTAACAATCTTACAACATTACGAAAGCACGCCCATGCAATATACAGAGATTTTTTCAGTAGTAAAAATTGAGAATCTCACCAGAAAATGTTGATAATTTTAATATTTTTGCTCAAAACATACATTGTGGGTACACGTTAGAACCGCCTCGACTAGGCGGTTGAAATGAACACTCACAATGTGTGTTTTGTATCAAAATAAGAAAATTAAGTATACCCCTGCATATCCCTGCTTTTCTTTATAAAAGTGGTGTTTACGGGGGTATACATTTCACGGACACATTTTCCTGATGATAAGCCATGATGAGAAAAATCTCTCACTGAAACGCATATCTACAACGACTGTGAGAACAAACGCATACATTTGCAATAAGGTATATTCCTAGTTCAGACCCTAACAGCTACTTGAAGAAAATGTATGTTTTAGTCTTGTGTGGTTGGCACGCATTGCGGAAATATCTACGCTTTTACAATGTGTATTATGATAAAGCTAATTATTCTTATTGCACTTATTTTCCATAAAATCTTGCATTTTATGTGTCATATGTAAAGTGTAAATCTGGGTACAAGTAGGCAAAGATCAGGGAAAGGTGCAATCAATAAAATATTCCCACTCCAAAAACCGAGGTGGGAAAAAACCAAACCAACAATCAGGTACTGATACCAAGAAAACTTTTCGTAAGCCGAATGAGTAGCTATTTTCCGAATAGGTGGCCACTCAGTTACCTTAACTTGACTAAAAATATGAAAAGACGCATAAGGCGCCAACAGCACAAAAATTTCAAACACCAAGACATAAAACAAAAAGAACCACCACAGAAGTATCGACTTGGAACGATCAGTAACACACAGTTACTGGCGGGCTTAAATCGATTTTACACGGCCGTAACCTCACCCTCAGCTTCTGCAGTGGTTCATAACATTTAGTTAGTTCTTCGGTCCTCGTTGTGAATCTCTAACTAGTCAATGAATCATCAAGAAAAAACAAATAAATCAAGATAAACATCCTGATGAATCAAAAACCAGGACTCACAGATTCAGTAAGCTACCCGACGATGGAGATCCCTTGGCACCGAATAACTTACTAACTCCGGAGCAAAAGAAAAACATCAGTTGGATCCCGGTGGGCCAAGCAACATACAAGAAGCTCCGGCCGCAACCAACAAAATGAATAGCTTTAGGTCGGGGCCATCATAGAGTCTGACGCCCGACCCACCGGCGTGCAATTAAAGAAGGCAGCATAATTATCAACCATGATTGGGTTAAAAACCAAGCATGCAGACTGTCGCATAACATTCAAGTTATAACCTATACGTCTGTAACGTGTTATGATTTTTCTGAACTGAAAAGAAAAATCATTAATTCCTATAAGTTTCTTGAATTTGTAAACCAAGTCACCATAATAGTCTGGTTCCGAAAGGCCTTCATTTAAAAGCGTCTTTAGCCCAACATTATATTTGGAAATCAATTCATAGTGTCTACGATAAAATTTAGAAAAGGTTTTTCGAAGTTTATGATACCGATAGCCCTGTTGGAGAAGTTTGGCCGTTAAACATTTATTTCGAGCGTTGAAGTCTGTAACATGATTGCAGACTCTAGAAAACCTAATAAGTTGCGAAATGTATACACCATAAGAAGCATGACGAGGAACATCAAAATCCAAAAACGGAAAATTTACTATATCAAAATCAAAGTCATCGCGCTTATCATAAATTTTACAAGGAACAAATCCATTTTCAACAGAAAGATGTAGATCTAAAAAGGGGGCTTCGGTATCCGAGACATTGGCTTTGTTCAACTGTAGTTCAGGTGGATAAATTTGATTGACCATACCTTCAAAATAAGGGTTGTCAATGTTCAAAAGATCATCGAGGTATCTAGAAGTAGAATTAAAAGCATCGATGACATCAGCTTGATTATCATGGTTAAGGACAGTCAGACGTCACTGACACTATTTTTTGCTCTTTTTTCAAAACTGATAGTTTATAAATACATTAAGTATATTAAGTATATGAAAGGGTAGATGGAGCCCTTCAGCTGTGGCCAGCAATTCATCTAGGAAAAGGTAATTCCAAAATAAAACCTGTGTGTCTGGATATGCCTGGTCCAGATATGCAAAGACTGTTTCGGTAGACGGAGCGGAAGAAATCATCAGATTCAACGGTTCGGAAAGCGATACAGCAACATGTTGTGGAACATGCAGAGCGTGATAAGGCACTATAGATGTTACGGTCATCCACTGCATCCAAACCTAACTCCAGACGTCTTGACCTGTGTCTTGCCTCTGGGCACAGTTGGGTGAGGACGAGTGAGTGAGGTTGACGCTGCGCACCTCTTCCTCACTATAATCCAATTTCATAGTGCACGTCATCTTATTTCTCAACACACAAGCACTTGCATACACAACAATTTCATCACACATGCACCCACATACCTACAAAAGTCCTGTGGCGATGGGCGAGCGGCGAAGCAGTAGGTGTAGGACACACTGGGAGCTGTAGTTGCAGACCTGCACGCAGGCGGCTCAGTTCTATATGGTCGTTTTCCGTGAGGAGAAGCAGTAAGCGAAATTCGGCAGTCGGCTGAGCGACTGAGCAGACCTATTTAGGACCGCACTGCTCACCCCCGTAGCATGGGGAAGGGGCTAGAAAAGGTGCCCTAAACAATTGCCTGCTTCAAACCCCCTGGCTGGTTAACCGCGATCAGCGGGGATCCCTTTTTAGCGGTCGAAAAAATAAGAAAAAAACAAAGATAATCCCTTTGAGGATTGGCGCATGGAATGTGCGAACATTGATGGACAGTGCTGGGTCAAATAGACCGCAGCGTAGAACGGCCCTTGTGGGCAGAGAACTTGGGAGGTATGGAATTGAGATAGCAGCTCTGAGTGAGACTCGGTTAGCAGATGTTGGGGAGATCAAAGAAGTTGGTGCTGGATACACCTTCTTCTGGAGTGGACGCAAAAGTGAAGAGAGGCGTGAAGCAGGAGTTGGCTTTGCCATTAAAACAGAACTTGTTGGTAAGCTTTCAGGATTGCCAAAAGGCATCAATGACCGCCTAATGACATTGAGACTTCCTCTGTCAGGCAATAAACATGCAACTATTGTCAGTGCCTATGCACCCACGATGACCAATCCAGATGAGGTTAAAGACAAGTTCTATAATGACTTAGACGACATTATTTCTGCTACACCCCGTACAGACAAACTTATCCTTCTTGGAGACTTTAATGCCAGAGTTGGTACAGACCACCAGACCTGGGAAGGAGTTATAGGTCCAGAAGGTGTTGGAAAGTGCAACAGCAATGGTCTCTTGCTTCTAAGGAAGTGTGCTGAACATGATCTTCTAATCACCAACACAGTCTTTTGTCTACCTAACAGAAATAAAACATCATGGATGCATCCCCGTTCCAAACATTGGCATCTCATAGACTATGTTATAGTGCGGAGAACAGATAGGCAGGATGTCAGAGTGACAAAGACTATGTGTGGTGCAGACTGCTGGACAGACCATAGACTGGTTGTCAGCAAACTCAACCTTAGAATCCAGCCTGCGAGGCGACCTCAAGGCAAGAAAGCTGCTAAAAGACTGGATGTCTCAAAGCTGAATCAAGACAGCATGCGACAAGCTTTCTTAACAGACATTTGCAACCAACTGGATGCAATCAATCTCAGTTCAGAGAACCCCGAAGAAAACTGGACAGTCTTCCATAAAACAGTTCATTCTTCAGCTGCTACTACTTTAGGACATCCATCTCGCAAACATCAAGACTGGTTTGATGAGAATGATGACGAAATTCAGAAGCTTCTTGAAGAAAAACACAGATTGCACAAGGCACATCAAGATGATACTAGCTCAGTATCCAAGAAAGCAGCCTACAGCAACGTTTGTAAGACAGTCCAGACCAAGCTTAGGGACATGCAAGATTCCTGGCTGAGGAAGAAAACAGAAGAAATTCAGTCTTTTGCAGACAGAAAGGACATGAAGAAATTTCATGATGCACTGAAAACCATTTATGGCCCTAAGAGTTCTGGAGCCACCACATTACTCAGTGCAGATGGAAACACTCTTCTCACAGACAAAGAGGCTATCTTGAAAAGGTGGGCAGAACATTTCAATAGTGTGCTAAATCGACCATCAAGCATCAATGAGGATGCAATTGACAGACTGCCACAGATAGAGTGCAATGTTCTGTTAGATGAATTTCCAACCGTCATGGAAACAAGAAAAGCAGTTCAACAACTGTCTTCTGGCAAAGCTCCAGGTGCAGATGCAATTCCTGCAGAGGTTTATAAGGCCGGGGGGCTACCCATGGCAGAGAAACTGACCGAGCTGTTTCACTGTATGTGGAGGAAGGAGGCCATCCCACAAGAATTTAAGGATGCATCCATAATCCACCTATACAAGCGGAAAGGAAATCCACAAGTCTGTGACAACCACAGAGGCATTTCCCTCCTATCGATTGCTGGGAAGATACTAGCAAAAATTCTGTTGAACCGCCTGAATGTTCATCTTGATCAGAAGGGACTTATCCCAGAAAGTCAATGTGGATTCAGAAAGGACAGGGGGACGATAGACATGATCTTCACAGCAAGACAGCTTCAGGAGAAATGCCAAGAGCAGAATGTAGATCTATACATGACGTTTGTCGACCTCACCAAAGCGTTTGACACAGTAAGTCGTGATGGACTGTGGAAAATCATGGCCAAGTTTGGCTGTCCACCCAGATTCATAGCAATGGTGCGGCAATTTCATGATGGCATGCAGGCACGTGTGCAAAATGATGGAGAGTTCTCTGAACCCTTTGAGGTAACAAATGGGGTCAAACAGGGCTGTGTTATGGCACCAACACTGTTCAGCATGATGTTTTCTGCCATGCTCATGGATGCTTTTCAGGACAGTGACACTGGTTTTCCAATCAGGTACCGTTTTGATGGCAATATATTCAACCTTAGAAGGTTGCAAGCCAAAACTAAGGTGCAGACCGATGTGCTAGATGAGCTCCTCTATGCAGATGATATGGATAAGAATGCCAGCTCAGAGGCAAAAATGCAAAGAGCCATGGATCAAGTCTCACAGTCATGTGATAACTATGATCTCACAATCAGCACAAAAAAGACAGAGGTTGTACACCAGCCAGCACCTGGAAAACCGTACAATGAACCAACCATCACTGTGAATGGAGAAAAACTGAAAGCTGTTGATAAATTCACCTACCTGGGAAGCACTCTTTCCAGAGCAGTGCACATTGATGATGAGGTCACTGCAAGAATTGCAAAAGCCAGTGTGGCATTCGGAAGACTCCGTGCAAATGTCTGGGAGCGAAATGGAATCAAGCTTGACACCAAGCTGAAAGTCTACAAGGCTGTGGTACTTCCAACCCTCTTGTATGCATGTGAGACCTGGACAGTATACCAGCGTCATGCAAAGAGACTTAACCATTTCCACTTAAGCTGTTTGAGAAAGCTGTTAAAAATCAAGTGGCAAGACAAGATCCCAGACACAGAGGTCCTGAAGAAAGCAGGGATGCAAAGCATGCATACTGTCTTAAAGCTAGCACAGCTAAGGTGGACCGGCCATGTTATAAGAATGCCTGATGAGCGACTTCCAAAGAAAGTCTTCTATGGAGAACTACAAGAGGGAAAGCGCTCTCAAGGTGGCCAGAAGAAACGCTACAAAGACACCCTGAAAGCCTCTCTGAAGGATTTTGACATACCAATTGGGTCTTGGGAACAGACTGCACAGGAGCGATCAAAGTGGCGAGGTCTCATCAACAAAGGAGCAGCTATCCATGAAAAAAAGAGAATCTGTGAAGCTGAAAGAAAGCGCAGAGAACGCAAAGCCAATACCAATGGGCCACCAGCTGATTCAATGACATTGACTTGCTCTACTTGCAACCGACAGTTTAGAGCTAGAATTGGCCTAGTCAGCCATCAAAGAACTCACCAACACACACGAACCTATTCAAGAAATAATGATGGTCTTTCTCATTAGTGAGAGACGAACGACCAAGTATATTCTACTTCATGTGCAAAAATGAAAATCATATCTTTGTCAGAAATGCTAGAATTTGATAAAATTTCCAAAGTAACTGTAAAATAAGGATAAGTTTGTTCTATCAATTTACCCCTGATTGCCAATGGCCAATTGATTTCACACACTATAAAGATTTTTCTGTACCAGGAGGCTGAAGGGCCAGTAGGCTATTAATCAACTTAGACAGTCAAGAACTGTCTTGTGAAAACCTGTGTTAATTCTTGCACAAGACATAAAACATAAAATAAAAAAAAAAAATAAAATAAAGAAAAGATGAGCTGTGTTTCTGCTGCAAAGTTCAGGACTTTGTTTTACACATTTAAACATCCCTATAATTAGAAACTGGTTAGTTTCTGTTAAATGGCCTAGACACCTGTTTTTCTCACAATGGAGCATTGTTCTTTTTACAAATCTAACAAGATTAAAGCATCATTTTATAATTGAGCCGCATCATGAGAAAACTGGACTTTTGCCTATATATACGAAATCAAAGGCGGAGATCATCTGTGCAGTAACTGCACAGCTGATCAGCATCTTTGTTTTCTCTACACTGATAGTACAATTCCTCTTCTTCCTAGATTCCAAACTTCAAGCTTCTAACCATGTCCTGTAGCTGTATAGGCCAGTTTGTGTCGGACCTGGTGCGAAACCCTGAAGATCAGTACATGTATTATCTTAGCTTATTTTAGGCTCAAATTGGTTGCACACGCTTGATCAGAACTTTTTTTCCCCTCTTTTACTGTATATCTAGTATAATCTTACTACATGTAGTTCATGAATTACAAATTCCAATGTAAAAAGTGTAATGTAAACTATGAAACTCTAAGTCATGGTTTGCATCCAACATCTCGGGTTTGGATGTACATAGGTTTTCCCAAGACAAAGGCTAACATCAGACATACTGAAGACAGTGAAAGGCACAATAAACTTGCCCCCAATCCATTCATTTCCTGTAACAGTTGATTTCCACATCCATCATTAAGTGATAGCAGATTATGTCTCCCTTTTGAAGATTTCCTGGAGAATGTTCCACTACTTAGGGCAGGTCATTAACTAATGACCGTGAAATGTATTCGTGACTGGAGATCAGGCTATTGGTTAAAATAAACAATATTTTCATAATTTTGGCCTACTATGATAAAGCAGACCAGCCCAAAAGGTGCGTAGCAAAGTCTCCCAGAGTGCTGATTGGATGTGTGAAGATGCCATGTTCTAGAATCTACCTATTCAAGAGGATTACAGACATTCTGTATCATCAAACAGTTTTAAGGTTTATCTGACAATTAGATTTTCAAAAGAACTTCGATTTCAAAGTGGTATAACTCTTTTATTTATGGATGGATCTACATAATATTTGGTGGGTGGGTGGTTTAAAGTATGGCAAAGATAAATATATCACAGATTTTCTTAATTTTTAACGGTTCTTGATCTATCAAGTATTTTGTATGGGATGACCAATTAATTATGAACTGCATGACAAAATGTGCTGTATTTGTGCTTTGAGGCATTATTTCGAAAATCCCTGATACATTATTGTAAATCTCTATCAACTGATGGCTGTCACAGAAAAAAGTACCTCTAACTCAAAAACTTAAAAAGAAGATGCAAATGAACTGCAAAAAGACAATTAAAGTTTTCTCACTGAGTCAACAAAAGGTTACAAACTATTCTCAACACATACATATATCAGTAGAAAGAACATCTTCTCCTCTTTCAGGTGACAAGCAGATTATGCTTGTAACATTTTCCTAAGGTAGGCTAAATGCCTTTCAAACATGACTACTATCAATATTTTAGCGATAGGAATGACTGTCCTTAAGAGAATCCATGAAATCTCTTTCGTAGCAGTATAAAGATAAATCAGCTACGAGAGGTGCGCAATTTGTACCCATCGGAATTCCAACAATTTGTCTGTATAACTTGGTCCCAAATCTAATATAAATATTATCCAGGAGATATGATAAGGCATCGCACACATTCTGACATGACCAAAGTGTATACCGACTTTGGGAGTAGCTTTCAGTTAAGGTAACTGAGTGGCCACCTATTGGGAAAATAGCTGCTCATTCGGCTTACGAAATGTTTCATGGTATAAGTACCTGATTGTTAGTTTGGTTTTTTCCCACCTCGGTTTTTGGAGTGGGAATCTTTTTCTGATTGCGCCTTTTCCTGATCTTTGCCTACTTGTACCTTTTCATACGGAGGCGTTTCTTTGATGGGCTCCTCGTTAACTGAACAATCGTGCTGGTGCAAGAAAAACAGACAACAGTTAATTCTAACAAATCTTTTGTGCAAATTATGCATTGTTCTGGAGAAAAGTATTTTAATAGCCCGAATATCCAAACTTCATCAAAAGTTTTTAAAGACTTTTGTTATAGGTATGATCATATACTGTACTCTTTTGGCCAATTTGTTTGATAATCAATGTGGGAGCATTGCGGTACAAATTCCTCATTCCGAGTGTATTTACTTTTTCATCGGCATTTTCCAATTTAATTGTCTCCCATAGATGAACAATTATCACGCTAGCCATGTGGTGTGATTAATGTCAATCACCTTAGGTTCTTAAATGTAGCAAATACTATGAAACCGTAGTAAAGGTTTATAAATAGACGAGTCACACTCGGTTCTAAAATCTATTTGAATAGCTACACATAAAAAAAAACGTTGCACCTCGGCGTATATTGAGTATGAGCTACGTATCGAGGAGTATCAGCTACGTATGCTCACGTATGCAAGACGTACGCGTGACGTACCTTTCGTATCTTGATACGCCGTAGATACGTGAGTCGATACGCGATAGTGTGACCGCGGTTTTACCGTGTCACAACACTCAGAATAAATGTGTTGTGCTTACATTTCCTTAATTCGTAGGCAAATTGAAGTGATTCATACAAACATACACTCAGATAAGCATTATTAAGAGAAAAGGAGAGGAAAAACAGCTCTTCAAATGTTTAATCACATCCGAATCTCCAAAACCGTCCCTCCGAGTTCCCAATATTACATTTCAAAATTACTCCGAGAATTCCTGTATCAAAAGTTGTGACACCATCTTAATGTTTTTAAGCCTGTGGAGTTTATCATTTTGTAATCATACGCAAGGAAGCTTAAAATCTCGAGGAGAAAGCCTAAATTTTGAAATGTAGCTGCCAGTTTGTTGGTCGTCCACTCTGTACCTGATAATACAAATTTTCGTGCTGCGTGAGCATAATTCTGAGTTCGAAATACTTTGGCATGTTAATGCGAGGACAAAAACGGTCACACTGTTCATAAATTGATTGCTTATTATAATACCTTTTAGCCGAAAACACCAATAAGTTCTGATATTACCGTTTTGTGATATTATAAATGATATTATACTGACCCTAGTCTAAGGCGTCTTCCATTGTTTACCTCCGAGTTCCCCGAACCTCCGAGTTCCCTGTAACAGGTAATCCTGGGTGCTACAGATCATGACGATTAGTCGCTATATAAGCATTCTGTGGAAAATGCGTAATATGTATGTTATTTGATGACTATCCAGAATGATCATCTGGGTACTGTTCAAACGCTTAGGAGGTCTGGGCAAGTACTTGGAAAGTGGTTTCATTTAGGAAATTCAATAAATAACTTTAGTCTCCTTTATATAGTTGTAGAGGCATCCAATTGAGCACAAGTTCACAGTTTCTTTAATGTGTCATGTGGCATTTTCATATACATTCTGAGTGCAATGCATCTCGCAGACTGTGCACTTTTATTCATTGCAGTGGATGCGAGAGATCTTTATCTCAGTAATGAATAAGGCCTTGCAAGCTGGTGTTATTGGATAAATCATATTATTTCTTCTTTAAGGAAACGAGATTTGATTAAACACCATACACATAGAACTACAAGCTATTTTTTGAATATGCGTGTAGTTGAATGTCTGTCGACATTTGATATTACTGTCAAACGTAAATGGAACTTCGACGTGTATTACTTTTAAGGTATACTCCAGATGCGTTGCGAAATTAACAAAAGCCTATGTATTCGATCATGCCCTTCAGAGCTATCGGCACCGTTGCTCTGCTGCTTCTAAGGATCTCTACTGATAAAGTTAAGAAGAGAAAAGTTCGTTCATAAAATCGTAAAATCGAGGGTCAGCTTTTAGAACACGTAATTTAAGCAACATTTTAAACTGTTGTATTGAGTATATAAGTAAAAGATAGTTTTCTATGTATTAAGCTGCAAGTTTTTGCTATAAACCGAAGTAAGATGGATCTTGACGTTATAAACCAGTGTTGGTTTTGTTGGTATTGCGCATGCGCATCATCGGAACATGTTAAAACATGTTAAGGTCTTTCTGTTTCTAATCAAACTTAATTAATTATGTACCACAGTTTGGTGAACATCGTTCCCCCCTTGACTTAGGTTCCAGCTTTCATATATTTTGTAAATATATACTCGTATTACGCGCCTCAAATAAAAATATTTGTTGGGTCAAGTGGAGGAACATACTTCAAAATTAAAGACATTAATGGTCCCCATTATCATTTTTTTTTTATTTTTGGCCGGAAAAATGACCTTAAAAAGGTTGTTACATTACAGTGATTGAAAGTTGCTAAAATACAGAAATTCTCTTTGGCGCCTAGTTGCCAACTAAATAGGGTCACTGAAAAGGTTAACGTAGCCGAAACCGCGGTATGACCCATCCCCTTTCTCATTAATATGTTCGCTGCTCTAAAGGGTCTCAAGTTTAATTTCATATCCAATGATGTGCATGTAAAATAACAATAAAACCAAAATAGGTTTATGTCGACAACATCCATTATGCTTCGGTTTATAGCAAAAACTTGAAGTCAAATACATTGGAAACTATCGGTACATGTATATTGTTGCCCCATGAACATTAGCAGTGTAAGAAATTCAAAATATTTGGGTAGGTATTAAAGCCAAGAGTCATTTCCACCTGTTGGAATTTGTGAACGTTGCCAAATCCATTTTTCTACACTTCTAGGCTTTTAGGGACTTTTGTCATATTATTTGTAGAAATCCTATACTGAGTACTTCGACTGGACTTATTATCACTTTAGGTTTCCATATTAAATGTACTTTGAACGTTATGTTACGTACATGGAATCCCAGATTTTCTACTTGCATATAAAAGTTTGGGTAAAATGGGTAAAAATATCTTTTTTTACAAATTGAATCTAAACGCGATCACCTTTATTTGTTTGTTTGATTTGTGGTTTACCGTTCCGGTAACATCTATAGCCATGTTGGGACGTTGCCTCCACTTTATGGGACTTCTACCCAACATTAGGATGACATGACACCCAGAATGCGCTTGAAATAAGTAAACAACTAAGGCTTACATGTATGGGTGGTTTGCCTTGAACCACATTTTCTGAACAGACTCAGACCTGAGTGTTAAACCAGTAATCAGATGGTCAATCTGATTTCAATCGCCCTGTAAGTTTCTATATATAATATAGTTTCTATTTTCAATATTTGCATGGCATTGTCTGTTTCCCCAGCTATTAGATACCAACATTATAGCGGGTTATTCTATGTAATCGTATATTACCAATCCCAAAGGGGGAATTTATTTGATGTCCCGCCATTAATTGAAAAGTGCAAGTCCTCTAGGAATATTTAGGAACTTATGATATGAATTATAGGTATTTCTAAAGTTACGCAAGCCACACTACGAAAATATCCACAGAAGGGGATCGGAAGAGACCGAACATCTGCTATTGACCGGAAAATCACGTCACTTGCATTGGAGAAACGGTCACTTGCATAAAAATATTTATACTCTGTACATAAAGAAACGCAAAAGGTATATTTTCTGTCATAACTTGTACAATTTTAAAGATAACTATTTCAAATTTACAGGAAACGAAGAATGACATGTCTCCTACCTGCAGACGGAATTCCATATTTTTTCAAACACGGAAACATTATGTTTTTTGGCGTCTATAAAGAGCACCCATAAATAAAACGTCGCAAGAATTTGTGGTGATCAATACTCTTTTTTACCACTTTAAAAACCTCTTCTGTTCACCTTTTTGCCTTAAAACGATAATTCACCCGTTTCTGATTGCCTTCCATCGGCCGATCGTCATTAGTACAGTTAGCAAGTGACTGATCTTCAGCGGGCAGGACTGGTCTCAAACGTTTGAGACCAGTCCTGCCCGGTCGGCAAAACAACCACGGCTCCTTGATAGGTGGTCACATATTTATGGTTGAACACTTGTGCTGGTGCAAGTAAGTGAGTACAACAAATGACCTCAACATATTTTCGTACAATGTGTGAAAAACAATACATAAACAAAGCTTCGTGCCAATTATATGGAAACTAACGGAAATCGAATAAGGTGGTATAAGCATTGTTCTGGTGGCAATAGTCTGAATGTCCATTTTTATATATGTTTAAAGGCTTTTGTTATAGGCTTTTGTTATAGGTACATGTTTTACTCTTTAAAGCAACTTTTTGGGAACATTGCGATAGCAATTCCCAATATAGATGTATTTACTTTTCCATCAGCAGTTCCTCGCCATTTTCGAATTTATTTATCTCCCATAGGTCAACAAATTATTTCGCTAGCCATGTGATGAGATAAATGCCAATCACCCTCAGTTCTAAAATAATATAATATAAATTTATTTCAAGAGCTCCCTGGTGACTTGTTGTGATACTTAAAGGATGGTGAGAGAAAAAATGTACCGTCAACGGGTTTACTGATTAGTGAAGTTTAGGCCCTTTTCGCTGATTAGGGAAGTTTGAGGGAAAATGCGATATAAAGATTTCAGATGCTTTTAAAATATTATTTTATGATGTTAGCCCTTAAATCAAAATGCTTCCTGATTGGTCACAGTTTTAATGATCACTGGTTTCAAGTGGAGTAAAAGCTGTAAAAAATAATGACGTTTGCAACTAAAATGACTTCCACAGTACGTTTTATGCAATAATTCAGCCATCACAGGTTACGTCAAAACGTGTACATGTATATTACTTGTTCATCTTTACTGTTTTTTTAAATAACATAGACAATGTAAACATTGAAGTTTAAAATATCACACTGGTATAGGCAAACGCATCGGCTAAAGCACAAACGTAGAGGCAAAAGAATTTTAAACGTACAGGCTAAAGAAGAAAATGGCGAAAATGACAGAACATACGCAGGTAGTTGACCATTTTATATCTTTTATCATGTTCCATCCTGATAACTGCTGCTGGCAATAGCGCAACGGACCACTCGAATTAGTCAACTATTCACCTACGATGCTAAATTTGCTTACTGCGCATGCCCAAGAGCAAACATTCGTGTACCGTGGACTTACCCTGCCACGAAATCTAATTATTCTGTATGAAATACTGGATTTCTTAGGTTTCATGCGCTTTTTAGCTGTTTATAGACATGCAAATGATAGATCGGACATCTACGAATACGATTTATGAAAAAAATAAAATTGAAAGCCTCTCGGTGCGAAACCCTACCTGTATTTTTAATACAACGCTAGTGGCTAAATAACTGGATACAACGCAGATGCTAAGACTAGAATATTTTGTGTCAGAAAATAGGATCATCTGCTCACACCAATTGTAAATGTCTCCTGTTAGAGTAGTTTTTACAGTCTATGAAATGAGTCATGTATAGTTTAGAGCTTCATTTATGACATTTAAGAAACTTTTAATGCTCTGCAGCTTGCTGGCCTTCACACCATTCTTCTTCGGTATCTCGTTCCACTTTCGCCTAGTGTGGAGGTATATCGAAACACCGACGAAAGTATCCCGTTTATGCATGCACGTGTCCATCGTTTTTTGTTTCTAGCAGTGAGTACCATTCACTCTTTCAGGTAATTTCAAAATACGGTTCATGGTAATGGGTGGTTGGAAAATCCGATGGTCCGACTTCCATATTAATACTATCACATTTTTCCCTTGCAGCTGAGTGATAACCGGAAAACGGTTCAACAATGAGGCGAAACCCACACTTATGGTTACAGAAACCCAAAGGGTCAAGGCGGTCACGAGTCTCACAAGCTAATACTTTGGGGCGCCTTTCAAAACCCCAGTTCTAAATGCTTGAAGTACGCCCTTCAAAGTGGCCTCAAGTAAACGGACATTCATTGTGCGTGTTCTCATGCTGTCGCAAATACTCCCGGCTTACAAACTGGCATTGCACACCTCACATTCGTATCTAACCTCTGTGTGTTTGGCGTCTTTGTGTTTCCACAGAGAGGCAGGGTACTTATAGCTTTTTTCACATATATCGCATTGGAACATGTTGCCGGGAAATAAAAAAGGTATTGCCATATAACAGGAATGCGAAATAGAAATTAAATCCAACCTCTCACTGAGGCCGCGTTCCCATGGACAGTGTTTCTTTGACGAAGATTCTTTGTCACAGAAACTTTGGCATTGAGTTTGTGTTCACACACAGCAAAGATTACTTATACTACTTAGCTCGCTCACCTTTGTCACAGATATATTTGACAATGAAACTTCGCCACAGAATTGAGTTCACATGAGCATACTTTTCTTCGACAAACCTGTACTTTGTCAAAGAAAAATTGTCCGTGGAAACTAGGCCTCATCATTGTCATTAACCAAAGTGACAATGCTTGTTTAATGTATCATTCAGAAGCTTGAGTATTAAAGTCCGAAAATAACCCAAAAGAGTGGATGGTACTGCGAGAAACAAACGATGGGCATGTACATTCAAAGCATTATAAAAGTTTTCTTAAATGTCATATATGAAGCTATAAACCATGCATGACTCATTTCATAAGCCGTAAAACCTACTCTAACAGGACATTTACAAGTGGTGCGAGCAGATGATCCTATTTTCCGACACAAAATATTAGAGTCTTAGCATCTGCGTTGTATCCAGTTCTTTAGCCACTAGCGTTGTATTAAAAATACAGGTTGGGTTTCGCACCAAGAGGCTTTCAAATTTATTTTTTTCATAAATCGTATTCGTAGATGTCCGATCTATCATTTGCATGTCTATAAACAGCTAAAAAGCGCATGCTACCTAAGAAATCCAGTATTTCATACAGAATAATTAGATTTCGTGGCAGGGTAAGTCCACGGTACACGAATGTTTGCTCTTGGGCATGCGCAGTAAGCAAAGTCAGCATCGTAGGTAAATAGTTGACTAATTCGAGCGGTCCGTTGCGCTATTGCCAGCAGCAGTTATCAGGATGGAACATGATTAAAGATATAAAAAGGTCAACTACCTGCGTATGTTCTGTCATTTTCGCCATTTTCTTCTTTAGCCTGTACGTTTAAAATTCTTTAGCCTCTACGTTTGTGCTTTAGCCAATGCGTTTGCCTATACCAGTGTGAAATATTGATATTTTAAAAGAAACATCGTCAAGCATTTTGTAGTAATTTAATCAGAGTCTTATGGGCGTCTGACTGTTGGCGTCAACGATGCCGCCAGCTGGGTAGATAAACAAGCTATGGTTTCTTATATGAGCCACCGCATGGGAAAACCAACATCCTGCATAGGCGAAAACAAAGGCGCAGATCAGCTTCGAAGTAACCGCGAAGCTGATCAGTGCCTTCGTTTTCGCTACACGGATAGTACAATTCCTCTACTTTCTACATACAAAATTTCCAGCCTCTTGTTGTGGATTTGCGGTGACTCGTAATACCACTAGTTCGCAGTGACGACAAAACGAGTGCGACCAATCCAATACCTCGGTATTGAGAGATAATTACATCCCTCTCGAGAGAAAAACGTCATCGCCAGGGAAATCCGTGCTATCGCTCTCTTCAACCAGAACTGCGGAACCGTGAGGACGTGTTTCTACAATAGTCCAGCGACTGAGCGTACACGTGGTGCTAATATCCTGGTTTGTGTTGAACCTGGTCGGAACCCAAATTGTTGGTTTTCTCACGCACAGGCTCATATTTAAGTTCTACAATGGTCAACACAATTCTCATCGAAACAGTTCGACGTTAACCGTTACGAAAACTGGCCCATGCAATATACAGAGATTTTTGAGCTTTGAAAATTGAACTTTTCAGCTGAAAAATTTTGATATTTTTCTTATTTGTGCTCAAAACATCGATTGTGGGTACACGTTAGAACCGACTCGGTGAGGCGGTTCTAACGAGTACACACAATCTATGTTTTGAAGCAAAAATAAGAAAAGTAGGTATACCCTGCATATCCCAGTTTTGCTATATAAAAGTTGGGTTCAAGGGGGTATACATTACGCGGACATGTTTTCGTGATGAAGTTATTTTGCTGTTTATAATCCAATTAAGTAAACATGTCGTGGCAAAGGTCACTTTGGTTCCGTGTTCCGTTAAATTAACAGGTAAACGGGCCAAAGTTGGTCACGGGGAGGTGACAATCGGGGAGGTGACAATCAACAATGCGCGGATTATAACATTGAAAATTCCCATTACGGTGACCACATTGTTTATTGTCACCTCCCCGTGACCAGCATTGTCCCGTTTTAACTGTTTAGTTAACAGAAGACGGAACCAACATAACCTTTGCCCGACTTTTTACAAAATGGCATTATAAAAGCTGCCTTTTTTCCAAGTGGATTACCACGTGCAAATTTGGCGAAGATCAGTGTGACTATAATGGTACAACAGGAAAACATGTCCATGTAATGTATACCGCCTCATACCCAACACTGGGGTTTACACGTGTATCCCCCTTTTTTTCTTACATGTATTTTTGATCCAAAACATAGATTGTGGGTACTCGCTAGAGCCGCCTTTGGAGCAAAAATATTGAAATATCGAATTTTTTCCAATTGAATTTTCAATTTTTACAGCTGAAAAAAATCTCTACACATATATTCCATGGGCAAGTTTTCGTAATGGCAGTTCCTCATATCGAGTGTATTTACTTTTCCATCAGCATTGCCTTGTCATTTTCCAATTTATTTGTCTCCTATGGGTGAACAATTATCTCGCCAGCCATGTGATGTGATTAATGCCAATCACTTTCGGTTCTTAAATAATATAAATCTATTTCAAGAGCTCCCTAGCGATTATTTGTGATATTGAACCTTTCAATTTGCCGCAGTGGACAGCAAATAGTATACTTTAGCAAACGTTTCGTTTTAGTCTGTCAGACGCATGAAAAAGGTATTTTCTCTGATCGCAATGTTAGAAAGCGAGAATGCAGAATAGCAATGGTGACTGCATGTGGTCTCCACTGAATTTGTTTTATCAATATATAAAGTGAAATTGTACAAGGTGTAGTTGATTTTAACCTCTGGCGCGTCAAAAGCCAGGCTAGTCCACGAAGAAGCACGTGAGAGGAAAATCAAGACGATTTATCACAAGTTTTCGGTAGCACGCATAGTATGTACTTGTACTGTTACCAATCTGAATACCCTTTCACGTGCTACTTCATGGACGCGCCGGTTTATGATTGCGTGTTTACCCATTGTGATAACACGCAATATTCATGTTCCAATGACTTATACGACGTACATGGACGTGATGCGACGCAACATTCTATGATAGACCGTGGAAGCAGGTTACACTTTTATCTACCGTCTATAATGGCGAAGTAACGGAGACGAAGTAATGGACATCTCACCAGAATTAAAAAATCATTACAAATTTGACTATCCACCTAGCTCAAATGGTATAGGATGCGAAATACAAACATCTATGTGGGTATCATGGAAAGTTAGTATGAGGGTTCGAATCCTACTATTTCATTTTTCCGGTTTTTTAAATTCATTTTTACACCGTGTTTTTTTAAGCTCAGTTTAACGCCCCTTTCAAGATTATTTCAGCTCATATGAGACAGGCCAATCAGTAGGTGTACCCCGAGAAAAACCACCTGGCACACCCGCAAGCAGAACTTGGCTTGTCTCACATGTGGCCAATGTGGGGCTAGAACCTACACCAGATACAGCGGCTCGGCCACGGGGGCCGCCCATATACTTTATAATTGTATGGTTTATTCCATGATAATATTTCTTTAAAGTGGGTGTTTCATGATGTAAGAACTGATTGCTCCTAAGCGACTTTGTCAGGCGAGTAGACTTACGTGCTGTCGCAAGTCTGCGTTAAAGAAATTCGCATAGGTGTTACGACCCCTTAAGCGACTGTGTCAGGCGAGTAGACTTACGTGCTTATTTGTGAAGAAAGTATCATCAGCTTATCTTCATCTACTCATCTGTCTTTCACCACGATCGACAAAATACATGATCTCAGACAAACAAAAAAGATGCAAATAAAAACGAAATAAATAAATAAAATAATTATGATAAAGTGGGTTTCGAACCTGCAACACCGACATTTAACCGAAATATTAGGCGTAAATAAAAAATAGCCGTGTTTCCACCAACCCGACCGACTCTGAACTTTTGCGATGACCTTTCTATTGCCATTAAAAATAAATGCTGACCGACCCTCAACATTTAAAGAGGAAAGACGACAATGCTTTAAAAACCAAAAGAATTGCACCAATAACAATTAAACTCACTTTCTCAGGCTTCCTAATTGTTTTACCATCAATAAATGTGTGTTTCTAGAACTTATAGCTGATTTTAACGCGTTTTCACTTTTTATATACATTTTCAACAAGTAAAAAATACATGAAAAATAAAAAGGTTTTCCGACCTATCGACCCTATCCCATCTTCGAGATGTTAGTGGAAACACGACTATTTTTATTTTACGCCTTAGACATGTATTTAGTCTAGCACTATATCACTGTGCCAAGTCGATAACGACAAAAGTCAATGTTAAAAGAACAAAGTAGACAGTACTTGCTATATACAACAATTACCGTTACATTCTTTCAACGCCACTAATATGTTCATTTCCAAGCAATATATTTATCCTTTTTTTTTATTTAAGAGCATCCGCATCGCCGGGAAAAACAACCATATACTTATGTAGATCCGCTGTGCAGTAACCGCTCAGCTGATTAGCGTCTTTATTTTCTTCTTAAATAAACATTTCAGGCTTCTTAATATTTTCTGTGGTTGTATAGTAAAAGTAAAAGTAGGCAATGGTCAGGAAAACGGCGAAATCAGAAAGAACACGACAAAAGTCAATGTTAAAAGAAAAACGTAGACAGTACTTGCTATATACAACAATTACCGTTACATTCTTTCAACGTCACTAATATGTTCATTTCCAAGCAATATATTTATCTTCTTTTTTTTATTTAAGAGCATCCGCATCGCCGGGAAAAACAACCATATACTTATGTAGATCCGCTGTGCAGTAACCGCTCAGCTGATTAGCGTCTTTATTTTCTTCTTAAATAAACATTTCAGGCTTCTTAATATTTTCTGTGGTTGTATAGTAAAAGTAAAAGTAGGCAATGATCAGGAAAACGGCGAAATCAGAAAGAAATTTCAACTCCAAATACTAAGGTGGGAAAAAAACTAAATTAACAATCAGATCCTTATACTAAGAAAACATAATACTTAACAAATTTCCCAACGCACCTAGTAATATTGTGTTAAATATTTTTAAAACGAAATTACTGTTAGTATTCAAATTCTCTGCATGATGAAAATAACCATTTTCGAACAGAATGCTGAAATTTTATCGCAATCGGTGATTTCTGTCAAAAATAATCGAACTTTTGGAAACCGTACCCTTCATTCGAAAAATCCAAAGCACGCCGGTGAAAATCACAAAATAAGTCCAAAATCACGATCTGTTCAATAATGTTATTGAATCTGAGTAAAAAGTACAACTCCCCTTAACATAAAAGTCAGTTTTGTATAAAAAAAAAAAAAAAAAAAAAAGCGTCTCAAAAAGACTTGTAAATAAAAATTGATTTCTTAAGGAGATCGTTTTATCTTACACAGCCAGTACCTGGTGGATACTCGAACCCCATTAGCTCTTACTTGCGCTAAAAACGATTTCGCATTGATAGAATGTGGCCCGGTTACAATTTTAATACTGTTATCCTACTGAGCAACGCAGGTTTACCACTTGCATGTGAATTATTGTTAAGTGCGACAACGTCTTGGGACGACAGACAGAGGTAAAGGTGACCGAAAATGTCAGCATAAAAGAGACGGTCGACGCCCAAACTAGATGTACCATGATATCATGCGACTTGTTAGAGTAAAGAGGTGAAAATAAAACACCATTGTTCCATTGATTGTAAACGTATTTTAAACGTATCTACGCTAAACGAGCTACCCTCTCTACTTAGCCGGTCGCTCGAGCGAATTTTTCGTCTTTTTTGTGCCTCTCACTCGACGAACATCAAGCTGTCTAATTCTATTCAAAGATTTCCAAAATACATACACCATGATCAGCAGGTGCAGAAAAACTGTTTTTGCATGATCCTCTTATGACGTGGTCACGTGATTAAATTTATTTAAAATTATCCAGTCGTTATGCGCAAATATTTTTCAAGGAATAGTATGCAAAATTTGAAAGTAAAATCTTTAATGGAACGAAAGTTATTCAGTTTTTGAAACTGATGCGTTGGTATTTTTGCCAAGTGTACTGTAAGCCGAATGGGCAGCCATTTTCCCAATAGGTGTCCACTTAGTTACCTAAACATTATTAAACATGTGAAAACATACATAAGGTGCTAACAGCACAAAATTCAACATCAAGACATAAAACAATATGAACCACCACAGAAGTATCGCCTTCGAACGATCAGTAATATAAAATTACTGGCAGGCTGAAATCGATTTTACACGACCATAACCCCACCCTTAGCTTCAGCAGTGGTTCACAACATTGTTCTGTCCTCGTGGTGAATCTCTAACAAGTCAAGGACAAACACATAAATCAGGATTACCACCATGATGAATAAATAACGAGGACTCACAGATTCACTAAGCTGCCGACGATGGAGATCCCTGGGCGCCCAATAACTTACTGCAAATTCGGATCAAAAGAAAAACACCAGTTGAACCCCGGTGAGCCAAGCAAGAGGCAAGAAGCTCCAGCCCAAACCAACTAAAATATATATGTCAGACATAGTCGGAAACAGATATTGTTGGGTTTTTCATGCGAATGCTAATAATGTAAATGCGCTTTTGGCAACAGCATAAATTCCCAATCTATTTTAAGGCAGATGCATGTTTTGATATAATATATTGTGAATAAAAGGTTAGGGAAATGAACGCATTCTTGTATATGTGCTCATAGCTAGTGACGTAGGCCTGAAACAACACATCGATATAATATGTCCGTACAACCAGTTCAAAAGAAACATAGGTTGTACACCAACCAGCACATGGGAAGCCGTACAATGGACCAATCAACACCATGAATAGTCAAAAACTGAAAATTATTTAGTTCCCATAAGCAACATCTCCAGATCAGTACACATTGATGATGAAGTCATTGTCAGATGGATCGATCTTCTTATTACGTCTAGACGTGGCTTGCGTTGTTGTTTAACAAGAAAAATGTAGAATACATGTTACTCTGTCATGTCATATGGACATCAATTCATTTTTAAAAGAGTCTAACATTAACGAAATTCCAATTTTCTTAACGACTCAAGACTTTATTATATGAACGCATGCAATGTATGCAATCAGATTTCCAGATCATAAAATTTAAAATACTCTATTGTTTTGATCGCGTGCGAAAGGATGTGCATTTTTCTAAAATGGTCTATATAGTCCTTACTTGCCCGCATGGTGTCTGGATTGGGGTTTATAATTAATTGTATAAAGCGTTATATACATTATGACTTCGTATAGAAGCAGACTCGAGATCTCTGTTAGGCCTTCGATTAGCTCGCGATGATCATACGATGCCAATTAAGTTTTGCATTTTCGTACGGTCTCCGCAGGGTGACCCTACGATGTCCCTACGATTCTATGGCTTCCTACAATCTCCCTAGCCTCTATGATTTTGTAATAGTTTGGTCTTTTACAAATTTCAAAAAATCGTAAGACCGAAGCCCGTAGACACGTCGTGCAGGCGCGGTACGGAGGCCCTGCGACGATCGTGCGGTCACCGCACGATTTTTTATGATAATTTGGGGGACAAAAATCGTACAGCGATCGTAGGGAGACCGCACAGGCTCAGCCAGAAATCGTAGGCACTCCTCACGGACATTGCTTGGGCTCCGTACGATTTCCACTTAACGTGTGCGGTTACCCTACGATTTCCCAACCATTTCCGTACTGTTCTGACTCAGAACGTCGACGAAAGCTAGAGCAATTAATTGTGCGTTGCCCGTATGAATCAGTATGAACACAAACGTCGTAGGTAGCCCACGATCACCTACGATGTCTAAAAAAGCGTAGGGAAAAAAAAAGGCAGACAGAAAAAACGCACGTTGGTCGGCGCAATTGTAATCTAGGCATTACAATTGGCCTACGATTAGCTTGCGATGATCGTACAATGCCAATGTTTGCATTTTCGTAAGGTCTCCGCAGGGTGACCCTACGATGTCCCTACGATTCTACGGCTTCCTACGATCTCTGTAGCCTCTACGATTTGTAATAGTCTGCTCTTTACATTTTTTTTTAAAAATTGTTAACACCGTCGTGCGGGTACCTACCTTACGGAGACCTTGCGATGATCTTAGGGAGGCCGCAAGGGCTTAGTCAGAAATCGTAGGGGCTCCTCACGGACATCGCACGGACTCCGTACGATTACCACTTAATGTGTGCGGATGCCCTACAATTTCCGTACGATTTCCGTACGGTTTTGACTCAGAACGTCGATAAAAGCCAGAGCAATAAATCGTACGATGCCCGTATGAAACCTAAGCATAACTGATTCAAGAATGGTGTATGCATGTGTGTGATCCATTTCATTTACCTTACTTAACCAAGAACAAAATTAGCATTCCTATAAAAACATCGTGTTTTTTTTTTCATATATATTGTTATTTTCATCTTGGATTAATATGTTTTCATTGTTCTTTTGTTTAGCATACAACACCCTGGAGAGTTTAACTAATGATGGTATACCAAAGAGGTTCAATAGAAGTGAGTGGTTTCCTCGCATGCTTTCTGCATTTGAACAAAGGGTATTAAACCACCATGTGTTTGTTAAAGTGCATGGCATATGGCCAATATCTAACTTATCTCAAGAGTGTCGTAGATGTAGGAGGCATATTGCAGTGATTTTATAGAGAATTTCAACTGAAACCAGAAATGATAGTCAATAACAGTGCTGGACGGTCAATGTTTGTTATTTGGTTTGAATTATTTCGTTCTAAAGTTGCTGTTTGCCCAGGCTAGCTGGCCCATTCCCAAACCAACAATCTGTAAATGCGAAAACAAAGCCGCAAATCAGCTTTGCAGTAACTGCAAAGCTGACCGGCGCCTTTGTTTTCACTACACGGATAGTATGATTCCACTGCATTCTAAATCCAAAATTTCAAGCATCTAGCCATCTCCTTTGCTTGAACAGCTCGGATTATGTCAGGCCAGATAAAAAACCACATTGTTGGCTTTGGCTTTCTCCTGTCGTGACTCATATGGTGTTTGCTCAGTCGCTCATTATCTCTTCGTGTAATTTATTTATTTTCATCATCCAATTTAACTCTAATTAAACTAAAATAACTACGATAACTACGATCCGAATCATGAAAAATGTCCTTTTCTAAGTGCAAAACCAAAATACGTGGATGCTGTGCAACTCAGTGACCAGATTTCTCTTTGTTTACATACTATGTACATGAAGCTGGTATACATGTAGTTGGGTGCCTGCTTCATAAAAGGTCAAGTCTCTGACAGTCTTAATATTACGAAAACTTGCCCAAGCAATAAACAGAGATTTTTATAGCTTTAAAAATTGAAATTTTCAGCTGAAAAAAAAAAAATGATATTTTTCTTATTTTTGCTCAAAACATAGATTGTGGGCGAGGCGGTTCAAACGAGTACCCACAATCTATGTTTTGGAGCAAAAATAAGAAAAATAGGTATACCCCTCCGTACCCCAGATTTGCTACATAAAAGTGGGGTTTAAGGGGGTATACTTTTCACGGACATGTTTTCCTGATGATGATAAAAGGTCAAATCTCTGACAGTCGTATATGAGCCACCTCATGGGAAAACCAACAATGTGGTTTCCGAACAGGTCCGACACAAACCGGCCTGTGCAAGCACAGAAGCAGGCTAGAAGCTTGAAATTTTGGATTTAAGTAGAAGAGGAATTGTACTATCCGAGTAGCGAAAACAAAGGCGCTGATCAGCTTCGAGGTTACCGCGAAGCTGATCTGCGTCTTTGTTTTCGCCTATGCAGATTGTTGGTTTTCCCATGAGGCGGCTCATATGTATAATCTGGCTGGAAACTCCGATGACAAGGTTTTCGCACATTGCGGCTAGAATCTATTTGTAAATGAGGACGAAGAGGCGGCATGACTTCGATTAAAATCATGAGATCACGGTGCCAACGCGATAAGAATATAATTGCAATCAAATAATACAGCGTTTGGTATGAAGGAATACAAATCTTACATGTAAAAAAGAGGGTTATCAAATTCAAATGTGTAGATCTGCTTGTGCAGCAATGACCATATCTGTTGAACGGTATTGGTTTTGATGTGCACGGGCTAATGTTTCGTTTTGAACAAATATAGCGCTAATTGGACAAGTAATTGATCTTGTTTGGAATCACTTATTGTTCAACAAATTCTAAATATTTTAATTCTTCAAAATAATCTCACAATTGACATTCAGTTAAGAAATCCGATATACCCCTTAACGTTCTGTAACGCAGTATAATTTATTCGCTATTTTCCCGTCGCTTATGGTGGTCGTTTGGACATTACTTTACTTTTTTCAGATTCTACAATGGCTTTAGTGGTAACCGTACTCATTTGGCTAACCCTGCTGGTACTGCTGTATTACCAAAATCTAATTTACATACCTTTAAGGACTCGTCAAACTTGAAAGTCCCTTGACGTAGACTTGCGTGTTTATTACTGCAGCTGGTGTTGTGCTGTGTGGCGGCTATGAAAAGTCTCCCCGTACATCATCCATAGTGCAGGTTATATTTTCTTTTTGCTCCTTTGAGATCAGCGAGGATATTCTGATAAATAAAAAAAAAATATATTATCGGTTAAGATTCTTTTTCTAACCAATGTTTAATATATTTGGTCCCATTTAGATAATACTAGTCTTTGTATCGACTACCCCGTTGTAAGTTGCAAAAATTTAGTAGTTCTCTTTGGCTCCATGTTGCCAAATCTAAAGGATTACTGACGAGACTTTAATAGTCGAAACCGCGGTATGGCCCATCCCATTTCTCATTTATGTGATCACTGCTCTTAAAAGATCTCAGTTTTATTTTTGTTTATTAGAAAAAGTAATTATTTATTGTTTGGTTTATTGGTTTACGCCCCTTTCAACAGCTAACGTCGCGACATGACCGTAGCTGTTGACTGCGACGTAAAGCAATAAATCCAACAAACCAAAACAATTTTTCGCAATTAAACGCAAGTCTGCGTCGAGAGATTTGTGCTAAAATTGCTTCCACAATCCGAAATGGTTCTCTCTTTCTGTGACACATCTACGTTAAATATCAGTGTCTTTGTCAGGCAGCCAGGTTGTTCAATTACAAGTCTCTTATCAGATTTGATTGATACAGCGCGGTGGCGTAGTGGTAGAATATGTACGATCAGGAGAAAGAGGTCCTGGGTTCGATTCCTACCTCCGCTGTGTAGTGTTCTTGACAACAAGGACACTTTAAGCTTCCCAAAGTGGTGGTTAATATCCAGGAAGCGGTGACTCTGTCCTGACATGTCCAAAAATGTTGACTTGAACGTAAAGCAATCAAAACTCCAAATTATCAGTGTTAAGCAAATAGCATTGAATATACAAGAAAATAATTTATTAGAGACAGGCCGCTACCATTGTAGTGAGCACACACGAAACTGTTCCCAGCCGGTACGTCTGTTGTGGTTCTATTCTCTATTTGTGTGCTTTATAAGACATCTGAAATTGAAATTGAATTAACAAACTTTCATTTCATTTTTGCTCCTTGGAAATATACTACTAAGCCTATTATTTTGAAAGCGTTAAGCGCATTGGGTGCTAATGAGAATGAATACGGTATTTTAATTCGTTGCACAGGTCATTCGCATGGTTTATGCATTAGGCATTTAAATACTTCCACCCCCACACTTAAAAGTAAATTCATCAAGAAGAATTTCTTCTCTAACTTGATCATTTAACTCTCAATAGTCATAACTTATTCTAAGCATATAACAAAGACATTTGAGCCGCCTCATGGGAAAACCAACAATCTGCCTAGGCGAAAACAAAGGCGCAGATCAGCTTCGCAGTAACTGCGAAGCTGATCAGCGCCTTTGTTTTCGCTACACGGACAGTACAATTCCTCTACTTTCTACATCCAAATTCTCCAGCCTCTAGCCATATTCAGTGCTTGTACAGCCCGGTTTGTGTCGGACCTGTTCGGAAACCACATTGTTGGTTTTCCCACGAGGCGGCTCAATTTTCAGGATCTTCGTTGCGGTCCCGACAAAACAGCACTACCTTCATCAAAACGTAAGCCCTTGTAAAATTGACTTTTGAGCAGGGACCCGAATTAAGACCAGACTATATATACGCTCCACGTAGACAGACTCGACCATAACCAAGAAGGACAAAGGCGGGTCTATTATAGGTGCAACTTGTTTTTGTTGCCATGCTGTCGCTGCGGGTGTATTATGTGAGCCGCTACGCGAGAAAACCAGTCTTCGGGGTTTTCGAATAGGTCCGACACAAACCGAGCTGTACAAGCATATAAGATGGCTAGAAGCTAGAAATTTTAGATTTAGAAACAAGAGGTATTGCACTATTCGGGTAGCGAAAGTAACGGCACTGATCAGATTCACAGGTACTGCGAAGCTGATCTTCGCCATTGTTTTCGTATATGCAAAATGTTGGTATTCACATGACGCAGATATTCTATTTTGAAATTCAATTTATTGTATACCCTGGAGAGAACAGAGCCGCATCGTGAGAAAACCGGATTTTTGCCTGTGCGAAAACAAAGGCGCAGATCAGCTTCGTAGCAACTGCGAAGCTGATCATCGCCTTTGTTTTCGCTACAGGGATAGTACAATTTCTCTTCTTTCTAAATCCGAAATTTCAAGCTTCTAGCCAAGTTCTGTGCTTGTACAGGCCGGTTCGTGTTGGATCTGGTCGGAAACATCGAAGACAGGTTTTTCTCGCGTCGCGGCTCAACAGGGCTTGTAGTAAACAAATGCGAAATTTCGTAAAGGTTAATCGCTGTCGTATTGAGTATTACGTTCATGACAAAAGAGAGAAAGACAAAATTTTACGAAAAAAGCCCATGTGATACATAGAATTTTCCTAAGTTGTTTCATTTGAAAATATTTGCTATTTTAGTTATTGTTAACTCAATGCATAGGTTGGGGGTACCCACATTCTATGTTTTTGGACCCACCATCTATGTTTTAGGTAAAACAAACAAACAAACAAATATATGATATCATATCATTAATCAGTATCATATGAGCCACCGCATGGGAAAACCAACAATCTGCATAGGCGAAAACAAAGGCGCAGATCAGCTTCGCAGTTTTCGCTACACGGATAGTACAATTTCTCTTCTTTCTAAATCCAAAAATCCCAGCCTCTTACCATCCTCTGTGACTGTACAGCTCGGTTTGTGTCAGACCAGGAGGAACCCAAATTGTTGTTTTCTCACGAACAGGCTGATATATGATATTAAAGCCATTGTGAAACAATATATTGTTGGTGATGCCTGGAGTTCATTTGACGTCTGTATTCGCATTTACATGTAAATGGCTGAATTTGCTAGTGTAGTCACTGTCGAGTTTTACTGTGGTTCCAGGTACAAAAATTCTGGTTTCTTATAATTGTGTCAGTTTTTACAATGCATTGTATATCACAAACAAGCCATCAAAAGGTCACAGTGCATGCTTTTTGCTGATATGCTGCATGGTTATTTCAGAAGTTGGTACCGGTTTATAGGCTAAGGCCAAAAATAAAAAAAAATATGTTTGTTTGCCATCTCCCTACCAACTCACCAAAACGGTGCCTACTCAAAAACTTATTATTGCTCTTTCTAATTTTTCGTTCTTTCTTTATCTTTCTTTCTTTCTTTCTTTCTTTCTTTCTTTCTTTCTTTCTCAAAAGAAAAATTGTTATGGTGAGGAATTAATCAAATATTAATTGTTCCCCTGAAAATTAATCTGTATTTTTACTTTTACCATGACCGACCTAACCAATTGACTGCTCTATTCTTATGCTCAAGCACTACAAACATGAAATGCAACTGTAACTTACATCTTTAACCAAAATTACGCACAAAACAGTTTTAAAGCGCCTACCTATCTACCCAACTTTTCTAGACTGGGTAGGGAGAGGGCAAACCGAAATAATTTTAAATGTAGCTTAAACTATGCCCACAAGCGTTATAAGAGAATCACTTCTATCAGTTTCAAGGAAAACCCACATAAGCATGACGTCCTCTTTGTGGGACATAGGCAAATGGTATGACACACGATGTGATAGCACAGAGCGCGACGTCCCATCTGGGGCTATGCTATTTGCTTGAATTTTAACGAAAAATGAAATGGAAATTTTAACCGCCTCCGGAGGCCCGAGAAATGAAAGTGGGCTCACCCAAATGATAATGGCGGGTAATTTCATTAGTCACAAATGGGTTTATGGATAATATAATTTGTAATTGCTACATTTTCTCATATTCATCTTCTCATGTTCTTTTTATATGAAACCAAATCAAATTATTGTACTCACAGTCGTGCATATTGCAAATCAAAAGTAGATTAATAGGTTTTTGTTTATATTCATGAGAAAATCTGCGTAGGCATGTTAGGCGTAAGAAAAAAAAGAAGAATTTTGAAGCTTCTGATTGTCAACATTAGGAAACAATAGTTAAAGTCGCAATTCACATCTTGTGAAGTATTTGGACTTCATTGGTTTTCATGATAATGTGTTCAGTCCAAGTGACCTTGTCATCAGACTTGACTTCTAACATGAAACTGTACCACTACGCAAATTCTAGGACGCAAATTTACGGTAACATGCCGGATATTGCTGCGAGTGTAGACGAAAACCTGAAAATTTGACGTCAATAAAGATCAAATTTAGCCTTCATTACTATCTCGGTAATTGATAAAAGATGACATTTTAGATAGAATTTCATCAGAAAAAAGACACGCACAAATAGCATTAACTATTTTTCAGAGTCTATTGAATCATGGATTGTATACTATCACGTCAATGAAAAATGAGAACAACCGCTTTGTTATTGTTTTTCGTATTTATGCTATCGATACTTTGAGCAATGTAGACCAGACTTCACATCTGGAAAACATGTCTATGAGCAGTTTACCCGCTTCAACCCACCTCTATAAAGTAAAACTGGGGTAAACAGTGGTAAACCTACATTTTTATTTTTTAACCAAACATATATTGTACCGCCTCGGTGCCCACAATCAATGCTTTGAGCAAAATATTAAAACTATCATATTTTTTTCAAATGAAATTATCAATCTTTACAGCTGAAAAAAATCTGTGTGTATTGCATGTGCAAGTTTTCGTAACAACTGATAACCCAACTGAAGCTGGTGAAAGCGAAAGTGGAGCTAAAATCAACTACGTTTGCTGAATTCTTAAGTCAGGTTTATAAAATAAAATGTATGAGTTAAAGCAAATCCCTTTAGCTTAAGGGCAATTTACTGATGAACAATTGCGTCAAATGTTCGTTTAACTGAGCAGCATGACCAAAGTCAAATTTCAGGAAATCATTGTTCGGCGTGCCTGAGCATAGACTATTGTCACAAATATATCCTCAGATCAACTACTTTAGGTTAAACATTAAAATTTAAAACGACACGTTATTTTTGTGATTAAGTATAGTTAACATTAACAAGGAACTGACTGTTGCTCTTTCCATTACGAAAAGGCGCCCATGCAATATACAGAAAATTTTTTGGATGTAAAAATGAAAATATTCACTGGAAAATTTTTGACATTTTTTTTTCTTATTTTTGCTCAAAACATAGATTGTGGATGCACGTTATAACCGCCCCGCCGACAATCAATGTTTTGGATCAAAAACAATGGTCCTGTAAACGCTCACCTGATCTAGACAGATTTACTTGCATATAAATAAGAACAAAGAGCCAATGGGTGAGTTTGAAGGTTTTCTTGTAGTAGTAAGTCTATGGAAACTATCGACCCCCAGGGCGTGGCCAAATTTTACCCAAGGGGCATGACTGGCACAATTTATGTTGAGGACTATTAGCCGTTGCCACACACCAAATATCAAAGTTGTGGGCCTTGTGATTTCAGTGAAGAAGAGTTTTGATTTTTTCCATTAAAACGTATGTGTTGCCATGGCAACCACAGTTCCAGTTCGATCTGCCAAAAACAATATGCAACCAGTGATGCTATGTGTGTAATTTGACTAAGATCCACCAACTGGCTTTGGAGATATAGAATTTTGAATGGGCTCCTATAGTAAGTCTATGGAGACTATCGACCCCCGAGGCAATACCCCAGGGGCATGATTGGCACAACTTTTAATGGGGACTACCAAACATTGCTACATACAAAATATAAAAGCTCTGGGCCTTGTGGTTTCAGAGAAAAAGATTTTTTCTAGTTTTTCCCTTGTAAGTCTAAGGAGAGTATCGACCCTCGGTGTGTGGCCAAATTTAACTCCACGGGCATGGCTGGCACAATCTATGTAGAGGACATTAGCAATTGCCATATACCAAATATCAAAGCTATGGGTCTTTTGGTTTCAGAGAAGAAGATTTTTTTTCTATTAAAACATATATGTTGCCATGGCAACCATAGTTCCATTCCAATCTCCCCAAAAACAATATGCAACCTTTCCTACTGCCCAGTGATGCTGTGTGTGTAATTTGATCAAGATCCACTTACTGGCGTTGAATTTTGAATGGGTTCCTATAGTCTGTGGATACTATTTGACCCCCGGGGCGTGGCCAAATTTGACCCTAGGGGCATGATTGGCACAATTTATAATAAGAATTTACAAACATTGCTACATACAAAATATAGAAGCTCTGGGCCTTGTGGTTTTAGAGAAGAAGTTTTTTTTTTTTTAGTTTTTTTTCCATTGTAACTCTGTGGCGACTATCGATCCCCGGGACGTGGCCAAATTTGGCCCCAGGGGCATGGCTGGCATAATTTACACGGAGGACCATTAGCCATTGCCACATACCAAATATCAAAGCTATGGGCTTTATGGTTGCAGAGAAGAAGATTTTTTTTCCATTAAAACATGTATGTTGCCATGGCAACCAAAGTTCCAGTCCGATCTGTCCAAAAACAATGTGCAACCTTTTCCACTGCCCAGTGATGCTGCGTGTATAATTTGATCAAGATCCGCCGACTAGCTTTGGAGATATTGATATTTGAATGTTTCCCCATAATAATTTTATGGAGACTATCGACGTGGCCAAATTTGACCCCAGGGCCATGATTGGCATAATTTATGATGGGGACTACCAAACATTGATAAATACAAAACATACAAGCTCTGGGCCTTCTGGTTTCAGAGAAGAAGATTTTTTTTTATTTTCTTTCCATTAAAACAAAATATTCTTCTTTGAAATAGTGGACGGACGGACGCCGGACGCCGGATGCCTCCTATAAGCTCACCTGTGAGCCTTCGGCTCAGGTGAGCTAATAAGAAAAAGAGGTATGCCCCTGTTAACCCCAGTTTTTCTTTTATATAAAATTGTTGTATAATGGGGTATATATTACACGGGCGTGTTTTCCTGCCGTTTCACTATGGAATTTCAGCGTTACTTGTCACCTCTGTATTGGCTGATGCTAGCCAAATGGCTACTTTGTTGGGAAAGAGCTAGTCATCTTGCTCTTCTCGTGTGTTGTAACATGCCTGTGATGTCCTGTACTGTACCTTCTTTCCCGCCTGATGTCTGGGTTGAAATTATAAATTTAGGTGAATCACTCCCTGTGTCTCTATTCCTACTTCTCACACTAAAAACCCAACTATGTGAGTGTGAGACGACCAAGCTTAAAATATGTACTGGTGTGAAAAGAACATACAGTAAACCGACTTAACAGCTATGTCTGTAAAGGTGGTCAGTCAGTTCTTGATATTACGGTTGTCCTTAATGAAACAGCGGGTACTGCAATTTTTATCATAGGTCATGGCCTGTCTTAACTAACCTACAGCTAGTTGTCCAGTAGCAAGTTCGATCATAATGATCACACTGAATAAACTGAATTTCGAGTAAGCTTTGTTCTTTCAATATGCCTTCAAACAATGTGCCCCCATCTTAGATTGAAAAGAATAAAGGCAATTACACTTTTTGTTGCAGTTGTATTAATGAGCCGCGACGTGAAAAGCCCAGTGTTCGGGGTTTCCGACCAGGTCTGACACAACCGCCCTGTGCAGCTTAAATATTTTGACTTAGCAAAAAGAGAATTGTACTATCCGTGTAGCGAAAACAAAGGCGCTGATCAGCTGTACAATTACTGCACAGCTGATCTTCGCCTTTGTTTTCGTTGAGGAAAAAGTCATGATGCGGCACATTTGTCTAAAACAATTGATGTAGTTTCACGTTGCGCATTGCTGCTTAGATCACTCTGAGACTCTTTGATTCAAATGTCGTGTCATGAGAAGCATGTTTCATTAACGAGCTAGAACAGGAAAAGGCGCAATCAGAAAGAAACTGGGGTGTAAAGAGGTATATACACGTGTTCTTATTTTTGATCCAAAAAGGTAAAAGTATGCAATGATCAGAAAATGGCGCAATCAGAAAGAAATTTCCACTCCAAAGCATGTTAAAAATATTATTTGTTTCTAACGGAAACTTCGTTTTTATAGCTAAAATTGTTTGTATATTGCATGGACTGGTTCTGGTTCACTTTCGATACTCTCATCCTTGCCAGCAAGTACGTCTGAGAACCCGTCTAAGAATTTGGACACTCTAAAATCACCCTGTATACCGAATTTATTACGGCATAGACTTATGCAACATTTCACGAAGGTACGGTTAAGTTGATGATTATTTTTAATGTTACAGACATTAATGCGAGGATGAGGGTCGTGAGTTTGCGGGAAAACAAAGTAAGGATGCCTCCAGTTTTGCCATTAGTAGTTTGTTAAAGAACCTTACCTTGTGTCAGAAATTATACAGACGGACTGCTGAGAAGAATTTTTGCGGCGGACTATCGCATTTGTAACAATAATTGGTGCTCGGAGGTTAGGTCAATCATGAGCAGACTAGATCTGGATGAGTACTTTGAACACAAGCTGATAGTGGATTTTGATAGTGTTGATAGTGTCATACTTAAAACTACCTCTTTTTATTCATCAAACTGGTCTAACAATGTAGCAACGGTACCAAAACTTAGATCCTATATCACGTTTAAATCAGAGTTCAAGACTGAAAATTATTTATTAATTAATCTTAGCAGAAAGGAACGAAACCTGATGGCTCAGTTGCGTTGTGGTATCCTGCCATTAAGGATAGAAACTGGTAGATATACAAGGAAATCGCCTGATCAACGTCTTTGTAAACTATGTGATGACGCCGCAATAGAAGATGAAAAGCGTTTTGTTCTAAATTGTTCTTTTTATCATGACATTAGAAATCAGTTCTTACATTCCATGAATCTGCCTACCGATTGGAACGCACTCAGTGAAACAGAGAGACTAACATTACTTTTAAATGTACAATCTAGGAAAACCGCAAAATACTTGGTTAAAGCATACTATTTAAGAAGAAACTATATCTATTCAACTAGATAATTTATATATATCATGTTACCATCAATTCTGTGTATGTATATATACTTCAGTAGTAGTAGTACCTGTGAATATATGTTGCATTTATGATTTAAAAGTGACTTATAGACCCATAGGGTCGGGTGTTCATTGTTATAATCTTGTAAAAATTGTTGTATACTATAACACATGTCACTATAATAAACGATTTACTTACTTACTTACTTATATCTTTTATTGAGTGAATATGCAACCAGGAACACTAAAATTGATTACGTTTGCTAATTATTCGAATCCTTCATCATCGTCCAGAATCATTCCTTGTTTCATACCACCAAAAGACAATACTGAACTCAAGTCAGCTTTTGCACAATATGATGTTAACACATCTAGGATTGGATCGCTTGGGAAGCAACGTACGTCAAAGAGTTTATTGCCTAGATGCAACCTACGTCCAAGAGTTGTTTTTGAAAATAATTCTACCTACGGCGGATCTTTGGGCCAAAAATGATATTTCTGACACTTTCACAGCATGGGAAATCCTGCGAACTTTAAAGAATAAAGTGAGCGGGGCTAAGCAATTTTTGCATGTGTTTCTTGTACACGTCTTCCACAACTTGTATTCGTCTTCCACAAGATTTCAAAACTTTTTGTTTGGTTTGGCAATGACTTGAAACGCCCCAATCAACAATTGTTCAGTCATTTCGGACAGAGCCACCGCTACCTAGTCGTTTATCAGTACCCTGGGGGAAATTAAGTGTTTTTTTTTTTCTCAAGCCTTACTTTAGTGGGTCGGGCGTCAGACTCTATGATGGCCCCGACATAAAGCTATTCATTTTAGTTGGTTGGGGCCGGAGCATCTCGTCTGTTGCTTGGCCCACCGGGGTTTAAACTGGTGTTTTGCTTTCGCTCCGGTTTCAGTAAGTTATTCTTCGCCCAGGGATCTCCATCGTCGGGTAGCTTACTCAATCTGTTGTGTCCTCGTTTTTGATTCATCAGGGTGATTATCATGATTTATTCGTTTGTCCTTGATGATTCATTGACTAGTTAGAGATTCACCACGACGACCGAACAACTAACTAAATGTTGTGAACCACTGCAGAAGATGAGGGTGAGGTTAGGGCCCTGTAAAATCGGTTTAAGCCCCCCGGTAATTTTATATAACTGATCGTTCCAAGGCGATACTTCTGTTGTGGTTCTAATTGTTTTGTGTTTTGGAGTCGATTTTTGTGCTGCTTGAGCCCAATGTACGTTTTCATATTTTAGCTCAGTTCAGGTAACTGAGTGGCCGCCTACTGGAGAATAGCTGCTCACTCGGCTTTCTGTATGTTTTCTTGGTATGAGTACCTAAGTGTCATTTTAGTTTTTTCCCACCCCTCGGTTTATGGAGTGGGAATTTCTTTCTGACTGCGCCATTTCCTGATCATTGCCTACTTGTACCTTACTTCACGGCGAAGATAGGTATCAAACCCTGGACCTCTCGCTCTGGCCATCTGTATGTACTCTACCACTACGCCATCGCGCTCCCCACTTCCCAAAAACCTACTTATTAATTTTCCATCAAATGGTTGTCTGTTAGCCCTTACAACGCAGTATGCATGACTGTTTTCGTTTAAAATATTGACGTTATTCTTGTTGTAAGCTTGAAGCGGTTTACACGCGTATTTAAAACATTCGACAAAAGTTACGTATGTATTGGGTGCATTGATTTGTCAATACGTCTGCATGTGTGTCACTGTTAGCATCAGCAACTGGACAACTGGGCGTTTTTTTTATATGTTTAAATTGCTTATATGGAACCGTTTGCGTTTCAAGTGGTAATAAAATAGCTGAATTCGTGCAAAAGTACACAAATTATGTATCAGATTTTTAGAAATTTTTCAGAAAATTCGAACATGTTTGATTCATTTTTTTTTTTTTTTTTTTTTTTTTTTTTTTTTTTTTTTTTTTTCTCAAATATGTGACCTTTTTGCGTTTTGAATGTATATTGACGGAAAACGTCAATGTGTAAAGTGTTACATATATATTGTTTCATATTTTTGTGAAAACTGTGTATATCCAGGTGAATGTGCGAAGTATTTCGCAGGTATAACTTCCACATTATTACCAATATCCGCTTATATGTATATCGACAACATGACCATAATTTCGGTGAAAAATATGATTATCGCTTGGCCCACCGGGGTTCAACTGGTATTTTTTCTTTTGCTCCGGATTTTCAGTAAGTTATTTGGCGCCCAGGGATCTCCATCATCGGGCAGCTTACTGAATCTGTGAGTCCTCGTTTTTGATTCATCATGGTGGTTTCCATGATTTATTTGTCCTTAATGACTCTTTGACTAGTTAGAGATTCACAACGAGGACCGAACAACTAACGCAATGTTGTGAACCACTGCAGAAGCTGAGGGTGATGTTATGGCAATATAAAATCGATTTTAAAAGCCCGCTAGTAATTTTATATAATACTGGTCGATCCAAGGCGGTACTTCTGTGGTGGTTCGTATTGGTTTATGTCTTGGTGTTGAATTTTTGTGCTGTTTGCGCATTATGTACGTTAACATATTTTTGATTAAGTTTAGGTAACTGAGTGGCCACCTACTGGAAAAATAGCTGCTCACTCGGCTTACGATTTGAGTAGTAATGGGCGTCACTGGCGCCCATTACTTCTGATATGTTATCCTAGTATAAGTACCTGATTGTTTATTTTATTTATTTTTTATTTATTTTTATTTATTTATTTTTTTTTTTTCACCTCGATTTTTGGAGTGGGAATTTTTTTCTGATTGCGACATTTCCTGATCATTGCCTACTTTTACCTTTATTGAGAAAAACATGTGTCAGTTGTGTTAGCGTGCGTAAAGGTTTTCCTTATACGTTGACCCCTGTGTTGCTCTTGTTATTGCTGTGTAGTCAAATAAAGTAGTTCTGGTAAGGTATGAATATCAGTACATTGTACACATATGACTTGAAACTTGTTGAGAAATTCAGGCAAGTAGCTATTCTACAAGACATCTTACAACTGGAATTAGCTGTCGTATTAATTAATTAATTTATTTATTTATTTATTTTTCATTTCAGTTTTACGTCCCTTTCAAGATATTTTCAGCTCATATGAGACGGGCCAATCAGTTGGTGGGCGAAAACGGGAGAACCCAGGGAAAAACCACCTGGCACACCCGCAAGCAGAACTTGGCTTGTCTCACATGTGGCCTGTGCAGGGGTCGAACCTACACCAGACACAGCGGTGAGATGATCGAGTGATTAGGAAACAGCGCTCTTAACCGCTCGGCCACGGGGGCCGTTTGTGGTATTTATAGAAGCTACACATCATGTGATCTGCCAACTAGACCTTCCAACCACGGCAGATAATTTCGAATGAATGAGTGATGCAATAGGACATAATACCAGTATCTCTGACAAAAATAGGTCGATATCCCCTATCCCAAAATACCCTATACAGGCCTCACAAATCGGCACATCAGTATCACATGTATGTGATAAAAACATATGTGCTCAATCGCATTGAGACACCTTGTGTGATTCCCATCATCTTTGTTTTTGAATAAGTGTTTTACGTCTACGGTCAATCACTAGGTTCAGGTCGGCTCAGTGAGTTATCCTAGTAAGCCTCACATCTAGGCAACTTGTTAGTTCCTAGTGCACATTTCTTTCAACACTTCACTGATAAATGTTTTCTCCGGATACAGAAAGAGGGAGACTGGAAGAGGAAATATTTTCATGTCCTTATCTTCCCGTAAAATGTGCCGAGCTAGTCTATATAAGTAATGCCCGGGTGTATTCTCATATAGTATTGGCATGAAAATACGCCGGGGTGTGTGAAATGCGAGTGTTTTTTTTTAAAAATGCATGTAATTAACGTTTATATAATAACTATATGTGCAAAACTGGGCATTGCAAAAAGGATAGCTTCTATATCTAGCTTCTATATATAAAAAGGGGGTTTTAGACATTGTTCTCAAACAGAAAGGTCGCCCCGGTTTTCTGGTTTTAGACATCTCTCCCGGTTCGCCCCCGGTTTACCCTGCTTCTTCACGGTAGCGCTACGGTCCTATCCCGGTTCGTCACGGTTCATCAAACCGGCGTGAACCGGGGAGCTTAGAGTGACGAGTACATATATACCCGTATGTTGCGATCGAAAACATTCCTGTAGGTCTAATGAAACTTGTTGAATATTGTGTAATATAAAAAATCACATTAGGGTAAACTATCTAATGTCTGTTTGTTTGTTTGAATTTGTGGACATGTCGGGACGTTGCTACCATTTTATGAGACTTTAACCTTAAAATTAGGATGTCATGACATCCATAAATCGATTCATATATAACCACCCAAGTAAGCCACTAAGGCTTACTAATGAATGGATGGTTTGACGTGAACATTTTCCCCGGCCCCCTTCTCCAAACATATGGTAAGGACTAAAATGTGTTTGTTGCTTATAGCATCCGATAATTTTTTCTGAAATATGAGCGGAGTCTGTTAAATTGCAATTGTGCAGGACCACTAGCATTCGTCATATTCCAGAAAAAGATTTCCAGATCAAAACAAATTGAAACAGCATTGACATTGTGCAATAGATCGCCTATAGCAACGGGCATCAAAACAGAAGCTTAACTTGCTGCCTTATGAAGGTCAGATATAGCGTTCCGAACTTTTCACCATATTTGCATACGTCAAGTATGTTTATCAAAATTGATACTAAAGCTGTCAATTCACAGCACAAAATGTCAAAAATTGAACATGATTTCCATTCTGCGAGAGAGTCCACCGTAAGAAAAATCATTTTGTTCCAAAGATCCGCCGCAGTTAGCAGCATTTTATAAAACACCTCTTGGACGTAGGTTGTTTCTAGGCAATGAACTCATTGACAAACGTTGCTTCCCAAACGATCCAACCTAGGTGTGTCAACATCATATCGTGCATAAGTCGGCTGGAATGCATTATTATCTTTTGGTGGTAAGAAACAAGGAATGATTCCGGTATATACCGACACACGAAGATGAGGGATTCGAGCAATTCTCAATTTTCTTGTTTCCGGTAGCATATTTATTCAATTTTTTATTACTTCTGTTACAATGTAATGTGTGTTTTTAAGAAACTACTTATGGCAAAAACTGAAGCCATCCTTTCTTTGTTTTCCCACAGACTCACGACACAAACATCATCACATTAATGCCTATTAAATTTAAATAATCGCAAACGTGCCGTTTTCCATTTCCCACTACCTTCGTGAAATGTTGTATCATTATCGGCTGCATCAAGTATATACAGGGTGGTTATCACCTACTTTCGATTTCGGTTTGTATTGCATCCTGGAAAATCGTTGCACCGCATCCTTTTTTGTTTCTAGGTTAATTAACGGTAGCAAGCTATTTTAAAGGGCCCGAGGATAATTATTATTTGCAAGGAGATTAAAATTTTACCTGTAGATTTTTTTGATAGTTCAGACTACAACAAGAACGTGTATTTGTTAAGTTCAACTGAGCCGCGACACGAAAGACGTGTTTGTAACTGTGACAACTGTACATTTGAGCATTGAATTTTATAAAACATTTCCATGTAAAATATACCCCCTTAAACCCCACGTTTGTATAGAAATAACCGGGGTATGCATGGACACACCTGTTTTCCTATTTTTCATCTGCAACAAAACATTGTGGGTATCCGTTAGAACCGCCTCGGCGAGGCGGTCCTAACGTGTACCCGCAATTTATATGATGAGCGAAAATATTAAAAAAAAAAATCCAATGATTTTTTTTTTTTTCTTAAAAATCTCTACATATAGCATGGGTAAGGTTTCGCAATGGTATATATTTTTTAATTAAAGCGCCAATAACTGCGCAAGCAGATGGACAAATACAAAATGCACTTTCGCGAACAGCCTTTCACTCCGGAGTTGGTCTGTGTCTGTCTTGTGTGTTTTGATAAAAGTTGTGATTTATTGCCACAGGACGCGTGTCACACCTGTCTTATGAAAACACTGCGATTAAAACTTGTCGGGGATTAAAGCGGTGACATATGAAACCCTGCTTATGACTATATTATAATGACACAACCACAGACTGATCCAGTCTATGTATTTTGCTGATATAGGTAGCAGTCGAATCATGCAAGTTCGAAATTGAAGTTCTGTTTAATTTCACTCATTTAGCTTATTTCTGTTCTTATGGACCGATCAGTGTATTAAATGAAAATGATTCAATTACTCTGTCAATGTTCACGCATTTTATTTATTTATTTATTTATTTATTTATTTATTTTTATTTTTATTTATTTACTTATTTATTTATTTCATATGCGAAACAAATGATGAAGATGCAAAGTAGCTGCGTGCCTGTGCAGCCTGGTTTGTGTTCAACTTGTCGGAAACCATATGATCGGTTTCACGTTACAAATAATTATTTATTTAAATATTTATATGCAGAGAGAGAGAGAGAGAGAGAGAGAGAGAGAGAGAGAGACTACTTCCATTGTTTCTTTTCTTGCTGTCGACGAGTCTGAAGTTCAAAGCCATGTTTCGGTAACTTTAATTGACTAGACGATTGGTCTGAAGATCTCATATGTCAATTATGCTGTAAACATGAGTTAATATTTGAGTAATATATTGAGAATAAGTAGATCGCACCTTCTTGTTCAGCATTGAATTCTGTTCCATTTCATTTAATTTACTTTCGTTTAACAATTAATCCATATTTGGAGTTTAATTGGTAATTATTTTTTTATTGTGTGGTCATTATGAAAACATATGGTGTGGTCATTATGAAAACATGCCCAAAAGTTGTGAAAATTGAAAATTTTCAGTATAAATATTTTTCTTATTTTTGCTCAAAACATAGATTGAGGGTAAACGTTAGAACTGCCTCGCCGAGGCAGGTTCTGACGAGTACCCACAATCTATGTATTGGAGCAAAATAAGAAAAAAATTGGGTATTCCCTGCAAACCCAACTTTTTCTATATAATAGTGGGGTTTAAGGGGGTAGACTTTTCACGGACATGTTTTCCTGGTGTTATGTCTTGAATTGAACGGTTAATGGTTTAAATTAACTGCGTAACTTCATAATTACTTTGTTTGACTTTTTGTACCTTTAAAACAGAAATTTATATCAGTGAACGAAGCAAACTTTATAATTGCTCCGCTCTAATCTGTAACTAAGTTTCGCTGTCATAGCTAAAAAAAACTAGACACTGAAACTTATCATAAACAATATCAAGTAAACTATCAAATACTTCCTAATATCGCACATCGTTGACCGCTATATCAACGGATGACAGGAGGTGTCATAAAATCAAAATACCTATACCTTACCTGTTAAGAGATTAAGTTTTCCGCTGAACTACGTGACGGTACGGAAAAATCCGGAAACGCACGAGCGGAAACTGAAATTATTACCTGCTAATCAAAATATCCAAACAGACTAATTTAATATTTAAATACAAATTCAAAAATTATACCAATAAAAAGAAGATGCATTGTACAAATAGAAGCTGTTCGCACACTAATTGTAGTATGATGCATTTTGATGCAAATAAGCGTGAAAGCGACAGAAATGATGTAGAAATTTCCTTATTTACTATATATTTATTACATTTTGATAGTACCTGTTTTATTTCAACAAACAGACTATTTTTTACATAAGGTAGAAAATTAATTTTAATTTCATCTTAAAGGGATATGAATGGGCTTTACAGAACCGTTCGCACAGGAATGATAGGATTAATAGCAAAAAAGATATTAAGGATTAAATAAGCATTCCCGTTAACGCTCCATATAAAATTTTACGCGCATCCGATAACTGCCGGTGATGAGAATTCTGCTACATGACGGTGTTCTCGCACGGTCTGCTAAATGCCTTCAAATCGAGCCCGGGTCGGGTCACTTGCTTCTTTCTCTTCTCAGACATTAAATGACTTATTATGGACCCGTGCTTGGGCTGTAATGTCCAACACGATTTTAAATTGGGGTTAAATCTGATTAATCTAAGGTAATTACCATAAATCGGGGTCGTTTGGCTATCGGATATTTTAACCTTCAACTATGGCATTTTAAGTACAGTATATACATATAGTGTCTGGTTTTTAAGGTTTCTCCAGGAAACGCTGCACATGCAATAGACAGCTCAAACTTTTTCTGGTTTATATCTTTAGAAAAAACCGAGCGTTTTGCATTTTACATGGGTAAACACAAAACGCAATGAGGACAAATGTCACAGATGACAGCGGGCATTAAAATGACATGACCTCAATGTAAACAGAAATTATTTTCAACGTATACTGGACTTGAAATGGATCCTGATAAGGACTCTACTATGTTTGTTGCAATATTGCTATATAAAATCATATCACCTTATCTGTAACATGAGGGAAGTCTGTTAAACTGCAATGTTCAGGACCACTAGCATCAGTCATATTCCAGAAAAGATTTACAAATCAATAGCATTGTGCAAAAGGTCGCCCATAGCAACGAGCAAGAAAATCAGAAGCTTTACTCGTTGCATTATGAAGGATAGGTATTGGATTCTATTCTTTTCACAATATTTCAATTCATGTGTAAATTAATATAGGGATCAACCATGGATTTCAGTGTTCAAATATTCGATGGATCACTCGGAAGGTGTTTGAACACAAGGCCGCAGGCCGCGTGTTCAAACACCTTCCGAGTGATCCAGCGAAAGTTTGAACACTGAAACAAACCATGGTTGATCGCTATTCTTGCATTTTCACTCTAATCCACTTAACAACGTAAAACCTCACCAAAAACCGCGGAGCTTCTTCAACGTCGGCCATTTTGTTTCTACCCAACACATGACGTCACGTCGCATTGACCAATGACGTCGGCCAAAACCCATGTTCAAACGGCACGTGAATTTCATGATTTGAACATGGCTTTTGCTGTTTGAACACGGCTTTCGACCAATCGAAAAATACTTCAAACAGCTATGCGCATAGATATCTATGCAAGAATAAAAAATCAAGTACGTTTATCCAAATAAATACTAAAGCTGTCAATTCACAGCACAAACTGTCAAAAATTGAACATGATTTCCATTCTGCGAAAGTGTTCGCTGTAAGAAAAAATCATTTTTGGCCCAAAGATCCGCCGTAGGTAGCATCATTTTCAAATACGCCTCTTGTGCGTAGGTTGCATCCAGGTAATGAACTCTGACGTGCGTTGCTTCCCAAACGATCCAACATATTGTGCAAAAGTCGGGTTGAAATCATTATTGTCTTTTTAGTGGGATGAAACAAGGAATGATTCCGGTATATACCGAAACTTTGATAATTGCAAACGATGATGAAGGATCTGAGCAATTTGCAAGCATAACTTCAATTGGTATACTCCTCTTCGTTACGACCCAGACATTCTCGCATTAATGCCTTTAAAATGAAAATAATCTCCAACGTTCTCCATTTCCCCTACCTTCGTGAAATGTTGCATCAATATCTCCGTGGCATCAACGGTTTACAGTACAGGGTGAAAATCTCCAATTCATTTCGGGGTTTCTGACCATTCCAACATAAACACGCATATACAGTCTCAGAAGGAAATTTCGAACATAAGTTTAAGACGAACTGCACTATCCGTGTTGCGAAAACAAAGGCGCTGATCAGCAATGCAGTAACTCAATTTTACTAACAGGTTGGTGTGGTCTTGCTTAGATTCATGCACCAGTCATTTGCATCCCCGGCTCCCCCGGGACCGGGGAATAGCGGGGCTTTTAACTTTTCAATTTTTAAAGCCCGGCTAAAAGCCCGGCGCTGCCGGGCAAGAGTTTTGGTAAAACCCCTGCTAAAAGCCCCGGCTCCCCAGGGGCTGACAATAACGTGGAACAACAGCTGAGAGTTGTTCTGATGAAACTGAAACATGGGAGAAGGGCCTCATTTTATGCATGTAAATGTTTAGGTGCATTTGGAAATTAAACAAGTACCATAAAGATAATTAAATGTTAAAAATATCATTAAAATCTAATTTGAATTAATGTGACAGTGTACTGGCGGGAAATCATAACCCCGGCAAATCCCCGGCACTGCCGGGACACATTAGAGGTTAAAGCCAGGCACTTTAGCCCCGCTTTGTCCCCGCTATCCCCGGCCCCGGGGGAGCCGGGGATACAAATGACTGGTGCATTATTTTTAAGTCGACTTTTTGATCTGTCTCATAGTACTTTTCTGTTGTATCCGTCATCTTTGTTTTAGTTGAAAATTAAGCTGCTAGCTACATGTATATCACCAACATGCTGAGAATGAGCTGATAAACTTTCTGTTCATAATACTGTAGGCGGAATTGCCTATGTGATGTATGGATTATATTCTTGGATGTACAAGAATATGGAAATGTAAATCTACTTCGCATACAATCGTTGTAGATCAACAACTTGTAGTGTCATTGGACCTGGATATAATAAGACTTAAACATAAGAATTCGATTCCAAGTATCAAAATACTTTATTGAAATTGTTAATGAGTGGCGAACGTAGACATGCATACAAAATGACAGAATAATTCAAACAAAAGGACTGACGGTCCTCTAAACGCTCACCTTTCAAAATTATTTTTCTATCATCAAATTTTCATTTGAATACCGATTTTCAAAATTTTTGTGGCACTTTTTTCGACTTACGGAATGCAAAATGGTGACAGGGTCATATTTCACTTGAGGTGTTTCAGAAAGGTGAAATTATAAAAAATGCAGTTTCTGGAGGATAATGTATTGGCAGTAACCGTTATGAATATGTATTAAGCAATAATACATAACAAACACATATCCATACAATATTCAGAGATTTTTGCAGCTGTAACAATTGGAAATTTCATAATAAAAAAAATATTTATCAAATTTTTGCTCAAAACATCGATTGTAGGTACACGGTACCTGCAATCTATGTTTGGATAAAAAAATAAGAAGAAGACAAAAACCAAGTTTTACTATATAAAACTGGTATTCAAGTCAAGGGGGTATACTTTTCATGGACATGTTATCCTGATGTATTGACCAAATGACACAGGCAAAGTACTTTGTGACGCGAATTTAGGTACAGAATGAAAGAGTAAAAACGATGATTTTAAGATAAAGTCCGTCAAAAATACCTTAATTTACTCCATATTCGATTTCTTTGAAAATACGTTCTGCCATATTCAAAATTATGCAAATAATAAATGTTTGAAAGTTAATGAGTCTTTTACCCTAAAAGATATTTGAGCAAGTAAAATACTGAGACGCGTCATGGGAAAACCTGTGCAGCATGATTGATTTCTGTAGGGATTAAGAAGGTTAAACAATTATACTTGGTATATCTGGAAAACAAAAAGATGCATCTAAAACTTTAATCTCTTGTGTGTCTTTGTTCTTTATACGCTTAAGTTGAGCAAGATTTCCCAAAACGCGGCTCATGAACAGAATTCAAAGTCCATTTACACTTTAAGTAACAATATGCATACAGTCCGATTTAGTTTTGGTAAACCATTCATGTTAAATGCTGCATGTCCTCTTATCCATGGAGAGGGGATCATCTTCCACCAGGACCAAATCTAACTCCTGTCGATCGACCAGAATAGTCTATCTCGTTACTTCCATATATGGCAATAAGCCGCCGAATTAATCTGTTTAAGTCGCTCCGTTTGGTAGCTGGAATATATGAAGAAAAATACATTATATTATGGAAACACGCACACGACGTATCTTTATTTTTTCTATAAAATAAAAATTTTCACTCTAGATAAAAGAAAATGATAGTTTCTTATTTTTGCTCAAAACATATATTGTTGGTACACGTTAGAACCGCATCGCCGAACATTGCACATACTTGTTTGCATGACGCCGGGACTGGTACAGAAAGAAGCCGGGGTTCAACTGGAGTCTTTCTTTGGCTCCGGATTTCAGTAAGTTAATCGGCGCCCAGCGATGTCCATCGTCGGGTAGCTTACTGAATCTGTGAGTCCTCGTTTTTGATTCATCATAGTGGTTATCATGATTTATTTGTTTGTCCATAATGGTTGTTTGTCCATGATGATCGTTCCAAGGCGATACTTCTTCTGTGGTACTTAATTTTTTATGTCTTGGTGTTTAAATTTTTTGTGCTGTTGGCGCCTTATGTATGTTATCATATTTTTAGTTAAGTTTAGGTAACTGAGTTGCCAGTGAAATGTTTGCACAGTGATGATTCTGTTAAATATCCAAAGCAAACTTTTGGGTGTTAGATTTCCAGTGTGTCATATGAACCGAAATAAAGTTTTGATCCCTCTGAAACTTTAAGTAGTAGTATATACATACGGTCGTATGAAGGCTTTACTGATTTTATTCTCTGAGTACAGATCGTTTTGTATTCGTGTAAGATTTGCACGTGCAGACCAACAAACGTTATTTTATCCAGGAGAGCTAAAGTGTGTCCAAGTTTGATGGCAAATCGACAGCCGTGATATTGTCCTAGTTAAAGTGTTGTCACACGAACCTTCACACTAGCCATATCAAATTATGGTGTAATATCTATAATCCAAGTGTAAGAGCTATGTATTAAGGTGATATTCACTCATCGTTTTTCAGTTATTATGTTCAAAGTGAAACTATAACTCACCTGAAATTCCGCTTCCGCCTCGCTTTGAAAACATTTCTAGGTAAGGATTGTTCTGTGTGTAATATGAATATGGGTCTGAAACGAGAGATACAACTCGGTCAATTTAAACATAAATATGTTTAGGCCAGATTGTTTTATCTTCTGGTTTACGGACCCTCCTACCCAACATTTTGCAAAATTGAAATAAAAATTAAATCAAAATGTGATATTTTTTATTTTATTTTCTCCTTCCGACTCTCCAAATTTGATAAAAGATTACATATAAAAATACTTCAAGTTGCATTGTAACATACAAACCGTGTATGTTTGTATGTAAGCATAATCACTTTTTACACCCAATTTGTACTATTATCTTGGAAGAATGATTGACCCGGCTTTGATATAATTTCTTGACATTCATTAATTCTCTTCACATTGGTCGTTTTAAGGTATCGCGAGCCATACCTTTTTTTATTTAGGATGTAAAACTTTTGTGTCTTTTTTTTATTTCCTCCTCCCTATCAATACTGTTCTCAAAACATAAAATCTCTGGCCTTAGGAAGAATAAAACATCCAGAAATTCGTTACACTAATTGAAAAATATCGAAATTCCAACACGGATATCATGCTGAAAAATGGCAACATTAGACATCATATCAACCCGTTTATGACGAATGGACTTTCCCATCATTATCATTTGGTCGAGTCCAGTGTCATTTTAAGGGTCGTTAGGATTGATTTTTATGTTTCATTCCACTTTTCAATGAAATTTCTGTAAGCAAACAGAATAGCCCCAGATCGGACGCCGTTCGCGTTATATTTTCCTTTTGGTCCTTTGAGATCAGCGAGGATATTCTGAGAAATCAGAAATTTATTATCGGTTAAGATTCATTTTCTTACAATGTTTAATACATTTGGTCCCATTCAGATAAAACTAGTCTTTGTATCGACTACCCTGTTGAAAGTTGCAAAAATCCAGTAATTCTCATTGGCTCCATGTTGCCAAATCTAAAGGGTCACTGACGAGACTTAAATAGTCGAAAACGCGGTATGGCCCATCACCTTTCTCATTAATGTGTTCACTGCTCTTAAAGGATCTCAGTTTTAATTTTTATTTGCTATTACTGCAGCTGGTGTTGTGCCGTGTGGCGGCCCTAAAAAGTCTCCCCGTACATCATCCATAGTGCAGGTTATATTTTCCTTTTGGTCCTTTGAGATCAGCGAGGATATTCTGAGAAATCAAAAATTTATTATCGGTTAAGATTCATTTTCTTACAATGTTTAATACATTTGGTCCCATTTAGATAAAACTAGTCTTTGTATCGACTACCCTGTTGAAAGTTGCAAAAATCCAGTAATTCTCATTGGCTCCATGTTGCCAAATCTAAAGGGTCACTGACGAGACTTAAATAGTCGAAAACGCGGTATGGCCCATCACCTTTCTCATTAATGTGTTCACTGCTCTTAAAGGATCTCAGTTTTAATTTTTATTTGCTATTACTGCAGCTGGTGTTGTGCCGTGTGGCGGCCCTAAAAAGTCTCCCCGTACATCATCCATAGTGCAGGTTATATTTTCCTTTTGGTCCTTTGAGATCAGCGAGGATATTCTGAGAAATCAAAAATTTATTATCGGTTAAGATTCATTTTCTTACAATGTTTAATACATTTGGTCCCATTTAGATAAAACTAGTCTTTGTATCGACTACCCTGTTGAAAGTTGCAAAAATCCAGTAATTCTCATTGGCTCCATGTTGCCAAATCTAAAGGGTCACTGACGAGACTTAAATAGTCGAAACCGCGGTATGGCCCATCACCTTTCTCATTAATGTGTTCACTGCTCTTAAAGGATCTCAGTTTTAATTTCTATTCTGTTTGTCCATGTTCCATAAAAAAGACATCTGTTCAGTTATAAGTAAATCAATACGCATATTCATTGTATAAAAATGAAAAACAAAAGATAAATCACAATAGATCCGCCTTGGAACGGCCAGTAAAGAAATGACTGGATGGTTTATATTGATCCCAATCCTTACCCTTAGTCTGCTGTGATTAAACCCCAAAATAGCAGTTTAATAGTTTATTTGAGTGTCACATACCAAATACATGCAATATATATAGATTTACAACATGATATCCCGTATGTATACACTTACGGGAACTATTGCAAAATTTTCAATTTGCCTTAAAACAGAATACATGTATCACAGATTTACAAAATGTACACCAGATAAAAAATTAATAGCAAAATGTCACAGATTTACAAAACTCGCATCAAATAAAACATAAGAAACGTGTAATTGCATTAATAGTGAAAAGAAAAAAAAAAGAAAACGTATAAAATGTCTTTAATAGGCCTCGTTTCCACGGACAATTTTTCTTTGACAAAGTAGGTTTGTCGCATCTGTGGCGAAGTTTCATTGTTCAAGCGAACAAAGTAATATAAGTAATCTTTACAGTGTGTGAAAGCAAACTCATTGCCAAAGTTTCTGTGACAAATAATCTTCGTCAAAAAATTGTCCGTGGAAACCAGGCTTAAATCACTGATAGGGATTGAGCATCACACGATAAAACCAATGTACATGTAAGCAATGTGATGCAGCAGAAACGAAGATTCAATAACGCCGACTGTGACATGCCGCAGCAAAAGAAAGCTACCCATCAGGAACATGACGTCAGAAATGACGTCAGATCGACGTCGATGCGACGTCATGACGTCGCATCGACGTCGATATGACGTCATTCTGACGTCATGTGCCCGCTGGCTAATATTTAAACCCAAATGAGCCCGACCAGAGACGACAGTTTAGCTCGTGATCTTAACTCAGTCAGCTTAACTAAATGCCCAAAGTCGCCACAATACGACGACATCCCTTGTAGCAGAAGAGTTTTCAATCCAACGCTATGTATTCAGTGACTAATTCGAAATGCCATTGATAAAACTTGGAGAATGCTTTTAAGATACGGATAGTCCTTTTTTAGGAGTTTAACAGTCAAAGAGATTTATTATGGATATCAAATAAGCAAAGTCTCAATATGCGTATAAGTTGCATAAGATGGAGTGCGTGGTATATCCCCACGTTGTAGACCACGTCACAGATTCACCGTTATAAATATCAATGAAATCAATGTATTTGACCAATAGGAACAGGTGTGTCATTCATATTTATAACGGTACATTTGTAACGTGAGTCTAATACCATCGTGAATGAATTAACTTTTGTTTTTCTTTCTAATTGTTTACCAGAAATAATTACAGGTAGGCGGAAATACGTCCATAGCTTGTAGGCGGTACATGTAACATTAGTTTAGCCGTGTCAAAAAACCTGGACTGATTATTGACTGTGTGAAAACAAAGGCACAAATCAGCTTTGCAGTAGCTCAGTTCGTATTCATTTGATGAAGACCTTTTTGCTCTCTTTTACTAAGCGGACTTTACCCATTGAAAACAAACAAACAAACAAAAAAAAAAAAAAAAAAAAAAAAAAAAAAAAACCGTTCACCAATAACCACTGATAACAAATGAGCCGTCTCGTGAAAAAACCAACAATGTGGTTTCCGAACTGGTCCGACATAAATCAGGCGGTATAGTCTTCTAGCTACCTATACCCCCCTCCCCCCCAGGGGGAATTTTCTACACTATGATTTTCTAAAAGTACATTAAAAAAGCTAACAAACCCTGTTTTCTGCCATCTGGAAGTGGAAGCGTTTGCGTTTTATGCCATGTTTCATTATATTACCCTAAATATTCATTTTTTTTTGCGTTTTGATAATGGGGGTACACATAGAAAACTGAAGATATCTCAATTGTTTCTTATCCTAGACCATTGAACTTGGTCTCATTTTAATGCTTATACATAGCCCTTGGATTCAATAATAAGTAATGGAAAATATCTAGTTTGCTTATTCATGAATTTTCATTAAAACATTAAAATGAAAAACGAAACATTTAAAAATTAATTATCCCCGTAAAAACTAATTTCAGTCCTAAACTATCATTGTGGCTCATTGTTATTGTACCAATAATACAATCTGACAAATTTGTTGACGCCATGGACCTTAATGAAAATTCTCTCATTTGCATTTTCATGAATATTAATGAAAATGACGAAAATCAAAATTTACTGTATTGCCATTTAAGCGTTTGAGTGGGTTGTAGGATGTACCTTGCAACCTTAGACCAAATAGTCATGGGTGCCAATTTGATCAGAGGATCACTTTAATGTCCATTTGAGTGATCACCCCCACCCCTAATAAGCAGAGGAATTAATGTGGTACACCTCTATTACCGCATGTATCTTGGCTACTGATAGACATAGAGAGCCGAAATAGGTATCAAATGATTGCTTTGGCAATGTTTTATAATCATGTAATAGGATATACGAACAACTGGCTATCTTAATGCTCAAATATTAAAAAGAAGTTCAGATATTAGAAAAGAAACAGATAAAGGAAGGGGGTATACCATACAAAATTGCTAATATCTCAGTGACCAAAAACTCTAAGAGAGCTGTGTATCAAATGATTGTTGTGATAATGTTCTATTAATCATGTGATAAGATACAGAAAAAATCTGACTTTCTTGATGTTCAAATATTGATAAGAACTTTCAATAGAAGAGAAAAATCACAGAACAATGGAGGGGGTATACCTACAGATATGTTTATATCTCGGCTACCAAAAGCCATAAAGAGCTAAAACTTATAACAAATGATTGCTATGATAACATTCTAAGACCCTGAAATAAGATACATTTACAATCAGACTTTTCCGCTGTTTTTTTATTGATGAAATCAATAAATATAGTAGAAAAATCACAGAAATTGGTGGGGGTATACCTATGGAAATATTTATATCTCAGCAACCAAAAGCCATAGAGAGCAGAAATTTGTGTCAAATGATTACGTTGACAATATTCTATAAACTTGTAATAAGATATATAAACAAGCTGACTTTTTTGTTGCTCAAACATTTAAGAAAACTTAAGATATAAGAGAAAAATCACTGTCAAAGGAAGGGGGTATACCAATAAAATTGCTAATATCTCAGTGACCAATCGCTCTAGAGAGTTGAAATTGGTATCAAATGATTGGTATGATAATGTTCTTTAACTGTGTAATTAGACAAATAAATAATCTAACTTTCTTGTTGTTCGAATATTGATAAGAACTTTAAATATTAGATAAAAATCAAAGAAAAATGGAGAGGGTATACCAATATAAACGATTATATCTCAGCAACCAAATGTCCTAGAGTGCTGAAATGGGTATCAAATGATTTCTTTGACAATATTCTATAACCATGTAATAAGATATATAAACAAGCTTACTTTCTTGTTGCTCAAACATTTAAGAAAACATAAGATATAGCAGAAAAATCACTGCTAAAGGAAGTAGGTATACCAGTAAAATTGCTAATATCTTGGTGACCAATAGCTTTAGAGAGCTGAAATTGGTATCAAATGATTGGTATGATAATGTTCTATGTAACTATGTGATAAGACATTTAAATAATCGAACTTATTTTGTTGTTCAAATATTGATGAGAACTTTTAATATTAGATAAAACTCAAAGAAAAACGGAGGGGGTATACCAATATAAACGTTTATATCTCGGCAACCAAATGTCCAAGAGTGCTGAAATGGGTATCAAATGATTGCTATGACAATATTCTATAACCATATTATAAGATATATAAACAAGCTTACTTTCTTGTTGCTCACATATATATAAAAACATAAGTTATAGCAGAAAAATCACTGCCAACAAAAGGAGGTATGCCAATAAAATTGCTAATATCTCAGTGACCAGTAGCTTTAGAGAGCTAAAATTGGTATCAAATGATTGGTATGATAATATTCTATAATCATGTGATGATAAGTATAAATAATCGAACTTTTTTGTTGTTTAAATATTGATGAGAACTTTTAATATTAGATAAAACTCAAAGAAAAACGGAGGGGGTATACCAATATAAATGTTTATATCTCGGCAACCCAATGTCTTAGAGAGCTGAAATTGGTATCAAATGATTGCTATGACAATATTCTACAATCATGTAATAAAATATATAAACTAGCTCACTTTCTTGTTGCTCAAATATTTAAGAAAACATACGTTATAGCAGAAAAATCACTGCCAAAGGAAGGAGGTATGCACATAAAATTGCTTATATCTCAGTGACCAGTAGCTTTGGTATCAAATCATTGCTAGGATTATGTTCTGTAACCATGTGGTAAGAAACACAAACATTCTGACTTTCTTGTTTTTTCGAATATTGATAAAACTTTAAATTTAAGGGAAAAATCACAGAAAAATGGAGGGGGTATACCAATGAAAATGTTAATAACTCAGCAACTAAAAGCTCTAGAGAGCTGAAATTGGTATCAAATGATTGCTATGATAATGATTTATAATCATATAATATGATTAATGAAAACGTAAACTTTCTAATTGTTCGAATATTGACAAGAACTTTAAAAATTAGATAAAAATACAGAAAAATAGAGGGGGTATACCAACAGAAACGTTTACATCTCAACAACAAAAAAAAACCCTAGAGAGCTGAAATTGGTATCAAATGATAGATATGACAATTATTTATAATTACAGTCAACCCTCTTTACAACGACGGTGTTTGTCGCCAGTGCTTTGTGACGTTAAAGTGAATTTGTTGTTATAAGGAAATTGGATCTTCTGACGGACAAACAAGAACTGCTTTAGATATGCTCCCATAATTATCCTAGGTGTACATGTTAGTTGCAAAAACATATTTATTTCACATCGTGGTTAAGATGTATGGCTTAAAAAGGATGACAAAAATAAAACAAAACATATTTAAATTAAGACTTTATTGCATGTAATACATATCATTTAACAACATCCATATAACAATTTAGAACAAGAAAGCCGGTGCCCATGCACATGCTTTGTCAAGCAACATGTCGTCATTGACGGTCCACCTGTACAGCGCTTGCTCTAGTTTCTCGTGCTTGCCGGAACGCTGTCGTAGAGATGAGTCACCATTTTTCGGCACGCTAGACCATTTCTCTTTGTCACGGAGAATGTCGCTCACGGATGATCTGCCGACCTGCTTCCTCCAGTCTCTGGCGAAACGGGTTGCAATCTCATCTTGGGTTGCTGTCGGATGGTCGGTAGGCGACGATCTCTTTCTTCTCGGCGACGGAAAACTGTGTTCTTCGTCGTTTTGCTGGAGGCTGAGACATTAAAAAGGTTTTTACACTTTCAAAAGATTGATAAATTTAACGGCGATCGCTCCATTTTTCTACCCCATTTTGACACCTGTACTCAAAGATCTCATCTTGTCACTCAATTAAAGAACGCAAATTATATCAATTAATTCTCTATTTTGATAATTGATAACCTTAAAGCGATGAACACCTTTCAAACAATTAATGCGGTATTGTTAAAACATCAATCGATACTGTATTGGCGTTCCGACTAATTAATCCGATACTGTAAGATTAGTCTCCCTTGATTACCTGTCAATCACTTTGCCGGTTTGCGGTATGTCGCAAAATTCAATAAACACATTTTCGGAAAATTGTCTGTGACGTTGTAAGGGCAGAAAAATGTGTACAAAAGTCATATTTGTTCCCAATAATTACTGTCGGTGTCGGTAAGCGTGTTTTCCGTTATAACGTAGTAATTTTATTAGGGAAAAATCCGTTCCCACGAAATTTTTGTCGAATATTCCGTTATAGCGTTCACCGTTATAAAGAATTCTGACTGTATATAATAAGATATAGGAAAAAGTTGACTATCTTGTGGCCAAAATTTAAGAAAACTTTAGATATAAGAGAAAAACATAGACAGATGAAGGGAATATACCAATAGAATTGACAGTATCTCAGCAACCAAACGCTCTAGAGAACTGAAATTGGTATCAATTAAATAGAATAAGAATTTTATTGAGTAAATAAAGGCCACCGGCCCACAATACAAAACATACATATTACAATGCAACTATATGGAGTTGTGTTTAAACAAAATCCCATTCACGTTATTGGGGCTAATATAGTGTACTCTTTATCTTTAATTTTTAGAATTTCATTAATATAGATACATAGTTTCAGGATAATAATAATTGATTGATAGGATCATATTCTATACACAAAAAATATGAAAATAACAGAAATAATCAGATAAAAGTCATTTTGTAGGTATACCAGTTCAGTTTTTCATTATTTCTCTGCGATTTCTACTTTTCATTAATATTCATGAAAAAATAGATGAGCTTTATATCCTTAAACACATGTATTATATGTATAAGGGTGATAGAACATGGCCATAGCATTCATTTGATTCCACATTAGTGTTCCATGTTTATCAACAGCCCAGGTACAAATGATACTATATAGTTGTATACACCCTATCTTTCCAGGATCATTTACTTTTTAATTAATATTCATGAATATACAAATGAAATAATTTTCACATAGGCTCATGACAACAATAAATTTATGAAATATGTCTAAATGGTGCAATATAAATGTGTCATAACTATAGTTTAGGCCTAAAATGAGTTAATTTATGGATTTTTAATGATTTTCTACAATTTTCATGTTTTCATTAATATTCATGAATATGCAAAGTAGATATTTTGCATTTCTTATCATAGAATAAAAGGGCTATGTCTAAGCTTTAAAAAAGACCAAGTTCAATGGCCTAGGATTAGTAACAGCAGAGGTATGATCGATTTTCCACGCCTACCCCCATTATTTCTATACAAAATATGGTTTCAGGTCATATAATAAAACGTAGCGTAAAACGCAAACGCTTCCACTTCCAGATGGCAGAAAACAGGATTTGATAGCTTTTTCACTACACTTTCAGAAAATCATGGTGCAGAAAATTCCCCCTGGGAGGGGGGAGGGTTTGCCCTACTGGCCATTAGCCTAGTACAGTCAGAGGAGTAGGGTAGAAGATTGAAATTTCGGATTTAAGAAGAAGAGGAAATGTACTATCCGTGAAGCGAAAAAAAAGGCGCTGATCAGCTTCGCGGTTCTTGCGAAGCTGATCTGCGCCTTTGGTTTCGCATAAACCGATTGTTTGTTTTCCCATGGGGCGGCTCAAATAGTCAAGATTAAGGACTTATGTGTGGTCACTTAACAATAAGCGCACATGAGCCGCCCCAAGTTACCCACTTTGAGAATTTTCCAGAAAAACATGTTTACACTAACTTTTCCCAGAGAAATACATTTCCATGACCCCAAAATAATCCTTAATTTTTCAGAGTATGTATCCTAGACATGTAGGCTTTGTGTAATTTTTATTCAAATGAATTCCAGTTTCCAGGAAATGGGTCCCACGAAAACCAGTTACATTTCCAATTCTCAACCAAGCTATTTAAAATTTTAAAAGAATAACATATTGAGTCATTCCTAGTATCTGTGACGTCTATTAGCAATAAATGCACACCATCATTTGATTGACAGATTCAAAAAAAAAAAAAAAAAAAAAAAAAAAAAAAAAAAAAAAAAAAAAAAAAAAGAAAGAAAAAAAAAAGGTAGATCTCTGTTTAACATACCCCACCCACTCATGTCAATATTGATAAATTCTCAATGATAAAACAAACTGATACAGAACGCATTTGTAACAAAATACTCAGACAAGACTTGTGGCAATGCTAAATTTTGGGGCAGTCTGGTTTGTTCAGATAATGATTCTGGTCAACTGTATGGTTACCCATTCATGAAACATTTAAACCATCTTCTAAATCAAATGCTGCACAGCCCATTTTTTCTCGGATCTGGTAGCAAGACCCTAAAATATAAGTTCATGTGACACAGCTAAATTCAGATAAATTATTTTTTCAACCATAAAATAATTAATATTGCTGATTTCCAACGTCCACAAGTGAAGTTGTAAATCAAGTACAACTCAGTAAACGGTGTTAAAATTGAGCCACCTCATGAGAAAACAAACAATCTGCATATGCGAAAACAGAGGCGCAGATCAGCTTCGCGGTAGCCGCGAAGCTGATCAGCGCCTTTGTTTTCGCTACTCGGATAGTACAGTTCCTCTTCTACTTAAATCCGCAATTTCAAGATTCTATCTGTTTTCTGTGACTGTACAGCTTGATTTGTGTCGGACCTGGTCGGAAACCACATTGTTGGTTTTCCCACGAGGCGGCTCAATTGATAACACAGTTGCGGGAGAACAGCACGCCTCTTTGTTACCATGGAGGCGTTAGAAAATGAGCCGCCTCGTGGGAAAACCAACAATGTGGCTTCCGAACAGGTCCGACACAAACCGGCCTGTACAGCTACAGAAGCAGGCTAGTAGCTTGAAATTTTGGAGTTATGTAGAGGAGGAATCGTACTATCCGAGTAGCGAAAACAAAGGCGCTGATCAGCTTTCGGGTTACCGCGAAGCTGATCTGCGCCTTTGTTTTCGCCTATGCAGATTGTTGGTTTTCCCATGGGGCGGTTCAAATAGCTATCGGATTGAGTTTGACGAAGCTTTCCAGAAATTATCAGGATAATATGTCTGTGAAAAATAAACCCCCTTACATGCCACTTTGATAAAGTAAAACTGTTATATACACATTTTTCTAATCCTTGCGTCAAACATGGACGGTTGGTATTCGTTGAATGAAGCGGTTCCAACGTGTACCCACAATCTCCGTTATGAGCAAAAAAAATATATATATAAAAAACAACGAAATATTCAACTAGAAAATTTCGTTTTTACAGTTGTAAAGATATGAATATTGCATGGACATGTTTTCATAGTGTATGAAAAATGAAGTAAAATAACTGTCATTATTAAGCTGTAACTTAATTGCAGCAATTATTTTAAAAGGAATTTCATATAGCCGATCACGAAGGCACTGGTTGAGTGTCAAATACGTCACAAACATACCATTTGCTCTATTGTTGAATTTTATCTTCAGTTTCGATAAACTTGGAAGTTTGCGTTTCCAACAACAGTTGTTTGTTATGTGTCGACTTCTTTTCTTTAAGTAAGAAACGAATTAAATTTTTCCGATGGTCTTGGGGCTAGTGGGTCGCATGCAAAGTGACAGTAAGATTTGCTAGCGACCCATTGCGGTTCATATCTCCATGAACCTAAACTTTAAACTCATTTCCATTCATTCGACGTCCGTAGCAACGATGTAAATTGTCATTGTAAATTTGTCAGCTTGGAAGGCGATAAAATCTTATTTTAAAAGTCATATACGGGGGTCATTCAAGAATTAATGACAATGGATCCATATCTCGGAAAGTATAATTAAGCTCGGCTTTATTTGATATGTTACATGTGGACACATATATCATGCATTCGTGCTGAAAATTTGTGCTTTTATCATGTCTAGATTTGACGCTATGCTAATTTGAATATGGCTCCTGAAGTGTCCATGGACGCGAAAAAAGTTATTTTTTACTTATTTTTGTATGGGGGTAGGGTAAGTAAAACGTGTAGGATTGTTGCTTGGTCAGTCTTATCAGTGATTTTAGATGATTAATGAAAGCACTAGAGGTCAACAAGGGCAACCATAACATTTATGTCAATTTCCTAATTTGCATCACGCGTGGTTACTAAACAACAGCAGAACAGGACAAAATAAACCCATTCTGAGCCTAACAGTGTGTTTTAAACCAAATAATAAAACAATCAAATAAATTCAAACTGCTAGTGATGTGTTAATCTTAAAGGCATTCCTATGACTCTTTAACAGAAACAAAAATTCAAAAATCTGAGACTGTTATGGAACAAGTATTAGATTTTAAAAAGACTAGCTAGATTTGATACAGTTAAATTTGAACTTAAGACAATGCTGATTCATTTTGAAACTCTGTGTACAGTGTCACTGTGATCAATACCATTGACAGTCATGCTTACAACAACCACATATTTAATCCTCATGAAATGTTGTTAACATATCCAAGATACTGGTCTTCTATCCAGGCAAGTTCTAGCTTTTATAAACAACAGTAATTCGCGTCCAAGCTCATTTACCTTGTATTCTTTGGTTGCCTAGCAACCACAGAAGTGGCATCTTAGCGAACTTTTGGAGGAACCATTGAATGGCATACATCTTCAAATTTGGTTATTAGTATATGAGAAGCACACAAGTGTTAAGAATAAAGTTTAATGGAATCATTGTCATTAATTCCTGAATGACCCTCGTATTTGATAAAACGAAGAAAGTTCGTTTAATAAATTTCATATGATCTGACGACTCGTGTAAAATCCTTTACTTATCACGCTCGGGTCGGTTTACTAATCCCTATTACGTGATAAACCCGTTTTTATTTTTGGTTGATAAACCCGTTTTTATTTTTGGTCATAGGGTAGTTAATATCGAGCTTCAAGTAGCTCTTGCGAGCTTTTAATATCGTCTTAATTTGCCTTGCAGAACTGTATAGTTACAAACAACAAATCATAAACTGATGTCTAATAACATTGATTGCAACCGGAAAACAGTTTTCCAATGCATTCCTAGACAAAACAATTGTATATACAGCCCTGCTGTGTGGCTACTGCCGCAAATTACAAGTTTTAGCATCTGAAAATATTTCTCTGAACATCATTTTTATACTGAGTTTCACAGCCACCGCATTTTTATCTGTCATCTTTTAAATCGGTCAATCATGTGAAAACATTTTGCCAAAGCAGCATCAAAATGACTTGAAAATGTTTAGTTGTAGTCTTTGTATCGAATACCCTGTTGAAATTAAACATTTACTGTAATTTTCTTTGGCTCCATGTTGCCAAATCTAAGGGGTCACTGACGAGGCTTAAGTTGCCGAAATCGCGGTATGGTCCATCCACTTTCTCAATTTAATATGTTCACTGCTCTTAGAGGATCTCAGTTTTAAGTTTTATTTAATAATTCAATACAAACATACAAAATATGAACCAAGAGACAATACCACTTGCTTTGTAAGCAACACTGACGTCACAGGTACCGTAGAAACGGGTCGTCGGTGTGTTTGACGTTCGTTAAACAGAGTGTAACTTGTTCCAAAGGAAAATAACGGATAATCGGCGTTGAGTATACACTCAATTTACGTACCTTAACCTTTTAAATCAGAAAGGTTCTCTAAAATAAAGGACATTAAACTAGGACGACATAATGGACGATTTATTGATGTATGAAGTTCTAACATTACAAAAACTTGCCCATGCAATATACAGGGATTTTTTCAGTTGCAAAAAATAAAAATTTCATCAGAAAAATCTTGATATTTTTCTTACGGAGTGGCTATTACCAGTCCAGTTAACTGGTAATAGCGATTTTACGTTAAAATGGCTGCTGCCAGTTGACTGGCAATAGCGATTTTACGTTAAATTGGCTGCTGCCAGTTGACTGGTAATAGCGATTTTACGTTAAATTGGCTGCTGCCAGTTGACTGTCACCAGCCATTGTTACGATAAATCGCTGCTGCCAGTCAGCCGGTTATAGCAATTTTAATATAAAATAGCTGCTGCAAGTTGAATTTCATATTTTACAAATAGACGAAGTAAAGACAATGTAAGAGTTGTCAAAATATGAGTAAAACTGTATCAAATGAAAGGGTATCTACACAATTTACAGTTACTGTGTTGTTAAAAGTGTCCCATTTTGTTCAAAGCATGTATACTATGCTTGTAGAAGTCTTCTTGGCTTCAGAATTGAACTCGTGTTATAAACCAGTGTAGTATTTAACCAGGAGTCGCGTGTTCGATGCATAATTTCGGATTTCTTAATTATTTTGAATGAGCCTTTTTTTGAAGCTAGCACTTATCTCACTTGAATTAGAGGCACACTTTGCATTCAGTGTAACATGTTACATGCTGGTACATGTATACATTTATTATTATTCCCAAAATTAGCCAACGTTTGTAAAAGTAATATGGTGCCACAACATTGAGCGCTGGTCTGTCTAGTGCATGTACATGTAGTTTATGACTTGCTCTTTGCATTGTTGCAACATTGCAAATTTACGAAGTTCAAGCCTCTGTAATGCACCAGCCTGACCCCGAACGTGATAAGGTCATTGGGTCTTTCTTAAAAAGAGTTTAGTTTAATAGTTTATTAGAGTGTCACATATCAAATACAATATATACAGATTTACAACAATGAGCATGCAACAAATATTTGATACCCAGTCTATCTAATAGACTTATGAGACACTTTAGTTTTACAGATGATCTTAAAAACAGAATATCACAGATTTACAAAATGTACATCAAGTAAAATGCAAGAAATATGCATTCGCATAAAATGAAAAATGTAATACAAAATTGTCTTAAAAGTCTTAAAACTGATCAATCCTAAGATAATCTTTTAAACAAGTCAATAAATTGTCTTAAAATGTTCTCAGCAAGTGCAAAACACCAGTAGACCTAAAGGAGCGAGTCTGCGAGCCTTTAGATACTTACTCACCAAGACCTGGCACCGGAGCGTCACATTAGAGCTTCTCCACGAGCCACCGCCCACATCTCCAGGAACTTTTGTGCCCGGAGCAAGCGGGGGTCCACTGGCGTTTCACACCGAATACTTGAAATACTAAAACAAGATGTGCAAAAATTATCTTATTAAGACTTCCGTAAGTGCTGTATTCACATTTTTAAAAGCATAAAATAGTTATAAATTTTCTTCAGTGTAAATTAGACTAAAACTACAAAATACTTGCTGTTTGCTATGAGGAAAATTCATTTATAAAGCAAGGCTGACCTTCGCTGTAAAATTAACCAACAGGTTTTGGCACATTCTCTTATCATAGATTGGTTAGAAAACAAAAATACCATTTTCTCTTCATCCGTTAAAATATTGAAATCTGGATATATAACACACGCTTTCTGAAATAACGAGTCCCTTATGTTTTCATATGTTTTACATTGGGTAATAACATGAATCTCAGTTTCAATCTGTGTCCGACAAAATGGGCATACACGTTCATTGACCGTTAACCCTTCATATCGCCCCGTTTCAAGGCGTAGAGGAGCCACACCGCACCGAAATTTAGCGAAAGCTGAACGGTGACTCGTGGGCATTATCGTTTTACAGTACTGTTCTATTTGGAACGTAGTCTTAAACAACTTGTACGTTCTAAGTTTGTTACCCCCGTTGCCCGATCGACTATTATGACTGTTTACTCTTATATGCCATTGCTCTGTAAAAGTATTCATCATATGCTCAGACAAAGTATTGAACATTTGTCGACTACTAAATCTGTGTTGCCCCTGAATATAGTCTGCGCAACCATTGCTGGATAGATGTTTTGTAACTCTATAGTGCCAGTTTTGACAGCGTGCTCCACTCTTACTTTGGCAAAAGTTAAAAATGCGTTTATTTACGCGATCATCCATCATATTTGAATAGCGCGTCCATTGATTACAAACACTTTTATACTGTCTAACAAATGTTGGCACCCATCCCATATCCCCGGCAACTGCGTCAGATGGAGTATATTTTCCTGTACCAAGAAAGAACCGTTGAGCTTTCATTTGAACCGCGTCTATGCATGAATATTTGCGTGTGCCCCATACAGCGGCTCCATAAGAAATGACTGACCAGACCATGCTATCGAACAACTTTGTGTAGATATTATATGGCATGCCACCCAGTGCCTTACTTTTGGCTATAAGCAATCCTAATGCCCTATTTGCTGACTGTGCAACCACCTTAGCCATAATATTCCAATCCATATGTTCTTGGATGGTCAATCCTAAATATACATATTTATCAACAATTTCTACATTTGCAGAGCAGCAATTAAATCTGAAGGACGATCGTTCAGTAGACTCGGGTCTATAGTGTACAACTTTACTTTTAGAATGATTAACCTGCATATGACTCGTTTCACACCATACCGATAGTTCATCTAACATAGCTTGTAAATGTCTTTCATTTTCCCCTATAAGTACGATGTCATCTGCATACAACATGATGCATATGCGTTCATCACCATATCATCTAATGAGACACCTTTGCCCACAGCTTTAATCTTCAGTGCCAGATCGTTAATAAAACAATTGAAAAGCAAAGGTGAGAGAGGACAGCCTTGACGTAATCCGACGTTAACGTCAAACCAGTCGGTCGTATAGCCATTTATACGCACGCATGAAGAAACGGAGTTATACAGTGATTGAACTGCACGAAGCATCTTGCCTTTTACACCTACACGTGTAAGTTTTTGCCATAGCAAGTCACGATCAATGGAATCATATGCCTTTTTGAAATCTATGAACGCCGCATACGTGCTCAGTTTCCGTTTAATGCGAGTTTCGATTAAATTTGTAAGGCTGCTAACATGGTCGATGGTGCTTCGACTTTTTCTGAATCCATTTTGCTCGTCTACTAATGTGTTCTCATGGTTAAAATATGTATCAAGTCTTTCATTTAAAACAGAACAGTACAACTTGTATGTAGTAGGTGCTAATGTGATTCCTCTGTATGAAAGTGGGTCACGTGGATCGCTTGTATTAGACTTTGGTATTGGATTTATTATACCTTTTCCCCATTCTGTTGGTATTACGCCTGTCGTAAGATGAGCAATGAGCTGTTCGATTCTGGAATTGTTCGTGCGCAAAGTAGGAATCGGGACGTAGTAAGAATGTATTATTTTCCTTGAACAAAGTAGGTTTGGGACAAAAGCAGGAATAATATCTCTTCTTATAATATATAGAGCGTTTCAAGCTACAATATACTTCTCTGAATGTTATTGCTTTTTCATGACTGCTCTGTTGTCATTTTAGTGGTTTGCATTCTGTTCATTGTTGGCATTTTTTGCCAATGTTTATGGACATACTTATATGATCACCCTCCTTCTCCCCCTCCAAGATTGGTAATCTAATGTGCACTAAGAATTGGCAATTTGCTAGGATAAAGGTGTGACTAAGATAATTGATCGCTGCGGCATCACATTAGCTGTTGACCGTGGACGTACAGGTATTTAGCATTAAATAAATAAATGCTTAAACATTGCAGTTATTTAGCCAACATCCTTCCTGCCAGAACTGGTACCTTCTTAGTGACTGACTTGGTCGGATTCTATGGCTTGAATCTTGAGGCATTCTTGCAACGGCCTCTTGCAACGGTGGACGGAAAAATAATATTTATTCCTTACCAGAAGTAGCGAAAAATCGTAATTCTTTTTTGTGACATTTTTTTCTTTAGACTTTTTTTTTCTTTTGACTTTCTAGTCCTTCCCAACTCTGCGACTTTTTACATGGCAGCAGCCAATTTAACGTAAAATCGCTATTACCAGTCAACTGGCAGCAGCCAATTTAACGTAAAATCGCTATTACCAGTCAACTGGCAGCAGCGATTTCAACGTAAAATAGCTGCTGCCAGTCAACTGGTACTAGACCTTTCCTTTTTCTTATTTTTGCTCAAAACATAGATCGTGGGTACACGTTAGAACCGCCTCGTTGAGGCGGTTCTAACGAGTACCCACAATCTATGTTTTAGAGCAAAAATAAGAAAAAATGGTATACCCCTGCATACCCCAGTTTTGCTATATATATAAAAGTGGGGTACAAGGGGTTATACATTACACGGACACGTTTTCGTGATGGGTCATTAATTTTACATAAATAACCGTTTTATTGACCAAAACCGAAGCCGAATACAATTTTACTGGACTTTAAAGCATTTATGCATTGGCGACTTTCCCTTAAGATTGTTTCAATACGACTACGATCTCTAAACACCCTTTATGGCCAAACAGATAATATAGCTTAATTACTTTATCTTATTTATATTACTAGTACAGTAATTTTCCTAATTTCTCAGTAACATAAACGATTAATCTGTGTAAATAGACCGTTTATGCTCTTTTTGTTTTCTTTGAACATTTGAACCCCTCTCGATCGTCTTTATTTGACTAAAACTTATTTTCGTGTCCAACGTTTTAATATTTCGACAGAACCGTCTTGTGCAATTGATCCGGAAGTAGATTTTATCTCCCACTCATGCCTAAGGGATTCCATGAATATACATTACGAAAACTTGCCTATGCAATAAACAGATTTGTTTTAGCTTTTAAAAAAAAAGTTTGATATTTTTCTTATTTTTGCTCAAAACATAGATTGTGGGTACACGTTAGAACCGCCTCGGCGAGGCGGTTCTAACGAGTACCCGCAATCTATGTTTTGGAGCAAAAATAAGAAAAATAGGTGTACCCCTGCATACCCCAGTTGTACAATATAAAGTGGGGTTAAAGGGGGTATATATTGCACGGACATGTTTTCCTGATGAAAATGAGTTCAGATGGTCACACCTTGTGTTACGAAAACCATTTTATTTCCTGTTTTGTGAAGGAATCTGCCTCAGTTAAATACCTCGTAATACTAATATGCCGCTCCTTTGTCCGCATTTAATTACAGATGTATTCTAGATTCTATTATTTTACCCTGTACAATGCTTTTGTTTCGACAAAAGTCCACTCATGCGTTTATGGTACATGTATAACATTTACTAAGGCAATGATCAGGAAAAGGCGCAATCAGAAAGACATTCCCACTTCAAAAACCGAGGTGGGAAAGAACTAAATTGACAATTAGGTAAAAAATATCGTAAGCCGAGTGAGCAGCTATTTCCCAATAGGCGGTCACTCAGCTACCCGAACCTAACTAAAACTATGAAAACATAAGTTTTAAAAAGCATAATAATTCGACTCCAAAACATAAATAGGACCACAAGAGAGGTATCGCCTTGGAACGATCAGTAATATAAAATTACTGGGGGTGGGGGGGGGGGGTGGGGGGGCTTAAATCAATTTTACAGGGCTCTAACCTCACCCTTATCTTCTGCAGTGGGCATCCGACCTGCAATTGTCTTTGCTTAACAATGAGCAATGGTAATAGCTAACCCACGGGCTAAAATATAATAGGAACATTTAATGTCTTGAATTGCAACTTTGTTTTAGATTTTGTCATTTCTTATGAGATGACTACGACCTCTTAGCAACCTTTAATGGTCAAATTGATGCAACTTGGCAACTACTATCTTATTTACTACTACAGCAATTTTCCCCATTTTATCTGTGTTTAAAGACGCATATAGAAGCCTGTTAGTCAGTCAGCCAGTGTTTGTCCTTTCTGTTTTCGTTGAACTTTCGGGAAAACCCTTTTTATTTTACTGAACTGTTTAAGATACCAACGATACGGGTTTCTAGCTGTGTGCAAAGAACTAAGGGATTCAATGAAAATCAATTCATACATAGTGCTCTTGGTGATGATTAAAAATACAACTGAGATACTTTAAGAGCAGTGAACATATTAATTAGAAGGGGGATGGGCCATTAAATTGACGATAAAGACTTTCACGATTTCCTGTTTCATTTAGAAATAAAATACCTCATGATACCTTTGTCTACATATAATTCCAGATGTATTTTAGACTTTATCGACCATGCACAATGACCCTGTTGTAACGGGCATCACATTCATCCATGATCGTATGAACTTATGATAAACCTCTCTTTCATGTTAATGTCACGGACACTATGACTGAGTTTCAGTACTTTAATTATATATTTGTCGTTGCTTAACAGAGAATAAAAATACAGTATTTTCATTTCCCTTTTTGCTTTCTTAATCACCAGTTTTGCATTATCTACTGGTTCACGGCTTACTGAAAACAATTTTGGAAATACAGGTGACCAACCCCCCCCCCCCCCCCCCCCTGGATTATCTATTTATTTATTCCAAGAGGGATTTTTGTTACCTGTATTTCTAAAATTGAGTATATGTTATCTGGGAACCAGCAGAAAATGCAAAAACGGTCAATATTAAAATGTTACTATGTAAACATATCGTGGCAAAGGTCAATTTGTTTCCGTGTTCCATTAACTAAACAGTTAAAACAAGACAATTGTGGTCACGGGGAGGTGACAATAAAATGCGGCCTCTGTAGTGCCCGCTTTATACTGACGATAAACAACACAAGTCATCCATATACTTTACCAGATTGATCGTGGACAAACAGGTGACCAATATCCAGTACCATGACTGTTTCGACTTGATTGTTAAGGCAGATATTTCCGTTTATGAAAGCTGTGGCTGCTAGTTGTTGATTTACTGACTAAATGCTTGAATAAGGTAAATACGAGTCCTAAACAGCTATCTAAACAACTCACGCAACTAAACATAATGTCGCTTTGATTAAGAGAAATCCTGTTTTCTGTATATGCAAACAATCGAAGACACTGATATACAGTCAACATTTGGTTTGACTCACGAAAAGTGCTATCCCTATTTTTTTCTAAATCTGAAACTTCAAGTCTCTAACCATTCACTGTGGCTGTGCTGCTCTTTTGGAGAGCTGGTCGGAAACCTTCAAGACAGAATTTTCTGCCATCACGGCTCATTCCGCCTTCTTTAAGCAATTAATAAGGCAAATGACCTTTATAGAGTCCATCCTCTCGTCAACTATTTCTAATCGTTAAACAAATTACAACATCGTTTATGCGTCTGTGGAAATATCTTTCTCTTAATTGATATCTTTGATGGCCAATTAGATTCCAAATGCCATTTCTTCTCATTTTGAAAATAAGAATCTTTTCGCAATGATGAAATAATGACGTTCTATCCGTTGATAATAAGATCTCTGTCTGGAATAAATCTAACTATTCATGAAAAACAAGACTTGAATCAGAAGAAAATAAAAACCATAACAAATTTCAGTTATATTTGAGCCGCCGCATGGGAAAACCAACAATCTGCATAGGCGAAAACAATGGCGCAGATCAGCTTTGCAGTAACTGCGAAGCTGATCAGCCTTTGTTTTCGCTACACGGATAGTACAATTCCTCTTCTTCCCAAATCCAAAATTTCCAGCTTCTAACCATCTTCTGTGACTGTACAGCCCGGTTTGTGTCGGTCATGGTCGGAACCCAAATTGGTGGTTTTCTCACGCACATGCTCATTTGCAACTTAAATTAATGTTACTAAAAGCACATCGTGTTCATGGTGTACGTAATTCCTGAAAATCCAATTTCAGACCCAAGCTTGAGGAATAAAGCAACCTGACACTATTTGTTTGCATTCAACTCGAAACATAACGTCCCTAGAACTTAACACAATTATTTTATTTATTTATTTATTTATTCATTTATTTATTTTTAATTTTTATCTTTTTTATTTTATTTTTTTTATTTTTTTTTATTTATTTTTTTTTTTGGTTTTTATTTATTCATTTATTTTTTATTTTTATTTATTTTTTTTGGCTTTACCTAGCAGACCTGTAATGTTATTAATTGTATTTTTTTCCCTTTTTGTGGTAACGTGTCGCCGTACAATACATATGAGCCGCCGCATGGGAAAACCAACAACCTGCATAGACACGAAAACAAAGGCGCAGATCAGCTTCGCAGTAACTGTGTACTGCGAAGCTGATCAGCGCCTTTGTTTTCGCTATACGGATAGTTCTGTTCCTTTACTTTCTAAATACAGAATTTCCAGCCTCTAACCATCTTCTGTGACTGTACAGACCGGTTTGTGTCGGACCTGGTCGGAACCCAAATTGTTGGTTTTCTCACGCACAGGCTCATATAAAGCATTTACCATGACCGTTGCAGTAGGCAAACTAAATAAGGGTGTATTAAAAATAAGTATGTACTTGAGAAAACCAATAATATGTGTTCCGACCAGGTCCGACACAAACAGGGCTATACAGTAACAGAAGATGGTTAGAGTCTGGAAATTTTGGATTTAGAAAGTAGAGGAATTCTACTATCCATGTAGGCACATTTTGCGTAGTATTCACACTGGTAAATGTAAAAGTACTGGAGCTGGTTGCAACGAACTGGTGCAGGCTAAATTACGCACTGGAGTAAGATTAAAATGGCGGTAAAGGTAAATAAATCTTATACCTCTTTTCATTACCATTCCCTTATAAACTTGTTTGTATTTTATTTGTCATGTCACCTAGCGCAGAGAAGGGAGAAAACATTGCAGTTTATGATTTTATCACGCAATATGCGATTTATTTCATGGGCTAGAAGCCAAATCCGATACAGTTCTACCAGTATGACCGGTGGCATGTGTTTTCGTGCCGAGATTGAGGGGAAAATGCATGTTTGGGCATAGTTTTTGTTGTATTGTCATATATTTATGAATAAACATTCAATAAACACAATTTCCGATCGCCAATTTTTTCTTGGTATCGAAGCAAATGTTTTATTGATGATTTTCTATTACAACGCACTGGGAGCATTTTTTTAATCATTGGTACAACGCACTGGTGGTTGCACAAACTTGCTTCAGGGTTGCTGATTTCCAATAGGCAAAGCATCTAACTCGCCCGGCCAATCATTTCATCTAAAGCAATCTTATATGAACATCAACGTGACAAATTGTACCTTCGGACATTCTGAAGTTTCTAGTAGAAAACTGCTAAAAACAGGACAATCATGTAATATATGTTTTAGAAATAAACTGTATTTGTAATCATTGAACACTGGGCTATCGAATAAATGAGTTTTAAACCATATTTATATTCAATATTTGGAGTTATCTGTCCTAGTTTTAGCCCATAATATACTTACTTTTCCTATATGTATATGTAACCATTGCAACCAGGATGTCACAATGATAGACAAAATAATTTCGACAGATTACTTGTAATGATGAAAGGTTTCTATCCATAGTGCAGATTATGTTTTCCTTTTGGTCCTTTAAGATCAGCAAGGGTAAATTTGATTATACATGTAGCACTATTCGCATCGTAAAGAATCTGTATAAATAGAAGTAAAACGATCAGAGCATCAGCAGACCAAACAAAATCCCCAAAATAAAAGAGCTAGTTGTAACTTGTAAGAAATAAAACAAGGCACAGTCTTCGCCATATCCAGCTAAATAAACTCATTAAAAATTAGATGGACCCATTTTAAAAAAATAGGTGATAATTGCATTTGAATTTCTAATTCCTCAGAATGCCCTCGCTGATCTCAAAGGAACAAAAGGAAAATATAATCTGCACTATGGATGGACAGGTACAAGTAGGCAATTATCAGGAAATGGAGGAATCAGAAAGAAATTCCCACTCCATAAACCGAGAGTTGGGAAAAAACTAAAATGACACTTACATGTAGGTACTTATACCAAGAAAACATATTGTAAGCCTAGTGAGCAGCTATTCCCCAATAGATGGCCACTCAGTTACCCGAACTTAACTTAAAATATGAAAAACGGTACATAAGGCTCAAACAGCACAAAAATTTCATCATTACAAGCAATATACGGAATTATTTTGTCTATTATTGTGACATCCTAGTTGCTACGGTTACCGTTTGGCGATACATATAGGAAAATTAAGCATATTATGAACTAAAACAAGGGCAGATAACTTCAAATATTGAATATAAATATGTTTTAAAAAATTAAAACCCATTTATTTGATAGCCCAGTGTTCAATGATTACAAATACAGTTTCATTTCTAAAACATATATTACATGATTGTCCTGCTTTTGGCAGTTTTCTATTAGAAACGTCAGAATGTCCGAAGGTACACTTTGTCATGTTGATGTTCATATAAGATTGCTTAGTGATTGGACGAGTTAGATGCTTTGCCTATTGGAAATCAGCAACCCTGAAGCAAGTTTGTGCAACCACCAGTGCGTTGTACCAATGATTCAAAAAATGCTCCCAGTGCGTTGTAATAGAAAATCCTCAATAAAACATTTGCTTCGATACTAAGAAAAAAATTGGCGATCGGAAATCGTGTTTTTTTAATGTTTTTTCATAAATATATGACAATATAACAAAAACTATGCTCAAACATGCATTTTCCTCTCAATTTTGGCACGAAAATATATGCCATCGGTCATACTGGTAGAACTGTATCGGATTTGGCTTCTAACCCATGAAATAAATCGCATATTGTGTGATAAAATCATAAACTGCAATGATTCCGCCCTTCTCTGCGCTAGGTGACATGACAAATACAAAAATACAAAAAAAAATATACGGGAATGGTAATGAAAAGAGGTATAAGATTTATTTACCTTTTCCGCCATTTTAATCTTACTCCATTGCGTAATTTAGACTGCACCAGTTCGTTGCAACCAGCTCCAGTACTTTTACATTTACCAGTGTGGTATTGGTTGAATGCTACATGGGTATCTAACTTATTAAATGTTTGAAAATACTCCATTAAATATAGGCAGTTTCATTATAAGTCGACGAGAGTGGCATTGCAATTCTAAACTTATCAGACATTTATCCTTTTACACTTTCAAAAAAAAAAAAAAAAAAAAAAAAAGTACAAGGCAATGATCTGGAAAAGGCGCAATCAGAAAGAAATTCCCACTCTAAAAACGAGGCGGGAATAACTAAACTGCCAATTAGGTACTTATACTTTGAAAACATATCGTAAGCCGAGTGAGCAGCTATTTCCCGATATGCGGCCACTCAGTTACCCAGTTAACTTAACTAAAAATATGAAAACGCGCATAAGGTTCAAACAGCACAAAAAGTCGACTCTAAAACATAAAACAATAAGAAAAAAACAACAGAAGTGTCGCCTTTAAGACAGCTTGTGGTATGTAATGAAATATAAAAATATCATTGTATTGATAAAATTTACCACAAAACGCAAAACGAAAAAAAAATGTGGCGAATTGTGGCGTAAACGTCGGTGCAAAGGTCAAGATACTAAATCTTTTGCACGCTGGATTACGTACAATAACGATTAGTGTCATTGAATAGGTGCCTTCCCATGTTGGGTTAAAACGGAATGCAAAATGCATGATAATTCAATACAATAATACAAACCAAGAGACGATACGACATTCTTTGTAAATAAAATAAAATTGTTAGATTCTTTGGAAGCAGTAAAAACATTCAAAGAGAGGTGGGCCATATTGTACAATTTCGGGTAATGAACCTTCATCAGTGACCCTTTACAAAACTGGCAGCGAAAGCTAGACATTCGTGATTGCTGCAATTTCAATAATTTTCACCAGTATAGTCCAAATCAAAGACTAATATTCCCAAAGGGGCCAAATATTCAAAATTCTGTTAAGATGATGATTCTCAACATACAATATGATTTGAAATATTCCAAATATCTTCACTGATCTCAAAGGATTGAAAAATATAATCTGCACTATGGATGATGTACGGGTAGACTTTTAGGGCCGCCACAATGTTGTAAGCGTTAATGACGTCACATGTACCGTAGACACAGGTCACTGGGGTGTTTGTTTTGACGTTCATTAAACAAAGTATAGCTTGATCCAAGGGAAAATAACGTTTAATCTGCGTTTAGCATACACTCAATTTACGTACCTTAACTTATGTTTGGCATTTGATCATTTTCAAACCAGATAAATGCTGAACGTAATAGGGTTCTCTTAAATGAGGGACATTAAACTATGACGATGTATTGATGTCTGAAGTTATAAGGTGCTGACTTTTACGGAAATACTGTAATTATCTTATTAAATATAACTAAAGCCAAATAAAATTTTATTGCCGGGATTTTAAGTCAGCTTTGCGTTGGCGTTTGTGACGTTAAACGTCCGAATTCGTGATTTAATGCTAACTGATTACATGTGCAATCACTTTAAGAAAGTTGAAAGGCTTGTTAAAATAAAGGCGCTCTAGAGATTCATTGGTTAGGAAGTGACACGACCGAAAACCTGCACTCAACAAAAATAATAATAAGTAGGTGGAAGAAACAAACATAAATGCATAGACAGGCTCTTACGATTATCATGCACGTATGTTTTAATGGATCCAACGGCGTGCAAGAAATGATATCAGCTTTGCATTGTCTACAATATAATAGGGGCATTAAATGTTTTTTATTGGTGTTTTTTTATTGGTGACTTTCCCTTGAGATTGTTTCAGTGTGTTCAATACGACAACGATTTCTAAGCCCCCTTAATGGTCGAATTGATTTTATAGTATAATTACTTCTAACTTATTTATGTTTATATTATTTAAGTTTGTTTCTTAGTGTCTGATAATGGTTTTTCGCAAATATTTCACATCTGTTTACATTTAGACGAAATATTTTATTGGCACAAATTTAGCATTTAGTTTGTCGCAAAATGTGCAGAAAAAAAATGAAAATCGTTTGACAAATAAAAATGTTCTGGCCAAAAATATTTTTGAATAGGGATTATTTCCTATCAAAAAATCTCATGGATTGGAAGTAAATATGTTCCTGCAAAAATAAATAGATAAAATAATATAAATAAATTCATAGTACTTTAAATGTATAAAATGACACAAATGACAAACCCGATACAAAATCTTCAAGATAAAGTAAAACTTTTCGATAAAAAAAAGCATTTTCATGATCATTGAACTTTTGTACCACACTCGATCGTCTTTATTTGAGTAACATTATCGGCGTGTCAAACGATTTAAGATTCCGACAGAACCGTTTTCTCGTTCTCTGCAATAAATCCAACTAACTTTAATCTCTCATTCTTGCCCAAGGGATTGCATTAATATGAAAATCATTTCATGCACAATGATTTTGATAATAAGACCTAATGTTAACGACTTCCATTATATTTCCTGTTTTGTGAAGGAATCTGCCTCAGTTAAATACCTCGGGATACTTGTATGCCGTTCCTTTGTCCGCATTTAATTACAGACATATTTTAGTTTCTAATAAGGATGTTTGCTGCCAATGAAAAAGTATTCAAACTTTTTGTCAAACCGCTTTTTTTTATTCCAAAATATAAAATAAGACATGAAAAGAAAATAAATAGAGGATAGTGTGCATTTTTCCAAACCACATGCCTCTGGATGCGGTCTCTAAACGCACTGTTTGAAAATTAGAAAAAAAATTCAATTCTTTCACATATACCTTCCTGGACAAACAATACATCAGAATACTTTCAAAAGTCATTCTGTTTAAGTAACGCTGACTGTTTTGGACCTAAGACATGCATAAATTTTCAACTTGAAGTGGTTGACATTTTTTTTTCGACTCATTTTACAACCCTAGCCCCTAACTTGAAAAGTTGGAAAAAATCAATATTTATAAATGTGCCAAATCCATATTTTTAGATTCAAACTTCTTCTTTTCACACAACAAAAGACTTGTTCATGTTGCTCGAACAAAAGAATGAAATATATAGGGTAGTGTGCATATATGAGAGAACCAAAAACTTGAAAATTGCACTTTAAACCTTTTATCGGCTTTTTGATTTCTTACACCCCATTTCATAAAACCACCCAAAATTTTAAAACTAGCAGACCAAAGAAAGAATTACTGATAAAGAAGACCTTGTACTATACATCTACTCCTGCTAAAATAAACATCGAATCAGTGCAAGTAATTTGAAGTTCTGTAATATTCAAGTTTAATCTGCCCTACCCCCTAAATTTTGCTGACACTTAAAACTTTCTAAAATGTTGCTGAAAATGAGGTGAAAAATAAAATGAAGTCTTACATTGACAATATTCATGACTCGTTCATTACATTTCATCAATACGTATTCAAATATAAAATAAGTGTATTAGGAAAATATAGAAACCGAAAGTCCGAAATGTCAAATGTCAGCAGCGAACATCCTTAAGTTACCCTGTACAATGGTTTGGTTTCGTCAAAACAGATATTAAGTCCATCGGTGTGTTTATAGAACAAGTACACGTATACGTATCTGATTTATCTAAAAAGATAAGGATTAGGAAATTGAGAAATCAGAAAGAAATTCTCACTCCTAAAACCGAGGTGGAAAAAACTAAATTAAAAACAGGTACTTATACTAAGAAAACATATCATAAGCCGAGTGAGCAGCTATTAGTCCAATAGGTGGCCACTCAGTTACTCAAACATAAATCATGGTCAATCACATTTATCCACCTAGACTACAGTTGAATAAAGCCAACTCCACAGATACCGAAGCCCCCTTTTTAGATTTACATCTTTCTATTTCAAATGGATTTGTTTCTTCTAAAATTTATGATAAGCGCGATGACTTTGATTTTGATATAGTAAATTTTCCGTTTGTGGATGGTGACTTCCTCGCCTTGCTTCTTCTCGTGTATACTAAACATTTCGCAACTTATTAGATTTACTAGAGTCTGCAATCATGCTGCAGTTTTCAACGCGTGAAATAAATGTTTAACAGCCAAACTTCTCCAGCAGGGCTATCGGTATCATAAACTTCGAATAAACATTTTCTAAATTTTATCGCAGACTATGAATTGATTGGGCTCAAGACGCTTTAACGTGATAGCCTTTCGGAACCAAACTTTTATGTTGACTGGGTTAAAAAAAAATAAGAAAATTAAAGCAAGGAATGATTTTTCTTTTCAGTTCAAAAGCTCATTACACGTTATAAACGTATAACTTAAATGTTATTCGACAGTATGCATGCTTAACTGTTAACCCAATTATGGTTGATAGCTATGCTGCCTTCTTTAATTGCACGCCGGTGGGTCAGGCGTTAGACTCTATGAATGTCCCGACATAAAGATATTCATTTTATCTACTTGCCTGTTGCTTGGCCCACCCGGGTTCAACTGGTGTTTTTCTTTTGCTCCGGATTTCAGTTATTTGGCGCCCAGGGATCTCCATCGTCGGGCAGTTTACATAATCTGTAAGTCCTCGTTTTTTATTCATCTCGGTGGTTATCGTGATTTATTTGTTTGTCCTTGATGATTTATTGATAAGTTAGAGTTTCACCACGAGGACCGAACAACTAACTAAATGTTGTGAACCACTGCAGAAGATGAGGGTGAGGTTAGGGCTCTGTTAAATCGATTTAAGTCCCCCAGAATTTTTATATTACTGATCGTTCCAAGGCTATACTTCTGCTGTGGTTTTATGTTTTGGAGTCGAACTTTTGTGCTGTTTAAACCTTATGTACGTTTTCATTGTTTTAGTTAAGTTAAGGTAACTGAGTGGCCGCCTATTGGGAAATAGCTGCCCATTCAGCTTACGATATGTTTTCTAAGTATAAGTGCCTAATTGTCAATTTAGTTTTTCCCACCTCGGTTTTTGGAGTGGGAATTTCTTTCTGATTGCGCCTTTTCCTGCTCATTGCCTACTTGTACCCTTTAACTAAAATGTGAAAAAGTACATAAAGTGCTAACATCACAAAAAACAAGACCAAGACATAAAATAATAAGAACCACCACAGAAGTATCGCCTTGGAACGATCAGTAATATAAAATTACTGGTGGCTTAAACTAGCATCCTCGGCTTCTCAATTAGTTGTTCGGTCCTCGTGGTGAATCTGAATCACCAAGGACAAAAATCATGATAACGCCCGAGATAATAAAAACGAGGATTCACACATACAATAACCAGCTCGGCGATGGAGAGCCCTGGGCACCAAACAACATCACTGAAAATCTGAAGCAAAACAAAAACACCACTTGAATCCTGGTGGGCCAAGCAACAGACAAGGGTACAAGTAGGCAATGATCAGGAAAAGGCGCATTCAGAAAGAAAACAGAAAAAATAACTTTGACAATTAGGTATACTTAGAAAATATATCATAAGCCGAGTGAGCAGTTATTTCTCAATAGGCGGCCACTCAGTTACCCGAACTTAAATAAAATATGAAAAGGTTCAAACTGCACAAAAATTCGACTCCAAAACATAAATCACTGGCGGGGGGGGGGGGGGGGGGGTAAATCGATTGTACAGGCGCCTTACCTCACCCTCTTCTTCTGCAGCTATTTAGTTGTTCGGTCCTCGTGGTGAATCTCTAACTAGACTAGAAGCTCCGGCCCAAACCAACCAAAATTAATAGCTTTAAGTAGGCATTCGACCTGCTTAACGATGAGCAATGATAACAGCTAACCCATGGGCTTAAGCATAATCGGAACCTTAAATGTCCTTCATTGCATTTTTTTATATTTTGTAATTTCTTTTGATATGACTACGATATCTAAGCAACCTATTATGGTCAATTTAATAATGCAGCTTAGCTACTTCTACTTTTGTCAGAAACACAAACAATTGATCTGTGTTTAAAGACGCCCATAGAAACCTGATAGCCAGTCAGCAAGTGTTTGCCATTTCGATGAGTTTTCGGACCTCCTTTTTTATTTTACTGAACCTTTGCAGGTCTCACTTTTTAAGATACCAACAAAACCTGTTCCTAGATGTGTACAAAGAATGAATAGAACTAACTTGTATCTTCCATTGCCCAAGGGATTCCATTAATACGAAAATCAGTTCAAACACGGTGCTTTTGATGTTAATGACTTTCTTGTTTCATTTAGAAACATGCCTTTTTAAAATACCTCATGATACCTTTGCCTGCATAGAATTCCAGATGTATTTCAGACTTTATCGACCAAGTACAATGGTTTTGTTATATAACAAATGGGCATCAGATTCACACATAAGCTTATGAACTAATAATAAACCTCTTGTTCACTTAACCCATCATTCGCCTCATTTATGTTAATAATACATGTACGTACGCCATGACTGAGTTTAAGACTAAGGCAGAGCTTTAGTTTTGTTTTAGTAACTGTGTGTTACTGATTGGTCCAAGTCGATACTTCTGTGGTGGTTCTTTTTGTTTTATTTTTGTGCTGTTGGCGCCTTATGTGTGTTTTCATATTTTTAGTTAAGTTAAGGTAACTGAGTGGCCACCTATTGGGAAATTAGCTGCTCATTCGGCTTACGAAATGTTTTCTTGGTATCAGTACCTGATTGTTTGTTTGGTTTTTTCCCACCTCGGTTTTTGGTGTGGGAATCTTTTTCTGATTGCACCTTTTCCAGATCTTTGCCTACTTGTACCTTTTTATAACAATTATACATGTACCTTTGTCGCTGCTTTACAGAGAATTAAACGACAACGTTTTCATTTCCCTTTTTGTTTTGTAATATTAGTGTTTGCTTACGTACAGTCCGTATACTTTACCACATTAATTGTGGGAAAGCCCTTTAGAGCAGTTGATCAATGTCCTGTATCATTGTATTACCAATGTGACCGTTTCGTCTTGATTGTTAAGGCAAACATTCCCCTTAATGGAAGATGAGGCTGCTACTTGTTGAGTTATTGACAAACTGCTTGAATTAGATAAACAAGAGTCCTCAACATCTCTTTAAACAAATCACGCAACTAAACATAATGTCACTTTATAAGAGAAATCCTGTTTTGTGTACATGCAAAAAATCGAAGACGCTGATGCATAATCAGCATTTGTTTTCGCTTCATGAATAGAACCATCCCTCTTTTTTCTAAATCTTAAATTTCAAGTCTCTAGCCATAACCTATGGCTATACAGCAGTCTGCGTCAGAGCTAGTAGGAAACCCCAAGACATGGCATTTCTTCTCCCAACGCGGCTCATGTCACATTCATTAAGCAATTTATGGTTTGGAGTCGATTTTTTGTGCTGTTGAACCGTTTGTACGTTTTCATTGTTTTAGTAAAGTTCGGGTAAATGAGTGGCTGTTACAATCAACATTTGTTTTCGTTTCACGTACAGTAAATTATCCAGTTCCGGGTCACTTTTTTTTTCGAAGTGGTTTCCAGATAATTGCTCAGTGCAAATTAGGTTTCGACCTTACCATTAGAAAGTATAATCCTTCTTCTAAATAATGAACTTCGATCTGATTAATTGTGAATATTCTGTGTGCCACACGATGGCTTTGAAGGAGACCACCAATTTATCCAGTTCCGAATCATTTGTCCAGTTCCGAATCACTTGCGATAATTTTTAAACAAGAAACTCACTGGCGCTGTTTCGTTATGATTTTGATTTTGTAGCTTCATTACTTCTTTATAAAACAAGAATTACACACAGTTTAACATTTCAGATAGTAAAAGTGTCCAAAAACTGTGTACATGTATACGACGTATAACTTACGTTCTGGATATTGGCGTCAATCGAAAACAAATACATGTTCTAAGTCGATAATGGCGTAACTGGTTCCAGATTTTTGCAGTTAAGTGCTGGTAATCATGGGCTGTGCATTAGTTATTTTCATTTTTGTTTGTTTGTTTGTTTGTTTTGTTGTTGATGTTTTATGAGTTTAACTTTCACCTGTTTGTTTAACATTGAATTTCAAACACAGCTTTAATGTTGCACAAAAGGAGTATGTCAACTAGACTAGAAATCCAGACAGCATGTTTTGTTCGCGATGCAGATCGACTGCACAAAGACTCATCTGCGTAAGGAAACGACCATTTGATTTTTATTATGGGGGGGGGGGAGCGGGGGGTGTAAGATATTTTGAATAAAAAACAGGATCCAATTTTGGCCGAAAAACATATCTTGGACGGAGTAAATTCTATTTTACTACATTACGTATTGTTGTAATACATTGTATATACCTATAAAAAGACCGCGTCGTGAGAGAAAAATAATATTCAGGCCCGGAAACAGCTTCCAGCCACCTCCCCCCCCCTCTTAAAATTCAAATGGTTGCTCCCTTATAGCTGCAGCAATGACTTGGACGAGATGAACAATGGTAATTCAAGGTGTAGGTATATCGGCTTGGTTACTCGGACAAACTGGTTCTCCTTTGTTTGTTGAGTTAATGCTTAACATCCAATAAATAAGTTTCGATTCATGTCGGCAAGGAACCATCGCTTTCTCAGTAACTTGTACTTTAGGGGGAATTGAAAGCGCCTTACTCAGAGTGACACTACAAGGCAGAGTTAGATACTGAACCCAGGACCACTCCCTCCGAATTCATGAACTCTACCACTGGGCCAAGGAGGTTCCACCCTCGATGTCTGACAAAAACGTTTTTGATTGCTGATTTGGTTTGCTTAAGTTTGTTTGATTGGAGGTTTAACGTCCCAGTTTTCAGTCAGGCCGAGATGGAGCTACTGCAGCCTGGGTATGAACAATGGAGTAAATGTGTCTTGCCCAAACACACAACACGGAACACCAGGGAATCCAGTCCGACACTACCACTTGACCACCGCGGTCTCAGCCTGAGCTTGTGCTTAACATCAACGGTTAACAGCTAAGGTCATATCGGATGATCAGTTATCCTAGCTAATGATTCTAATCATATGAACAAGATGACCGCCATGCATATATATGGTTAAATATTAAAGAACTTTTTCTCCAAAATACAAAAAAAAAATGTTTTGTTTGAGTTTGATTATTTGCTTGAGTGGCTGTTTTACGTCCATGGTCAACAGTGAATATCATGTCTGGAAGACCATTTATCGTAACAACATAGAACATAGAACATAGTTTATTTCGATTCCAGTAGGCTAACAAGCCCATGAGGACATAATACAAAACATGTATGATGGCATATATGAACAGTGCAACACATAGTAAGAATACAAAGTGATATACCGTTGAATACAAAAAGTCGTGCAAAATACATGGAAAATATAATTTGCAATGAGTATTATTATCCACGTGAGACGTACGACATTAGCAATAGCCATTATGAACAATTTTGAGACGATTTTACACCAACGCTCACTTATTTCTTATTTCTTGGAGAAGGTGTTTTAACTTAGCTCGAGTTAAATGTATATATAACTTAGGTATGATAACACACAGTGTATATCCGAGCGTATGCAGAACAGACGGCTACGGAACGGACAGACGTTTACAGGAGCAACAACACTGTTTCTGGCGAAAAACATATGAGACGCGCCAATCAGTAGGTGGGACGAAAACGGGAGAACCCCGAGAAAAACAAAACCACCTGACACACTCGCAAGCAGAACTTGGTTTGTCTCACATGGCCAGAGCGGGGTTCGAACCCACACCAGACACAGCGGTGAGAACTTTGGGCACAAGTTCCATAAAATGGGGGGGGGGGGCAAAATCCTGACATGACCATAGCGTTAAGCATCAATTCAAACAAACTGCATTGCAAATGAAAGACTGTGGTATTGTGGCAACATGCAAGCACACACGCACGCACGCACGCACACACAAACACACACATCAAATAAAATACTGACTGGGATTTAAACACTCCCTCCTCAGTTCCTTTAGGTTTAAATACTGCGATACTAATAGATTTACGAGTACATGTGCTATGTCGACACAATTGATTTTTACTGACCCGAAACTAGCTAAATTGGTAGATAAAATTAACAAGCTCCTACGCAACAGAAAATCAATAAATGAAGTTCAGTTTTCCTGGTGTGTTATAATGAATGTTGGAACGCAAGTTGGAACCAAAAGTGTAAAAAAATTATGTTCCATGGTCATGCATTTTGCGGAAACTTGCACCTTGCGGATAATTACACAAGTGCAATATACATTCTAATTCGACAGGTCATCTCGAAGAACAGATTTATTTTTAGCATAGAGATAAGTTTTCAAAATCTGACTTCGTTCAGAGGAAGAGAAAAAGATGGACTTCATGACCATACAAAATATTTGTTTTTTAATTGAACAGCTGCTGTGTAGTTCGTGACGATACGACCACTTGGTTCGGAACTGGATAAGATTCGAAACCGGATAAATTACTGTATAATACAATCCCTCTTTTTTAAATCTGAAATTTCAAGTCTTTGGCCAAAACATATAGTTATACAGCACAGTCTGTATAAGGGATAGTCGGAAACCCCAAGACAGGGTTTTTCTTCTCCCATCGCGGCTCATGTCGCCTTCATTAAGCAATTTATGGTTTGCAGTCGATTGTTGTGCTGTTTGGACCTTATGTCCGTTTTCGTTGTTTTAGTTTAGTTCGGGTAACTGAGTGGCCGCCTATTGGGAAATGGCTGCTCACTCGGCTTACGATATGTTTTCTAAGTATAAATACCTAATTGTCAATTAAGTTTTTCTCCCACCTCGGTTTTTGGAGTGGGATTTTCTTTCTGATTGCGCCTTTTCCTGATCATTACCTACTTGTACCTTTTTAATGAGGTTGATGGGCTTCCAAGGCGATACTTCTGTGGTGGTTCTTTCGTTTTATGTCTTGGTGTTTCAAATTTTTGTGCTGTTGGCGCCTTATGTATGTTTTCATATTTTAAGTTAAGTTTAGGTAACTGAGTGGCCACCTATTGGGAAAATAGCTGCCCATTCGGCTTACGATATGTTTTGATGGTATAAGTACCTGATGGTTAATTTAGTTTTTTCTCATCTCGGTTTTTGGAGTGGGAATCTTTTCTGATTGCGCCTTTTCCTGATCTTTGCCTACTTGTACGTTTTCATAGACTCCATCCTCTCGTGAATTATTTCTAATCTATAAACAAATTACGACGTCATTTATGCATCTGTGGAAATTTCCGACGGATGGTCAATTAGATTCTAAGTGCCATTTCTTCACATTTTGAAAATACGAAACTTTGCGTAATGGTGGATTAATGACGTTAATAATAACCTCTTTGTCTGCGAATAAATCTTACCAAACCTATAGAGAAGCTCATAAAGTATGTGAATCACAAATTTAAAATGTTTTGTAGCTATTGTCCAATCTAATGCTAATAGTGCAAAATTTGCAAAATTATTGCATTAGCATTTATCTCATGTCCAAAACAATATTTGCATTGGCTTTAGGACTTTGATATATGATAAATATGATAAGGCGCCAACAGCACACAAAGATTTTAACACCAACTTGACATAAAACAATAAGAACCACCACAGAAGTATCGCCTGGGAACGATCAGTAATATAAAATTACTGGCGGGCTTAAACCGATTTAACAGGACCCTAACCTCGCCCTCAGCTTCTGCAGTAGTTCATTTATACACAAATATAAACAAGAAATAAGGTAAATCATGTTAAGAAAATACTGTACCAACATGTAACATGTATAACGGAAAGCAGGGTGAGCAGCTATTGAAGTAAGGTGGTCACAGTGCTAGCTTGGACAGAACAAGTAAAATGCAGAGGGCTAAGTGAACAGCCAAATTATATTCGGGTGGCCACAAAGTCATGCAACATGAAACTCATAATTAGAAGAAATTAGATAAATGTGAACCACCACAGCAGTACCGCCTCGGAACGGTCAGTTATAAATAACTGGGGGGCTTAAACCGGTTTTACAGAATCCTAACCTCGCCTTCAGCTTCTTCCTGATCCTGATTGCGCCTTTTCCTGATCTTTGCCTACTTGTACCTTTTCAGTGGTTCATAACATTTAGTTAGTTGTTCGGTCCTCGTAGTGAATCTCTAATAGCTAATCTATATCTGAAACTGTTTCTTTGAACACCCTTTATATCAATCCTATATTAAATATAGGCATTTTGGTTTTATGTCGACGAGAGTGGCACTTTAACAACGATTGTATTTCAAACATCTTTAGACATTCATCCCTTTACACGTTCAATAAAGTCTTTTAGTCGCATGATTTATGAGCGAGTAACCATTTTTGATGTAATTCAATCATTAATGGCATCTTTAGTCTATTACTGACACAATAATGAAAACGTGAATTTGTTTAGCAGTGTCACACTGTCGATTTCGAGGCACTTACAGTGTCGGGAAACAAAGTCCGTGTTTGCTATCATTTATGGAAACTTCACATCATAAAGGACGCGTTCGAACTGTACCACTCGGAAATCATGCATTGCTTTGTTGATATCAAAGAAGAATATTTTGAACAGGATGTTAAGAAAGTTCGAAGACATCATTCAAAATGACAGTGAGTGTTAAACAAAGCATTTAGATATAATTATAAACTGTTATTTTAATCTTGAAAATATGTCATACAAGATATTATGGACCAAACTTTGCTTTATAGCAAACTGATAAGAAAAATACATGTGGAAATAAGCGACCCCTCTTCTGAATTGAGTGTCATATAATGCAAAATGCGGGTTTAACCAGTGCTTGTCCAAGAAACTATTCAATTTCCAATACCAGTGGATTCACATTGAATGATTACAAATATTGTCTAGAATGTTTTAAACTAATTTGAGTCACAAAATTTCCTGTTGCCTTGTAAACTTTAAAGAAATGCTCAGCAAAGTCTTCGGGTATCCCCATTCTTGAAATAGGCCACAAATAGTAGGGGGTATAGGCAAATAGTTTATGAATATTTCAAACTGCATGGTTATTGTTATTTCCTTTTCTAATATAATGCTATAAGATATGTTGTGGCAAAACGGAACCTCATTTATGATGACGCCCCTTCATTATGTTTTAACAAAACTTAATGAAAAACATGTTATACCTTAGCTTGTCCCTCACTTTCGTCAACATGAAATTTTGCGTTAAAAAAGGTCATTATTTTGACTATTACATAAACATACAGTAGTTTATTCAGATTTGCGTGGTAATATTTGATACAGGTGTGTGTATTGGTGCGGTTTACGGTGCCCATGCCAGTAAAAAAAGTTGTATTGTTAATAAAATTCCCAATTTTTCGTCATTTTACCCTATTTTTGCAATTTTTTGGGGTCAACCTTAATGTCCTTAATGTATGATAAATTTTAACCACATAATCTAGAAATAAACACTTTTAATAATTCTGTTCACTATCCTGCAGACACTTACTACTTAATATGAAATATTTTTATGTTAATAATTTGCTTCATTTTTTTGTTTCCCTTAAGTTATAATTACCCCTACCCCCTATCAAAACACCCACAGCTTTTCTGATCGAAAATCTGATGAAAAATAATATGTTCTAAACTATCTACAAATAACTATTATGTTCATGGTGATGTTATTTGGATATTGGCTATCACTTAAAGTTATTTTATGCTCCTTGATTTGTATTGTGAATAGTTTAAATTATGTTTAATATGCCATCCCCTTTTACACAAATCTCATAGAGAATGTGGCAACCTGTGACACCCTGACCTAGAAATTGTAATATAAAGCAGTCAAAACAGAAGTTGTAAAAGTTCTTTTATACTGTGCAAACTGATATTTTAATTGTGTTGATTTTTGAGATTGTGTTATTATTCTTTATGAACTTATAAGGAATATTACAATGTCTTCGAACTTTCTTAACACCCTGTAGCCTATCAAATGCAGCGTAATGTGAACATTATTTAGCGATATGCGCTTTCAACTAAACATTTGTCTTCAATAAGAACACTTCGCGACAATAAAGTTCTCGCTGTGATATCTCAACGACCAGAAAATAAAATGCTATTCAAACTTTAACACTTATAGAATTAAGAATGTATTGCTGCATATGATAGGATAGATCAAGAATTTAAAAAATATATAAAAAAATAAAAAAATAAAAATAAATAAAAAAAAAAAAAACTTACGCAAGCGGCTCCACGCATTTTCCGAAATTGGGTTCAGTCCGAAGAGTTAAATCAATCTGTGACGTCACCGTTATGTACACAAATGATAGCTTACACGGACTTTGTTTCCCGACAATGTCTTAGCCTCGCCAGAATATTGCAACGGTCCTATATAGCAAAAAATGCACCAAGAGACAACATGACATGCATTGGCGTTTGTGACGTTAAACGTTGTAAATCATTATTTAATGCTACCAACTGATCATTGGTTACATCTGCAATTATTTTTTAGAAAGATTGAAAGGATTGTTGAAATAAAGGCGCTTTCAGTTGCGCCCTTAAGATTAATTGATTAGGAAGTGGCACCAATGAAAACCTGCACTGAACAAAAATAATAAGCAGCCGGATGAAACGAACGACAGATGCATAGACAAGCCCTCACAACTAACATGCACGTATGTTTTCGTCCATTTAATGGATCCAACGACGTGCAATAAACGATAACAGCTTTCCAAGTGCCTAAAATATAATAGGGGCATTAAATGTTTTTCATTTCGACTTTCCCTTGAGATTGTTTCAATACGACTACGATCTCTAAACACCCGTTATGGCCAAATTGATAATATAGCTTTATTACTTGCTCTTTATATTACCAGTACAGTAATATTCCTAATATCTCAGTAACATAAACGATTTATCTATACAAATAGACACCCACAAAAGCCACCAGGCCAGTCAGTGTATACTCTTTCTGTTTTCTTTGAACTTTTGAACCACACTCAATTGTCTTTATTCGACTAAAAATTACTTTCGTGTCCCATGTTTTAAGATTCAGACAGAACTGTATTCTCGTCCTGTGCAATTAATCGAACTCGTTTTTATCCCCCACTCATGCGTAAGAGATTCCATTAAAAAATTAAATATGAGAATCATTTCGTGCACAGTGCCTTTGAAGGTCAGACTTAAGGATGATCGCTGTCAATGAAAAAGTATTCAAACTTTTTTTCTAATTGCTTTTATTCGATTCCTTGTTCAATTTGAAGTGTAGAAAAAACGAAATTTACATATGGTAGTGTGGTCAGACTTACTTCCACTTTATTTCCTGTTTTGTGAAGGAATCAGCCTCAGTTAAATATCTCCGGACACTAATATGCCGTTCCTTTCTTCTGTATTTAATTACAGACGTATTTTAGTTTCTAGTAAGTTACCGTGTATAGCTCGGCAAATAGGTCACTGTATGGGCGTTACCTCATGAATACGTTATTGGGTATGGTCTACCTTTGACTTGGGTAAGAACTAAAGGTGTACAGTTAAAAGATTCAACTCACATGTTTTCCGTTACAAAATAAGAATGAAATTTGAGTTTGTCTAATTCAGTGGATTGGACAAAATACAGGTAGCTAATTTCTAACGGTAAATATGTGACAGCGGTCCAGGCTGACTGAGTTCGATTTCCCTATAAACCCCCTACTTGAACAGATGGACTAGCCGACCACGCCCAGATATGAATATTTAAGTTGACGCCCATACAGTGACCCATTTGCCGAGCTATACAATGGATTTTGTTTTTTGACGAAACGGATATTAAGTCTACTCATGTGTTTATGGAACAATAACATGTATACGTATCTGGTTTATCTAAAGAAGGCATTCGATTTATTGCTTAACGATGAGCAATGATAACAGCTACCCCATGTGCTCAAATTTAATTGGAACATTAAATGTCTTTAACTGCAACTTTGTTTTAAGATTTTGTCATTTCTTTTGATATGGCTACGATCTCTAGTGAACTAATTATGGTCAATTTGATAATTCATCTTAGCTACTTCTATCTTATTTACTACTACATTAATTTTCCTCATTTCTCAGAAATAAAAACAATTGATCTGTGTTTAAAGACGCCCATAGAAGCCTGCTAGACAGTCAGCCGGTGCTTACCCTTTCTGTTTTCGTTGAACTTTCGAACCACCTTTTTTACTGAACCAAAAGTAGAATGAATGGGGCACCTTCATAGGCTTTTGACTGAACTAATTTGCGTGTCTCACTTTTTAAGATACCACCAAAACGTTGTGTGCAAAGAATGAATAGAACTAGCTTTTATCTCCCATTCATGCCTAAGGGATTCCAGTAATATGAAAATCAGTTCATGCACAGTGCTTTTGATGTTAATGACTTTCATTATTTCTTGTTTCATTTAGAACCAGTGCTTGTGATATTAATGACTTTCATGATTTCTTGTTTTATTTAGAAACAGGATCTAACAATTATATTTTATTTGCTATTACTGCAGCTGGTTTGTGCCGTGTGGCGGCCCTAAAAAGTCTCCCCGTACATCATCCATAGTGCAGATTATATTATTCTTTTGATCCTTTGAGATCAGTGAAGATATTTGGAGTATTTCAAATATTCTGTACGTAACGGATCATCATCTTAACAGAATTTTGCATATTTGGCCGCTTTGAGAATATAAGTCTTTGATTTAGACTATACTGGTGAAATTCTTGAAATTGCAGCATCATGAATGTATGGCTTTCGCTGCCAGTTTTGTAAAGGGTCACTGATAAGGGTTCATTACCCGAAATTGTACAATATGGCCCACCTCTCTTTGAATGTTTTTACTGCTTCCATAGGATCTAACAATTATATTTTATTTGCTATTACTGCAGCTGGTGTTGTGCCGTGTGGCGGCCCTAAAAAGTCTCCCCGTACATCATCCATAGTGCAGAATTATATTATTCTTTTGATCCTTTGAGATCAGTGAAGATATTTGGAGTATTTCAAATATTCTGTACGTAACGGATCATCATCTTAACAGAATTTTGCATATTTGGCCGCTTTGGGAATATAAGTCTTTGATTTAGGCTATACTGGTGAAAATTCTTGAAATTGCAGCAATCATGAATGTATGGCTTTCGCTGCCAGTTTTGTAAAGGGTCACTGATGAAGGTTCATTACCCGAAATTGTACAATATGGCCCACCTCTCTTTGAATGTTTTTACTGCTTCCAAAGGATCTAACAATTATATTTTAATCTTTGATATTAATGACTTTCATGATTTCTTGTTTCATTTAGAAACATGTCTCTGTTTTAAAATACCTCATAATACCTTTGTCTTCATATAATTACAGATGTATTTTAGACTTTTTCGATCATGTACAATGATCATGTTATATAAGAAATGGGTTCACCCATGAGCTTAAGAACTAATTATAAACCTCTAGTTCACTTAACCCATCATTCGCCTCGTTCATGTTAATAATACATGACTTAGTTTTAGACTAAGGCAGTAGTTTAGGTTTTAAAACAATAATACCTTTGCCGTTGCTTAAAACAGAATTAAACGACAACGTTTTCATTTCCCTTTCTGTTTTGTAATATTAGTGTTTGCTTTATATTGACGACAAACAATGCAGGTCATGCCGTTATGTACAGTCCGTATACTTAACAACACTGATTGTGGGCAAGTCTTTTGGGGACAGTTGATCAATGTCCAGTATCATTGTATCACCAATGTGACCATTTTGTCTTGATTGTTAAGGCAGGCATTTCCGTTTATGGAAGATGAGGCTGCTACTTATTGAGTCAGTTGGGTTAGCTGCTTGAATTAGATAAACAAATGTCATCAACATCTCTCTAAACAACTCACGCAACTAAACATAATGCCACTTTAATTAAGAGAAATCCTGCTTTGTGTACATGCAAATAATCGAAGACGCTGATACACAATCAACATTTGTTTTCGCTTCACGAATAGTACAATCTGAAATTTCAAGTCTTTGACCAAAACATGCAGTTATACAGCACAGTCTGTGTCAGAGATAGTCGGAAACCCTAAGACAGGGGTTTTCTTCTCCCATCGCGGCTCATGTCGCCTTCATTAAGCACTTTATAGTTTGGAGTCGAATTGTTGTGCTGTTTGAACCTTTAGTTAAGTTCGGGTAACTGAGTGGCCGCCTATTGGGAAATAGCTGCTCACTCGGTTTACGATATGCTTTCTAAGTGTAAGTACCAAATTGTCAATTTAGTTTTTTCCAACCTCGATTGTGAGTGGGAATTTCTTTCTGATTGCGCCTTTTCCTGATCATTGCCTACTTGTACCTTTTTATGAGGTAGATGGGATTCATAGACTCCATCCTCTCGTGAACTATTTCTAATCTATAAACAAATTACGACGTCATTTATGCATCTGTGGAAATTTCCGACGGATGGTCAATTAGATTCTAAATGCCATTTCTTCACATTTTGAAAATACGAAACTTTGCGTAATTGTGAACTAATGACGTTAATAATAACCTCTTTGTCTGCGAATAAATCTTACTAAACCTATAGAGAAGCTCATAAAGTATGAATAGAATAGAAAAGAATAGAATTTATTTCCGATTATGGGCCACCACATAGTAGCATATGAATCACATATAAATAATGATGAAATGAAATAGTATAACATTAACAATAAAGTAACAAAAGCTTGATTCTGATTAGGTAAAAACAATTGACTAAAGCACATAAATAAACATTTGAGAGGCAATTACTGAACTCACATTTTGAAAACCTGCCCATGCAATATCATCAATCTTTTTAATGTAAGATACAATTGAAAATCTTTTGGTAGAAAAAATTCTATATTTTTTAATATTGTTGCCCAAAACACCGACAGCGGGCACACGCTAGAATCGCCTCGTCAAGGTGGCTCCAACGATCACCCACAATCCCCGTTCCAGGCCAAAGTAAGGAAAATAGGTATACCCCTGCATACCCCAGTTCTACTATCTAAAGGTGGGGTCTAAAGGGGTATACATTGCATGGACATGTTTTCACGATGAGATCAGGGACACTCACTTTCTTAACATCTCAAAACGTTGCATATAGCAGTCATAAACAAACACTGACAACTCTCTTATAACATGAGCATTTTCACTACTAAAAAGCCAAATAAATTTTTGTACATCAGACATGACACTAAAATTTACAAATATTTTACCTATGTCATTAAAGAACTGTTTTCTTTTGGTGCTTAATAAAGAACCATTTGTTACAAAATGGATTTCGTCTTCAACTTCAAGTTGACATAAAGGACATAATCTTGCATCTGCTTGCACTTTTTTATAACGACGAAGTTCAATTTCAAGTTTATGGCAGCTTACTCTTAATTTTGTAAAAATTCTTCTTACAGAAATACCTTTAATATATTTAAAATATGACTCTCTACATAGCCGATATTTGAACAATGAATATGTACGTAATTTTCCAGTTTGATTGTCCCTATTTTTGATAAGGCATTAATCCATTCAGCTTTATATCTTTTTATAAGTTTTGACTTTGCAACACTAGCCAACTTATCATTTGAGACAGATGAATTAGATATATCCAAACATTTAAAAAGAAAGTACAAGCTAGATAACCATTTTTTGTTTCTTGTGTTCATGTAAGTAACCATTTTCTTTCAAAGCTCCCTTCCGCAAATTACTTACATCGTCTGAAATTAGCCTTTCAAAATATTTAACAGTGTCACAAAACACATTAATTATAATTGGATATCGACCTAGCTCTCCCATAACAGCAACATTTGTGGTCTTTCTATGGACTCCTAAAACATATTTCAAAAATTTGATATGTAACTTTTCACATAGCATGTTACGTAATGCATCAAAAATACTAAAACCTTCTTTCTTAACATTAGCTGATAAAGTGTTTATGGTTCCCCATATTTCACTACCATACAGTAAAACCGGTTCAACAGTATGATCAAATAAGTGTAAAATAGTATCCACATTCTGATGCAAGTCTCCAAAACATTTACTCAACTTAAACTGTGCCTTTAACGCTCTTTTATATAAATCGTTTTGACAATGAGAAAAAGTATCAGATGCTGAGAATAAAATACCCAAATATTTATATGACTGGACTTCTTCTATTTCTACATTGTTAAACAAAAATTGCAGTTGGATTTTCTACCACTTTTACTAAAAGTAATAATTTGTGTTTTCTTCAAATTGACTGTCATTCCATTATCACAACAATAAAGGGACAGTTTATTCAAGCAACGTTGTAAACCTGCCTCAGTCGTGGAAAGTAAAAGCAGATCATCAGCATATAAAAGGCAGCTAAAGGATATACTGTCTAAAGAAACTTGGTCATCTTTCTCATCAAAACACGAGGGAAGATCATTGAGGAATAATTTGAATAAATTAGGACTAAGCTTATCTCCTTGTCCTACGCCAACATTTTGTGAAACTTGTTCAGATGAATTATTACCAACCTTTATTTGTATACAATTTTCAGAATACATATTCTTTAGCACATTATAAAACAAGCCAGATATATTTACCTTGCAGAGCTTATAAAACAAAATATTGTGAACAACAGAGTCAAATGCCTTTTGAAAGTCAACAAAGCACACATATAGGTTACTATCTAGACTCTGGTACTTTTCAATTAATGTACGTAAAACAAACATATGATTTGAGGCTCATGCTTTCGGTTGAAAAACTATTTGTGTTTCATTAATAATTTTATTCTTGTCGAAAAACGTCTGCAATCTGTTATTAAGAACACTGCTAAATAACTTAGACATGCAAGACATTATTGATATACCTCTATAATTTGATGGATTTAGAGGATCACCACCTTTATAAAGTGGTTTAATATAACTATTTTTCCATTCTTTAGGATACTGACCCGATGACAAGCTGTGATTAAACAATTTAACGATGCAAGGTGTTAAAGAGCTCTGTCCACATTTTAACATCTCATATTTTACTCCATCTAAACCTGCTGACTTACCATTTTTTAATTTGACAATAGCTTGCATAACTTTCTTTTCAGTTATTTTAAAATCCATTCTGTGAAAGATTTGTCCTTTTCTATATCGCCTAAACGTTTCTCAAAATCTTTATTTAGTCGCTGAAATTGACTTTTAACTGAAAATAATTTAGTAAAATGGGATATCAATGTATCACAAGAAATTCTATTACTTGGATCATCATTGTTATGTTCATCCCCAAGTTCTTTGACCAATTTCCAGTACTCTGATGGATCATCCTTGAGGAGCTCATCACGTTTCTTGATAATGTTAATTTTATGTGCTCGCTTCTTTTGTTTACATATTTTACTATACTTTTTCCTAAATTTAAAGAATGAGCCTCGTACTATAGGATCATCAGGATGTCTAGAATAAGATACACTTTTTCTATGTAACTCCTTATGAAGAGATTGTAAGTCAGCATCAAACCAATTTTTCCTCCTTATAATTTTCTTGTTAACTGGTCTAGCCTTTTTGCGTAGAGATAAACTACATGCTGTTTCAATTATATTATTAAAGACATTCAATGTATCATCAACATCATCTGAAGGTACTGAGTTCAAAAAGACCTTTATTTTATTTTTTACACCTGTGGAGCCTAAAACTTTGGAGAATAAAAAAAGGACTCTTGATTCCAAACATAACCCTGGGGTATATCATAAAGCTTAGTTTTACTGTTAGCTTGATCAGGTCTATAACTGACAAACAAATTTGTGACTATCATAGCATGATCACTTAATAGTGGTTCAAAATCTTGGACATGAAAATATAGAACATTCCTGTATAGAGACTCAGAAACAATACAATAATCAACCACACTATTTCCATTATGTTGAAAACATGTGTAATCACCAAAAATATCACCAAAAGCTCTACCATTTAATATATGCAAATTACCAGCAATACACAAGTCAATCAATTCCTTACCCCTTGAGGAACAAACAAGATCTTTACTTTTTCTATGTTTGATTCTATTCTGACAAGAAGTATAGTGAGGGATAGAGATATACTTATTATTACATGTATTATCAACATAATCGGATTCCATGCCAGTACGAGCATTTGTATCCCCACATATCATTATTTCACCAAGAGAGCTATAGTATAAAATGTCAGTTTCTAACAATGAAAAAATATAAAGATTATGTCTTAATGTATATGAAGAATTAGCTGGAGCAATGTAAGTAAAACATAAATATATATCATGAGAAAGTGAAAAATATTCTTTTGACAATCTCACCCATTGGATCTCACTCGATTTATTTTTAATAACTTCAATACCTGCTTTTAATCTAGGATTTATCAATAACATCATTCCGCCCGAAATAGGATATTTATTTTCTCTTGGCCTACAAATGTGGGTTATATGATATGTATGGATACTCATGCTAGTATCAGGTGCACGTGTCCATATCTGGTCGACCAAGTTATTAATAGAGTCCGCAAAATACATCGAATCATTGATTACATTGGATGCTGTGTCCTACTGAGTTCGCCCATGTAATTGTAACGCTAAACCAAAATTCCATTGACGGAGATGATCTGGTTTTTTTAATAATTTTGGTTTCAGACAGGATTTTTCATTTTAAAGTCATATACCAAATATGACAATTTAAAAATATCAGATATTAAAAATCTAAGCCCGGTTTTCGAGTTTCTTAAATTAAACGGTCAGAGTTTAGTCGAGAAATAGCTAATGAATTGCTAATGTATCTGAAAATATTTCTTCGAACGTCCATTTTATTCATATTATATTAAATATAGGTATTTTCATTTTATGTCGACGAGAGTGGCACTTAACGATTGTATTTCAAAAATCTTCAGACATTCATCCCTTTACACTTTCTAAAGTCTTTTAGTCGCATGATTTATGAGCGAGGTCCCATTTTTTGATGTAATTCAATTATTAATGGCAGCTTTAGTCTATTATGACACAATAATGAAAACGTGAATTTGTTTACCAGTGCCACATTGTCGATTTTGAGGCACTTCAGTTCTTACAGTGTCGGGAACGAAAAAAGGTACAAATAGGCAAAGATCATGAAAAGGCGCAATCAGAAAAAGATTCCCACTCCAAAAACCGAGGTGGGAAAAAATAAATTAACAATCAGGAACTGATACCATGAAAACATATCGTAAGCCGAATGAGCAACTATTTTCCCAACAGGTGGCCACTCAGTTACCTAAACTTAACCAAAAATATGAAAACATACATAAGGCTCCAACAGCACAAAAAAATTAAACACCAAGACATAAAACAAAAAGAGTTACCATAGAAGTATCGCCTTGGAACGATCAGTAACACAAAATTACTGGCGGGCTTAAACCGGCGGGCTTAAACACTGCAGAAGCTGAGGGTGAGGTTAGGCGCCTGTAAAACCGGTTTGAGCCCACCAGTAACTTTGTGTTTACTGATCGTTCCAAGGCGATACTTCTGTGGTGGTTCTTTTTGTTTAATGTCTTGGTGTTTAAAATTGTTTTGTGCTGTTGGCGCTTTATGTAAGTTTTAGTTAAGTTAAGGTAACTGAGTGGCCACCTATTGGGAAAATAGCTGCTCATTCGGCTTACGATATGTTTCATGGTATAAGTACCTGATTGTTAGTTTGGTATTTTTTTTTTTTTGGAGTGGGAATCTTTTTCTGATTGCGCCTTTTCCTGATCTTTGCCTACTTGTACATTTTTACATGGCCATAACCTCACCCTCAGCTTCTGCAGTGATTCACAACATTTAGTTAGTTCTTCGTTCCTCGTGGTGAATCTCTAACTAGTCAATGAATCATCAGGAACAAACAAATAAATCATGATAAACATCCAGATGAATAAAACACCAGGACTCACAGATTGAGAAAGCTGCCCTACGATGGAGATCCCTGGGCGCCAAATAACTTACTAACTCCGGAGCAAAAGAAAATTACCAGTTGGACCCCGGTGGGCCAAGCAACAGACAAGAAGCTCCGGCCCCAACTAACTAAAACCAGAGGACCATTGGTCCTGAGAACGCTCACCTGAAGCCTGATCCTGCAGTATTAAGTCATCATGAAATGACCTCGACCTTGAATACTCACACACCTTTATTGAATTCATAAGTTGTCTGCATCTGCAAAGTTTCAGGTCTCAGGCTGCAATAGTTTCCAAACCCAGTGATTTATGAGAAAACCACAATTTTAATTTTGATATTTAAATGACTTTGGGTCAAGGTCAAGAAATGACCTTGGCCTTCATTAATTACTTACCTTCATTGACTCCATTGGTTGTCTGCATCTAGCAACTTCCAGGTCTCAGACTGCAACAGTTTCCAAAATATCCATTGTTTCCGCCTTTTCCCATGTAAAAGCCTATGTTTCCAAAATTGACCTTGCCGTAAAATAGGTCAAGGTCATCCTATGGTCATCATTTGATCAAACTAGGATGGGCTGGAGTCCCAAATGCTACATACCAAGTTTCGCGAAAATTGGCCTGCCGGTTCTGGAGAAGAAAATTTTTGAGTGGTTTTACCATATATGGGCGTGGCGGCCATCTTGGTAATGTGACCTGGATTTCGCGATCAAACTTTTGTCTCCCCTACCCATGGATGCTCCACATAAAATTTCACTTTGATTGGCCCAGCAGTTTCAGAGAAGAAGATCTTTGAAAAGTGTGTATGGACAACAGACCGGCCAAGGTCAAGAGATGACCTTGACCTACATTAATCACATACCTTCATCTACTCCATTAGTTGTTTGCATCTACCACTTTTCAGGCATCAGGCTGCAATAGTTTTCAAAAAATCCATAGTTTTCACTTTTTCCCATGTAAAAGCCTATGTTTCCAAATTTGACCTTGCCGTAAATTAGGTCAAGGTCATCCAAGGGTCATCATTTTATCAAACTATGATGGGCTGAAGTCCCCGATGCTACATACCAAGTTTCGTGGAAATCGGCCAACCGGTTCTGGAGAAGAAGATTTTTGAGTGGTTTTTACCGTATATGGGCGTGGCAGCCATCTTGGTCATGTGACCTGAATTTCGCGATCAAACTTTTGTCTCCCCTACCCATGGATGCTCCACATAAAATTTCATTTTGATTGGCCAAGCAGTTTCAGAGAAGAAGATCTTTGAAAAGTGTGTATGGACGACAGACTGGCCAAGGTCAAGAGATGACCTTGACCTACATTAATCACATACCTTCATCTACTCCATTAGTTGTTTGCATCTACCACTTTTCAGGCATCAGGCTGCAATAGTTTTCAAAAAATCCATAGTTTTCACTTTTTCCCATGTAAAAGCCTATGTTTCCAAATTTGACCTTGCCGTAAAATAGGTCAAGGTCATCCAAGGGTCATCATTTTATCAAACTATGATGGGCTGAAGTCCCTGATGCTACATACCAAGTTTCGTGGAAATCGGCCCACCGGTTCTGGAGAAGAAGATTTTTGAAGGGTTTTTACCATATATGGGCGTGGCGGCCATCTTGGTCATGTGACCTGGATTTCGCAATCAAACTTGAAATGCCACTACCCAAGGAGGCTCCACATAAAATTTCAACTAGATCGGCCAAGCGGTTTCAGAGAAGAAGATCTTTGAAATTGTGGACGACGACGACGACGACGGACGGACGACGGACGGACGCCGGATCATGGCCATCCTATAAGCTCACCTTGTGAGCCAAAGGTGAGCTAATGAATAGCTTTAAGTCGGGGCCATCATAGAGTCTGACGCCCGCCCCGACGCCCGATCCTTGAAGACTGGAAAAATAAGAGCATTAAATGGATGTACGAGGAGACTTTTTAGGGCCGCCACACGGCACAACCACAAGAACTCTGATATAAAAAGGTACAAGAAGGCAAAGATCGTGAAAAGGCGCAAGCAGAAAAAGATTCCCACTCCAAAAACCGAGGTGGGAAAAAACTAAATTAACAATCAGGTATGTATACCATGAAAACATATCGTAAGCCGAATGAGCAGCTATTTTCCCAATAGGTGGCCACTCAGTTACCTAAACATAACTAAAAATAAAGTCCGTATTTGCTAACATTTGTGTAAACGGTGACCGCCCGATAGTCCGAAGGCCCTTTAGTCCGAAGCCCCACCGATCCGAAGGTCCGCTAGTCCGAAGGCCCGCTAGTCCGAAGGTCCGCCAGTCCGAAGGCCCGCTAGTCCGAAGGCCCGCTAGTCCGAAAAACTATTTTTTATTCCAATTATATCATCATTGCAGATATAAAATATAGGTTTCGGTCTGCCAATAGTGGTAGCAGGATTTATTAAAAATTCTGCGTCGTGCGCGGACATCATATACACGTACGAACATTTATTTAAAAAAAAAAAGTGCATGCACTTTATGTGAAAATCGTGCGAATTTCGCGCTTATTCTATTACGTGTCACGGACGGTACTTTTCCGTCCTTGTTAAATCGTTACAGTTTCGTGTAAGATTGATCATTAAAATTCAAGTGGTAGATTTACCAGAGGAAGATCAAGATATATTACGCCATTGACGAAGTTTAATAATAAATTCTTTTAGTCCTTCATAGTTCGAGTTTTCTGTCAAAGATCACTGTTTGAAAGAAATGCCATTCCAGATTGATCAATCAAGAGTAAATAGGTAAAACTAGACAATGACTAGGAAATGGCGCCATCAGAAAGAAGTTCCCACTCCAGAAAACTTAATTAACAATTAGGTACTTTTATACCAAGACAACATATCGAAAGCCGAGTGAGCAGCTATTTCCCAATAGGTGGTCACTCAGTTACCCGAACTAAAAATACATATGGTGCAAACAGCACAGAAATCAACACCAAAAAATAAAACAATTAGGACCACAACAGAAGTACCCCATTGAAACGAACAGTAATATAAAATTACTGGGGTCCTAAACCAGTTTTACAGGCGCCTAACCTCACCCTCATCTTCTGCAGTTGTTCACAACATTTAATTAGTTACTACTCAATGAATCATCAAATAAATAGTGATAATCACCACCACCACGATGAATTACAAACAAGGACTGGCAAATACCATTAGCTGCCCGACGATGGAGTTCACTGGGCGCCATCAACTGAAAAGTGCGTTGAGTTTGATCTACGTATCCACTGAAAATCCGGAGCAAAAGAAAAATACCAGTTTAACCCCGGTGGGCCAGGCAACAGACAAGAAGCTTCGGTCCCGACCAACTAAAATGAATAGCTTTACGTCGGGGCTAATATAGAGTCTGAAACCTGAGCCACCGGCGTGCAATTAAAGAAGGCAACATAGCAGTAGCATTGTAGATATTTTAAAAGTTTTGATTTGTACTTGATCCTACCGCACGCCTATATCACAGTAACGGCACCACGAAGTGTCTCCTTTCAGTCTACATTGTATTTCTTTTAAGCAAGTAACGTCATTTTTTCTGCTAAAAAGAGGAGAAATCTGCGCCAACTCATCATGTTAATGTCTCACATTCTTGCAAACGATTTGTTGGTTTTGTTGCTACGATTTTTACATTTTAAACTGGAACAAACGCAAGGAAATTCAAGTAATCTCTCTGTATCCTGATCAGTGTTGTATAGTTCTACATGGATTACCGTATGGGCGGCACCTACAGTAGATACTAAATACTGATGCCCTGGAAGGAATGTCTCTGTATCCCGTATCCCTCTATTAGAGTTTCCGAAAAAAATGTTCCCTAGATTTGAGTAAGTATCGCTAAAATTGGCATCCTAATATATTCTAAATGTGCTTGCAGGACATCTTCATTATTCCATATCCCTTTAAATTTTGACAAAAATATACCTTATGTATTTAATTGTTTTGCCGATATCCCTATATCCCAAAATACCCTTCCATGACCTAAATATTAGGCTTAAGCCGTGTTCATGTGCAACATTTGTACTTGTGTGCATTTTTGCACCTCTGGGCGGGTGTATTTTATGCCATGTGAACAGCGTATTCAGAAAAATAAACACCCGGTGCAAATTTAACCTAGTTTCGAAAACTATAATGATGTAAATTAGCTGACGTCGGTTATAGCAGGGACAGCAAACTCAACCCATTTAACGCGCTTGACTCGCTTCTTGCGTAACAGAACCTACCGTGTATGAATGTTGGAGACGTATTGCGTCGGATATGCAGTCACTTTTCATAGACGTAGATTTTCACGTTTACAATATTACACATAGTTTACACATGCTTGTACTCTTGATCCCATTTGAACGGTATAGATTAGGAAATAAACAAACTGTTTTCCTTAAATCACCCCCGCAACATATGTCAGAGTAACGTCACAAGAAGTGATGTCGGGCGGTCGTTCTTTTGAGATTGTTTTCTAAAATTTCATAAAAATATTAAGTCCACCATATAATACGATGTCTTATGCACCAGTCATGTGTATCCCCACCCCCACCCCTAAGGCCGGGGAATAGCGGGATGTTTAACTTAGTTAAACTTAGGTTTTAAAGTCCTGCTAAAAGAACGGCACTGCGGGGTCAGATTTGTGGTGAAGTCCCTGCTAAAAGTCCCGGCTCCCCGGAGACGAGTGACAACAATGTGGAAGAACAGCTGAGAGTTGTTCTAATGAATCAATATTAGAGAGGGGCTTAAATTTCTGCATATAAAAGTACAGATACATTTGCAAATTAAATAAGGACCATAAAGTAATCAAATGTATAAAAAATTACAGCTTATGTCTAATTTGAATTAATGTGACCGTCTATTTCGGCGGGAAATTAAAAGCCCTTGGGTATGTTTTGGAATTAATGCTACGTTGTTTTGTGGCAACCTTTATATATATACTGGAGTATTAAATGAAGCAAAGACAACATTTTAGTGGTCTTTGGCAATGACGAGAATCGACAAAATCCATTGTGGCCGTTTAGAACTTTTGACTAATATATGATCAGAAGTGGCGTTCGGCCCTTGACACTGTCGGAAATTTGTTTTACCGAGGCTCGAAGCGTAGCCGTAAAACATCTCCGACCGTACATGCATATAAAACTTTGCATGTAAATTTGCATTTTACCGTTTATTCTCACTACATGTAGTATCGATCTTCGTTGAAGCAATGCAAGCTCCACGCTTCATGCGTGAGAAATCGTCGCGTGAATTATACAATACATGTGGGCTGCGGGAAGCACTCGAGGATTTTGCACGATTTTCGCGTGATTTTTACATGAATTTTAATCACTTTTCCGCTGTTCCTCGCGACACGCGTGTAGGAAATTTTCAAGTCATTGCGGCATTCATACAACAGCTGCAATAATGATATAATTTGGATTAAAATTAGCTTTTCGGACTAGCGGGCCTTCGGACTGGCGGACCTTTGGACTAGCGGGCCTTCGGACCAGCGGAGCTTCGGACTAGTGGGCCTTCGGACTAGCGGGCCCTCGGACTAGCGGACCTTCGGACCAGTGGGCCTTCGGACAAACTGGCCTTCGGACTAGCGGGCTCACATCATAGAGTGCGCGTTCGAACTGCACCACTCGGAATTCATGCATTGCTTTGTTGATATCAAAGAAGAATGTTTTGTACATAGCCCATCTAATGCAGCGATATGCGCTTTTATCAAAACTTTTGTCTTCTATAAGAACACTTCGCGACAATGAAGTTCTAGATGTGTTCTCAACGACCAGAAAAAAAAATGTTATTTAAACTTTTAACAGTAACAGATTAATAATGTATGCTGCATATGATAGTCCTGATAGATCAAGGATTTCAAAAATAACTTACGCAAGCGGGTCCACACATTTTCCGAAATTGGGTTCAGTCCGAACATTTAAATTAATCTGTGACGTCACCGTTATGTATACTAACGATAGCTTAAATGAACTTTGTTTCCCGACACTGTCTTAGCCTCGCCAGTATATTGCAACAGTCCTATATCACAACCCAAAAAATGCACCAAGAGACAATATGACATGCATTGGCGTTTGTGACGCTAAACGCTGTAAATCATTATTTAATGCTACCAACTGATCATTGGTTACATCTGCAATTACTTTTAGAAACATTGAAAGGATTGTTGAAATAAAAAGTATGAATAGAGGGACCAGGAATCGATGCAATTAAATTTAAAGTCCCAACATAGACAGCGGGTTGGAAAGAAAACACACAAAACACAACCAAACATTTTCCGACAACACACTCGAGGAGCAGAATGACTAGCTCTTTCCCAACAAGGTAGCCATCCGGTTATGATTCAACAGGAACGAAAGGGAACGAGCACGACAGAGAAGTAGGCACAATAAACAGTAGTATAATGAAGATAAACCACTTTTCCTTGGACACCGATTATCGTTTTAACTGGGGACAAGCATGATGAAGACAAATCACACTATCTGGGACACAACTTAACGTTTTTACCGGTCACAACGCCGAAAACCACTTCTCCTGGGGACGTTCTCGAATTCATAAAGAAAGAAAATTAAATAAAAAAAATAGTGTTCAACTAGCGAACACATGTAACAAAAACTTTTGATAAAATTAAGTTATACAACAGAAATACAGCGATTATCATTATCATTAATAAAAATCATTTTTACTGGGACAGCGAAATTACCATATCTATAAGTATAGCGAAAATGTATTAGCGATTATTAAAAACGGATTAGAATAAAAAATAAACCAAGATCTCAACTGGCTAACACATGTATTACAAATGTTGCTGCAAATAAAGCCAAAATCCTCGACCCAAAGTGTTATATATAATTGATTCAATAATATTGATTCTTTTAAAAGCTATTACTTATAATTTATATATATATAATCAAAGGGGAGTAACCCAATTAATTAATATATATTTCTTTTTATGTTTCTACAATTTATTATCTAGAACTTTGTAGAAGAATGTCATTGATTATTTTTATCACTGTTATATAATTTAGAAGTATAGAAAATTCTATGAGCACTTTGTGGATAATTCCAGATGAAAATGGAGTGAGTGTTTTTTTTTTTTTACCATAAGTTAAAAATATATTTGGACTATGTATACTGAGATCTCGAAGGGTCTAGTGGACTCTCGTTTAGTCTTGATGGTCGTTGCGGCCTTGAATTCTCTCTGGAGAATTCTAAATTCTCTTTGGAGAATTTAAAAGAACTTTCGTTTAGTTCGTTTCTTTTCTAGAGAAAAGTTTATTATATCATTCTCTAGAAACCTGTAGAATTTCCTTAGATGTATAAATATAGGTCCCAATTCAGTCTTAGGCATTCAGAAATTTGAAGTGATTTAAAGTATATAATTTTGGTTGTTTCACTAGTGTTTTGGATTAGAATAAAAGTGTGGATTAAAATATACATGTGCTCATATTCTGGTTACTGGATTGTGGACTTACATTTGAGGGACAAGGACTTATTTGACATTAACTTTGTAAGTTATTTATTTATTTACTTATCTGTTTGTTTGTTTGTTTGTATGTATTTGCAGCATTTATTTGTTTGATTAAATATTGTTAAGTTTAAATTACTTGGTTGTTTTTCGCTGTTCCTGTCTAGTTACGCTAGGTCGTAACAGATTTTGGGGGCTCGTCCGGGATTGAACATTTTGTGCACCTATTTTATTCTGAATTTGAAAAGATATTTATTGTTTGTCATACCAGCAAAAAGCAACCATGTTATTCAAACTTGAAGATTTCATTGCTGCGCCTTCTCAAGAGCTGTTAAACTTGGCCAAAAAGAGTGATCTTTTAGACATTGCTAGTCATTATAGCATACCTGATGTCAAAACATCTATGTTAAAACGTGAAATTAAGAATGTTATCATTCAGTTTCTTGTTGATGAGGAATTTTTTGAACCCTCAGCTACATCTCTTATAATGGTCTCACAAACCGACATACAGTTGAAAGAGTTAGAATTAAAAAGGCATCTTGAATTGGAAAAATTAAGATTAGAATTTGAAGAAAAAAGAAGGGCAGATAAGGAAGAAAGGGAAGAAAGAATGCATAGAGAAAAGTTAGAGTTAGAAAAAGAAAAGTTAGCAAAGGAAGAGCGAGAAAAAGAAAAACAAATGCAGTTTGAAAGAGAAAAATTAGAAAAACAAAGGGAAATGGAAGAAAGAGAGAAAGAAAAACAAAGGGAAATGGAAGAACGAGAGAAGGAAAAACACAGAGAAATGTTAAAAGAAATAGAACTTGAAAAAGAAAGAATGCATTATGATATTAAAATGAAAGAGCTTGAATTAAGCAGTAAATCAATGCCTCCTGTGTCTTTTGATCCTAGTAAAGTATTTGATGTTACAAAGCATATCAGGCTCGTTCCTCCATTTCAAGAAAAAGAGGTAGATAAGTACTTTTTACATTTTGAGAAGGTAGCAGAAAATTTGAAATGGCCAAAAGAGCATTGGACCTTGCTTCTACAGAGTGTTGTTATTGGTAAAGCTCGAGAAATTTACACTCAGCTTCCACTTGATCAAAGTTCAGATTATGACACAGTCAAAAATCTGATTCTTAAGGCTTATGAATTAGTACCTGAAGCTTATAGGCAGAAATTCAGAAATTGTAGGAAAGAACATGATCAAACCCATGTAGAATTTGCTAGAACTAAGGAGCAATTATTTGATAGGTGGTGTTCTTCAAAGGATGTAAAGTCTGATCATGCAAAATTAAGACAGCTCATGCTTGTTGAAGAGTTCAAACGATGCATACACTCTGATGTCAAATCTTTTCTTGACGAAAGGGAAGTAGAAACTTTAGATGTAGCAGCACGATTAGCTGATGATTATGCTTTGACTCATAAGGTGTCTTTTGTAAATAAGCCTTACAAGAAACCTTTTAACCCTCAATTTAAACCTAATACACCTCAGTCAAAACCATTTAACCCTCAACAGAGAAATAATTCTCCTCAACCTAATCCACAACCACAAGCTGGACTAACAGCTGATAGTTCCAGTCCTTCACATAATCCTAAAAATAAAGATACTAGTGAAAACAAAGGGCAAAGATCCTCATACTCATCCCGGCTGTTTTGCAATTATTGTAAAGGTGACGGTCACGTTATTTCTGAATGTGAAACTTTGAAAAGAAGAAAAGAGAGACAAAATCAAAATAATTCTCGACCAACAGGTCTTACTTCTTTAAGGTCAAAACCACAGTCGATTATTCAGGATGAAAATCCTATTTTGGCCAAAACGTCTGCGACTGATTGTATTATGGAGATTTATGAACCATTCTTATCAGAAGGTTTTGTGTCACTTACTAGTGATTCTGCCCAGTCTACCCCTATTAAAATCTTACGAGATACCGGAGCTTCTCAGTCTCTTATTTTAGCAGATACCCTGCCTTTTTCCGAGAAGACTTCAACTGGGACAAGTGTCCTTATTCAGGGAGTAGAGTGTGGATTTGTTAATGTACCGCTCCATAACATTTATTTGTCTTCAGACTTAGTTTCTGGTCCTGTGGCTGTAGGTATTAGGCCTTCTTTACCTTTTAAAGGTGTTCACTTGCTATTAGGCAATGACTTAGCCGGAGATAAGGTTGTGGTAAACCCACTTTTGACCAATACACCTTGTGAGGATCAATTGCCTGATCCCATTGAGCAGGAAATTCCTGATCTTTACCCTTCATGTGCCGTTACAAGGGCTATGGCAAAAAAAGTCAAATTGAATGATGGGATACAGGATATTGACTTAACTGACACTTTTATAGGTCAGTCTTTTCATGATGAGATTTCAAAATCTTTTTCTCCAAGTCAAACCAACTTCAACAAACAAAGGTCAGACAATGACCTTACACCTTCAATTTTAATTGACCAAGGTCACGACCAAACGTCAAGGTCACAACTTTGTCAAGAACAGCACAGTGATCCTGAAATCTCGCCTTTATTTGAACGGGCTTTAGATGAAAATGAAATTTCTCAGGTTCCTGTTTGTTTTTATGTCAAAAATGACATCTTAATGAGAAAATGGCGTCCTCCTGATGTTTCAGCGGAAGACGAATGGACCATAAATCACCAAATTGTGGTTCCTAAGGCTTATCGTCCTGAAATCTTAAACTTGGCCCATGAAACTCCCATGTCAGGTCATTTAGGGATAAATAAGACTTACCACAAAATTCTCAAGCATTTCTACTGGCCAGGATTAAAATCTGATGTTTCCCAACATTGCAAATCCTGTCACACTTGTCAAATGGTAGGAAAACCTAATCAGACTATTCCAAAAGCTAATTTACAGCCTATTCCTGCATTTGATGAACCATTTAGTAGGATTATCATTGACTGTGTAGGTCCGTTACCCAAGACTAAATCAGGTTGCCAATATCTCTTGACTATAATGTGTGCTTCAACACGTTTTCCTGAAGCAATTCCACTCAGGAATATCAAGACGAAAACAATAATTAAGGCCCTTGTGAAGTTTTTCACACTTGTAGGTCTTCCAAAATCAGTCCAATCAGATCAGGGTTCCAATTTTATGTCAGGAACATTTCAGCAAGTAATGCATGAACTTGGCATTAAACAATACAAGTCATCAGCTTATCATCCTGAAAGTCAAGGTGCTTTGGAAAGATTCCATCAAACTTTGAAGAACATGATCAGATCTTACTGTTTTGACACCGAAAAAGATTGGGATGAAGGCATACATTTGCTATTATTTGCTGTCAGAGAGTCAGTACAAGAGTCTCTTGGGTTCAGTCCGTTTGAACTTGTTTTCGGACACACTGTTCGTGGACCTTTAAAACTTATGAAAGAGAAGTTTCTTTCAAGTAATGACAGTCCTTTGAACTTACTTCAGTATGTGTCTGACTTCAAAACTAGATTGACAAAAGCTTGGGAAGTTGCTCGGTCCAATCTTAAGTCAGCTCAGAGCAAAATGAAGTTGCATTTTGATGAAAATGCTCAGAACAGAAATTTTGACCCTGGAGACAAGGTGATTGCTCTTTTGCCCATTCCTGGCAGGCCATTACAAGCTAGATATTATGGTCCATATACTGTTGAGAAAAGGTTAAGTGATGTAAATTACATTGTTAACACTCCTGGGAGGCGCAAGCAAAAACAATTATGTCATATTAACATGCTTAAAAAGTACATTGATAGGGATAGTGATAATGATAGTTCAGTTATTTCCTCAGTAAGCATAGTTAATTCTGTCCCTCATGAACAAAATCAGACAGACTTTGAAGAAATGAACTCTGTGAACTGTGAACCATTATCCTCAAAACTCCAGAATTCTGACATTCTTCATGACCTCGATCAGAAACTGTCACATCTAGATCCGGACAAGAAACATGAACTAAAACAATTAATTCTTGAATATGAGCACTTATTTCCGGACATTCCATCCAGAACCGATAAAATCTACCATGATGTAGACATTATTGAAGGAGCAAAACCGGTGAAACAACATCCGTATAGACTTCATCCTGAAAGACAACAATATCTCAGGAAAGAAGTTAAGTATTTGCTGGACAATGACTTTATAGAACCTAGTCAAAGTGAATGGAGTTCTCCTTGTATACTTGTGCCAAAATCTGATGGGACATTTCGAATGTGCACAGACTATAGAAAAGTAAATTCTGTCACAAAAACTGACACATTTCCCATATAGAATTGATGACTGCATCAACAACATTGGTCACGCCAAATATGTGACAAAATTCCATCTATTGAAAAGGTTTTGGCAGATTCCATTTATAGACAGTCCAAAGGAGATTTTAGAATTTGTTACTACAGAAAGACAATTTCGAAATAAACTGAAAGCGCTGAAATGTTGCTTGGTTCGCTTGGTTAATAGTTTGATTTTCGGTCTGGATGGGTGTAAAGCTTACATCGACGATGCCATCATCTACAGTGAAGAGTGGAAACAACACCTGGAGATCATCAGAGAATTCTTCAAAAGACTCAGTGATGCTAAACTGACAATAAACTTACCGAAAAGTGAATTTTGCCATGCTAATTTGACATTTCTAGGACATATTGTTGGACAAGGTCAGGTCAGACCTGTAGAAGCCAAAGTTGAGGCTATATCAGATTTTCCTGTACCTACAGGAAAACGGCAACTGATGCGCTTTTTGGGTATGGCTGGATATTACAGAAAGTTCTGTAATAATTTTTCAGTTACAGCTGAGCCTTTGACAAATTTACATTATGATAAGAAGGTCAGGTATGTTTGGAATAAGGCTTGTCAGAGTTTTGTTCAGTTTGGGCCATACTTAAAAGTGTTTCAGCTCTATTTACACTGTTAATCTGAACAATAGACTCCATCTGAGTATTAGCTAGAGCATAAGTCTCATGTTGCAAGAGCACAATCTTGACATTAGACACATAAAAGGTAGAGATAATATAATTCCAGACACCCTTTCAAGAGCTTGACAGTTTTGCCTTGTATGTTTGCATATGTGTATTGCAAAAGAAAGTTTTATTTCATAAAACTTTCTTTTCGTTGAAGAGGGGAAGTGTTATATATAATTGATTCAATAATATTGATTCTTTTAAAAGCTATTACTTATAATTTATATATATATAATCAAAGGGGAGTAACCCAATTAATTAATATATATTTCTTTTTATGTTTCTACAATTTATTATCTAGAACTTTGTAGAAGAATGTCATTGATTATTTTTATCACTGTTATATAATTTAGAAGTATAGAAAATTCTATGAGCACTTTGTGGATAATTCCAGATGAAAATGGAGTGAGTGTTTTTTTTTTTACCATAAGTTAAAAATATATTTGGACTATGTATACTGAGATCTCGAAGGGTCTAGTGGACTCTCGTTTAGTCTTGATGGTCGTTGCGGCCTTGAATTCTCTCTGGAGAATTCTAAATTCTCTTTGGAGAATTTAAAAGAACTTTCGTTTAGTTCGTTTCTTTTCTAGAGAAAAGTTTATTATATCATTCTCTAGAAACCTGTAGAATTTCCTTAGATGTATAAATATAGGTCCCAATTCAGTCTTAGGCATTCAGAAATTTGAAGTGATTTAAAGTATATAATTTTGGTTGTTTCACTAGTGTTTTGGATTAGAATAAAAGTGTGGATTAAAATATACATGTGCTCATATTCTGGTTACTGGATTGTGGACTTACATTTGAGGGACAAGGACTTATTTGACATTAACTTTGTAAGTTATTTATTTATTTACTTATCTGTTTGTTTGTTTGTATGTATTTGCAGCATTTATTTGTTTGATTAAATATTGTTAAGTTTAAATTACTTGGTTGTTTTTCGCTGTTCCTGTCTAGTTACGCTAGGTCGTAACACAAAGATACTAGGCGGGAAGGAGAGCATTTCCACTGGTTCATCAAGATGATCATTCACGAAACTAAACAAGAGCCCAACAACAAAGGCAGCAATTCGACCATATTAAGTATAAAACATCCCGACGAGCACAACAGACAGACAAACGGACAAAACATGCTGTATAAATATCAAAAGAACCGACTTGGAACGGTCAGTAACGAATTACTGGGGGGGGGGGGGGGGGGGCTTAAATCGATTTTACAGAGCTCTAATCCTCGCCCTTGTTTGTTGATATTTATCACAGAAATAATTGTTCGATTTAACCAACTTTCAGTTGCGCCCTTAAGATTATTTGATTAGGAAGTGGTATAACAGAAAACCTGCACTGAAAGAGCAGCCGGATGAAACAAACGATAGATGCATAGACAAGCCCTCACAACTAGCATGCACGTATGTTTTCATCCATTTAATGGATCCAACGGCGTGCAATAAACGATTACAGCTTTGCAAGTGCCTAAAATATAATAGGGCATAAAATGTTTTTCATTCCGACTTTCCCTTGAGATTGTTTCAATACGACTACGATTACTAAATACCCGTTATGGCCAAATTGAGAATATAGCTTAATTACTTGTTATTTATATTACCAGTACAGTAATATTCCCAATATCTCTGTAACATAAACGATTAATTTGTTCAAATAGATACCCACAAAAGCCATCAGGCCAGTCAGTGTATACTCTTTCTGTTTTTCGGCTTTGTACTTTTGAAGCACACTCGATCGTATTTATTCGACTAAAATACTAAAAATGTTTTAAGATTCAGACAATCCTGTGCAATTAATCGAACACGTTTTTACCTCCCACTCATGCCTAAGGGATTCCATTAAGTTAAATATGAAAATCATTTCATGCACAGTGCTTTTGATGGTCAGACTTACTTCCACTTTAATTCCTGTTTTGTCATCAGGAAAACGTGTCCGTGAAAGTTTTTTTTTCAGTGTACCCACAATGTATGTTTTGAGCAAAAATAAGAAAAATGTCAAAAAATCTCTATTGAAAATTTTCAATTTTTACAACTGAAAAAAATCTCCATATTGCATGAGCAGTTTTTCGTAATGTGAAGGACTCAGCCTCAGTTAAATACCTCTGGATACTAATATGCCGTTCCTTTTTTCCGCATTTAATTACAGGTGTATTTGATTTTCTATCAAGTTACCCTGTACAATGGTTTCGTTTGACCAAACGGATATTAAGTCCACTCGTGTTTATGGAACAATTGCAATGAGATTTTGTCATTTCTTTTGATATGACTACGGTCTCTAATCAACCTATTACCGTCAAATTGATAAAACGGATATTAAGTCCATTCATGTGTTTATGGAACAATTACAATGAGATTTTGTCATTTCTTTTGCTATGAATACGATCTCTAATGAACCTATTATGGTCAAATTGATAATGCAGCTTAGCTACTTTTATCTGAGCCGCGACGCGAGAAAACCGGTCTTCGGGGTTTCCGACCAGGTCCGACACAAACCGGCCTGTACCGTCACAGAAGAGAGCTAGAAGCTTGAAATTTCGGATTTAAGAAGAAGAGAAATTGTACTATCCGTGTAGCGAAAACAAAGGCGCTGATCAGCTTCGCGGTTACCGCGAAGCTGATCTGCGCCTTTGTTTTCGCCTAGGCAAAAATCCGGTTTTCTCACGATGCGGCTCATCTTATTTACTACTACATCATTTTCCTCATTTCTCAGAAATAAAAAAAACAATTGATCTGTATTTAAAGACGCCAGTTTTCGTTGAACTTTCGGACCACCTTTTTTATTTTACTGAGCCAAAAAAGGATAAATGGGACGCCTGCATAGGCTATTTGCGTGTCTCACTTTTTAAGATACAACCAAAAAGTTGTGTGCAAAGAATGAATAGAACTAGCTTGTATCCCCCATTCATGCCTAAGGGATTCTATTCATATGAAAATCAGTTCATGCACAGTGCTATTCATGTTAATGACTATCATGATTTCTTGTTTCATTTAGAATACAATTCCAAATGTATTTTAGACCTTATCGACCAAGTACAATGGTTTTGTTTTACAACGAAAGGGCACCAGAGTCACCCATGAGCTTATGAACTAATTATAAACCTCAAGTTCATTAAACCCAGCATTCGCCTCGTTCATGTTAATAATACGTACGACAGACTAAGGCAGTGCTTTAGGTTTTATAACCATTTTACCTTTGACGTTGCCTAACAGAGAATTAAACGACAGCATTTTTCATTTTTCTTATATTTGTGTTTGCTTTATATTGACGATAAAAACACACGTCATGCCGCAATGTACAGTCCGTATACGTTCGTGAACACGCCTTTTTGGAGCAGATGACCAATATCCAGTTTCATTGTATCAATAATGTGACCGTTTCGACTTGAGTTTTAAGGCAGACATTTCCATTTATGGAAGCTGTTGCTGCTAGTTGTTGAGTTATTGGTAAACTGTTTAAATTAGAAAAATACGAGTCCTCAACAGCTCACTAAACAACTCACGCAACTAAACATAATGTCGCTTTTACTGAGAGAAATCCTGCTTTCTCTATATGCAAAAAAAACGATGATGATGACGCTGATATACAGCTGGTCAACATATTTGTTTTCAATTCACGAATGGTACAATCGCTTTTTTCTATGAGACATACATAACAAGTCTCTAGCTATTCACAGTGGCTGTGCAGCTCGTTGACACCTTCATTTAGCAATTTATAAGGCAGATGAGCTATAGAGACCATCCTCTTGTCAGGTATTTCTAATCGTTAAACAAATTACAACATCGTTTATGCATCTGTGGAAATTAATATCTTGGATGGCCAATTAGATTCTAAATGCCATTTCTTCTCATTTTGAAAATAAGAAGCTTTGCGTCATGGTGAATTAATGACGTTTTATCCGTTAGTAATAACCTCTTTGTCTTCGAATAAATCTTACTATTTATGTTATCCAAGACATGAATCTCTGAATTAATGCAAGAGAAATTCAATACACCGCAAACAGAGCTATAAAGAAAAAGTAAGAGGGATCAGGAATCGATGCAATTAAATTAAAAGTCCCAACAAGCTGGGAAAGAAAATACATAAAACACAACAAAACATTTTCCGACAACACACTCGAAGAGCAGAATGACTAGCTCTTTCCCAACAAGGTAGTCATCCGGCTAAGTTTCAACAGGAACGAAAGACAACGAGCACGACAGAGAGGCGGGTACAATAAACAGTAGTATAATGAAGATAAACCACTTTTCCTGATAGATTATCGTTTTTACTGGGGGACAAGTATGATGAAGATTAACTAATTTTCCTGGGACACAACTTATCGTTTTTCTGGGGACAACGCCGAAAACCATTTTTTTCTCGAATTCAAAAAGAAAGAAAATTAAATAAAAACAAAAATAGTGTTCAACTGGCGAACACATGAAACAAAAACTTTTGATGTAATTAAGTTAAAATCCCAACCACATACACCAGAAATACAGCGATAATCATTATCATTAATAAAACATTTTTACTAGGACAGCGAAATTACCGTTTCTTTCAGTACAGCGAAAATGTATTAGTGATTATTAAAAACGGAATAGAACAAAAAGTAACCAAAATCTCAACTGGCTTTCAAAGTTTCAGTTATATTTGTAACTGAAATTACTTTTACTCAAAGCACATCGTGATCATGGAGTCCGTAATTATGAAAATTCAATTTCAGACCCAGGCATGAGGACTAAAGAAACCTGACACTATTTGTTTGTGTTCCACTAAAAACATACCGTTCCTAGAACTTAAAGCAATAATATTATTATTTGTTTGAAAAAGCATTAAAGAGTATAATTTTGTAGAATGTTTACACTATCGGAACCAGAATTGAACGGTGACTTGGTTTGCAAATTTAAGAAACGTAAAGGAAGAAATGATTCTTCTTTTCAGTTTAGAAAAATCGTTATACGATACAAACGTATAGGATACAACTTAAATGTGATGCGATAGTGTGCATGCTTAGTTGTTAACCCAATCATGGTTGTTGATTGCTATGCTGCCTTCTTTAATTGCACGCCGGTGGGTCAGGCGTTAGACTATTTTTATTCGGCACCTAGGGATATCCATTGTCGGGAAGCTTACAGAATCTTTTAAAGAGGTACAAGTAGGCAAAGATCAGAAAAAGGCGCAATCAGAAAAAGATTCCCACTCCAAGAACCGATATGGGAAAAAACCAAACTAACAATCAGGCACTTATACCATGAAAACACTTCGTAAGCCGAATGAGCAGCTATTTTCCCAATAGGTGGCCACTCAGTTACCTTAACTTAACTAAAAATATGCAAACATACATAAGGCGCCAACAGCACAAACATATTTTAAACACCAAGACATAAAACAAAAAGAACATACATAAGGCGCCAACAGCACAAAAAAAAATTTAAACGCCAAGACATAAAACGAAAGAACCACAACAGAAGTATCGCCTTGGAACGATCAGTAATATAAAATTACTGGCGGGCTTCAATCGATTTTACAGGTACCTAACCTCACCCTCAGCTTTTTCCAGTGGTTCATAACATTAAGTTAGTTTTTCGATCCTCGTGGTGAATCTCTAACTAGTCAATGAATCATCAAGAACAAATGGATAAGTCATGATAAACATCCTGGTGAATCAAAAACGAGGATTCAACAGATTCAGTAAGCTGCCGGACCATGGAGATCCCTGGGCGCCGAATAACTTACTAACTCCGCAGCAAAAGAAAAACCCCAGCTGAACCCCGGTGGGCCAAGCAACAAACAAGAAGCTCCGGCCCCAACAAACTAAAATGAATAGCTTTATGTCGGGGCCATCATAGAGTCTGACGCCCGCCCGACCCACCGGCGTGCAATTAAAGAAGGCAGCAATATCAACCATGATTGGGTTAAAAACTAAGCATGCAGACTGTCGCATAACATTCAAGTTATAACCTATACGTCTGTAACGTGTAATGTTTTTTTCTGAACTGAAAAGAAAAATCATTCCTTCCTATAAGTTTCTTAAATTTGTAAACTAAGTTACCATAAAATTCTGGTTCCGAAAGGCCTTCACCTAAAAGCGTCTTTAACCCAACATTATATTTGGAAATCAATTCATAGTGTCTACGATAAAATTTAGAAAGTGTTTTTCGAAGTTTATGATACCGATAACCCTGTTGGAGAAGTTTGGCCGTTAAACATTTATTTCGAGCGTTGAAGTCCGTAACATGATTGCAGGCTCTAGTCTGTAAGTCTTCGTTTTGATTCATCTTGGTGGTTATCATGACTTATTTGTTTGTCCTTGATGCTTCATTGACAAGTTAGAGCTCCACCACTAGGGCCGAACAACTAACTATATGTTGTGAACCACTGCAGAAGATGAGGGTGAGGTTAAGGCTCTGTAAAATCGATTTAAGCTCCCAGTATTTTATATTACTGATCGTTCCAAGGCTATACTTCTGCTATGGTTCTATTTGTTTTATGTTTTGGAGTCGAAATTTTGTGCTATGTGAACCTGATCTATGTTTTCATTGTTTTGGTTAAGCTCGGGTTACTGAGTGGTCGCATATTGGGAAATAGCTGCTCATTCGGCTTATGATATGTTTTCTAAGTATATGTACCTAATTGTCAATTTAGTTTTTCCCACCTCGGTTTTTGGAGTGTGGATTTCTTTTTGTTTGCGCCTTTTCCTGATCATTGCCTACTTGTACCCTTTAACTAAGTGAAAAATGCATATGTAACAGCACAAAAAAATAAACACCAAGACATAAAATAATAAGAACCATCACAGAAGTATCGTCTTGGAACGATCAGTAATATAAAATTAATGGTGGCTTAAACTAGCATCCTCAGCTTCTCAACATTTAATTAATTGTTCGGTCCTCGTGGTGAATATTTAACTCGTCAATGAATCACCAAGGAGAAAAATCATGATAACGCCCGAGATGAATAATAAGAGCTGTCGCAGGACAGCGTAGTTCGCCTGACTTGTGCTTTGCCACTAAACTTATCAAAATCTATGACCCATGACCTTGACCTCAAGGTCGCTCAGGTGGGTTGTGATGGTACAGCATAAAATTTCAGACCAATATCCACAAACATGCAAAGTTTCAACTTGATCCATCAACATAGAGATATATAGACTTCAAAAATCTTTAACCCAAAACTTTAAACAAAAATTTCTAAGGCCATGACCTTGACCTCAAGTTCACTCAGGGTGGGTCATAATGGTACAGCATAAAACTTCAGACCAATATCTACCAACATGCAATGTATCAACTTGATCCATCTACATGTTCAAGAGATATAGACTTCTAAAAACTTTAACCGAAAACTTTAACAAAAAAATTCTAAGTCTGTGACCTTGACCTCAAGGTCACCAAGGGTGGGTCATGATGGTACTGCATAAAACTTCAGACCAATATCTACCAACATGCAAAGTATCAACTTGATCCATCAACATGTTCAAGAGATATAGACTTCTAAAAACTTTAATGAAAAAGTCACTAGAGCACTAAATATAGGTCAAGGTCACTAGATCAAAGTGGGTGCAGAGTCGGGACATCGAGGAGAAGCCAAATGCAAGGTTTGATGGTTGTAGGCTTTATAGTTGATGAGATATTAAGGGTTGGCTTAAAAAATGACAAAGTCACTGGAGCATGAAATATAGGTCAAGGTCAGTAGGTCAATGTGGGTGCCGAGTCAGGACATCGAGGAGACGCCATATGCAAGGTTTGATGGTTGTAGGCTTTATAGTTGATGAGATATTAAGGGTTGGCTTAACAAATGACAAAGTCACTAGAGCACGAAATATAGGTCAAGGTCACTAGGCGAATGTGGGTGCCGAGTCGGGACATCGAGGAGAAGTCATATGCAAGGTTTGATGGTTGTAGGCTTTATAGTTGATGAGATATTAAGAGTTGGCTTCAAAAATGACAAAGTCACTAGAGCACGAAATATAGGTCAAGGTCACTAGGTGAATGTGGGTGCAAAGTCAGGACATCGAGGATAAGCCATATGCAAGGTTTGATGGTTGTAGGCTTTATAGTTGATGAGATATTAAGAGTTGGCTTCAAAAATGACAAAGTCACTGGAGCATGAAATATAGGTCAAGGTTAGTAGGTCAATGTGGGAGCCGAGTCGGGATATCAAGGAGAAGCCATATGCAAGGTTTGATGGTTGTAGGCTTTATAGTTGATGAGATATTAAGGGTTGGCTTCAAAAATGACAAAGTCACTGGAGCATGAAATATAGGTCAAGGTCAGTAGGTCAATGTAGGTGCCAAGTCGGGACATCGAGGATGTAAGGTTTGACAGTTCTAGGCTTTACAGTTGATGAGAAACTAACACAGCATCTGAGCATTGTACAAAGGTGTTCTAGATATTGACCTCTAGCCCCGCCCCCAGGCATGACCCCACGGGTCCCTTCACACTAAATCACAGAGGACCCTCATATGCAGCAATGTTCCAAATATGAATGATTTCTGGTCAGTGACTATCAAGATATAACAATTTTAAAAACTTTGACCGAAAGTGTGACGCGGACGTGGACGCGGACGCGGACGTACACGTAAACGCGGACGACCGAGGTGACAACAATAGCTCTGTGCACTTCGTGCAGGCGAGCTAAAAAACGAGGACTCGCAGTTACAATAAGCTGCTCGGCGATGAAGAGCCCTGGGCACCAAACAACATTACTGAAAATCTGGAGCAAAACAAAAACACCACTTGAACCCCGGTGGGCCAAGCAACAAAGGTACAAGTAGGCAATGATCAGGAACAAGCGCATTCAGAAAGAAATTCCCAGTCCGAAAACCGAAAAATTAAACTGACAATTAGGTTACTTAGAAAATACACACATGGAAATAAGTTAGGGAACACCTGTAATAATGTGACTACCAACTTTGCACTGTACATATCCTTTTTTGTAAAAATTATGAAGACTGTTTTGACACCTTATCAGAATCTTTAGTATCAAAAGTTGCTTCTATGTGAAAATTGTTAGCATCAAACATTAACTGCGGCGGACAGCGGCCATCTTTGATTCAGATTTTTTTGCGAGATGTAAGAAACGCACTGATATTCGTGGCGATAACTTCGTTCTGTAAACTCGCATTGCAGTAATTTTTCGTCAGGATCAAGTTGAGACATTGCTTGTGGAACTTCACTCATAAATTCTTTATTTTCTGACCGACTGTCGGCGGTAGATCCATAGTTTGTAGGGGGTAGGTTTCATGATCAAGATTTGTTCTCTGGCTATACATTTTGCAGGTTGAAAATGTTGGGCCGGATATTCGATTTGACCCTTCAGGAATTTAGACATGCGCGTTCTGGTCATATCTTCATAGTTGAATTATTGTTTTACGGCTTTATTTGCAAAAAGAAAAATCCAAAAATTTTGATTTCCATAGAAATCAATTTTGATTTCCATATAAATCAATGCAAATTGCAGATTTTCCATAGAAATCAATGCAAATTGCAGATTTTGCAGGATTTTTTGGTTTGGAAATGAAACATGAAGTTTTAGATCCGAAGTTGTCTATTCACTGAGCACGATCCGATTAAACATTTTATTCTTTTTCCGCTTTCAAAAATTGAGTTTTGTGGAGTGTAGAAGCAAAAAGGCAAACTCCTCATATTCAGTAAAAGTTGAGTTTTTCATATATGGCACATTGTATCCTCCGTAACAAAAAGACCAAATGTTGTTAACTTCCACAAATTGGTCAGTAACTAGGCTAAGATATGAAATATATGTGATAAAAATTTCAGCATCGCCAGAAAAAAAGAAAATGGATTTTTTCAAACTTTTCTAAAGAGCTAAAAGTGCCCCCTAACTTATTCCTATGTGTATATATTATAAGCTATTTTCTAATAGGCGGCCACTCAGTTACCCGAACTTAGATACAAATATGAAAACGTACATAAGGTTCAAACAACACAAAAATTCTACTCCAAAACATGATAGTTCGTCTCTCACTAATGAGAAAGACCATCATTATTTCTTGAATAGTGCTGATGTGTGTTGGTGAGTTCTTTGATGGCTGACTAGGCCAATTCTGGCTCTAAACTGTCGGTTGCAAGTAGAGCAAGTCAATGTCATAGAGTCTGCTGGTGGCACATTTGTTTTGGCTTTGCGCTCTCTTCGCTTTCTTTCAGCTTCACAGATTCTCTTCTTTTCATATAGAGCTGCTCCTTTGTTGATGAGACCTCGCCACTTTGATCGCTCCTGTGCAGTCTGTTCCCAGGACCCCATTGGTATTTCGAAATCCTTCAGAGAGGCTTTGAGGGTGTCTTTGTAGCGTTTCTTCTGGCCACCTTGAGAGCGCTTTCCCTCCTGTAGTTCTCCATAGAAAACTTTCTTTGGAAGTCGCGCATCAGGCATTCTTATAACATGGCCAGTCCATCTTAGCTGTGCTAGCTTTAAGACTGTATGCATGCTTTGCATCCCTGCTTTCCTCAGGACCTCTGTGTCTGGAATCTTGTCCTGCCACTTGATTTTAACATTTTTCTCAAACAGCTTAAGTGGAAATGGTTAAGTCTCTTTGCATGGCGTTGGTATACTGTCCAGGTCTCACATGCATACAAGAGGGTTGGCAGTACCACAGCCTTGTAGACTTTCAGCTTGGTGTCAAGCTTGATTCCATTTCGCTCCCAGACATTTGCACGGAGTCTTCCGAATGCCACACTAGCTTTTGCAATTCTGGCAGTGATCTCATCATCAATATGCACTGCTCTGGAGAGTGCTTCCCAGGTAGGTGAACTTGTCAACAACTTTCAGTTTTTGCCCATTCACAGTGATGGTTGGTTCATTATATGGTTTTCCGGGGGCTGGTTGGTGTACAACCTCTGTCTTTTTTGTGCTGATTGTGAGATCATAGTTATCACATGACTGTGAGACTTGATCCATGGCTCTTTGCATTTTTGACTCTGTGTTGGCATTCTTATCCATATCATCTGCATAGAGGAGCTCATCTAGCACATCAGTCTGGACCTTAGTTTTGGCTTGCAACCTTTTGAGGTTGAATATGTTGCCATCTAAACGGTACCTGATTGGAAAACCAGTGTTACTGTCCTGAAAAGCATCCATAAGCATGGCAGAAAACATCATGCTGAACAGTGTTGGTGCCAGAACACAGCCTTGTTTGACCCCATTTGTTACTTCAAATGGTTCAGAGAACTCTCCATCATTTTGCACACGTGCCTGCATGCCATCATGAAACCGCCGCACCATAGCTATGAATCTGGGTGGACAGCCAAACTTGGCCATGATTTTCCACAATCCATCACGACTAACAGTGTCAAAAGCTTTGGTGAGGTCAACAAACGTCATGTATAGATCTACATTCTGTTCTTGGCATTTCTCCTGAAGCTGTCTTGCTGTGAAGATCATGTCTATTGTCCCTCTGTCTTTTCTGAATCCACATTGACTTTCTGGGATAAGTCCCGTCTGATCAAGATGAGCATTCAGACGATTTAACAGAATTTTTGCAAGTATCTTCCCAGCAATTGATAGGAGGGAGATGCCTCTGTGATTGTCACAGACTTGAGGATTTCCTTTCCGCTTGTATAGGTGGATTATGGATGCATCCTTAAATTCTTGTGGGATAGCCTCCTTCCTCCACATACAGTGAAACAACTCTGTCAGTTTCTCTGCCATGGGTAGCCCCCCAGCCTTGTAAACTTCGTCAGGAATTGCATCTGCACCTGGGGCTTTGCCAGATGATAGTTGTTGAACTGCTTTTCTTGTTTCCGTAACGGTAGGAAATTCATCTAACAGAACATTGCACTCTATCTGTGGAAGTCTGTCGATTGCATCCTGATTGATGCTTGATCAGGAAATCAATAGTGTTGTGGAACTCCAAAACATAAAACAAATAGAACCGCAACAGAAGTATCGCCTTGGAACGATTTGTAATATAAAATTACTGGGGGGAGGGCTTAAATTGATTTTACAGGCGCCTATCCTCACCCTCATCTTCTGCAATTAGTCAGCTGTTCGGTTCTAACTAGACAGGAAGCTACGGTCCCTACCAATTAAAATAATAGCTTTAAGTAGGCATTTGACCTTTTATACCTTTACTTAACGATGAACAATGATAACAGCTGACCCATGGGCTAAATACAATCGGAATGTTAAATGTCTTTAATTACATTTTTATATTTTGTAATTTCTTTTGATATGACTACGATCTCTAAGCTACCTATTATGGTCCATTTGATAATACAGCTTAGCTACTTCTATCGTATTTACTACTACAGCAATTTTCCTCATTTCTCAGAAATAAAAACAATTGATATGTGTTTAAAGACGCCAATAGAAGCCTGCTAGCCAATAAGCAAGTGTTTGCCCTTTCTGTTTTCGCTGAACTCATTTGCATGCCTCATTTTTAAGATACGAACAAAACCGGTTCCTAGCTGTTTGCAAAGAATGAATAGAAAGGTACAAGTAGGCAAAGATCAGGAAAAGGCGCAATCAGAAAAAGATTCCCACTCCAAAAACCGAGGTGGGAAAAAAAACAAACTAACAATCAGGTACTTATACCATGAAACAATCGTAAGCCGAATGGGCAGCTATTTTCCCAATAGGCGGCCACTCAGTTACCTTAACTTAACTAAAAATATGAAAACATACATAAGGCGCCAACAGCACAAAAAATTTTTAAACACCAAGACATAAAACAAAAAGAACCACCACAGAAGTATCGACTTGGAACGATCAGCAACACAAAGTTACTGGCGGGCTTAAACCGGTTTTACATGGCCATAACCTCACCCTCAGCTTCTGCAGTGGTTCATAACATTTAGTTAGTTATTCGGTCCTCGTATCCTCGTAACTAGCCTGTATCACCCATTCATGCCTAAAGAATTCCATTAATATGAAAATCAGTTCATGCACTGTGCTTTTGATGTTAATGACTTTCATAATTTCTTGTTTCATTTAGAAACCTGTCTCTGTTTTAAAATACCTCATGATACCATTGTCTGCATAGAATTCCAGATGTATTTTAGACTTTTTCGACCATGTGCAATGATCATGTTATATAATAAATGGGCGTCAGATTCACCCATGAGCTTATGAACTTATTGTAAACCTCTAGTTCACTTAACCCATCATTCGCCTCGTTCATGTTAAGAATACGTACGCCATGACTGAGTTTAAGACTAAGGCAGTACTTTAGGTTTTATAACAATTACACCTTTGTCGTTGCTTAATAACAGAGAATTAAAACGACAATGTTTTCATTTCCCTATTTGTTTCGTATATTTGAGTTTGCTTTATATTGACGATAAACAGCGCAGGAAATGACGTAATGTACAGTCCGTATACTTTACCACATTGATTGTGGTCAAGCCCTTTGGAGGTAGCTGACCTACAGTTGAACCTGCTGAATCAGCCACCTTTATAAGAGCTCCACCTGCATAAGAGAGCCAGTCTGAAACATTCCCAATCATTTCCACTATATTTTATCTCTGCATAAGACAGCCACCTCCACAAGACAACCAGCAGCCAGTAAAATCAATCCCAAAATGCTTATAACTCTCTATAAGACAGCCACATCATACTTGCCTAAAGTCAAATTTCCCATTTACAAGCTCTTAATTGGACAATTATTATCCATTATTGTATTTAAAACAGTTAATTAGCAGAAAAAATCAATTAAGTTAATACCCATGAGGCTTTGTATATATTTTTGTGTAACGAAGCATGAAATGATGTCAACTTATGAAACACATACAGGTAGTCCTTCCTTAGAAAGGATTTTTCTTGTGACAGTAAGAATATTTTCTACATGACAACTGCTCTGACTGAACCTTGATAAGACAGCCACCTGTGTATAACAGCCAGCTTAGCTCACTCCCAAAGGTGGCGCTTTTATAGAGGTTGACTGTATATCCAGTTCCATTGTATCACCAATGTGACCGTTTCGACTTGATTTTTAAGGCAGACATTTCCATTTATGGAAGCTATGGCTGCTAGTTGTTGAGTTACTGGTAGACTACTTGAATTAGAAAAATACGAGTCCTCAACATCTCTCTAAACAACTCATGCAACTAAACATAATGTCACTTTTATTAAGAGAAATCCTGCTTTCTGTTATATGCAAAAAGCGATGACGCTGATACACAGCTGGTCAACATATTTGCTTTCTATTCACGAATGGTACCATCGCTTGTTTCTATGGGTCAAAAATATCAAGTCTCTAACCATTCACTATGGCTGTGCAGCTCTTTGACAAAGTTGGTCGGAAACCCTCAAGACAGATTTTTTCTGCCATCTAGGCTCATGTCGCCTTCATTAAGCAATTTATAAGGCAGATGAGCTACAGAGTCCATCCTCTCGTCAACTATTTCTAATCGTTAAACAAATTACAACATCGTTTATGCGTCTGTGAAAATTTCCGTCTCTTAATTAATATCTTGGATGGCCAATTAAATTCTAAATGTCATTTCTTCTCATTTTGAAAATAAGAAACTTCGCGTAATGGTGAATTAATGTCGTTTTATCCGTTAGTAATAACCTCTTTGTCTTCGAATAAATCTTACTATTTATGAAATACAAGACATGAATCTCTGAATCTCTGAATTAATGCAGAAGAAAATCAAAACATCGAAACGGGAATTATAAAGAATTACAATTATATTTGCAACTGAAATTAATTTAACTCAAAGCAAATCGTGTTCATGGTGTCCGTAATTCCTGAACCCCAATTTCAGACCAAGGCTTGATAACGTAACATTCTAGAAAATTAAAGCAATTATTCGTTTGAAAAAGAAGCATTAAAGAGTATTATTATGTAAAAAGGTACAAGTAGGCAAAGATCAGGAAAAGGCGCAATCAGAAAGAGATTCCCACTCCAAAAACCGAGGTGGGAAAAAAACAAATTAACAATCAGGCACTTATACCATGAAACATATCGTAAGCCGAATGAGCAGCTATTTTCCCAATAGGTGACCACTCAGTTACCTTAACTTAATTAAAAATATGAAAACATACATAAGGCTCCAACAACACAAAAAGATGTTTTAAACACCAAGACATAAAACAAAAAGAACCACCACAGAAGTATCGCCTTGGAACGATCAGTAACACAAAGTTACTGGCGGGCTTAAACCGGTTTTACAGCAAATCAGAAACTTTCAACAAAATGTATGGTATAATTTGGCAAATAGGCCACTGTAAAGGCGGCAACTTTAATATTCATATCTGGGTGTGGTCATTTAGTCCATCTGTTCAAGTAGGCCGATTATAGAAAATTTGAACTCAGACAGCCTAGAGTGCTGTCACATATTTACCGTTAGAGATCAGCTACCTGTATTTTGTCCAATCCAGTGCTTTGGACAAAGTCGTATTTCATTCGTATTTTCTAGGATTTAGATTCCGTGGATATTATAGGCAGAATTAACATACTATATGGTCATGTATATACTTTTACTTCAGCTTACTTTATATACTCTATAACACTAACTAATTTTCTAACTAATATCTAAGTCTTATTTAACTATTATCTTTTACATTTTGTTTTACGAAACTATTAAATCACAACATAAAAACAGCAAAAAGCCCACACCTTTAAATCTAAGTTTCCAAACCTGAATTCGTTTCACATCCCCACTGGCGACAATAAAAGCAATCATTTAATGCAAAAAATAAAAAAATGAATATTTTGGACAATAGTGACATTTTGACCAAAAATAACGATTTTTGAGATTTTGTTTAAATTCTCAGATACAGCTTAGCAACACATCTCTCCAACAAAACTGGCTATTTTTCCATCAAACACAGCATGCAGCACCCCTTAATGCTTTAACTGAAGGTACTGCTTTTTTAACCCTTCCAAAGTCCAACTTTTTAAAAAGCTGCATATCAAAAAATTGCTATTTTTCCATCAAACACAGCATGCAGCACCCCTTAATGCTTTAACTGAAGGTACTGCTTTTTTAACCCTTCCAAAGTCCAACTTTTTAAATAGCTGCATATCAAAAAATTGCTTAAGCAATATCTTTGACATGATATCGCCTTACAGGTGGTAGGTTTTGGTGTCAAAACATCATATTGATCTAAAACTAATAGTTAAATTGATTTCACTCATTTTCTCCAATATTTATGATCCCCCCCCCCCCCCAAAAAAAAAAAAAAAAATGCGATTTTGTCAAAAAAAAAAAAAAAAAAAAAAAAATTGAGATTTTTTTTTTCTTTTTGGCTTAATCATTTGCTTTAGAGATCTGTGTAAATTTGGAAGCAATAAAAGTGTTCCGAACACTCTGACGTTGTAGGTGGATTTTTTTTTTTTTTTTTTTTTTTTTTTTTTTTTTTCGATTTTCGAATTTTGAGTATTTACAGAAAATGGGAATTTTTACTTTTCTTAAAATCGTTTACATTTTTTTTTATCACACACTTTATCAAACTCTTTCAGACTGTGCAAATTCAAAAAGGTAGGTTTGAATATTTGTTATTCAAAATGTCACTTAAAAATATGAAAAAAATCTAATTGGTGCAAAACTCCTTTGAGGAGAATATAAACGTTTAACGCCAACATTTCTACTCACCACGTAATTGTACTTACATGCACAGCATTGATATATGAGCTTGCTTATTGAATATTATAAATCGAACACAATTGTCCCATTTTGTTAGTTGTATTTTTATACTCTTTTTTTCTATTATTCTTAAATTCTAACTATCCTTGAAGTAAAACGAGCATTCACAAACATTAATAAATAATAATACAAATACACTAATATATACAAATATTTGTATCACGTATGCCAACAATAATCTACCTTGTTCCAATACTGGTTCCTGTAATACTAATGACTCCGGGTACTCTTCCTGTGGGTAATATGCCGGAACCGGTCCCAAGAATGGGTATGTATAAACTGTATATATCCCGGCTGTCAGAATAACCAAACAATATAAATGAGGCATGGTTTAGTTCTCCTGGATCTGTCTTACGCTCTCTCTGAAACTTTCACTTCACCACTTTAAATACCGACTGATATGATAACAAACAGGCATTGAAAGTGTATTGGAAATAAATGGCACCGAGTCGACAAAACATCGCAGGAGATTTTCAACACAACATTTAAACCAGCCTGTTCAAATACAGATGCTTACATTTTTGAAACACCGTCTTATGAAACTAAAGAAATTGCAGCGAACAGCGAAAGCTCTGATAGGCACTGCTAGGGCGCAAGCTGAAATATGCTTTAAAATGTTCGATAAAGCATAAAACAAACATTTTCCTGTCGAAGCTCACATAAATGAGTGCGAAAAACTGAAGGCGTCGTCATTTTCGATATACGATATCTGTAACAAACCTATCTATTAACTGAGAACTGTTTACCGCTTCCATATTTGTGAGTAGAGGAGCCAAATACATTACGAAAACACGCCCATGCAATATACAGAAATTTTTTTTGGATGTAAAAATGAAAATTTTCACTGGAAAAGTTTTGATATTTTTTCTTATTTTTGCTCAAAACATAGATTGTGGGTACACGTTAGAACCGCCTCGGCGAGGCGGTTCTAACTTGTACCCACAATCTCTCAAAACATAGATTGTGGGTACACGTTAGAACCGCCTCGGCGAGGCGGTTCTAACTTGTACCCACAATCTATGTTTTGAGCAGAAATAAGAAAAATAGGTATATCCCTGCATAACCCAATTTTAGTATAAAAAAGTGAGGGGGTATACATTTCACGGACATGTTTTCCTGATCAAAACATTTCCTTATTACCATTTATCGTCGAGTAGGCTAACGAGTTTTATATATAGCCGAGGTCTTTAAGAAGAGCGAAGATAAATGCCGATGGCATTTGATTAGACCAGAGGTCAATCGTTCCAGAAATTATAGAAATCAATTTCCCGTTTTTCTTTTTATCCTCCTGTCTATAATCAAAGTGCAATCGCCCACAGAAATGGTCTACAAATTCATATAGATGAGATTTATTACTTTTAATTACTAAGCGTTGACGAGACATAGAATCACATAGTCCACAAGCATATAGCCGCCACTTTCGATAAAGCACACGAAGCCAGACTGTAAAAGTGTAACACACACACACACACACACACACACACACACACACACACACACAGAGAGAGAGAGAGAGAGAGAGAGAGAGAGAGAGAGAGAGAGAGAGAGAGAGAGAGAGAGATGGTTTGTTTCACTCCCCGAAGCTGCACATGACTGATAAAAATTAACTGCAAAAATATTATGAGGAGAATTGGAAAATAATGCAGGATATCTATATTTGGAGCTCATCAGTGTGAGATACGCAAATATGCTAAACCTTACTTCACAGTTTCCAGAGACGTGTGTAAAATATCGGAACAAAACGTTCATGACCGAATGATTCTAAAGTTTCACAAGTTGTGAAGAATTTGTGCCACAAATTCACACTGTAGTTCGGGAATTTATATACAAGTTGACAAAAAGAATGTCAAGCTGTTAGCGTAGACGATGATACATTTTAACACTCTCCACTGTCCACGTTTGTCGGGTTATTAATAATTGTTGAAATACAATATATGTAGGAACACATCGAGTGTGTAATATACTCAGTATAAGAAGAAACGCACTTTTCTCACTTTCAATGCAATTTATTTGATGAATCTAAATGTTTCGAAGGATTCGTTTTTCATATGCATATTAACTGAAAAAAAGACAATGATTCAAAAATTTGATAAAATATTACGTTGAGTATGATCACTGTGGACATGAATAAAAAGAGATGATGAATTTCATAGAGAAGAAATTTTGCTTGGATCTTTAACAACTGCGTATTACAAAAAAAAAATAGCGAGCGAATTGGAAATTCGGCGTTTTATCATCTTTTAGGTAATTTATACATCCCAATTTCGATTGAATAAGTTTAAATTTCAGGTCATTTTTCTGAACTTCCGGTTGATTGAAAAAAAAAAAACAAACAAAAAAACTTTGTCTTAGTGATAAAATCGAAGTAAAGGAAAACATTTAGAATTTGATAGCATGGTATGTGCGTTACATCTTATTACCAGTATACTATCACCAGTATACAGTTGTGTTTCAGACAACAATATTCTTCTGAAAGTTGTGACACATATCGTTTGCAGCCAATTACGACACACATTTCTATAGTGTGTCAGAGTATCTTGGTCACTTATTCGTATTGCTGACTACAGCAGCCCCAGTTAGTCTAGGCGACTCACAAACTCAATTCTGATTTTACGAGAAGCAATCAGAAAATCTGACAAGCCATTTGGGAGATTTGATCTTTCAATGAATAGTTCGTAAATGAATTATGTATACTCATCAAAAGAAGGTTTGCACCACTTAATATTTTTCTAATTTTAAAACAATGCAAATCCTTACATTTTTCAAACAGTCTTTGAAAAATTGATACTGTCGTCACGCGCTGGATTGGTGAATAATAAAGCAACAATTTGTTTTGAGATATTTATTTATTTACTTTTTAAAATATAAATGCAATCTACTTTGGAAGCAGTGAAAAGGTTTAAAGGGAGTGGTATGGGCCATACTGCGCCGCAACTTCGGATACTAAACCCTCATCAATGGCCCTTATAAACAGGCGATGAAAGCCAGATAAATATACGGTAATTTCAAAAATTTACGCAAGGGAGGTATAAATCAAAGACACATGCCTCAACGACGTCTAATTAAAACATTGTTAAGAAGATGGCCCTGAACGTAGTTATTTGATTTTCTGAATACTAAAGTGTTCTCACCTGTCTACAAAGCTGTATGATCAGTAAATACACGTTGATATCTTCTTGAGCGCACGTTGAACACTTGTTGACTTGACGTCGAGAGTAGTTTTCCACCTGGACTCTTCGAGAGCTTGTTTCCAACTACCACGATTCAGGCAGGCCATGCTGCCTCATCGACCATGAAAAAATCCCATTATGTGTCGTTGGCTGTGATTGGCTAATAGTACACAAGCGACTCTCCTATTCGTCCATTACTTTCGGTGCCTTCCACGCTCTGTTGATCTCGCCTGATTAATCTCCGGGGATTTCCGTCAGCATTCGTAAATGTCCGTAGACTGAACCAAAATAGAACCGAACAGAATATTTGCATTCCACAACACTCCCCCCCCCGTTTTGTCTTAGAAGTCCTCCGTTCTGGGGGGGGGGGAGCGAACACGAAACTTCTGGCAAATATTCTCGTTGACAATACAGCGACACCACCAATCCGTAGGATATGCTCCTGAACACACTATTGTGGACTCTCTCCAAGGATCCCAACTGTACCACTAACTGCAGCTGAACCTTTTCTACACAACGGAAACTTTGTGAAGTTTGAAATGGCTCGCGTTCATCACCCCGTGATGCAGACTTCTCTGACTTTCAACTCCATCCAGGGCCATCCCGAGCTGTTAACACTCACACGCGTCGTCTCTGTGTCCTAGACACTCCTGAATGGGCATCTGTCAGCGATCTGTTAGCACACCGCAGCTAACAGCCCATAGGGCTTGTTTCATCCCTAACCCTGCCAAACAACTTCACTACCCGTGACAAACTCAGTTGTATCACTGCCATCACACTCATCCTGCTACCATGGATCACACTCCAGCGTCGATGACGAATAACTTCGGGCCCAAAGTTTAAACGTCCGCTCGAAAAGCTGTGACCAACATCGCACCTCTCGAAATTACACTGGCAATTCAGACTTGAATGGTCAATTCCCGCTCCCAGGATCTCCTCGTCGTTATGCCCCAGTAGACGGGTGAACCTCTACACCGTCGAAGCTCCCTTCTAGCATCGCCTAAAGCTTCTCTATAGGAACTGGACACTCCGGAATCCTATTAGCAAAAATCGGCTTGCCATTGTCGCCTTCATTAACCAGGGAATTTGCTTGTACCATGCTATAGCTCCCCAACTGCAGTCATCCAATCCTTGATTACTATACCGTACCAGTCCACTAACAATTTTCAGAATCCTACGGTTCGTATCTTCGCGACCACTATCACGCGACCATTCAGCATACCACGCTGCCTGTACTGTATTGTCAGTTTTCCTTTTCCAAACTCCTACAGTTCATATTTTCGCGACCACAATCACGCGACCATTCAGCATACCACGCTGCCTGTACTGTATTGTCAATTTTCCTTTTTCAAACTCCTACAGTTCATATTTTCGCGACCACTATCACGCGACAATTTGGCACCACGCTGCCTGTACTGTATTGTCAATTTTCCTTTTTCAAACTCCTGTGCCGGCTGGACCCGACAAATACTCGATCCAACTTCTCCTATCCTTCCCCCCGGACAAATTTATTGAGCTCCATTTAGTGATGAACTTCACTAGGACTTCAGTACGGCAGCAAAATTGACAATTTATAACTGTAAACTCAACTAAATGTCTGGTAACACTGACAAAAACCACTGAAAAACAATCCTCATCCCCACTGGGTGATTAATCCAAGGCTGGTCGCTGGTGTCGTCCATATAACCGTTTCGCATTTTCTCTTGTGACATAGAGCAGGGCTCTCCAATCAGTGCAGCCTCTGACTCTGGCCAACTCCGCCGCTGTCATTCCAATCACAGCCGGTGAACTGTTACGGCTCCTACCGTAACGGAAATAGGGGGCATCTGTCTCTATCAGTAGCCTACCCTCATGCAGCTCTCTAACTGCTCTAGCCCGCTCACCAGTCAGGGAACCCACCATCTTGGTGAAACCGAAGTATGTATTCGGAAAAGACTCCAACCATTTCTCGACGACTTGGTATGTACCGTTGAAACAATGCAAGTGCATTAACGTTCCCTGGCCCAATTGGTATTTCAAAGCCAGTCGTAGCAGGTTGTAAGCCTCAGTGTTGTCTTGATCTGGAACACCCCTACAATGCAGCACCACTAATTTTGGAAGATTCTGGGCCTCCTTGATGGCTCGGTCTATCATGTCCGTCTGACTGGTCCACTGAGTCATGGGGACTGTATGGTCAACCCCGATCTCACCAAGACCACTGACATCAGGCAACAGAAGGAGATCATGTAGACGCTTCCAGTGTTCTTCCGAAGGAGTCTTCTTGGGGTGCATCCCAATCACAACATAGCAGCCTTGGCTGGTGAGCGTGTGTACCTCCTCCGGTGTTGGGTATGTGACCGGATCACAGAAACTGGCAACCACACCTTCCAAAGTGACTTCACGGTTTTCATCTGGGCGAATTTGATCACAAATTTCCTGGAGGCTTGCCGTCCGAGGAAGACCAAACTCTGTACGACATCGATCCAGATGACAATGACTATCGAAGGCCAGCGGTGGTCTAGGAAGTGATGCCTCCTCTTCTGGAGTCAACTGGAACAAGTTCATCAATGGCTGCAACCGTGCAGGTGGTTGAACCCGGGCCAGTAATCTCACCAAAACCTGCCAGTGGACGAGAATCCAGACATCGTTACCGGCTTGTGATAGATCGAATCTGGCAGGAGAATCAACTCTCTGATGAACACAGATATCCATCATGGCCCGAACTTGATTCTGGGAGAGGCGTTGTTCCAGCGTACTGGCAAGGTCCATCAGATGGAAATAATTGGCCAGCGACCCCAGAGTAGCCCGTTCACCGAGTAACCACGAAGCAATCATTGACAATGCTCCAACACGACGGGTCGTGATCTGCTCTCCGTGAAGTTCTTCCCGGAAGATAGCGGGTAAATGATTGGCGAAAGCGTGTCTTCTGGAGCCATCTCCAGAACACTCCGCAATGGGACACTGTGCCCCACTCGAACCAACCGTAGCAGTTGCCCTGGGCAAGTTCAACATCGGCACTTCCACCGTCATCCCCCGGTCCCTGGGAACCGTTACCATCTCAAACTTTGGCTTCTTTGAAGTGCCACTGTGGCTAGACTGGTCCTTTCGTCCCCTGCGACGACGACGACTTACATTAGAGCTTTGAGCTCTCCCCTCGGAACGCTCAGGGCGTTGTTTGTCAACCGCACCGGAACCAGCAGATGGGTCGTCCAGGGTGACCGACTCACTTGGATCTTCCCGAAGCAGAGCTTCCTCCTCAGATGGGCTAGGAGACTGGACCATTGGAGATGACCTTCTACTTCCTCTGGACTCCTCTGGCGGGTGACCTTCCTGGGGCGGCAAAGCCATGCCCCCGGATGCACCCAGGCTAGAGTCATCCTGACGCGCGGGGCGCCTCTCCGCGGAAACCTGACGCTCGGGGCGTCCTCCCAAAACTTCTTGTGGACGAGATGCTTGTGAATCTCCGGGACGTGGTGCTGGCAGATGCCTGGTATGGATATGGCGGCGAATCCATTCCCTGTCATATCTCTCTATTGCTCGAGCCTCCCGAGCTGCCAATTCCAGCCACCTGACCTCGCGCCGGTTCCTTGCTATTTGCACTTGGCCCAACAAAGCTCTGTCCCTCCGAGCATAATTATGACGTCGGACACCTCCCAGCTGATCCACCACTTGTCGGACGGGCAGCAACCGCCCAGTCCGGTTGGCTTCCTCGACTTCCCCGAGGTAGTCCTCCAGGAGCATCTCGTACCTCCTCTCGTAAACTTCCCTGTCTCCACTAGACATGATGAAACTAGATAAACTGCAAATATATAGAAGAGACAGGGTTAAGCAGCCTAGCCGAGCTAGACTGTACCAGGCTGCCGCCGATGGCAGTCTGGACACTCGTACTTGTCTATATGCAGCGCGTCTGTGGCCGTGATGTTCACACACGAACCATGATACCATTCGTCGCAACTGTCGCATTGAATCATGAACCGATTCATGTATGGCTGTCGACACGAGCAATAGATTTTTTCATTGCTAGCATTGGCCGGGTCTTCGATCTCTGAGTTTTCTCGCCAATGCCGGATCCACAAAGGCAAGGTCCTATCCCTACATGGCTTAATCATATCGTGGTTCAAGACCATGACCGCGTTTCGGAGCTTGACACGGTAGAGATACGGCGACAATTTGGTACTAACCACCCCTGGGCCCTTCCAAGGAGGTCCCAATTTCTTACATTCCCCCTTGATCGCAGCTTTGTCTAGAATGTAAACGGGATCCTTAACCGCGTATGTCCTCTGAAGGATGCGCAGGTCGTAGTTACGCTTCATGCGCTTTGTTGCTGTCTTAAGCGAAGACCTAGCAGTGTCATGAGCTTTTTGTATTTTGGACACCAGTTCAGCAACATAGCCTTCCATACTCTCATGCTTCACCCCTACCTGAGGAAACATCAAGTATGCAGGGGTATTCACCTCCCGACCAAGCATGAGCTTATTTGCCGTAAAGCCGGTCTGACGATTTACCGAAGCTCGCAACGCTCCCGCTATCTGCTGAAGATGGAGGTCCCACTGGTTCTGCGCCTTTCCAATGAAGCACCGTACAGCATCCATCAAAGTCCTGTTGTATCTCTCCACCTGTCCATTTGAGGAAGGCCTATACGGCGTAGTCCTTGCTTTGTGGATATGGAGCACCTTGCATAACTCTGCAAACAACTTGGACTCAAAGTTACGACCTTGGTCCGAGTAGACCTGAAATGGGAAACCAAACCGACTGAAGAAGTGATCGACCGCTGCCCTTGCTGTCTCTTCCGCAGTTTGCGAAGGTAGAGGAATACACTCAACCCACTTTGAGAACTGGTCTACCATCATCAATATGTGCATATTTCCACGGGGTGTTTCTGGCAGGGGACCCAGGAAATCAAGGTGCACACGTTCCATGGGGGCACCTGCCTGAAATTCAGTAAGAGGGCATCTGCCATGCCTTGCAGACTTCTTGTGCTTGTTGCACACCGCACAACCTGTGACATACCGCCTTACATAGCTCCCCATGCCAAACCAAATGAACTTCTCTCTCAACCGCTCCTTTGTCCTAGCCATGCCCTGATGTCCTGAGGAGGGAAGGTCATGATTTGCTCTCACAGCTAATTCCTTATAGCTCTCTGGAACTACCAGCTTTTTATCACCAGATTCATGTTCTTGGTACAAGACTTCTTCAATCAGACAGAACCTCTCTTTTTCCAACCAGTAAGCTTTAGCTGTTGGGCTAGCTATAAACAATTCACCTTCCTGAGGCACAGTCGAGGTCCGCAACCACTCGAGGATAAACTGCAAGTCCTGGTCTTTCGCTTGGGCCTCTCTGAGGTCCTCCAAGGAAAATCCCCAACAGGAAGCTTGGCATGTAAGCTTCGGTTCATCCTTACTCTCTGTGCCCACTGTGAGCACATGCACCTCCCCATCTCGAAATATTATTTCAGCATGGACATCATCATACTGTGCTTCTTCTGCCTCTGTAATATTCTGGTATCTAGAAGCTTGGTCAACATTAACGGCTTGAGCCAGCTTGCCAACACCATTCACCTGGTCTACGTTGGTCTCTAGTTCACCATCAGCTTGACCGATTCTCTGCATAGTTCCCTTAGCCAATGGGACCGCCTCGTCCACCTCTTCAATGAATGACCCCCAGTTCTGGTGGGCTCGTACACAATGTCGGCAACCTCCGCAAGGCAAATCTTCTGGCTTGACACCGGACACGAAAGCTTCACACACTCCCTCATCTTCTCTTATCCTAGAGAGGCTGTCGGCATCCCCGTGTTTCCTTCCACTCCTGTGCTTCAGCACCATATTGTACTGGGAGAGTTCCTCCATCCACCTAGCCAATTGCCCTTGAGGCTCCCGGAAACGTGTCAACCATATCAGGCTAGCGTGATCAGTCCTGACGACAAATGGCTTACCCAAAAGGTGGTGTCTAAACTGACGTGTAAACCGTAGTACCGCAAGAAGCTCCTTCCTGGTAACACAGTACTTCCTCTGTTCTGCCGTCAAAGCCAGACTCCCATAGGCAATCACCTTCTCCTCGCCATTCTGCACCTGTATGAGCTCAGCCCCAATGGCATGGTCAGAAGCATCAGTATCAAGGATCATCTCATCCTCTCTGTTCGGTAGAGATAACACTGGTGGGTTGGTCAACGCATCCTTTAAAGCATCAAATGACCACTGCTGCTCCTCCCCCCACTTGAATTTGTTCTTCCCCACAACCTGGTATAGTGGTTCAGCCAGTCGTGAGAAATCTTTCACGAATGTCCTGTGGTAGTTGGCTAGGCCTGCAAACCTCTCTACATCTTTGGAGCAAAGGGGGGTTGGCCAATCCTTGACAGTCTTAATGTCTACATCGGACATAGACAAACTGTCCTGGCTCACAATTCTTCCCAGGAATTCCACTTGCTTGCAGAAAAACACACATTTCTTTGGCTTAAGTTTAAGCCCATACTGTCTGAATCTAGCTAAGGCCTCTTCAAGATTGGACAAATGATCTTGAAAGCTCTTTCCCAAAACCAAGATGTCATCCAGGAAGGCTAAGACAGTCTTCCAATTCAAGGATCTTAACACCAAATTGACCACTCGAGCGTACGTAGCAGGTCCATTACAAAGACCGAAGCCCATTCGAACATGCTCGAATAGACCATATTTGGTGATAAAAGCAGTCTTCTTCCGGTCCTCTTCTTTGATCTTCACCTGCCAATAGGCTGAGTTGGCATCCAGTTTGGAGAACCACACACTTCCGGATAATGTGTCCAAACAGTCATCAACTAAAGGCAAGGGAAAATTATCCTTCACCGTCACTTCATTTAGAGCACGGTAATCAATACACCATCTCACGGTGCCATCCCTCTTCCGGATCAGAACTGGTGCCGAAGCCCACTCGGAGGTAGACTCCTGGATAACACCAGCCTTCAACATTTTATCCAAATGAGCTTCTTCTTCGCCAGCGAAGCAGGCTGGTGTGCGTCGCATCCGCTGCTTCACTGGCTTAGCTCCTTGAACATCTATGGTATGTTCAATTTCCGAAAAAGTTCCTAAATCGAACTCATCTTTCGCAAAGACATCCTGATAGTTGCGTAATAAATCTGCAAGCTGACTGCATTCCTCTGGAGAAAGGTGTTCAACCGAATTGTCATAGACCATCCTAAGATGCTCCGGCAGAGCAGTCTTCACGTTTGATGACTCTGTGCCATCCAAGGAGACTGCTGCCACCTGTGGACCGACTTCAGAGGACTTGCGGCGGCCGTCTTGGCTGCCATCTTGAGGAACGCTCATTTCCTCCTGGTGACACTCATCTGGGGACTCCTCCAAGAACTCCTCAACTGGATATGCCCTGGCTATTTCGGCACCCTTCTTTATCAACTGGTATCTGTCAGACACATTCACCAAGCACATGATTGGCTCTTCACCAGCACTCCTAACCACACGCGGAGCTAATACCTTGAGCTTCTCCACTGGCTCCATCACATAGTCCGACATCTCTTGGCTAAGTCGACATGGTAACTGAACCACACAGTTCGGAGGAATGACATGTCGCTTGGCAACTGTCACCCTGGCAACATGAGCCTGCCCACTGGACGACCCAACATCCAGTGAGAGCTCTTGTCCATCAAATGTCAGAGTACCCTTGACCATATCCAAAATCGATTTGCCCCTAAGAATATCAAAACCCAAAAGCATATCTTGCTCAATTGGCGCAACATAAAGTATCTCTTGATACCACCTTGAACCTATTTTCATTTGCACTGGGCCCACGATGAACCCCTGCATAACCATTTGACGACCCGCGGTGTGTAACGTAACATCTCGCAACTTGTTAGGGGTTTTCTTCAACGACCGATAAACCTTATCCGAAATAATACTAACTTCCGCTGCCGAGTCAACGACGGCTGACACGCAACGATCACCAACCTGCAAATTTATGCTAAACTGAGAGGCAGATCTCAACTGACAAACCTTAATTGTCCCCTGCTTACCCTCCTTGGGTGACCCTACCCCCCTAGCATGCGATACTTTGGACTCATCCGACTTTTCCCCTTCTTTTCCCACATTTCCCTCTTTCCCCACTTTGCCAATTAATTTCCCCACTTTTTCCCCCGTTTTCTGAATGGGGCTATCTTGGGCTGGAGGCAATTGTACCACGTGAATAGGAGATTCTGAATCCGCGGTCTCTATCCCCCTAATCTGGGAAGGCCCTGGGCATTGTGATATACTCACCATAACCGAGTCTTCGCCAGCCAATTGGTCGGTCACAGGGCTCAAAGCCTGGCATTGGCCCTGGCCTGAACCAAGTGGGTCTTGGGTGGCTCCTGCTGTAAGTACAGCTGTGCACGGGGCACCTCCATTTGGATCTACCACTGGGTGGTCGTCGCCATTATTCTAGGTAGCGCTGATTTTACTTGAACCCGGAGTCCCCCTTGTATGGCCTACTTGCTGGGTCGGGGCTTGGCCCCTCCTCCCGACCCTCCCCCGTTTAAATCCTTGGTACCCTGTTTCTGATCCTGACCCTCTGGACATTCCCGAGAGTAATGGCCCTTTTTGTTGCATGCAAAGCAGGTGATATCACTCATCGGTCTCCTATTCCTGGAACCCCCATTTGGTCTGTTACCACCCCCCTGGTTATTAGACCGGTTTTGGCCCCCATCGGCACGAGTTTGGGTTTCCAAGAATGTTTTAAACATTGCTGCAAGACTGTGAATTTCTTCCCCCTGCACACGAGTTGCTTTCAACAGTGATTCAATGCTATCAGATTTACTACCATCACCGACCGACCGTTTGTTTGCTGATTCCGAAACACTACGCACCGCGATTGAATTGTTAGCCATTCTCTCAAACTGCTTTTTAATATAGCTCACATCTTCCTGAAGGGTATCCCCTTGGGGAGAAGTGGAGGCAGCCTCAGCCACTCCCCTAGTGGTCCTTCCAGAAACATTGTAAACAGTAATAGGTTCATACTCTGGTACCTGACTTTCCCTATGACTGTCACCATACATTGCCTGCTGTACGTGTTGATACCATCGAACAGCATTCAATGCCTCTTCAACTGACTTTGGATTGCGCGAGCAAACCTGATGGCCTGCTTGTTTATCCACTAAGCCTTGACAGAAACGATTAACTACCTGATCATTCAAGAAATGTTCAGGTAGATCCTGAAAAGCGCGGGTAGCCAAAGCCATAACTCTATCCGCCCAATCCTCCAAAGTCTCTTTGGGGTCTCGGGTTGCTTGCTGAAACCTTCCTTGAGCCGTAGCAGGAAGCTCTCTGGTGCCAAACCTGCTTTCAAGTTTGCTTAATAATTGTCTAAAGTTCAACTGGAGCTTCTGCTCTAACAGTACAGCATAAAAGTCTGCCGCCTTTCCCGTCAGACTCCAACATAGGCAGTTATAACAATCATCAGTAGTCCAACCCAACTTGTTGGCATACAACATAAACTTATGCTTAAATGCAAACCAGTTAGTTTTACCATCAAACACCAAACCCTTTGGCAAAGATTTCATAACATCTGCAGTGTGTTTGCGCTGCTTTTCAAACTGTTTCAAATCAAAACTGGGCAATAACCCACTTACCGCTGGCTGCCCCCCCCCCCCTCATGTGTGCTACTATCTTCAGATTTGTCCTCATGGGCAGCCAGACTATCTGTAAATGACAGCTTCCGTTTCTCTGGAACTTCAGCACCTCCAACAAAATTGCCCGAATCGCGAAGTGGGGCCATGGCCTTACGGGTGGGGGACGTGGCACCTTCCGCATTGACAGGTCTATGCATAGCTGAAGCCGAGACTGGGTTTGTGGGTACATTAGGCAGAGGAGGTAAATCTAACTCGGCTAACTTGGAATGCAAGGCAGGACTTGAGCTCATAATGTCCTTCGCTTTGCGAAGAAGCTCAACCACATTGTCAAGATCACCAGTTGTAACACCTGGTGTCTGCACTGGGGAAGGAATGCTTGGCGACTCTTCACCTGAAGCACCCTGACTATTCGCGAGTCCTGTATTATTCACAGGAGAGAGCGACCGTTTGAAAGAAAACTTTTTTCTTTCCGGTACAGGCGAACCAAGTTGCCGAAGCTTTCCGCGAGCAGAGTTAAACAGAGCAGCTGCGCTGCCCCATTTCTCTGAACTTGGCTCCCTTTTGACCGTCGACGCGCGCGAACTAAAACATCCATACTCATCAATTTCGTCCGGCAGTTCATCATTCGGCGTAAAATCAATGTCATCAATCGCTTTCTGCGAAACCCTGCCTCTGGTTAAGGCAATCAATATATCCGGAGTTATGTTTCCACTCTTTTCCCTAATTGACATGATCACTGAAGCAATGCTTGCTCCCACACCCGGTATAGTCTGCAATTCTCCGAAACTTGCAAAGTTAATTTGCACAGACATCTTTACTCAAATTTTAAATGGATAATCACTCACAGCGGTAGCCACGGTAAACAAGGTACAACGGAAATCGAGTGCCACGATTTTGAAAACAAGAAACAACAAAGTGCAATTTTATTTCAACAGCCCTTAGTTTGGGAACACAAGAAATAAACACCAGGTCACTTTATTTCAAAACTGGGGGCAAAATAAAATTACCTTGACACCAACACGACTCTTGTTGACAAAAATTCAGTGCAGGCTAGTTTCTGTAACTGACAGAGACAATCATGCAATCCGCGAGTGCATCCACGCTGAACCGATTGAGCAAAAATGACACGAAGTGATCACGCATCTCAAAAATATTGCAAATATCGTGAACAGACAGACTAACAACTTGTAGGCACCTTCAAATCTCTTTAAAACTGCATAAAATCTTCCAGCGGAAGTAACCAGTCGGCCATCTTGGTTGAACGAGATTTCCGGCGAGATTTACAAGATGGCGGCGCCCATGAGATGTGTCACGTGATCCGTAAATTGCGGGAAAGGGGGTCGGGGCTAGGGAGGGGATTTGGGAAGTTTGTGGAACAATTCTGCGACTTACTCTTACTCACTCACTCACTTGAGACCGAAGAACCAGCCAAATATGCCTTTATTCCGCTCCGTTAGCGAAATTACACAGCCGATCTGGGCCACCGCAGCCCAATATGCACAGCGTCAGACACGTGAAACACCTTAATGGAATACACAAAATTACACAAATTTCAGGCCTGGGACGATGCCAAGCACTTCTGACACCAATAAAGTGTTCTCACCTGTCTACAAAGCTGTATGATCAGTAAATACACGTTGATATCTTCTTGAGCGCACGTTGAACACTTGTTGACTTGACGTCGAGAGTAGTTTTCCACCTGGACTCTTCGAGAGCTTGCTTCCAACTACCACGATTCAGGCAGGCCATGCTGCCTCATCGACCATGAAAAAATCCCATTATGTGTCGTTGGCTGTGATTGGCTAATAGTACACAAGCGACTCTCCTATTCGTCCATTACTTTCGGTGCCTTCCACGCTCTGTTGATCTCGCCTGATTAATCTCCGGGGATTTCCGTCAGCATTCGTAAATGTCCGTAGACTGAACCAAAATAGAACCGAACAGAATATTTGCATTCCACAACAATACTCTAAATGATCTCAAAGGACCGAAAGAAAAATATAATCTGCACTTTGGATGATGTACGGGAGGACTTAGGGCCGCCACATAGCACAAAACCAGCTGCAGTTATAACAAATAAAATATACATGCAAGATCCTTTGGAAGCATTGAAAAGGAAGGTGGCATTGGCCATATTGTACAATTTTGGGTACTGAACCACACTTATGTAGATATAATTAAAACACCATTGGGACACACCATGAGTATAAATATAGATTGTAGTGGCTTTAGCCAAAACCTTTTTCAGATTAAAAAATGACCGTAGTTCTTGAAAAATATTTTGCTAATGAATCATTTTATGGTCAGTTATTCCTTCATAGGAAAGAACAAACGTCATGCATACTAGAATAAATGCTACTTTATTCAATGAATATTGCCTTTTGATCCATTAAATGTATTTGGCATTACTCTTGGAACATCTGACGAGCCATTTGGGAGATTTAATCGTTCAATAAATAGATCGTCATTGAATAAATATAGCTTCATATTGTCTGAGAAACAATAATGGTAAAGTAGATTTATTACATTGACATTCATTAAGACACATGATATGTTTATTCCAAGTGGAATCCAAACCTTTACATCATCATGTCATGTCACTACAAAACATGTATGCGCCCGAGTATGGCGTACCCTAGAGCAACGACCTACGGAATCACGATTGATCCAATTCTATTAGTAAATTTAGATAAAACTTTTCAAGATTTCTATGATTTACAAAGATCTATTAAAAGTTTGAATAAGACAACATAGTATCCAGGATATGACAAAATGAACATACCATTGATGTTCTTTTCGTAGACTAAAATCTGGATAATTGAGCCGCCTCGTGGGAAAACCAACAATGTGGTTTCCGAACAGGTCCGACACAAACCGACCTGTACAGAAAAGAGCTAGAAGCTTGAAATTTCGGATTTAAGTAGAAGAGGAATTGTACTATCCGAGTAGCGAAAACAAAGGCGCTGATCAGCTTCGCGGTTACCGCGAAGCTGATCTGCGCCTTTGTTTTCGCCTAGGCAAAAATCCGGTTTTCTCATGATGCGGCTCTTATGGTATAAGCAACATGCTCTGCGATGAAAGCTAAATCATGTTTGAGGTACTGAAACAAGACATATAATAAGTACCAAAATGGATAACATCAACGGAATAAAACCAGTGTAGTATTTAGAAGATTGGTTGACATTAAATGTGAGTCACAGTTAATAAAATATAAAGGTTTGATCCTTTGGAAGCAGCAAAAAAATTCAAAGGGAGATAGTATGGACTATATTGCGCAATTTCGGGTAATGAACCCCCATCAGTAGCCCTTTTTAAACCGGCAACGAAAGCCAGGCTATTGTACTGCAATTTGGAAAATTTACATGAGAAGTCTAAATCATAGACACATTCCTAAACGGGGTCAAATAATTCAAACATTGCTTAGAAGTATGTTTCTAAACGTGAGTGTCTAAACCTAGAAAAATAAATGATAAATTAGCAAACTACCACATAACTAAGTTTCTATCACAGCCATAGAAACGGGCTTAGTTGTTTGCTTATTAATTTATAACATTACGAAAACATGCCCATATGATATACACGGTAATTTTTTCAGGTCGAAAATCGATAATTTTCAGAGGAAAATTTTTGATATTTTTCTTATTTTTGCTCAAAAGATAGATTGTGGGTACACGTTAGAACCGCCTCACCGAGGCGGTTCTAACGAGTACCCACAATCTATGTTTTGGAGCAAAAATAAGAAGAATAGGTATACCCCTGCATACCCCAGTTTTACTATATAAAAGTGGGGTTTAAGGGGGTATTCATTGCACGGACATGTTTTCCTGATGAGTTTATGTGCCATTCCAACTCAATTAGTATAGCGTGTCATCTTTCCAGACTTAACAAGTAATTCTCAATTTCATTTTTGTTTCTTCCTCCTTTACCAACTATATCCAGACCACATACCATAATCGCCGGTGCTGGAATTAAACTGATACCGCCCATTAAGTCTGGATACCGCCTGTGACTAAAACCACCAAGCAGTAGAGAAATATTCAGCAGCATTGACATTTTCAGCCAATGCATCAGAAAATACAACAATCTGCATATGCGAAACCAAAGGCGCAGAACAGTTGTGCAGTAAAAAGCAGGAACTGCACAGCTGATCAGCGCCTTTGTTTTCGCTACAGTTCCTCTTCTTCCTAGATCCGAAATTTCAAGCTTCTGGCCTTTTTCTGTGACTGTACACGACCTGATCGGAACCCCAAATTCTTGTTTTTCTCGTGCGAAGCCTCAATTGCTGGCTGCCCAGTGCAGTTTGGTACAAAATATATATTTTGGGCTTCAAAAAATAGGAAGTTTATGTCCAAAAAATAGGAGAAAAATAGGAAATTATCGGCCTAAAATGGCTTTTTATAGCATTGAAAACCATAAATATTAACATATAGCAGCAAGAAGGCAAATCTTACTGGTGTAATTTTGGTATAGGTGTGTGATCCATTATTTTAAAACCTACTCAAGTTGTAAAAGTAACTTACTTCACGGGATTATCTTGTTTTCTGATGAAGAAAAATACTTTATTTATCAAGTTTTTAGCGAGCGAAGCGAGCGAGGAAAAAAATGAATGCCAAAGACGTCAAAACTAGCATTTCAAACCGAAATTCCATGATTTTTCCTTGATATTTCATTATCATCTGCAGCATTTTGAAAAATATAGGAATTTGATGGAAAAAATATAGGATTTGGGATCAAAATATAGGAAAAAATAGGAAGCCCTGAAAATATAGGAAAAATAGGAGCACTGGGCAGCCTGCAATTGTAAAGTTAAGGCATCATTGTCTTTATCTTTTGTACAAAACATGTCGGTCATTTTGAATTATCCCCAGCTGGGCCAGTGTAACCACCGATAGATAGATAGGAGGTAGCCACCAGCCTCGTCAGCGATTCTGAATGAAAAAATTTATTGCGAATTTTGAAACAAAAATATACTTAATCTACTTTTCCCAAAATAGATCTAAACTAGGGTAATTTATAACCACTTTTAATATTCGATTCACCAGAAAATAAGATCACCAGACATTCTATATGGAACAAACTTTTGTAACCCTTCTATACCAATACATTGAACTTACTTACATGGGCAACGAAAGTGAAAGGAGTTCGTCGAAAATGGCATTCAGTTTGCCTATATTTTAAAAGCCTGTATCTTGAAAAATACGATAGTTATTACTGTAACTATGCGTTTTTATTAAAGCCTGATGTCTTGCGCGCTCAACAAAATAAACTCTGAACATTTTCATATACTTGCCATGGTTTTAGAGGGCAGGGTAATTTTTGACAAAACAAATTGATTCAGAAAATCAAGATTTCTGCCCGTATACATGTAAAACATTTGGGATATAAGAAGAGGCTGCAGATGGGCATGGCCTGTATAACCTAGTGAGGAATATCAATTCAAAGTATAGTTTCATTTATGTCATTGAATGTATGATGGCTTCCCAAGGGACTCAAAAAGGGCATAACTAGGACATGAACAAAATACGTGTCAACTATCTTTTCAAGAGGCAGCTGTATATGAAATTTCAATACCCTTATAGTCTTCACATTTTACTGTAAAGTGGAACAAGAGAACCAATGGCCCTAAAACGCTCACGCTCACCTGAGACCTGAGATACATGTATACACTAATAAACTTGTTTGACTAAAATGGTAATATGCATGCACCCAGCAGGCAGCAGGCACCTGACGTCTGTTCGACGTCAGATATTGGTTATATTTTGGTCGCGACGTCATATAACCAATTTCCAACGTCTATCAGACGTCATTTCCTGACGTCTTTTGGACGTCTGGATTGGACGTTGTTTTGACGTCCAACTAGTTCGTCAGTTAGACGTCGTAATCAAGACGTGATTTAGACCTTGTGTTTTTCATACTTCTGACCATGTGTGGTGTGCAAATTAATGAAACTTCACTTTGGGTAAAAATCAGATCATTCGTTTCGTGTGTTTCTTTTGCTTTCTTTCTTTCTTTTTTCTTTTTTTCTATGTTACTTCCAGCAGACATTTGACGTCCGTTGGACGTCAGTTTGACGTCAGACTCCAACGTCATAATAACGTTGGAGTAAGGTTGATTTTGAAAGTTTGTTTGTTGTCAAAACTAGACGTCAATGTGACGTGCTAAAGCCAACGTCGATTTAACGTCTGAAAGCTGACGTCAATCCGACGTCCTAAAAACGACGTTTGAATTAATGTCATATAAATAGTTTAAGGTGTATATTTTTTCGCATTTTTGAATAACAGTGGTTTCAGAAGAGCAGTGATGCACTTTTGATAGTCCCTTTCACTCCTTTGATAGAGTTTTTCGGGACATACACAATGTTCAAGATATTAATTCAGCCTGATGTTGATACATCTTATTTAAGCAAAATTTTATTGCTTTATGGTGCTAAAACCAATAAGACATTAGTGTGAGAAATAAGATTGTACCTTATTCTGAACAAATAATTATTTAAAATGGTGAAATAAATATTAAAATATACAAATTTTATTTTCATCTTAATTGAAAGTTTGATAATTTAGTGAAAGACTTGATTTTGATTAATAAATAATCATTTTTTCTACATTAATTAAGCATGAGGGCGAAATATGGGATTTCCCATACGAGACTCAGATATGACTTTAAAGTGGCAAGATTGAAATTATTATTTGAATTTGATATTTTTACATAATATGTGTAAGAAATTATGTCAGTTTAAGGGCAGCTAACTCTGACGACATATACGAAAAACACGTCCCCAGCAGGCATCTGACGTCAACTTGACGTCGGATATTGGTTGTATTTTGGTCACGACGTCATACATACTCATTATTACTTCAGTAACTTGATCTGATGGGTCGGATCACGTCGAGTAGCTGCGCCAGGAAAGACCAGATCACGCGAGTCAGATCAAGTTACTGAAGTAATAACGCGTTTATTATATACCTACAAAAGTAATCAGCCACAAGAATTCAAATCGTAAATTTGCGACGTTATGACGACGTACCATACGACGTTGCGTCAAATCTTTGATGACGTAACATTGTGCCAGTTCTTACGTCAAAGCTAGAAAAGTCGTTAATTTTTTGTTAATTATGTTGCTTTGATGACAAGCGAACCTCTTTAACTTCTGAAACAGTTGTTGTTTTATAAATTAAAATAGAAATTACTCTGGTTGTCATTCAGATTTAGATGCCGGCTTTAGGTGCTGGATTTTATATTGTTGGGTAAAAAATGGAGGATGGTGATACGGAATCGTATCAGGACAGTGTGGTGATACAAGATTCCGTATTTTTGTCTCGGAAAATGGGTAGTATCAATGGTTATTTTTGGTAGGTATATAATAAAGCCAATAATCAACGTCAACCTGACGTCCAGTCCTGACGTCAGTGGACGTATTGATATGACGTCGAAATTCGCCGGATTCAAACGTAAGTCTAACGTCATATGTCGACAGAGTTAGCTGCCCTTGAACTGACATAATTTCTTGCGCAAATTATGTAACAAAATCAAATTCAAATAATAATTTCAACATTGCCACTTTTAAAAAAGTCATATCTAGGTCTCGTATCGGAAATCACATATTTCGCCCACCATGCTTAATTTAGAAAAAATAATTATTTGTTAATCAAAATAAAGTCTTTCACTAAATTATTAAACCTTCTATTAAGACGAAAATGAAATTTGTATATTTTGATACTTATTTCACCATTTTAAATTATTGATTGTTCACAATAGGCTTATTATTTACACTAATGTCTAATTTGTTTTAGCACCACATAGCAATAAAATTTGACATAAATAAGATATACCATTGCAACATCAGAGTGATTTAACATCTTAAACATTTTGTATATCCCGAATAACTCTATCAAAGGAGTGAAAGGGAATAACAATAGTGCATCACCGCACTTCTGAATCCACTTCAGGATTTCAGAATGTTAATTATAATTACATTCACGATATCGGTTTCAGCACGTCAGACTTACGTCTGTTTTTGACGTCAAACAAACTTTCAAAATCAACCTAACCCCAACGTCATTATGACGTCACATTTGAGACATCAAACCAACGTTGTTTTTCTGACGTCAGAATGACGTCTGTTTTTGACGTCAGAATGACGTCTGTTTTTGACGTCAGAATGACGTCTGTTTTTGACGTCAAACAAACTTTCAAAATCAACCTAAATCCAACGTCATTATGACGTCGGAGTCTGACGTCTATCTGACGTCCAACCGACGTCAAATGTCTGCTGGGATATAAACCCAGGGCAGGGTCAGAGTAACCCCTGGAATCAACGTGTTTTCAAATCATAAAACTTCAGTTCATTTGCCAATTTACTGCAAGTTTTGCCCTTCAAATGACATTTTAACAATTTTCCACATTCAAATGCATGGGCGGCCTAAGTTGACCTTGCCATAAAATAGGTCAAGGTCATCCCAGGGTCATGATTTATACAAATTTTGTAGACCTCCATTCCTTGGTGCTTCATGCCAAGTTTCAAAATCATAGGCCTCCAGGTTCTGAACAAGATTTTTTAAGACTGTTGTTATTTATAGCCAGTGTGGCCATCTTGGTCACGTGACCATAACTATGGCCATCTTGGTCATGTGGCCATAACTATTTATGCAAACTTTCATTCACTCTTCCTGAGGATGCTCCACATAAAGTTTTGCTTTGATTGGCCAAACGGTTTTAGAGACGTTTGAATTTTTTGGTCATATACATGTATATAGCCCCGGGGCAGGGGCAGACAACCCCCTGGGCCCAAAATATTTTCATAAACATAAATCTTCTGTCCATTTCCTCATTCCTAGCAAGTTTTCTGCCATTAAATGACATTTTCCTATTTTTCCCAATTCAAATGCATGGGCGACCTAAGTTGACCTTGCCGTAAGATAGGTCAAGGTCATCCAAGGGTCATGATTTATAATTACTTTGTAGAGCTCTATTCCCTGATGCTTCATACCAAGTTTCAAAATCATAAGCCTTCTGGTTCTGAAGAAGAAGAATTTTAAACGTTTTTGCTATTTATAGCAATGGCGGCCATCTTGGTCATGAGACCTTGACCATTTATACAAACTGTCATGCCCTCTTCCTAAGGATGTTCCACATAAAGTTTGGATTTGGTTGGCCAAGCGGTTTCAGAGAAGATGTTTGAATATTTTCGTCATATACATGTATATAGTCCCGGGGCATGGGCAGACAACCCCCTGGGCCCAAAATATTTTCATAAACATAAATCTTCTGTCCATTTCCTCATTCCTAGCAAGTTTTCTGCCATTAAATGGCATTTTCCTATTTTTCCCCATTCAAATGCATGGGCGACCTAAGCTTACCTTGCCGTAAAAATGTCAAGGTCATCCCAGGGTCAAGATTTATATAGACTTTGTAGAGCTCCATTTCCTGATGTTTCATGCCAATGTTCAAAATCATAGGCCTTCTTGTTCTGGAGAAGATTTTTAAAGGTTTTTGCTATTTATAGCCATGACGGCCATCTTGGTCATGTGACCTGGACCATTTATACAAACTTTCGTTCCCCGTCCTAAGGATGCTCCACATGAAATTTGAATTTGATTGGCCACGCAGTTTCAGAGAAGAAGATGATTGAAAAGTGTGAAAGACGACAACGACGACAACGAAAATGGACGACCGAGCATGGGTATACTATAAGATCACCTTGTGAGCCTAACGGCTCAGCTGAGCTAAAAATCAATCAAAATTTCAAAATAATGTAATTTTGTCAAAATCTGAGGTAAAGCTCACACAATTTAATCAGGTCATCTTCTCCTCAGCCCCAACTAGTATACTAAATATGATGGCTCTAGCACAGACATTTTTTGAGATATCTTGCACTCAAGATTTTCAAATTTTGTATTCAACACACCGTTCATCCAGATACAACAAACGCGGAATGGTCTTCAAAACGCGGATATAAACAATAGTATTTTGAACGGCGGGGAAAAAAGAGTGAGTATTTATTATCTTTGATTATAATGAATATCGGCTGAGTTGATTTTTGTTTGACATACAATGAAAAAGGACATAACTTTGCAAATGTTTACTTAAAATCCTGTCTCATAAATTCTATTAGTTCGGGAAATATAGGCTTCTAAATCTGACTTGGATGCACGAAAAGAGAAAAATCATGGTAAGAATGTCTGTAAATCATTATTAAAGCACGATAATATGACCAAATTGACGTTTTTCAGAGGATCGGGGGTCGCTTCAACTGTTGCCATTACAAGAACCCACACAAAATTATAGAAACAGAATAAGCACCATTTGAAATTGGGTACTCTCATTTAATATGGTGCAACATACCACGGTTCAAATTCTCAAGCAGGTGAAACAAACTCGGACCATTCGGTGCAACGAACACGGATAATAAAAAACAATTCTCGCCTTATTTTAAGGAAAACTGGACGCAGTCATTGTTAAAGCCAATTTTGTATGGTTTAGAGTCCATAGATGGTTGGTTGAAGTCCAATTATGGCTTATTATGGCGTGATAAAACCACAACGAACGTGGGTTCATGAGCACTTTCACTACGCTTTGGCCACGACATTAGGAAACCTTGTTAACATGTTTTATAGAGCGAAAGGTCCATATCAGGTGCATGTTAAATAGTTTAATAGTGTCAGATATAGGCAGAGCTCCAAATGCTTTCGCCTTTCATATTCAAACACCAACTAAATTACGCATGTTTGTAGAACATATGGTGTAATGTATGGCTGCATTTCTTTCATTAATATATGGTCAAGAATATATTTTATCATGATTGTCTCTCTCACTCTCAAGAGTGGCGAACTGAAATCCTTTGTAAAAGGTCCTCTATGACAACATGTAAAACAAATTATGATTATAAACGTACATAGACTACGTAGATTCAAGAAGAGTATTTATTAGTGGTGAAAGAAATGTGCACAACGAACTCGTTACCATGCCTCTGGGAGGCTTTTGGTGTGAAAATGATAATGACTGACCGTCTCTATATGACATTGGCTGTTGATCCTGTAGTTTTAGTTTAAACATTTTTATTCAGATTCACAAATAACATATTTACATTCATTGGCTAAAGGTACATGACGAAAATGATTAGAACGAAAGCAGAGCTGATAGAATTCTTCTCCATGCAAACGTTGATCCTGTACGTAATGAAAGAACAACTAGAGGACCAATGGTCCTGTAAACGCTCACCTGAGAATTGGGATATATACCAATAAACTCGTTTGACTATTATGGCCATGACGACCTATTTTGAACTTGCCGGAAAATAGGTCAAGGTCATCACAGGGTCATATATTACATACACATTGTAGTACTCTAGTCCACAATTCTACGTGCCAAGTTTGTTGAAATTTATCCACCGGTTCCGGAGAAGAAGATTTTTAAAGGGTTTTTACCATATATGGAATTGGCGGCCATCCTGGTCATGTGACCCGGATTATTTATGTATACCATCAGGAAACATGTCCGTGCAATGAATACCCCCTTCAACCCTACTTTTATATGGTAAAACTGGGTATGCAGGGGTATACGATTTTTTCTTATTTTTTGGTCCAAAACATAGATTGTGGGAACTCGTTTTGAGCAAAAATAGGGAAAATATCATAACTTTTCCACTGACATTTTCATTTTTATGTGAAAACAAAAATCGCTGTATTTTTGCATCGGGGTGTTTTCGTAATGTTCTGCACCCCCCCCCCCCCACCTTCCTATAGCTGCTTCATATAAAGTTTGGCTTTGATTGGCCAAGCGGTTTCAGAGAAGATCTTTGAATATTATGGTGATATACATGTATATTTCCCCGGGAAGGGGTGAGACCAGCCCCTGTGGTCCATTTTTTTTTCACAATCAAGTTTTTCTCTTCAAATGACATTTTGACAATTTTCCCCATTCAAATGCATAGGCCACCTATGTTGACCTTGTCGTAAAATAGGTCAAAGTCATCACAGGGTCATTTATATAAACTTTGTAGAGCTCCTCTCCCTGATGCTTCATGTCAAGTTTCAAAACCATAGGCCTTCTGATAAGAAGATTTCTAAAGGTTTTTGCTAGTTATAGCCATGGCGGCCATCTTGGTTATATGACCTGGACCATTTATATAAACTATAAGGATGCTCACCCTGACGTTTGGCTTTGATTGGCCAAGCAGTTTCAGAGAAGGAGGCCTTTGAATATTTTGGTAATATACATGTATATTCCCCCGGGGTGGTGACAGACCAGCCCCTAGGGTCCAAAATTTTTCAGAATCATAAATCTTCAGTCCATTTACCCATTTCCTATTAGTTTTTCCCTTAAATTGACATTTTGACAATTTTCCCCATTCAAATGCATGGGCCACCTATGTTGACCTTGCCGTAAAATATGTCAGGGTCATCCCAAGGTCATGAATTATATAAAGTGTGTAGAGCTCCTCTCTCTGATATTCCATGCAAAGTTTCAAAATCATAGGACTTCTGGTTCTGGAGAAGATTTTTAAAGGTTTTTACTATTTATAGCCATGGCGGCCATCTTTGTCATGTGACCTGGACCATTTATATAAACTTTCTTTCCCCCTTTCTAAGGATGCTCCTTGATTGGCCAAACGGTTTCAGAGGAGAAGATCTTTGAAATGGTGGACGACGACGGAGCATGGCCATCCTATAAGCTCACCTTTAGGCTCAGGTGAGCTAAAACTTATAGCAACGTGGCATAGTTTGACTCCTGATCCGGCGAGGTCGGGGGTGGGGGGGGGGGGGCATGCTGGCACCAGTGTTTTGTCTTAAAGCAAGACATTTAATTTCCGTAGAACTGGTTAGTAACCAGGAAGCGGCGGCTCCTTCCTGACACGGCTGAAGATTCGTTAACTGGGATGTTTATTCACAACACAAACACACATGTACAAACAAATACCTTTACATGTGTATATATCATCAGATCATTTCTCTGATTCTACGAAATAATTATCCATAGAAAGAAAAGCTGTATAATATGATGTTATAACCGACTAAAAAGCCAACAAGATGCATTTATTGCACGTTTACTTTATAAAAATCTAGATTCTTCGTTGTATTTTATTTAGAAAACGTTCTGTCAGTGTTTTGCACGTTAAAACCAGATTTTCGAATCCGTGTTTGTTTTACCCAACTTATGTGGATCATCCGCGTTGTGTAGTATCAATGTCCGTGAAAGTTGTACCTTGAAGTAAACAAGGCTGATTTTTAAACATGGATATCGACACCCAAAAAACATTTTCCAGTTTGATTCATGGTATTAATATATTCCATAGATGTCGAAAATTAATTTTGAAGAGATATTTGCACGAAACCAAACAAATAAATTCTACAAATATGAAAAGAATCGGGAAGTAGGCGAGAAAATCATGATTTACGAATTAAATTTGCTTGTATCTATAGTTTACACAAATCTTTTGTTATGATACTGTACCATTCTCAAGATAAACCATTTTGCATCAGCTCTGCATTAACACATTTTATACAAGAACAATTTAAATGCTGTTTGTTTATGTTTTCTTACCTTGTGTATTCCCGCGATACAGTTGTTTATATCCGCGTTTGGAAGACCTTTCCGCGTTTGTTGTATCTAGATGAACGGTGTGTTCAATGGGACATAATTCAGAAAAGGGGCATCATTAGGACATGAAACTAGAGGAAAAATGATCCTGTAAACGCTCACCTGAGATCTGGGATATATTTAACAAGTAGCCCAGGGGCAACGATCGCTCACCTGAGAGTCAACAAGTACAGTCACTGGACAAAGTAATTGGGGTTTTTACCATATATGGGTATGGCGGCCATCTTGGTCATGTGACCTTGAAACCCTACTTACATCAGCAGAAGAGCTCTTGTCTGGATTGTGTTTCCTCTTTTCTGCCATTTTAGTTCACGTGAAAAAATCATCCAACAAGGTCAGGGTCCTATAATGACCCCCTAGGTGGGGCCATATTTGACCCCAGGGGCAAGACTGGCAGGATTTATGTAGAGCTCCACATGACACACATGACAATGTTGTATATCAAATATACAAGCTTTGTGTCATGCTGTTGCAGAGACGATTTTTTCATATATTTCCATTATAAGTCTATGGTAGATAATGACATGCCTGGGGCGTGGCCTGTATGGACCCCAGGGGCACCGTTGGCAGCATTTATAAAGGAGAGGATTATACATTGGTCCACACAACATACGAAAGCTCTGGGCCATATGGTTTCGGAGAAGATGATTTTTTTATGTTTTTCCCATGACGCCCCCGGGCCGGGCCCGTATGGACACCTGGGGCACAGTTGGCAGGATTTTAAAAGAGGACCACTATACATTGCTAAAAACAAAAAATGAAAGCTTTGGGCCTTGTGGTTTCGGAGAAGAAGATTTTTTAAAGTTTTTCCCATGATGCCCCTGGGGCGGGGCCCGTGTGGACCCCAGGGGCACGGTTGGCAGGATTTATAAAGAGGAACACTATAAATTGCTTCAAACAAAATATGAAAGCTCTGGGCCTTGTGGTTTCGGAGAAGAAGATTTTTTTATGTTTTTCTCATGACGCCCCCAGGGCGGGGCCCGTATGGACCCAAGGGGCATGGTTGGCAGGATTTATAAAGAGGACCACCATACATTGCTACTGACAAAATATGAAAGCTCTGGACTTTGTGGTTTCGGAGAAGAAGATTTTTTTATGTTTTTCCCATTGTAAGTCTATGGGAGCTAATGACCCCGGGGCGGGGCCATTTTTGACCCCAGGGGCATGATTGGCAGGATTAGAGGACCACTACACATTGCTACATACAAAATATGAAAGCTTTGGGCCTTGTGGTTTTGGAGAAGAAGATTTTTTTTTATGTTTTTCCTAATGACCCCCGGGGCGGGGCCCGTATGGACCCCAAGGGCACAGTAGGCAGGATTTATAAAGAGGACAATTATACATTGCTACACACAAAATATGAAAGCTCTGGGCCTTATGGTTTCGGAGAAGAAGATTATTTAAAGTTTTTCCCATGACGCCCCCGGGGCGGGGCCTGTATGGACCCCAGGGGCACGATTGGCAGGGAACACTATATATTGCTTCAAACAAAATATGAAAGCTCTGGGCCTTGTGGTTTCGGAGAAGAAGATTTCTTTATGTTTTACCCATGACCCCCCCAGGGCGGGGCCTGTATGGACCCCAGGGGCACGGTTGGCAGGATTTATAAAGAGGACCACTATACATTGCTACTGACAAAATGTGAAAGCTCTGGGCCTTGTGGTTTCGGAGAAGATTTTTTTTTTTATGTTTTTCCCATTGTAAGTCTATGGGAGCTAATGACCCATTTTTTGACCCCAGGGGCATGATTGGCAGGATTTATAAAAAGGATCACTACACATTGCTACATACAAAATATGAAGGCTCTGGGTCATGTGGTTTCGGAGAAGAAGATTTTTTTATGTTTTGCCTCATCACGCCCCAGGGGCGGGGCCTGTATGGACCCCAGGGGCATGGTTGGCAGGATTTATAAAGAGGACCACTATACATTGCTACACACAAAATGAAAGGTCTGGGACCTGTGGTTTCGGAGAAGATTTTTTTTATGTTTTTCCCATTGTAAGTCTATGGGAGCTATCTGTTGCCACGGAAACCAGAGTTCCAATCCGACCTGACCCAAAACCTAATGCAACCTTTCCTCCTCCTCAATGATGCTTTAGATAATAATTTGATCACGATCGACCTTGTTGTCTTAGAGATATTTGAGTTTGAAAATGTGGACGCACGCACGCACGGACGGACGGACGGACGCCGGCTCGACTACTGTACTATAAGCTCACCTTGTGAGCCTTCGGCTCAGGTGAGCTAACAATAATCTTGTTTGACAATTATCGTCATGGGCGACCTATATTAATATTGCCATAAAATAGCTCAAGGTCATCACAATGTCATAATTTATGTATACATTGTAGTGCTCTAGTCCACGATGCTACATGCCAAGTTTTGTTGAAATTGGTCCATCAGTTCCGAAGAAGAAGATTTTTGAATGGTTTTTGAGTATGGAGGCCATCTTGTTCATGTGACCAGTATTATTTAAGGATGTTCGCTGCTAACATTTGACATTTCGGAACTTCCGGTTTTTCTTTTCTTGAATATCTCGTAAACGGTTGCAGATATTTTCCTAATATTTTATATTTAGATACATATTGATAATATGCCTTGAATGAGCCATGAAAATTGTCAGTCTAAGAAACTTCATTTTTTCACCTCATTTTCTGCAACTTTTCAGAAAATTTTAGTTGTCAGTAAAATTTAGGGGGTAGGGTAGATTAAACTTGAATATTACACATCTTCAAATTAATTGCACTAGTTCGATGTTTATTTTAGCAGCAGTATATGTATACATGGTCTTCTAAGTAAGTCTTTGTGTCTTTGGTGTGCTGGTTTTAAAATTTTAGGTGGTTTCATGAAATGGGATTTTAGAAACAAAACAGCCGAAAAAAGGCTGAAAATGGCGATTTTCAAGTTGTTGGTTCTCTCTTATATGCACACTACCCTATATATTTCTTTCTTTTATTCGAACAATATTACCAAGTTCTATGTTGTGTGAAAATACAAGAAAAAGTTTGAATAAACAAATATGGGTTTGACACATTTGAAAATATTGATTTTTTCCGACTTTTCAAGTAAGGGGGTAGGGTCGGGAAAGGAATTGTAAAATTTTGTCATCCACTTGAAGTTGCAATTTTTTCTATGCTTTTGGTCCAAAATAGTCTGTGTTACGTAAATATCATGACCTTTGAAAACGTTCTAGGTGTATTTTTGTTCAAGACAGGCCTATGTTTCAAAGAATTAAAAATTAAATTAATTTTACTAAATTTAAAACATGGTGCTTAGAGGTCTCATTCAGAGGCCTGTAGCTTGAAAAAATGCACACTACCCTATATTTATTTTGTTTTCAAATGTCTTGTGTTGTATTTTGAAATCCAAAATGAGTGACCAAAAGTTTGAATACTTTTTCATTGGCAGCGAACATCCTTAAGTACACATTGGTTTCCCCTTCCTATAGATGCTTCATATCAAATTTGGCTTGATTGGCCAAGCGGTTTCAGAAAAGATCATTGAATATTATGGTGATATACATGTACATGTACGTACCAGCCCAGGGGACCAATTTTTTCAGAATCATAAATCTTCAGTCCATTTGCCCATTTCCTTCAAGTTTTTCTCTTCAAATGACAGTTTGACAATTTTACCCATTCAAATGCATGGGCCACCTATGTTGACCTTGTCGTAAAATAGGTCAAGGTCATCCCAGGGTCATGATTTATATAAACTTTGTAGAGCTCTCCATGATGCTTCATGCCAAATTTCAAAATCATAGGCCTTCTGGTTCTGGAGAAGATTTTTAAAGGTTTTTTGCTATTTACAACAATGGTGGCCATCTTAGTCATGTGACCCGGACCATTTATATAACTTTTGTTCCTTCCTACCAGATTGGCCAAGCGGTTTCAGAGAAGAAGATCTTTGAATATTATGTTAATATACATATATATTGCCCGAGGGCGGGGGCAGTCCATTTACCCATTTCCTTCAAGGTTTTCTCTTCAAATGACACTTTGACAATTTTCTCAATTCAAATGCATGGGCGAGCTAAGTTGACCTTGCCATAAAATAGGCCAAGGTCATCCTAGGGTCATGATTCATATAAACTTTGTAGAGCACTTCTCCCTGATGCTTCATGCCAAGTTTCAAAATCATGTTTGGCTTGTGCAAAGTGAATGAACCCCGAAGGGGTTCAAGTAAGGTTAATGTAAGCTTTCCTGAACATTTCTGAGCGTTTCAGCTTTGCTGAATATTTCTGACCGTATAAACGTTCAGAAATGTTCAGCAAAGCTTACATTCACTTTGCACGAGCCAAACAATCCTGAGGGGGTATATGTAGGGTTCATGTAAGCTTTGCTGAACATTTCTGAACGTTTCTGAACATCAGAAAAATTAAACTCATTACTTTACATTCATTTCTTTCCATCGTTTGTTGAAAATGTCCGATGCGAACACATTAATTTTACTAGCAAATAGAAAGTTTACACAAAGGGTGTCTTCAAACAGCGGAACAGCATCAATGACGTTATGACGTTAACAACGTCCAATCACATTGGCGAAAGACATGGTTTTTTGACGTCATAACCCAATCATGTGACGTCGCGTAACAAGATGTATTCATGGAAGTATGAATGACATATCAATTTCATAGAATCATTAAGGATTTGCATCAGAAATGTAAAAAAAATATAAAACCAGAGGACCAATGGTCCTGTAAACGCTCACCTGAGATCAGCTGCATATACCAATAAACATGTTTGAATATTATGGTATTTAACTCCAGTGCAGGGGCAGATAAGCCCTTGGGCCATTTTCTTTTTTCAGAATCTTCAATATTCTGTCCATTTGCCAATTTCCTGTTGGCTTTTTCCTTCAAATGACATTTCCCAATTCAGATGCACAGGCAACCCATGTTGACCTTGCCATAAACTTGGTCAAGGTCATCACAGGGTCATGATTTATATATACATTGGAGTACTTTAGCCATCGATGCCTCACGCCAAGTTTCCTTGAAATCAGTCTATTGGTTTCAGAGAAGATGATTTTTGATGGGTTTTTACCATATATGGGCATGGCGGCCATCTTGGTCATGTGACCTAGATTATTTATATACACATTGATTCCCCCATTCTATAGATGCTTCACTTAAAATTTGGCTTTGTTTGGCCAAGCGGTTTCAGAGGAGAAGGCGTTTGAATATTATGGAAATATACATGTATATTGCCCCGGGGTGGGGGCACATGAGCCCCTGGGGTCCAATTTTTTTCAGAATCATTAATATCCAGTCCTACTGCCCATTTCCTGCAAGACTTTCACTTTAAATGACATTTTAAAAGTTTTCCCCATTCAAATGCATTGGTGACCTATGTTGACCTTCCTGTAAAATAGGTCAAGGTCATCACAGGGTCATGATTTATATACACATTGTAGTGCTTGAGCCATCGATGCTTCGTGCCAAGTTTCGTTGAAATCGGTCAACCGGTTCTGGAGAAGAAGATTTTTGAACGGTTTTTACCATATATGGTCATGGCGGCCATCTTGGTCATGTGACCTGGATTTTTTATATATATATTTGTTACCCCTTCCTATTGATGCTTCACATAAAATTTCGCTTTGATTGGCCAAGCGGTTTCAGAGGAGAAGATGTTTGAATATTATGGAGATATACATGTATATTGCCCCGGGGTGGGGGCGGATGAGCCCCTGGTGCCCAATTTTTTTCAGAATCATTAATATTCAGTCCTACTGCTCACTTTCTGCAAGATTTTTCCTTTAAATGACAATTTAACAATTTTTCCCATTCAAATGCATTCGCGACCTATGTTGACCTTGCCGTAAAATAGGTCAAGGTCATCATAGGGTCATGATTTATATACACATTGTAGTGCTTGAGCCATTAATGCTTCATGCCAAGTTTGGTTGAAATCGGTCCAGTGGTTCCGGAGAAGAAGATTTTTGAAGGGTTTTTACCATATATGGGCATGGCGGCCATCTTGGTCATGTGACCTGGATTATTTATATACACATTGGTTCCCCCTTCCCATAGATGCTTCATGTAAAATTTGGCTTTGATTGGCCAAGCGGTTTCAGAGGAGAAGATCTTTGAAAATGGTGGACGACGGACGGACGGACGACGGACGACGGACGGACGGACGACGGAGCATGGGTATACTATAAGCTCACCTTGTGAGCCTGACGGCTCAGGTGAGCTAAAAAAAATAAATAAAAAAAAGATTTGCGCATGGGTTAAAAGGCTAAAAAGTGACATAACAAGGGCATAAAACGTTTTATTATTATTATTATTATTGCTTTCAAAACTTTTATAGGATAATCAACCAGCAGGCTCATGTAACTAGGACAGGCCATCAGCAACTCTGAGATAAAAGTGAAATATTTATATTACACAAATCGGTAGATGAAAGAGAACGTCAACGTAACTTGAAATGCAACATAAGTGGTCTTAATGAGATTATTTTACCGAATTTAAAAAGCTTTAGTTGGTTCTTCGTTGTGTTGATTTAGGTGTCGAATACATTGTAATGAAAAATTATGGATAACTTTACTGTCAAATGACACTTTACAAAAAAAAATTGGGTTGAAATCGTCTTAATTCATCAATACCGATGTTTGCAATAAGAAATCAAACCATTAATTGTCGAATTTGAGCCACAAAATGGGCATTCCTTCACGATGACCTACAAAAAGCTTGCTTTTGCAATCACCCGTCAACGTTGTGTTCAGCATTAAAAGTAAATGCGGCATTACCTATAGAAAGTACAGATCTAATCTAAAAATAAAATGGTTTTATTGATCCGTAACTTATATTTTGTGTGGATAAACAAAAAGAGAAGTGCATAATAAATAAACAAATTTTACGAACTGATTCGCTCCCAACAAAATCCGCCATTTTTTTAATTTCCTATACATTACAGTTTAGTTCGCTTTACGGAGTTTTAGTTTACTGTTATGAACGACGGACCAGTGTGTTTTAGGCTAGTATGCAAAATATATGAGATATAATATGATTAAAATGTGATAAGTGAAAGGATAGCAAACTTTACATCCAAGTGAGCCTGAAATATTTTATCAAAGTCGGATACAAAAATCAAACTTAGTCCATATCAACCTATTGAAATTTATTCATAAAATATATTTATATATTATGATTCAATTGATAAATGCATTATGCAATTTATAGTGTTAAGGCTGCAGTATTTGACAGGCATAAACCACTATTCAGACAACAAATTGCTATCAAACAAACCTTATTCTTATGGTATAATCTACAACTCAACTTGAATATAGGAACATTTGATTAGGACTGTTAAGCCCCTTTCTCAATGGAATTCAACAAATAGAGACCAGTTCGCGACAGGTTAGCGACAGCATGTTTTGGACCTGTAATAAAACCACAATCTTGATTTCCTCCTACTGTTTTCAAAGGTTGAACAGATCAGTTTATGTCGGACCAAGTCAGAAAACAAAAGGACATGTGTTCTTGCATCATGACTCATAAATATGTTAATTTTCTTTCCGCAGCTCTAGGGCCAGTTGTTCAAAATTAACGATGTTGTTAGTAAACAATTTGTTAAAATTTCAAATGGCAATATTACAAATACACTGATATTTTTGGTTGAAAAAATGTGAGAATCCTTGCATTGCAAAGGATTCTCGCATTTTATCAAGAAAAAAAACAGTGTATTTGCTTATGAAGTTGGCATTTACTTAAGGAGTTGAGGTCTTAAAGATGACGTTGAGCTTACAAAGTTTTGAACAACTGGGTCCTGGTTTATAGCATCTCCAATGACAAAGTATCCTCACATCAGCACTATCAGGAAACAAGCTTCATGAAACATATCATATGAGACGCGACGTGAGAAAACCTGTCTTTGGGGTTTCCGACCTGTTCAGGTCTGACACAAACCGGCCTAAGCAGCCACAAAAGATGGTTAGAAGTTTGAAATTTACGATTTAGGAAGAAGAGAAATTGTAGTATCCGAGTGGCGAAAACAAAGGCGCTGATCAGCTGTGCAGTTACTGCACAGCTGATCTGCTCCTAAGTTTTCGCATAGGCAAAAATCTGGGTTTCTATTGACGCAACTCATATGTGTATATATCACAGGCAAAATAAACAGTTTTGACTTAAAATTATGGAAATTTGTCCTGTCCTTTATGTAAGACATTTTGAATTTCCATACATGTCTTGTTAATGCAGCATATATGTGTAGTAGCAATTTTCATTTTTCAGTAGTCTTTATCTGGTCCAGGAGAACAAAAGAGAACCTTAAAATCACAAGGTGTTCTAAATATTGAAAGAAAGCAAAAATAAAAATCATAATACCCTGCACGGCCATGCATACCATTGCTTCTATAATTGCTAAAATAAGTTGCAGTTTAAACTTTCTATCTTGTATGACATATTCACATGTACACAATAGATAGAAAACACATACTTTGTTTCCGGACACTGATCATGACTCATATTCACATCATTATGAAAACATGCCAATGCAATATCCTCTTTTTCTGAAGTTGTAAAAATTGAAAAATTTTAGTTGATTTCTTTAATGTGACTGAAAGGCATGTCTAAGAAGTACCCTCACTCTATGTTTCAGATGAAAATCATCAGGAAAACATGTCCGTGCAACAATTATCCACCTGCACAGCTTTTTATATACACTGTAGTAAAAATGGGGCATGCAGGAGTATATCTATTTTGCTTATTTTTGCTCCAAAGCATAGATTGTGGGTACTCATTAGAACCGCCTCGCCTCAGCTGAAAATTTTCACTTTTTAAAGCTTAAAAAATCTCTGTGTATTGCATGGGCCTGTTTTCGTAATGTATAAAAAACCCTGCACACCCCAGTTTACTACATATAAAGTTTGGTACAAAATCTTGAGGCTTTTCATGGTCATGTTTTCTTCATGTAATCATGGTTAACTTTGTTTCTTTGTCTCTAAGTCAGGAATCTCCTCCTCTTCCTTTTCTTCCTCCTCCTCTTCTTCTTCCTCCTCTTCTTCTTCCTCTGAATCTTCTTCAGTATTCACACCTTTGTCCATTTTCTGCTTCTCTGTAGAATTTGAACTAAACATCCATTGCACAATATTTACAACTAGCTTGGCTAGTAACCACAGAACAATGAGAGTCAGTAAGAGCACTACAATGGTTGAAAAAGTTGTAAGTTCATAGGTCTGAGGCGTAGTCATGGTGATGATTTAAATGAATTAAGATCAAATAATGATAAAAATAATTTATGTATAAAATTTCAATGTGTAACAACATTAAATATCAACATCAACCATCATTAAATGTCTGATATAAAAATCATATTTATTGCACACTGTGTATATACAAATGCGGATCCACTGATATCTAACTTGCAGGACAACTGTCAGTATAATATTAAATTTCTATATCGTAAAATATTAAAATAAAATATTACTCAGTCATGACACTTACATAGATCTATATCAACTTTATAAAAATATAATTTGAAGCATAACAATAAAGATACAATACAGTATGCAAAGAAAGCAATAACTTCAATATTTCAACAAACGACAATGCACATGTCAAATAATTTCAGCTTTACCAATGATCATTACAGAAATTTTTAAATCAAATTTCAACCAATAAACACATAAAATAACTTTAAAAAATAACACAGTACATGTAATTAAACACTAAAATCAACTGTCAACACAAGGAACTCCTTCTAAAAATAATAATGTCACTTAACATAATTCACAGTTAATTGATTGCTCCCTTATCTTCTTTATAAGCAAAGTAAACATTGACTGGTCCCTTGGAGGTCATGACCTTCTCTGTGTGACCAATCACCATCCAACATCCCATTCCATAGGCTAATGTTGGCACACCTGAAATTAACAAAAAAATATAATTGAGCTGATGCATGAGAAAACCAACAATTTGGGATTCCGACCAATTCCTGGATATCAACAATTACCATGAGGTGTAAATTATGGCTCGCTAAAAGGACACTACATGGCAAAGGTAGGTATCAAACCCAGGATCTCTTGTGCTCAACCACTAGAGGTAGGTGTCAAACCCAGGACCACTAGCTCCAGAGTCCTATACTCAACCACTAGAGGTAGGTATCAAACACAGGACCTCTAGCTCCAGAGTCCTGTACTCAACCACTAGAGGTAGGTGTCAAACCCAGGACCTCTAGCTCCAGAGTCCTGTACTCAACCACTAGAGGTAGGTGTCAAACACAGGACCTCTAGCTCCAGAGTCCTGTACTCAACCACTAGAGGTAGGTATCAAACCCAGGACCACTAGCTCCAGAGTCCTGTACTCAACCACTAGAGGAAGGTGTCAAACCCAGGACCTCTAGCTCCAGAGTCCTGTACTTAACCACTAGAGGTAGGTGTCAAACCCAGGACCACTAGCTCCAGAGTCCTGTACTCAACCACTAGAGGTAGGTGTCAAACCCAGGACCACTAGCTCCAGAGTCCTGTACTCAACCACTAGAGGTAGGTGTCAAACCCAGGACCACTAGCTCCAGAGTCCTGTACTCAACCACTAGAGGTAGGTGTCAAACCCACGACCACTAGCTCCAGAGTCTTGTACTCAACCACTAGAGGAAGGTGTCAAACCCAGGACCTCTAGCTCCAGAGTCCTGTACTCAACCACTAGAGGTAGGTGTCAAACCCAGGACCACTAGCTCCAGAGTCCTGTTCTCAACCACTAGAGGTAGGTGTCAAACCCAGGACCTCTAGCTCCAGAGTCCTGTACTCAACCTATAGAGGTAGGTGTCAAACCCAGGACCTCTAGCTCCAGAGTCCTGTACTCAACCACTAGAGGTAGGTGTCAAACCCAGGACCACTAGCTCCAGAGTCCTGTACTCAACCACTAGAGGTAGGTGTCAAACCCAGGACCTCTAGCTCCAGAGTCCTGTACTCAACCTATAGAGGTAGGTGTCAAACCCAGGACCTCTAGCTCCAGAGTCCTGTTCTCAACCACTAGGCCACTATACTTCCTTAATAAACAATTTTGTCATTTTTAAAATACAAAAGGCTAAAATGGTAGCCAGAGGGAATACCTATTTCCAACTATACACATAAAGGATTGTTTTGGAAAAGTTAATACTTACCCAAATTTATAATTTTCAGGCATGTGAAGAATGTGTTTTCAGTGGAGAGATCCTGGTAGGGTCTCTTAGTACTGTGGTACTTGATGAAAGGGAAACAACCAGTTCTCAGGATATGATAGTTAACTCCCTCTACCTCGAAGTTGAAATGGGACAAACCAAAGTGATCATTCACAACCGATCTGAAATAAGGTAAGATGTATATAAACAACAAGAACGTCGCGGAGGTCCATATTCCCGGGTCCATATTGCACCTGCATCTCGCAAAACAATTAAATATAGTGGTGTTATGGCTAAAAACAATTTGTTAACGGCTAATTGTAAAATTTCACGGCCAAATTGTGTGAAAAATAAAAGTCAGCGCGGAATTTCGCCGAGAAATTTCGCGGCGGAACACAGCAAAAAAAGAATACCTTTTATTACGCATACAAATCAATTGACCGGTGTTTCGTGGCGAAAAAGACGACATTCACAATTTTTTTTTGTTTAAATTTAATTTTAATTTGGATGTTTTTATTTCATTTCAAGTCGTATCAATATTTTGTTTTCGTTTCAATTTTGTATTATTATTGTTTAAGTCCCGACAGTCACAAATTTCTATTGTTTAAATTGCATTTTAATTTGTATGCATTTATTGCTTTCCAAGTCGTATAAATATTTTGTTTTCTTTTCAATTTTGTATAATAATCGTTTAAGTTACGTGTTTTATTCGTGTCTTCACTGATTTGAAGTTTCTGAGACCCTAATTATCGGCTTTGTGTTTATTTTCATGGTTCTTTCTCAGATTAATCAGACTTACTTGATAATATTAGATCCTATTATCTAGCTTAATTAACAGAACAAAAGCTTATATCGGCATAAGCAATTTTTATGGGATGATTGCCCACAGATTTGTTTGTTTGTATTGAGGCTGAACGTCCCAGTCACCAATTTTTCAGCCATGTCTGCACGGAGCTACTGTTTCCTGGGTATTAAGTAGTACTGTGGGTAGTTAATGTGCCTTGCTCAAGGACACAACATGGTGTCGCCAGTGCGGATCGAACTCAGGACCTCTCGATTCGGAGTCTGATGCACTACAACAATGCCACCGCGATCCCAACCTACATATTTATACAAGTCTTTGGATTCAACATGATGGAGCAATCGGCTTCAACTCATCTTTAGACATTTAATCGCCTGTGGTAATGACACTGCTAAAAGCATCAGTGAATTTTCGATTACGTCAAGTGGACGCCGTTTCGTTGAAATCAATTTAGTCGAAACGACATTTGGTCGCATACGACCTTCACCTGGTCAATATAATATTCGGTCGAATACGAGCAATACAGCAACGTACATGTACAAAACTGTGTCGAAATTGTCAATAATTGACGGGGTTCTTTTGCTAACTGTTTTGAGTTAAACAGCGTGTTGTGTGCCTTCCAAAATCCACATGTACGGATGGCTTGGAACATGTACATGCATGTCGAATGTCAAAACCTCATTGTATACAAGGCACAATACACTAGAAAAAGGGAGGATACTGTGGTTAAAACAAGTTCAGCAAATTTGTAGTTCATACTTGTTCACTAATTTTGTGTAAGAAATGGGTCATATGAAGTTTTCAGTTTATTTCGAAACACATACATGTATATACAGTAAGGGCCACGAGTACGCACCGTGGCATATAAGCGCATGCCGCATAAACCGATGGCGAATAGATTAATCAGAACAAAGTTGAGCGCAGAAGCCTAGTGGTGGACTGTAGGAATTGACCGGAATCAAACTGTCCTGTGTTCGATTCCTATATTCGTTGGGTTTCGTACTTGAGCAAAACCGGTATACATGTACATGTATTACCCTGAAAATGTTGTCGCCATGGGACTCAAACATTGTTGACTGTTAAACTGAACTCAGGATGGTCTTTGCTAGTTGTACTTCTACAAGGCACGTACAATGTATAAATCGATATGATAGTGATTAGTCTTGTTCTGGCATTCATAGAGGGTGGTCAGAGTGGTAACCAGCAAGCCCAAATGTCAATATGTCTCTATTTGTTTTAACGATTTTTACATGGTTGAGCTCAAATTAAGTTATCGTAGTTCACATCTTAAACGCTAAATAGTGAAGCAATTGAGGAAAATGTTCAAAAAAGAAAGCAAGGAATCTAACTTATTGAGCAATACCCTTTAGACAATGTTTGTGCTAGAAAACAAAGCACATTGGGGCCTAAAGAAATATATGGGCTGCTTGTGCCTCCAGGCAAAGCTTATACGCTATTGACTGATCATCTGATTACTGCTTTACCGCTCAGGTCTGTGCCTGCCTAGGAAAAATGGTTTCAAGCCAAACCATCCATACATATAAGCAGTAGTGGCTTAGAGGGATGGTTATATTTCAAACACTTGTTGGATATCACGACGTCCCATAAAATGGAGGCAGCATCCCGACATGACAATTGCTGTTGATTGGGACGTAAGGCATCTATTCAAACAAACAAAATACGTTAGATTCAACGGGCTGGCGCATGACGTTAAAAATAGTTTCGTCTATCCGTGATTTCGCTATCGTACCATGTAATACCAATAGAAAAGTCGCATTATGCACGTTTTTCATTTCTATACATGCATAATCGTACATATTATTAATGTGCATGTAAATCACGATGTATACGAGGAACAGATGAATCATAGTGTGGTATTAAATTAAAATTAAATAATTTAATATTAACATTTACACGGCGAAATTTCACCGCGAAAATCGGATTTTCGGGGCGAAAAAATTAACACATTAAACGTTTAAATTTTCCCTTGGCTGGTGAAATTTCGCGGTGGTTTCGCCGCGAAAAATCACAAGTGATCAGCGCGAACTGTGCAAAAATGGGTTTTTAGCCATAACACCACTGTAGGTCGATGGCATCAGGTCTAAAAGGGTATGTCAAGGACATTTACTATGCATGGGTTCACACTCGCAGCTATCACTGAGAAAATCAAACTTCGACATAAAAATTAAAAAAAAAGTCAATGGACCGTGAAATATAGGTCAAGGGCACTGGGTCAAGGTGCGTGTTTGAAGGGTATGTCAAGGACAATTACTATGCAAGATTTCACACTCACAGCTATCACTGATGCAGAGAAAACCAAACTTTGACGTAAATGTTGATGGACGGACGAACAAACGGACGGAAATTTGGATTCCTATATCGCACCCTGCTATAAGCAGGTGCGATAAAAATACCATGTTATAATGAGATTGCTTTATATAGACATATAAAAGCAGCAAAGTCTTCAGTTTGGGAGCTGTGACATGGCCATGTTATATTGAATACCGCTTTATATTGAGGCGCATTATAATTAGGTTGAAGTGTACTGTATATAACACAAGAACGCCGTGGAGGTAGATATCGCACCTGCATCGGGCAAAATAACTAACAAGAACTCCACGGAGGTCGATATCGCACCTGCATCGGGCAAAGTCAATAGACCGTGAAATATAGTTCAAGGGCACCGGGTCAAGGTGTGTACTTGAAGGGTATGTCAAGGACAATTACTATGCAAGGTTTCAGACTCCCAGCTATCTCTGATGTCAAGAAAACCAAACTTTGACATAAAAATTTTCAAAGTCAGTGGACCGTGAAATATAGGTCAAGGGCACCGGGTTAAGGTGCGTGCTTGAAGTCAAGGACAATTACTATGCAAGGTTTCAGACTTGCAGCTATCTCTGATGTCGAGAAAACCAAACTTCGACTTAAAAAATTATCAAAGTCAGTGGACCGTGAAATATAGGTCAAGGGCACCGTGTTAAGGTGCGTGCTTGAAGGGTATGTCAAGGACAACTACTATGCAAGGTTTCAGACTCGCAGCTATCTCTGATGTCGAGAAAACCAAACTTCGACATAAATGTTGACAAAACTTCGACGTAAAAATTTTCAAAGTCAGTAGACCGTGAAATATAGGTCAAGGGCACCACGTTAAGGTGCGTGCTTGAAGGGTATGTCAGGGACAACTACTATGCAAGGTTTCAGACTCGCAGCTATCTCTGATGTCGAGAAAACCAAACTTTGGCATAAATGTTGACGGACAGATGGATGGACGGTTGGACAGACAGAAATTTGGACTCCTATATCGCATCCTGCTATAAGCAGGTGCGATAAAAATATGAAATATAGGTCAAGGGCACCGAGTCAAGGTGTGTTCTGAAAGGGTATGTAAAGGGCAATTACTATGCAAGGTTTCACACTCGCAGCCATCACAAAAATGACAAAGTCAATGGACCATGAAATAAAGGTCAAGGGCACCGGGTCAAGGTGCATGCTTGAAGGGCATGTCAAGGACAATTACTATGAAAGGTTTCACACTGGCAGCTATCACTGATGTAGAGAAAACCAAACTGACATAAAAATTAACAAAGTCAATGGACCATGAAATATATATAGGTCAAGGCCACCGGCTCAGGGTGCGTGCTTGAAGAGTATGTCAAGGACAATTACTATGCAAGGTTTCACACTCGCATCTATCACTGATGCAGAGAAAACCAAACTTCCACATAAAAAATAACAAAATCAATGGACTGTGAAATATAGATCAAGGACACCGGGTCAAGGTGCATGCTTGAAGGGTATGTCAAGGACAATTACTACGCACGGTTTCACACTCGCAGCTATCATTAATGCAGAGAAAACCAAACTTCAACATAAAAGTTAACAAAGTCAATGGACCATGAAATATAGGTCAAGGGCACCGGATCAAGGTGCACGCTTGAAGGGTATGTCAAGGACAATTATTATGCAAGGTTTAACACTCGCAGCTATCACTGATGCAGAGAAAACCAAACTTCAATGTAAATGTTGACAGACGGACAGACAAACGAACCGACGGACAGAAATTTGGACGCCTATATTGCGATAAAAATCCAACAGTACTCTTTGTACTACCTTAGAGTAAAAAGGTCTTGCCATACCCATACATAGTAAGAAAGAAGTATTTTCATAAACCGAGTGCAGAAATATAAGACAAAATCACTGAACCATGAAAGGCCACAGTGACCTATAAGTATATTGGGGTTAAAGGTCTGGTTATACTCACTCATAATCTGAAAGAAGTATGAAAATATACTAATTGAGTGTCAAGATATAAGGCAAAATCACTGGACCATGGAAAGTAGGTAAACCCACCCTTACCATCATGACACACAAGTCAGTGTCACAAAGTTAAAAGCTGAATGACCAACCATTTTCCTAAATTGTTTCTATTTAGAAATAAAAAGAAAAAAAAATACTTCAAGGGGTTTTTGATTTTAACTTCTAGCGCCACCCCCTGAACCCGACCCAGAGGTCCGATGTCATGGAACCTAAAGTGTATGAAGTATGAATGCTCTATGATAAGTTGTTGTCAAGATATGAAATCTTTGTAAAGTTAAACAGCAGTACATCCATTCGGTGTTCTAGTTTTCAACCTCTAGCCCTACCCCCCTGGCATGGACCCAGAGATCTGATGCCACAAAATGAAACACACCCCTACAGGGTACCTATGGCCCCAGTATGAAAGCCCTCTGATACAAGGTTTTCTAGAATACTATATACCACAGAAAATCCATTATTAATGGTGTTCTAGACTTTAACCTCTAGCCCCACCCCCTGGCATGGACCCAGGAATCCTAAGCAATGGAATGAAAGCCAACCCTACAGGGTGTCTATGGTCCAAGTATGAATGCTTTCTGATGAGTGGTTGTCAAGATATGGACTTCTAGAAAACTATACCACACTTGCATCTACTCATTGCACAGCTGATCAGCACCTTCGTTTGCGCTACACATACAGTACAATCGCTTTTCTACTTATATCAGAAATTTTAAGCTATTAGCCATTCTCTCTCAACGTTTAGCCTAGTTTGTGACAGACTGGTTGAAATCCATTAAGATTTTCTCGTGTAAGGGCTCAATGATCCAAACCTGTAAGGGACACAGTATGATGTCCAGTGGGGGAGCTCTCTCTGCCGGAGATGACACCGTAGGACCTCAGATGCTAGAGGCAGATTGCTTCTGGCATTTTTCTTCAGGATAAATCTCTGGCACAGCTGAATTAATCTTGACAACATTAACAAGTCTCATATACCTGAAAAAAATAAATAAATCGAGATGAATTTCCCTATTTAGATGCTAGAAAACTGGTCTTTGGGGATTCTAACCAAGACTGACACAAACCGGTCTGTGCAGTCACAAAAGAACACTAGAAGCTTGAAATTTTGGATATAATTGGAGTGAGATTGTGTAGCGAAAGCAAGGCCTTGATTTTTTGTTTCTTCATAGGCAAAATCCTGGTTTCGTCATAACCAAGAATTATGACTGGAAGTTCCAAAATATTTGTTTGACTATTATTTTGAGATTTTTTATTGCATGTTTAGAACTTAAAATAACTAGATATTACTTTTCTCTCAACAAGACTTTAGCCATCTACACAGGATTACTTGACCAAGTTATGCACTAGTCATTTGTAGCCATGACCCCTCCAGGCCCAGGGAATAGCGGAGCCTTTAATTTTTGGTCCAGCAAATTCCTGCTAAAGGCCCCACCCTGCAGGGACTGCTCGTTGGTAAAACCACTGCTGTTTTCCCAGCAGCCTGCTATCTTTTCATTTCATGGCCCTCTTTTGCCTACATAAAGCAAATCCCAGGAATTTCTCCCGCACTGCCATGACAAAACTTTGGTCAAAGCCCCACTCATTTCCATGGCTATCCCCCGCCCTCTCCCGGGCCTGGTGAGCCATGGTTACAAATGACTAGTGCATTATTGACACGCAGGTCCTGCTGCTTCCTTATCAGCTTTGATTTCCCTTCTCAAGTTTTCATATTTAGATCTAATTTTTGCACTAGTGGTTTTCTTAGCTTTTGCACGAGTTACATTTTTTTTCTGCAAATCTTCATCCGTATCTCAGGAGTTATCCATGGGACAGAAGAGACAGAGCGATTTCCTTTTGTTGGGTTGTGCTTATCTGCCGAGTCCTGAATGAAAGATGTAATAAGATTGAAATTTTCCTGAACTGAACGGGTATCAAAGTAGCCGTCAAAATACTTTTCCTTTGCAAATTTTAATGTATCTGCACTCAATGATTCATAATCACCTTTCTTGTACCGACACACATTCCTGCGAGGTTTCTTAATGGGGGGAATAACAATCTTCAACGTTCAAAAAACAATATCATGATCACTGAGACAATCTGGGCAGTGCAAGTCTACAAACTGAATGGGAAGAGTCTTAAGAGAAGTGATAATCAAGCCGTTTATAAGACCAAAGCTGCAGGCCAGGAATCAGTAAGGTGTCCGCTGTTCTTAACTTCTTGGTAATGACCCTACTAGTAGTCTGTACCAAATTTTTATGCGATATTCTATCTATCTATCTTCTGAGTCGATCAATTTCTGATTATCACCTCAGGTGTGGGGTGAATGGCTAAATTTAGAATTAAGTCAATGGAAGAAAATATTTGGGATGGGCCGTTAAAACTATTTACAAGATATGATAGAGCAAGGCCGTCGTCGGCGGTCTGGCCGGTCCGGACATGGCAGGACCACTTTTTTGGCCGAAAATGGTTTCGGCCGGACCACAATTTTTGATTATTCCGCCGAAAATGTGTTTGCCTTTTCGACTTTTTTGAAGTGTGATGGCCCAATTGGTCAATCTGCCCAAGGGTGTGAAAGACAGTCGTTATAAAAACAATCATGAACATGACACCTGTATTAAAGACAGATGTTGTCATTATTGGATTGTGACGGATTATCGTGCTCAGAGTGTTCTTTAATTCATAGTGAATAAAACCAATTCTCTGTGATCTTAAACAGTTTTAAAATAAGAGCAGTCGCAGGACAGCGTAGCTCGCCTGACTTGTGCTTTGCCACTAAATCTATCAAAATCTATGACCCATGACATTGACCTCAAGGTCACTCATGATGGTACAGCATAAAACTTCAGAGTAATATCTACTGACATGCAAAGTATCAACTTGATCCATCAACATACTCAAGAGAAAATTTCTAAGTCTGTGACCTTGACCTAAAGGTCAACCAGGTGGGTCATAATGGTACAGCATAAAACTTGAGACCCATATCTATCAACATGCAAAGTATCAACATGATTCATCAAGATGTTCAAGAGATCACTACTTATAGTTATAAAAACTTTACCAAAATCTGAACACAAAATTTCTAAGTCTGTGACCCTGACCTCAAGGTCTCCCAGGTTGGCCATGTTGGTACTGCAAAAAAATTTGAGACCAATATCTACCAACATACAAAGTATCAACTTGATCCATCTACATGTTCAAGAGATAGAGATATAAAACTTTAACCAAAAACTTAAACACAAAATTTATAAGTACCTGACCTTGACCTCAAGGTCACCCAGGGTGGGTCATGATGGTACTGCATAAAACTTCAGACTAATATCTACTAACAAGCAAAGTATCAACTTGATCCATCAATATATTCAAGGGATATAGACTTAAAAAACCTTTAATCAAAAACTTTAACATTTGAGCAACGCGAACGCCAACGCAAATGCTCGGAAGCGAGGTAGCCGAGTGGTTAGCGCACTGGCTTCTTGTGCTAGAGGTCCCGGGTTCGATCCCCGCCGGCGGCGAGGAAAATTTGTTGGTCCAAACACGCTTCCTTTGTGTCATTTGCAGGAATGACATGATACAGTGCGCCGTCCTTCGGATCGGGACGTTAACTGGAGGCCCCCTGTGCAGGGACAGTCATCCCCTGTGCAGGTTAAAGATCCCTACACAGGTTTTATCCTCATGCATGTAGGCTCATCCTGCAAACACACTGGAGTGTACAATGTACACCTCCCAAGAATAATCAGAAATTGATTGATGGGAGTACAAGAAAACAAACAAACAAAATGCTGATGCCGACGCCGGGGTGATCGCAATAGGTCTTCCTGTACCTTCGTACAGGCGAGCTAAAAAGTGTAAAGCAGAAGGCCTATTTCACAGTTAAACATAATTTCAAAATAACCCTATCACTGTTTATAATTATTGCATTAAATATTATCAAACAACATGGCGAAAAATCGTTTAGGTATAAAATTTTCGTAAACATATTTTCTTCATATTTCAAAATTTGTTAAAACGTGCATGTTATTCCCTTCCATTATGGATATACCGCCGGTTCCTAATCAACCGACGTCTTTCATATTCCCTCAGCGCTCCTTCGGCATTGAAGGCAAATCCTGTGAAAAGGAGCTTTCAAGCTTCATGGTTTTCGACCAGGACATGATTTCATCATAATGAATAAAAATAATTGTTAGATCCCTTGGAAGCAGTAAAACATTCAATGCAAGAAGATGGGCCATATTGTACAATTTCGGGTAGTGAACCTTTATCAGTGACCCTTTACTAAACTGGCAGCGAAAGCCAGACATTATTGCTGTAATTTCAAGAATTTACATCTGTGTAGTCTAAATCAAAGACTCATATTCCCAAAGGGGCCAAATAATCAAAATACTGTTAAGCACATGATTTTTAACGTACAAAATATTTGAAATACTCCAAATATATTCACTGATCCCAAAGGATCAAAAGAAAAATATAATCTGCACTATGAATGATGTACGGGGAGACTTTTTAGGGCCGCCACACGGCACAACACCAGCTGCAGTAATAGCAAATAAAAATAATTGTTAGATCCCTTGGAAGCAGTAAAACATTCAATGCAAGAAGATGGGCCATATTGTACAATTTCGGGTAGTGAACCTTCATCAGTGACCCTTTACTAAACTGGTAGCGAAAGCCAGACATTATTGCTGTAATTTCAAGAATTTACATCTGTGTAGTCTAAATCAAAGACTCATATTCCCAAAGGGGCCAAATAATCAAAATACTGTTAAGCACATGATTCTTAACGTACAAAATATTTGAAATACTCCAAATATATTCACTGATCCCAAAGGATCCTATAAAAACCTATAAAAACAGCAGCGCTTCAAGGGCAAAAATTGTCCCAAAGTGCATTAAAATCGTCTGTGCGGATGTCTGGAAATATAAAAGTTCCTTGGGGGAGATCCCCCGATCCCCCCTTATGAGAGGGGGAATGCCCCCTCTCGTGCTCTCCCCCAACTCGTCCCCTCGATGCCCGTAAAATTCTTTGATATTTCATGGCCGGACCGCTTTTCAAAAGCCGACGACGGCCCTGTAGAGGCATACTTAAACGCATGCCTCTGGGCCTATGATTAAATAGAAGCCTTGGATGAGACCACTGAAGAAGGGAGACTATTCCAAACCGGAATAGTTCTGGGGAAAACTGAATTTTTCAGGGCATCACTATAGACAAATTTTCTTGTACATTGTGATTCATGCGATCCCCAAGGTCACCTTAGGTTAGAATTTGTCTTTATCAAGAGACACTATACCGGAGTGGATCTTATAGAAGAAGGTTAAGAACCACTCTCTGCAGGACTCCAGGGATGGACACTCAAGTTCGTCAAGCATATCACCAATGCTACTGGAGTTCCACCATCTACTGCAGTTCCACCTGGCTGCAGTCCTCTGAACCTTCTCCACCTTAGGCTTAGCAGTCTGAGTTTCATTATAGGAGCTGCATACTCAAGTTGAGGACGACCCAATATTTAGTATTCAACTTCTTTAGTATGCCTTTGGCCAAGCTATTCAGGTCTTCTTCAAGACTTTTTATGATAAGTTAACTAAAATTATTGAAGAAACTTTTCAAAGTTTGTTAGTTTCTTGTTTTTCTAACCTTTCATGGGACGCTTGTTTCGTCACCGAAATCAACACAGCGACCCGTAGATTTTTTCCCCCGACGATAAGTTCCGACCCGTAGGGAGTTATCTTCCTTGATAACTAAATTTAGAAATAACTATTATCCGGTACTACAGTAAGATCTAACCCATCAAATGCAAAAACTAAATTAAATTAATGGACTCTTCTTTACCAGTGAATGACAATTGTTTACGTGGACAAACAAAGAAATAAAGAAAAATATTTACACACGTGTACACAATCATTTATCAATTAATTTTCGCACGTACCGGGATTGTTCCGGGATTTAGTATCGGTTGACGCCATTTTTTTTTTAAGTTTTACAAACAAACAGAAAACTGGTCCTATGAAACAGCCGATTGACGTGTTTGACCACCAAAAACTCATGAAAGGGAGTAGCTAACATCATAAGCATAGATTTCTGTGTCGATCTGTCTCCTTATTTTGTTTATGTCATATTTTGTAAGGGTAATAAACGTTATATTCCACACCTGTTTACCACTGCCCATCTTCACCGGGGCAATTACTTTTTAACTGTACTCGCAGTGCAGGCCAAATGTCGCTGTTTTGACATTAGCCTGAATGATTAGGAGTTTTACCCAGGCCAGGGAAGAAGTTCTATTGTCGGCCCCTCCGGTCACTGGTCAAGCCCCATCCCCTGGTGTGGTATTGTCAGTTTGACGTTTCGCCAGTAAACTATTCTGATTCTGATTCACCGGGCGGTGGCCGAGCGGTTAAGAGCATTGTTTCTTAATGATGTTAATTACTAGATATGAACTGATTGCTGTACCTGGTGTGGGTACCAGCCCAGCACTGGGCGGGTGTGCCAGGTGGTTTTACTAAGGGTTCTCCTGTATTTGCCCCACCTACTGATTGGTTAGTCTCATATGAGCCGAGATAATCTTGAAAGGGACGTAAAACTGAATTATATAGAAAAAATAAAAAAGATTTTCTATTGTGAAGGGCACTGGTTTGACCTCCTTTTTGTCCCCTGGCCTAGGACCAGGTGAGGCTTATAGCAGCACACTGAAAGCTAGTAAGTCAATAACCCTGCCCTTACCCATAGGTGGGAGAAGACTAGCATGTTACATGGAGGCCCTACCAGGGGTCTTAGGCTCTTAGCTCCCTACTCCTAGTCCCACTAAATGAGTCTCCACATTTCAATTATTATCTTTTACATTGTTATTTTACATTTTCATTGATCGATTTCATTTTAGCTCAAATGCACAAAGTTTATAGAGCTATTGTAGTAAGTCACCTCAGTTGTCTGCATTCCAGTGCGGATTCGCCACGCCACACTTGCGTTAAAGTTTTTTGGAAGTCCATAACTTGACAGCCAGAAACAGGGATACTCTACAGTCAGCAGAGGTAAGTTAGGAGTACCCACTGGTACTCTACAGTCAGCAGACTTAAGGTACTAGTACCCACTGGTACTCTACAGTCAGCAGAGGTAAGTTAGGAGTATCCACTGGTACTCTACAGTCAGGAGAGGTAAGTAAGGAGTACCCACTTGTACTCTAAATCCAGCAGAGGTAAGTATTAAAGTTATGAGTACCCACTGTTACTCTGCAGTCAGCAGAAGTATTTAAGGAGTACCCACTGATACTCCACCCTCAACAGTGTTAAGTTATGAGTACCCACTAGTACTTTGCAGTCAGGAGAGGTAATTAAGCTTATTAAAGAGTACCCACTTGTATTCTACAGTCAGCAGAAGTAAGATAGGGGTACCCACTGGTAATCTACAGTCAACAGAGGCCAGTTATGAGTACCCACTGGTACTCTACAGTCATCAGAGGTAAGTAAGGAGTACCGACTGGTACTCCACAGTCAGCAGAAGTAACTTAGAAGTACCAACTCAATAGTACATTACTCTACACTCAACAGCAGAAGTGAGATAGGGGTACCCACTGGTACTCTACAGTCAGCAAAGGCCAGTTATGAGTACCCACTGGTACTCTGCAGTCTGCAGAGGTAAGTAACTCTACAGTCAGGAGAGGTAAGTTAGGAGTACCCACTTGTACTCTACAGTCAGGAAAGGTAAGTAAGGAGTACCCACTTGTACTCTACATCCAGCAGAGGTAAGTATTAAAGTAAAGAGTACCCACTGTTACTTTGCAGTCAGCAGAAGTATTTAAGGAGTACCCACTGATACTCCACACTCAACAGTGTTAAGTTATAAGTACCCACAAGTACTTTGCAGTCAGCAGAGGTAATTAAGCTTATTAAAGAGTACCCACTTGTATTCTTCAGTCAGCAGAAGTAAGATAGGGGTACCTTCTGGTACTCTATAGTCAACAGATGCCAGTTAGGAGTACCCACTGGTACTCTACAGTCATCAGAGGTAAGTAAGGAGTACCGACTGGTACTCCACAGTCAGCAGAAGTAATTTAGAAGTACCAACTCACTAGTACTGTACAGTACTCTACACTCAACAGCAGAAGTGAAATAGGGGTACCCACTGGTACTCTACAGTCAGCAAAGGCCAGTTATGAGTACCCACTGGTACTCTGCAGTCTGCAGAGGTAAGTAAGGAGTACCCACTGGTACTTTGCAGTTAACATAGGTAAGTAAGGACATTCCGCTGGTAATCTACAGTCAGTAGAGGTAAGTTACGAGTACCCACTGGTATCTACAGTCAGCAAGGGTAGGTTAGGAGTACCCATTTGTACTCTACAGTCAACAGACTTAAGGTAGGAGTACCTACTGTACTCTGCAGTCAGCAGACTTAGGGTAGGAGTACCCACTGGTACTTTATAGTCAACAGTACCCACTGGTATATACAGTCAGCAAGGGTAGGTTAGGAGTACCCATTTGTACTCTACAGTCAACAGACTTAAGGTAGGAGTACCTACTGTACTCTGCAGTCAGCAGACTTAGGGTAGGAGTACCCACTGGTACTCTACAGTCAGCAGAGGTAAGTAAGGATTACCCACTGTTACTCTACAGTCAGCAGAGGTAAGTTAGGAATTCCTACTGGTATTCTACAGTCAGCAGAGGTAAGTTAGGAGTACCCACTGGTACTCTATTCTACAGTCAGCAGAGGTAAGTTAGGAGTACCCTATGGTACTCTACAGTCAGCAGAGGTAAGTTAGGAGTACCCACTTGTACCCTACAGTACTCTGCATTCAGCAGAAGGAAGTAAGGAGTTCCCACTGGTACTGTACAGTGAGCAAGGGTAAGTTAGGAGTACCCACTGGTACTCTACTGTCAGCAGAGGTAAGTTAGGTGTACCCACTGGTACCCTACAGTAGGCAAAGGTAAGTAAGGAGTACCCACAGGTACTCTGCAGTGAGCTTAAGTATGTAAGATGTAACCACTGGTATTCTACAGTTGTCATAGGTAAGCTAGGAGTACCCAGAAGTAAGTAACAGGTACCCACTGGTACTGTACAGTCAGCAGGGGTAAGTTAGGAGTACCCACTGGTACTCTATAGGCAGCAGAGGTAGGTTAGGAGTACCCACTGGTACCCTACAGTAGGCAAAGGTTAGTAAGAAGTACCCACCGGTACTCTGCAGAGAGCTTAAGTAAGTAAGGTGTAACCACTAGTACTCTACTGTTAGCAAATGTAAGCTAGGAGTACCCAAACATACTCCACAGTAAGCAGATGTAAGTTAGAAGTACCCACTGGTTTTCAACAGTCAGCAGAGGTAATGTAGGTGTACCTATTGGTACACTACAGTCAGCAGAGGTAAGTTAGGAGTACCCATTGGTACAGGTAAGTTAGGAGTGCCAACTGGTACACTACAGTCAGCAGGGGTAAATAAGGAGTACCCACTGGTACTCATCAGTCAGCAGAGGTAAGTTTTGAGTACCCACTGGTACTCTGTAGTCAGCAGGGGTAAGTTATGTGTACCCACTAGTACTCTACAGTTATCTGGGGTAAGTTAGGAGTACCCACTGGTATCTACAGTCTGCGGAGATAAAGTATGAGTACCTGCTGATACTCTACAGTCAGCAGAGGTAGGTTAGAAGTACCCACTGGTACTCTAAAGTCAGCAGAGGTAAGTAAGGAGTACCCACTGGTACTCTACAGTCAGCAGGGGTAATTCAGGAGTACCCACTGGTACTATACAGTCAGTGGAGGTAAGTTTGGAGTACCCAGTGACACTCTTAAAGGCAGAAGATGCACTTTAAGAGCACCCACTAGTACTCTACAGTCAACTGAGGTAAATTAGGAGTACCCACTGGTACGCTCCATTATGTAGATGTAAGTTAGGAGTACCCACTGGTACTCAACAGTCAGCAGGGTTAATTTAGGAGTACCCACTGGTACTCTATAGTCAGCAGGGGTAAGTTAGGAGTACCGACTGGTACTCTACCGTCAGCAGGGGTAAGTTAGGAGTACCCACTGGTACTCTATAGTCAGCAGGGGTAAGTTAGGAGTACCCACTGGTACTCTACAGTCAGCAGGGGTAAGTAAAGAGTATCCACTGGTACTCTACAGTCAGCAGAGGTAAGCTAGGAGTATCCACTGGTACTCTACAGTCAGCTGGGTTAATTTAGGAGTACCCACTGGTACTCTATAGTCAGCAGGGGTAAGTTAGGAGTATCCACTGGTACTCTACAGTCAGCAGAAGTAAGTTAGGAGTATCCACTGGTACTCAACAGTCAGCAGGGTTAATTTAGGAGTACCCACTGGTACTCTATAGTCAGCAGGGGTAAGTTAGGAGTACCGACTGGTACTCTACCGTCAGCAGGGGTAAGTTAGGAGTACCCACTGGTACTCTATAGTCAGCAGGGGTAAGTTAGGAGTACCCACTGGTACTCTACAGTCAGCAGGGGTAAGTAAGGAGTATCCACTGGTACTCTACCGTCAGCAGAGGTAAGTTAGGAGTATCGACTGGTACTCTACAGTCAGCAGGGTTAATTCAGGAGTACCCACTGGTACTCTATAGTCAGCAGGGGTAAGTTAGGAGTATCCACTGGTACTCAACAGTCAGCAGAGGTAAGTGGTACTCTACAGTCAGTAGGGTTAATTTAGGAGTACCCGATGGTACTCTATAGTCAGCAGGGGTGAGCCAGGAGTACCCACTGGTACTCTACAGTCAGCAGAGGTAAGTTAGGAGTACCCACTGGTACTCTATATTCAGCAGGGGTAAGTTATGTGTTCCCACTTGTACTCTACAGTCAGCAGAGGTAACTGTGGGGTGCCCACTGGTACTCTTTAGTCAGCAGGGGTAAGTTAGGATATCCAATGGTACTCTATAGTCAGCAGGGGTAAGTTAGAAGTACCCACTGGTACTCTATAGTCAGCAGAGGTACTTTAGGAGTACCCACTGGTACTCTATAGTCAGCCAGGGTAAGTTAGGAGTACCCACTGGTACTCTACAGTCAGCAGGGGTAAGTTTGGAGTAACCAATGGTAGTCTATAGTCTGCAGGGGTAAGTTATGAGTACCCACTTGTACTCTATAGTCAGCAGAGGTAAGTGTGGAGTACCCACTGGTACTCTACACTCTACAGTCAGCAGAGGTAAGTTATGTGTACCCACTGGTACTCTATAGTCAGCAAGGGTAAGTTATGTGTACCAACTTGTACTCTACAGTCAGCAGAGGTAAGTGTGGGGTGCCCACTGGTACTCTACATTAAACAGGGGTAAGTTAGGAGTACCCACAGGTATTCTATATTCAGCAAGGGTAAGTTATGTGTACCCACATGTACTCTACAGTCAGCAGAGGTTAGTTAGGAGTATCCACTGGTACTCTACAGTCAGCAGGGGTAAGTTAGGAGTATCCACTGGTACTCTATAGTCAGCAGGGGTAAGTAAGGAGTACCCACTGGTACTCTATAGTCAGCAGGGGTAAGTTATGTGTACCCACTGGTACACTACAGTCAGCAGGGGTAAGTTAGGAATACCCACTGGTACTCTATAGTCAGGAGGGGTAAGTTAGGAGTACCCACTGGTACTCTATTGTCAGCAGAGGTAAGTGTGGGGTGCCCACTGGTACTCTACAGTCAGCAGGGGTAGACTAGGAGTACCCACTGGTACTCTACAGTCAGTAGGGGTAAGTAATGTGAACCCACTTGTACTCTACAGTCAGCAGAGGTAAGTTAGGAGTACCCACTGGTACTCTACAGTCAGCAGGGGTAAGTTTGGAGTAACCAATGGTAGTCTATAGTCTGCAGGGGTAAGTTATGAGTACCCACTTGTACTCTATAGTCAGCAGAGGTAAGTGTGGAGTACCCACTGGTACTCTACACTCTACAGTCAGCAGAGGTAAGTTATGTGTACCCACTGGTACTCTATAGTCAGCAAGGGTAAGTTATGTGTACCAACTTGTACTCTACAGTCAGCAGAGGTAAGTGTGGGGTGCCCACTGGTACTCTACATTAAACAGGGGTAAGTTAGGAGTACCCACAGGTATTCTATATTCAGCAAGGGTAAGTTATGTGTACCCACATGTACTCTACAGTCAGCAGAGGTTAGTTAGGAGTATCCACTGGTACTCTACAGTCAGCAGGGGTAAGTTAGGAGTATCCACTGGTACTCTATAGTCAGCAGGGGTAAGTAAGGAGTACCCACTGGTACTCTATAGTCAGCAGGGGTAAGTTATGTGTACCCACTGGTACACTACAGTCAGCAGGGGTAAGTTAGGAATACCCACTGGTACTCTATAGTCAGGAGGGGTAAGTTAGGAGTACCCACTGGTACTCTATTGTCAGCAGAGGTAAGTGTGGGGTGCCCACTGGTACTCTACAGTCAGCAGGGGTAGACTAGGAGTACCCACTGGTACTCTACAGTCAGTAGGGGTAAGTAATGTGAACCCACTTGTACTCTACAGTCAGCAGAGGTAAGTTAGGAGTACCCACTGGTACTCTACAGTCAGCAGAGGTAAGTTAGGAGTTTCCACTGGTACTCTATAGTCAGCAGGGGTAAGTTAGGAGTCAGCAGAAATAAGTTAGGAGTACCCACTGGTACTCTACAGTCAGCAGAGGTAAGTTAGGAGTTTCCACTGGTACTCTATAGTCAGCAGGGGTAAGTTAGGAGTACCCACTTGTACTCTACAGTCAGCAGAGGTAAATGTGGGGTGCCCACTGGTACGCATTAGTCAGCAGAGGTAAGTTAGGAGTACCCACTGGTACTCTATAGTCAGCAGAGGTAAGTTAGGAGTACCTACTGGTACTCTATAGTCAGCAGAGGTAAGTTTGCAGTACCCACTGGTACTCTTTAGTCAGCAGGGGTAACTTATGTGTACTCACTTGTACTCTACAGTCAGCAGGGGTAAAGTAGGAGTACACACTGGTACTCTATAGTCAGCAGGGGTAGTTATGTGTACCCACTGGTACACAGCAGTCAGCAGAGGTAAGTTATGTGTACCCACCGGTACTCTACAGTCAGTAGGGGTAAGTTATGTGAACCCACTTGTACGCTACAGTCAGCAGAAATAAGTTAGGAGTACCCACTGGTACTCTACAGTCAGCAGAGGTAAGTTAGGAGTTTCCACTGGTACTCTATAGTCAGCAGGGTTAAGTTAGGAGTACCCACTTGTACTCTACAGTCAGCAGAGGTAAATGTGGGGTGCCCACTGGTACGCATTAGTCAGCAGAGGTAAGTTAAGAGTACCCACTGGTACTCTATAGTCAGCAGAGGTAAGTTAGGAGTACCCACTGGTACTCTATAGTCAGCAGAGGTAAGTTTGCAGTACCCACTGGTACTCTTTAGTCAGCAGGGGTAAGTTATGTGTACTCACTTGTACTCTACAGTCAGCAGGGGTAAAGTAGGAGTACACACTGGTACTCTATAGTCAGCAGGGGTAGTTATGTGTACCCACTGGTACTCTACAGTCAGTAGGGGTAAGTTATGTGAACCCACTTGTACTCTACAGGCAGCAGAGGTAAGTTATGTGTACCCTCTGGTACTCTACAGTCAGTAGGGGTAAGTTATGTGAACCCACTTGTACTCTACAGTCAGCAGAGGTAAGTTAGGGGTATCCACTGGTACTCTTTAGTCAGCAGGGGTAAGTTAGGAGTACCCACTATACTCTATAGTCAGCAGGGGTAAGTAAGGAGTACCCACTGGTACTCTATAGCCAGCAGGGATAAGTTTTGAGTACCCACTGGTACTCTTTAGTCAGCAGGTTAGGTTAGGAGTACTCACTGGTACTCTGTAGTCAGCAGGGGTAAGTTATGTGTACCCATTTGTACTCTACAGTCAGCAGAGGTAAGTGTGGGGTGCCAACTGGTACTCTATAGTCAACAGGGGTAAGTTATGAGTACCCACTGGTACTCTTTAGTCAGCAGGGTAAGTTATGTGTACCCATTTGTACTCTACAGTCAGCAGAGGTAAGTGTGGGGTGCCAACTGGTACTCTATAGTCAACAGGGGTAAGTTATGAGTACCCACTGGTACTCTTTAGTCAGCAGGGGTAAGTTATGAGTACCCACTGGTACTCTTTAGTCAGCAGGGGTAAGTTAGGAATACCCACTGGTACTCTATAGTCAGAAGGGGTAAGTTAGGAGTACCCACTGGTACTCTATAGTCAGCAGGGGTAAGTTATTTGTACCCACTTGTACTCTACAGTCAGCAGAGGTAAGTGTGGGGTACCCACTGGTACTCTGTATACAGCAGGTGTAAGTAAGGAGTACCCACTGGTACTATACAGTCAGCAGGGGTAAGTTAGGAGTACCCACTGGTACTCCATAATCAGCAGGGGTAAGTTATGTGTACCCATGTACTCTACAGTCAGCAGAGGTAAGTGTGGGGTACCCACTGGTACTCTATAGTCAGCACAGGTAAGTGTGTGGTGCCCACTGGTACTCTACAGTCAGCAGGGGTAAGTTATGAGTACCCACTGGTACTCTATAGTTAGCAGGAGTAAGTTATGAGTACCCACTGGTACTCTATAGTCAGAAGGGGTAAGTTAGGAGTACCCACTGGTACTCTATATGCTACAGGGGTAAGTTAGGAGTACCCACTGGTACTTTATAGTCAGCAGGGGTAAGTTATTCATACCCACTTGTACTCTACAGTCAGCAGAGGTAAGTGTGCGGTACCCACTGGTACTCTATAGACAGCAGGGGTAAGTAAGGAGTACCCACTGGTACTCTATAGTCAGCAGGGGTAAGTTAGGAGTAACCACTGGTACTCTATAGTCAGCAAGGGTAAGTTATGTGTACCCACTTGTACTCTACAGTCAGCAGAGGTAAGTGTGGGTACCCACTGTTACTCTATAGTCAGCAGATTTAAGTGTGGGGTGCCCACTGGTACTCTGCAGTCAGCAGAGGTAAGTGTGGGGTGCCCACCGTTACTCTATAGTCAGCAGGGGTAAGTTAGGAGTACCCATTTGTACTCTATAGGCAGCAGGGGTAAGTTATGTATACCCACTTGTACTCTCTAATCAGTGGAGGTAAGTTAGGAGTACCCACTGACACTCTTAAGGCAGTAGAGGCACTTTAAGAGTACCCACTGGTACTCTACAGTCAGCAGAGGTAAGTCAGGAGTACCCACTGGTACACTATAGTCAGCAGGGGTAAGTTAGGAGTACACACTGGTACTCTACAGTCAGCAGAGGTAAGTTAGGAGTACCCACTGACACCCTTAAGGCAGTAGAGGCACTTTAAGAGTACCCACTGGTACTCTACAGTCAGCAGGGGTCAAATTAGGAGTACCCACTGGTACTCTATAGTCAGCAGGGGTAAGTTATGTGTGCCCACTTGTACTCTACAGTCAGCAGAAATAAGTTAGGAGTACCCACTGGTATTCTGCAGTCATCAGAAGTAAGTTAGGAGGTACTGGTACTCTGCAGTCACCAGTTACCTTTAGATTTTATACATGTATGATGTTACTAAATTAAATTTGTTTTCTGACTCGCCAGTTCAGCAAAATGGGAACTCAGTGATAGAAGACGCGAACCATCCGGATGTTTGTTTACAAACGTCGGAACCTTAAATCTGACACCGAATGACATCCCTAGTTCTTAGCGGAGTTTTGCTGAACCAATAATCAAAACTCACCACTATTCCCCGGGGTTTGGGGGGGGGGGGGGGAGAGGGGGGCATGGTTACAAATGATTAGTTCAATAAGGTTTTTAATATAAGTTGATATGATTTAGAGGTACCTGCTGGTACCCTTCTGCAGGTGCGGATCCAGGATTTCTGGAAGGGGGGTTCAAATCCATCAAGGGGGTTCATTTTGGTGATTTCTTCATAAGTTTCTGCATGAAATTGAAATAATTTGGTCTAAGAGGGGGTTTCGAGTGAATCCCCCCGAACCCCCTCCAAATGCGCCACTATTCTATCAGCAGAGGTAAGAATGATGTTCTGAAAACAAGGCAACAATGAGTTAGGTGCAACCTAATGATACCCCTGCCTAAAAATGAACTACATGTACATGTTACTTCATAAAAATGAAGTACTTGTAGTACATTTTGTAGAGGAGCAGATAATACAGCTTGTTCCTTCATTATTGATACCAATACCTGCAATGGTATTTGTCTGAAGTTACCTTACATCAGGAGACTCAGTACCTTTAAGTCAATGAGTATACAAACATTTTGTATATTGCTCCTACAGCACGCATGAATTTATCAAGCAAACATATTGACAACAATGTTTTTGAAAAATGCTCAGCTACTTTTTAATGTTTCAATGTTGTTGAATCATGACTTTAACTTTATTTTACAAAAACATATGAACAAGCTGGGGGACCTTGAAGCATCAGAACAGATCTTGTTTCATCATCTCAGTCTCATTACTTCACAAATTGGCTAAGCATGAGGTCTGTGGTTCACAGAAAACAGTGGTGAAATGTCAAATGACAAAACTATGTCTATTAGACAGGTAGGTATAAATTGTGATATTGTTATTGTCAGGCCATTTTCAATTTTTTTTCAGTATCTCAGCCTCTTAATTCCATTGAATGTCTATGCCTATTAGACAGGTAGGTATCCAGGCTACATGGAAAAGATAGAGAGATCCTGTCACATTACCTCGTATGGGGTCCATAAGGGGAAATTCTATCCACGAAACCTGAAAATTGCTGTATTGGTATTGCTGGGCCATTTTCAATATTTTATTTCAGCATCTCAGCCTCTTAATTCCATGAAATGCCTATGCCTATTAAACAAGTAGGTGCCCAGGCTACAAAGAAAACATAGAGAGATCCTGTCACATTTCCGTGTTTGGGGCCTATAGGGGAAATTCTATCCACGAAACCCGAGAATTGCAATATTGTTCATGGTGGTTCATTTTCAATATTTTTTCTCAGTATCTCAGCCTCTTAATTCCTTGAAATGTCTATGCCTGTTACACAGGTAGGTACCCAGGCTACAAAGAAAACATAGAGGGATCCTGTCACATTACCTAGTATGGGGCCCATAGGGGGAAATTCTATCAATGAAACCTGAAAATTGCAATATTGTTATTGCTGGGCCATTTTCAATATTTTTTTCAGTATTTCAGCCTCTTAATTCCTTAAAATGCCTATGCCTGTTAGAATGGTAGGTATCCAAGCTACAAAGAAAACATAGAGAGATCCTGTCACATTACCTCGTATGGGGTCCATAAGGGGAAATTCTATCCACGAAACCTGAAAATTGCTGTATTGTTATTGTGGGCCATTTTCAATATTTTTTTTCAGTATCTCAGCCTCTTAATTCCATGGAATGCCAATGCCTATTAAACAGGTAGGTACCCAGACTAAAAAGAAAACAGAGAGATCCTGTCACATTACCTCGTATGGGCCCATATGGGGAAATTCTATCCACAAAAAAAACGAAAATTGCTGTATTGTTATTGCTGGGCCATTTCAATATTCTTTTCAGCATCCCAGCCTCTTAGTTCCTTCAAATGTATATGCCTGTTAGACAGGCAGGTACCCAAGCTACAAAGAAAACTCAGGGAGTTCTTGTCACATTACCTTGTATGGGGTCCATAGGGGGAAATTCTATCCACGAAACCTGAAAATCGCAATTTTGTTATTGCTGGGCCATTTTCAATAATTTATTTTCAGTATCTCAGCCTCTTAATTCCTTGAAATGCCTATGCCTTTTAGACAGGTAGATACCAAAGCTACAAAGAAAACATAGAGAGATTCTGTCACATAACCTCGTATGGGGCCCCCAGAGGGGGACTCTATTCACAAAATCGCAAAAATGGCTTTTTTATACTATGACACTTTTTCAATATTTTTTTTCAGTATCTCAGCCTCTTAATTCGATGGAATGCCTATGCCTGTTAGACAGGCGGGTACCCTGGCCACATGGAAAACATAGAGAGATCCTGTCACATTACCTCGTATGGGATCCATAAGGGGAAATTCTATCCACGAAACCTGGAAATTGCTGTATTGTTATTGTGGGCCGTTTTTAATATTTTTTTCAGCATCTCAGCCTCTTAATTCCTTAAAATGTCTATGCCTGTTAGACAGGTAGGTACCCAGGCTACAAAGACAACATAGAGAGATCCTGTCACATTACCTCGTATGGGGCCCATAGGGGGAAATTCTATCCAAGAAACCTGAAAATCGCAATTGTGTTATTGCTGGGCCATTTTCAATAATTTTTTTTCAGTATCTCAGCCTCTTAATTCCTTAAAATGTCTGTGCCTGTTAGACAGGTGGATACCCAGACTACATGGAAAACATAGAGATATCCTGTCACATTACCTAATATGGGGCCCATAGGGGGAAATTCTATCCACGAAACCCGAAAATTGCAATATTGTTCACGTTGGGCCATTTTCAATATTTTTTTCAGTATCTCAGCCTCTTAATTCCATGTAATGTCTATGCCTGTTAGACAGGTAGGTACCCAGGCTACAAAGACAACACAGAGAGATCCTGTCACATTACCTCGTATGGGGCCCATAGGGGGGAATTCCATCTGAGAAACCCGAAAATTGCAATATTGTTATTGCTGGGTCATTTTCAATATTTTTTTTTCAGTATCTCAGCCTCTTAATTCCATGGTATGTCTATGCCTGTTAGACAGGTGGGTACCCAGGATACATGGAAAACAAAAAGAGATCCTGTCACATTACCTCATATGGGGTCGATAGGGGGAAAGTCTATCCACAAAACCCGAAAATTGCAATATTGTTGCTGTTGGGCCATTTTCTATATTTTTTCAGTATCTCAGCCTCTTAATTCTATGGAATGCCTATGCCTGTAAGACAGCTGGGTACACAGGCTAGATGGAAAACATAGAAAGATCCTGTCACATTACCCCGTATGGGGCCCATATAGGGAAATTCTATCCATGAAACTGAAAATTGCAATATTATTATTGCTGGGTCATTTTCAATATTTTTTTCAGTATCTCAGCCTCTTAATTCCTTGAAATGTCTATGCCTGTTAGACAGGTAGGTAACAAAGCTACAAATAAAACATAGAGAGATCCTGTCACATTACCTCGTATGGGGCCCCCAGGGGAAATCTATCCACAAAATCTCAATAATAGCTTTTTTATACTAGGACACATTTTCAATTTTTTTTTTCAGTATCTCAGCCTCTTAATTCCATGGAAAACCTATGCCTGTACGACAGGTGGGTACCCAGGCCCCATGGAAAACATAGAGAGATCCTGTCACATTACCTCGTATGGGGCCCATATGGGGAAATTCTATCCACGAAACCCGAAAATTGCAATATTGTTCATGTTGGGCCATTTTCAATATTTTTTTCAGTATCTCAGCCTCTTAATTCCTTGAAATGTCTAGGCCTGTTAGACAGGTTGGTACCCAGGCTACATGGAAAACATAGAGAGATCCTGTCACATTACCTCCTTTGGGGCCCATAGGGGGAAATTCTATCCACCAAACCTGAAAATCGCAATTAGGTTATTGCTGGGCCATTTTCAATATTTTTTTTCAGTATCTCAGCCTCTAAATTCCTTGAAATGCCTATGCCTGTTAGACAGGTAGCTACGCAGGCTACATGGAAAGTATGGTAGGTATATGCCTGTTAGTTAGTTGGATACCCAGGCTACATGGAAAACTTAGAGAGATCCTGTCACATTACCTAATATGGGGTCCATAGGGGGAAATTCTATCCACGAAACTTGAAAATTGCAATATTGTTCATGCTGGGCCATTTTCAATATTTTTTTTCAGTATCTCAGCCTCTTAATTCCATGTAATGTCTATGCCTGTTAGACAGGTAAGTACCCAGGCTACAAAGAAAACATAGAGAGATCCTGTCACATTACCTGGTATGGGGCCCCCATGGGGGAATTCTGTCCACAAAATCTCAAAAATAGCTTTTTTATACCATGACACATTTTCAATATTTTTTTTCAGTATCTCAGCCTCTTAATTCCATGGAATGCCTATGCCTGTTAGACAGGTGGGTACCCAGGCTACATGGAAAACAAAGAGAGATCCTGTCACATTACCTCATATGGGGCCCATAGGGGGAAATTCTATCCACAAAACCCGAAAATTGCAATATTGTTGCTGTTGGGCCATTCTCTATATTTTTTTTCAATATCTCAGCCTCTTAATTCTATGGAATGCCTATGCCTGTAAGACAGGTGGGTACCCAGGCTACATGGAAAACATAGAGAGATCCTGTCACATTACCTCCTTTGGGGCCCATAGGGGGAAATTCTATCAATGAAACCGAAAATTGCAATATTATTATTGCTGGGTCATTTTCAATATTTTTTTCAGTATCTCAGCCTCTTAATTCCTTGAAATGTCTATGCCTGTAAGACAGGTAGGTACCCAGGCTACAAAGAAAACATAGAGAGATCCTGTCACATTACCTCGTATGGGGTCCATAGGGGGAAATTCTATCCAAAAAACCTGAAAATCGCAATTGTGTTATTGCTGGGCCATTTTCAATATTTTTTTTCAGTATCTCAGCCTCTTAATTCCATGGAATGCCTATGCCGTTTAGACAGGTGGGTACCCAGTCTACATGAAAAACATAGAAAGATCCTGTCACATTACCTCCTATGGGGCCCATAGGGGGAAATTCTATCTACGAAATGTGAAAATTGCAATATTGTTCATGCTCAGCCATTTTCAATATTTTTTTTCAGTATCTCAGCCTCTTAATTCCTTGAAATGCTTATGCCTGTTAGACAGGTAGGTACCAAAGCTACAAGGAAAATATAGAGAGATCCTGTCACATTACCTCGTATGGGGCCCCCAGATTGCAATTCTATCCACAAAATCTCAAAAGTAGCTTTTTAATAATATGACGCATTTTCAACATTTTTTTTTTCAGTATCTCAGCCTCTTAATTCCATGGAATGCCTATGCCTGTTAGACGGGTAGCTACGCAGGCTACATGGAAAACATAGAGAGATCCTGTCACATTACCTTGTATGGGGCCCATAGGGGGAAATTCTATCAACGAAACCCGAAAATTGCAATATTGTTCATGTTGGGCCATTTTCAATATTTTTTTTCAGTATCTCAGCCTCTTAATTCCTTGAAATGCCTATGCCTGTTAGACAGGTAGGTACCCAGGCTACAAAGAAAACATAGAGAGATCCTGTCACATTACCTCGTATGGGGCCCCCAGGGGGGTATTCTGTCCATAAAATCTCAAAAATTGTTTTTTTATACTATGACACATTTTCAATATTTTTTTTCAGTATCTCAGCCTCTTAATTCCATGGAATGCCTATGCCTGTTAGACAGGTGGGTACCCAGGCTACATGGAAAACAAAGAGAGATCCTGTCACATTACCTCTAATGGGGCCCATAGGGGGAAATTCTATCCACAAAACCCAAAAATTGCAGTATTGTTGCTGTTGGGCCATTTACTATATTTTTTTTTCAATATCTCAGCCTCTTAATTCTATGGAATGCCTATGCCTGTAAGACAGGTGGGTACCCAGGCTACATGGAAAACATAGAGAGATCCTGTCACATTACCTCGTATGGGGCCCATAGGGGGAAATTCTATCCATGAAACCCGAGAATTGCAATATTGTTATTGCTGGGTCATCTTCAATATTTTTTTCAGTATCTCAGCCTCTTAATTCCTTGAAATGTCTATGCCTGTAAGACAGGTAGGTACCCAGGCTACAAAGAAAAGATAGAGAGATCCTGTCACATTACCTCATATGGGGCCCTAGGGGAAAATTCTATCCAAGAAACCTGAAAATCGCAATTGTGTTATTGCTGGGCCATTTTCAATTTTTTTTTTCAGTATCTCAGCCTCTTAATTCCATGGAATGCCTATGCCGGTTAGACAGGTGGGTACCCAGGCTACATGAAAAACATAGAAAGATCCTGTCACATTACCTCCTATGGGGTCCATAGGGGGAAATTCTATCTACGAAACGTGAAAATTGCAATATTGTTCATGCTCAGCCATTTTCAATATTTTTTTTCAGTATCTCAGCCTCTTGATTCCTTGAAATGCCTATGCCTGTTAGACAGGTAGGTACCAAAGCTACAAAGAAAATATAGAGAGATTCTGTCACATTACCTCGTATGGGGCCCCCAGGGGGCAATTCTATCCACAAAATCTCATAAGTAGGTTTTTAATAATATGACGCATTTTCAACATTTTTTTTCAGTATCTCAGCCTCTTAATTCCATGGAATGCCTATGCCTGTTAGACAGGTAGGTACGCAGGCTACATGGAAAACATAGAGAGATCCTGTCACATTACCTCGTATGGGGCCCATAGGGGGGAAATCTATCATCGAAACCCGAAAATTGCAATATTGTTCATGTTAGGCCATTTTCAATATTTTTTTTCAGTATCTCAGCCTCTTAATTCCTTGAAATGCCTATGCCTGTTAGACAGGTAGGTACCCAGGCTACAAAGAAAACATAGAGAGATCCTGTCACATTACCTCGTATGGGGCCCCCAGGGGGGTATTCTGTCCACAAAATCTCAAAAATAGCTTTTTTATACTATGACACATTTTCAATATTTTTTTTTAGTATCTCAGCCTCTTAATTCCATGGAATGCCTGTGCCTGTTAGACAGGTGGGTACCCAGGCTACATGGAAAACAAAGAGAGATCCTGTCACATTACCTCATATGGGGCCCATAGGGGGAAATTCTATCCACAAAACCCGAAGATTGCAATATTGTTGCTGTTGGGCCATTTTCTATATTTTTTTTTTCAATATCTCAGCCTCTTAATTCTATGGAATGCCTATGCCTGTAAGACAGGTGGGTACCCAGGCTACCTGGAAAACATAGAGAGATCCTGTCACATTACCTCGTATGGGGCCCATAGGGGGAAATTCTATCAACGAAACCGGAAAATTGCAATATTGTTCATGTTGGGTCATTTTCAATATTTTTTTTCAGTATCTCAGCCTCTTAATTCCTTGAAATGCCTATGCCTGTTAGACAGGTAGGTACCCAGGCTACAAAGAAAACATAGAAAGATCCTGTCACATTACCTCGTATGGGGCCCCCAGGGGGGTATTCTGTCCACAAAATCTCAAAAATAGCTTTTTTATACTATGACACATTTTCAATATTTTTTTTCAGTATCTCAGCCTCTTAATTCCATGGAATGCCTATGCCTGTTAGACAGGTTGGTACCCAGGCTACATGGAAAACAAAGAGAGATCCTGTCACATTTCCTCATATGGGGCCCATAGGGGGAAATTCTATCCACAAAACCCGAAAATTGCAATATTGTTGCTGTTGGGCCATTTTCTATATATTTTTTTTCAATATCTCAGCCTCTTAATTCTGTGGAATGTCTATGCCTGTAAGACAGGTGGGTACCCAGGCTACATGGAAAACAAAGAGAGATCCTGTCACATTACCTCGTTTGGGGCCCATAGGGGGAAATTCTATCCATGAAACCGAAAATTGCAATATTATTATTGCTGGGACATTTTCAATATTTTTTTCAGTATCTCAGCCTTTTAATTCCTTAAAATGTCTATGCCTGTAAGACAGGTAGGTACCGAGGCTACAAAGAAAACATAGAGAGATCCTGTCACATTACCTCGTATGGGGCCCATAGGGGGAAATTCTATCCAAGAAACCTGAAAATCGCAATTGTGTTATTGCTGGGCCATTTTCAATATTTTTTTCAGTATCTCAGCCTCTTAATTCCATGCCGGTTAGACAGGTAGGTACCCAGGCGACATGAAAAACATAGAAAGATCCTGTCACATTACCTCCTATCGAGCCCATAGGGGGAAATTCTATCTACGAAACGTGAAAATTGCGATATTGTTCATGCTCAGCCATTTTCAATATTTTTTTTCAGTATCTCAGCCTCTTAATTCCATGGAATGCCAATGCCTGTTAGACAGGTAGGTACGCAGGCTACATGGAAAACATAGAGAGATCCTGTCACATTACCTCGTATGGGGCCTATAGGGGGAAATTCTATCAACGAAACCGGAAAATTGCAATATTGTTCATGTTGGGCCATTTTCAATATTTTTTTTTTCAGTATCTCAGCCTCTTAATTCCATGAAATGTCTATGCCTGTAAGACAGGTAGGTACCCAGGCGACATGGAAAACAGAGAGAGATCCTGTCACATTACCTCGTAAGGGGCCCATAGGGGGAAATTCTATCCACGAAACCCGAAAATTGCAATATTGTTCATGCTTGGCCATTTTCAATATTTTTTTTCAGTATTTCAGCCTCTTAATTCCTTGAAATGTCTATGCCTGTTAGACAGCTAGGTACCCAGGCTACAAAGAAAACATAGAAAGATCCTGTCACATTACCTCGTATGGGGCCCATAGGGGAAAATTCTATCCACGAAACCCGAAAATTGCAATATTGTTATTGCTGGGTCATTTTCAATATTTTTTTTTTCAGTATCTCAGCCTCTTAATTCCTTGAAATGCCTATGCCTGCTAGACAGGTAGGTAACAAAGCTACAAATAAAACATAGAGAGATCCTGTCACATTACCTCGTATGGGGCCTCCAGGGGGAATTCTATCCACAAAATCTCAATAATAGCTTTTTTATACTATGACGCATTTTCAATATTTTTTTTCAGTATTTCAGCCTCTTAATTCCATGGAATACCTATGCCTGTACGACAGGTGGGTACCCAGGCCCCATGGAAAACATAGAGAGATCCTGTCACATTACCTCGTATGGGGCCCATATGGGGAAATTCTATCTACGAAACCCGAAAATTGCAATATTGTTCATGTTGGGCCATTTTCAATATTTTTTCAGTATCTCAGCCTCTTAATTCCTTGAAATGTCTAGGCCTGCTAGACAGGTTGGTACCCAGGCTACATGGAAAACATAGAGAGATCATGTCACATTACCTCGTATGGGGCCTATAGGGGGAAATTCTATCCACGAAACCTGAAAATCGCAATTATGTTATTGCTGGGCCATTTTCAATATTTTTTTCAGTATCTCAGCCTCTTAATTCCTTAAAATGTATATGCCTGTTAGACAGGTGGATACCCAGGCTACATGGAAATCTTAGAGAGATCCTGTCACATTACCTAATATGGGGCCCATAGGGGGGAATTCTATCCACAAAATCTAAAAAATAGCTTTTTTATACTATGACACATTTTCAATATTTTTTTTTCAGTATCTCAGCCTCTTAATTCCATGGAATGCCTATGCCTGTTAGACAGGTGGGTACCCAGGCTACATAGAAAACAAAGAGAGATCCTGTCACATTACCTCGTATGGGGTCCATAGGGGGGAAATGCTATCCACAAAACCCGAAAATTGCAATATTGTTGCTGTTGGGCCATTTTCTATATATTTTTTTCAATATCTCAGCCTCTTTATTCTATGGAATGCTTATGCCTGCAAGACAGGTAGGTACCCAGGCTACAAAGAAAACATAGAGAGATCCTGTCACATTACCTCGTATTGGGCCCATAGGGGGAAATTCTATCCAAGAAACCTGAAAATCGCAATTGTGTAATTGCTGGGCCATTTTCAAAATTTTTTTTCAGTATCTCAGCCTCTTAATTCCATGAAAGGCCTATGCCGGTTAGACAGGTGGGTACCCAGGCTACATGAAAAACATAGAAAGATCCTGTAACATTACCTCCTATGGGACCCATAGGGGGAAATTCTATCTACGAAACGTGAAAATTGCAATATTGTTCATGCTCAGCCATTTTCAATATTTTTTTTTCAGTATCTCAGCCTCTTAATTCCATGAAATGCCTATGCCTGTTAGACAGGTAGGTACCAAAACTACAAAGAAAACATAGAGAGATCCTGTCACATTACCTCGTATGGGGCCCCCAGGGGGCAATTCTATCCACAAAATCTCAAAAGTAGCTTTTTAATAATATGAGGCATTTTCAATATTTTTTTTCAGTATCTCAGCCTCTTAATTCCATGGAATGCCTATGCCTGTTAGACAGTTGGGTATGCAGGCTACATGGAAAACATAGAGAGATCCTGTCACATTACCTCGTATGGGGCCCATGAGGGGGGTTTCTATCTGAAAAACCTGGTATTGGAATATTCTTATTGCTGGGCCATTTTCAATATTTTTTTTCAGTATCTCAGCCTCTTAATTCCATGGAATGCCTATGCCTGTTAGACAGGTGGGTACCCAGGCTACATGGAAAATAAAGAGAGATCCTGTCACATTACCTCCTATGGGGCCCATAGGGGGGGGGAGGGGGGAATTCTATCCACGAAACCCTAAAATTGCAATATTGTTCATGCTGGGCCATTTTCTTTTTTTTTTCAGTATCTCAGCCTCTTAATTGCTTGAAATGTCTATGCCTGTTAGACAGCTAGGTTCCAAGGCTACAAAGAAAACATAGAAAGATCCTGTCACATTACCTCGTATGGGGCCCATAAGGGACAATTCTATCCACGAAACCCGAAAATTGCAATATTGTTATTGCTGGGTCATTTTCAATATTTCTTTTCAGTATCTCAGCCTCTTAATTCCTTGAAATGCCTATGCCTGCTAGACAGGTAGGTAACAAAGCTACAAATAAAACATAGAGAGATCCTGTCACATTACCTCGTATGGGGCCTCCAGGGGGAATTCTATCCACAAAATCTCAATAATAGCTTTTTTATACTATGACGCATTTTCAATATTTTTTTTCAGTATTTCAGCCTCTTAATTCCATGGAATACCTATGCCTGTACGACAGGTGGGTACCCAGGCCCCATGGAAAACATAGAGAGATCCTGTCACATTACCTCGTATGGGGCCCATATGGGGAAATTCTATCTACGAAACCCGAAAATTGCAATATTGTTCATGTTGGGCCATTTTCAATATTTTTTCAGTATCTCAGCCTCTTAATTCCTTGAAATGTCTAGGCCTGCTAGACAGGTTGGTACCCAGGCTACATGGAAAACATAGAGAGATCATGTCACATTACCTCGTATGGGGCCTATAGGGGGAAATTCTATCCACGAAACCTGAAAATCGCAATTATGTTATTGCTGGGCCATTTTCAATATTTTTTTCAGTATCTCAGCCTCTTAATTCCTTAAAATGTATATGCCTGTTAGACAGGTGGATACCCAGGCTACATGGAAATCTTAGAGAGATCCTGTCACATTACCTAATATGGGGCCCATAGGGGGGAATTCTATCCACAAAATCTAAAAAATAGCTTTTTTATACTATGACACATTTTCAATATTTTTTTTTCAGTATCTCAGCCTCTTAATTCCATGGAATGCCTATGCCTGTTAGACAGGTGGGTACCCAGGCTACATAGAAAACAAAGAGAGATCCTGTCACATTACCTCGTATGGGGTCCATAGGGGGGAAATGCTATCCACAAAACCCGAAAATTGCAATATTGTTGCTGTTGGGCCATTTTCTATATATTTTTTTCAATATCTCAGCCTCTTTATTCTATGGAATGCTTATGCCTGCAAGACAGGTAGGTACCCAGGCTACAAAGAAAACATAGAGAGATCCTGTCACATTACCTCGTATTGGGCCCATAGGGGGAAATTCTATCCAAGAAACCTGAAAATCGCAATTGTGTAATTGCTGGGCCATTTTCAATATTTTTTTTCAGTATCTCAGCCTCTTAATTCCATGAAAGGCCTATGCCGGTTAGACAGGTGGGTACCCAGGCTACATGAAAAACATAGAAAGATCCTGTAACATTACCTCCTATGGGACCCATAGGGGGAAATTCTATCTACGAAACGTGAAAATTGCAATATTGTTCATGCTCAGCCATTTTCAATATTTTTTTTTCAGTATCTCAGCCTCTTAATTCCATGAAATGCCTATGCCTGTTAGACAGGTAGGTACCAAAACTACAAAGAAAACATAGAGAGATCCTGTCACATTACCTCGTATGGGGCCCCCAGGGGGCAATTCTATCCACAAAATCTCAAAAGTAGCTTTTTAATAATATGAGGCATTTTCAATATTTTTTTTCAGTATCTCAGCCTCTTAATTCCATGGAATGCCTATGCCTGTTAGACAGTTGGGTATGCAGGCTACATGGAAAACATAGAGAGATCCTGTCACATTACCTCGTATGGGGCCCATGAGGGGGGTTTCTATCTGAAAAACCTGGTATTGGAATATTCTTATTGCTGGGCCATTTTCAATATTTTTTTTCAGTATCTCAGCCTCTTAATTCCATGGAATGCCTATGCCTGTTAGACAGGTGGGTACCCAGGCTACATGGAAAATAAAGAGAGATCCTGTCACATTACCTCCTATGGGGCCCATAGGGGGGGGGAGGGGGGAATTCTATCCACGAAACCCTAAAATTGCAATATTGTTCATGCTGGGCCATTTTCTTTTTTTTTTCAGTATCTCAGCCTCTTAATTGCTTGAAATGTCTATGCCTGTTAGACAGCTAGGTTCCAAGGCTACAAAGAAAACATAGAAAGATCCTGTCACATTACCTCGTATGGGGCCCATAAGGGACAATTCTATCCACGAAACCCGAAAATTGCAATATTGTTATTGCTGGGTCATTTTCAATATTTCTTTTCAGTATCTCAGCCTCTTAATTCCTTGAAATGCCTATGCCTGTTAGACAGGTAGGTACCAAAGCTACAAAGAAAACATAGAGAGATCCTGTCACATTACCTCGTATGGGGCCCCCAGGGGGAATTCTATCCACAAAATCTCAAAAATAGCTTTTTTATACTATGACGCATTTTCAATATTTTTTTTTCAGTATCTCAGCCTCTTAATTTCATGGAATGCCTATGCCTATAAGACAGGTGGGTACCCAGGCTACATGGAAAACATAGAGAGATCCTGTCACATTACCTCGTATGGGGCCCATAGGGGGAAATTCTATCCACGAAACCCGAAAATTGCAATATTGTTATTGCTGGGTCATTTTCAATATTTCTTTTCAGTATCTCAGCCTCTTAATTCCTTGAAATGCCTATGCCTGTTAGACAGGCAGGTACCAAAGCTACAAAGAAAACATAGAGAGATCCTGTCACATTACCTCGTATGGGGCCCCCAGGGGGAATTCTATCCACAAAATCTCAAAAATAGCTTTTTTTATACTATGACGCATTTTCAATATTTTTTTTCTCAGTATCTCAGCCTCTTAATTCCATGGAATGCCTATGCCTGTAAGTAAGGTGGGTACCCAGGCTACATGGAAAACATAGAGAGATCCTGTCACATTACCTCGTATCGGGCCCATAGGGGGAAATTCTATCCACGAAACCCGAAAATTGCAATATTGTTCATGTTGGGCCATTTTCAATATTTTTTTTTCAGTATCTCAGCCTCTTAATTCCATGGAATGCCTATGCCTGTTAGACAGGTGGGTACCCAGGCTACATGGAAAACAAAGAGAGATCCTGTCACATTACCTCCTATGGGGCCCATAGTGGGGGGGGGATTCTATCCACGAAACCCTAAAATTGCAATATTGTTCATGCTGGGCCATTTTCATTTTTTTTTTCAGTATCTCAGCCTCTTAATTCCTTGAAATGTCTATGCCTGTTAGACAGCTAGGTACCCAGGCTACAAAGAAAACATAGAAAGATCCTGTCACATTACCTTGTATGGGGCCCATAAGGGACAATGCTATCCACGAAACCCGAAAATTGCAATATTGTTATTGCTGGGTCATTTTCAGTATTTCTTTTCAGTATCTCAGCCTCTTAATTCCATGAAATGCCTATGCCTGTTAGACAGGTAGGTACCAAAGCTACAAAGAAAACATAGAGAGATCCTGTCACATTACCTCGTATGGGGCCCCCAGGGGGAATTCTATCCACAAAATCTCAAAAATAGCTTTTTTATACTATGACGCATTTTCAATATTTTTCAGTATCTCAGCCTCTTAATTTCATGGAATGCCTATGCCTGTAAGACAGGTGGGTACCCAGGCTACATGGAAAACATAGAGAGATCCTGTCACATTACCTCGTATGGGGCCCATAGGGGGAAATTCTATCCACGAAACCCGAAAATGGCAATATTGTTCATGCTCAGCCATTTTCAATATTTTTTTCAATATCTCAGCCTCTTAATTTCTTGAAATGTCTATGCCTGTTAGACTGGTAGGTACCCAGGTTACAAAGAAAACATAGGGACATCCTGTCACACTACCTCGTATGGGTCCTTATGGGGGGGGGGGGGTATCCCGGCCATGAAATCGCAAAAATGTTGTTGTCGTTTTTTTTTTTGTTATGAAGGAAGCACTTTTAATATACTTTCAGTAACTCAGCTCTTAGTATACTGATAGTCATATGTCTTGCAGATAGTTAGACTATAAAGAAAACAAAGTGCCATAGTGTAGTGGTATTTCAAAAGAATGTACAAACGCATCGTGTGTACGCCCCATCGTGTATTACCCCAGCAAACGTACATGCAATTATGTACGTAATAGCGATAAAACTTATGCTAATGAAAGATAATGTATGCATGTTTTTGAATAAGCCATTGTTTTGCCTTATTTTCATCATATGTAGCACAAATAGCTATAGAATATTTGAGATTTATATAAAAATGATATATTTAATTTTTATTTTTCTTATTATTTGAAAGAAAATACAGAAATTACCGAAAAATCGATAATTATGTATTATTTTCCATTTTTCGGTTTTCAGGGGAAGCAACTCGTACAAAACTTTTTATTGGTCGCAGTAAAGTTATTGGTCGGACTATGGGTCGGTGACTTGATTTTACCTGTTTCGTCTGAGGCTTGTTTGGTTGAGCGGAGAAATTATAAAACGCGGAACTTGTCTGGGACCGGGACGATTTATGGTCGATTCGCGACCTTCCTTAGGAAACAGGCAGTAGAGGAAGCACTTTTTTTAATATATCAACATTTATGTTCTGGGTAACCAGGTAACACAAGGGGATTTAGGTAACAGGCAGGAGACGAAGCACTTTTTTCAATATATAACATCTATATTCTGGGTAACCAGGTAACACTAGGGGATTTAGGTAACACCCATGAGAATCTAGCCTTTCTTTGAATATACAGGCATATTGATTCTGGGTAGCCAGGTAACATAATGCAATTTAAGTAACAGGCAGGAGAGGAAGCATTGTTTTTGGATTTTTTTTTCAATATATAAACATCTATATTCTGGGTAACCAGGTAACACAAGGGGATTTAGGTAACACACATCCCAGCAGACATTTGACGTCGGTTGGACGTCAGATAGACGTCAGACTCCGACGTCATAATGACGTTGGATTTATGTTGATTTTGAAAGTTTGTTTGACGTCAAAAACAGACGTCATTCTGACGTCAAAAACAGACGTCATTCTGACGTCAAAAACAGACGTCATTCTGACGTCCGAAAAACAACGTTGGTTTGATGTCTCAAATGTGACGTCATAATGACGTTGGGGTTAGGTTGATTTTGAAAGTTTGTTTGACGTCAAAAACAGACGTAAATCTGACGTGCTAAAACCGATATCGTGAATGTAATTATAATTAACATTCTGAAATCCTGAAGTGTATTCAGAAGTGCGGTGATGCACTATTCTTGCATAGATATCTATGCACATAGCTGTTTGAAGCCGTTTTTGATTGGTCGAAAGCCGTGTTCAAACCGCAAAACCCATGTTCAAATCATGAAATTCACGTGCCGTTTGAACATGGGTTTTGGCCGACGTCATTGGTCAAAGTGACGTGACGTCATATATTTCATAGAAACAAAATGGCCGACGTTGAAGAAGCTCCGCGGTTTTTGGTGCGTTTTTACGTTGTTAATGTTATTTTCAAGCGATTTTAAGTGGATTAGAGTGAAAATGCAAGAATAGCGATCAACCATGGTTCGTTTCAGTGTTCAAACATTCGCTGGATCACTCGGAAGGTGTTTGAACACGCGGCCTGCGGCCTTGTGTTCAAACACCTTCCTCGTGATCCATCGAATGTTTGAACACTGAAAACCATGGTTGATCCCTATATTGTTATTCCCTTTCACTCCTTTGATAGAGTTATTCGGGATATACAAAATGTTTAAGATGTTAAATCATTCTGATGTTGCAATGGTATATCTTATTTATGTCAAATTTTATTGCTATATGGTGCTAAAACAAATAAGACATTAGTGTAAATAATAAGACTATTGTGAACAATCAATAACTTAAAATGGTGAAATAAGTATTAAAATATACAAATTTCATTTTCGTTTTAATAGAAGGTTTAAGAATTTAGTGAAAGACTTTATTTTGATTAACAAATAATTATTTTTTCTAAATTAAGCATGGTGGGCGAAATATGTGATTTCCGATACGAGACCTAGATATGACTTTTTTAAAAGTGGCAATGTTGAAATTATAATTTGAATTTGATTTTGTTACATAATTTGCGCAAGAAATTATGTCAGTTCAAGGGTAGCTAACTCTGTCGACATATGACGTTAGACTTACGTTTGAATCCGGCGTCATTTCGACGTCATATCAATACGTCCACTGACGTCAGGACTGGACGTCAGGTTGACGTTGATTATTGGTTTTATTATATACCTACCAAAAATAACCATTGATACTACCCATTTTCCGAGACAAAAATACGGAATCTTGTATCACCACACTGTCCTGATAGGATTCCGTATCACCATCCTCCATTTTTTTACCCAACAATATAAAATCCAGCACCTAAAGCCGGCATCTAAATCTGAATGACAACCAGAGTAATTTCTATTTTAATTTATAAAACAACAACTGTTTCAGAAGTTAAAGAGGTTCGTTTGTCATCAAAGCAACATAATTAACAAAAAATTAACGACTTTTCTAGCTTTGACGTAAGAACTGGCACAATGTTACGTCATCAAAGATTTGACGCAACGTCGTATGGTACGTCGTCATAACGTCGCAAATTTACGATTTGAATTCTTGTGGCTGATCCGACTCGCGTGATCTGGTCTTTCGTCGCAGCTACTCGACGTGATCCGACCCATCAGATCAAGTTACTGAAGTAATAATGAGTATGTATGACGTCGTGACCAAAATACAACCAATATCCGACGTCAAGTTGACGTCAAATGCCTGCTGGGGACGTGTTTTTCGTATATGTCGTCAGAGTTAGCTGCACTTAAACTGACATAATTTCTTACACATATTATGTAATAATATCAAATTCAAATAATAATTTCAACCTTGCCACTTAAAAGTCATATCTGAGTCTCGTATGGGAAATCCCATATTTCGCCCTCATGCTTAATTAATGTAGAAAAAATGATAATTTATTAATCAAAATAAAGTCTTTCACTAAATTATCAAACTTTCAATTAAGATGAAAATAGAATTTGTATATTTTAATATTTTTTTCACCATTTTAAATAATTATTTGTTCAGAATAATCTTATTTCTCACACTAATGTCTTATTGGTTTTAGCACCATAAAGCAATAAAATTTTGCTTAAATAAGATGTATCAACATCAGGCTGAATTAATATCTTGAACATTGTGTATGTCCCGAAAAACTCTATCAAAGGAGTCCTAAAACCTCCTTCCGGTTGAGCCTTCGGGTGCTCCCGGAACAACAAACCCACAAAAAAAAAAAAAACTCCTATAGTACTGGTCTCGCCCAGGAAAAAAAAAGGAGTGAAAGGGACTATCAAAAGTGCATCACTGCTCTTCTGAATCCACTGTTATTCAAAAATGCGAAAAAATATACACCTTAAACTATTTATATGACATTAATTCAAACGTCGTTTTTAGGACGTCAGATTGACGTCAGCTTTCAGACGTTAAACCGACGTTGGCTTTAGCACGTCAGATTGACGTCTAGTTTTGACAACAAACAAACTTTCAAAATCAACCTTACTCCAACGTTATTATGACGTTGGAGTCTGACGTCAAACTGACGTCCAACGGACGTCAAATGTCTGCTGGAAGTAACATAGAAAAAAAGAAAGAAAGAAAGCAAAAGAAACACACGAAACGAATGATCTGATTTTTACCCAAAGCAAAGTGAAGTTTCATTAATTTGCACACCACACATTGTCAGAAGTATGAAAAACACAAGGTCTAAATCACGTCTTGATTACGACGTCTAACTGACGAACTAGTTGGACGTCAAAACAACGTCCAATCCAGACGTCCAAAAGACGTCAGGAAATGACGTCTGATAGACGTTGGAAATTGGTTATATGACGTCGCGACCAAAATATAACCAATATCTGACGTCGAACAGACGTCAGGTGCCTGCTGGGATGAGAATCTGATAGTTCGTCTCTCACTAATGAGAAAGACCATCATTATTTCTTGAATAGTGCTGATGTGTGTTGGTGAGTTCTTTGATGGCTGACTAGGCCAATTCTGGCTCTAAACTGTCGGTTGCAAGTAGAGCAAGTCAATGTCATAGAGTCTGCTGGTGGCACATTTGTTTTGGCTTTGCGCTCTCTTCGCTTTCTTTCAGCTTCACAGATTCTCTTCTTTTCATAGAGAGCTGCTCCTTTGTTGATGAGACCTCGCCACTTTGATCGCTCCTGTGCAGTCTGTTCCCAGGACCCCATTGGTATTTCGAAATCCTTCAGAGAGGCTTTGAGGGTGTCTTTGTAGCGTTTCTTCTGGCCACCTTGAGAGCGCTTTCCCTCCTGTAGTTCTCCATAGAAAACTTTCTTTGGAAGTCGCGCATCAGGCATTCTTATAACATGGCCAGTCCATCTTAGCTGTGCTAGCTTTAAGACTGTATGCATGCTTTGCATCCCTGCTTTCCTCAGGACCTCTGTGTCTGGAATCTTGTCCTGCCACTTGATTTTTAACAACTTTCTCAAACAGCTTAAGTGGAAATGGTTAAGTCTCTTTGCATGGCGTTGGTATACTGTCCAGGTCTCACATGCATACAAGAGGGTTGGCAGTACCACAGCCTTGTAGACTTTCAGCTTGGTGTCAAGCTTGATTCCATTTCGCTCCCAGACATTTGCACGGAGTCTTCCGAATGCCACACTAGCTTTTGCAATTCTGGCAGTGATCTCATCATCAATATGCACTGCTCTGGAGAGAGTGCTTCCCAGGTAGGTGAACTTGTCAACAACTTTCAGTTTTTGCCCATTCACAGTGATGGTTGGTTCATTATATGGTTTTCCGGGGGCTGGTTGGTGTACAACCTCTGTCTTTTTTGTGCTGATTGTGAGATCATAGTTATCACATGACTGTGAGACTTGATCCATGGCTCTTTGCATTTTTGCCTCTGTGTTGGCATTCTTATCCATATCATCTGCATAGAGGAGCTCATCTAGCACATCAGTCTGGACCTTAGTTTTGGCTTGCAACCTTCTGAGGTTGAATATGTTGCCATCAAAACGGTACCTGATTGGAAAACCAGTGTCACTGTCCTGAAAAGCATCCATAAGCATGGCAGAAAACATCATGCTGAACAGTGTTGGTGCCAGAACACAGCCTTGTTTGACCCCATTTGTTACTTCAAATGGTTCAGAGAACTCTCCATCATTTTGCACACGTGCCTGCATGCCATCATGAAACTGCCGCACCATAGCTGTGAATCTGGGTGGACAGCCAAACTTGGCCATGATTTTCCAGAGTCCATCACGACTAACAGTGTCAAAAGCTTTGGTGAGGTCAACAAACGTCATGTATAGATCTACATTCTGTTCTTGGCATTTCTCCTGAAGCTGTCTTGCTGTGAAGATCATGTCTATTGTCCCTCTGTCTTTTCTGAATCCACATTGACTTTCTGGGATAAGTCCCATCTGATCAAGATGAGCATTCAGACGATTTAACAGAATTTTTGCAAGTATCTTCCCAGCAATTGATAGGAGGGAGATGCCTCTGTGATTGTCACAGACTTGAGGATTTCCTTTCCGCTTGTATAGGTGGATTATGGATGCATCCTTAAATTCTTGTGGGATAGCCTCCTTCCTCCACATACAGTGAAACAACTCTGTCAGTTTCTCTGCCATGGGTAGCCCCCCAGCCTTGTAAACTTCGGCAGGAATTGCATCTGCACCTGGGGCTTTGCCAGATGATAGTTGTTGAACTGCTTTTCTTGTTTCCGTAACGGTAGGAAATTCATCTAACAGAACATTGCACTCTATCTGTGGAAGTCTGTCGATTGCATCCTGATTGATGCTTGATGGTCGATTAAGCACACTATTGAAGTGTTCTGCCCACCTTTCCAAAATAGCTTCTTTATCTGTGAGAAGAGTGTTTCCATCTGCACTGAGCAATGTGGTGGCTCCAGAACTCTTTGGACCATAAATGGTTTTCAGTGAATCATGAAATTTCTTCATGTCCTTTCTATCCGCAAAAGACTGAATTTCTTCTGTTTTCTTCCTCAGCCAGGAATCTTGCATGTCCCTAAGCTTGGTCTGGACTGTCTTACAAATGTTGCTGTAGGCTGCTTTCTTTGATACTGAGCTAGTATCATCTTGATGTGCCTTGAGCAAATGGTGCTTTTCTTCAAGAAGCCTCTGAATTTCATCATCATTCTCATCAAACCAGTCTTGATGTTTGCGAGATGGATGGCCTAAGGTGCTTGCAGCTGAAGAAAGAACTGTTTTATGGAAAACTGTCCAGTTTTCTTCGGGGTCCTCTGAACTGAGATTCATTGCATCCAGTTGGTTGCAAATGTCTGTTAAGAAAACTTGTCTCATGCTGTCTTTATTCAGCTTTGAGACATCCAGTCTCTTAGGAGCTTTCTTGCCTTGAGGTCGCCTCGCAGGCTGTATTCTTAGGTTGAGTTTGCTGACAACCAGTCTATGATCTGTCCAGCAGTCTGCACCACACATAGTCTTTGTCACTTTAACATCCTGCCTGTCTGTTCTCCGCACTATGACATAGTCTATGAGATGCCAGTGTTTGGAACGGGGATGCATCCAGGATGTTTTGTTCCTATTAGGTAGACGGAAGACTGTGTTGGTGATTAGAAGATCATGTTCAGCACACTTCCTGAGAAGCAAGAGACCATTGCTATTGCACTTTCCAACCCCTTCTGGACCTATAACTCCTTCCCAGGTCTGGTGGTCTGTACCCACTCTGGCATTAAAGTCGCCAAGAAGGATAAGCTTGTCTGTGCGGGGTGTTGCAGAAATAACATTGTCTAGGTCATCATAGAACTTGTCCTTGACCTCATCTGGATTGGTCATTGTGGGTGCATAAGCACTGACAATAGTTGCATGTTTATTGCCTGACAGAGGAAGTCTCAATGTCATTAGACGGTCATTAATGCCTTTTGGCAATCCTGACAGCTTACCAACAAGTTCTGTTTTGATGGCAAAGCCAACTCCTGCTTCACGCCTCTCTTCACTTTTGCGTCCACTCCAGAAGAAGGTGTATCCAGCACCAACTTCTTTGATCTCCCCAACATCTGCGAACCGAGTCTCACTCAATGCAGCTATCTGTATATCATACCTCCCAAGTTCTCTGCCCACAAGGGCCGTTCTACGCTGTGGTCTATCTGACCCAGCACTATCCATTAAAGTGCGCACATTCCATGCGCCAATCCGTAAGGGGATTACTCTAGCTTTTTTCTTTGTATTTCGACCGCTTAAGGGGATCCCCGCTGATCGCGGTTAACCAGCCAGGGGGTTTGAAGCAGGCAATTGTTTAGGGCACCTTTTCTAGCCCCTTCCCCATGCTACGGGGGTGAGCAGTGCGGTCCTAAATAGGTCTGCTCAGTCACTCAGCCGACTGCCGAATTCTGCTTACTGCTTCTCCTCACAGAAAGCGACCATTAGAACTGAGCCGCCTGTGTGCAGGTCTGCAACTACAGCTCCCAGTGTGTCCTACACCTGCTGCTTCGCCACTCGCCCATCGCCACAGGACTTTGTAGGTATGTGGGTGCAAGTGTGATGAAATTGTTGTGTATGCAAGTGCTTGTGTGTTGAGAAATAAGATGACATGCGCTATGAAATTGGATTATAGTGAGGAAGAGGTGCGCAACGTCAACCTCACTCTCTAGTCCTCGCCCAGCTGCGCCCAGAGGCAAGACACAGGTCAAGACGTCTGGAGTTGGGTTTGGATGCAGTGGATGACCGTAACATCTTTAGTGCCTTGTCACGCTCTGCATGTTCCACAACATGTTGCTGTATCGCTTTCTGAACCGTTGAATCAGATGATTTCTTCCGCTCCATCTACCGAAACAGTCTTTGCATATCTGGACTAGGCATATCCAGACACACAGGTTTGATTTTGGAGTTTCCTTCTCCTAGATGAATTGCTGGCCACAGCTGAAGAGCTCCATCTACCCTTAGGTTTTGTTTAGAGACCTGTAAACTCCTAGGAGGGCTGTCAACCAAGACTAATGAGTTCCCCCTGCCCAGCTAGATTTTTGTGTAGAGAACTAGCTTAACTCCTAGATGAGTTGCCTTCCAAGGCTAACGAGCCCCATCTGCACCGCATGACAACAGGTAGTACTGATTACATGTTACAGTAGCAGTTAAACTGACCTGACAATGAGAATCTAGCCTCTCTTTGAATATACAGGCAAACTACTTCTGGGTAACCAGGTAACACAATGCAATTTAGGTAACAGGCAGGTTAGGAATAACTTTTTTCAATATATAACATCTGTATTCTGGGTAACCAGGTAACACAAGGGGATTTAGGTAACACCCATGAGAATCTAGCCTTTCTAAATGAATATACAGGCAAATCGCTTCTGGGTAACCAGGTAACACAATGCAATTTAGGTAACTGGCAGGAGACGAAGCACTTTTTTCAATATATAACAGCTATATTCTGGGTAACCAGGTAACACAAGGGGATTTAGGTAACACCCATGAGAATCTAGCCTTTCTAAATGAATATAACAGGCAAATCGCTTCTGGGTAACCAGGTAACACAATGCAATTTAGGTAACAGGCAGGAGACGAAGCACTTTTTTTCAATATATAACATCTATATTCTTAGTAACTAGGTAACACTAGGGGATTTAGGTAACACCCATGAGAATCTAGCCTTTCTTTGAATATACAGGCATATTGATTATGGGTAACCAGGTAACACAATACAATTTAGGTAACAGGCAGGAGAGGAAGCACTTTTTTCAATATATCAACATCTACATTCTGGGTAACAAGGTAACACAATGGGATACGAGAAGAAGAAAAAAAAAATAAAAATAAAAAAACGACATTCAAAAAGAAATGAACTTGTTTCAGCTTGAGACTGAGTTGTTACCCTTGATACCTGTGTTACCTAGGGTAACAAATTAAGCACCCTTGGGCATTCAGTAGTAGTTTAAGGCCATATATGTTTTCGCTACCTGATTTTCTAAAATGTAAATAATAGGTAATAGAAGTGATAGTGAAGGCATATAGATCTTTATCATATTTAATTTTGTTTCATGAAAATATGTACAACAGAAATTTTATAAACTTTATTCATAAATATGGTTTAATACACAGTAGAAAAATTTTGATATGTTTCTTATTTTTGCTCAAAACATAGATTGCGGGTACACGTTAGAACCGCCTCGCCGAGGCGGTTCTAACGAGTACCCACAATCTATGTTTTGAAGCAAAATAAGAAAAAATAGGTAGACCCCTGCATACCCCAGTTTTGCTATATAAAAGTGGGGTTCAAGGGGGTATACATTACATGGACATGTTTTCCTGATGAAGGCGTCTTCCGTAGATACATGCATGTTTGAAAATCGTATTTCCTAAAGCACACATAGCCGACAAAAACGTTATAAACTTCGGTGGACTTGATTCTATTGAACAAAAATAAGAAGGTAAAAAAAAAAAAAAAAAAAAAAGAACACACGATAAGGTATAAATATTTGTTTTATCATTTAATCATTTTAACAATTTATGTCATGCAAGTATACCAGTTATCTTCGTAACTTTATTTTCATGCAGCTCATTCCAAATGACAACTGTTCTGTTGCTGAAGTAATTTCCCCTAACATTCAGTCTGTTTCTGTTCTTGTAAATCTTCAGTTGGTGTCCTCAGCTACCAATGTTATGTGACAATTCAGCGATGTAGATAACGATGGGTACTGTGTATGTACGCACGATTTTTCGCCCTGTACGCATAAAAAATTCAGACCTGTGTGTACCATGTACGCAGTAAAAATCAGCGGTACGCAAACAGTTTTCGGTTTTATGCGTACTCAGACAAAAATACCTTTAAGATTATCACAAAATGACACTTTTTCAACTATATAGTTTTGTCTGGATGCTCTGTCAACAATCGACAATTAGGTACAATATTAATGCAGCTTTTGATCGTTCCATATTGCATATCATGCAATATATTATGTATCTCCAGTTTATCAGTTAATGGAGAACATACATCATTTTTCTCTTGTGATTGTGGAGTTAGACAAGGCGAAAACCTCTCTCCTTTATTATTTTCTATATATTTAAACGATCTTGAACACTTTTTATTGCATAAAGGCCTATCCGGTATAACCATTGATATAAACGACGATTATTTAATGATTTATATGAGACTTTTTACACTATTATATGCCGACGACACAGTACTTATGGCAGATAGTCCCGAGGAATTACAAAACTGTCTAAACCATTTTTCGACTTATTGTCAAAACTGGAAACTACAGATAAACATTAACAAGACAAAAATTCTAATTTTTGGATCTCGTAAAAAACCTAATTTCCAATTTAAGATTGACGATATAATTATTGAAATAGTAGATAGGTATAAATATCTTGGCATCGTATTTTCTCAATCTGGCAGTTTTCTTAATGCTAGAAAGCATATAGTTCAACAAGCCAAAAAAGCCATGACTCTATTTTATATTAAAACAAACAATTTAGATATTCCGCTTGACCTACAGATAAAACTTTTTGATCATACAATATTACCGATTTTAACATATGGTTGTGAAGTTTGGGGTTATGAAAATATTGCAATAATTGAAAAAGTACATAACGATTTCCTGGGGCTAGAAAGAGCACACCTTTATATATGATCTATGGAGAACTTGGTCGCTACCCCATCGAAATAAGTATTAAAACTAGACTAATTGGCTTTTGGAACAGGATGATTCATGGCAAAGAAACAAAATTATCACTTTCATTGTATCAATGTTTATTGCACTCAAATAATACTGTATCTAAATGGGTTCGTAAGGTTAAGAATATTCTGTCTGAAATTGGACGACCTGATATATGGAGACAGCAATATACCTTTCATCTTCTATCACTTAGCAGCCACACAAAGAAAATACTTATTGACCAGTTTAAACAAAGTTGGCGCGGAAAAGCATCCCAATCACAGAAAGCTCTTACTTATTTTAATTTCAAAACAGAGTTGTGTCTAGAGCAGTATTTTATTACTCTTCCACGTAGGTCCTATATACTCCTTTTTAAGTTACGAACAAGTAATCACAAATTACCAATTGAAGTAGGCCGCTGGGATGGTACATTACTTGATGAAAGAACGTGTAACCTATGCCCTTTGAATGATTTGGGCGACGAGTATCATTTTATTTGTAAATGTCCTTTTTTCTCAGAACCTAGAGCTAAATATATAACACCATTTTACTCAAATCGACCAAGTATAATACCTACTATCACTGGATTTATTAAGTATCAATGGAAAATTTCATACGCCATGTTTATTACAATTTCGACATTGTTTGTAAAGGTGTCTGTTCTCTAACTCATGGGTGGAATGCCCCTTACACACAAACCAAAGAAGCATCAAATAACGCACCAATTACTTTTAATATTACATGGATTATGGCGGCGCTTTATTTTGATGTTTTTGTAATTTTTTCTGCATAAGATTCCTGTGAAGCGGTTAAAGTTGCTGTACCCTTCTCCCTTGAAATTTCGCTTTCGGTACCAAGACGAGAAGGTGATATGGCAGCTGTATCCCTAGACATTATGTGTATTGTAAATATATTCTAATATTGTTCATTAGTTATGTCCAACCTGTATAGACTGTATATACCTATACTGTAATATTATAAGTATTATAATCTCATTTCAATGTTCTCTCTCTCTCTCAATCTCTCTCTCTGTCTGTCTGTCTGTCTTCTTCTTCTTCTTCTTCTTCTTCTTCCTCTTCATACATCCTCGGCTTCTTTCTTTTCTTCTCCTTCGTCGGCTCCTCTCTCTTTTCCTTTCTCTCTCTCTTTCTGTTTCTCCTATTATATAAGTAATTATTACATACCACATTTAACAAAAAATATCACTATTATACTTTTTATATAAAGAAGAACACATAAATATACATGTGCATTTGCTGTCTGTGTTGACATTCAGGGAATTCATAGGCATGTTTTGTCCATCCCTCTTCTTACTATTTATGACCTATGGACGAACTTTTCAACATATATATATTTTTTTTAATTGTAAATGTGTTTGTTATTGTATATGTGCCTCATCCTTTTTGCAAAAATGTTTAAAATGTTTCTGTATAGCCGTTCTACGAATGATGGCTCTTTGAAATAAAGTTAATTTTCATGATGTAAACTGAATGTATTTTGACAAAATTGTATAAAACAGTATAAAACACCCCCAACAAACTAGACATGTTTCAAGTGTGTGTGCGTGAGTGTGTGTGTGCGTGCGTGAATGTTAAGACTTACTGCATTAATTTACAAAAATCCTGCCATCATATCTGTTTGCTTTGTTTTGTAGTGTACATGTATGTTCCTCTTATGTCTTTGTAAGACCTGAGTGAAAATAAAGTGTATGTTCTGTTCTGTTCTGTTCTGTTCCAGTAGTTATACCATATACGTGTTCTCCGTTTAGTGCCTCGGTCAGACAAATTGCTTACCAAAGGTTTATTCATGAAGTTTAATGGTAGTGTGTCATTTTGGTTTATTGAATGGGCATTTTGCATCGATTTCTAGTCCTCTTGTAGTGACTGACAAAGGTTGTAATATGGTGTTTTTGCATTCCTTCAATAACTTCAATAACAAGCCGTCTTGATTTAGATAGTTTTTAGTATATATATATATATATATATATATATATATATATATATATATATATATATATATATATATATATATATATATATATATATATATATATATATATATATATATATATATATATATCAAATAAATAAGAATGCTGGATATCACCACAATTTTTTATTTTTGGCTGACCGGTTTCATGTTTTAAAACAATTTTCAAAGCCTTAATTAACAATTTAACTTATCTAGTAACAAGTAACGTAACAACGTTATATATATATATTTTTTTTTAACAATATTTTCCGTTATTTCAACGTAAGATGATGTTTCATTATAGCTCAGGAAGTGTCCCTTGGCTTTTACTTAATATGTTTTAAACACCTCAGCTTTTTTCTTGACTGTCAAGGGTAAGTTTCCAGCACACTCAATCCTCCAGAACAAGAAATAGTACAACCTCCCAATATAAAGTTCCACCAAGGTCAACAAACTTACGTCTACTACCTGTAAACTGCTGTAGTATTCGCACCAACAGAGCTGATTTCAATGCAGCCACCGAGTATGCAAAGGCCGGCATTTGCTGGACAGAATCCTGGCTAAGAGGAGTAAAACCCGGTAAAGACCCGGATAATAATACCATAAAATCCACTGAAGTCTTTCCCCCATCCTACGCTGTTCATCGGAATGACAAAGCTACTGGGACAAGTGGTCGTGTTTTCACAGCAACGAAAGGTCTCATGTCTGATCCCAGTCTAAACTGCTGTAAACCTTTGTGGTGATATCTAAAATCCGGCGCAAGACAGTGTTGGTGGTTTCGCTATTGAAGAATATGGTCCAGCAAGTCAATGAAGGCAAGTGGTAGGCGACATTTACAATTGAAGCAATTCCAGTCCGTCGTTACATCCGATGATGACCAGCAACTCTGTGATACAATGGAGATGCAAGACGTCCAATATCACCTCTTCACATCATCACTAATGATGTCCAGGAATCATTAACATATCAAAGGCCCAAGGACCAGACATTGTTGATAATATAATGTCTCTGGTGAGCATCCTTTAACACTCCATTCATACTGGAAAGTTATTTTCAGAGTGGTTAAGTGCGAAGATCTTTAGTGTCATTACGAAAACTTGTCAATGTGATATACATTTTTATTTCAAAAACAGATTGTGGGTTCACGATAGAACCGCCTCGCCGAGGTCGTACTAAAGCGTACAGACAATCTATGATTTCGGCGGGCGGTTCTAACGTGTGCCCACAATCTATGATTTGGAGCAAAATACGTATACCCCTGTAAACCCCATTTTCACTATATAAAACTGGGGTATACTATAAGGGGTAATAAAAATAAAACAGCTCCTTAAAGAGCAGTGGGCATATTAATGAGAAAAGGGATGGGCCATACCGCGGTTTCGGCTACTTAAGCCTCTTCAGTGACCCTATTGATATACTATAAGGTATACTATAAGGGGGTATTCATTGCATTGACATACTGGAGTATACTATAAGGGGGTATTCATTGCATGGACATGCTTGCATGATGATTAAAATTGTTATGTCCATGCTCCAGAGAAAAATAGACCTATTAGGGATTTCCTGCTCATCCTGTGAGATCCTGGAGCATATTATCTATAAACATATCCTGGACCATCTCTAACTGAATCCTTACACCTCATCCATGACCTCCTTGTGAAGTTCGATAGTGGATCGCAAACTGACTTCTCCAAGGCAAGGCTTTTGATACGGTCCCTCACGGGATGCAGCTCTACGGCGTCGATGACACACTCAACTCTTGGCTTCTTAACAAGAGAAATCTTAACAAACAGGAAGAAATATGTTGACATTTATGGCAAAGAACCTGATTCCGTCAGAGTTGAATCTGGTATCTCACGAGGCATAGTTCTCGACTCTCTACAACTCTTATGTCATATTAATGACGTTCCAGATGCACTGAAGTCAACAGTCCGTCTATTTGTCGTCGACTACCTTCTTTACAGCAATATCAGAAACATTGCTGACCATCTTGCCCCTGATAAAGACCTGTAAAAGCTAGAGACATGAGCTCAAACGTGAAGAATGCGCTCCAATGCAAGAAATGCATGAAATGCTACCTGTCTCTGACAATCCATAACTTGGTGTCACAGTTTCTGATGACCTGAAATGGAATAACTACACAAACAAGATACCCATTACAAAAGCTTGGCCATGCAATATACAGAGAGTTTTTTCAGAAGTAAAAAATTAAAATTTCATTCGGTAAAAAAAAGATGGTTTTAAAATATTTTCGCTCACAACATACATTGTGGATACACGTTAAAACCGTTAGAACCGCCTGAGTACACACACTGTATGTTTTGGATTAATAATAAGAAAATTAGGAACCCCACTGCAAACCTCATTTTTTTTCTAAATGAAAGTGGGGTTTAAGGGGTATACATTTCACGGACATTTTTTCCTGATGAAACAAAGCCAACACTTCTACTCAAGTATTACGAGGAATCTAAAAGAGGTATTTCAAGCACTGCCCACAAGACTCTAGAAGAAACACCTTGTTAGATCACTTGTTATAGATCAACTTTGAGTACGGCTCCATCGTTTGGGATACCCGCCTTAAAATGACATCGCAGGGGATTACACTTCAAGGGATTATACTTGTGTCACCCAGATCTGATGCTTTTCAAGCTTTTCAAGCTCATTTTACCGCCTCCCCAAGATAGATGGAAAGATACAAGTAGGCAATGATCAGGAAAAGGCGCAATCAGAAAGAAATACCCACTCCAAAAATCGAGGTGGGAAAGAACTAAATTGACAATTAGGTAATGATACTTAGAAAACATATCGTAAGCCGAGTGAGCAGCTATTTCCCAAATGGCGGCCATTCAGTCACCCGAACTTAACTAAAACGTACAGTACATAAATTTCAAACAGCACAAACATTCGACTCCAAAACATAAAACAAATAGAAACACAATAGAAGTATCACCTTGGAACGATCAGTTATTCAAAATTACATGGGGCTAATATCGATTTTACATTACCCTAACGTCGCCCATATTTTCTGCAGTTGTTCACAACAGTTAGTTAGGTGTTCGGTCTTCGTGGTGAATCTCTAACTAGTCAATGAATCATCAAGGATAAACAAACAAATCATGATAATCACCATGATGAATCAAAAACGAGGACTCACAGATTCGGTAAGCTGCCCGACGATGGAGATCCCTGGGCGCCAAATATCGTACTGAAATCCGGAGCAAAAGAAACTACCAGTTGAACCTCGGTGGGCCGAAGAACAGACAAGAAGCTCCGGCCCCAACCAACAAAAAATGAATACCTTTATGTCGGGGCGAGGAACGTCACCATCCCAAAAAAACGGAAAATTTACTACATCAAAAATTTACTACATCAAAAAGTCATCTCGCGTTTATCGTTAATTTTAGAAGAAACAAATCCATTTGCAATAGAAAGATGTAAATCTAAGAGGGGGCTTCGGTATCTGTGGTGTTGGCTTTGTTCAACTGTAGTTCAGGTGGATAAATTTGATTGATCATGCTTTCAAAAAAGGATTGTCAATGTTCAAAAGGTCATCGAGGTATCTAGAAGTCGAATTAAAAACCTCGATAACATCAGCTTGATTGTCATGGCTAAGAGAATCCATGAAATCTCTTTCGTAGCAGTATAAATAAATCAACTATGAGAAGGAAGCAATTTGTACTTATCAGAATTCCAACAATTTGTCTTTATAACTTGGTTCAGAATCTAATATAAATATTATCCAGGAGATAGGATAATTCTGACATGACCAATGCACGCCCGGTAAAGTGAAAATTGACCACCGCCGGTGGTCAACGTAAAAAAAGTTGATATACATCCGGTGGTCGTTTTGAGCTTTTCCTGTTATTAGTTTTCGCGAGTTTGGTGGATGTGGAAGGTAAGATGTATTGTTTTTTTTTTTATCAAAAACGTATTATAAAAATCAAAGAATGTCAGGCTATCAGTTTTTTGCCGTTGAATGTCTAGCCGAAGTGGTATTTGAAAAAAATAAACCGTTTTACTGCAATCCTTTCCGGCCCGTTTGATCGGTAGTGAAAACGAAAGTAGAATCTGGTCAAACACAGGTTAAAATGCCCTGATCGTGCCTTTGTAAGCTTTCTGTAACCAATGGTCATTGCAGTTAGTTAAATGAACACTAAATTAGCTTTTCAGGCATAATTTTAAAATATTTCAAGCTTTCCTTTCAACACTTAGATCGATTTTGTACCGGCGGTCAACTTGAAGTTGCGGTGGTCGTATTGATCAATGGGGATTACAATGTAAATTTTCATCGTGAGAGAAAGCCAGCAAAAATGCAACTTGATGTCGTTATCTGTTAGGGGGCACGGCAACATTAATGCAGATGCATTCTAGACACATCCAAATTCAAATTAATGCCGTCGATGTCCTCATAATTCAATTTTGTTTGTCCATTAGCCCATTCAGTCACATAGTTTAGCAATATCGGATGTATTTATTACTAATTTTTGGTAACCCAAACAATACAAATACTACCTCAGGCAAGATGCATTGAATTTATATACATAATTCGCATTGACTCGAAGAAAAACCACTAGAATAACAATGTGGTCAATTTGCAAACTAGGTGGTCAAGTTGACCTTAAAAATGAGCGATTTTGAAATGATTTACTGTCCAATTTGAAAAGTATTGAAGGGCATGTCTGCTGTTTAATGTTGAGCAGGCTCAGTCTTGCAGATTCGACAATTATAGGAGTAACACTAAGCAAAGCGTTCATTGTGTTGTTCGTATGAAATCTATCTCCTGTTTTGCAATATCAATTCTTTGAATGTGTGAAGGTGAACAATCACGTGGTTTATATCAATTTCAGACGAAATATTTAGAAACATTGGTCATAATAAAATTATCAATGCTAAATGAATTGGCGTGTAAAATTACACATGCATGTACCTCTTCATCACATTGTCACGAGCAGTTGGAATAATAGATTCATAATGTTTCTGGATTTTGCCAGTAGTCGATTGGCTCGCTCGTTAAGCCCAAACGCTAGTTCAAACGAGTCGAGATCACGTGATTGTCCACTGCAAAGTGTAGAATGAATGCATGTATTAATGCTGAAGAATAACTGGCCTCGTCAGTTCTAGGTGCGCCTACTGACCTTATTTTTTCCTTTATACGTTTCCAGATGGGACGATTTAAAGGGAAACGAACCAAGCGTCGTTACCTGACGAACAAAAAAACACACACACACACACAAAAAAAAAAACACATATATCTGGCGTGGACAGGAAATCCAATACGTTGTCCAGAGTCCGTTCAAAAAGCCAAAATACAGTTCATCCTCCTATAGAGCTATTGGTCCATCACCCCAAAAGACAATTTGTCCTAAAATCTATACACCGAAAGGAAAGTTCGGATTTCCTAAGAACAGGGACTAAATCAAAAGCATTAAGTCCGTATACTAGCACCCCAAAGAAATCCAAAAGAAATTTGATTACGAGACCATAGTTATGCACAAGCTAATACAGAACCTATTGGCACCAGCAATTCACAAGCTGTTGCTCCCGGAGAACTTCTGATATAATTGATATAAACCACGTGATTATTCACCTTTTAAATTACATATTCAAAGAATTGATATTGCAAAACATGAGATACATGTCATACGAACAACACAATGAACGCTTTGCTTAGTGTTACTCCTATAACTGTCGAATCTGCAAGACTGAGCTTGCTCAACATTAAACAGCAGGCATGTCCTTCAATACTTTTCAAATTGGACAGTAAATGATTTCAAAATCGCTCATTTTTAAGGTCAACTTGACCACCTAGTTTGCAAATTGACCACATTGCTATTCTAGTGGTTTTTCTTCGATTCAATGCGAATTATGTATATAAATTCAATGCATCTTGCCTGAGGTAGTATTTGTATTGTTGGGGTTACCAGCAATAAATTAGTAATAAATACATCCGATATTGCTAAACTATGTGACTGAATGGGCTAATGGACAAACAAAATTGAATTATGAGGACACCGACGGCATTGATTTGAATTTGGATGTGTTTAGAATGCATCTGCATTAATGTTGCCGCGCCCCCTAACAGAAAACGACATCAAGTTGCATTTTTGCTGGCTTTCTCTCACGATGAAAATTTACATTGTAATCCCCATTGATCAATACGACCACCGCAACTTCAAGTTGACCGCCGGTACAAAATCGATGTAAGTGTTGAAAGGAAAGCTTGAAATATTTTAAAATTATGTCTGAAAAGCTAATTTAGTGTTCATTTAAGTAACTGCAACGACCATTGGTTACAGAAAGCTTGCAAAGGCACGATCAAGGCATTTTAACCTGTGTTTGACCAGATATTACTTTCGTTTTCACTACCGATCAAACGGGCCGGAAAGGATTGTAGTAAAACGGTTTATTCTTTTCAACTACCACTTCGGCTGGACATTCAACGGCTAAAAACTGATAGCCTGACATTCTTTGATTTTTATAATACGTTTTTAATAAAAAAACATCTTACCTTCCACATCCACCAAACTCGCGAAAACTAATAACAGGAAACGCTCAAAACGACCACCGGATGTATATCAACTTTTTTTACGTTGACCACCGCCGCCGGCGGTGGTCAATTTGCACTTTACCGGGCGTGCAAAGTGTCTGTGTCTTTGGTCAGATGAAGTGAAAAAGATTTTATCATTACAGGCCAAAAAAAGAGAACCATACTTTCTATATCAAATCGAGAAGTTTTTCTTTATAGGGGATATACAAAAGTTCAATTGGAACCTTTTAATTCTTTGGCTCTGTTTGGATAATTCTAGTCATTGTATCGACTATCGACTATCCTGTTGAAAGTTACAAAATTACAGTACTTCTCTTTGGTTCCATTTTGTCAAATCTAATTGGTCACTGAAGAGGCTTAAGTAGCCGAAACCGCAGTATGGCCCATCCGTATTCTCATTAATATGCTCACTGCTCTTAAAGGATCTCAGTTTTATTTTTATTTGTCTGCTGATCACATTTGATCCCGGGGTTCGTTTATCGAAAACTAAACCCAAATATACCCATCGGCACAAAAGATATGGGGCCGTATTTGAACAACAATGTATTCATATGAGAGTAGTCTCGTTGGTGAAAAAATTAAAAACCAAAATAATTCACTTAAATGATGATCAAAAGTTTTGAACCTAAAACAATAAGCTGTATAAAGGGTTTCTAATTATTTTCAACTGATAAACTGTATATTTCAGTTGTTCTTTTGAATGATATTCAAAAATTCCTATGCGCTTTACTGACGTCATAGTGGAACTAATGAATATTCATGAGATTAAATGCCAAATTACAATCAATCTCCGGAACCAGTATTGGTCATTTGGTGAGGTGTTCGGCAATCAGTTCCTTTCATCAACATCAGTTTTCTTTCTTTCTTTCTTGATTTCGTTTTTAAGAATACGTTTATCTGTAAATGTCAGTATTCGCCACATAGGTGATTTTTGGAGTAATTTGCCATGCCGGCATCTTCCGGCATTTGCCACTGGCATTTGCCGGCCGCACAATACTCGTCCCAACCCTGATCCTTTTAGATATTTGGTAACATGCTTCCAAAAAAGTCTCCCCGAACATCATCCATAGTGCAGATTATATTTTCCTTTTGGTCCTTTGAGATCAGCGAGGGTATTCTGAGAAATCAAAAAATTATTATCGGTTAATTTTCATTTTCTAACCAAAGGTTTAATACATTTGTTCCCATTTAGATTATACTAGTCTTTGTATCGACTACACTTTTGAAAGATGCAAAATTACAGTGATTCTCTTTGACTCCATGTTGCCAAATCTATAGGGTCACTGAAGAGGCTTGATTAGACGAAATCGCGGTATGGCCCATCCCCTTTCTCATTAATATGTTCACTGCTCTTAAAGGATTTCAGTTTATTTTGATTTCCTATTACTGCAGCTGGTGTTGTGCCGTGTGGCGACCCTAAAAAATCTCCCCGTACATCATCCATAGTGCAGATTATATTTTCCTTTCAGCGAGGTTATTCTGAGAAATCAAAAAAATTATTATCGGTTAAGATTCATTTTCTAACCAAAGGTTCAATACATTTGTTCCCACTTGGATTATACTAGTCTTTGTATCGACTACACTTTTGAAAGATGCAAAATTACAGTAATTCTCTTTGGCTCCATGTTGCCAAATCTGTAGGGTCACTGAAGAGGCTTGATTAGCCGAAATCGCGGTATGGCCCATCCCCTTTCTCATTAATATGTTCACTGCTCTTAAAGGATTTCAGTATATTTTTGTTTCCACTGGGTATTTAGGGTTATTTTGATAAAGAAAACAGCAAGTATACATTCTGTCACTTTTTGATGTTCGAAATCTTTTTATTCGTTATTTAATTATATAACAATTTATCATCAGCAACATTATTATTATTATTATTATTATTATTATTATTATTATAATTATTATTATTATTAGTATAGGATTATTGTGTTCACCTATTGTACAGTGACAGTTGTTAGATACTAATCTTTTAAGAGTACAATGTGTCTTAACCTTAATCCAGATTATATTCATTTTAAACTTAACTTTTAATGCGTTAGTTTAACTCATTGCAAGCAACCTTGTTTTTATTTGCCTATTGTTAGGACATACACACATTTATGTTAATCTGACCGTGAGGCATATTACCCACAATGATGTCAAATTCACGCAGCGTGCAGTTACTGTTGATTATCGGAGCCACGTGCATGCTATTCTCGGTTTGTTTCACTGTAATCGAAGGTGAGGTTTTTTAATGTTTTTTATCTTTTTAAAAATTACTCATCATTTCGTTTGCAAACACAATATGTATCTGAACTCGTCTATCTTTTGATGCGCCAGAGGTCAAAATCGAGCTATACACATCAATTATATATACTTATGTCCAATAAAAACGTACCACCTTGTAAAATGTAAATATAATGATTTTACTTTAGTTATCTCATATTTCTGTACAGGAATACCATGTTAAAATCCTGCGTTTGTCTGATAAATATTGAGACAAAAGCTTACTTAAGGATGTTCGCTGCCAATGAAAAAGTATTCAAACTTTTTTTCTAACCACCCTTTTTCGATTCCAAAATACAACACAAGACTTTTGAAAACAAAATAAATATAGGGTAGTGTGCATTTTTTCAAGCTACAGGCCTCTGAAAGAGACCTCTGAGCACCATGTTTAAAATTTAGTAAAATTAATTCAATTTTTAATTCTTTTAAACATACCTGTCTTGAACAAAAATACACCTAGAATGCTTTCAAAAGTCATCATATTTACGTAACGCAGACTATTTTGAACCAAAAGCATAGAAAAATTTGCAACTTGAAGTGGATGACAAAATTTTACTATTCTTTTTCCAACCCTACCCCCATACTTGAAAAGTCGGAAAAAATCAACATTTAGAAATGTGCCAAACCCATATTTGTTGATTCAAACTTTTTCTTGTATTTTCACACAACATAGAACTTGGTAATATTGTTCGAATGAAAGAAAGAAATATATAGGGTAGTGTGCATATAAGAGAGAACCAACAACTTGAAAATCGCCATTTTCAGCCTTTTTTCGGCTGTTTTGTTTCTTAATGCCCATTTCATAAAACCACCTAAAATTTTAAAACCAGCTCACCAAATACACATAGACTGACTTAGAAGGCCATTTACACATATACTGCAGCTAAAATAAACATCGAACTGGTGCAATTAATTTGAAGATGTGTAATATTCAAGTTTAATCTACCCAACCCTTAAATTTTACAGACATCTAAAATTTTCTGAAAAGTCGCAGAAAATGGGGTGAAAAAATGAAAATTCTTAGATTGACAATTTTCATGGCTTATTCAATGCATATCATTAATATGTATCCAAATATAAAATATTAGGAAAATATCTGCAACCGTTTACGAGATATTCGACAAAAGAAAAACCGGAAGTTCCGAAATGTCAAATGTTGGCAGCGAACATCCTTAAAGTGTCATTTTAATCGAAATGAAACTTTCACTGTCTAGCCTTAACTCATATGAGCCTGCCGCCCCTTTTATGGGACATAGGCAAACAAAATAGCCCCATCTGTGGCTATTCTGTTTGCTTAGAGAATTTTCGTCGAAAAACTGAATGCAATTCAAAAATCACTCCTGATTCCCCTGAAAATGAAAGTGGACTCACCCAAAGTATGATGATTGGCGAATCCAATCTATTTCAGGCTGCTCCAACGATGGTCTATTTGAGATACCGTGTGATGAGTTATACACAGCCTACTATGAGTCTAACAACGGCAGGTCCATGTGTGAAGATTCGGAATTGGCGCAAAAATGTAGCTGTATATGTACTTGAGCTTCAGCAGTTACATAGTCAAATATTGAAGGTGTTGGTTCAAGTATGACAATTTTATCGAGGACCTGAAAAAGTGCAACAGTTTAATGCAAGTCTCTAAATATTTAAATGCTCATCCATTTGCTAGGGTAAACATTGTAGCCTCACTCATGTAGCATTTCGAAAACATGCCCAGGCAATATACAAAAAAATCATCTGTAAAATTGAAAATTTCGTAAGAAATAAAAAATGGATATTTCTAATATTTTTGCTCAAAACATTGATTGTTGGTACACGTTGGTACCCACAATCTATGTTTTGGAGCAAAAATAAGAATCATAAAAAGGCATACCCATGAATACCCCAGTTTTGCTATATAAACATGGGTATACATTACAAGGACATGCTATGATGATGTGCTAGGGTAAACATTGTAGCCCCACTCATTTAGGTTTGAATTGCTGTTCTGATTCATATTTCAGCGGTTTTGTACAATCAATTGTTTGTTTCGGCATGGTTAAAGCCATTAAAATAAACGTAGATATGCTGATATTTTCACACTTCTAATTTTGGTGTGATAATTATGCAATTGTTTGATTTTGTAAATATGACCATATAATAATATTGGAAGCGTAAAAAATGGAATACGGTCATACGTTAACTCAGCTGAGTACTTAAATTTGCATATTGGGTTTGCATGTAATTGCGATATTCTGCCAACAATATGGCTGCTTCGAGAGGACGAATCTACATTCAATACAAACCCAATGAGAACCCAATTGCCAAAGGATTTTTCCTTTAGCACCATTTGATTAGTGTATCGAAGTCTCTGATTTTTAAAGCAAATGTCCTGTCGAAATAATGAACGTAAAGTTAGTTGACAGTTGACAGTTGACAGTTGACAATTCGGACTTAGAATTTTTTTTCGCTTGATTTCTATTGGAAATCGGTTCTAACATAGTTTTATGTCGATTTGATCGTTCGGACTTAGTTTTTTCCCCAAAAGTTGAATTGTCAACTGTCAACTGGTTGACAGTTGACAATTCGGACTTAGAATTTTTTCGCTTGATTTCTGTTGGAAATCGGTTCTAACATAGTTTTATGACGATTTTATCGTTCGGACTTAGTTTTTTTCACAAAAGTTGAATTGTCAACTGTCAACTGGTTGACAGTTGACAATTCGGACTTAGAATTTTTTCGCTTGATTGCTGTTGGAAATCAGTTCTAACATAGTTTTATGACGATTTTATCGTTCGGACTTAGTTTTTTTTCCCAAAAGGTGAATTGTCAACTGTCAACTGGTTGACAGTTGACAATTCGGACTTAGAATTTTTTCGCTTGATTTCTATTGGAAATCGGTTCTAACATAGTTTTATGTCGATTTTATCGTTCGGACTTAGTTTTTTTTCACAAAAGTTGAATTGTCAACTGTCAACTGGTTGACAGTTGACAATTCGGACTTAGAATTTTTTCGCTTGATTTCTGTTGGAAATCGGCTCTAACATAGTTTTATGACGATTCTATCGTTCGGACTTAGTTTTTTTTTCCAAAAGTTGAATTGTCAACTGTCAACTGGTTGACAGTTGACAATTCGGACTTAGAATTTTTTCGCTTGATTTCTATTGGAAATCGGTTCTAACATAGTTTTATGTCGATTTGATCGTTCGGACTTAGTTTTTTGCACAAAAGTTGAATTGTCAACTGTCAACTGGTTGACAGTTGACAATTCGGACTTAGAATTTTTTCGCTTGATTTCTGTTGGAAATCGGTTCTAACATAGTTTTATGACGATTTTATCGTTCGGACTTAGTTTTTTTCACAAAAGTTGAATTGTCAACTGTCAACTGGTTGACAGTTGACAATTCGGACTTAGAATTTTTTCGCTTGATTTCTGTTGGAAATCGGTTCTAACATAGTTTTATGACGATTTTATCGTTCGGACTTAGTTTTTTTTTCACAAAAGTTGAATTGTCAACTGTCAACTGGTTGACAGTTGACAATTCGGACTTAGAATTTTTTCGCTTGATTTCTGTTGGAAATCGGTTCTAACATAGTTTTATGACGATTTTATCGTTCGGACTTAGTTTTTTTCACAAAAGTTGAATTGTCAACTGTCAACTGGTTGACAGTTGACAATTCGGACTTAGAATTTTTTCGCTTGATTGCTGTTGGAAATCAGTTCTAACATAGTTTTATGTCGATTTGATGGTTCGGACTTAGTTTTTTTTCACAAAAGTTGAATTGTCAACTGTCAACTGGTTGACAGTTGACAATTCGGACTTAGAATTTTTTCGCGTGATTTCTATTGGAAATCGGTTCTAACATAGATTTATGTCGATTTTATCGTTCGGACTTAGTTTTTTTTCACAAAAGTTGAATTGTCAACTGTCAACTGGTTGACAGTTGACAATTCGGACTTAGAATTTTTTCGCTTAATTTCTGTTGGAAATCGGTTCTAACATAGTTTTATGACGATTTTATCGTTCGGACTTAGTTTTTTTTTTCCCAAAAGTTGAATTGTCAACTGTCAACTGGTTGACAGTTGACAATTCGGACTTAGATTTTTTTCGCTTGATTTCTATTGGAAATCGGTTCTAACATAGAACCGATTTCCAACAGAAATCAAGCGAAAAAATTCTAAGTCCGAATTGTCAACTGTCAACCAGTTGACAGTTGACAATTCAACTTTTGGGAAAAAAACTAAGTCCGAACGATAAAATCGTCATAAAACTATGTTAGAACCGATTTCCAATAGAAATCAAGGGGAAAAAATTCTAAGTCCGAATTGTCAACTGTCAACTGTCAACTGTCAACTAACTTTATACTGGTTACAATAGAATTTTGACACGTTTTTATTATTATTCGAGAAATCGTGCTCTTCTTTTTTCAAGATTAGCTCAAACACTGTCTACTTTTGTCAGAATGCATTTCAGACTGACTTTCATGAGGATATACATGAGCCACCCCATTAGGAATCCAACAATGTGGTTTCTGATCAGGTCCGATACAAAAAATCATTACGAAAACATGCCCAAGCAATATATAAGATTTTCTGAAGCTGTAAAAATTGAAAATTTTCAGTAGAAAAAATTTGATATTTTTCTTATTTTTGCTCAAAAGATAGATTGTGGGTACACGTTAGAACCGCCTCGCCGAGGCGGTTCTAACGAGTACCTACAATCTATGTTTTGGAGCAAAAATAAGAAAAATAGGTATACCCCTGCATACCCCAGTTTTGCTATATAAAAGTGGGGTATAAGGGGGTATATATTACGCGGACATGTTTTCCTGATGATTCTGTACCGTCACAGAAGATGGCTAGAAGCTTGAAGTTTTGGATTTAGAAAGTAGAGGAATTATACTAGTACATGGTTTACATGGTTAAATTTGCATGTTGGGTTTACATGTAATTGCGATATGGAAAGGATTATGGAAAGGTCTAGTACCAGTTGACTGGCAATCGCGATTTTACGTTAAATTGGCTGCTGCTAGTCAACTAGTTATGACAATTTTAACATAATTAAAATAGCTTCTGCCAGTTTACTTTTATATACTGTATATTTTACAAAGGTACAAGTAGGCAACGATCAGGAAAAGGCGCAATCAGAAAAAGATTCCCACTCCAAAAACCGAGGTGGGAAAAAACCAAACTAACAATAAGGTACTAAGACCATGAATACATTTCGTAAGCCGAATGAGCAGCTATTTCCCAATAGGTGGCCACTCAGTTACCTAAACTTAACTAAAATATGATAACGTACATTAGGCGCCAACAGCACAAAAAATTTTAAACACCAAGACATAAAACAATAAGAACCACCACAGAAGTATCGCCTTGGAACGATCAGTAATATGAAATTACTGGCGGGCTTAAACCGGTTTTACAGGATCCTAACCTCACCCTGAGCTTCTGCGGTAGTTCATAACATTTAGTTAGTTGTTCGGTCCTCGTAGTGAATCTCTAACTAGTCAGTGGATCATCATGGACAAACAAATAAATCATGATAAATTCCATGATGAATCAAAAACGAGGACTCACAGAATGAGTAAGCTGCCCGACGATGGAGATTCCTGGGCGCCCAATAACTTACTAACTCCGGAGCAAAAGAAAACCACCAGTTGAATCCCGGTGGACCAAGCAACAGACAAGAAGCTCCGGCCCCAACCAACTAAAATGAATAGCAAATTGCTAGTTAAATGAAGTAAAAACACAGACAGTGTAAGAGTTGTCAAAATATGAGTAGAAAATGTATCAAATGAGAGGGTATTTTTGGTTTCTGTTACTTTTTCAGTTATCATTTTTGTTGGGATTGTGTCTAAAATTCGGGTAATAAAAATACATGTAATTGACTACAAACATCATCCAAACTATAGTATGTGGAGAATAGTTCATATTATGTTATTTTGCACATACTGCGTGCGTATGTTCCTATGGCCAAAATGTCCTAAATAATCTCGATGGTCCAACCATTAATGGCGCATGGATGACGATAAGCATAGCTGTTGTGCGGATGGACATTGGTACATGGGACAAATTAAAAATGTCGATTTCAAAAGCAAAATAGTCTAAGTTTTCTACCCTTGTGCGTATTAAACAAAGTGGAAGAGTCTGTCATCGGCCGTGCACTTTCCATCTACCCAACGCGTTGCAATCTCATTTACAAATTTCAAAGTCTACACATTCAACAATAATCAAAATGAAACGATGAGGCTTGTTTAGTGGGGTGTTGAATATCCCATATCCCTTAAAAACACCCCTAATATCCCAATATCCCATAATAATATTTGCAAATATCCCAAAATAATTTTCCCCCAATATCCCGTATCCCGAAATAAATGTGAAATATCCCAAAATAAATATAGACAAAAGTTAAGTCATTTGTACGCAACTTATAAGTAGAACTATTGTTTTAATGACTTTAATGCTAAATTTGTATTAATGGCTCTTCAGTTAGATGATATAAGAAAACGCACAATAAATGCACATGCAATCTATATGTTTGAAGCAGTCACAATAACTTGTGACACACTTTTTTCCAGTGTGGTGTCAGAGGGGTAGCAACGAAATCTATAACGGAAGGTGCGAAGGCGAACGCCGTAGGCGCAAAGCCTTGCTAGGTGTGTGTGTGGGGGGGGGGGGTCCTGGGGCATGCTGCCCCGGGAAAATTTTGAAATCTTGGTACTGTTTGGTGGCATCTGATGCGTGTTTTTGGAATTTTTAGTGAGCAGATAGAACCATCTAATTCAGAGTATTTCAGAGCATATTCTGATATTACAAGAGATAACCCCAGCTTTTTCACAGACTCATGTAAAAATGAATCTTGGAGATCATTTCCGTGAAGCATTGCTAGGGGGAACCGGGGGCATTCTCCCCCGGAAACATTTTGAAATCTTGGTACTGTTTGGTGGCATCTGATGCATCTTTTTTGTATCTTTTATGAGAAGATAGAACTGACTAATCCAGCATATTTAGAGCAATTCTGATAATACAAGATTGCATAACCCCAGCTTTTTCACAGACTCGCGCAAAAATGAATCTTGGAGATCATTTTTGTAAGCCTTAATAGGGGGTTAGGTTCACCATTTTTAAGGAGCAATTTGCAATGATCATTAAAGCCTTGTAGTGGATCCTGGGCCAAATGTTTGAAACCTTAGTGCAGTTTGGTGGCACCTCTACATTTTTGTGTATTTAGTGTGCCAGAAGTACTGTATAATAAGGAACATTGCAAAGTATCTCCTTCATTATAAGAGAATATCCTGTTTTAATAATAATAATAATAATAATAATAATAATAATAATAATAATAATAATGTCTTTATTTCGAGAGGATTACATATTTAGCTGAAACAACTAATCTTACATATGGTCCTCTGTAAAAGTTACATATATACATTTAACAAATATATACAAATTTACAAAAATCCTTAAGACTGTTATCTAGGAATCCTAGCATCTAAAAGTGATAAACAATCAATATATTATATTATTGTAAATGCTGTGTTTAAACAGTAAAATATGTCTTTAAGACCTTTTCTTTGAAAAATACTTTTTAAAGCGCACAACAAATGATGAAATCTATATTAAGATTATAATTGTAACTTTGGTTAAAAGTAATATGCTTTATAAAATATAAAATATGAGGTAATGTAAAATGATTTCGATAGAAGTTGGTACATAAATTGCATTTTATGGTGCATTTAACATTACAGACCTGGTCAGCCAAGTTGAGCGAAAATTGATTTCTTTTAGTAAAGGGCTGCCTACTGATAGAATTAAAATTAACTCTCCTGCTACTCATCCCCTTTCTTTCGTCCCACTCCTTCCGTGGAGCGGACACTTCCGAAACGTCCAACACCGCCTCGCGAAAGCGGACGTGCTCACAAAGAACAAAGTTCAGTGATCGAACATACATTTTGAAAATCAGCTGTGGGATCCGGTCCGTTAATGCTCCCGCAAATTTTAAAAAGGCTTGGCGCAATTATGGCATCTTGTGATTCTTTTTTTTTATTATTATTTACATGTATTATTACTAAGTTTTAGTAGAATCTGGAAAGAATTGTCTAGAAAATATTTGCATATTCTGATATAAATGGGAAAACTTTTCTAAATAAATATGCTGTGACATTCACACTAATAGGTTTAGACTAAGCTGCAGTTCATTTGCTTGAAGGCGAGACTGTTTCACGCATCGAAGTTGCGAAGGGGATTTCCATATATTCTGGGTGCCTTATGTGCCTTGCCTTGGGATCCGGGTGGCTTGTTTCCCAGGGAAAATTTGACACCATAGAACTGAATAACAATTCTGCAGTGATCTTGTGTTTATTAATTTATTTATTTTTAGTTATGTATTTTTTTCAAAAACGTCATACCCCCCCCCCCAAAAAAAAAAAATCAAATATCCCATATCCCAAAATAAAGAAACACAAATATCCCAGTATCCCTTAAAAATAGGCCAATATCCCGTATCCCAAAATACCCTATACAAGCCTCAACGATGTTAGCTTGTGAATTTTGACTGATTACAATTTTTTAGATAAACATGAGACACCTCTTGTACTAGTATGTCCCATGATAATTGTATCTACTTTAGCTCTTAGAAAAGGTTACAGAATATCTTAACTCGAACTCTTTCCAATTACGCTGGGGTTTCTAAAGTTTATTCCCAGTATGTAATTGTTACATTAATGGAAAACAGTATACAACTATTTCATACCTTCCCGTGTAACAGTCAAAACTATCACCCCGAGGTGCTGTGGATGACCCGATGAACTGTTGCCCGAGGCCGAAGGCCGAGGGCAACAGTTCATCGGGTCATCCACAGCTCCGAGGGGTGATAGTTATGACTGTCACAAAGGAAGGTTTGAAATAGTTGTTTTATTACCCAACTCAAACTAAATACCATACGCATACTATATTATGACAAGACTGGTTGCAGTGGCGGATTTAGAAGGGGTTCGGGGGGTTCACTCGAACCCCCCTCTGGAACCAAATTACTTCATTTTCATGGGGAAATTTAAGAAAATATGGATGAAAATTGGAAAACGAACCCCCCTTGGTAAATTTGAACCCCCTTTTCGAAAATCCTGGATCCGCCACTGGGTTGTAACATTAAATGTTAAGAGTGAAAATAAGGTTGAAACATGCTCATATCCTGGTTTTGTTGTACAGATCATGTTTGCTTGTTTGATTCTGATTTGCTTGTTTGTTTACTTGCTTGAAGGTTTGGCACTTAAGTTGATTTACTTGTTTGCTTATTTTACTGTTTTTGTTTTGTTTATTGTTTGTTTCTTTGGTTCTTTTTTTGTTTGTATGATTGTTTGTTTAATGTGTTTTATTCCATTTTTGTTTGTTTTGCTTGTTTGTTTTTGTTTGTTTTGTTAGTTTTTTGCTTCTGTTTTCTTAGATTATTTCATGTGCTTATTTGTGATTAATGCTTGGTTTGAATTGTTTGTTTTATGTTTGTTTGTTTGCTTGTTTTTGTTTGTTTGGTCATATGTTTTGTTTGTTTGTTTGATTTATTTGTTTGTTGTTTGCTTTTGATTACTTTTTGTTTGACAATATTTGCAGGTATACAGGCAGTATAAAAGCATGCAGTATAAAAGCATGCAAAGCATGTCACTTGACTGGGAAACAGTAAAAACTGTTGCACATGAAACAGTTCGTCACATGACACGAAACAGTTCATTGAAACTGGTTTAAACTGGGTTTAACTAAATTTGTTTAAAAAACAGCCTGAAATGTTTTATTTCTCTTTATATAGTATGTTGGGTAATAATGCAATTTGATGACCAATTATATTGACCTTTGTATCGAAAAATGTGCAAGGCATCGTAACATACAGCTCCGTTTCATTAATAACATACCCCTGCAATGTCGCAAAATAAATTGACCCCGCACCCTACATTACATGGCTCATTGCTGGATGGAACTTCCACAATTTGTGTATATATTTATGTGTGTTAAACTGGTAGTTTGTTTATATTGATCGTGAGCAGTCCGATTGGACAGGAAGCTGCTTTCGGCGTGTACCAAAATTCTGGTAGATTTAATGTCAAGTTTTCAACTTTCGGCGATTGGTATTATGTAAGTACTGTGAATATTGCCAGTTTCTGACATGAATGTTGTTCATTGGCATCTATTGTAGATACCTTAAAACTTACATCACATTCGCTAAAGTACTGAAGTAGAAATGGAATATCTAACTATACCTACTACCCTGTATAATGCTACCATGCAAATGCATGTTTTCAGCACACAAATTGTCTGAAAGTTTATCAAATTTAAAAACTGGACATCTGAGAATATCATTAACAGTTGACATGATTATTTAAAGAGAGTTACAATAGCCTTGTATATAATGCATTGTGTACCTGCCTATGACAATGTTTTAAGTTATGTAATGACATTCTTAAACTTATATTTATTAACGACATTTGATGGTTTTTGAATACAATGGATTGAAATAGTGTGACTGGCGATTTTAACAAGACGGCTTATATTAGTAATCATCCAAGAGAAACTTCAACGAATCAAATATTAAACGCGCGAGAGCACACTAAGATGGAATAAAAATAATTGTTTGATCCTTTGGAAGGCAGTAAAAATACAAAGCTAGAAGATGGGTCATATTGTACAATTTCGGGTAATGAACCTTCATCAGTGACCCTTTATAAAACTGGCAGCGAAAGCCAGACATTTTGCTGCAGTTTCAAGAATTTACATCTGTGTAGTCTAAATCAAAGACTCAAATTCCCAAAGGGGCCAAATAATCAAAATATTGTTAAGAAGATGATTCTTAACATATAAAAATTTGAAATACTTCATATATTTTCACTGATCCCAAAGGATCAAAAGAAAAATATAATCTGCACTATGGATGATGTACGGGGAGACTTTTTAGGGCCGCCACACGGCACAACACCAGCTGCAGTAATAGCAAATAAAAATAATAGAAATAAAAATGGAAGTAGACATTAAGAGCAGTTTTGCTTCCTTGAAATATGTCTGTAATGAAGGAAATAGCGTCTATTTAATCATTATTTCTGAACTTTATATGTATTGCGAATGCGGTGCAAGTTTTAATGTATATCAAATAGATGTCAATGAATAACATTCAGGTTAGAAAGTGGCAGTATTCACAGTACTTACATAATACCAATCGTCGAAAGTTGAAAACTTGACATTAATTCTGTCGGAATTTTGGTACATGCCGAAAACAGCTTCCTGTCCAATCGGACTGCTCACGACTACCAGTTTAACACACATAAATGTATACACAAATTGTAGAAGCTTCATCCAGGACAGACTAATAACCATCCAGCAATGAGCCATGCAATGCAGGGTGCGGGGTCAATTTATTTTGCGACATTGCAGGGGTACATGTATGTTATTAATGAAATGTAGCTGTACTTTTGGAATGATGTAAATGGAATTGTCACCCTAATAGGCTACCTAATTCCGTACTATCCCAAACGTATAAATTGAAAGCCACCAGGTCCCGAGGTTATAAAACATTTTTCATGCTCAACGCAGCTGAGCTTGAAATTTCAATTCATCATAAATACAGAAATAGCCCAAATTAATTGACCATTTCGGTTTAGACCATCAAAACTAGTAATTCATCCTGCTAATAAATGTTAAAATGCCAACGATTGTTGGCATTTTAACATTTATGAGCATGATGAATTTTAGTCTTAGCTGAGCTGAGCATGAAAAACGTTTTATAACCTCAAGGCCTGATGGCGTACAATTAAAACTACGATTCGTATTCATTTTGCTTTTGAAGGATTTTGGAAAATTGCTTTTGTGAGATGCCCCAGAAATTTTCAAAATCTCAAGGTCCAAGCTGTGAAATGTAGTTTATTTCCAGTCAAAAATATGTTTCTGTTGTTATTTCCGTAGGAATTCAGTATCAATGTTAATATGGGCTTACTTCGTTTTGCTTTCTTTAATTTTGCTGCAGTACACACTATACTCAGGGCCGTCGGCTTTAAAAAGTTGCGCGGACATGAGGCTTCAAAGACGTTTCATGATTGTCAAAGCGAGTGGGTGAGAGCACAAGTTTGGCTTAATTCTTTTACAACACCAAAAGAGTTAATTATTTCGGCCCCTCGGTGAGGGTCATCAGGTGGTGAGTTACTGAATGCAACAATTAATAGAATCTTCAGCAAAATCACGGTTATTTGCTCCATCTTCATCATTTTTTTTTTTTTTTTTTTTTTTTTTTTTGGACAAAATGTTTCACATGATTGTTAACTGTGAAATACAGCTTAAACGTTACATTTTAGCTCACCTGAGCCGAATGCTTACAGATGAGCTTACAGGAACCGTTTTTCGATGCAGCAAATTTTCTGCTTACTTGACCGTTTTATGGTGCACCAAATTTTCTTCTAACTTGACCGAGCTAAGGATAGGCAGGCATCCGGCGTACGTCCGTAGGGGACCGGAAATTCCGCTCACCGAAATGTCCGCAAAAAATAAGTTGTTTTTGTGACGTGCAGGTGTTCCGAGCGGCTTGAACACTTATAAAAATGCGATGAGATGTAGTGAGCTAATTCGAGCCTGCCTAGCTCCTTTAGCTCCGTAAGGATATGAAAAGTTAAGGTGATATAAAATGATTATTCCCAATTTAGACAAGAGTTTCCTACTCCAAAAATGATTTGCGTGTGTCCCCTTAGATAACTTTCTAAGGTAAGCTCAAATTTGAATATTTTACAAAATGATTGTAGTCAGCGAAATAGATAACGATGCGTACTGCGTATGTACGCACGATTTTTCGCCCTGTACGCATAGAAATATCAGACCTGTGCGTACCATGTACGCAGTAGAAATCAGCGGTACGCAAACAGTTTTCGATTTAATGCGTACACAGATAAAAAAAAAATACCTTTAAAATTGTCACAAAATGACAATTTGTCAACTAGTATTGTCTGGCTGCTCTGTCAACAATCGAAAAGTAGTTACAATATTAATGCAGCTTCTGATCGTTTCATATTACATATCATGCAATATATTATGTATCTTCAGTAGTTATACCATAAACGTGTATTCCGTTCAGTGTCTATTAACCAAAGGTTTATTCATGAATTTATTGGTAGTGTGTCACTTTGGTTTATTGAATAGGCATTTTGCATCGATTTCTGGTCATATTTTTTTTAATTTAAAACTTGATGTATTCCATGTTCTTCAGCCATGCCAGTTATGTTTTTCCTCACTTTTTCTCTCTTATTATCTATGCAGGATACAAAAGTATGGTTTAACAAGCCTTAATGACATGTAATTTTAGGATTATCAACCAGTTTACTTGAATTTTCATACTTGAATAAATGGTCTTATCCATACGTGTACATATCTATAATTTTGATTAGAATATGAACCTTCAGAAAACGCGTACACAGTGATATTGTCGGTACGCACAGTACATTTATTCTGATGCGTACAGTACGCATTGCGAAAAATAATTATCTACATCACTGGATTGCAGTTGCATTTATAAAAACAAAAATCATCAAGAATTATAAACATTTATTAGAATGAAAACAATATTGAATCACAGCTCACTTGGGCTCACTTATTTCGGATAGCTCCGTGAACGACTAGCTCAAAGATAAAACAGCTAAATGAGGCTCATTTTTACAGGAAGCATGAGCTGAAGATTGGGATCCTTTCTGGTTCTTAGTATAAGTAATGTTATACTTTTTCTACAGAGTAGGAAAGCCAATATTTCAGGCACGTCTACGACTCATAGAAATATTACCTTATTAATGCTGCAAGATCTGGCATAAAAGTCCTTTAACGTGGCCAACTTTCAGCTTTTATACCTCTGGTTAATTGCCTTGCTGTTTTGATTGGATAATAAGACCTGTTCATCGACTGGTCAGTTGAAAACGAAAGTAGACATTTGATTGGTTAATTTCGTGATCATTTCATTGGTCAAAGAAGTCGCAATTTCAATCCGTTTTGGTGATCAAGTCTACCACTGAATATATACACTTTCTGTGTACTGTATTGAGGCTATTTTGTCACATTTTGAATATGTACAAACACATAAATAATTAGCTCACCTGAGCCGTTAGGCTCACAAGGGAAGGTGAGCTTATAGGATGGCCATGATCCGGCGTCCGTCCGTCCGTCCGTCGTCGTCGTCCACCATTTTCAAAGATCTTCTCTGAAACCGCTCGGCCAATCAAAGCCAAATTTTATATGAAAATGTACAAGTAGGCAAAGATCAGGAAAAGGCGCAATCAGAAAAAGATTCCCACTCCAAAAACCGAGGTGGGAAAAAACCAAACTAACAATCAGGTACTTATACCATGAAACATATCGTAAGCCGAATGAGCAGCTATTTTCCCAATAGGTGGCCACTCAGTTACCTTAACTAAAAATATGAAAACATACATAAGGCGCCAACAGCACAAAAAAAAATTAAACACCAAGACATAAAACAAAAAGAACCACCACAGAAGTATCGACTTGGAACGATCAGTAACACAAAGTTACTGGCGGGCTTAAACCGGTTTTACAGGTACCCAACCTCACCCTCAGCTTCTGCAGTGGTTCATAACATTTATTCGGTCCTCTTGGTGAATCTCTAACTAGTCAATGAATCATCAAGAACAAACAAATAAATCATGATAAACATCCTGATGAATCAAAAACCAGGACTCACAAATTGAGTAAGCTGGAGATCCCTGGGCGCCGAATAACCTACTAACTCCGGAGCAAAAGAAAAACACCAGTTGGACCCCGGTGGGCCAAGCAACTGACAAGAAGCTCCGGCCCCAACCAACTAAAATGAATAGCTTTATGTCGGGGCCATCATAGAGTCTGACGCCCGACCCACCGGCGTGCAATTAAAGAAGGCAGCATAGTTATCAACCATGATTGGGTTAAAAACTAAGCATGCAGACTGTCGCATAACATTCAAGTTATAACCTATACGTCTGTAACGTGTTATGATTTTTCTGAACTGAAAAGAAAAATCATTAATTCCTTTAAGTTTCTTAAATTTGTAAACCAAGTCACCATAAAATTCAGGTTCCAAAAGGCCCTCACTTAAAAGCGTCTTTAACCCAACATTATATTTGGAAATCAATTCATAGTGTCTACGATAAAATTTAGAAAATTGAAGCATCTATACGAATGGGGAACCAATGTATATATAAATGAGCCGCATCGTGAGAAAACGGGATTATTGCCTATGCGAAAACAAAGGCGCAGATCAGCTTCGCAGTAACTGCGAAGCTGATCAGCGCTTTTGTTTTCGCTACTCGGATAGTACAATTCCTCTTCTACTCAAATCCGAAATTTCAAGCTTCTAGCTCTTTTCTGAGCTTGTACAGGCCGGTTTGTGTCGGACCTGGTCGGAAACCCCGAAGACCGGTTTTCTCGCGTCGCGGCTCAAATAATCCAGGTTACATGACCAAGATGGCCGCCATGCCCATATATAATAAAAACCCTTCAAAAATCTTCTTCTCCAGAACCGGTGAACCGATTTCAACGAAACTTGGCATGAAGCATCGATGGCTCAAGCACTACAATGTGTATATAAATCATGACCCTGTGATGACCTTGACCTATTTTACGGCAAGGTCAACATAGGTCACCAATGCAGTTGAATGGGGAAAACTTTTAAAATGTCATTTAAAGTGAGTGTCTTGCAGGAAATGGACAGTAATACTGAATATTAATGATTCTGAAAAAATGGACCCCAGGTGCTCATGTGCTCCTACCCCGGGGCAATATACATGTATATCTCCATAATATTCAAACGTCTTCTCCTCTGAAACCGCTTGGCCAATCAAAGCCAAATTTTATGTGAAGCATCAATAGGAAGGGGTTACCAATGTATATATAAATAATCTAGGTCACATGACCAAGATGGCCACCATGCCCATATATGCTAAAAACCCTTCAAACATCTTCTTCTTTGAAACCAATAGACTGATTTCAAGGAAACTTGGCGTGAAGCATCGATGGCTAATGTACTCCAATGTATATATAAATCATGACCCTGTGATGACCTTGACCAAGTTTATGGCAAGGTCAACATGGGTTGCCTATGCATTTGAATGGGGAAAACTGTTAAAATGTCATTTGAAGGAAAAAGCCAGCAGGAAATTGGCAAATGGACAGAATATTGATTATTCTAAAAAAAAAAAAAGAAAATGGCCCAAGGGCTTCATCTGCCCCTGCACTGGGGTTAAATACCATAATATTCAAACATGTTTATTGGTATATGCAGCAGATATCAGGTGTGCGTTTACAGGACCATTGGTCATCTGGTCATTAAATAAGTCTTCAAAATAAAACGAAAAAAGAACTTAGAAAACATTCCTTGCGGACATTCCGGGACACCCCAAAGGGACTGAAATATTCGTGTAGCGAAAATAAAGGCGCTGATCAGCTTCGCGTTTACCGCGAAGCTGATCTGTGCCTTTGGTTTTGCACATGCAGATTGTTGGTTTTCTCATGAGGCGGCACAAATCTTAAGTTGAATTTCCATGACTCTGAGGACTATTAGAAAACTGTTACAGGTTTTTAAAATTGACATTTTCTGTACGAAAGTTCTTGTTTTTTACGTGGAGACACTATTCAAACGATACAAAAGAAGCCGACATCCTGGGCCTCAGTGGCTTGTCATAAAATGCGAGAAGAATTGAGTGTTTTACATTGTATGCATGAATATTATAATTTGTTTCGGACCTGGTCGGAAACCCCGAAGACCGATTGTCAAATGAGAGGTGTTGGTTCCCAAACAAAGCCTGCAGATTTTCTACCCCAACTGTCCCATTTCAGCAAGACTAATGTAGACCACCGTCACTTGTTTACCGCAAGAAATCGGCTACCTGTATTTTGTCCAATCCAATGATTTTAAAAGCACTGGATTGTATTTTGTTCATTTTTCTTATGGTAAATCTGTGAGTTAGGTCTTTTAACTATATTGATATTTATTATCGGTTAAGATTCATTTTCTAACCAATATTTAACATATTTGGTCCCATTTAGATAATACTAGTCTTTGTATCGACTACCCTAATGAAAGTTGCAAAATTTCAGTAATTCTCTTTGGCTCCATGTTGCCAAAGTTTTAGGGTCACTGACGAGAATTTAATAGTCGAAACCGCGGTATGGCCCATCCCCTTTCTCATTAATGGGTTCGCTGCTCTTAAAGGATCTCAGTTATCTTTGATCCAAAGTGGGCCATACCCAATAATGTATTTTAAGGTAATGCCCACACTGTAACCTAAATGTGAAGCTATAAAGGGGTATATAATTCATGGACCTACGTATTTATCTATAATAACTATGTTGGAAAGCATTTCACACGCAATCATTCAGTTCACACGCTATTCAATTTCAATTAATGTTTCAACAAAAAAATATATAAAAAGATTCTCTTGACAAAATATTGTACATCACTTAACATTATCCCTGTTATGTGGGGTTTTTTTTACAATGACGTCAGAACTGAGCCGCCTCATGAGAAAACCAACAATCTGCATATGCGAAAACAAAGGCGCAGATCAGCTTCGCGATAACCGCGAAGCTGATCAGCGCCTTTGTTTTCGCTACACGGGTAGTACAATTCCTCTTCTTCTTAAATCCGAAATTTCAAGCTTCTAGCCTGCTTATGTGCTTGTACAGCCCGGTTTGTGTCGGACCTGTTCGGAAACCACATTGTTGGTTTTCCCACGAGGCGGCTCATATACTAAAAAGATTCTCATGACAAAATATTATACATCACTTGGCATTATCCCTGTTATGTGGGCTTTTTTCAAAACGAAATATGTTACGATGACGGCAAAACCGATGTGTTACAATTGTTGAAAACTCCGATCCATTACATCAGAGGCTCATTACGAAAACACGCCCATGAATATACAGAGATTTTTTAAACTGCAAAATTGAATTTTTGTTTTCATTTCGTCGTTGGAAAAAAAAATCTCTTCGTGTTTTTACTCAAAACATGGATCATGGTTTATGTTAGAACCGTCTCGACGAGGCGGGTCTAACGAGTACCCACAATCTATGTTTTGGAGCAATTATAAGAAAATATTTACCCATGAACTTCCCAGTTCTACGGTATAAAAGAGGAGTTTAATGGTGTTTTCATTACACGGACATGTTTTCCTAGTGTGGTTGTAACCCCCTATTTAAGATCTGAACATATGAAAAGCCCAGACAGCTACCAAACAGATCCATAGGAAAATTGGTAAGTAGATAGACATTGTTTTCTGACTGTTGTTTAAGAATTTATATTTATTCTTGCATTTTAATAATGAACAATAATTTTTTTTTTCTTTAATGTTTACTGCCTCTAAAAGGAATACCATTTCCAATCTCTTATAAATTACAACTCAAATCTGTAATTGTGTTGTTGATTTTAAACATTTGAGCCGCTTCGTGGGAAAACCAACAATGTGGTTTTCGAACAGGTCTGTCACAAACCGGCCTGCACAGTAACAGAAAAGAGCTAGAAGCTTGAAATTTCGGATTTAAGTAGAAGAGGAATCGTACTATGCGAGAAGCGAAAACAAAGGCGCTGATCAGCTTCGCGGTTACCGCGAAGCTGATCTGTGTCTTTGTTTTCGCCTATGCAGATTGTTGGTTTTCCCATGATGCGGCTCATTTTAATACCCTAATAATTTATGGCTTTGTCAACCACTAACCACTCATATTTTATTCCGTCAAATAATCAAAAACAAAGAAAAAAAAACAGATGGCGGATTAAATTTTCCTTTTGGCCAGTTGCGATATTAGCGAAGATTTCAGAGAAACCCGGCAGAAATTTATTGTCTGTTTAGATTCATTTTCTAACCAACGTTTAATATCTGGTCCCATTTGGATAATACTATTTTTGACTACCCTTTTGAAAGTTGCAAGATTACAGTTATACTCTTGAAATGTGTGTGTGTGTGGGGGGGGGGGGGGCGGTGGCTAGGTTTTGTGTGATCTTAAGAAATTTCGCATTTATTTATGTATACACAATCTTGCACTGATAACACAAATTTGTACTATAATACTCTACGCATTTGATACACTTTTCAATTGAGGTTCCAAGCCCTCAGAACCAAGTCAATTCATTGAAGGCTTTCTCATTTACTAGCTTTACTAGCATGGATGTTGAAGAAACGCTGAGAAAAGGGCTTACCTCTACCCCTAAACACATCCCGTTCTGGTTCCTGTATGATAAAGAAGGGTCAGTTCTCTTTGATAATGCGTGGAGAAACAACCAATATCATTACGGGTTTAACCCCGAGAAGATGTTTATCGAAGAGCATGCTCAGGTTAGTGTGCATCAAAAATCAATCGATGCATTGAATATGAGCCTGTGCGTGAGAACACCAACTAGAGGACCATTGGTCCTGTAGCTCACCTGAGAGATTATCACATTGTAAGCTCATGCGATTTAAATTAATTGAGAATCGACCAATGAAAGTCTATGCATGGACACTATTGACCCCCGGGGCATGGCCAAATTTGACCCAGGGGCATGACTGGCACAATTTATAATGGGGACTACCAAACATTGCTACATACAAAATATAGACGCTCTGGGCCTTTTGGTTTCAGAGAAGAAGATTTTTGTTAGTTTTTCCCATTGTAAGTCTATGGAGACTATCTACCCCCGGGGCGTGGCCAAATTTGACCCCAGGGGCATGGCTGGCACAATTTATGTAGAGGACCATTGGCCATTGCCACATACAAAATATCAAAGCTGTGTGCCCTGTGGTTTCAGAGAAGAAGATTTTTGAATTTTTTTCCCATAGCAAGTCTATTGAGACTATCAACCTCCGGGGCCTGGCCAAATTTGACCCCAGGGGCATGAATGGCACAATTTATGTAGAGGACCATTAGCCATTGCTACATACCAAATATCAAAGCTGTGGGCCTAGTGGTTTCAGAGAAGAAGATTTTTTAATTTTTTTCCCATAGTAAGTCTATGGAGACTATCAACCCCCGGGGCGTGGCCAAATTTGACCCCAGGGGCATGAATGGCACAATTTATGTAGAAGACCTTTAGCCATTGCTACATACCAAATATCAAAGCTGTGGGCCTAGTGGTTTCAGAGAAGAAGATTTTTTTAGTTTTTCCTATTGTAGGTCTATGGAGACTATCGACCCCCGGGGCGTGGCCAAATTTGACCCCGGGGACATGATTGGCATAATTTATGTAGAGGACCATTAGCCATTGCCACATACAAAACATCAAAGCTGTGGGCCCTGTGGTTTCAGAGAAGAAAATTCTTTAATTTTTTTCCCTATAGTAAGTCTATGGAGACTATCAACCCCCGGGGCGTGGCCAAATTTGACCCCATGGGCATGAATGGCACAATTTATGTAGAGGACCATTAGCCATTGCTACATACCAAATATCAAAGCTGTTGGGCTAGTGGTTTCAGAGAAGAAGATTTTTTTAGTTTTTTTCCTATTGTAGGTCTATGGAGACTATCGACCCCCGGGGCGTGGCCAAATTTGACCCCAGGGGCATGATTGGCACAATTTATGTACAGGACCATTAGCCATTGCCACCTACAAAATATCAAAGATGTGGGCCCTGTGGTTTCAGAGAAGAAGATTTTTTAATTTTTTTCCCATAGTAAGTCTATGGAGACTATCAACCCCCGGGGCGTGGCCAAATTTGACCCCAGGGGCATGAATGGCACAATTTATGTAGAGGACCATTAGCCATTGCTACATACCAAATATCAAAGCTGTGGGCCTAGTGGTTTCAGAGAAGAAGATTTTTTTAGTTTTTCCAATTGTAAGTCTATGGAGACTATCGACCCCCGGTGCGTGGCCAAATTTGACCCCAGGGGCATGGCTGGCACAATTTATGTAGAGGACCATTAGCCATTGCCACATACAAAATATCAAAGCTGTGGGTCCTGTGATTTCAGAGAAGAAGATTTTTTAATTTTTTTCCCATAGTAAGTCTATGGAGACTATCGACCCCCGGGGCGTGGCCAAATTTGACCCCAGGGGCATGAATGGCACAATTTATGTAGAGGACCATTAGCCATTGCTACATACCAAATATCAAAGCTATGGGCCTAGTGGTTTCAGAGAAGAAGATTGTTTTAGTTTTTCCCATTGTAAGTCTATGGGACCTATCTGTTGCCATGGAAACCACAATTTTGATACAATCTGCTCCAAAACCTAATGCCATCAATCCCCCAACCCAATTATGGTTCACATTAAATTTGATCAAGATCGGCCAACTAGCTTCAGAAATATTCTTTTTTTGAAATTGTGGACGGACGACGACGGACGACGACGGAAGTTACTGCGAAGCTGATCTGCGCCTTTGGTTTCGCCTTTGCAGATTGTTGGTTTTCCCATACGGCGGCTCATATAAGACTTTCCATTCATTCACTCACACCATGTAGATTTTACATGTTAAGAAACGAAGTGCAGTGAATGTCTATATCCTTCTTACTGGAGATAGACGTCAAGCTAGGAAGGACATCTATGCTTTAGATTGGGAGACTCCCTAATTGACAAATATGCCACTTTCAAAGACGAAATGCCTAGGTCTTCATTATTTTTGTGGTCTTGCATGTTTTGATTGTCAATGACATACTTTATGTAAATTTTAACATTAATTGTGGAATTCACATTTCTAAGCATTAATGCAATAAGCATAGATTGAAAGCAAATTTATTTTTGAACATGTACTGTATCTCTATAAATACATCTACATTACCTAAATATACTCACACTGACACCGGTTTGACAAGAAATACGACTGTGAATGTTTACAATTCTACAGTTGATGTCTTCAAAATTGTCCATAACAACTGTACTTATTTTAGTGCATGGAAAATTTCAGGAAATTATAGATTTTCGCCTTACTGACCCTGTTCCCCCCCTAGACCCAGGATGCCACTTTGATATGATGTGTAAATGTGAAAAACACATAAACTGACGAAAGGGCATGCTGGGTCCCGGGGGGGAACACACCTAGAAATAAACTATAAGATTATAAATTAAAGATCTTGTGCACTAAGCTAACATTTCTTTCAAAATGAACTTAAAATTACAAAACAAAAAACAATCAATGTGTAGATATTGTTTAGCATTCATATGACAAACAAGCCCAAATTTGTTTGCTTGAAAAGTGCTGCTGACAAAGACTGCAAATCAGTTAAAAATCAAATGGTTCATTTTTGCCAAAGGTGGGGTGGGTTGTGAAAATATTTTATTGCATTGTCTGGATTCTGTTAAATCAGCCAAACTGTTTTGTAAACGTAAGTATATATATTTCTTCTCCCAAAAATGCCAAATTCAGCCCCATAGTCATAAAATGAAAATTTCGTCCTCCCAAAACTGAGATTTAGGGACTTCTTACATCTAAGGCATAGATGTCCTTTCTACTCAGCTAAGCAATTCTGCTTCTTAGACGCTGACTGTATTGCCAGGGCAGTTCTCGGCGTTCGGTCGGGAAATACCCTGTGAAACCACCGCGCCCTGAAGGTGACAGTCAAACCATTGGTACATTCCATTGCAGGAACCATTGATAGTTGTTTTTCAATAATGGATAGTTTTACTGGCGTCGCCAGTGGGATTCGAACCTGCACGACAGAGGAACATAGCTAGTCAGAAGCCAAACGCGCTACCGGCTGATCTATCCGGGCTACCGACTGAGCTATCTGGTCTAGGAGGTACCACACTGATAAGAATCACTGACCTTAGTTTGACCAAACATTCTGACAAATCAATGGTTTGGCACGTGCAAATTAAATACAGTTCGAATATGCCACGCGATAGTGCACATATTCGTGTTAGACTTGAAATGGTTAATAAAATACATATATAACTACATATATAAGATTCATCCATTTCGATCCTTCTAAGGTCAGACCTGAAACCAAACCTCAGACTTTCAAAGGTGTGTGTACTCTCAGTATTAGTCGACAACAAGGTCACAGAAACTCTGCCCAAACTCGTTCTCCCTGACCTATAGCTTTACAGTATACCGATTACATACCACGTTGTTATACAGTGACCGTATTACCTAAACGCGAGAAAACCGGTGATCAGGGGTTCCGACCAGGTTTCATACCAACCGGCCTGTTCAGTCACAGAAGAAGGCCAAAGCTTGAAAATCAGATTTAAGTAGAATAGGAATTGCACTATCTGTGTAACAAAACCAACGGCGCTGATCAGCTTTGCAGTGTACACACGGCTCATATACTTTTCAGGAAATAATTAACAGAGTATCGGGGCCATTGTTACTGGTCGACCTGGGTTGTGGGAACTGTGAGAAGACAAGGGCGTTTATTAATGCCATTCTGAAGAAGCAAGACAGGTTACATTTCATTCCCGTTGACATCTCAAGAGGTTAGAATCAATTATAGTACTTATTCACTGTCATATAAATAGCAGCAAAACTTTTTGGAGGCAACCCAGTGATCAGCATGGGAATATCAATAGTACATATTCTCATTTTCATAATTGTAATAAGCATAACATTATCAGATCCCCTGTTTAAGCGATTTTTTCTTGCTGTTTCTAAAGAAGATCGATTTGCACATGATGGGTTCTTAAATCTTAACGGTTTTGTATTTGTATACATGTATTGTATAATAAGTTCCGTTGTACATACTTTGAGGGCCTCGGGAAAGATTGGCATAACAACCGATAAATAAGGCTGTGTTACTGTGAGTATAATCTGCAGTCGAAGCTGTCCAAGCCAAGATCTACTCATTAAGCGTTTGCATGTGAGGATGAATCGGATCGAGACTCATCAAAGAATAAGTCAAGTGAAGACAAAAATATTACCTAGATTTTTACATGGCAGACTGATGCAACATTACACGACACATAAATAAAATAGAGCGCGGAGGCCGGATCGATTTGGTTGCAACATAATAATTGAGCCGCCCCATGGGAAAACCAACAATCTGCATAGGCGAAAACAAAGGCGCAGATCAGCTTCGCGGCAACCGCGAAGCTGATCAGCGCCTTTGTTTTCGCTACTCGGATAGTACAATTCCTTTTCTTCTTACCTCCAAAATTTCAAGCGTCTAGCGCCTGGTTTGTGTCGGACCTGTTCGGAAACCACATTGTTGGTTTTCCCACGAGGTGGCTAATATCTAACGACGGCTTCATTGTATCGCTGTAGGCTGCAGCCAAATCGATGCCGGACGGTTTCCAATCGCCGCATTCAATTTTGTCAAGTGTCGTGTTATGTTGGATCAATCATCATGCTGTGCAGTAAGACATTTCGTAGAATCACTTGCTCACAAGATGAGTGAACATCACGGAGTTCGTTGACTAAAAACTTCTCGCACGTATTTTAATACCCGATTCTTCTTCTGCAGACTTTCTTTTGGAAACCTCAAAGGCTCTGAGAGAGGAATACGGCGGTAAAATTGATGTGGAGCCGCTTGAGGCAGAATATGATGATGGCATCAAACAACTCAGGTATAATTGCATCAGGAAAACATGTCCATGGAACGCATACCCCACTCGAACCCCCATTTTTATTTAGTTCTTAGTAAATTGAGATATACAGGAGTATACAATTTATCTTATTTTTAATCAAAACATAGATTGCGGGTACTCGCCATGGATGTTATATAACCATGTTGTTATGTATCATTGCGTCTTCGTTCTTTCGAGATTATCTGCCGTGGTCAGAAGGTCGGGTTGGCAGATCACATGATGGGTAGCTTCTATAAATAGCACAGCATATATCCGATACGTATCTCATAAGTACAATCTCCCACATGCTTCGTCAGAGAGTCGACGCTTTGGCTTATAGGTGGTGTAGCATTGGATTTCTGCCCCGGCGACATCAGCGAAGTGGGATTTTGTAAACTATGCATCAGTTCTTAGTTTCTAAGTTTCATATTTGTAAGAATGTGTACCCACAATCAATATTTTAAACACAAAATAAGAGAACATAAAAAAATTTCAGTAGAAACATATCTTTTTTTTTCACAGACGAAAAGAATATTGTGTATTGCTTGGGTCTGTTTTCGTAATGTATTCATTGTGTAGCATTTTCAACGTATTTGTTGACCAATATAGAACTATGCATTTTAGTTCATCGCTCGTGGTTAGTCGTACGCCGGACTTCGGATCCGGAGAGATTAGGTTTCCGAACACTACCGGCGCAATTGTAAAATACGCGTATTTGCGGGGGGGGGGGGGGGTCAGGCGTTATGAAATAAAGTTTAGATCCCGCAATTCAATGCTGCCTTCAAATGCTCTAGATTAGATAATGTCAGATCTCGTGAGAATGATATACTCGTTACGCCATCACGATAGCTGTATTGCGACGGAAGTTGAAATGCTCAACGGGTGAGCTTAATGTTTTCCAGAGAAAAGAGTGGAAATAAACTAATAGTATGGTTCGGGGGACTTCAAAATCTCTCATATCTACGCCAGATCGAGATCCTACAAGAAAGGGCAAAATTCACGAATGTGGGATTTAGGCCTTGTAAATATCCATTTTGTGAAGATATGTTATTTATGAATGCGACCTCATTTTTATCTAACACTGTCTTTCGTCTGTACAAATAAACAAAAAGCAGCTCAAAAAATTTCTCTCAGTGACTAAAAATAATACCCAGATGAACCATGCGTAGGCAGAAAATCAGCATTTTTCCATAATTTACTGCAAAAAATGCAGTATAAAATTATGAAGTCCCTCATGCGACATCACCATTTTTTGTGGAATACTTCTCTAAGCCATGTTGAATATTCGATGAAAATTTCAAGGTGTCGCAGACGGGACTTCATTGTCAAATAAAACAAAAACGGAAATGAGCTTGTGTGTGAGATTTTATCGGGACGTATAATAATTACGCATTTCGATGGCAAAATAATGAAACATACATCGATGTTGTGAGTAACGCCACAACCAAATCACATAAAACGCAAAGACTTTGATCTTTGACTCCTATCATCAACGAACAGCGTCTAGTGCGGAGCTTTCCGAACCAAAGTTACGGCCGAAACAAGGATGAGTCAAGGGACGTCACTCTGACTGGCAAGTGCAACTGACAGTTCCGCGTCATTGACAACACCGATAAAACGGGTTTTATTATCTGAAGCATGTGTATTCTAGTAATTTACAGATGACAGTTTAAACGATTTCATGAAAAGTAAGTATTATTTTCCCTGGTTATATTTTTACTGCGGGTTTTATCCTGTAAAAATGCGATTTTAGCGTGGGATGATCGATTGATGCAGACGGCACAAAACATGAATAGGAAAATTAACGGAGACGATGTAAATCACCTGTGTATGGCATATCTCAGCAGTCCTGCATTATTCCACACAAAAATACACGTATAATTGTTAAAAAAAAAAAAAATTGGGATAACGCAACGGACAAAAAACACAATCATTCAACAATAGGTATGTGATGTATATTAGTTATTTCACCATGATTGTAGTAAGACTCCGTAGTGTAGTGGTTAGAGCTCTGGCTTCGCACGCGAAGGTCCGTGAGTTCGATCCTCGCGAAAGGCGAAATATTTTTTTTCTTTCCTTTTTTTTTCTTTTTCTTTTTTTTTTTTTTATTCTTATTTCACCCGCAAAATAAACTGAGCGTATGTACTTTTCAATTATTTATTGGTATTTTTTATTATAATAATGTGATTTCTTTTACATGTATTTACAGATGCCTTGAGTACAGTTGACTGGATGGACAATATGTCAGGGGGTGCAGTTTAAAAATCGACATACCCAGTAGCTGTTTTGACCAAATGTAACTATTATTTATGTTTATTACTCACATGTAAACTTGCTACGTCGTTAAACAGGAATATGCAACGATATATCTGCCTACACATACATGATACATACATTTTTATATTCAACTATAGATACAAAACTACATGTATATGTATGCATGAACATTTTAAAAATATTTATCACATAGCGAATTTCATTGCCTATTTTTACTTTTTCGAAAGCAAAATTGAAAATTTCATTGGAAAAAAATGATAATTTATATATTTTTGCTCAAAACATTAATTGTGGGTACACATCAAGAATTAAGAACATAGATTTACCCCTGTAAACTCTAGTTTTACTATAAAAACGTGGGGTTTAAGGGGGTAAACTTTTCAGGAACATGTTATCCTGATATTTGTTTTTGTTTTACAGCATGCCACCCACAAAATGTGTTCTCTGCAGCAAAAAGCTGAGGATTCATCAGAGACGTCCTGTCAATCAGCATCTTATCAGATACCTGCGGAAGAATTTTCTTCTAGAATGTTCTCGTTCTGACTACATATGTGGAAAATGCAGCCGTCCAGCCTATCCGTATCAAGAGTCAGTATCCTGTTCAAACGTTAAGGCGAAAAATGTGGCGAAAAATGTGAATTCCACTGATGATATGGCAACTTCAAGTCGACACTAAGTCCACCTTCAGTTAGGCTCAGTATTAAATGTGCCAGTAAAAGCCATGCTTATTGTTTCGTTTGCAAAAAACCTGGTCCCAGATTGGTGGTAGTTCCCGAGACGTTGAGAATAGACATGTTGCTTAGACACAATATACTTATAACTACAGACAGCAGATGCTGCCCTTCCCATTTAAATAGCAACTTGGACAGTTTTGATCCAACGGTCCTCTCACAGCTTAAAACAATGGATCACAGTTATCTAAACAGAACAACGATTCTTGAACTTCTTAACAAACTTCGAGAAGTGGCTTTAAAGTCGTCGTCCAAGCGAATGTCATTTGACAGCTTAGATTCATATTCAGATGAAGATCTGCTTAATATGACTGGTCTCAGTAAGGAACAGTTCATGGATTTATACCAGTATATACAGCCTCATATCAGGAATACACCTGCTAGAACATCATTAACTACCCTGGGACTATTCTTATTCAAAATGAAATCTGGACTTTCGAATAAGTTTCTATCCACACTGTTTGGAATATCCAAAGCAAGTGTCCGTAGGGCTATACATTCTGTTCGACAGGTTCTGATGTTGAAGTTTGTACCATCCAATTTAGGATTCTCTCATGTATCCCGAGAAGATGTTCTTCATAAACATACCCGTGCTCTAGCACAATCACTGCTTGCAGAAAATGACGGACAAGCAATTCTAGTGCTGGATGGTACATATATTTACATTAATAAGAGTAACAATTTTCAATTTCAAAGACGGTCTTATAGTGTTCATAAGGGACGACCGCTTGTGAAACCGATGATAATAGTGTCAACCACTGGCTATTATGTGAGTGTACTGGGACCTTACTTTGCGGATGCGAAAAATAATGATGCATCAATTCTGAACCACATCATGAACAACAATATAGAGGAAATAAAAGACTGGGTTAAACCAAGTGATATATTCGTAGTTGACAGAGGTTTCAGGGACTCTGTGGCTCTGCTGAAAGATCTTGGTATACAAGCTGAAATTCCAGCATTCATGAAGCGAGGAGAGAAGCAGATGTCAACAGAAGAAGCCAATACTAGTCGTCTAGTTACAAAGGTAAGCTTTTTATCTCAACTGATTAAGCTTACGACTGTATATACACTTTGACTATATTAACTGTCAAATATACGTCTTGTCTGATCGATGAACCATATCCACCCAGTTTATGAACACTTTTTCCTGGGTCTGCACACCTAGACTTACCTGTCGCAAAATGCACACGGGAATGCTGTTTGCATAAATTGGGCTGTGCCAAGCATAAACATGTCTTATTACCTATGCAAACAAAAAGTCGCAGATTATACTGCATCCACGCAGGATGATCATCGTCTTTGCTGTTCGCTGCTTAGATAGAATTCAATAGCATCTTTACTTGCATAGATCTTTGTGATATGCATAGTCGTTTTAGCCTTTGCTGAGATTGTGAACTTAGTCTCAACAAATAATTTTCTTCTTGCAGGTGCGCTGGGTTGTGGAGGCAGCGAATGCGCGTATAAAGAGATGGAAGTATTTAGACAGAATTTTACCAACGAGCCAAGTACCCTACATTGGAGATTATGTGAAAATAGTGTGTGCCATATCAAATAAGTATATGCCACCGATCAATGCCACCAAAGATTCGGAAGAGGATCAGCTCACTGCCTCCAGAATGTTAGACCGGTTAAAACAGTCAAATGAACTCCAACTGTATGTAGAAGAACGACACCTGGAGCGGCGTAGCACGAAGTGGGTCGGCACAGAAGAATGTCGGTTGGATAACTTTCCTAATCTTGATGACGCCATGTTAAGGCTTCTAACTTTGGGCACCTACCAGTTAAAACTAAGTAGCAGCTATATACAGGAGTTTGTCGGTGGTGAGTGTAATATCCAGCTGTTTAAGGAGGAGGACGGTCTGTTGCGTGTAAGACTTCAAAGTAGACACGTTTCTGCCAAATCATATCTAGTTTGGATCAAGTACGACTGTGATCATATTAAAGCATGGTATTGTAAATGCAGGGCCGGTGCGAGAACAGTAGGCACTTGTTCACATATTGCTGCCATACTCTGGTATCTAGGACAGTCTATGTTTAAGAGTAAGTACGGTGTTAAAGACTGGGGACAGTATCTAGATGATGCGGCTGAAGTTCCAGAAACAGTAGACTCATCAGACTCCGAGGGTTGTACATGTGAAGAGTAATTTCAAACTGTTACAAAATATCTGTGGGCCAGTTTGAACTGGTAACAAAGTTAGCTCACGGTCATTGTATAAAATGATATAAAAATTTATAAGCTGAGGCGAAACACTTCCTACATCACATACTTGCACCCAGCGAATACTTCGATCAGCCTGCACATCAGCACAGTCTGATCAGAGCCTTCATTGGTCGCTTAGGAACATTCATGTTATACACTGAGCACCCAGTGATGACTCTGATCAGCCTGCACGCATGCACATGCTAATTTGAGTCTTCACTGGGTGCATATGTGTAATTGTAGTAATTGTCATGCTAACATGTCATGATAAGAGGTGTGACAAGTTAACAAAGATGTCTGCACAGTTTCAGAAGCTAGCTTTACTGTTTCACGCACAAGTCTTTTCGTTTGGTTGTTAGAAAATTATTCTGGGGAAAGTTCACAAAACATCTTAAGTGGTTGCTATGTGGTTGCTAAGGCGAACTTTCTAAGAAGGAGATTCCCTACAACTGTGAAATTTGCTGTTAAGAAAGAGCCTAAAATACTGTTCCTCCATAGCAAATTTCATAGTTGTAGGAAATTCCCTTCATAGAAAGTTTACCTTAGCAACGCCTTAGCAACCACTTTACATTTTTGTGCATTTATTGCCATGGCAATTCTGTCTTCTGTTTGTGATAACAGCTTGCACAGTGACTTGAAATAAAATAAATCTTTGATAAATAAAAAAAAAGTAAGAAGCATATTCAAACACAATCAAAATCATAAATCTCAGTTATATATTATATTGAATTAAAAGAATTTTTGTTTCCATGGAAACAGTTTTTTGATGAGTATTTGCATTTTTTCATTACTTGTTTCTGTCAGATTTCATAGTATTAAATAAAAAACTAGACACCAATAGAAAAACACAAACTCAAAATCTGAAAAAAGGTTTATATTTTAATGATCGTATCCTTACTGTATGGAGTAAAGGAACTAATACAGTTACCATGGCAACATTCATGAAATCATGACTGTATCATATATTATAAGTTAAGTCATATATTTTTACTTGCCCAGCAAATATGTTACAAATAAATAAGTGTCTTGTTATGTATAATTTAACCTTTTCTGCAATGAAAATCCTGAAAATTCATCATTTCTATAGGTTCATCTTCATGTTGCCATAGCAACACAGGCTGATGATGTTGACAGTTTTTATTGTAGATTATGAAAGTGCCCCATCATTGTCTACTACTAGGAGGCTTTTCAAGAGAAATATGTACAGGGCCATTTTTGGCCATTTGTGAACCAAGCCCTTTCAAAGACTATGACTGGTATGCTCAGTTAAATATTGAATTATTTTCATAAGAATCTATTAGCAACTGAATGAAAAGTATACACCCATACGCTCCACTGTCATATAGTAAAACTAAGCACACATGCTGACTTCGTGACTATTATCATTGATGCATTCCAGAATCACCAAAGCGACACTGTACACTGAAAAAAAGTTATAAGAGGCCACCTCATGTTTTTCTTCTAGTTCAGAAAGTAAATTACGATCAATTAAAATTCATGATCAAATTAATAAACCAATGTCTAACAGAGGCTCTGAGAGTGCCTGCATTCCAAAATGCGTGATATGTCTCACACAGTCAAAGCATGAGTAAAGGTACCCTCTTTTTGAAAATCACACTTCATGATCATCAAATTAAATGTCATATTATGACGTTGTGTTTTACATTTTAATTTTTTTGAAAGTGCTACTGACTACCATGATGCACGATTAAATTAAGTCAGTTGTGTTGCGGCAATAAGAATCTTCGTTTCTGTTTTGTACATGCAAGAAGACAGCAACATGAATAACATGAATTCAGTTTTTTGTATGCAATTTGCATACAAACTTTGTTCATCTCTGGTTGCATTATTATCAGCAGTATGGAATTGAAATTTTCAGCGAGTATTAAGGTATAATAATAGACTCTGATAAACTTTGAAAATTTAAAAAATCGTCCATAAATTTCGCTATTTTGTTCGTTAAAAATTGGCATTGAAACTGGAAGTGTGCGTCAACCGTGACCTGTTTGTCCTCGAAAATAGTCTAAAATAGCTCACTCGGGTTATATCTCTCATTTCCAGGCTTCATCAAGTAAATTTAATAGAGATTAACATGTTTAAGAGGCACATTGACGATTTTTTTCAAAAAATCTCAAAATTTGCGATTTTTAAAAATGCGCAGAAAGTCTACCAGTAGAGAAAATTCGAATGTTTGATGTTTTTCCAAGCCGGAAGGGCCCCTTTGATGCCACCCGCTCATAATTTCAATTAATGTTGTGCTTTATCAATTTTTTTTATTCAAAAACATTAATTTTTGCATTTTTACTCCAAAATCGCGTTTAGTGAAAGAAAATTATTTCTGAACACTTTGGAACTTTACTTACTTGAAAGACACGTCTTTAGACTAAAAATCGTGCAATTTTGAACATGGCTTAGTTACAAAAAATGAGTTTGAAAAGTGGCCTCTTATAACCTTTTTTTCAGTGTAGATGTTTATGTTCCTAATATTTCAAAAGGATTGTAAGCTTGAAAAATGAATGTCACCAAATAGGTCCTCCCGGTTTAAATGGATACGTTTAAAACGAAAAATATTCCACGACTTTTGCATTTGCGTACATTTCAGAAATGGAATTCTTCAATGTATTTAATCATGAAAGTTCTGTTGACTTTATTTTAGCTCCTGATAGGCTCGTCACATCATTAGACATAACCCAAGACCCAGAGGCTATTAAATTGGCATACTTAGATCCCGCAGGTACATGTCTGTCTGTCTGTCTGTCTGTCTGTCTGTCCGTTGTCCGTCCGTCCGTCCGTCCGTCCGTCCGCCCGCCCGTCTGTCCGTCTATCTGTCTGTCTGTGCTGGATTACATGACTCCAAACTTTGTATTGTGTTTCCATTTTGTTGTTTGTAGCCTATTGGTAGGCTTATATAAGATAAGTAGTGATGCAACGTCACGGAAAGTCGAACGGAACTTCAAGAACCTAAATTTTATAATCTGTAAGGCTTTTCTTCAGTATGTTATGTTAAAAACAGCGTAAAGCTAGTATCTCACTGGAATGCGACAACTGGAGATTAGTTGGCGATTAGTAGGCAAAGTGTGTAAGTAGATTGCGAGGGATTCGTGACGGCTCTAGAAGAGTTAGGGACGGGTTCGTGACAAATGCTACAAGTTTGAGAGCATTTTTGTCGCATAAAAAATTTAAACATGTTTAAAACTGTTTTGAAATTGTTTGTAAAATATTTTGTTACACACGAATTGTTTGTAAATTAAATCATTACACTCAGTATGATGACTTGGGTAGTTACTGCTCCTACGTGTGCCGTGCAGCTGATCTGCATGTCTGTCTTTGTATTTTCTCGACTCGACTCTTTTGCCTCTTGGAAGGTAATTGGGCGGTTGCCTTGTGGTAGAGATTCTCCAGAGCGAGAGATTCTCTGTTCGCTACCTTCTTCTGTCATGTAGTGTGTCTTTCTACAAGACACTTTTACCTCTGCATATATAGTACTGGTAAATACCCAAAAAGCGACTGTAGGCCTACTGCCCCGACCTGACTGACAAATTGTTGACTGTGTCCATACGAAAACTTGCCCATGCAATGTACAGAGATTTTTTTAAGTTGTAAAAAATGAAAATTTTCATAGGAAAATTTGTGATATTTTTCTTATTTTTGCCCAAAACATAGTTAGAACCGCCTCGTGTACCAACAATCTATGTTTTGGATAAAAAATAAGACTTGAAAATAGGTATACCCCTGCATGCCCCAGTTTTACTATATAAAAGTGGGGTATAAGGGGGTATATATGAGCCGCATCATAAGAAAACCGGATTTTTGCCTATGCGAAAACAAAGGCGCAGATCAGCTGTGCAGTAACTGCACAGCTGATCAGCGCCTTTGTTTTCGCTACACGGATAGTACAATTAATTTCTCTTCTTCTTAAATCCAAAATTGCAAGCTTCTAGCCTGCTTCTGTGACTGTACAGGTCGGTTTGTGTCAGACCTGGTCGGAAACCCCGAAGACCGGTTTTCTCGCGTCGCGGCTCATATTACATGGACTGTTTTCCTGATGTTGCCACAGGTCTGCAGGGTGACTTCTACGGGAATGCACTCCCTCGCCTCAACAGAGACTATGGCAGCAAAATTGAGACGAACAAATTTCTGATAGAGGTGGAGTACGTACAAAGAAAGGGACGTAACACGTGTAGTTACCTGACCATGAGGGCTAGGTCATTGGAAGCACAGGCTTACGAGATTCGTGAGTACTTAACAACCCAAACTATAGCTGCTAATCAGCCCTCTTAAGTTGCATAGCGATGGTTAGCCCTTACAGATGCTACCTGTAAGAGTACGAACAAAAATTCATATACCAGATAAGCAAGAGTTGTCACGATTCTTTTTTTAGTTACTGCCTAAGTTATAATTTTTAAGAAAATGGTTCAAGTGCAGTTTTATTTTATTTTTATACCGTGAGATCAGCTGTTTATCGTGGTTAGCAATGCATTTATTCAAACGATAAACATTAATTCGAATTTCAGCCTGTCCGTCATCTGACTTGAGTTTAGCCGAAACCCATGAGGACTGGGTTCCAATTAATTTGTCACATTGTCATAATGGTGAAAAGAAGATAAGAGCCACAAGTCAAAACACTTTTCAAGCAATAATAAAATTTCAAGTCTGACTGTAAATAGCCATTTAAACGTTTTTTTGGCTAGTGACAGTTGACTGGTAATAGCCATTTTAACGTTTTTGGCTACTGCTAGTTGACTGTAAATAGCCATTTTTTTTTTTTTTTTTTTTTTTTTTTTTTTTGGCTAGTGACAGTTGACTGGTAATAGCCATTTTAACGTTTTTTGGCTACTGACAGTTGACTGTAAATAGACTCTTCCATTATATATATATTATTATTAAAATTGTTCTGAAAAATCATCTTTTCGAATTTCCCTATTCAATACCGGTACCATTCAATTACATGTACAATGAAACACGTTTAGGAAGAATATGACCGTGTATTCTCTTTGCCTTCCAAAAGTTTTTAAAAAAACTGTCATGAAAAAAAACTTAAACAAATAATAATAATAATAATAATAATAATAATCTCCAGGAGGTTCTACCCGGCGTGTATAGCGTGTAACGGCTTCAGAAAAAAAAATCCGTATATTTACATGGGCTTGTTTTCGTAATGTTGTAGCTGGACTGGGCATTACCGTACACCTCGAGAAGGACGAACCCATCAACATCTCGGACTGTGGGGTGGAGAGTTCTTGTAAATACACGGAGGAGCAGATCCGGGACCTTGTGGAGTCGGGACATCTCGCCCTAGATAGAACCTGGATAAACAAGGATAGACACGTTGCTATATGCTCTATTTGTAAACAGAACGAGCTTTCTTAATTAGCTACTGGAATAGCTATTATTCAAAACTGTTATGTTACTTTCTATTCAAAACTGTTCTGTTACTTTCTGTTTTAACAAAGCTATACTATACTTAAAATAATATGTGCATGACTGTATTATTTCAAAAACTTAACATTAAGTAATATTTATCTTAAATGCTGTTGCGGTGTTCAGACATACATATATACACATGGAAATAAGTTAGGGAACACTTGTAGCTCTTGGGGAAAGTTTGAAAAAATCCATTTTCCTTTTTTCTGGCGATACTGAAATTTGTATCACACATATTTCATACCTTGTTCTAGCTACAGACCAATTTATGGAAATTTACAACATTTTGTCTTTGTACTACGGAGGATACAATATGCCATATGTGAAAAACTCCACTTTTACGGAATACAAGTTTGCCTTTTTGCTTCTGCACTCCGCAAAACATAATTTTTGAAAGCAAAACAGGAATAAAATGTTGAATCAGATCGTTCTGAATGAATAAACGACTTCGGACCTAAAACTTCATGCGGTATCTCTAAACCAGCTAATCATACAAAATCTACAGTTTGCATTGATTTCTATGGAAAGCAAAACGCTTGGATATTTTTCAAATAAAGCCGTAAAAGAATAATTCCGCTAGGTCACTATAACCAGAACGTGCATGTTTAGATTCCTATAGGGTCATATCGAATATCTGACCCAACATTTACAACCTGCAAAATGTATACCCAAAGAACAAAACGTGATCAAGAAACCTACCCCCGGGAAAGTATGGACCTACCGCCGAAAGTCGGTCAGAAAATAAAGAATTTGTAATCAGAGTTCAACAAGCAATGTCTCAGCTTTATGCTTGCGAAAAATTACGACAATGCGAGTTCAAATAATGAAGTTATCGCAACGACTAGTAGTGTGTTTCTTAAATTCAGCAAAACATTTCTGAATCAAAGATGGCCGCTGTCCACCACAGAAAATGTTTGATGCTAACCATTTTCACACAGAAGCAACTTTGGATATTACAGATTCTGACAAGTTGTCAAAACATTCTTCATATATTTTACAAAGAAGGATATATACAGTCCAAAGGTGGTAGTCAGGTTATTACAGGTGTTCCCTAACTTATTTCCATGTGTATATATACCCTGCTCAAAAACTTGGCCATGTTACAAAATAGCCTCGTCCAGTCTTTTGTTAGTCAGATGTCAACATTAAAATATTTGAGCCACCGCATGGGAAAACCAAAAATCTGCATAGGCGAAAACAAAGGCGCAGATCAGCTTCGCGGTCACCGCGAAGCTGATCAGCGCCTTTGTTTTCGATACTCGGATAGTACAATTCCTCCTCTACTTAACTCCGAAATTTCAAGCTTCTAGCTCTTTTGTGTGCTTGTACAGGCCGGTTTGTGTCGGACCTGTTCGGAAACCACATTGTTGGTTTTCCCACGAGGTGGCTCATTTCAAACGTAAATGACATGTAAGCAAACCAACAGTGAAAAGATTATGTTAGTTTTTGCATATTGATTATTGCAACTTGGTGCTTTTAGGATCATGAATACATTGAAAAAAAAAAATGTGGTTTTCGAACAGGTTCGACACAAACCGAGTTGTACAAGGCACAGAAGATCGCTAGGGGCTGAAAATTTCGGCTTCAGAAAGTAGCAGAATTGTACTATATCCCTGTACCAAAAACAAAGGACCTGCAATGATCAGCGAAGCTGATCCACACTGGTAAATGTAAAAGTACTGGAGCTAGTTGCAACGCACTGGTGAAGATTAAATTACGAACTGGAGTAAGATTAAAATGGCGGAAAAGGTAAACAAACCTTGTACCTCTCTTCATTATCATTCCCTTATAAATTTGTGTGAGTGTTATTTGCCATTTCACCCGGCGCAGAGAAGGGCGGAAGCGTTGTAGTTTATGATTTTATCACGCAATAGGTGATTTATTTCATGGGTTAGCAGCCAAATCCGATACAGTTTTACCATCATGATTGGTGGCATGCGTTTTCGTGCCAAAATTGAGGAAAAAATGCATGTCTGAGCATAGTTTTTGTTATATTATCATATATTTATGAATAAACATTCAAGAAACACGATTCCTGATCACCAATTTTTTTTCTTGGTACCGAAGCAAATGTTTTATCGAGGATTTTCTATTACAACGCACCGGGAGCATTTTTTGAAGCATTGGTACAACGCACTGGTGATAACACAAACTTGCTTCAGGGTTGCGTCTAACTCGTCCAGAAAAACAGAGACATTATTTTACAGTGTTCATTTATGAAAAAACAACAACAACTGAATTTTGATACATTACTGACAATGACCACAACTGTGTTTTCATTACGCTATCTAATATGCAAAGACTTACAAGGCTGTTAAATGACAATTTTAAGATGAAAATTTGATTTTTGTCCTCTTCTTACGTAAACAAAACAGGTCACAGGTGATTGTTAGAGTACACACAATCTATGTGTCAAGCAAAAATAAGAAAAAAATGTCTACCCCTGTATCACCTGTCTAGCTATATAATGTGGGGTCTGAGGTTCTCGGACATAATTTTGAGGTATTTTCTTGCTTTACTTGAACTAGAACACATTTATCCTCATCATCCTACTAACAGTCCTTGTCCATCAACCTGAGCACCCAGATCAGCGAGAGAAAAAGAAAGGTACAAATGCATTATGTCCTAGTTTTCAAGTAGGTCCATCTAAGTTTTAAGGACTTGATTTAACTGGATATGGCGAAGACTGCCTTGCTTTATTAATGCTTACAATCGTTCATATTTTTGGGGCTCATTGGTGTTTTTTTGGTTGGTCTGCAGATGCCCTGATTGCTTTTCTTCCCAGCTTTACTTATATTTATACATATTCTTTACGACGAAAATAGTGCTATAATTCAATTTCAAGTACTGGCACCGATCGCACAGATGTACACTGTAGCTCAATGGGTGTTTCGTTGCATCTCATGGAAAGTGGTACGAAGTACCGAAGTGTAATAGAATAATATGGTTGTAACAGTTTTAACGCTTTATGAAGGATCTTTGACAGTGGTAATGGGAGTCACAATGGGCTGCTCTGTACTTTGAAAAAATAAAAGTTGATAAAATGCGTTATTTCGTTGTCAGTCCGTATCTTAGCATAATGGACTTTGGTCCCCATTTTGATACATGTATGGCTTCATTTTTGGGCTAATAATTGAACATATAAGAAAACAGAAAACTATTTTTTGAACATTGTTCCCCACGAGTACCAAAAATCGTTTTGCATGTTGATATAGTGTAGGTCATCATAAAGTACATATTATATTTGAATGGCGTGTTGGTAATCGGGGGTGGGGGGCAATGTTGCCCAGTCAAAAATATAACCTGAAAACTGTGTACATATATATATATTTACATTTTTCTAAAACCTCCTTAGATGAACCATTAGATGTTCATCTGTGTTCATACTTCCATGAACAACATCGTGTCACGCGACGTCACATGACGTCAAACTTGACGTCAAAATACAATGCTTTTGCCAATCTGATTGGACGTTGTATACGTCGACGCCGTTCCGCTGTTTGAACACACACTGTGTGTAGATTCTCTGTTTGCTGGTAAATGTGACCGCCTTGGTGATTTTTCAACAAGCGATAGAGAGAAATGAATGTAAATATAAGCAATGAGTTTAATTTTTCTGTTGTTCATGGAGCTATGAACCGCAGTGGGTCGCTAGCAAAGCTTACATGAACCCCTTTTCGGGGTTCATGTAAGCTTTGCTAGCGACCCACTGCGGTTCATAGCTCCATGAACACCAGAAAAATGAAATTCATTTCTTAAATAAAATAGTTATGAATACTTTATAAGGTGAGAATGGCAGAAATTAGGTTCTTTCCTATAAAGTACAATTAAGCGTGACGTACATGTACTAGTTTTGTCATCTGATACGTGAAAATAAATTATTTTTAACCATTTTTCATTTTTGATTCATCAAAAAAGTAGAGAAATAACGTTTCATGGAATATGAGATGAATTTTAGGAGGTTTAAGACACTTGACACTAAGCTAAATGTTTAAAAATCACAACAATGTTGGAACTGAATACAGACATGCAACAAAAATGATTTTTTATTCCAATTTATATTTTCAAATTTTGGACCTTTACATCTGCTTCGCCTGCAATTTCTACAGTATGTGGGGAAATGCTTCACACATTATAGCATTTATCCGTTCTTAAGACATCATACTACCCTCCTCATTGCAAAGTTGTAGCAGAAATTGCTTTAAAACAGAGTTTTGGGCTTTTGTAAACAAGGCACAGATTACAGGACATAGTCAATGATCCTTAAAATGTTTAGTAAATACATTTGTTACGCATTCAGTTTAAAATATGACCAATAAAACGGATATGTTGACTCGTAAAGACAAGTTTATGTTGTAGTTTACATAGAAGTTTTATAATTGACCGTTTTAAAATAAGGTATATTTTTTTTTCTGGGCGAGTTATATGTTTTGTCTATGTGAAATCAGCAAGTTTGTGTTATCACCAGTGCGTTGTACCAATGCTTCGAAAAATGCTCCCAGTGCGTTGTAATAGAAAATCCTCATTAAAACATTTGCTTTGGTACCAAGAAATATTTGGCGATCAGAAATCGTGTTTCTTGAATGTTTATTCATAAATATATGATAATATAACAAAAACTATGCCCAGACATGCATTTTTCCCTCCATTTTGGCACGAAAACACATGCCACCAGTCATGTTGGTAAAACTGTATCGGATTTGGCTTCTAACCCATGAAATAAATCACCTATTGCGTGATAAAATCATAAACTACAACGCTTCCGCCCTTCTCTGCGCCAGGTGACATGGCAAATAACACACACACAAATTTATAAGGGAATGATAATGAAGAGAGGTACACGTTTTGATTACATTTTCCGCCATTTTAATCTTACTCCAGTTCGTAATTTAATCTGCACCAGTGCGTTGCAACTAGCTCCAGTACTTTTACATTTACCAGTGTGTGATCTGCGTCTTTGTTTTCGCGTATGCTAAAATGTTGTTTTTCTCATAATGCGGCTCAGTTATGTAGAATCAATTATAAGCATATACAAAAACATATTTTAATATTTTGGTCACCAATTGATTGTAAATAAAATGTAAATTCAATTTTAATTCATCTCATCATTTTACATCATGAATACTGAAAGACTGGTTTGTCCTATCCGTCAAAAGATATAATGACGCACGTAGCAAAAGAATACATCAGGAAAACATGTCCGTGAAATGTATACCCCCTTAAACCCCACGTTTATATAGTAAAACTGGGGTATGCAGGGGTATACCTATTTTTCTTATTTTTGCTCGAAAACATAGATTGTGGGCACTCGTTAGAACCGCCTCGCCGAGGCGGTTCTAACGTGAGCCCACAATCTATGTTTTCAAGCAAAAATAAGAAAAATATTGAAATTTTTCCACTGAAATTTTTCATTTTTACAACAACAACAAAAATCTGTATATTACATGGGCGTGTTTTCGTAATGAATAGCTTATACCATCAGGATAACGTATCAATGAATTGTATACCCCTTTACACCAAACTTTAAAAACCGGAAGCCCGAGGAAAAACCACCTGACACACCCGCAAGCTGAACTTGGATTGTGCCACATGTGAATTGTGCCCCGTGTGAGGCGCGAACCCCCGTGTGAGGCGGTGAGATCATACTGAGATGATCGGCTGAAGTCAGCGGCCTTAACCACTCAGCCGCGGGGGCCGCCCACAGCGGTGAGATCAAACTGAGATGATCGGCTGAAGTCAGCGGCCTTAACCACTCAGCCACGGGGGCCGCCCACAGCGGTGAGATCAAACTGAGATGATCGGCTGAGGTCAGCGGCCTTAACCACTCAGCCGCGGGGGCCGCCCACAGCGGTGAGATCAAACTGAGATGATCGGCTGAAGTCAGCGGCCTTAACCACTCAGCCACGGGGGGGGCGCCGTTATTGCGGTTTTCGACCAGACTTGACTTACAAAGGTCATCCGAGTTATAGAGACAAGGGTCTATGTTTTTGATTATTGGGAAAGTAGATGTTTTTTTTTTTTTTTTTTTTTTTTTTTTTTTTTTTTGGTAAACTACAAAGAACTCGTATGCTACGTTGATTCACATACTGTCCATATTTGGTACTACATAAGGTAGAATTTCTCGTATCGCGTCCAATATGTAGGTAAATAAATAATATTTGAAGCATATGGAATTCGTACGCAAACTTAAATAAAATAATTGAAAATACATACTAGTATTCTTGAGGATAGTGTTTGTTAAAAATTATTTTGAATGTACTTGATATATACGTGTACATACTGGTTTTTACGTTTATAACATCTGAGTTAAATTAAATGACGTTTGTCGTTTTCTTCAGTTCATTTTAAAAATCCTTAGTTTAGATTGTGAAGTTTGGAACTTTTTCGGACGGAAAAGGGGAAGATAGCACAAGTGACTGACACAAGTGCAACAAACAAATGGGAATTTAGTCGAAAAGAGACGTCAGTATAACGTCCGTGCGCCTATTGTGCGAAATAATGGGTCGTCACACTTTTATGTACGGTAGCTCTATATGGGCCAAACTTGCGCTGGCCGCGGCCATTATTGGGATGATTCTATTTATTGTGGGCTACGCAACAGTGTCATGGATGGTATATCAGACTACAACCAACTCCGTTCGGGTGGGGCTATGGAATATGAACTCTTGTGCTGGGACAGCGTGCTCCGAACGGGCTGTGGCTGATAGCTTCAAGACAGGTAACACATCACCAATATTATACGTTGCCTGTAGAGATCAACTGGCTAACCTCAACTTCGCTCCACTTCGGCACTTCGTTCCAGTTTCCGTGGCGTTGTTTTTTCATTAATTTCTATGGGTTGTAAGGTTTATCTCCAGTATGCCATTGCTATGACAAGCGCTGCAGAGAGCTTTAGACACAAAAACATAGTCACTGCTTTGATCAAGGAACACTTTTGATTTTTGCCAAAAACGACAATTTTGACATGTCGTATACTTTTCTATACAGCATCAACACGATTAAAAAGCAAAATCCGAAACATATTAACTGGTCGCCTTTTATTAAATCAGTGTGAAAAACGGTAAACCGTCGTAAACATCGGCAAATCGACGTAAAGACCCGTCGTATAGGTTGACCAGTATGTTCATAGTGGTTTCTCTTGCACGAGATTATACGGCGATTTATATTACATTCCAGATAATTTCACAGCTGCCCAAGCCCTCGAGACGATAGCTCTGATTCTGTTTATCGTACTTCCGTTTCTCGTGGGGATCTTCGTCTGCGTTTCCTCCGCCAGAGTGCGCTGTGTGGCACTGTGCGCAATCGTCGTCTGCTTTCTAGCAAGTAAGTGAACAAGTTTAACCCATTAATCATTTATGACGAATCCATATCAATTGGATGAGCCCACTTTCCTTTTAGGAATATCTGGATTTTTTTTTTTTTTTTTTTTTTTTTTTTTTTTTTTTTTTTTCTGCGGCGTCACATCTAAGACTATACTGTTTGCCTATGCCCCATAAAACGGACACCTACAAGAGTTAAAATGCAGTCAGAATGGAGGTAGATAGCTAATATAGTGTAAAATTTTCTGGAATAGTTCTGCATAGTAAATAGGTTTAAATATTAAAAAATCACATATTTTGGGTGTACTCTGAAGAGTCGCCGTGCTAGACAGAAGCTGAGAAAAGCCAAGTGGGATCCAGCATAAGGCTAGTTAACTTTCATGATGTATAAGGACAAAACTGGCAATTAAACCGCATATCCTCATGTTTTTAAAAACAATACCTGGCGTACATGTAGAGCACCAATAACATGTACGTAACGACATCGGTCGATAAAAGCGTCGTTCTCAAATCTAACCATTTCTACATTTAATTTTCAGTGTTTTTCACGCTGGTTGGTATGATAGTATGGATGGTGTACGTTACCGACCCCTACGTCGCCTCATGGTCCATGGGCCTCACCGTGCTCGCCGGCATACTAGCAGGGATCGCCGGCCTCCTCATTATCTGTGACGGCCTAACTGACGACTACGACGATTACGACGACCGCCGACGGTACGACGACCGACCACCTACCTACAAGACAGCGCCGCCAACGCCTCGTATTATCCAGGGGACTCGGAGACTCGTGCCCGTCAGGGTCTTGTAATTTTGATGGACTTTAGTCTATACGTATACGAGAGTGAACATTCACTGACAATGGAATTTCCGAACTTATCGGATGTTGCTTCATCTACATGTACATTCACTTGTATGCTATCTACAGCTAGCTTATATGTTAGTACTATGTATACTGACGTCAACAAAAAATGCCTCAGTCAACTTTGACACGTCATGCTGCCAAGATTAACAACTTTAATTATTTAAATATTGGTCATATCTTTTGCTAACCTTTTAAGCATTCGGAAATGCTATAATGGAATTATTCAGACAGCTGCTTGAAAAATGGCATGCTGTTGAAAACATACACCACTCGCAAAATCCCTATTCTATTCATGAACCGGTCTCTTTTTGAAAGCCTCCTTTGCAATACCAATACATAAGTCAACGAGTTGAATATCCATACGTGACCATATGTTGTTGAAACACATTTTTTTGAAAACCGAATTTCGTTCATTAGCGTTATTGACGTCACTGCATCTAAAGATTAATGCTTAAATGGTAATCAACATCAAATGGTCAAAAAGTGTACAAAGGCTATCCTGGCATGGCTGTTTGACCAAGAATAGTTTCTGTTGTTACTTCTGCTGCCTTTCAGCGTGAAACGAACGTCCTCGGGGATAACGTGTATTTGACGCCTAGGAAAATAATAAGCGTCAGAATACCATTGCTCCATTCTTGGCTATGCATTTGAAATGATGTGACCACGTTATGAAAATTAACTCAATATGTGCATCCGAATATAACGGCATCGTTTCTGAAATGTTTCATCATTAGAATTCGTAATCATAAGAGGCGTCGACGCCGTCAAAACATTTTGCTACAGAAGCGTCGGCGAAAGAGCTACGGTAACAAAAATCGATAGAGGGAATCTTATGCCGAAGTAAACGATGGTCCTAGTCGCTTCGAACGCCAGAAATCAAACAGTATCATTTTTTCGTTCCGTCTGCACTGTTTCTTTTCTTGTGAAAAGTCCATACGTTATTTTCAGTATACTATACCATGAGAGAGAACGTAAAACTAAGGAAAATGCAGATTTCGTTCATATTGTATATCTATTGGCCAAGTTATTCAACATTTTCGATGAGGCGTTTTTTTATTGACGTCAGTATACGAGGTCCGTCCCGGGAAATCATAAACATGTCTAATAACTCGCGAACGGTTGGTTGAAATTTAAAGATTTTAAGTTGCTTTTAAACTACATTTCTATGGAGCAATCAGTAAAATATATTAGTTCAATTGCTTACAAATTGAAAAAAGTTATGGACATTTACATGATGGTGTATCGGTGTAACCAGAGCACGTTGAAAATCATTTTGCTTCGTTTTTGTGGAGGTGTGGTTGAATGTTTTGTATGCAGTCTCTTTTTTAGAGCCGTAATGAGATGAATATTGCCATCTAAGCATTGGTTAAGTCTTCTTAGTTAAAATGATAATCAATTATTTGAGATAGAAATGATAAAAAGAAAACAAATAGCATGATCAATTTCATTTTATATGAGGGACAACTATTTTTTTAGACTGAAATAAAACAACAAGATGTCGCTTGTTTAAAACGACAACAAGAAACAGGCATTCAGAATATTCAAAGAAAAATGCACACAAAAATCATCACTAAATCATTAATGACACATTAGAAGGTTGATTTTATAAATTAATTTTGTTAAATGTGCTTTAACTGTAAAACAAAATGTTGGGGAGGGTCTAATTTTGCGCCGTAAAACTTACATTACGTCATTATTTTCCAGTAAAATAATTTCAGTATGTTTAAAAAAAATGTATAAAATCAACGCTGATGGTGAAAATCATTTAAAACTTCCAAAAAGTTATCTACAGTTACTCGTGCAACTAATAGTTAGCGTTGTTACAGGAACTGTTGAATTTGATCTTTATGAACATCAAAACAGAGTTTTTGACGTGCGCCGTAGACACCTACCCATCATAGCATAAATGCATATAAATGTGTTGTGTAAGAGACGAATTCGTCCATATTTGTATGAAATGTTTATTAGATGTATGCAAACATATCATATAAATTTCATGCAATTCTGCATACACATTCTTGTTTTATCACAAATGTCTACGTAATTCTGGGACAGGCCCCGTATATATTCGACTTCGAGATGTTTTACTATCCTATTCAGCTGTGTATGGTACACCGGAGGCGACAATGCTCTAACTTTGGAAATACTAGTATGTATTTGGCGTTAACATTCTCGTATTTGTCGGTGATAATATAGCCATTGGATTCGATTTGGAGAATATTTGAAGAGAATGTGGGGGTAATAAATGATATCAGGGTAGACCACCAGACTGTAATTATTCGGCTATGCCATCATAGTATTGTTTGTTAGAGTTCTTGAGAAAATGTATTATTTAATTTCTTAATATTTCAAATCATTGATCAGTGATTTTCTTTGTCGCTTTTTAGACACGCTTCGTCTTTCGAATTTTACGTTTAAGAAAGGTTGTTAACCATGGTGGCTCGTATAGGGTCTAAACTTAGATGTTTTTGTTAGAAATATATATTCGCGTGAATATTTAATAAATATGTCTAAACTGAAACAGTTTGATTTGTGTATCGTTATATCAAGCTATGCACGGGGTATAGTGTGACTCCAAGCAGTGAGCCGTTATTGGACTTACAACATTGAGCCTATTCCCAATGTAAGGTAAATTAGAATACCTACAGTCACTTTATAACGCAACATACTCAGAATAATAATTCACCCTATGAGTCTCTGTGGTCGTGATCGTAAAACATCGGCCTAGAGAACCACAGGTTACTACTATATGCTACAATTTTTGGCTTTCTGTTATTTTTTCTTCAAATATCGTATTTCATTAATTGGTCCATGAGCTATTTAAGATGTCGGTACCACCTGACCTGAACAGATCCCCCCGCACTTTTTCACAATTTTGGGATGTATAGAATTAGATAAAATCGGGGGGACCTTTCTAGGTGGTAGCTTTATGGTTAAAATCTTCGAGTTTATTCTAGTATACCCCCTTCATTTGTCTGTGTTTTTCTCTTATATCTTAAGTTTTCTTCAATTTTTGGAACAAGATAGTCAGCTTGTTCATATGTCTTATTATATGACATGGCTATTAATTATTGTCATATCAATCATTTGATACCAATTTTAGCTCTCTAGGACGTTTGGCTGCTGAGATATAAACGTTTCTGTTGGTATACCCCCTCTATTTTTCTGTCATTTTTATCTAATATTTCAAGTTCTCATCAATATTCAACACTAAGAAATCCTAGTATTTCATAAATCTTATCCTATGATTATAGAGCAATACCATAGAAATCATTTGATACCAATTTCGGCTCTCTATAACTTTTGGTTGCCGAGTTATAAAGATTTTTGGGGGTATACCCCCTCCACTTTTTTCTGTGATTTTTCTCTAATATTTATAGTTTTTATCAATATTTGAAAAAAGTAAGTCAGGTTGTTTGTGTGTCTTACCACGTGATTTTAGAACATTATCTTAGCAATTATTTGATACCAATTTCAGCTTTCTAGAGCTGTTTGTCATTGAGATAGTAGCAGTTTTATTGGTATACCCCCTTCGTTTGCAAGTGATTTTTCTCTTATATCTTAAGTTCTTTTAAATTTTTGAGAAACAAGAAAGTCAGCTTGTTTATATACTTGTTGCATGGTTATAGAATATTGCCATAGCAATCATTTTATAGTAATTTCAGCTCTGTAGAGCCTTTGGTAAGTGAGATATTAGTAGTTTTATTGATATACCCCCTTCTTTGCCAGTGATTTTTCTCCTCTATCTTAAGTTTTCTCAAATATTTGAGCAGCAAAAACGTCAGCTTGCTATATACCTTAACATGGTCATAGAATATTGTCATATCAATTATTTGATACCAATATCAGCTCTCTAGGACTTTTGGTTGTTGAGATATAAATGTTTCCTTTGGTATACCCCCTATATTTTTCTGTGATTTTTTATCTAATATTTTAAGTTTTCATCAATATTCAAACACTACGAAAGTCTAATTTTTCATACATCTTATCTTATGATTATAGAACATTACCATAGCAATCATTTGATACCAATTTAAGCTCTCTATACTTTTTGGTTGCTGACGTATTAAGTTTTTTGGTGGTATACCTCTCAATTTTTCTGTGATTTTTCTCTAATATTTAAAGTTTTTATCAATATTCAAAAAAAGTAAGTCAGATTGTTTAAGTGACTTACCAAATGGTTTTAAAGCGTTATTTTAGCAATCATTTGATACCAATTTCAGCTTTCTAGGGCTCTTTGTCGATGAGATATTGGCAGTTTTATTGGTATACCCCCTTCGTTTGCAAGTGATTTTTTCTCTTATATCTTAAGTTCTTTTAAATATTTGAGCAACAAGAAAGTCAGTTTGTTTATATACTTGTTACATGGTTATAGAATATTGTCAAAGCAATCATATTATAGCATTTTCAGTCTCTAGAACTTTTGGTTATTGAGATATATACGCTTCCGTTGGTATACCCCCTATATTTTTTCTGAGATTTTTTATCAATATTTATAGTTCTCATCACTATTTCATCAATGAGAAAGTCAAATTATTTATGTTTTTATCACATGATTAAAGAAAGTTATTTTAGCAATCATTTGATACCAATTTAAGCTCTCTCGATCTTTTGGTTACTGATATATTAGCAGTTTTCTTGGTATACCCCCTTCGTTTGCCAATGTTTTTTCTCCTATAGCTTAAGTTCTCTTAAATATTCGAGAAAGAAAAAACATATTTTGTTTATATACCCTTTACATGGTTATAGAATATTGTCATAGCAATCATTTGATACCAATTTCAGCTGTCTAGGACTTTTGGTTGCTGAGAAATATATGTTTCCGTTGGTATACCCCCTATATTTTTCTGAGATTTTTATCTAGTATTAAAAGTTTTCATCTATATTCCAACAATGAGAAAGTCAAATTATTTATCTTCTTTATCTTATGTTTATAGAACATTATTCTTGCAATCATTTGATACCAATTTTAGCTCTCTAGAGCTTTTGGTCACTGATATATCAGCAGTTTTATTGGTATACCCCCTTCGTTTGCAAATGTTTTTTCTTCTATAGCTTAAGTTCTCTTAAATATTCGAGAAACAAGAAAGACATTTTATTTATATACCCTTTACATGGTTATAAAATATTGTCATAGCAATCATTTGATACCAATTTCAGCTGTCTAGGACTTTTGGTTGCTGAGATATATACGTTTCCGTTGGCATACCCCCTATATTTTTCTGAGATTTTTACCTAATATTTAAAGTTCTCATCTATATTCCAACAATGAGAAAGTCAAATTAATTATGTTTCTTATCTAATGATTATAGAACATAATTCTAACAATCATTTGTTTCAAATTTTAGCTCTCTAGAGGTTTTGGTCACTGAGATATCAGCAGTTTTATTTGTATACCCCCTTCGTTTGCCAGTGATTTTTCTCCTATATCTGAAGTTCCCTTAAGTATTTGCGCTACAAGAGAGTCCGCTTATTGATATATCTAATTGTATAATTATAAAATATTGTTATAGCAATCATTTGATACCAATTTCTGTTCTTTATGACTTTTGGTTCCTGAGAAATACACGTTTTCGTAGGTATACCCCTCCATTTTCTGTGATTTTTCTCTAATATTTAAAGTTTCCTCAATATTTGAACAGCACAAAAGTCTAACTATTAATGTATCTTATTATGTCGTTTTAGAATGTTATCATAGCAATCATATGTTACAAACTTCAGCTCTCTATGGCTTTTGGCTGCTGAGCTATAAACGTTTTTGTAGGTATACCCCCTACATTGGTCTGTGATTTGTCTCTAAAATTGAAAGTTCTCATCAATATTTGAACACCAAGAAGGTCAAAATCATTCTGTATTTTTTCACATTAATATAGAACATTATCATAACAATAATTTAATACAAATTTCAAGTCTTTGGTGTTTTTGGTTGCTGAGATATCTGAATTTCGTTGATTTTCCCCATCGTTTATCTGTTATTTTTCTCTAATATCTGAAGTTCTTTTTTTAATATTTGAGCCTTAAGATATCCAGCTTGTTTATATATCTTATTTCATGGTTATAGAGCACTGTCATAGCAATCATTTGATACCAATTCAAGCTCTTTAGAGCTTTTGGTTGCTGAGATATAAACAACTGTGCTAGTATTCTCCATTTTCTGTGATTTTAGTCTAATACATGAAGTTTTCATTAGTATTCGAACACCAGGAAGTCAGTTTGATAATTGTATCTTATTACATAGTTATATAGTTTTGCAAAAGCAATCATTTGATACCTATTTCTGCTTTCTAAGTCTATCAGTAGCCAAGATACATGTGGTAATATAGGTGTATCACCTTACTAACTGCGCTTATTAGGGGTTGTATTGAACACTCTGTGATTTTAGGTGACACAAATGGGCATTGAAGTGATCCTCTGACCAAACTGGCACCCTTGAGCATTTGTTCTAAGGGTTCAATTACATCTTACAACCCAAATCAAACCCTTCAAATGGCAGTATAATTATTTTCCCTTTGTAAATCCTGATTTTCGTCATTTTCATTAATGTTCATGAAAATGCAAATGAGATAATTTTCATTTAGGCCCATGACATCAACAAATTTGTCAAATAGAATAATTGATACAATAACAAGGAGCCACAATGATAGTTCAGGCCTGAAATTAGTTTTTATGGGATAATTGATTTTTAACTCTTTTTTTTTCATTTTAATGGTTTAATGAAAATTCATGAATATGCAAGTAAGATAATTTCCATTACTTATCATAGGATAAAAGGGATATGTCTAAGCTTAAGAATGAGACCAAGTTCAATGGTCTAGGATAAAAAACAATTGAGATATTTTCAATTTTCTATGTGTACCCCCATTATTGACGCAAAAATTGAATATTTAGAGTAATTTAATAAAACATAGCGTAAAACGCAAACGCCTCGACTTTCAGATAGCAGAAAACAGGATTTGATAGCTTTTTTAATGTACTTTTAGAGAATAATAGTGTAGAAATTTCCCTTGGGGAGGAAAGGGGCATATGGATAGCTAAAAGACTATTCCCTACCGTTTTTTTGTGTTAAAATGACGTTGTTTTTTTTTATAATTATGGGGTATCGTAAATAACGTGTCGTTTCACCATTAAAGCTACCAGCAATGCAAGTCCCCCCGATTTTTTACAAGTCTACAAACATAGTTCTACATGAAAATCATAAGGGGATTTGTTCAGGCCAGGTGGTACCGACCCCCAAAATTTACGGTATTGGCTCATGGACCAAATTGTAAAATATAGACAACTGAAAACAAGACCCGAACATTTCGTGCAATTGTTACTATTGCATAATTACTGATTTTTTATCAAACCATTCCCAGTTAAGAAAACTTTCGAAACATACGAGTCAGCCACGTTCAGCATATTTTGACGATACAAGTCGTGCGTCATGTATTTACGAGTACTGCAGGAAGGACAAAACAGAATTGAGCCGCCTCATGGGAAAACCAACAATCTGCATAGGCGAAAACAAAGACGCAGATCAGCTTCGCGGTAACCGCGAAGCTGATCAGCGCCTTTGTTTTCGCAACTCAGATAGTAGATTTCCTCCTCTACTTAACTCCAAAATTTCAAGCTTCTAGCTCTTTTCTGTGCTTGTGCAGGCCGGTTTGTGTCGGACCTGGTCGGAAACCACATTGTTGGTTTTCCCACGAGGCGGCTCAGATGGTACACGTATGAAGATACCACTGACGCGCTTACTGGAAAGGACGGTACTTACCAGCGTTAGCCTGTCGTAAGTAAAGCGCTTTAACCCATATTTGACGAATGGATTTTCCCATCATTATCATTTTGGTCAGTCCACTTTCATTTTTAGGGGCGTCAGGGTTGATTTTTAAATTTTATTCAATTTTTCGATGAAAATTCTCTAAGCAAACGGAATAGCCCCAGATGGGACGCCGCGTTCTGCGGCGTCACATCTGGGGCTATTCTGTTTGCCTATGTCCCATAAAAGGGACGCCAGGCTTAAATGAATTAAACAGTAAAGACGTTGTCACCTCTTCATCAAAGGAGCGGCCCGCTAGAAGCCAAAGCATGTTCGATCCCGAGACGAACACGACGATTCAAACGAGTGCGATTAAGTTTCGTTGATTTGTATTTGTTGAGTTGATTTTATTTTCAGTTAAAGTCCCTTTCACGAACATTTCAGCTGATATGAGATGGGCCAGTCAGTAGGTGGGGAGAAAACGGGAGAACCCCGAGGAAACAAACACCTAGCACAATCTTTTTTCTGCGAATCTCATACATCTAAATAACAAATTTCCATCACAGGAGAGTTATGTCTAAAATTCACATTAAAAATCTCGTTGTAATGAAAATCAAAGATATGCCATAACTTTAAAATAAATAAATAAAAATGATAGTAAAAAGAACAATGGTAATAATAAAATAAACACTAAAATCATATAACATAAAATTGATACCCAGACGACCAGTCATGGGATATGTGCATTGACGTTGACATTGACCCCTGGCATTGACCATGGCCTCTGACCTTTAAAGGTCAAACTGCCCTATTTTATACTTTACTTGCAATAAATGAGCCGCCTCATGGGAAAACCAACAATCTGCATAGGCGAAGACAAAGACGCAGATCAGCTTCGCGGTAACCGCGAAGCTGATCAGCGCCTTTGTTTTCGCTACTCGGATGGTACAATTCCTCTTCTACTTAAACCCGGAATTTCAAGCTTCTAGATCTATTCTGTGCTTGTACAGGCCGGTTTGTGTCGGACCTGTTCGGAAACCACATTGTTGGTTTTCCCACGAGGTGGCTCAAATATTGCTCGTTGATCAGAAGGGCAAAACGTATTCAGCTATGTTATCTTTTGCTTCGTTGGGCAATACAACAGTGGCGGTGATTTTAGGGCCTAGGGCTAAGGAAATTAAGCTGACTTCTGTTCAAAAGTTTTATTCAATTAAAGCACATATGAAAGCCCTGTTTAGTGACAAAACCGTGTCTGGTCATTGTTGTCATTATCACACCTGTTCGGAAAGTCAGGGTTGTCGCAGATGCCTGCAAAACAATAAATCACGGGCTTATTTGTTTTATTTATTTTACTTTAGTTTAATATAGGGGCCTACAGATAGCTCATGGTCAAAGAACTTATATACGCGTTCTTGAAGGCGCGGCTGTTGGCGTTATCATTGGGCAATCGTGGTGGAGGAAACCGAAGAACCCGGGAAAAACAACAAACCTAGACAGTCGACCATAACGCTGACATATGCCTTGACATGGATTCGAACCCGAATCGCAGAGTTGACAAGCGGTTACCGCGAAGCTGATCTGCGTCTTTGTTTTCGCATACGCAGATTGTTGGTTTTCTCATGAGGCGGTTCATTTTATGTTTATCGATGGAAAGTAAAAAAAAATAATCAAGCACTTGAAACAGAGCGACCTGCATGCTCCAGTTACTATTTATTTCCATCGGTATTCCGTTACACCTCTCTGTGGAACGAGGTACCGAAGTGGAACGGAGTGACAGTTAGCCAGCTGATCTATATTAATTTCATCCGTGCGCTTTCTTTTGAAACTGTCTTATCCTTGATCTTGTGGATCAAACATTGGGTCCCTAGATGGAAACACCCGACAACGGCTGTGTTTTGTAAGAGCACAATTTAAAGATGTAGTAGTATAGATTTGCTTTACCTGGATGGCCCACGGCAGACCTGGTAAGAGTTATCCCGGGGGTATATTCGCATTGTGGATCACCCAGTTCCGCTCCGTTTGTTCGACCATCGCCGTCGGAATCCAACCAACACACTTCTTTCCAGTTGTGATTGTGATACATAAAATCCTAGAAAAAAATGCATTGGCGCCCACATGACGGAACCAAATGAGCCGCGACGCGAGAAAACCGGTCTTCGGGGTGTCCGACCAGGTCTGACACAAACCGATCTGTACAGTTACAGAAGCAGGCTAGAAGCTTGAAATTTCGGATTTAAGAACAAGAGAAATTGTACTATCCGTGTAGCGAAAACAAAGGCGCTGATCAGCTTCGCAGTTACTGCGAAGCTGATCTGCGCCTTTGTTTTCGCATAGGCAAAAATCCGGTTTTCTCACGATGCGGCTCATTAATTTTATTGACTTATAGAATCTATAATAAGATTGAGGCCCATACAAGGAAATCTGAGGCAAGTTTTCAGATCATTCATGTCTAATCCGATGTTCTGTCGAGTCTGAGACTTTCTTGTTGAGGCGTCAGCACCATCAATGCTTTTTTTTTCTTACCTATCTCTTAAATCATTTTGGATTTGAACTGGCTACAAGTGCTGTATAGGCAGGCATTTTACGGTTTGCACATGTAACAATATGCAAATTTAGCAAATGAGAAAATACGAATACTTTTGTATTGCACTGACCTTACAAAAATACTAAATCATCATTTTGTTTTGTGCATGAATTTGTCAACAAAATTAAATTTTAGATGCTGACAAATAAACAGACTGCAACAGCTCTTGATAACTTTCACAAGGGTATTTTTGTCACTCCGACAGCTGACACGGAGCTTCTCACTTCCTTATTAGAATTTCGTACTACTGATCACTACTGCTGCTGCTGTCCCTGTTGTTGCACCTGCTGTTGCTGCTGACATTTTAAAATTAAGTCTAAAAACCTTGAAAACAACGAATTTGTTATTACTAGAGTATATCCCTCAAAAGTTTCAATTGGATCAATAGTGTTAAGCTATTATACTTTGCCATTGTCTTTCATGTTGGTGTCTGGGTTGGGAATTTCAATCTAAGTTTATGAATTTGGTGACTTTTTTTTCACTTCTTAAACTTCGTCCACTATTAGCTGAATTTTAGATTCGATCTGTATAGTTTGAGTGTACTCTAATGCGTAACATTGCGGAAGGCTTACAATACGGGCATGTTGGATGGACCTATAACAGGACGGACCGGTCACTGATAATTGGATTAACTGGAAATAGAAATAAAAAAAATATTCACCTGTCCAAAAGCGTTTTTGCTACTCTGATGGTGCCAACCGTGATTGTTAGGGTCCATATGTCCAACTGCATGCCACGTTGGATCTTGTGCTCCGGAACACGGGTTTGGAACGTTGTGTCCATTAGGAATAAGATCTTGGTACCTTTGGTAAGCGTTTGCCATTGATACAAAGCAGATCACAATTAGAGCGAACCACATCGTCGTTGTCTTCAGATGTCCTGATTGCGCGATAGACACTTCCACAGTAGTCTAGATTGCCTATATTCGTTGACATATATATTCTTTAGACTGATAAGCGAAGTCATGCGGAGTCGATAAGATTTTTAAGCTTTTTGGGTCAATGACTGATAGATGCATCATAACAATATTAATTGCAACAGAGGGATCCAACATGATTTTCCATTCACTAATATTCGCTAGGTCCCGAGGTGAGGGGCGGGGTGCTGATAACTGAGGTCGAACTTCCCCGATGTTTTCAATGCTACCCGAGGGAATCTAAATGAATGACAAAATTATGCTCAATATAGGGATCAAACATGATTTTCCATTCATTAACATTCGCCATGCCCCGAGGGGAATGATGAAAACCGAGGGCGTAGCCAGAGGTTTTCAACACTTCCCGAGGGACCTAGCGAATGCTGATAAATGAAAAAATCATTCTGGTCGCTATTATTGCATAAAGGCTTCACAATCGAACGAAATAATGGCGCACTATATTTTACAGCCTCGTCACATTCTCATACACGTAAAATTTTCATTCTTATGCTCGGTCCGGGCGGGGTTCAGTTACTCATCATTGGCACGTGCTTTGCTTGGCACCCGGCAACGAGCATAAATAAATGCCGCGGCAGTGTATTAACAGCACGTGCGCACGTGAATTGCCTCATTGATACACGTCTGTTAATATCGTGTGAAACGGGTATTTATGCAATAGACGCTATTATTACATTAATTCGGCAAGATATCCGTACGAAAGAAATAATGGCGCACTATATTTTGTAGACTCGTCACATTTTCATACGCGTACGATCATTTTCAATAATGCTCGATTCCGGCTGAGTTCAGATGCTCATTTCGGGCTTATTTCAGTTACACGTTGTTGTTTTGTTGTTTTTCTTTTCTTCATTAATATACGCATGTTAATATCGTGTGGCTCTAAATTTCATGTAATGATAATATGTTGGCATAACTTGAATACCTTTTCTTATGACAGAGGTAATGTTTTTGACACCAACAGAAAGACCGTGGCCGCGAAAAACTCTTTTAAAAAATTAAATAAATAACCATAAAACTTTGGTATTTCTTTGATGGTGTTTTAAAAATAGCTATCTCTATGCATGTTTGTATAATGTCACCTTATGCATTTGTATACCAATGGACAAAATATCTCGTACGTCGGCATCCGTTGGCGCTATACGCTGTGGTGTGAGCACCCCTTTATTTTAATAATTATGATCTAAGCAAGGAGTACAATAGTTGCATTGATCTGTGAGGCATGTTTCTTTTTCATGCTGATAAACAGAATCAGAATCTTATTTAAAGCAATCAAATTTAACACGTACCGCTAAAATAAGCCATATTCTGATTTCCTATGTGTTGCGCGGAAAACATGTTGCCTCTGCGTAAAGGCAGACTATTGTGTTAAGTATACAGCATAATTGTTAACAGCTAATTCAAATGAACTGTAGGACCCCCACCCATTGGGACCTAAAGAAATAGATGGGCTGCTTGTGTCTCTAGGCCAAGCTTCTACGTATGCTAACATCTGATTACTGGTTAACCGCTCAGCTCTGAGCCTGCACAGTAAAAAGTGGTTCAAGTCAAACCATCAAGCCGGCTTAGTGTATTTGAAGCACTTTTTGGGTGGAAAAAAATCCCATAAAATGGAGGCAACGTCCAGCTGTTGATTGGGACGCTAAAAACCAGAGGACACGTGGTCCTGAGAACGCTCACCTGAGATTTGGCCTTTGAAAACTTTTCAACCTTTGACGACCTTTGGCCAAAATTGCCTTAACCTTGAATACTAACAGATAGTCGAAAGGGCGCCAAGTAGTTTCAGAGAAGAAACAGTTTGAATATTACGGTAATATACAAGTATATTGCCCAGGGTTGGGAGCAGATGAGCCCCTGGGGTCCAAATTTTTCAGAATCATTCATACTAGTATTCAGTCCTACCGCCCATTTCCTGCAAAAAAATTTCCCTTTAAATGGCATTTCAACAATTTTCTCCATTCAAATGCATAGGCGACTTATGTTGACCTTGCCGTAGGTCAAGGTTATCGCAGGGTCATGAGTTATATACACATTGTAGTACTTGAATCATCGATGCTTCATGCCAAGTTTCGATTAAATCGGTCCACCGGTTCAGGGGATTTTTGTAGGGTTTTTACCATATGTGGGCATGGCTACCATCTTGGTCATGAGACCTGGATTATTTATATACACATTGGTTCCCTCTTCCTATAAATGATTCATAAAAAATGGCTTTGATTGGCCAAGTGGTTTCAGAGGAGAAGATGTTTGAATATTATGGTAATATACATGTTTATTGCCCCGGGATGAGGGCAGATGAGCCCCTGGGGTCCATTTTTTTTTTCAGAATCATTGATATTCAGTCCTACTGTCCATTTCCTGCAAGATTTTCCCTTTAAATGTCATCTTAAGAGTTTTTTTCCCATTCAAATGCATAGGCGACCTATGTTGACCGTGTCGTACAATAGGTCAAGATCATCACAGGGTCATGATTTATACATACATTATAGTACTTGCGTCATTGATGCTTCATGCCAAGTTTCGTTGAAACCGGTCCGCCAGTTCCGGAGAAGAAGATTTTTGAAGGGTTTTACCATATATGGCCATTGCGGCCAATTTGGTCATGTGACCAAAATTATTGATATATACATTCGTTCCCACTTCCTATTGATGCTTCATATAAAATTTGGCTTTAACTGGTCGAGCGGTTTCAGAGAAGATCTTTGAACATGGTGAACGACGGACGGACGCCGGGTGCCTGCCTATCCTATAAGATCACCTGTGAGCCTTTGGCTCAGGTGAGCTAAAAATTAACTGTAGGGACTTAACAATTTGTCAGAAAGCCAGCGAGCGAATTTTCTAATATTTCAAGGATAATTTTGAAACATGTTTTTTTTTTTTTTTTTTTTTTTTTTTTTTTTTTTTTTTTTTTCCTATTAAAGAATGGAATGAACTTCCTTATTCTCTGATCTCCTCTTCTGAAATGTCAGATGAATGTGTGTCTAACATACTTCTCTTGTGAGAGCTCGGGACTAATCCCCTCCGGTCTATGCCCCATTCCCCTGGTGTGGTATTTTCAGTTTGACGTTTCACCAGTAAACTATTCTGAATTTTGTGTGAAAACTTTGTAAAGTCGCACTGCCTGTCAACATGGACATTCTGTAATAAATACTCGTAGGCTAATTAAAAATAAATAAGATAAAAAAAAAAATTGAGAGGAAAATATTAAAAATATGGAAGATAATAGATGTACCTGTTCCCGCCTTCTTTCATGGTTCACAGGTAAAAGTGACGTTCACTCAACGAAATCTGAGCGACACCGTGGAAGAAGAAACCGTGTTTTTGGGGATTTCGACCGAGTCGGACACTGTTTATAATAAGTGTACGCACAATTACAGAAGAAGGATCGAGGGTTGACTGAAACATATAGAGGGCTGACATTTCAGTTTTAAGAAAATCAATCTTATAGATATGTGTACCATTTATAAGACCATTTATTCAAGTATGAAAATTCAAGTAAACTGGTTGATAATCCTGTAAGTACATGTTATTCTATCATTTAAGCAGCTGCATGTTAAATCATATCATGCGTATTGTTTTCCCATGCAAAAATAATAAGAGAGAAAAAATGATAAACTGGGTTGACTGTAGAATATGGAATATATCAAGTTTTACATTGAAAACAATGACCAGAAACCGGTGCAAAATGCTTATTGTATAAACCAGTGACACACTACTATTAAACTTCCTGAATAACCCTTTGGTTAACAATTTGTCTGGCCGAGGCACTGGACGGAGATCAAGTATATGGAATAACTACTGAAGATACGTAATATATTGCATGATATATAATATGGAACGAATAAAAGCTACATAAATCAGGGACAGTAGATTTATATGATAGATCACTGCATAAATATAGTAACTACTTTTCGATTGTTTACAGAGCAGCCAAACAAAACTTGTCGTTTTGTGACAATTTTAAAAAAAGTAGTTATCCGAGTACGCAAAACCGAAAACTGTTTGCGTACCGCTGATTTTGAATGCGTACATGGTACACACAGGTCGGAACTTTTATGTGTACAGTGCGAAAAATCGTCCGTACATACACAGTACGCATCGTTATCTATTTCGCTGATTTTATTTGGCTTTAATTGTTTTCGTGTTACACCCATCCATCAATTTGAGGCGTACATTGTACACTCCGGTTTGCAGGATGAGCCTACATGCATGAGGATAGAACCTGTGTAGGGACGGCGCACTGTGTTCATGTCATCCCTGCAAATGGCACGAAGGGAAGCGTGTTCGGACACCAGCCGGCGGGGATCGAACCCGGGATCTCTAGCACCAGAGGCCAGTGCGCTAACCACTGAACTACCGCGCTTCCTTGGTAGATAGGGGGAAACATTTAAAAGTAAGAACAGTAATCTTGAGTCTGAATTCGGTGGGGTGCAAATATTAAGTCTCAAAATTATTGATTCACAAGTTATACCCATCGGCGTGGTTCTCCTGGTGGAGGAGGAATTTACCAACAAGAATTTGGCGAACGGCTTATCGCGCAATTCACCAAACAAGTAAACCATCGGCTTGAAGGATAACAACTGACAACTCACGTGTAGATATATTTGTCAAAAAACACATTAAATCAAAATGATACGAAATGTTAAACCAAGAACAGTAAACAAATTTATGGTAAAATTGACATGTCATTTTTGTTTGTGTTTGATGCGTAGTTTCGATATGAAATCTGATGACATTTTCACGGGTGTTTCATAATCAACTGTTAGACACACACTCAGCCACTGGCCCCTGATCCGTTTGTTAGGGTCCAAGAATCTATTTATGGACATGGTATTTATCCGTCATTACGAAAATATGTCACCCACCTGTGTTGTGTTCTGGAAATTATTACTAAGAGGCTGCGCCTGAAGTTGCCACTTAGCCGTCAGTTACACCAAACATCCTTCTCTATATCAACAGCAAAATGAAAAAAATCCAGTGTCTCGCAACAATATAAAAAATGTTGAAAAAAATTATCCATTTCGCCATGTTTCAATCTACAGCGGTACGAAATGTAAACTTCCGGTTTGTTCGATTTTTCGGTCCGTAGAATTACCAAAACACACCCGAAACACCGGTAATTACCGGAACACACTCTAGTTTTTGATTATTGCCTTTTTATTGGCAACTGTATGTTAGGCGTATCGCCAGTGTATCGCTGGTGTGTGGCAGTATATAGAGAGATCAAAATAATTCTTCTAAATAAATAAAAAAAACGTATAAATTTGCTTATCACAATTTTGAGGGTCTAACCAATCTTGCGCACCTATATATATTGGTAGGATTTAGAATCGGTCCTCCCGGTTCCATGATGCCCCCTGTAATTGGTATCGTTTCTTTTTTAAGGAACCGGTCCATACATCCGATTTCAATGCAATTCCGTTATATTTTCGTAAAACAATTCAATCTATTCTTCAATGATCATTTGCCGCAAGAACATTTATTTTTGTTTATTCTGATTGAATACTTCGGGTGTCTCGAGTGTTTCCAACTATTTAGCAAATACCTATATCCCTTTCGGTGAGGGTTTCCATGAATAACTGCATTATTTACAACGCACAATTACAAATAGAAGTTAAAATCGTCACTAACACGTTCTGATGCGTTTTGTACCTCGCTTATTTTTACCCAGACCAAGTTTTATTTACAAAATCGATAGTTGACGATCGGCGTTATTAATTGCGAAAGTACAAATGCGTTGTCTGACCAAAAGGATTTAATAATTGTGGTGTCACGAGTTTGTGAGTTTGTATGTCAGAGCGAGTTGTCCTATTTTGTACCGGGTGTGCGAGTCCGCCAGTTATCAAAACTTAGTTTTCGGGTTGTCGTTATACTTGTTTCCTTCTTTGCACGCGCCAAAGTTGTCAAAGTTATCAACTCATTTTTGAAGCTGTTTTCTGGTCTAAAATCCTTTGTATATCCACCTAGATGTAAGTACTGTAATTCTGTAGTGTTCCATCCATTATTGTATGCTATTGACATATCATTTTTACAAAATTTAAGGTATTTTTCGATGTTTTTCTGATTCGTACCTAAAACAGTTTTCGCCTCTAGATGTTTCGTACCTCATGAAAGTTGTTATAAACGTTTTTCCAGTATTTCTGTCTACAATTTAGGTATTGTAGAATTATTTTATGATTACTTTCTGGCAATCTTTCTAAGTAAGTTTTGCAGTCGCTCAGTCCGTTTGATAGTCATGTCTGTCATTTTTGTTGTAAACCTGTATTTTCTTATTTGCTGTATTTTCAGTCTTTACCTCACTCATCAGCTTATATCATCATCTGATTTGCACATACGACTGATAGAATTAAAGTTGAAGTTTATCCACCTCTCGTCTTTATTCGTCAAACCAAGTGCAAGGGGTAAACTAGCCGTAACAGTCTCCGCAGATCTAAGGCGGCATAATAATAGAAGAGAGGTGTTGACTTCAATAATCACTGATGAAAACTGTCATAAATAGGAATCCGGGTCAACTCGGCCTCGGGTCAAGTCGGCCAGGGTCAGCTCGGCCGGGTCAACTCGGCCGGGTCAAGTCGGCCTTATATTTAAATATAGAGTTATGGTAAAAGCAGATATGAGGTAATGCTTATTTATAATTCTCATTTTAACCAGTTATTTTCGTCTGTCTCCTCCATAATATACACGGGAATATACATGAGAATTAAAATATATTAATCATACCATTGAATATACCAGAAGGCCTACCGCTGCAATTGGGTGTAGCCAAAAGTAACCACACTCTTTTTAATTGCGGTACTGTTTTAGGTGTGAACGCTTTACTATAATGCACATATAATTCAATGCCTAAAATTAAAACTTATTAATTTGCAAGCTCGTTTCCCTATAGGCAGTTTACACCCTATGGACATTTTGCCTTTGCTCAATAAGCAGTGATAAGGAGATTGTTGATCTGTTTGTAATACTAAAATTAAGGCCATCCTATATTTACTCTGTCCGTATCCAGAATATATCAACATATAAAATTATTATTCATATCTAAAAGCACCATGTACTTATAAAATACCCCTCCTGTAATAGAGAAAATAAGAGGCCGAGTTGACCCGGCCGAGTTAACCCGAGGCCGAGTTGACTCACTGGCCGAGTTGGTATCAGGCCGAGTTGACTCGCTTCCATAAATAGCATACAACCACCTTTGTCATCTCGTTACGGTCTATCGATAATCCCCTAGCGAGAAATTGCACATGCTTGTCTTATTCTAACTACTTTTAGTGCTAATCTTATGAAAATATTGAGCGTCATTCACGCTTTGCGAGCAATGAAGACATCTAGAAATTACTTAACTTGACAATATTATCACGAATAAACACGCCATTTAAAGGGCCGACACGGTTCATACACACATTTTTTTTTTTTTTTTTTTTTTTTTATTATTATTAAAAAACATGGCTTGTCTCACATATGAATTCATATATGGGGCGGCGTCCATCTGGGGCTATGCTGTTTGCCTATGTCCCACAAAATGACCACCAGGCTTATATAAGTTAAAAATGGAAATATCATGTTTTTAATAAAAAGCATAATGTGTGTATGAACCGTGTTGGCTGTTTGAATGGCGTGTTTATTCATGTGTGATAATTGTCAAGTTTAAGTGATTTCTATATGTCTTCATTGCTCGCAAAGCGTGAATGACGCCCAATATGTTCATAAGATTAGCACTAAAAGTAGTTAGAATAAGACAAGCATGTGCAATTTCTCGCTAGGTGATTATCTATAGACCGTAACGAGGTGACAAAGGTGGTTGTATGCTATTTATGACAGGTATTACGTGCGCAAAGTTGCTCAACGTTTTCGTCGGTGATTATTGAAGTCAACACCTCGATCTCTCTTCTATTATTCAATCCTTTTGGTCAGACAACTTATTTGTACTTTCGCAATTGATAACGGCGATCGTCAACTATCGATTTTGTAAATAAAACTTGTCTGGGTAAAATAAGCGAGGTACAAAACGCATCAGAACGTGTTAGTGACGATTTTAACTTCTATTTGTAATTGTGCGTTGTAAATAATGCAGTTATTCATGGAAACCCTCGCCGAAAGGGATATAGGTATTTGCTAAATAGTTGGAAACACTCGAGACACCCGAAGTATTCAATCAGAATAAAAAAAATCAATGTTCTTGCGGCAAATGATCATTGAAGAATAGATTGAATTATTGTTACGAAAATATAACGGAATTGCATTGAAATTGGATGTATGGGCCGGTTCCTTCAAAAAGAAACGATACCAATTACTGGGGGCATCATGGAACCGGGAGGACCGATTCTAAATCCTACCAATATATTATATAGGTGCTAGATCAGCTGGCTAGCCTTCACTCCGCTCCACTTCGGTACCTCGTTCCACTTTCGCTAGACGGCTTAGCTTAGGTTGCCTTTAAACTATGGTCGAACACGTAAGCAAACTCTAGTTGCTTTATTTAGCGATGCTTGTAAAAGAAATGTATATGTATATGCACCAGAGGTATTTATCTACAGCTGACACTAATCATGCATTCTGAAACTACACGGAAACAGAAAATATCGACTTTATTTATTTCTACTTTCAGTTTGATGTGTTCTATTTATAGATATGTGTGTAGTGTTTTCTTTTTGAAATATGACATATATAAACAACCCCAAGCATTCGTTGCATTGGAATGGTCGGTTCTCAAGTCATATATGTTGAAAGAGACCTAACTTAACACAGTATTTCCTTTCTTTGCTGTTCTTGTTGATTTTTGACTTTCAACTAACTGTTCAATGTAAGCCGTTCCCGTCGGTGTGGAGTATAACGAAACACCGATGGGAATATCCCGTCTATATAGGTGCGCAAGATTGGTTAGATCCTCAAAATTGTGATAAGCAAATTTATACGTTTTTTTTATTTAGAAGAATTATATTGATCTCTCTATATACTGCCACACACCAGCGATAAACTGGCGATACACCTAACATACAGTTGCCAATAAAAAGGCAATAATCAAAAACTAGAGTGTGTTCCGGTAATTACCGGTGTTTCGGGTGAGTTTTGGTAATTCTACGGACCGAAAAATCGAACAAACCGGAAGTTTACATTTCGTACTGCTGTAGATTGAAACATGGCGAAATGGATAATTTTTTTTCAACATTTTTTATATTGTTGCGAGACACTGGATTTTCTTCATTTTGCTGTTGATATAGAGAAGGATGTTTGGTGTAACTGACGGCTAAGTGGCAACTTCAGGCGCAGCCTCTTAGTAATAATTTCCAGAACACAACACAGGTGGGTGACATATTTTCGTAATGACGGATAAATACCATGTCCATAAATAGATTCTTGGACCCTAACAAACGGATCAGGGGCCAGTGCACTCAGCTGATGAGTACAATCTCCATGGAGCGAAACGTCTCTTCACCATTCCGAATGTACTTTCAGCCTCGCGTAAATCAAGATGGCGAGAATAAGCTGTTTTTACACATCAATTATTTCACCTAGAATTCCATCGTTAATACAAAGAAATGCTGACCGACACTTAGTTCTAGAAAAAGAACCGATCAATTTCATATTCACTACATGCTATCGGTTCTAGTTGAAGCCATGGCTATAAAAGTCTCGAAGCAATATGTACCGGAGACGCAACTACAATACCATTATCGGAAAAATTACCTGTGCGTTGTCGAGTCAAAATCCAGGTAAATGAAGCAATGATTCAGATAATAATGGGTCGCTATAAGAAAAAAAAAAAAAAGATAAGCCTATTTATTGCAACATTTTGTTTCGTTTTTACATCGTCAGACGATTATGGAAAATTGAAATAAACATACGAATTGCATCGCAGATCATCGCAGTCGTTTTTTTTTTTTTTTTTGCTACAATTTGATACCAAACACGAGAGGGTTGCTTAAAAATGTGGGTGGCGGGTGGTAAGAAACCGCTGCGCTAATGCTCGCGTTTATACCTCAATTTACTTTTACATTATTTCAGTTTGATTACTTCAAACATGTTTGGGTTTCATTTCTTCTCTTGGCAAACATTATAATAATTATTATTATAAAGATTAAGCAGACAAAATGCGACACAATGTACATCATTCATGTTTTGATTGAGTGTTTTTCCATTAGTGCGTAACTCTTTGAAGTTCTAATTGGTCTTATTTGGGAATTAACATCGCCGCAACAACGATCGTTTAAATGTCACAATTCAATTACTTTAAATAGTCCGTTAATCCAAGAAAACTCCCTTTAATTATGATGAAACAGAAAGGCCAAAATAAAACAAATGTACAAAAGTACAAGTAGTCGCGTACACATTTCATTTTGTGTCATAATGTCTTACGGAAAAGATGATTTTCTTGATTGGGACGATGAAACATTGTAGTGTTTCCATTAGCCACTTTCACTATGGCGCCGCACCATGCCCTTTTTCTATAGCGCCATGCCCTTTTTCTGAATCTACATTCTGTGCATTTTTTTTTTTTTTTTTTTTTTTTTTTTTTTTTTTTTGGTAAAAAGTTTGTCAAAATCGGACAAAAACTTAGGAAGTTACAAGACTTTTTGTTTCTGTTCTGCAGAAATGAATTTGGCAAAATTTATGATCAAGACTTCCACAGTTGTTGATTGCTTTAATCTCTCGTTTATTGTCACTTAACTGCAGTGGCAAACGTTGATAATTAGTCAATGACAAGTACCCATTTTGACACCAAATGAGCTGTTAATCAGAAAAGGTGTGAAAATTGAATAAAGATGTATCTCTTATCATTACCATATCATGAAGTATACAAGTACTGAAAATCCCCTAAAATCACGATATTTGTGGCACTGGGACAGCATGTAATTTTCGACTTTCTCGTATGAAACATACTTACTTATGTGGAAAAATATCTGTACTTTATGATAAAAGTGTGAAATTAAGCGCATGTGTCATGTTTCGAATGCTTTACCCGACACAATTTGGCTATGCAAAAATAACAAAAAAAAGGCGAATTTCCGCCATTTTGCCTATTTTTATATCATTATTACAGGCAACTTGCGCGGTATGCCAATAAATCAAATAGTTTCCAAACTTCTACAACATACAAGCTTCAAATATTTGAAATAATCAAAAACTTAAGACGCTTCGTTTAGCCGAAGTTCGGTGCACAATTGGGGCATGAAATCCGACCTTTCCGCCATTTTGGAAAAAACAGTCCTATGGACCGCGAAGAAGCCCTTCATCACTGACCAAAAATTACACTAGATAATGCATTGAATATACCTTTAAAAGCAATTCATCTATATAATAAACACTTTTCCTTTTATTTCTTTTAAAAATAATAAGCCTTTACGCTAAAAATAATCCGACTCCATGTGATAAAATTCAACAAGATTTTAGCTTATCTGTTCGTATGCAAGTGGCGGAATCAAATGAACTCTCACCCATATCTCGTATCGTCCGCGAATTGGCAATCACGTGACCTACATTCATCTCCGGTGATCTTCCTTCGAGTAAAAGTCAATTACAAAATCTCACCATTTGGATGTCAAAACAGCATGATCACATGATGTCACTGTATATTCATATTATTCCAATTCATGGTACAGTTCAACCTCATTATAACACGCCTCACTATAGTGCGGTTTTCAATATAACGCGGCCATGTCATGGCTCCCAAATTATTTATTTTGCTATATGTCTATTGTAAATAACCTCATTATAACACGGTTCACTTATAACACGGTCTGTTTTCATGGACCCCAAAGATAGCGTTATAATGAGGTTGACCTGTACTATCAAATTACACAGTATTCCACCAAAAACAGTGAAAATTAGTAAAATTTCCAGTTGTTTACTTGTTCATCCAACAGAAATCAGCAAATCCATGTGCATGATGTCATGTGACATTTTGGTATACAGTACATCACCAAAATTTTGCACCACAAAAACTGGTAGCATAGAATAGAATAGAATATTTTATTTGGTATACAATAAGTGTTCACCACAACATACATGTAACAATAAATAACACGGCACTCCAATCAATACATTTTTATTGTGTGTTGTATACACAGATAAACTGACTTGTTTACTTGCAGAGTATATTTTGCTTAATTTATATCTTGGGCAAGTCAAGTCGCCCCAACGACTCTGCTTTGGTATTTGAACAGAACATACATTTTAATTTACCTAACGGTGCAATCCCACCTTAGGGCGGATGAAGGTGATTTATGTCAGAAATTGATCAACTCAGTATCTGAAGAAAAATAAAGAAGGATAAAGATTTCTGGAGGGGGGTTCAAAGTCTCCAATGGGGGAGGGGGTCTCCTTTTTATCTGCTTTGCCCTCAATTGACCCATGAAAATGAAATAATTTGGTCCCAGAGGAGGGTTCTTTCTAGCAAACCCCCTCTTAATCAGCCACTGTACCCAGATAAACACTGTTTGCCTCTAGCAAGGGTGTTAGCCTTCAAATAAACATTAGGTAATGGCTGTTGCAGTAAAATGTTGGTGTTTGGGGTGTCAGTTCCCAGTCTTCCTGAACAAGTGTTGCCTTCCAGTACCAGAAGGGGCCTGATTACGGGAATGGACTACCGGAATGGACATTTATATGTGTCCTGGAATACTTTTTATTTGGTTTTCGGGGAAAGACAGTCATTAGTTCGAAAATCGTGTGGTTTAAATGTATACAGTTTGTTCGATGTGGTAGCCTATGTCAGGTGCTAGGTCACTGCTACAGTACCAGCACATTTTACTAATTTCTATTTCTGTTCACCTCTGTCTTGCTGTATAACAAACACTGGTGATCTCTCTATATTTTAATCAAATAAACCTCTGAACAGTAGCCACAACACAGTCCCCGCCAATGAGCTAACTTTACCACCCTGGGAAGTCAATTTTGCTATACTTGGTTGGATAATATCTTGGGCAAACTATCTATATGACTACAGAAGTATGTTTTTTCTGCAAATAACATATATTTAAAGCACCCAAATCCATAGCATAATGTCAATTCCAGTTGTCCATTCCCTTAAAAGTGCTCATTCCGGTCCATTCTGGTAAAGAAACGCACCCCTGAAAAAGCCTTATTTACAGGTTTCATCAAAAAGCCATTATAGGATATGCTGGTCTGCAGCTCTATGACCATATCGCAGTTGCTAATGGCGGAGGTGCAAGCACCCCTATATATCTACCATCCTGACCAACATATTCTCAATACACAAATACTGCTATACATGTAAGCATTGTTATTGCTTTAGGGTCATTATATTTGAATCATTTTTTGGATGTCATTACCTTTTTTTCGGGTAAAAGTTGATTAAAATGGAGGCAACATCTCGACATGTCCAAAACTGTTGACTGGGACGTTCAGCATCAATTCAAAGAAACAAACAATCTTTTTTTTTTCTTCTTTTTTATGTTTCTAGATATCTTGCACACAAGATTATAATAATCAAAGGGGCATAATTCAGCAAAGAGTTATATTTACTGACAAAAAATATACATGTCAACAATCTTTTCACAAGGCATTCTTATTCCATGAAACTTTAAGGCCCTAGCATATAGGCCATTCAAAAAGGAATCAGCATATGTCTTGTCCATTGAAAAATAACTTCAGAAATACCATATTGGTTCTAATTAGCGCACATGCTCCAATAGGCACACACCCTGGTTGTTTTCGGAAAAACACCTGCAAAAGCACACACTGCGCCAGTAGTAAATTGTTATTTTACACCAACTCTACACAATGTTAACGCATATGACGCATTAAAACTGAACAGTAAATGATCATAAACTACTTTGCAACAATTTGAACACTTATTGACATCACCAAAATTTACCATTGAAAGATATGACATGGTTATTTCAGCATTTTGATGTGTTGTTTTCGTTCTTAGTGTTTCTTACGTCAACTTTTAGTAATTTTGAAAAGTTAAGCGAACTGTGCGCTAATTAGTACGAATACGGTATTTAAGTTTCAATAAGCCAAAGCAAGCAAAATAAAAGGGTACTGCTTAATGTGTCTGTCATATGTTGCTATTGGATTATCGATTTCTTTTTTTTTTTTTTGGAATCATCAATGGGCATACACTGTACTTCACTGAACTTACACAGAAGGTCAGTTTGCACATGTGTTAACTGAGAACAATGGCTGACTGAAATATGAAAATATTGTGTAAAAAATGGTGACAATGGAGTACTCAGCGATCTAGTCACACTGGAGTGATTTTAAACAGTCAATATTGTAGATTGGTATGTTTTCTTCAATAGTCACATAAAGTTTTGAAGTGACACATCAGCAATATTGAAAAATCTACTCTTTTGTAATGAAAGAGTTAACATGACATTTCCGTCTTACAAAATTTACCACTAACCGACACTTGGCCATTGGATGAAACTCACATTTAACTTTCTAACAATCAAGTTTTCTCCACAAAATTCTGCATCTCCTTTTTTAACAGATTCATTTTTCAGCTGTTTGTCAATTGTTTTCACTCGTGTGGGGCCGTTTCCGGAACGAGCCGAACACATATTCCGATGTTACGGGAACTGACGTCGAACATTAATTTATTCCAGTTGAAAGGTCAAGATTTGGCCTTGTCCAATGATATGAACATATTTCTACAAATGACGTCAATCAGGTCAGCCATTTTGATTTCGGCGCGCAGCGTTTGACGTCATCGTTACGTTGCACACGTGCCGCATTATACTAATTGATCAATTAAATATTAATTGAACAATTAACTGTCCATATAAGGAAATGGTCGGAAGTCAATTGTCGGCGTAAACCTACGAACATATACGGACGATTTAGTGCACTGAAAGGATGACAGCCAGAAGTTTTTAAACGAGAATAAAACTGCTAATAACGGACAAAAATAGGTTGGATTTTTTTATGCACAATAAACACGTTAGTAACGTGTCGGTGAAGTGTATTCTTCTTGATTTATCTTGAAAAGGTTCCAATTATTGACACTACGTTTCCCCATTTGACAACCAACTGAGAGATATGGAACATAATTATGTGTAAATATAGCGGAGTGAGATCTCCCAACTAAATCAACTGTTAGCTGATTTCGCACACTCTTTAAGCTTTTCTTGAGTTTGCTGAAAATCAGTTCAATTAACCACCCAACTGTTGCTGTGTAACTAAACAAAGATATAGCGGAGTGAGATCTCGCAACTAAATCAACTGTTAGCTGATTTCGCACACTCTTTAAGCTTTTCTTGAGTTCGCTAAAACTGTAAAAATAATCTCACATTTTCTGTTAATATTTGCAGCCGCGAAACGCATGTATAGAACTAAATGAAAATATCTTGTTTATTGCTTGATTTATTTGGCTGAGGCTATCCGCACGACGGTCGTGCCGATAAGCGGCGTTATCCACACGACGGTCATGCCGATAAGCGGCGTTATCGGCATGACCGTCGTGCGGATAGCCAATGCTACAGGTATTGGTTATCGGCACGACAGGAGTATAAGATTTTCTAACAAGTTTACGCATGCATTAAACTATTAATTTGTCATTAAATAAATTGTGGACATTAATTTGACACGTAACTATATATTGCGCCCAAATGATTGGCATACTTTTCACACCTTTGCACACCTTTATTTTTGATTTAAAGATACATTCTTCATACAGTCATTGCGAAGTCGGATCAAACAGATAGCTTACAGAAAGGTTGAAAGTTCTTAATGGAATACAAAACTTTTCTGCACCCATCACATATAAAATTGCCGAAACTGACTGAGTTTCCCTCTACATGTAACATGAAAAGGTTGGAATTAAGACACGAAAATGATCCATGCAACCTAAAAATTAATTGTCTAGGGGGACCATGTCTACGCAGTATAATTGCTTTAATAGCATAGGAAAAAATCAAATAAATCTGTTTATAATTTTGCAAAGGGGTCCCACTAAAAATGAATGCTCAGCATTGTTCAAGAATGCCCTTTTCCGAAATTCATAGACTGGTTATGCTACCAAATTGCACTGGCATCTGACCTTCACTAAATGCTGTCTATAATGAAGAAATATTTCATACATGTGATACCTCCCTCATCATCAGGGAGACTCCAGGAAATGAGCCCTAAAATTGGTAAAAATTCTTCTAACTAAATGTTATGAACCACTGCGGTAGCTGAGGGTGAGGTTATGGCCATGTAAAATCGATTTAAACCCGCCAGTAACTTTATGTTACTGATCGTTCCAAGTCGATACTTCTGTGGTGGTTCTTTTTGTTTTGTGTCTTGGTGTTTAAAATATTTTTGTGCTGTTGGCGCCTTATGTAATAATAATATGTTTTCATATTTTTAGTTAAGGTAACTGAGTGGCCACCTATTGGGAAAATAGCTGCTCATTCAGCTTACGAAATGTTTTCATGGTATAGGTGCCTGGTTGTTGATTTGTTTTTTTCCCACCCTGGTTTTTGGAGTGGGAATCTTTTTCTGATTGCGCCTTTTCCTGATCTTTGCCTACTTGTACCTTTCTAAAATGTACCACTTTTTAACAAAAAATGAAAATCTCCCTGAAATGAAGCAGGAGTTTTCCTATATATTCTATACATTTGTCAAAAATCTCCCTGAAATGGAACAAATATCTCCCTGATTCCTCTTCAGACTCATCTTATGTATGATATTTTTTCTTTACAGTGAATTATTGTGATTAATGCGGGATGTTGGAGGGCAGATTGTGATGTATTAATTCACGACGGCGCAGCTGAAGTGAATTAGATATTGCATCTGCCCGACAACATCACACCTTAATCAAAGATGATACACCGTAAAGTAAAATTATTTCGATTCTAACAAGAATACCTGAATAAATGCTTACATTTTAAAACATTTTCCAGTGGACTCATTGTTTGCGGACATGAATGTTTATGTACAACGTCAAAAAAAAAAAAAAAAAAAATGCCACCCTACGTCTACGCACGTAATTTTGTTTACAGTGAATTTTTGTAAATTAATACGGTGATGTTTCCATTAGGTTCAGTGGCAAAAACAATAATGTTGTGTTAGAATAAGACATAAAGACAGGCTGCCTTACCTATAAACACACACCGTAAACCTTACGCTATAAACTTGTTGATACACTTAACTTAGATGTTCGCTGCCAACATTTGACATTACGGAACTTCCAGTTTTTATTTTGTTGAATATCTCGTAAACGGTTGCAGATATTTTCCTAATGTTTTATATTTGGACACATATTGATGATATGCATTGAATGAGCCATGAAAATTGTCAGTCTAAGGAACTTCATTTTTTCACCCCATTTTCTGCACTTTTTCAGAAAATTTTAGTTGTCAGTAAAATTTAGGGGGTATAGATTAAACTTGCATATTATACATTTTCAAATAAATTGCACTAGTTCTATGTTTATTTTAGCAGCAGTATATGTGTACATTGTCTTCTAAGTCAGTCTTTCTGAATTTGGTATGCTAGTTTTAAAATTTTGGGTGGTTTTATGAAATGGGCTTTAAGAAATAAAACAGCCGAAAAAAGGCTTAAAAAGGCAATTTTCAAGTGGTTGGTTCTCTCTTATATGCACACTTTATTTTATTCGAACAATATTACCAAGTTCTATATTGTGTGAAAATACAAGAAAAAGTTTGAATCTACAAATATGGGTTTGGCACATTTCTAAATATTGACTTTTTCCGACTTTTCAAGTATGGGGTTAGGGTTGGAAAACGACTTGTAAAATTTTGTCATCCACTTCAAGTTGCAAAGTTTTCTATGCTTTTGGTCCAAAATAGTCTGCATTACGTAAAAATTATGACTTTTGAAAGCTTTCTGGGTGTATTTTTGTTCAAGACGGGTATGTTTAAAAAAATTAAAAATTAAATTAATTTTACTAAATCTTAAACATGGTGTTTAGAGGTCTCATTCACAGGCCTGTAGCTTGAAATAATGCACGCTACCCTATACTTATTTTGTTTTCAAATGTCTTGTATTGTATTTTGGAATCAAAAAAGTGTGGTTAGAAAAAAAGTTTGAATACTTTTTCATTGGCAGCGAACATCCTTAATCGTTACTTTTGAATGCATCCAGCTGTTCATTGGTAGAATACCAGACTATGTACCAAAACGGTCTACAAGTCTCATATTAAAAGGAGAGAGTTCTCAGCTCCCTGATTTACTGTTTTTGCATTATCTACTGGTTCCCAGCTTCCTGAAATCAATATTGAAAATACAGGTACCAAACCCCCTTGAATTATTGATTTTTATTGGGGGTTTGGTTACAGGTAGGTAGGTAGGTAGGTATGTAGGGAGACTCCACAAGTATAAGTAGGTAGACCTAGGTAGGTAGGTAGACATAGGTATGTAGAAAGGTAAGGAAGAAGTTATAAAGACATGCACTTGCAAAAAGGCATTCATATGGCATATGCCATGGGGTGAGTATTTACAGGATCAATATTTGAGCAGCCTCGTGAGAAAACCAACAATCTGTATATGCGAAAACAAAGATGCAGATCAGCTTAGTGGTTACCGCGAAGCTGATCAGAGCCTTTGCTTTCTCTAGACGGATAGTACAATTCCTCTTCTTCTTAAATCGGGAATTTCAAGCTTCTAGCTCTTTTCTGTGCTTGTACAGCCCTGTTTGTGTCGGATCTGTTCTGAAACCACATTGTTGGTTTTCCAAAGAGCTGGCTCATTTCTCTTTTTTCTGTATTTTCTGTATTTTCAGAGGCTATTGCTAGTTGAACAAAGACGTCACAAATCTGGGCTACCCATCAACATTGGGTTCTATTTTGTACCCCAGCAAGAAGCTTGGGTTATAGAGAGATTTGGAAAATATAACAGAATATTAGAACCAGTAAGTGGTACTGTTGTATGGGCCGCTGCTTGAGAAATCCAACAATTTAGATATTTAGATAATATATTACCTATACTACATTAGTTAGAAATTTCATATCTCCTTTTATCAGAGGAAGATCATCCCTGCTTTGTGCTGGACCTTTTTAGAAACTTGGGAGGAATATTTTATTAAATATCAAAATGCTTCTATCAGCCACATCTAGCAACGTCTCACAGATACGAGCATGTCAATTTGCAGTGGTTAGTTGTAAGCGCCACTGATGTCAAAACAGTCATGCATTCATTTTTATGAGTTAGGTTCCATGCAGTAATGGATTATCATGGTCATTTATGTGACCCCTTACTTGTTAAAATCATTATTGCATGGCTTTATTTGCTTTTCTGAAATTTGAACCCCATTATGAAAACTTGCCCATGCAATATACAGAGATTTTTTCAGCTGTAAAAAATGAAAATTTCATTGAAAAAATTTTGATATTCTTAATATTTTTGCTCCAAACATTGATTGTGGGTACACGTTAGAACCGCCTCACTAGAACCGACTCGGTGAGGCGGTTCAAACGAGTGCCCACAATCTATGTTCTGGACACATTTTACGGACATGTTTTCCTGATGCAAAGAATGAATTCTTATGTATTTTGAAATGTTTTACAATGTAATAAAATATAGAAGCAGAAAATTCATTTTAGAATATCTGAGTAGTGTTTTCACTTTTGTCAGTAGAGCACAACCGTAAATCGAAATTTAATATCTAAAACGAGATATACCTAATTACCATATATTTCGAACGAAATATACCCTATTATAATATATCTAAATTGACATATAATATGTCAATCTAAATATCATTATATATTTCGATCGAGATATATTATTTCCTTCATCTGAACATGTGATCATTTTGCGTCATGCGCAGTCTCTCATTGAGTTTCGCATAGCGCGAAGTTTTGAATTTTGTGCAGAAACAAATTTCCAACAAAAAATCCAGCGTCATCGAAAAGTTCACCAGGGAAGTTATGTACAGTTTGGATTTGAATATGCTCGTCGTCCGATTTACATGAGTAAACACTATTAAATACTTGCTGAACATAACGACATAAAGCGCTAGGGAAACGCCACGAAGTGTTAATTATATTTAAAATGTTTGGACTGGTTAGATTATATAGATTGTATGTAAACCAGAAGTCAAGGAAGCTTAAAATTTTGCTCAATGGCTCTTCACGACAAGATAACGCAGATCTCGCCTGGGACCTCTCTGTACGTAAATAAATCATTCTTCTTCTTCGTTTTTCAAAGAGTGACTCTACCACAATGCCAGGCAACAAGCATTTACCTCGATGAACAGCCTGTTCAATGTGAGCGTGACTGCAAATGAAACCAGCGATCTCTCAAACATAACTAAACTAAACGGATAAGGCCGGCAAACCGATGCGACTTTGCCTATCCCCGCCAGCATTGGGGCCGTGAGAAATAGATGGGCTGCCAGACAGAGCTTATAACTGAGTGATCGACCACACGATAACCACTTAGGTCTGAAGCTTTTAGTTGTTGTGTGGTTATATGTCTTCAGCACGTATTTTAAGCATGTCACGACATCCCAATGTTGGGTAGAAGTCCCATTGAAAGGAAGCAACATCCCAATATGACCATAGATGTTGACTCGAACGTAAAGCAACACATTCAAACAATAGACCTATATGGTCGAATCCCGGGATCGAACAACATATTCACACTCGTCTCACAAATGCTCGGCGCGGGGCTCAGATCAACACTGGCCAGAGCGGTACCATGATGCAACTCGGCAAGGGGCCGTCAAACTCGGTTGCAATTACGCTACATGGCGATGGGTACATTATTTGATGATGGCTCCTCGTTCTCCGGGGAGTTAATATGCCTTGCTCAAGGACAACACTGTGCTGTCAGTGCCACGATGATTGATCCCATGACCTCTCCATTCGGATTCCCATGCTTTACCACTACGTCACCACACTCCCTATTTATTTTATGTTTGTTTGTTTGTTTGAATTGATGTTTAACGTCCCAGTCAAAAGCTAATGGCCTTGTCGTGATGCTGCCTCGATTTTTATGGGACTTTAACAAAAAATTTGGACGTCATGACATCCAATAAGCGCTTCGAATATAACCACCAAACTATACTAGCAAGGCTGTGTGTGGATAGACTGACATGAACCACTTTTCCTGGGCAGGCCCAGACCTGTCCGGTTAACCAGTAATCAGATGGTCAGTCAGTAGCGAAGAAGCTTTGCTTGGAGGCACAAGCAGCCCATCTATTTCTTTTAGGCTCCAATGGAAGGACAGTAAACGAGGTCTCAACACACAGGAAATGAGGAAAATAGCTGACACACATTAGCACATACATGTAAGCCAAACGCGCGCCGGGTGTGCTGACAATAATGTAAAATTCAACATACGTCAGGAACACATCGGAGACACGTTAGAAAAGTGTTACATGCGTGCTTTGTACGCGAAGTGTACGCCTCGGTGTACGTTGATATACGTCGCTGTAGGTTGGTGCGCACTCCACGCGCGTATGGGCTCAAAAGACTTTTTAAGCATGCTTAAAATTTTTCACGATGGAATCGGCCATGTGTCTTAGCTGGAAACCACCGTCACTGGGTTAGTACCGTATAGAAAATATCTGTTCATCTACATAGAATTGAAAGAAGGAAAAAGAAGTGATATTACCAGAAAAAGCATGTTGTTTGCATTAGGATGCTTCTGTCTGCTTCCATCTGCTTATCTACAGTGCAAAAACATGAGGGGGGTTTTGTCCTAATTTAAAATCTGCATGGGGTGTTTTGTCCACGTTATACTATTGGGCGTGGGGTGTTTTGTCAGCCTTCAAAAAAAACATGTGGTGGCTTTTGTCCACCTATAACAAAATGGACGTGGGGTGTTTCGTCCGTGGGGTGTTTTGTCCTACACTCATTCATTGCATCGACATGTTTTCATGATGCATTTTGACTGCACAGACGGAATACGTCTAATCTGGTCAGAACCCTTGAAACATCCATTTCTTATTACTATTACTTTGATGGGCTCTTTTTCTTTCAATTTCATATAACTCAAATTGCATAAATCTATCCCAGGTCTTAGCCACAAGTTACCTGTAAAACACAGGTCTATATTGGTAATTGTCCCTCAGGTGTCAAAAAAGGACATTGCGCACATCGCAATCTATGGGAAACAATCGAAATTTGATCTGCACAGGTAATTTTCCAGGTTACACAACGCCTTGGTAACGTCCCTTAGCTGACTGAGGTAAATTGTCCCAGTTGTCCAACTTGTTTTATGTTTTGCTCCTTTTATGTACGTTTTCAAAGCGTTGTTGAATCGCAGATGTCACACGTGTGAAATCGGCGGCACTTAATCATAAAACCTGGCATTATTTTCATATGTGAAAAATTTGTACCAAATTTTCACATGCGGGACGAGTGATATATATTGCTATATATTGAAGAATTGGAATCAAAGGCAAAACCACTTCAGATGGATGGTTTTCGTGAGTGTGAAGAATACGTACGAATAGTACATGAAATTTGATTACATGCGCCTATCTCACATGCATGTGAAATGGAATGAAATTCGTTACATACAAATTCGATACCAATTCTTCGCCGGCTGGGAGGATTTGGTGCCAATAATTCACATAAGAACTTTGCGAAATGTGAAAATTATGGTTCAAGAACGTGTTTTCATGTGTTAGAAGATTTAGTACCGATTTGTGTCAATTCTACACATCTGAAAAAAATCATACCAGTTCTTCACAGACGTTATATAAATTCGTACCGTCAGAAAAAGTACAAATAGGCGATGATCAGGAAATGGCGCAATCAGAAAGAACAATTCCCATTCCATAAACCGAGGGGTGGGAAAAACTAAAATGACACTTAGGTACTTATACCATGAAAACATATCGTAAGCCGAGTGATCAGCTATTCCACAATGGGCGGCCACTCAGTAACCAGAACTGAACTAGAAATATGAAAACGTACATAAGGTTCAAACAGCACAAAAATTCGACTCCAAAACACAAAACAATTAAAACCACAACAGAAGTATCGCCTTGGAACGATCTTGAAGACATTTGAGGTTTAAGAATTAATTTCACCGCCTCCACCCCGCTATGGAAATTTAACATGCACAAATGTCACACTTCCAAAATGTGCCTTGTTGGTACCTATTTTTACACAAATGTGATATTAAAAAAATGCGGTTCAACAAGGCTATCATCCATGTCGAGAGCATCAACACGTTATTGGAATGGTGCTGGTACCGCTGAACCGATTTGAATTTATGCTTCTTGCGTCTGGATGTCTCAACTTTTTGATATCCCGGAACATCTCTGACATATTGAAACGAGAGAAGGAACTATATAAGAATGATTGCTGGAAAACAAGTAGGTCATGAACCAGCATTTTTAACGGAGTGGGCACTTGTTTACCGATAGCAAAGCTTCATACGATGAGATGGTTCATGTATCTTGGTGAGTTCTAGCACACTGGAGTTTTCAAAAATAAGCAACTCCATGATCGTGTTCGCGTGGCGGGGTAACACAGTCCTCTATGGCACAGCAGATAAGCTAAATGCACTGTAAAAAGGAGTCATGCGTTTGATCCCATGCTTCTCCACTCCTCTGGGTGAGACTTTAAGCCGAAGTCCCACGACAATCTTCCATGACAAACTGACGACAAGGACGTATTGTGACAAGGCTACAGGTTTTGTGACCTTTTGTTAAGTCCAAGGGACCTAGTCTTCAGACCTGACTGTCAGATAAAACCTGAACACACGGAATCGTTTAAACACCACCAAGATGATATTTAAGATATTTGTCCGTCGCCAGGTTGAACAAGGCCATGTTAGTTGCAGACTAAGTTGCGGGCATATTCCAATGGATAGAATATCTAGATCAACAAATTACATAGATCAGCTAGATAAGCCGCAATCCGTTTCACTTCGTCACCTAGCTCTACTTCCGCGTGGTGTGGAGAGTTATCAAGGAACACCGACGGGAACATCCTGACTACAAATTATGTATACATGTTGCTAAGGGGCGAAAGATTTTGAAAATATATGTCAATTGAGACATAATATGTCAAACGAAATATATATTTTAACTGGATGTAGAGCTGTATATCTCGAAGCAGATATTATATTTAAATTCAAATATTTTGTGTTTATATCTAGATTTAGATATGATACTATATTAAAAAGGAGATATTTTGACAATATACTCGTATGTCAATTTAGATATAATATGTAAAACGAAGTATAGATAAACCGGATGTAGAGTTATATATCTAGAAGGAGATACTATATGTAAATTCAAATATTTTGTGTTTATCTAGATTTAGATATGATATCTAGTTTTAGATACTATATTAAAAAGGAGATATTATATTTCAATTTAACGGTTGTGCTCTACTGTTTGTTCTGTATATAATATGTGTTTCATTATTTTGTATATGCTAACAGAGTATTTCGACAAGGTATTACAATAAAGGTAACAGATTTAAGAACCAATTTGTCGCTTTACATCAAACTTACTATATTGAAGAAGGTCTTTGAAAGACCAAAACGCGTCGATCTCATTAAACAAACAGTTAAATGTACCCTTGTTGGTTGTTTGTTCTGTTTTATAACCTTAATTAATGATTTATTATTGAATAATGCTACATGCAATAATCTGTTTTCAGTTATAAAATGAGCCGCATCGTGAGAAAACGGGATTATTGCCTATGCGAAAACAAAGGCGCAGATCAGCTTCCCAGTAACTGCGAAGCTGATCAGCGCCTTTGTTTTCGCTACTCGGATAGTACAATTCCTCTTCTATTTAAATCCGAAATTTCAAGCTTCTAGCTCTTTTCTGAGCTTGTACAGGCCGGTTTGTGTCGGACCTGGTCGGAAACCCCGAAGACCGGTTTTCTCGCGTCGCGGCTCAAATAATGGTGCTTTTGTATGATTTTCAGGGTTTAAATTTCGCCATACCACTTGTGGATCAGGTGAAGTATCTGCAGAGTTTGAAGGAAATAGCCATTGAGGTTCCTGAACAGCATGCTATAACATCAGGTAGAGGAATTCTGTGATGGAAATTTCTGTCATTGATATCATTACGGCTCATAATTATTAGTTCACCTGAGCCGAAGGCTCATCAGGGGAGCTTATAGTATACAAGAAACCCAACATTGTGGTTTCCGACGAGGTCTGATACACACCATGCTGTACAGCCACAGGAGACAGAGGCGGGAAATTTTTGGATTTAGAAAGTAGAAGAATTGCACTACCCCTGTTGCAAAAACAAAGGTGCTGATCAGCTTTATGGTTACAGCGAAGCTGCTCTGCATCTTTGTTTTCACATATACAAAATGTTGGTTTTCTTGTGATGCTGCTCAATTCCTCTTCTTCCTAGGTCCAAGATTTCACGCTTTCAGTTGGCTTCTTTGGCTGTACAGCTCTGTTTGTGTTTGACCTGTTCAGAATCACCTAGATATTCTCTCACACTGTGGTTCTTATATCTATGGGGTTTCTAGGCACCATGGCCCAATGCAAAGGATTCTCACATTTTTTTCAACAAAAAATGACAGTGTATTTGCTTATGTAGTCAGCATCATAAGCAAGTTGAGGTCTTAACGATGACATTAAGCTAACAAAGTTTTGAACAACTGGGCCCATATTGTTAGTGTTTATATCTTGGTGTATACAGACAGGAGAGTGTAGTGGCCGAGTGGGAAAGTGTCATATTCTGGACCATGATTGTGTCTGTTGTCACACAAAATCCCTTATGGGTAATACCCAGAATGCAGTTGCTTCATCCAGACATGACAGAAACATTGTTGAGTGTGATGCTAATGCCTTACTCTCAAACAAGCAAACAAATTATTTGAGCTGCTGCATCAGAAAACCAACAATCTGCGTATGCAATAACAAAGGTGCAGGTCAGCTGTGCAGTAACTACACAGCTGATCAGGGCTATTGTTTTCGCTACAAGGATAGTAAATCCCTCTTCTTAAATCCAAAATTTCAAGCCATAGCCTTCATCTATAACTGAACGGGCAGGTTTGTGTGAGAACTGGTCGGAACCCCAAATTGATGATATTCTCATGCAGTTTCTCATTTGAAATTGTTTCTGTGAATTTTCAGACAATGTAACTTTGCTGATGGACGGTGTTTTATACCTGAAAGTCAAAGACCCATACAAGGTAGACTTATCATAAACTTCTTTAAATTGTGGGTTGATAAACCTAAATCAAGTGTCAGAGATTATGTCCCAACAACAGAAAAAGACAAGGTCATATCAAGCATTATGAAAACTTGTCCATGCAATATACAGAGATTTTTTTCAGCTTTAAAAAATGAAAATTTCAATAGAAAAAAATTGATATTTTTCTTATATTTGCTCAAAACATTGATTGTGGGTACACGTTAGAACCGCCTTGTTTTGGAGCAAAAATAAGAAAAATAGGTATACCCCTTCATACCCCATTTTTGCTAAATAAATGAGGGGTATAAGGGGGTATATATTGCATGGACATGTTTTCCTGATGAATGGTTCTAAGATTTAGAAGAGCTATAGTAGCCTGATATCATTCCAGTTCCTGAAGTTATAAAACTTTTTCTATCATGCTCAGCTCAGTAGAGCCTAAAATTTGTTGGCATTTTAACATTTATCAGCAGGATAAATTACTGTCTTATGGGATTTATACCAGAATTTTCAACTGATTTACCTGGACCTTTTTATAACATGGTTCATTACAACATGGTTTTAGATAAAACACTAATCACTGCTGGACGTCAAATGGTCATTTTTGACTATTTTTGCTATATGTCTGTATATTTTACTCTCGTTATAACATGGATTGCAGCGACACTTTCACAAATTTTGGCCCGACTTTGCATAGATGTCTGGTGATAGTTGCGTGACATCCCTATGACAGTCAAGAGACATTCGAGAGAGCGTCTCACAACATTTGCATGAATGTTGCCTAGTTTGATTTTCACAAATTGACAGTCGCAAAACTTCTGGAGAGTGTCTTACAATATTCACATGAATGCAGCTTAGTTTTTCAGGAGATAGTCGCGAGTTGTTCGCATATTTTCTCTTGACTGTTGAGTGACATTTGTACAACATGTTATTATCGTGAATTTGTTGCATTGTTAATTTGCCAAAATTTTGTGGCAACAGAATTGTGAAAGGTTCGCAACACTTGCACGAATGAAGTACGACAGGTTTGCGATGACTTTGCGACTTGTTTGTGAAAATTTTGTCACATACATCCACACAAAACTTTTAAAAATGTGTAAACTTCCAAATTTCTTTTGCAAATTGTTAGCGACTATTTAGAGAGACAAAATTTTGCATGACTTTTGCATGAATGTCATGCAACAGTTCTGAGACACAATTCGCAAAACAGTCGCAAGGAATTGGCAGGCCAGTGAGATACTAGCTATAGATATTATAGGGAAATTGCAAAATAGACTTTCCTGAACTATAAATTATGCTCTCCAATAATGCTCTGATAGTACATGTACTATAAAGAAAAATCCACAACTCTTTATCCCTATTTGTAGGCGAGTTACGGTGTACAGGACCCCGAGTATGCTATCACACAGCTGGCACAGACCACAATGAGGTCAGAGATCGGTAAAATCATGCTGGACACGGTGTTCAAAGAAAGAGATTCCCTCAATATACACATTGTTGGTGAGTTACTGTGCTGGAGATAGTTGTACTAGCATAAGGACAATGTTAGCATATGAGCCACCACATCAGAAAACTAACATTCTGCATATGCGTAACCAAAGGTGCAGATCAGCTGTGCAGTAACTGCACAGCTGATCAGCGCCTATGTTTTCGCTACATGGATAGTAAATCCAAAATTTCTAGCTTCTATCCTGATTCTGCGACTGCACGGGCTGGTTTGTGTCAGACCTGGTCAGAAACCCAAATTGTTAGTTTTCTCATGCAAAGGTTTAAATGTATTGTAAAACATTGTGAAAATAGATGTTACAGAATACACTGCTGTTCAATGAACAGAAGCAAATTTTTAACTAATTAGAACACTTCAGGAATTGTAGATTTGTGAAGTGTGCAAAATTCAAGAATGCACGTATTACTGAAAAGCCAATGCTATTTCACTGTATATGATGTCCAACTTAAGAAATATTTATTTATTTAAAGTACATATGTTGATATAGCAATTCATGCTTTTGTGCAGTTTAAACTATGTATGTAAGGCATATACGAGGGGGATTCAAAAAGTTCGAGGAAAAGTGCTGCCAAATTTGTAATTGTCATGGGAAATTTACGTTCTCTATGCATGTTGTAAATTAACATATAGTTAACATATGCACAAAATTTGAATAAAATCGGATGAAAATTAGGCGTTAAATCAAGTGTGTTTCTAAGGTAGCAACAGTAAAACCGGCCCAACATCATAACAACGTCATTCTATACGCATTCATGCTGCTGTTGGCTATCTCTTAAGCATTTTTGGAATCTACCTGGCATAGGGGCGTCTAATTGTCAGTTCTGTGTGTATAATGCGGTCAATTGTGCCGAAACTACAATTCGATATGTTGTGTATTTTACGAATTCTACTCTTTTCTATCACGCCGATCATTTTCGACTATATGACGTTATTTGACATTACGCTGCGCGAGTCGACATGGACGCTTTTCTGGCCGTGTAGAAATCATGCAAACTACTTTTTGATTGCCGTTTTCTTAATTTCCTTGTTGCCATATGCGCTTTCTGCTCTTAGCAGTGTTTCTATCTTTTTTAGTCCGTTTCAAACACAAAATTTATCGAATATCGTTGTTCCCTTCGCATTTTAGACAAACCCACTAAACAATATGGCCGCTGTAAGCCCAAATGACGTCACACACTTATATGACGCCATATGCTCACCGCAAACATATTGAACTTTGCTCATACAAAGTTTGGTAAAAAAGCACGGTAAAGTATCAAATGCAACGTCATCATTAAACATCGACTTTTTGCAAAAATGAACAAAAGTGGGCCGGTAATCGTGATGTATGGTTTCCATAGCAACCACTGTTAGCATTGTATTCATGCCAGAGTAGCAAAATTTGCTGTATAAGTACAAATTATGTTTGTCCATATAACTGTAATAGTTTAATTTAGCTGATTTACAAAATAAGAATATGGTGGCACTTTTCCGCGAACTTTTTGAAAGCCCTTCGTACATGTACACAAATTATAGCGAACACACAAACTTATTTCACAACACTGTGTTAAAGGTTATTGGTACACAAATATTCTGACTATTTTTTTTTTGTTTCAGATTCAATAAACAAGGCGTCCAATGCCTGGGGAATAGAATGTTTGAGATATGAAATTAGTGAGTGTATTAACCATTTAAGCATCAAGAGAGTGCCATGCAGATAACAAAAATCATTTGCAAACTTTTAAAACAAAATCGTGAAAAGACTTAATGAATACAAGTCAAATCCGAGGGTAAAGGACTAGGGCATTTAACGCCTGATTTTGGCCTCAGATTTTGCTAAAAAATAAATTTTGGAATTTAGGTGAGAAAACTATTCCTTAAAACAGTCATATGTCTCCTCTATTCAAAACAAGAACAAATACTTCATTCATCCTACAAGCGTTGCCATGGCAACACCCGGAAGAACCATAGATAGAGCACATTTTGCACTTTTTGGTCTATTTTTGACCATTTTTGAACATATTTTTTAATTTTTAAGTGCCAGCCCACACCCCGAACAAAATCATACTTAGCATACAATATCTCTGGATGATACTTCATAATTATTTCATAATAAGAAATTGTTTGTCGCGTGGGCCGGTAGTTGAAAATGATGTTGAATGGTGAAAAATAGACCGAAGAGTGCAGAAAGTGGTATTTCTATGCTTTTCGGAGTGTTGCCATGGCAACATGTATAATTTGAATGTGATAGTTGTGCTAGAATTTATAAGCAGGGACCTTTACCTGCTTTATGCAATACTTCTCTCCTCAAAATTCCAAAATTCATTTTTTTACCAACACATGAGGCCGAAATCAGGCCTTAAATTCCCTAGGCCTTTATTTAGAAGTGAGTATATTAACCAGACAGAGTACAGCTTGCAAGATATGAATGACAAATAGAGGGGGGGGGGGGGGATGAGGGGGCTCTTTTGTTAATGTGTTCGACAGACTGCTGCTATGATGTGTGCTAGAGCATAGCTGCTGTTACCATGTGGGTCGCGTCGTGAGAAAACCAAATTTTTGCCTTTGCGAAAATAAAGACGCAGATCAGCTGTGCCGTAGTGCACAGCTGATCAGCATCTTTGTTTTTGCTACACAGGTGGTACAATACCTCATCCCGAAATTTCAAGCTTCCGATCTTCTGCGACTGTACATGCCGGTTTGTGTCACACCTGAGACCCCTAACCCCAAAGACTGATTTCTTGCATCGCGGCTCATGTTTTACAGACATGGTAGACATGACCATAGCTGTTCATTGAGATGTTAAGTAGCAAATCAAACAAAACCAAATAGTGGCATAATGATCCACAGACAAAATGACCTTGACAGATTGGCCCAACTGGTTCCATCCTGACATGACTGAAAAATTGTTGACTGGTATGTGTATATTAGCCCACTCTACCAATTTTGTTGTTGGTTAAGAGCCCCACCTACTTATATTGGCCTGTCTCATATGAGCTGAAATAATCTTAAAAAGGATGTAAAACTGAATTTAAAACTGTTTGTGTTTGTAGGGGATATAAAACTACCAGCCCGAGTCCAGGAAGCTATGCAGATGCAGGTAGAGGCTGAGAGAAAGAAAAGAGCTACTGTCTTAGAGTCAGAGGGTAGGTTATATAACTCGTATAAGCCTGACGTCCTTTTCGTGGGACATAGGCAAACAGTATAGCCCCATATGCAGAATGTGGCATCTCATCTTGGGCTATTCTGTTTGCTCAGAGAAATTTCATCAAAAAGTGAGAATAGTTCATATTGTAACTTGGAAAGTTTCACATGACTTTTTATCGCACCCTGCTTATAGCAGGGTGCGATATAGGAGTTAAGCAGGGTGCGATATAGGAGTCCAAATTTCTGTCCGTCGGTTCGGGCGTCCGTCCGTCCATCCGTCCGTCAACATTTACGTCGAAATTTGGTTTTCTCGACATCAGAGATAGCTGCGAGTCTGAAACCTTGCATAGTAATTGTCCTTGACATACCCTTCAAGCACTCACCTTAACCCAGTGCACTTGACCTATATTTCACGGTCCACTGGCTTTGAAAATTTTTACGTCGAAGTTTTGTCAACATTTACATCGAAGTTTGGTTTTCTCGACATCAGAGATAGCTGGGAGTCTGAAACCTTGCATAGTAATTGTCCTTGACATACCCTTCAAGCAGGCACCTTAACCCGGTGCCCTTGACCTATTTTTCACGTTTCCACTGACTTTGATAATTTTTACGTCGAAGTTTGGTTTTCTCGACATGAGAGATAGCTGCGAGTCTGAAACCTTGCACGATAATTGTCCTTGACATACCCTTCAAGCAGGCACCTTGACCTGGTGCCCTTGAACTATATTTCATGGTCTGTTGACTTTGCCCAATGCAGGTGCGATATCGACCTCCACGGAGTTCTTGTATTATTATGTGAATTACGATGGAAGATCCAAAATTATGTGAACTTTTGCTGCAACTTCAACATAGTATGTAGATAAATTTTAGAAAAATGTAAATTGCAATAAATTGGAACCTTCATTTAACAAGATAAGATAATTTTTTTTTTTTTTTTTTTTTAAGTATCGCAAACATGCCGTGCCACTTTTAAACCATGATGACCCACAGGTGGTACATGCCAATTTTTGGTCTTGTCCTGTGTCATACATATATCTCAATAAAATGAAAAATAGGAATGCGAATCCGGCCAAACTTTGGTGATAACGTTCTGCCTAAGTTAAAACAAGTTTGAGTTATTTATGTGATTTTGAAAAATTAATATCAATTGTGTGCTTTTTCAGAGCATTTAACGTTAAAAATGTTGTCACCAGACACGGCTTAAATGTATGTCATTACTAAACCTTTTAAAAACGCCAACACAATAACTAAATGTAGACAAAATGGAAACATTCCCTTTATGATTCTGACAATAAAACAGCATAGCAAAGATGGAAAAAGAAAGAAAAATAATGTGCAACACTTGTGACGTAAACACGGAATGCACTGACCGCATGCAGACGGCTGACGATGAGTGGATTTGTGTAGTAATTTAAAGTGAATTTGTTTCGAGTTTTGGATACTGATGGAAAATTTATGCTGGCAGAAGCACAAATAAGTAAAAAATCATTATCTATGGTACATGTTGCAGGGCAGTGGAAATATTACAAAAATCCACTTATTCAGAGACAAGTAAATAAAGAAAATTCACTTGCCCCGTACAAAATATACTTGTCCGACAAGGCGACGACTTATGCTTGTCTTTGGTTGCCAAACTGTTGAAGAAAACAAAACATGTCAGAAACTTTGGATGAAACACTAACCATACATATTGTTTTTGCAATAACACAGTTATTGTTTTAGCAATTTAAAACATTTCACTGCAGATCTTAAAAGTCCACAGGCCTGCATGTTGTATAGATGGCTCAGAGGGTGTTTACTTCAAATTGAATAAAAACGTCAATGACGTTACAAAATCAAAGATGACGTGCAACGGGTAGTCCATAGTGACCTTTTTGTTTTGATTGTAGATTTTTAACGGGTCGTTATTTTTTTTCCTGATTTTTTGCCAGGATGTTCTTGACATATTCCAATTTATGTTCATGTGATTTTATAAGCATTTGATAGATCTATATAGAAGCTGCAGCTAAAGTCTACATTATTTTGGATCATCACCACGTAAATTACCAAGTTCTTGAATACGTAATCAAGTACTCATGCAGTCTATAAAACTTATGTAGCGAAAACATTGATTTTTTTTTTATTCAGTTTAACGTCCCTTGAATTTGTGAGGCAGGGAATTCATAAATATTACCAAAAACGACGTTCTCACAAATAATTTCATAAGTGCTTGATTTTGATAGGAAAGCGGGAAGCTGAAATAAATGTTGCCGAAGGTATGAAAAAAGCGAGAATTCTCAACTCTGAGGCATTTCAACGAGAACAGATCAACCAGGCGACGGGCGAGGCCGAGGCTTTAGTGTGGAAGGCCAAGGCTCAGGCAACATCTGTGGAGGTCCTGGCTGATGCCATGTCACAACAGGTAATATACCTGGCCCCGAGGTTATAAAACTTTTTTCAAGCTCATCTCAGCTGAGACTAAAATTTATCCTGCTCATAAATGTTAAAATGCCAACAATTGTTGGCATTTAACATTTATCAGCAGGATAAATTACAGGCTTTTGAGTTCTAGACCTTCAATTTCAATATATTCAATGGGCTATTTCGGTATTTATGTGCAGTTTAAATTTCATGCTCAGCTAAGTTGAGCATGAAAAAAGTTTTATTAACCTCGGGGCCTATAGTGGGGATGGGGGTGACACATATTCTCAGTGTTGTTAACACGAACAGTTTCAGGCCAGGCACAGGTTAAGACAGAAATTGTTAAGATACCTTTAGGTCTCTTTATTAGCTCGACTGCACGAAGTGCATAGAGCTATTGCAGTCACCCCGGTCGTCCACGTTCCCGTTCCCGTGTGCGTTCCCGTTCCCGTTCCCGTTCCCGTGCGCGTCACACTTGCGTTAAAGTTTTCTAGAAGTCCATATCTTGACAACCACTCATCAGAAAGCATTCATACTTGGACCATAGATACCCTGTAGGGTTAGCTTTCATTCCATGGCATCGGGCCCCTGGGTCCAGGCCTGGGGGGTGGGGCTAGAGGTTAAAATCTAGAACACCTTAAAAATAGCTATTATTGTGTTAAAGTTTTCTAGAAGTCCATATCTTGACAACCACTCATCAGAAAGCATTGATACTTGGGCCATTGACACCCTGCAGGGTCGGCTTTCATTCCATAGCATCAGGTCCCTGGGTCCATGCCAGGGGCGGGGGTAAAGGTTAAAATCTAGAACACCATTAATAATAATGGCTTTTCTGTGATATTGTATTCTAGAAGTCTATATGTTGAAAAAATTTTATCAGAGGGCTTTCATACTGGGATCATAGGTACCCTGTAGGGTTGAGTTTCATTTCATGGCATCGGATCTCTGGGTCCATGCCTGGGGGGTGGGGCTGGAGGTTAAAAACTAGAACACTGTAAAAAATAGATGTACTGCTGTGTAACTTTTACAAGGAGTCCATATCTTGACAACAACTTATCATAAAGCATTCATACTTCGTACACTTTAGGTTCCATGGCATCCGACCGGGTCGGAGTCAGGGGGGCGGGGCTAGAGGTCAAAATCTAGAACACCGATTTTTTTTTCTTTTTATTTCTTAATAGAAACAACTTAGGAAGATGGTTGGTCATTCATTTTTTGACTTTTTGACACTGTCTTGTGTGTCACGACGGTAAGGGTCGGTTGACCTACTTTCCATGGTTCAGTGATTTTGCCTTATATGTTGACACTCAATTAGTATATTTTCTTACTTCTTTCAGATTATGAGTGAGTACGACCAGGCCTTTGACCCCAATATACTTATAGGTCACTGTGACCTAATTTCACGGTTCAGTGATTTTGCCTTATATCTCGGTACTCAAATGGTTTATGAACAAACTTCTTTCAAAGTATGTTTGCTTATGACAAGACCTTTCACCCTGAAGTAGTCCCAGGTCACTGTGACCTAATTTCACGGTTCAGTGATTTTGCCTTATATCTTGACACTCAATTAGTATATTTTCATACTTTTTTCAGATTATGAGTGAGTATGACCAGACCTTTGACCCCAATATACTTATAGGTCACTGTGACCTAATTTCACAGTTCAGTGATTTTGCCTTATATCTTGGTACTGAAATGGTTTATTAACAAACTTCTTTCAAAGTATGTTTGCGTATGACAAGACCTTTGACCCTGAAGTAGTCCTAGGTCACTATGACCTAATTCCACGGTTCAGTGATTTTGCCTTATATCTTGACACTCAATTAGTATATTTTCATACTTTTTTCAGATTATGAGTGAGTATGACCAGATCTTTGACCCCAATATACTTATAGGTCACTGTGACCTAATTTCATGGTTCAGTGACTTTGCCTTATATCTCCGCACTCAAGTGGTTTATGAACAAACTTCGTTCACACTATGTTTGTGTATGACAAGACCTTTGACCCTAAAGTAGTCCTAGGTCAATATGACCTGATTTCACGGTTCAGTGATTTTCCTTTATATCTCGGCACTCAATTGGTATTTGGACATACTGCTTTCACGATATGTATGAGTATGACAAGACCTTTGACCGTAAAGTATTCCTGGGTCACTGTGACTTAATTTCATGGTTCAGTGATTTTGCCTTATATCTCGACACTCAGTTGGTATTTTTTCATACTTTTTTCTGATTATGAATGAGTATGACCAGACCATTAACCCAAACATACTTATAGGTCACTATGACCTAATTTCATGATTCAGTGATTTTGCTTTATATCTCAACACTAAATGGGTATGTGATCATATTTCTTTCACATTATGAGTAAGTATCACTAGACCTTTGACCCTGAAATACTTATAGGTCAGTGTGACCTTATTTCACGGTTCAGTGATTTTGCCTTGTGTCTTGGCACTCAGTTGATATATGAACACACTTCTTTCACAATATGAGTGAGACCTCTAAATCTTAGGTAGTTATAGTTAACTTCCATGGTTCAGTGATTTTGCCTAATTGCATCAAGGCAAAAAGATGTATGGGTTACTGGTCGGGTTTGGCCTTATGTTTGACAAAGGTCAGAAGCAGTCTAGCACGCTGTCCTGCGACAGCTCTTATTAAGAATACTATTAAGGCTTGTTAGCCAAATATGCCTACTTTCCTGTTTGTAGGATTTTGGGGCAAAGTGAATAAACCCTGATGCAGAACACTAAATCTCTTCTGGTGCTATTGTTTGAAAATTTATCCAAAAAATTGCAATAATTCCAGATTTGGTGAACTCTTTCCAAATTTTGTAACCAAATTACTTTTATTATAAAACTGTTCAAAATGGCTGTATTTTGCCTTTTTATGCTCATATGATTTATCTGATATGATGAGAGATTTGGAAATGTCACATTCTTTTAATGCCTTGGTCTGGAAGTTCATCAAAGATATTAAAAACTGGTCCAAAGAATCATACAAAAAAACTGAAAATATTCTCATTTTGTTTTGAATCAGAACATACACTTAAACACCTTGACTGCCGGGACGCCAGGAATCTACCGCGGTAGTTTCCACAATACAAGTACACAATTAAAAGCATGTTAAATGATTAAATGAAAATAATGCTTATGAGAGGAGTTCCCCAATATTGATGTCATAAATGATGTCTTTTTTGTACTTCCTTATTTCTGTGTAAAAAGACCGAAACTTTTTATTTTCTCTTCTTTGTTATAGAATGGGAAGAATGCGGTGTCAATGCGTATCGCGGAGCAGTATGTCGCAGCATTCAGTAACCTGGCAAAGAAAGGCAACACAGTATTGTTACCTAGCAACACTGGAGATATCAGCAGTATGGTCTCACAGGTAGGGGTTTTGTCCATTCTTATATGAGCCATATCATAAGAAAACCAACAATTTGTGTATGCAAATACAAAGACGCAGATCAGCTTCGTGGTTTACCGCGAAGCTGATCAGCGCCTTTGTTTTCGCTACAGGGATTGTACAATTCTTCTACTTTCTAAATTCGAAATTATCAGCCTCTAGCTGTCTTGTGTGGCTGTACAGCATATTTTTTTTCCGACCTGGCCGGAAACCACATTGTTGGTTTTCTCTTGTCGCGGCTCAAAGGTTGACACGCTTAAGGGGCTGCAATGGCGGTGACTTTAACAGGGTTGCCACGCTGGGATGGAAACAATATTCCTTTACATTTCCCTGACAATTCCCTGACGGAATTTCAAATTTCCCTGACATCAACATCTTGGCGCACTGCCTATGATGACAGTTTAACAGGACAATTCTTAAAACTCGGAAAGTCATTTATCACTACAACACACCAATAAAAATTTAAATAAACTTAAAATACACTTCTGGATACTATCTGGTTTAAGACTGCCCCAAAACATCGATGGAATGTAGACAAAGTCACTTGGTAATTTGACCTGAATCTGGTACATGTATTTTCAAAGAGGGACGTGCATTAACAGGGTTTTCTGGCCCACCCAAAAGCCAAAAAATAAAAGTATCTGTACGACATTTTATCTTATATGTTTTAATAGATGAAATGTCCAAATGTTTTAATCTAATATTGATTTCACTTTTATGGTTGCTATGGTTACACAAAATGGCCGCCAATATGGGCTAAAGTAGGAAAATCACAATTTTGGACCGAAATTTAGAGGTTTAACAGAGAAGTTTACATAGAGCCCAGCTAAATACCAAAAAGATATTTTCATAAAAGATTAGTATTACAAAGATGCACAAAATGTGAAAATATCTTTTTGGTATTTAGCTGGGCTCATACCTTATTCTTAAAAAAATGCTCTATAGATTACTTGCATTTCACTCAAAGTAAGACACCTTTTTTATAAGGCCTTGTGCCAATTAATTCCACCAAGCACCAGAAGACATCCTCTGATGGGTGATAAATTGTTGATTGGGACCCCCGAAATAAAATGGGATTTTTTTCAAAGGCGCACTTATTTGTGTTATGAAGAAAATCATGGTTTCCATAGCAACTTGTATTGTATTGTATATTGTATTTCCAGCCCATTTAGGTTCACCTCACTTTGCTATAAGGCACCAGGTAAAGTACAAGTTTTGGATACTACGCAACCATTGACCAAACTATTGGTACAGAAAAATATCTCAGAAATGTGGGGTTTGATCATGTAGATTCCAAACTACAAACCAGTCACGACATGTAGTTGTGCCAGATCGGCAACCACAAATATGATTTTTGAACATAGGGGTATACCTACAAAATCAAACATAATTTAGTTACTGATTATCCTAGCTCACTAAACATGGTATCATTTTAAAGCTTATGCTTAGGCCTTTCATCCAACTGTAGCTTGTGTAAAATATCTAAATTATATATTCATCTAATTTGCATATCCATGAATACCGGTATTGATAGAATCATTATAGAAAATATATAAATAGAAAAAAAAACATAAAATACACTGACTTAATAACAAACAGCCATTTTCGCATCATGTCGATAAGCGATACAACTTGATAAACCCTAACATGTAATGAATCTATGCATAAAAATTAGCTCATTTGCATATTTATGAATATTTATAGAAACATGAGAAATTAAGAAAAGAAATTCAATGGACTTCTTAGATATACTAATTCCAGTCACAAATCATCACTGCGGCTTGTTGTTGTCCATTTGTTATACAATTTTTCATTTTCTAACCTGCAATGGCCCAATATTAAAATAATCTAATTTGCATATTCATGAAAATAAAATGAAAGGACATTGAAAATGAGAGATATCTATGCGCATAGCTGTTTGAAGTCGTTTTTGATTGGTCGAAAGCTGTGTTCAAACAGCAAAACCCATGTTCAAATCATGAAATTCACGTGCCGTTTGAACATGGGTTTTGGCCGACGTCATTGGTCACTGCGACGTGACGTAATGTGTTTCGTAGAAACAAAATGGCCGACGTTGAAAAAGCTCCGCAGTTTTCGGTCAGTTTTTACGTTGTTAATGTTATTTTCATGAGATTATAAGTGGATTGGAGTGAAAATGCAAGAATAGCGATCAACCATGGTTTGTTTCAGTGTTCAAACATTCGCTGGATCACTCGGAAGGTGTTTGAACACGCGGCCTGCGGCCTTATGTTCAAACACCTTCCTCGTGATCCATCGAATGTTTGAACACTGAAAACCATGGTTGATCCCTATATTCATATGCAAATTAGATAGTTTGCATATCCATGGTATTCAAATTAGATAATTTGCACCTCTGATCAGTGTAATAAGTTTTGTTTGTAACCATTTCTTAGTTAGTGCTTGTTCAATATTCTATAGCAGACATGTGATGAATTAAGAGTGTGTTGTGGTAAACAGTATTAATTTGGGTTTTTCATGTATTTTCTAAAGTTTTCATTAATATTCATGAATATGCAAATTAGAAATTTTGCATAACCACAGTGGCTTAGCATAAAGTTGACTCTGTATGGTATTGATGGTATTGGACAAGTGCAATATAGGTACATATACATCTGTAAGGCACTCAAAACATTTTTATTATGTTCGTTAATTTCTGATAAAGCGCTTTGGTCTTCATCAATATTCATGAATATGGACTATGCAAATTTCATATTTTGCATATTGAATGCAGATTAGGTTCAAAAGCTGAGCCGAAGCATTGTTAATAACATATTAGGTTGACAATGTTAGTATTTGAATACGAGTAATTACTTATTCAACTTATTGGAAATGTAGTATCGGTTGCTATGGAAACCATGAATATATGCATTATCCATATGCACTTTTGCAGAATTTATGGGTTTTTCTCTCATTTTTACATTATGGAGGTCCCTCTTACTATAATGCTTCAGCGATGTTCTTTCTGAAGTATGTAACGAAGGTCTAAATATCACAAGCCAACCCTTAAATGGACATGAGTTTAGTCATTTCTTTTCGTTTTTCATTAAAATTCATGAATTTTGACATGACCACTTTTCTTTGAATGACTTGTTCAGAAGTATTAATGACGCCATAGCAACATATCATTCTATGGTTTGAACTGAAATTAATGAAGTTATGAAGTTCTAACAGACTTACTTGTTTTCCAATTACTTTCAGTGTTTTCATTAATATTTATGAATATGAAAATTCAATATAATTTTCATTATAACACCAATTAATGCAAGACAGGTGTGTAAGCTCTAAATTGATACAACATTCAGTGGTCTACAACAAGTAAAAGCTGAAATATGACCAACTTTTCCCATTAGCTGATATATCAATATTGAAATTGCTTTGAATGGGTCATGACCTTTGACCCAAGGTCATCCCTATAAGAAAGGTCATACACATATTTTATTATTATTTTCATGAAGAGCAATAACAAGGCTATATTTCACATCATTGTCACTCAGCTCGGTTGGGGGCTATTTTTGGCTCTTAATGCACGTCGCTCTTTCCCTGACATTTACCCATACATGTGATGAGTTAGAAAGTGAAATGAGGGAGATTTTTCTTCCATTTCAGGGAGATTTTTGAAAAATGTATAGAATATATAAGAAAATTCCTGATTCATTTCAGGGAGATTTTGAATTTTGTTCAAAAAGTGGTACATTTTAGAGGAATTTTTACAAATTTCCTGGAGTCTCCCTGATGATGAGGGAGTTATGTTTACCAACAATTCCCAATTTCCCTGACAGTTTGCAAATTCCCTGACAATTTCCTGACCTTGAAAAAAATTTAATTTCCCTGACTTTTCCCTGACGTGTGGCAACCCTGTTTAAGTTTTTCGACCAGGTCTGATGTAAACTGGCAGTCTCAGAAGAAGGCTAGAAGCTGAAAATAACAGATTTAACAAGAAGAGGCATTGTACTGTCAAAGTAGTGAAAACAAAGGCACTGATCACCTATGCAGTTACTGCATAGCTGATCTGTGTATTTTTTTTATATATATGCAAAAATCTGATTTTCTGGTGACAAGGGTCAAATACTGTTTGCCTATAACCCACGAAAAGGAGGCCAGGCTTATACAAGTTAAAATTTGATTCAATTTAGAAATTCAAAACCAGTAAAAATAAAATTAATTTATATAATAAGTACAATTTAACCTCCATTACAGTACAGTTCAATACAAGATGGTCATGTCATGGCGCCTAGAATGATTATTTTTCTATGTCTACTTTAAGTAACCTTATAACACAGTTTCGCTTATAACATGGTCTGTTTCTATGGACCCCAAAGATAGCATTATAATGAGGTTGCGCTTTACTGAACATTGTATGGTTACATAGGCGTAACCAGAAAATTTCAATTTAAACGCACCAAGGGCAAAAAAGTTAATTTTTGATTGAAAAATGACAAAAAACGCCATAATTTTAGCTACTTCTAACTTTTTACATTACGCACTTGCGTACTGTGCGTAATGGGCAGTACGCCTATGGTTACTTTTGGTTTCAAGGTTATTGTCCCCCGCCTTTTCGAAGAAAAGCGGAGGGCCATGGTTTTTGGCTTTCCGTCAGTCCGTCCGTCCGTGCGTCCTTCCGTCCCCCTATAGGAGTATGTACCTTGTGCATGCAACTCCTCCTACAGTTTTATTCCAATTCTTTTGAAACTTTACAGATGTCTTGACCATGCTTTGAAGATGTGCATGTGGTTTGGATATAATCCTCAGATTAATTTTTGACACTTTTTTTGCAATTTTAACTTAGTCATTTTTTCTGACATATTGACAATGAAAGTGAATGGACAGTGGGTACCTTGTGCAAGCAACTCCTCCTACAGTTATATTCAGATTCTTTTGAAACTTTACAGATGTCTTGACCATGCTTTGAAGATATGCATGTGATTTGGATATAATCCTCAGATTAATTTTTGACACTTTTTTTGCAATTTGAACTTGGTCATTTTTTCTGACATTTTGACAATGAAAGTGAATGGACAGTGGGTACCTTGTGCAAGCAACTCCTCCTACAGTTATATTCAGATTCTTTTGATACTTTACAGATGTCTTGATCATGCTTTGAAGATATGCATGTGATTTGGATATAATCCTCAGATTAATTTTTAACACTTTTTTTATACCCCCGGCATTTATGCCGACGGGTATATAGTTTTCGCTTTTCCGTTTGTCCGTTCGTCCGTTCGTATGTTCGTTAGTTCGTTCATTCGTTAGTTCGTTAGTTCAGTAGAATTTGCGTCAAAGTTTTGGTTAAAGTTTCTCTAGTGGTGTATATCTCATGCATTTTTTCAGAAACCATTCATATTTGGACCATAGGTACCCTATAGGGTTTGCCTTGTTTCCATGAGTTCGGACCCCAGGGTCCATGCCCGGGGGTTGGGCTAGAGATCAAAATCTAGGTCACCTTTAATTTGCGACAAAGTTTTGGTTAAAGTTTCTATAGTGGTGTATATCTCAAGAACCATTTATCAGAAATCATTCATATTTGGACTTTAGGTACCCTATAGGGGTAGCTTTGATTCCAAGAGTTCAGACCCCAGGGTCCATGCCTGGGGGTGGGGCTAGAGTTCAAAATCTAGGTCACCTTTACTTTGCGTCAAAGTTTTGGTTAAAGTTTCTCTAATGGTGTATATCTCATCAGCCAATTTTCAGAAATCATTCATATTTAGACTTTAAGTACCCTATAGGGTTTGCTTTGTTTCCGTGAGTTCAGACCTGAGGGTCCTTGCTCGGGGAGGTGGGGCTAGAGTTCAAAATCTATGTCACCCTGAAAATGTGCTATTTACATAGTGTTTTTTCTTCTCTAAGTTCATATATTAACAAAGACATGGAATGTATTCCTATTTGGATCATAGATACCCTTGAGGGTTGAATTAAATTCCATGGCACCAAAATCTAGAGGGGTGGGGCTGGAGGTCAAAATCTAGGTCACATTTATAAAATACAATAGTTACCAAGATTAATATTCTGCAGGTCTATTTCTTGATAACTATTTGTCAGAAAGCATTCATGCTTACAACATAGGTACCACATAAGGGTTAGACCCAAGGGTCCATGCATGGGGGTGGGGGTGGGATGGACCCAAGGGTCCATGCATGGGGTGGGGGTGGGACTTGAGGTTAAGGTCTGGGGCATTTTTTTTTTTTTTTAAGAATGACACTCTATTTTCATTCCAATCTAGGACTGAGGACCTGACCCACAATGTCCGTGGATTATGTCCTAGATTGAGTATACACGTCAGCTCTGTATACTGCTCTAAAATAGATCTGTCATTCTAAAACACCACTCCCCCATGTTTGTATGCAATGTGCTTCACAGTGCTTATATCTAAAGTGTACTTGATAAGGGTACTGTCTTTCATTGGGGATTTGAGGTTCAATGTCAGGGGTGAGCATGTGCAGGGTTATATAGGTAGGGGGTAGGGAGGGGGCTTTGTGGCTACCAGCCGGGGGTATACGTGCCTCTCAAGGCACTTTTTCTAGTTGCAATTTGAACTTAGTCATTTTTTCTGACTTTTTGACAATGAAAGTGAATGGACAGTGGGTACCTTGTGCAAGCAACTCCTCCTACAGTTATATTCAGATTCGTTTGAAACTTTACAGATGTCTTGACCATGCTTTGAAGATATGCATGTGATTTGGATATAATCCTCAGATTAATTTTTGACACTTTTTTCGCAATTTGAACTTGGTCATTTTTTCTGACATTTTGACAATGAAAGTGAATGGACAGTGGGTACCTTGTGCAAGCAACTCCTCCTACAGTTATATTCAGATTCTTTTGATACTTTACAGATGTCTTGATCATGCTTTGAAGATATGCATGTGATTTGGATATAATCCTCAGATTAATTTTTAACACTTTTTTTGCAATTTGAACTTAGTCATTTTTTCTGACTTTTTGACAATGAAAGTGAATGGACAGTGGGTACCTTGTGCAAGCAACTCCTCCTACAGTTATATTCAGATCCGTTTGAAACTTTACAGATGTCTTGACCATGCTTTGAAGATGTGCATGTGGTTTGGATATAATCCTCAAATTAATTTTTGACCCTTTTTTTGCAATTTTAACGTAGTCATTTTTTCTGTCATTTTGACAATGAAAGTGAAAGGACAGTGGGTACCTTGTGGAAGCAACTCCTCCTACAGTTATATTCAGATTCTTTTGATACTTTACAGATGTCTTGACCATGTTTGAAGATTTGCATGTGGTTTGGATATAATCCTCAGATTAATGTTTGACAATTTTTTCGCAATTTCAACTTACTCACCTTTTCAACATTTACACAATGAAAGTGAATGGACAGCGGGTCCCTTGTGCAAACAACTTCTCCTACAGTTATATTCGGATTCTTTTGATACTTTACAGATGTCTTGACCATATTTTAAAGATATGCATGTGGTTTGGATGTAATCCTCACTTTAATTTTTGTCACTTTTTTGAAATTTGAACTTAAGTCATTTTTCAGGCATTTACCCATACACTAAGAAAGTGTATGTGGTTTGGATATATGTTATTCTAAGATTATATTTGTGTAACTAAACTATCAAGGCGGGGGACATAAATTCTCTGAATTTGCTTGTTCACTTTGTTTCTATAGGCTATGGCTATATATTCAAACCTATCAATGCCGAACAAAGATCAGGCTAGCGAGCTGGCGTCGTACCAGGAGGAACAAAGCACTTCTGATAAAGTAGACCCAGAGTTAATGAAGGCAATAGACTCAGAGATACAGAAAGTGAAGGACACCAAATTCAAAGATTTTCGTGAAGTGCAGACTGAGGACTTACAAAATAAGGGAGAGGGTAATGGTAAGGAGAATAGTGGTATGAAGGGAAGAAGAAAAACAACAAAAAAGACCTCTTCCATAGATTCAGAATGATGTTTGTGTATTGTAGGATTTTGTTAAAATTGTGTGAATTAACTAATGTTGGACTTGTCGGTAATCTATGTTTGGTATGAATTGAGGCGCGTCATGAGAAAACCGAATTTTTGCCTGTGCTAAAACAAAGGCGCAGATCAGCTTCGCAGTAACTGTGAAGCTGATCAGCGCCTTTGTTTTCGCTAAATTGATATTACAGTCGCTCTTCCACTTGAATCCAAAATTTCAAGCTTCTAGCCTGCTTCTGTAACTGTACTGGTCGGTTTGTGTCGGACCTGGTTGGAAACCCCGAAGACCGGTTTTCTCGCGTCGTGGCTGAATTGATGATTAGGAAAATGAACCGAGCCATGCCAGTTGAAAACCTGTGAGTCCGACCAGGGGGAGCATGATGGCTCAGTGGTTAATCTTACATCAAAATATCATGTCCGTGTAATATATACCCCCTTATAACTCACTTTTATATAGAAAAACTGGGATATACAGGGGTATACCTATTTTTAATGTTTGCTCCAAAACATAGATTATGGCTACTCACCCCCTTCTAACATGTACCCACAGTCAATGTTTTGAGCAAAAATATGAAAAATATCAACTGAAAATTTTCACTTTTTCAACTTGGGGGAAAAATCTGCATATTACATGGGCATTGGTTTTGTAATGTAAGGCAGTGGATAGAGAGGTCTTGGATTCAAATTCTATTACCCCCAGCATGACACATTACCATCAAACTAAGTACAGTATTATTTAAGTGCTTGAGAAGTAGTGCCTCTATTCCTAAATTGACTGAAAACTAGTTGACATGGATGTTAATCCTCAACATAAACAAAGGATGTAAACAGGGACTTGCAGAGAAATGATAAAACACCCACCTTGTGTATACCTCGCTCAGACCACAAATAACTAGGGAGCGCGGTGACCTAGTGGATTCAGGATCAAGCGGTTAGGGGTTGGATCCCTACTGCTTCCCAGTTGGAACCTTGGGTAAGGCACACTGATCCCTATAGCACTGGTTAATACCAGAAAGTCATGACTGAAAAACTGGTTACTGGGATGTTAACCCACAAAACAATTAAAAGAGCAACTGCATAAGAAAAACAATTTAATGCTTGGGCGAAAACAAAGGCGCAGATCAGCTTCGCGGTAACCAAGATGCAGATAAGTGCCTTTGTTTTCGCTACATGGATAGTACAAACCCTCTTCTTCTTAAATCAGAAAGTTCAAGCTACTAGCTTTCATGTGTGACTGTAGAGGCCGGTTTGTGTCGGACCTTGTCGGAAATCCCGAAGCCAGGTTTTCCCGCATCGCAGCTCGTTTGATAGTGATGACAATGGGTATTTCCCAAAAATCGATACAGGTGTATCACGGAACCTTTTTGTTTTTGTAACAAAATATACTTTGTCATTGTTGGGATCTCCATGTATAATCATTTCGCATAGACCCACGTCACAGATTTATTATTAGACTATATCAGCCGCGACGCGAGAAAACCTGTCTTTGGGGTTTCTGACCAGGTCTGACACAAACCTGTCTGTACAGTCACTGAAGCAGGCTAGAACATTTAAATTCCAGGATTGTACTTTCCTGCACACCAGATAGAGAAATCCAACGTTTTACCCCATGTGAGAAATTCTTATCTCACCCTCGGTATCTCACCCCGGTCGCACCCTGCGTTCAAGTGTTCTTTTTTAACATTGGTTGTATAGGACGTCACGTAATTTCATCGTTAAGCAAACACGTCACAATGACGTCAAAACGTTTTAATTCAAAATGGCTGACGCCGCGATTCTAGCGTTTTTCTAGGTAACTAGTATGAAAATCAAGCTTCGCCGCATTAAAGCGTGCAAGAAAAAGAATCTATCATTCTTGTAAGGTATGGATAGACAAATCTGTCCCTCGGGTCACAATTTGGCATCACTCGGCGAGCCTCATGATGCCAAAATGTGACCCTTGGGACAAATTTGTCTATCTATACCTGACACTCATGTAAGATTCTTATAATCCGAGTAGCGTAAACAAAGACGCTGATCAGCTTCCAGTAACTGCGAAGCTATCTGCACCTTTGTTTTCGCATAGGCAAAAATCCAGTTTTCTCAGGACAGGCCTCATATCATGAATTAATGAATGGCATGTCTGATCCTATTAGATTCATATTTGAGCCGCGACGTGAGAAAACTGGTTTTCAGGATTTCCGACCATGTCTGACACAAATAGGTCTGTACTGTCAAAGACTAAGGCTAGATGCTTGGAATTTCTGATTCTAGTAGATTAGGCATTATACTATCTGTGTGGCGAAAACAAAGGTGCTATCTGCACAGCTGATCTCTGTCTTTGTTTTTCGCACAGGCAAATATCCTGTTTTCTCGTGACACGGCTCATTTATATTTAATCTGATGTGGGTCTACACTAAGGAGTTTTGCTTATATAAGCCCTAACATGAGAATTTTTGCTTATGTAACAGCACAGCTGATCAGCGCCTTTTGATTTCGCTATACACGCAGTACAATTCCTCTTCTTCCTAAATCCGAAATTTCAAGCTTATAGCCATCTTCTGTATGTGGACAGGCTGGTTTTTGTTAGACCTGATCGGAAACCCCAAAGAGCGGTTTTCTCATGTCGTGGCTCATATAAATGTGCCAACTGTGGAATAACAGTATACTCTTGTTTGTTCGGCGGTTTGTGTTCAAATCTGATCATATTAAAGGTGAAAAAAAATAAAAACAATAATACCTATTTTTTTTATTTTTTTTTTATTATAAAACCAAGTACATATATATCCACCTACAAGTTAAAAAACAAAAGAGTATTTACATAAAATACTGTAAATTTGATAAAAATGATCCCTGTCTTAAAAGAGACGAGGCCCAAAAGTTATAAAAACTAATTTCATGCCCAACACAGCTAAGACTAAAATTTTACTCATAAATGTAACTAGAGGACCATTGGTCCTGTAGCTCACCTGAGAGATTATCACATTGTAAGCTCATGAGATTTAAATTAATTGAGAATCGACCAATGAAAGTCTATGCATGGACACTAATGACCCCCGGGGCATGGCCAAATTTGACCCAGGGGCATGACTGGCACACTACCAAACATTGCTACATACAAAATATAGAAGCTCTGGGCCTTTTGGTTTCAAAGAAGAAGATTTTTGTTAGTTTTTCCCATTGTAAGTCTATGGAGACTATCTATCCCCGGGGCGTGGCCAAATTTGACCCCGGGGACATGATTGGCACAATTTATGTAGAGGACCATTAGCCATTGCCACATACAAAATATCAAAGCTGTGGGCCCTGTGGTTTCAGAGAAGAAGATTTTTTATTTTTTTTCCCATAGTAAGTCTATGGAGACTACGTGGCCAAATTTGACCCCAGGGGCATGAATGGCATAATTTATGTAGAGGACCATTAGCCATTGCTACATATCAAATATCAAAGCTGTGGGCCTAGTGGTTTCAGAGAAGAAGATTTTTTTAGTTTTTTTCCTATTGTAGGTCTATGGAGACTATCGACCCCCGGGGCGTGGCCAAATTTGACCCCAGGGGCATGATTGGCACAATTTATGTAGAGGACCATTAGCCATTGCCACCTACAAAATATCAAAGCTGTGGGCCCTGTGGTTTCGGAGAAGAAGATTTTTTTATTTTTTTTTCCCATAGTAAGTCTATGGAGACTATCAACCCCTGGGGCGTGGCCAAATTTGACCCCAGGGGCATGAATGGCACAATTTATGTAGAGGACCATTAGCCATTGCTACATACCAAATATCAAAGCTGTGGGCCTAGTGGTTTCAGAGAAGAAGATTTTTTTAGTTTTTCCAATTGTAAGTCTATGGAAACTATCCACCCCCGGGGCGTGGCCAAATTTGACCCCAGGGGCATGGCTGGCACAATTTATGTAGAGGACCATTAGCCATTGCCACATACCAAATATCAAAGCTGTGGGCCCTGTGGTTTCAGAGAAGAAGATTTTTTATTTTTTTCCCATAGTAAGTCTATGGAGACTATCGACCCCCCGGGGCGTGGCCAAATTTGACCCCAGGGGCATGAATGGCACAATTTATGTAGAGGACCATTAGTCATTGCTACATACCAAATATCAAAGCTGTGGGCCTAGTGGTTTCAGAGAAGAAGATTTTTTTAGTTTTTCCCATTGTAAGTCCATGGGACCTATCTGTTGCCATGGAAACCACAATTTTGATACAATCTGCTCCAAAACCTAATGCCATCAATCCCCCAACCCAATTATGGTTCACATTAAATTTGATCAAGATCGGCCTACTAGCTTCAGAAATATTCTTCTTTGAAATTGTGGACGGACGGACGGACGGACGACGGACGGACGACGACGGACGACGGATGCCTGCCTATCCTATAAGCTCACCTGTGAGCCTTCGGCTCAGGTGAGCTAAAAATGCCAGCAATTGACATTTTAACATTTGAGCCGCCGCATGGGAAAACCAACAATCTGCATAGGCGAAAACAAAGACGCAGATCAGCTTCGCGGTAACCGCTAAGCTGATCAGCGCCTTTGTTTTCGCTACTCGGATAGTACAATTCCTCTTCTACTTAAATCCAAAATTTCTAGCTTCTAGCTCTTTTCTGTGCTTGTACAGGTCGGTTTGTGTAGGACCTGGTCGGAAACCACATTGTTGGTTTTCCCACGAGGCGGCTCATTTATTAGTAGGCACAATTACAGGCTTTGCTAATCTTAACCTGTATTTTCTACTAGTTTTGATTATTTCTGTATTTATGTTAAAATTTCATGCTCAGCTGAGTTGAGCATGAAAAATGTAATTTCCACACGAGATGAGCTGTACAACAAAAGCTAAAACTTTGCAGGTGTCAGGAGTAGGGTAATTCAACCAATCTAAGCAGGGAAAACAAGGATCCTGATCAGCTTGGCAATCTGTGCATTTGCTTTCACACTCTCGAAAAAGATAATGGGAGACTGATCCAACAATAAAATGATTGAAATCATGTGAGATTTTAAACCTAACAGTAATGTGGCCTGCAAAGTATTCTATAAAATTCAATAGCTTTGGCTAGAAAAGGAAAACGAAAGCATACATTGTCCAATCAGACTGAAAATGCCTACCCCCATCTGAGCCGGGGCATGAGAAAACCAGATTTTTGCCTAGGCGAAAACAAAGGCGCAGATCAGCTTCGCAGTAACTGCAAAGCTGATCAGCCCCTTTGTTTTTACTACATGCTTAGTACAATCACTCTGCTTCTTAAAAACGGAATTTAAATGTTCTAGCCTGCTTTTGTGACTGTACAGGCCGGTTTGTGTCGGGCCTGGTCGGAAACCTGAAGACCGGTTTTCTCCTGCTGCAGCTCATCTATCAATGTTTAAAAAAATTGAACTCCAGCCCAAGTCATTAGAAAGTCTATCTTCAGAGGTTTTGACCATGTTAGACTAGTATTCAAAAAGTACACGGAAAAGTGCTGCCAAATTTTTAATTTTCATGGGAAATTCTCTTTCTTTGTGCATGTTGTAAAGTAATATGTATATAACATATTCACAAAATTTAGATAAAATCAGATGAAAATTAAGCATTAAATCACATGCTTTTCTAGGATAACAACACCAAAACTGGCCCAACATCGTTACAACATTGTAAATCGTTGTGCCGAAACTACAACTCGATATACTGTGAATTTCAAGAGTTCTGCCCTCCTCTATCACGACAAACTAGCAAGGTAAACTATCAAATGCAACACCATTATTAAACAGAGACTTTTTGTATATAAATCATGACTTTTGGTTGACCTTGACCTATCAAACAGAAAGGTCAAATATTGCCAGAAAGATCTGAAAGTTGAAAGATACAGACAGTTTACAGTGTTAATAATTATGTGAGTATTTGAGGTCAAGTTACATTTTATGTTGGCCAACATGGCCTTAGCCGAAGGTCATTCATCAAATACAAAATCTCAGGTGAGAGATGTCAGGACCATTGGTCCTCTGACTTTATTTGGGTCTAGTTTTTCATTTCAGAATAAATTTACTTTAATACCATTGTAAAGAGAAATGAATAGGGTGTACTTTAAGGCATGTGTCAAATTTTATAATCATTTAACAATGGTAAAACAATTAGAAAGTATGTCTCGTACAACAAACTGCCATTTTGTTGGGAAGCCTGTGTGTCCTAATATTGAGGCCCTGCATTTCTGAGGAAGCCTATGCATTTCTGAGGAAGCCTAAGCGTTTCTGAGGAAGCCTATGCGTTTCTGAGGAAGCCTATGCATTTCTGAGGAAGCCTATGCATTTCTGAGGAAGCCTATGCATTTCTGCGGAAGCCTATGCATTTCTGCGGAAGCCTATGCATTTCTGAGGAAGCCTATGCATTTCTGAGGAAGCCTATGCATTTCTGAGGAAGCCTATGCATTTCTGAAGAAGCCAATACATTTCTGAGGAAGCCTATGCATTTTCCATTGACCAGTGTCATACATGGTCAACTCCTCTACATTATCTACTTTACAAAATAATTATTTTGCATCAGTGTGGCACTTCTAAATTTCTCATTAAACCCAAGAAACATTTTCTGTTTTTCAAATAAGCAAATACATTTAAACATGTTGACAGCAATATCCTCTTTTGTGGAACAATTACCCTAGCTAAAATAACAAGCACATCTTTCAGTAAAAATAAATCCACCTAGTGCATTGTCTTTGCAAGATTGTTCAATTGAGCCACAGCATGAGAAAACCAACAATCTGCATATATGCGAAAGCAAAGACTCAGATCAGCTTCACAGTAACTGCGAAGCTGATCAGCACCTTTGTTTTTGCTAAAATGTTAGTACAATCCTTCTACTTTCTAAATTACGAATTTTCCAGCCACTAGCCATCTTCTTTGATTGTACAAGTTGTATGTGTCGAGCCTGTTCGGACACCACATTGTTGGTTTTCTCACGTCGCGGCTCCAAACCAGCTTGTGCAATGTTTACTATGATATTCTTGGATACATTGCATCTCTACTTGCTCCAGGGTCTGCCTGGACCATGTCTCCACCATTTCTTGGTTTCTCATTGTCAATATCATTCAACTCAAATTCATCATCGAATGGCTTGTCTAATTCTTGCAATTCCCGGCAGCACAGATGAGCAATGGTTCCAGCACCGAAGCTGTCTCCAAGAACATTGACTGAGGTACGGAGACGGTCCCTGCAAAATACAAGCTGTAGTGAGAAAATATCTGGGGCCAGTTGTTCAAAATTAATGTTGTTAGTTAGTGATTCGTTAAGATTTCAAATGGCAATATTACAAATACACTGTTATTTTTTGTTGTTTTTCAACAAAAAAATATAGTGTATTTGCTTTTGAAGTTAATATATAGTTAACAAATTGAGGGCTTAACGTCAGAGTTAAGCTAAAGTTTTAAAACAATTGGACCCTGAATTTTTCATACATATTAAAATTAGATAAAAGCGCTGCAGGCATGCATGATACCCCGCCACGCAAATTTAATGTAGTACAAATGCACATAATATCTTGACGACATCAATCTACAATACCAAACCACATCTTCCAGATATGAACTCCTTAACAAAGTTTGAAGTAAATTGGTCTACAGATGCTCAAGATAGCGCCTAGAAACAATATTGTAACATAAATCAAGGGCCATTACTCTGTATTTATTTGACGAATATTACCCATCTTCAATCCCAAACCACTCCTTCCTGATATGAACTCCTATACAAAATTTGAAGAAAATTGGTCAATAAATGCTCCAGATAGAGCCCGAAAATGAAATTTTAACGTAAATCAAGGGCCACAACTCTGTACTTATTTGACGAAATTTTCCCATCTTCAATCCCAAACCACTTTTTCCTAATATGAACTCCTATACAAAGTTTGAAGAAAATTGGTCTATAAATGCCCAAGATATAGGCCGGAAACTAAATTTTAATATAAGTCAAGGGCCATAACTCTGTACTTATTCAACAAAATTTACCCATCTTCAATCCCAAACCACTCCTTCCTAATATTAGCTCCTAAACAAAGTTTGAAGAAAATTGGTCAATAAATGCTCAAGATAGAGCCTGGAAACGAAATTTTAACGTAAATCAAGGGCCATAACTCTGTACTTATTTAACGAAATTTACCCATCTATAATCCCAAACCACTCCTTCTTATTATGAACTCCTATACAAAGTTTCAAGAAAATTGGTCAATAAATGCTCAAGATAGAGCACGGAAACGAAATTTTAAAGTAAATCAAGGGATATATAGAGGATATTTGCTTTTTTGAGGTGAATACCAAATATATTTCATCGAGTGAGTTGAAAATATCAGAATTTTCACGAGTGCGCAGCACGAGTGAAAATTTTGATGTTTTCAACTCACGAGATGAAATATATTTGGTATTCGCCGAAAAAAAGCAAATTTTCTTTTTATTTTATACAATACACGGACATTTTCCTATTCACAAAGCAGGCGGTGAAAATGCGAAAACCAAAAATTTTTGAAAACACGAATAATTTTGGTACCACATTGTTCCTTACGTTCTAACTAAGAAAATGAATACCCACACTTTATGTTTTCGTTCATAAATAATAGAGTTATAGGCGTTTGAATTTGTGAAGTGAGACATTTATTAATGACGTCAAGTAAATGGAAACGTCAGAAGTAATCCAAAAATTCTGACGTCATTACAGTGAAGATATAGGCTGATATCAGTCACTAGTGACTTTTGATATCAGTGAGATTTGATATCAGTGAAATTTCATATCAATGAAAATACCAATTTTATCAAGTTTTGATATACATTGGTTTTCACTGTAAAGTATAAAATAAAACTCTGTACTTATTTGACGAAATTTGCCCATCTTCAATCCCAAACCACTCCTTCCTGATATAAACTCCTATACAAAGTTTGAAGAAAATTGGTCAATAAATGCTCAAGTTAGAGCACGGAAACGAAGCGCTGACGGACGGACGGACACTCGAGCGCAAATTTTTTGCGGAGGGTATAACATAATACCCCGCACTTTTTGAAGTGGCGGGGTATAAAAAGTTTAGCACCTTTGTTTCCACTGAGAAGATTTATAAAAGACTCTACTTTATAAAACCTGAAATTTAAAGCTTCGGGTTTTCTCTGGAAGCTGTAAAAATGTTTTATGTATTTGTCCGACCTGACTTAAAACTCCACAGACAGGCCTCTTTGTAATTAGACTGATATATGAAGCAATGCTCTTATATCAATTGTTAATACCTTTACTCCTTGAATTGAGCAAGCTTTATTTACGTTACATTGTACATGTAATTCCTTAGTCTTTATTTTGAGGCATTTCTCTATAGGAGTCTTTATAAAAACAAGTCACATTTTACATAAGCCTTTCTTCAAAATTTTTGGTAGTCTACAGCTTGATAATGAAGCAATGCTGCGTAAAAACCAGGTCTTTTGGGATTTCCAACCCAGACCAACACAAACCGGCATATACAGCCACAGAAAAAGGCTAGAAGCTTGAAATTTTGGATATAAGAAGGAGAGGGATTGTACTGTCTGTGTGGCAAAAACAAAGGCGCTGATCAGCTGTGCAGTGACAGGACAGCTGATCTGCGTCTTTGTTTTCGCATAGGCAAAAAGCCGGTTTTCTCATTATGCGGCTCTAATATTACTTACAAGAACCAGTCTACAGCTAGGATCAGACTGACATCCTGCACAGGAAGACCAACTGATGTGAGAACCATCAACATGGTAACCAGTCCAGCACTGGGTATGGCCGCCGCTCCGATAGCCGCACACGTAGCTGTCAGACTGAAACAGGAAATAATTGTTCATCAGGAAAACATGTCTGTGAAATGTATACCCCCTTAAACCCCATTCACATGAATTGCCTGATTAATACATGGCTTTCCTTTTCATTGATACACACATGTTAATATTGTGTGACATATGTATTAATGCAATAATGTCCATTAAAATTGGTTTGGATTCATCACCATCAAAGAAGATATCATTTAGAGAAAAAGTGTTATTTATTCATTTTTCGAAAAATTGATTGAGCATCAAAATATTGCGAGTCCCCATAAAATGGTTCCAATCTGCACAAAACACAAAAATCACTTTCAGTAAAACCATGGATTGACCTTGACTTTTTTAAAAATGGCAAGGTAAAATTTCATCCATGGGTTGTCCTGACCTTTATAATAAACAAGCAAATTCAGAGAATTTATGTCCCCCGCCTTAATTGTTTAGTTACACAAATATATCTGACAATAATGTATATCCAAATCACATGCATTCACTTCATGTCACAGTGTCAAATATTAATCTGAGGATTATATTCAAACCACATGCAAATCTTCAAATCATGGTCAGGACATCTGTACAGTTTGAAAAGAATCAGAATAAAACTGAGGGAGGAGTTTGCACACAAGGTACACAATGTCCATTCACTTTCATTGTATAAATGCCTGAAAAACGACTAAGTTCAAATTGCGAAAAAGTGTCAAAAATTAACCTGAGGATTATATCCAAAGCACATGCATATCTTCAAAGCATCATCAAGACATCTGTAAAATTTCAAAAGAATCTGAATTAAAAACTAAAGGAGGAGTTGCGAACACAAGGCACCCACTGTCCATTCACTTTCATTGTCAAAATACCGAAAAACGACTAAGTTCAATTTGCAAAAAAAGTGTCAAAAATTAATCTGAGGATTATATCCAAACCACATGCACATCTTCAAAGTATGTTGAAGACATCTGTAAAGTTTCAAAATAATCGGAATAAAACTGTAGGAGGAGTTGCGCACACAAGGTACCCTTTGTCTATTCACTTTCATTATCAAAATGCCCGAAAAATGACTAAGTTCAAATTGCGAAAAAAGTGTCAAAAATTAATCTGAGGATTATATCCAAACCACATGCACATTTTCAAAGCATGATGAAGACATCTGTAAAGTTTCAAAAGAATCGGAATAAAACTGTAGGAGGAGTTGCGCACACAAGGTACATACTCCTATAGGAGGACGGACGGAAGGACGGACGGACGGACGGAAGGACGGACGGAAGGACGGAAAGCCAAAAACTATGTTCCTCTGCTTTTCTTCGAAAAGGCGGGGGACAAAAAAATTAAATTTAAAACAGATCCTTTAAGAGCAGTGAACACATTAATGAGAAAGGGGATGGGCCATACCGCGGTTTCGACTATTAAAAGTCTGGTCAGTGACCCTTTAAATTGCAAGATAAAATTTCATCCATGGGTTAACCTTGACCTTTATAAATGGCAAGGTAAAATTTCATCCATGGGTTGACCTTGACCTTTATAAATGGCATGGTAAAATTTCATCCATGGGTTAACCTTGACCTTTACAAGTAAAGGGTTGTCCATAACCTTTACATGGGGTGATCAGAAAATACATATAAAAATGTTGTCATTTCTTTAGCTTTTGATATTTCATGATGAAATTTCAACACAAAATGCAGCAATACATATGAAGTACGAAATACACAAACAAAGTCAACCCAGGGGTAGGGGTGCACCGGGTCACGTGAAGTGAGGTCATGACAGTGTCTCATGCATGAACTTTTGATGTTATTTTTTTTTAACTGACAATGTCTGTTAATTGCGAAAGGATCAATGTTTATTCGTTCTAAATTTCATATCCATTGATTGACGCAAAATTTTAGAGCATTTTTATACGTATTTTCTGTTCGCCCCTCGAACAAGGTAAATTTTCATAACTTACAACTTAAAATAGACATGAAAACTGAATTCTTGGGAGAGCAGTTGTTTCTGATAAGGCTGATATAGCTAACTACTGGTTTCATATAGGTCGTGAGAAAACAGGATTTTTGTCTTTGCAAAAACAAAGACACAGTGCAACAATGCAGTAACTGCACAGCTGATCAGTGCCTTTGTTCTCGTTAATCAGATAGCATCCCTCATCTTCCTAAATCCAAAATTTCAAGCATCTAGCCGCCTTTTGTGATTGTACAGGCCGGTTTGTGTCAGACCTGGATGGAAACCCTGAAGACCCTTTTTCTTGTGACGCAGCTCATATAGGTAGGTATATGCATAACTGAGGACCATCAACAAACATTATACATGTACAACAATGATTTGAGCCGCCGCATGGGAAAACCAACAATCCGCGTAGGCGAAAACAAAGGTGCAGACCAGCTTTGCGGTAACCTTTGTTTTCGCTACGGAGAAAGTACAATTCCTCTGCAATCTAAATCCAAAATTTCCAGCCTCTAGCCATTTTCTTTGACTGTACAGCCTGGTTTGTGTCTGACCTGATCAGATCCCAAATTGTTGGTTTTCTCACACGGCGGCTCATTTGTATCAGATCCTGAGATAAGCACTTTCAGAACCATTGGTCATCTGGGCCCAGTTGTTCAAAACTTTGTTAGCTTAACGTTATCATTAAGACCTCAACTCGTTAAATGCCGACCACACAAGCAAATACACTGTTATTTTTTGTTGAAAAAATGTGAGAATCCTTTGCAATGCAAAGGATTCTCACATTTTTTCAACAAAAAATAACAGTGTATTATACACTGTTATTTTTTGTTGATAAAATGTGAGAATCCTTTGCACTACAAAGGATTCTCCTATTTTTTCAACAAAAAATAACAGTGTATTTGTAATACATGTATTGTCATTTGAAATGTAAATGAATCGTTCGCTAACGATGTCGTTAATTTTGAACAACTGGGCCCTGGTATACAATACCTGACAGTAATGATCTGTCCAAACGATAGATCAATCCCATTCATCTGCGCAATGAAAATGGGAGCCACAGCCTCATATAATGCAGTGCCATCCATGTTTATCGTAGCGCCGACAGGTAGGACAAACCGTGTTACACGCTTGTCCATGTGCATATTCTCCTCTAAACACTGGAATGTGATAGGGAGGGTCGCAGAGCTGAAAATATAACACTGGAATGTGATAGGGAGGGCCGCAGAGCTGAAAATATAACACTGGAATGTGATAGGGAGGGTCGCAGAGCTGAAAATATAACACTGGAATGTGATAGGGAGGGTCACAGAGCTGAAAATATAACACTGGAATGTGATAGGGAGGGTCGCAGAGCTGAAAATATAACACTGGAATGTGATAGGGAGGGTCGCAGAGCTGAAAATATAACACTGGAATGTGATAGGAAGGGTCGCAGAGCTGAAAATATAACACTGGAATGTGATAGGGAGGGTCGCAGAGCTGAAAATATAACAGAACTAGAAATGTGTGTTTGTAAAACACTATGCCCCCAACTGTATGCTTGCCCCCAGCCTGGCACAGTTTGTATGATTCATTTATTGCATTTCAGTGAGGTGAAATTCTGTTTCCTGTCCCCCATAGATATTTATATAGAATGATTTTGATCTTGTGCAGTGTCGTATAAGTCCAATGTTAAACAGAAGCATGACCTAATAGGGACAGCCTTTAAGAGATTAAAATACTAATCATAAATGAGCTGCGTCATGAGAAAACCAACATTTTGCATATGTGAAAACAAAGGTGCAGATCAGCTTCACAATTACTGTGAAGCTGATCAGCGCCTTTGTTCTCGCTACACGGATAGTACAATTCTTTTACTTTCTAAATACAAAACTTCCAGCCTAGAGTCATTTTCAGTTCTTGAACAGCTCAATTTTTGTTGGAGCTGTTCAGAAACCACATTGTTGGTTTACTCATTACGAAGCTCATTTCTTCAATCTACATACCTAGAAGCTGTAGCCAGTGCGGTGAGCCAAGCTTGGAACACAGCCTTCATCAGTATGAGAGGATTCTTCCGGGTAAACAGGAAGTAGACAGCGGGAAGGGTGACGCAGGCATGAATAACGAGCCCCGTTACCACGGTGATGATGTAGAGTCCGAGTCGCTGGGCCACCTCCCCGATGTTGTCAAGGTCAAGGATCTTACCACAGATCAGAAACATTATACCAACAGGGGAATACCTGGAGCAAATGAGCAAATGAGCATGTCATGGGAAAACCTGTCTTCTGGGTGGCCGACCTGGTCTGGCACAAACTGGGCTGTATATAATCACAGAAGAAGGCTAGATGCTTGAAATTTCAGATTTAAAAAGAAGAGAGATTGCACTACCCATGTAGCAAATACAAAGGCACTGATCAGCTGTGCAATTACTGCATAGATAAGTAAAATGCAGTTTTCTCAAAATGCTGCAGAAATACGAGTTAATGCCCAGAAAAGTGAAAATCCCTCACAATTACCACATAAATCCCAGATGTCGCAAGAGTAATGTGAAATTATAATACGCACATTACAAAACACTTTATTATACAGTTATAATCAAGTTTTCCTTTGAGAAGACCGTCTAGTTGCCCACGGGCTACAAGGAATCTCTGTTTAAGAACAAGAGGACCAATGGTCCTGTAAACGCTCACCTGAGATCTTGGATATCTCAGCTGACCTTGCCATAAAATAGGTCATGGTCATCCGGGGGTCATGATTATACAAACTTTGTAGAGCTCCATTCACTGATGCTTCAGGCAAAGTTTCAAAATCATAGGTCTTCCGGTTCTGAAGAATAAGATTTATAAAGGTTTTTGCTATTTATAGCCATGGTGGCCATCTTGGTCATGTGACCTTCACTATTTATATTACCTTTCATTCCCCTTTCCTAACAATGCTCCACATAAAGTTTTGCTTTGATTGGCCAATAGGTTTCAGAGAAGAAGATGTTTGAATATTATGGTCATATACATGTATATAGCCCATGGGCGGTCGCAGACAACCCCCTAAGGACATTTTTTTCCGTTAACATAAATCTTCTGTCCAGTTGCATACTCCTAGCAAGTTTCCCCCCATTTAATAACATTTTACTAATTTTCCCCTTTCAAATGCATGGACAACCTATGTTGGCCTTGCCATAAAATAGGTCAAGGTCATCCGGGGGTCATGATTTACATAAACTTTGTAGAGCTCCTCTCCCTGATGCTTCATGCCAAGTTTCAAAATCATAGGCCTTCTGGTCCTTGAGAATAAATTTTTTAAAAGTATTTGCTATTTATAGCCATGGTGGCCATCTTGGTCATGTGACCTTGACCATTTATATAAACTTTCATTCTCCCTTCCTAAGAATGCTCCACATGATGTTTGGCTTTGATTGGCAAAACGGTTTCAGAGAAGAAGATCTTTGAATATTATGGTAATATACATGTATATTGCCCCGGGGTGGGGGCAGACCTGCCCCTGGGGTCCATTTTTTTCAGAATCATAAATGTTCTGTCTATTTGCCCATTTCCATAAAGTTTTTTCCCTTCAAATGACACTTTGACAATTTTCCCCATTCAAATGCATGGGCGACCTATGTTGACCTTGCCATAAAGTAGATCAAGGTCATCCCAGGGTCATGATTAATATAACTTTGTAGAGCTCCTCTCCCTGATGCTTCATGCCAAGTTTCAAAATCATAGGCCTTCTGGTTCTGGAGAAGAAGATTTTTTAAAGGTTTTTGCTGTTTATAGCCATGGTGCCCATCTTGGTCATGTGACCTTATATAAACTTTCGTTCCCCCTTCCTAAGTATGCTCCACATGAAGTTTGGCTTTGATTGGTCAAGCGGTTTCAGAAGAGAAGATCTTTGAAATTGTGGACGACGACGGACAGACTCCGTAGCATGGCCATCCTATAAGCTCACCTTTTGAGCCTTTGGCTCAGGTGAGCTAATAAGCATTGAATTAAAATGAACAAGGAACTGCAGTAATTTGCTTAAGAAAGGTCCATTAACATAGGTTATTGTTCCGGAAGAATAAATCATGGTCGCCGAGTCCAGGTTATCGCTTAAAACAGTTGGTTGCACAGGCGAGGCGGACTGTATAAGAGTAAAACAGGTGCATGATGAATGGCAATGGTACGTACCACATGACTAAGATAATGAGTTTCATGACAATATCGTTGAGAATATTGAAGAAGTCGACCATCACCTGACCTTTACTGCCCATCTTACTCAGAAGTATGCCAAATCCAGTGCAGAAACCAATCAAACCTGCCGATAAAAATAGACTATGAAAATTCTTAGTTTTGCAAAGGTGTATCATAGGTATATTCTGTTTGATGTTTTGTACAAGTGAACAACCTTGTAGCATAGTTCTCTTCTGATTTTTGAATGATAAAATGCCAAATATGCATTTCTTGACTGCAGGGATGCAATAAATGAGCTGCATCATGAGAAAACCAACAATCTGCATGTGAGAAAAAGATGTAGATCAGCTTTGCGGTAACCGCGAAGCTGATCAGTGCCTTTGCTTTCGCTATACAGATAGTACATTTCTCTACTTTCAAGCTTCTAGCCATCTTCTGTGACGGTACAGACCAGTTTGTGTCGAACCTGTTCAAAATCAAAAATCACATTGTTGGTTTTTCTCATGACACGGCTCAAATTAAAATAATGTCATCCAAATACAGTTTAAACATGCATTTTATCCATCAGCGAGAGATAGGAATTATATTGCATTTACCTTGCATTTATATAAATAAATTTTTAAGTATTTAAAATAGGAAATGGCAGAGCAAAAAACAAACTTATAAATTTATAGAAAACTTCATTTTGACAAACTGTCTGTTTTTGGTAAACGATAAACAAAATTGTCATAGTCACTGATTAAAACCAATTTTAAGCAAAAGCAAAAACAACAAATTCTTATAAATAAGTATGTTTTTCCCGATACCTTACTCCCAGCGTTGATAGGGTTAAGATCAGCATCAATTACGGATGTATCCGTAACCGAGAAGATCCGTAACCTTGGAAACATCTCCCTGGCAACTGTCCCAGGTAATGATATATTACAGAGTAATATCTGAAATTGTTGCTTATGTCAAATACAAACAGCTATATGGTAATACATTAATTTGAAAATGTTGCTTATGTTAAATACAAATAACTACATGGTGTCAGCATTTTCTATACACAAAACACACACAAAACAAGGATTAATTATTTGACAATTAACCCATATATGATAAATGGACTTGCCCATCATTTTCATTTGGGTGAGTCCACTGTCATTTTTAGGGGCATCGGAAATGATTTTGAATTTTTATTCCAATTTTCTATGAAATTCCTCTAAGCAAACAGAATAGCCGCACATGGGATGCCACATTTCGCTAGGCTTGTATGAATTACCAGAGGACCAATGGTCCTGTAAACGCTCACCTGAGATCTGCTAAATATACCAATAAACATATTTTAATATGATGGTATATAGCCCCAGTAAATGGGCAGATGAAGCCCTGGGGTCATTTTTTCCAGAATAATCAATATTCTGTCCATTTGACAATTTCCTGCATATTTTCCCCTTCAAATGACAATTAAATACTTTTCCCCATTCAAATGCATGGGTGATCTATCTTGACCTTGCTGTAAAATAGGTCAAGGTCATCCAAATGTCATGATTTACAAACACATTGTAAATTTCGTTGAAATTGGTCCAGCAGTTCTGAAGAAGAAGAGTTTTAAAGGTTTTTTACCATATATTGGAATGGCAGCCATCTTGGTCGTGCAACCTAGCTTATTTAAAACTCATTGATTCTCCCTTTGTATAGATGCTTCCTATAAAATTTGGCTTTGATTGGCCAAGCGCTTTCAGAGAAGAAGATCTTTGAATATTATTGTAATAAACATGTATATTGCCACGGGTCGGGGGCAGACCAACCCCTGGGGTCCATTTTTTTTTTCAGAATCATATATCTTCAATCCATTTGCCCATTTCTTGCAAGTTTTTCCTTTCAAACGACATTTTAACAATTTTCCCCATTCAAATGCAGGGGTGACCTATGTTGACCGTGCTGTAAAATAGGCCAAGATCATCCAAATAAAGACATTGTAGTACTCCACTCCCCGATGCCACATGATAAGTGTTGTTGAAATTGGTCCAGTGGTTCCGGAGAAGAATATTTTTAAAGGGTTTTTACCATATATGGGCATGGTGGCCATCTAGTCATGTGACCTGGATTATTTATAAATATGCCAATTCCCCATTCCCATAGATACTTCCTATACAATATGGCTTTGATTGGCCAAGCGGTTTCAGAGAAGAAGATCTTTGAAATTGAGAACGACAGACAACGACGGATCATGGCCATACTATAAGCTCACCTTTGTGAGCTAAAAATGTAGAATTACTGATCCATATATATAAACCATTCACAATAATCAATATTTCTGCATTTCAGGGAATTTACTGCATTCATGCACATCCAGGGTCTTAAAATCATGTACATGTACCTACTTATACATGTGTAATTAGTAAAGCCTAAAAGCACAAACACTGCGAATTCAATTTTGCAGATGGTGACCAAAAAAAACAAAGATGTCTTCTTTGCAGTATTGAAAATTTATCAGTTATCACAGTTGCTAAATAAAAATGTGTATGTTTTATACACAACATTTGACCATAGTTTGTTCTATACTGAATGGGATAAATTGTAAGATAGAGAAAGTAAGGCCTGTAAGTCATCATGGATTCAAAGCCAGAGCATTTCTTTCTATTTCTTGAAAAATGCCATCCCTTAGCACATCAGGAAAACATGTCTGTGGAATGTATACCCCCTTATACCCCACTTTTACATCGTAAAACTGGGGTTTACAGGGATAAACCTATTTTGATTATTTTTGGTCCAAAACATAGATTGTGGGTACTCGTTAGAACCGCCTCGTAGGCGGTTCTAACATGTACCCACAATCTATGTTTTGAGCAAAAATAAGAAATATATCACAGATTTTCTATTGAAAATTTTCATTTTTACAACCAAAAAATTTTCTGTATAATTGCATGGGCATATTTTTGTCATGAATTAGTACAAAACAAAATAATTGTCAAAAAATTTAGTCGAGCCCTCCTAGACATTGAACACGCTGGGCATAAGGGTAAAACTAAATTGATGCTAAGATGCCCTACATTATGAAAACACGCCCATGCAATATACCAAGATTTTTTTACGTTGCAAAAAATGAAAATTTTCAGTAGAATTTTTTTTATATTTTTCTCATTTTTGCTTAAAACATAGATTGTGAGTACATGTCAGAACCGCCTCGGCGAGGCAATTCTAACAAGTACCCACAATCTATGTTTTGGATAAAAAATAAGAAAATTAGGTATACCCCTGAAAACCACAGTTTTTCTATGTAAAAATGAGGTTTAAGTGTGTATACATTATACGGACATGTTTTCCTGATGGAATGGCAAATTCCATATCATGCTATTGAATTGCGAGCGGTTGAGTGTACTCATGTGGTAGTAATGTGGTAGTAATGATTTAAAGACCCTCAAGATTTAGCATACACCCTCAACCATAAACATGCCACAGAGATTCATCTGGAATACACACTGAACTTAACCTATTTGTAATAAAAGGATTCATCCATTATTACCTTTTGGGCGAGTCTACTTTCATTTTTAGCGTCATCAGGATTGATTTTAATTTTCATTTCATTTCTCCATGAAAATTCTCAAAGCAAACAGAATAGCCCCAGACGGAACGCCTCATTCTGCGTTGTCACATCTGGATTTATTCTGTTTACCTATTTCCCATAAATAGGATCACAGGCTTAAAATTAATTAACCGCAAATCATCATTAACATTTTCAAAGAAAAACTCAATAAACTGCAGGCTATAACTTTGAAGAAACGACAACTTGTATTTGTACATTTGAGCCGCTTCATGAGAAAACCAGATTTTTGCCTATGCGAAAAAAAAGGCGCAGATCAGCTTCGCAGTAACTGCGAAGCTGATCAGCGCCTTTGTTTTCGCTACACACATAGTAAAATTAGTCTTCTTAATAAATCCGAAAATTTCAAGCTTCTAGCCTTCTTCTGTGACTGCACAGGCCTAGCCGGAAACCCCAAAGATCGGTTTTCTCGCGATGCGGCTCATTTATGACTTGACTTCTAATTTTGTTGATGCAGAAAATTGAAAAAGATCTAATCTTACTTATGAACAGTTTCAATATCTTTACTGATCTTTACCAGGCAGTGAAAAACCATAAATGTATACAAATAAGCATACTTGTATTTGGTATATGATTATTACTGAATACATGAGCCGTGTCATGAGAAAACCAACAATGTGGTTTCCGAACAGGTCCGACTCAAACTGAGGCTGTACAACCACTGAAAAAGGCTAGAGGCTTGAATTTTTGGATTTAGATAGTAGAAGAATTGTACTATCTGTGTAGCAAATACAAAGGTGCTGATCAGCTTCGCAGTTACCGCGAAGCTGATCTGCGCCTTTGTTTTAGCATATGCAAATCGTCGGTTTTCTCATGACGAGGCTCATATAATTATCATTCTAAACTTGTAAGGAGCAAGCCACATAGACATGATACTAATTACACTTACATGTGAGCCACTGCATAAGAAAACAAACAATCTGCATATGCGTAACTGCACAGCTGATCAGAGCCTTTGGATTCACTACAGGGATAGTACAATCCTCTTCTTCTTAAATCCGAACATTCAAGCCTGCTTCTGTGACTGTACAGGTCGGTTTGCAAATTGCTGAATTTCTCATGCAAAGGCTCAATCATATATGCATCAGCAAACCTAAAAAATAATCATAATTTAATCTTGCACATTAGTTAATATGAAAAAAGAAATGAAACATGAATTAGATCTTTTTTTTGAAATGGTGAAATGCAGTCAACAGCACTTCACTGCTTTTACAGAAAATCTCGCCATTTTATTACATTACGGTACATATTTTTTCACTAGCCTACTCAACTATTAGGTGACTTTTTCTCATGATCTAAAGGGGGACTATTGGATTCGCTAAGCTAGGCCAATTAAACTTTATGGGTTTTATCATCGTAACTCCCTAAAGGAATTCTGTTGATCCCTGCCATATTCAAAATGTTGATCCTTTTAATGAATCCTCACAAGCCTAGATTTTACTGAAGCTGGGCAGGTTTTTGTTGGATCCGATTGGTAATTTAGATGAAACTTTTTTCATGCTCAACTCAGCTGAGACTAAAATTTATCCTACTTATAACTGTTAAATTGTTGGCATTTTAACATTTATGAGCAGGATAAATCTTAAACATGCTTTGGTGATCTAAACGTGAAATTTCAATTTATTTGGGTTATTTTGTCATTAATGAGCAGTGGAAACTTCATGCTCAGCTGAGATGAGCATGAAAATAGTTTTATAACCTCAGGACCTGATGTCATGTGAATTATACTTTTCATGCTAAATGTATGATTTCTAAATTTCAAATTAAATTTTCAGAGCCATAAGGGCAGGGAAAAAAAATTGACCAATCACGTAAGAGTAAAGCAATTTCCTCACCTAGAACATTTATTCCATCTCCATATTTTAAACTTCGAATTTCTCTCTCCTCTAGGTATTCGACCACAAGTTTTGTCATGTTGGTGGTGTTTGTCTCCATCATGTCGCCGTCGACGCTCACTGGTACCATGGTCACATTTCCGATGGTAATGAACGTGCTGTTGATAACGTCTGAGAAGTTGTCTGGAATCGCATAGTACTGGTACCTCTTCATCGTTATGTTTCTTTTGTCATAGCTTGTTTTCACGTGAGAGAACATGGCTTGAGCAAGATTCTCTGGGAAAATGTTTCTGTTAAAGAAGAATTTGGGTATAATATTATGTGAGCCATATCATGAGAAAACCAGATTTTTGCCAATGGGAAAAAAAAAGGCGCAGCTGATCAGTGGCTATGTATTCGCTACTCACATTGTACAATTCCTCTTCTTCCTACATCTCAAATTTCAAGCTTCTTGCTGTCTTCTGTGACTGCACAGATCGTTTTGAGTCGAACCTGGTCGGAAATCCCATAGACCAGTTTTCTCACATCATGGATCATGTAATGAAGGCCTATCAGTTGGACATTATGAAAACACGCCCAGTAAAATTGAAAATTTTCATGGTAATATTTTTTATATTTTTCTTATATTCGCTCAAAACCCAAGTGCATACATGTGATATCTCCCTATTTCGGAGGGATCTCCCTATTTTTGAGCAAATCTCCCTATTTGGAATTTCAAAATTTCCCTATATAACTTATACATCTCCCTATTTCAAATTTCAGATCTCCCTATTTGAAATCAAGAATTTCCTTCTTTGTTTAATCATTCTCCCTATTTTGAAAAGTAAATCTCCCTATCTGGCTTCTCAGATGTATCACATGTATGCCCAAGTGGTTCTAACGAGTACCCACAATCTATGTTTTAGAGCAAAAATAGTTAAAAAAAAATCAAAATTTTTCCAATGGAATTTTCCATTTTTGCTTCTGAAAAAAATCTCTTTATATTGCATGCGCATATTTTCGTAATAGAAAAGCCTACCTTATGAGGTCTAGGAATGCATCAAGTGAGGTAATTTTCTTGGCCTCAATGCCGACCTGGAGTTCATCTTTCAGCAGAGCATTGCCGGGATGAATGGCAATCACGAGTATAATACCCACAATGATGGCGGCAAATGTCGTAGCAAAGTAGTACAGTAAAGTACGCAGACCCATCTTACCGCTGGCATTAGCGTCGAGAGATGATACACCTATAATTGAAGTGTAGTTTCATTAAGAAAACATGTCCCTGTAATGTATACCCCCCTTGAACCCCACTTTTATATAGCAAAACTGGAGTATGCAGGGGTATACCTATTTTTCTTATTTTTGCTTCAAAACATAGATTGTGGGTACTTGGGGCAGCGGTTCTAACCTGTACCCACAATCTATGTTTTCAGCAAAAATAAGAAAAAAATGTATACCCCCCTTGAACCCCACTTTTATATAGCAAAACTGGAGTATGCAGGGGTATACCTATTTTTCTTATTTTTGCTTCAAAACATAGATTGTGGGTACTTGGCGCAGCGGTTCTAACCTGTACCCACAATCTATGTTTTCAGCAAAAATAAGAAAAATATCAACATTTTTCCTCTGAAAATTTTCAATTTTTATAGCTAAAAAAATATTTGTTTATTAGATGGGCAAGTTGTCGTAATGAATACACAATAAAATATGGAGTGATTTCTTTGAGACAAAACTTGTGAAGTGCCATTGTAAGGGATTTGGGGGTTTCTGACCAAATTCGACACAAATCAGGCTATAAGAACAACTGATATGGCTCTAGACTTATAGTTTCAGAATAATGGTTTAAGATATTATTTACAAGTATTTAATGGAGAAACCTGGAGAAATGATAAAATTTTCTTTATTTAATACTAAATTTACTGACTGTTACTTACTTTTTTAATCGAGCAGCCGCATCAGAAAACCAACAATATGCATATGCGAAAAACGCCAAGCTGATCAACGCCTTTGTTTTCGCTACAGACTGTACAATCCCTCTTCTTCTTAAATCCAAAATCTCAAGCTTCTAACCATCTTCTGTGACTTTGTGACAGACCTGGTCGGAACCCAAATTGTTGGTTTTCTCACGCACAGGCTCAATTATATAGATTTACTTCATTTATAGAAACCTACTTCGCTGACACCTACTTTACTGTCGTTGACTTACTTTTAAACCTTGACCTACTTACCTACAATGAGGCTGGAAACAATAAGAGGCAGAATCAACATTTTCAGCGCCCTCATCAAGATTTCTCCTGGGAATGATATCAGCATGATGGTATCGTCGGAGGGTTCCGCTAGTCTGAGGATGAACCCAAACACCACCCCCAGGAACACACCCAGAATGGTCAACAGGAGCAACAGGTTTTCTCTGCACCATGATAACAGCTAAAAACCAGAGGACCAATGGTCCTGTAAACGCTCACCTGAGATCTGAGATATATACCAATAAACTTGTTTGACTAGAATGGTAATAGACATGTATATAACCCCAGGGCAGGGTCAGGGCAACCTCTGGAGTCAATATCTTTAATAAATCATAAAGATTCAGTCATTTGCAAATTAACTGCAAGTTTTGCCCTTCAAATGACATTATAACAATTTTCCCCATTCAAATGCTTAGGCTATCTCAGTTAACCTTGCCATAAAAAAAGGTCAAGGTCATCCCAGGGCCATGATTTATATAAACTTTGAAGAGCTCCATTGCTTGATGCTTCATGCCAAGTTTCGAAATCATAGGCCTTCTTGTACTGGAGAAGAAGATTTTTAAGGGTTTTTTGCTATTTATAGTCATGGCGGCCATCTTGGTCATGTGACCTTGACCATTTATGCAAACTTTCATTCACTCTTCCTAAGAATGTTCCACAAAAAGTTTGGCTTTGATTAGCCAAGCGGTTTCAGAAATGTTTCAATATTATGGTCATACACATGTATATAGCCCCGGGGCAGGGGCAGACAACCCTTTTGGCCCAAAATATTTTCAAAAACATAAATCTTCTGTCCATTTGCTCATTCCTAGCAAGTTTTTTTGCCATTAAATGACATTTCCCTATTTTTTACCATTCAAATGCATGGGCGGCCTAAGTTGACCTTGCCGTAAAAAAGGTCAAGGTCATCCCAGGGTCATGATTTATATAACTTTGTAGAGCTCCATTCCCAGATGCTTCATACCAAGTTTCAAAATCATAGGCCATCTGGTTCTAAAGAAGAAGATTTTTAAGGGTTTTTGCTATTTATAGCCATGGCGTCCATCTTGGTCATGTGACCATGACCATTTATACAAACTTTCATTCACTCTTCCTAAGAATGCTCCACATAAAGTTTGGCTATGATTGGCCAAGCGGTTTCAGAGAAGATCTTTGAATATCACTGTAATATACATGTATATTGCCCCAGGGTGGAGGCAGACAGACCCCTGGGGTCCAAATTTTTTCTTCAATCTTAAGTCCATTTGCCCATTTCCTGCAAGTTTTTCCCTACAAATGACATTTTAACACTTTTCCCCATTCAAAAGCATGAGCAACCTATGTTGACCTTGCCGTAAAATAGGTCAAGGTCATCCCAGGGTCATGATTTATATAAACTTTGTAGAGCTCCAGTCATTGATGCTTCTCACCAAGTTTCAAAATCATTGGCCTTCTGGTTCTGGAGAAAAAGATTTTTAAAGGTTTTTTTTCTATTTATAGCCATGGCAGCCATCTTGGTCATGTAACCTTGACCATTTATATAAACTTTCTTTCCCCCTTCCCAAGGATGCTCCATATGAAGTTTGGCTTTGATTGGCCAAGCGGTTTCAGGGGAGAAGATGTTTCATTATTATGGACATATACATGTAAATAGCCCCGGGGCAGGGGCAGACAACCCCCCAGGGGCTAAAATTTTCCATTAACATTAATCTTCTGTCCATTTGCCTATTCCCAGTAAGTTTTACCCATTAAATAGCATTTTACCTTTTTTTCCCATTAAAATGCAATGGCGACCTAAGTTGACCTTGCCATAAAATAGGTCAAGGTCATCCTAGGGTCATGATTTATATAAACTATGATAAGCCCTCGTCCCCCATGCTATATACCAAGTTTCGTGGAAATCGGCCCACTGGTTCTGGAGAAGAAAATTTTTAAAGGTTTTTGCTATTTATAGCCATGGTGGCCATCTTGGTCATGTGACCTGGACCATTTATATAAACTTTCGTTCCCCCTTCCTAAGGATGCTCCACATGAAGTTTGGCTTTGATTGGCCAAGCGGTTTCAGAGGAGAAGATCTTTGAAATTGTGAACGACGACGGACGACGGACGACGGACGACGGAGCATGGGTATACTATAAGCTCACCTGTGAGCCTTCGGCTCAGGTGAGCTAAAAATATGAACCGTGTCAACCAACAATGTGATTTCTGAAACGGTCTGACACAAACCAAGCTGTACAAGCACAGAAGATGGCAATAAGGGACTGGAAATTTTGGATTTAGAACTTGGAGAGACTGTACTATCCGTGTAGCAAAAACGAGGGCACTGATCAGGCTGATCAGCTTCCCAGATAGTTTAGTGAGAAATTCCAGTACTTTGGGGAGTACTGTTCAAGGGATCAGCATGGTCGCAGTTACTTGGCAGTAACTCCAGGAATCTTTAGGAAAATAGCTGCTCTCTCAGCTTACTTCTCAGATGATTGTGTGTCCAAGTTCGCTTCACTCGTGCGTTCAAGGGACTAATTTTCCCCCCCATCCGAACCCCCTGGTGAAATAATGTCATTTGGCGTGTCACCAGTAAACTATTCTGATTCTGATTCTGATTCTGAACTCAGAACCTATCCCCCTGGAAGTCTGGCACTCTATCACTAGGCTGCCTTTGGTGTACTCTGATATTGATTGATTTTGCAATTGTTATCACAAAGCACCCAATGATGATGATGATGATGATGATGATGATGATGATGATGATGATGATGATGATGATGATGATGATGATGATGATGATGATGATGATGATGATAATGATGATGATGATGATGATGATGATGATGATGATGATGATGATGATGATGATGATGATGATGATGATAATGATGATGATGATGATGATGATGGGAGAACTCCAAGAAAACGACACACGCTAGCAAACCCACACTGGACATTGTGGTGAGATGATGGAAAGATTAAAAGAGTGTTCCAATCACTACCTTAATCACTTAGCCATGAGGACTGCCTCATCATGGCATAATCACACATTTTCATGATGATGCCCAAATTTCAGTGTCATTACATAAGTGCTCTAGCATAATCAGAAACATCTGACTAACCATAGAAGCTGATGATGAGCCATGCCATGAGAAAACCAACATTTTGCATATGCGAAAACAAAGGCCCAGATCAGCTTCGCAGTAACTGCGAAGCTGATCAGCGCCTTTGTTTTCGCTTAACAGCACAATTCCTCTACTTTCTAAATCCAAAATTTTCAGTCTCTAGCCATCTTCTGTGCGTGTACAGCTCGGTTTGTGTCAAACCTGTTCTGAAACCACACTGTTGGTTTTCTCATAATGCGGCTCATATCATTATGCAATTACAGGTTAACTAAACCATAAAGTAATACCCAGTGAAACTGATAATGATAACAAAGTAACTACACAGCATGCTGCTGATCAAGGCTGACGTTTTAGATTCATGGATAGCGAAATAATCCCTTTTCTTTTCAAGCTTGTGGCCTTCTCCTATGATATACACTCCAGTTTAAATAGGACCTGGTAAGAAACCCCAAACACAGATTTTCCAGTGAACCCCAGCCAGCTGAGAAAGAATGCCCCGTTTTGCAGATTCTAACCATGTCCTACACAAACAAATGGCAGAGCTCAGTACGAAAACACGCCCATGCAATATGCAGAGATTTTTTTCAAAAGCAAAAATTGAAAATTTCATTGGAAAAATTTTGATATTTTTCTTAGTTTTGGTCAAAACATAGATTGTGGGTACACATTCTAACGAGTACCCACAATCTATGTTTTGGAGCAAAAATAAGAAAAGTAGGGATACCCCTACATACCCCAGTTTTGCTATGTAAAAGTGGGGTATATGGGGGTATCTCTATATTACATGGACATGTTATCCTGATGTCATTTCCTTTTGAGAAATTCTGTCTGAAGCATTAAAGATAGCTTTATAATGAGGTTGACCTGTATGAAACTTCAAGACTTGCAAAAGCTGTCTCTCATAAAATTATGTGACTCCAATGTGTTAGCTGTATTTTCACTCCACCACCCATTAAGTGGTCCCATGTGGCTCATTGATTGATAAGAAGTGAAAAATCTGGTCAGTACCTCTAGCAACGCAGTCCAAATTTGAGCCACAACAAGAGAAAACATGCCTTCAGGTAGCCTGGGCTCTAGTCTGATCATTTTTTCTCTTTTTTATTTTTTCGTTTCTTGGTCAAAAATGACAGCTTGGGGAAATTTGATTTCGTTTGGCAGCGCCACCTGGATTATCCCTCAGATTCAGAAGGGTTAGACCAAGAACAACAACTCCTTCAGATAACCCTAATGTACTATAAATAGTAACCAAAGTCCCTGTAGCCTCGTTTCCGCTGTTTCCGCTATACCAGTTCAGTTGCCATTTAATTGCAACTTGTTTTTCATTTATTTCATTATAAATTTAAAAATTTCACATTTGCTGAAAACAGAAGGAAGGACGCTAACGCATTCTTTGGACAAACGAAGCTAAATGCATTCCTGCGCAATGTGCAGCCTCCATGCTGACAATGGCTGATAATACAGCCTCTTTCTCATTATCGCACCTCATCAAATTTCATTACGCCACAGTAGGCTATAATTAGATCATCTGCTTATCGGATTATCAAAGGAAAACACAGTGAGAGTCCCCAGGCGTCAATATCTACGGAAATCAATAATGGCTACTGATACGTTTGATGTGTAAGTTTTATAACATACTCATAAAAAATGATAAAAAAATATATATTTGGAAAAAAAATCATATTGACGACTGGACCCAGGCTAGCCTTCAGGTTTCAAATGTGAAATGCAAATATAGCTTTTTAACAGAACCTAACACTCCTGGTCATTTCATATAAAATGTTAGTTCACTAATCAAATGATCCTCTAACATACCTTTTGTATTCTAGATTGTGGCTCTGGCCTCCCTGCTATCATTCCTTCTTGTTCTTTAGAGTCCGCCATCACTATACTGTTCAACAAAAGTTAGGAGCCTAGTCTTATATTTGATCAGATGAAGTTGGTAGTATCAAGAGAAGCTAGCACTAAGAGCTCAGTCTATAACAACTACTGAAAAATAAAAATACATCTCATTTCCAGGCGAAATATTTGAAAATTTCTGTCTAAATTAATACGGTGAAAAAAATTCATACAGGCGTCCCAAGGTTCCATAATTTGATCAGCAAACTTGTTCAATGCAGCAGACTATCTTTCTATATGGAGACATTTGCAAGCAATTTGGTGCTATTACATTTGCGCACATTTTCCGAAAATTTCGTTTGCGCAGTTCTCATTTGCGCGCAAACATGTATATCATTTGCGCACAATTTTAGTGTTAAATTTGCGCACATGTTATTACACCTGTTTCTAAGCCAGCTGGTATTTTATTATATCAAGGTACGATAAATAAAATATCAACACTGTCACCTGTCACCCCTGTTAAAAGACCTGGAGGTGGAAGAGTTTGAATATGTTTACAGAGTCACTTAAAAGCCAGTTCTGATTTTTAGTTTACCATACATGTATTTACATTTTGCGGCACTTTGATTTGTTCATTTGGCATCATCATACATGATACACTGTCTTTATACTTTCTCAAGGTTTTGATTCACATATTCATGACAGGTTGTTCCTTGAAAGATATATAGCTTGGACTGGCGATGCCGCGATGAGGGCTTGGCTTGTCTACACGGTCTTGTGAGCGCAAACATATCATTTACCTATAAAAATCTGGTGTGCGCAAATGTAACATTTACCTGGGGAAATTGTGTGCGCAAATGAATACGCTTACCTGGGAAAATTGTGTGCACAAATGAACCACATTCTTTCAAAAATATGCGCAAATGTGCTGCCACCAGCAATTTTTAGTTGAGACTTATGACTGGAAAGACAAGGGAGGTTTTCTTGTGAGCCAGCTAGATGAGGGAATTTTTAAAAAATAGAAAAAAAAATACTAGGTAAAAAAAACAAAAAAAAACAAATGCTAAATGATATGTCATGATGAGTGATTATGTGACCCACGAAACATAGTACAAGATGTGCTTATAATGTGCATGTGGGAAAAGTAAATGTGCCTCTGACCAGGACCTATTACAGGTCAACCTAATAACGCTATATTTGGGGTCCATAAAAGCAAACCATGGCTTCTCATCTTCTTGAAGACCTAGTTTTATCAGGACATGGTTATAGGATGCATCAATCATAATCTGTAATATTACATTTTGACTTTCTTGCAACTGCCTTTTTGTTTTTTGTTGTTTTTAACTGCCTGAAGGGGTCTGAACTTTGTTACCTGTGTGTTAAAATTTCCAGATCAGTAGCCCCAACAATACAGTCACATCCATCATATGAGCCGCGTTGCGAGAAAACCGGTCCTCGGGATTTTGGACCAGGTCCGACACAAACTAACCTGAACCGTCACAGAAGATAGCTAGACGATTGAAATTTTGGATTTACCTTGAAGAGGAATTGTACTATCCATGTAGCGAAAACAAAGGTGCTGATCAGCTTCGCAGTTACTCCGAAGCTGATCTGCGCCTTTGTTTTCGCATAGGCAAAAATCCGGTTTTCTCACGATGCGGCTCATATAATACAGCTTTAAAACATGGGAATTGCAAAAAATAAGGAAAAGAAAAAAGAATAATACATAAAAATTCTCTCACTTTTTTCAGTCTGACCTCTTACAAGCAGTGTTTGTAAATCTGAAAAAAAAAAAAAAATCCAACTTGATATTTATACTACAAATATTGGGAGTCCATAATGGATGCTTGCATAGATATCTATACACATATATGTTTGAAGCCGTTTTCAATTGGGCTGAAAGCCATGTTCAAACAGCAAAACCCATGTTCAAATCATGAAATTCATGTGCTGTTTGAACATGGCTTTTGGCCGACTTCAATGGTCAATGCCATAGAAACAAAATGGCCAACGTTGAAGAAGCTCCGCGTTTTCAGTGAGTTTTTTACATTGTTTATGTTATTTGTGTAAAATGCAAGAATTATTAAGCCATGGATGATCCCTATATTCTTGCATAGATATCTATGCGCATAGCTGTTTGAGGCCGTTTTCGATTGGCCGAAAGCTGTGTTCAAACAGCAAAACCCATGTACAAATCATGAAATTCACGTGCTGTTTGAACATGGGTTTTGGGCGACGTCATGCGACGTGATGTCATGTGTTTCGTAGAAACAAAATGGCCGACGTTGAAGAAGCTCCGGTGTTTTTGGTGAGCTTTTACGTTGCTAATGTTATTTTCAAGAGATTTTAAGTGGATTAGAGTGAAAATGCAAGAATAGCGATCAACCATGGTTTGTTTCAGTGTTCAAACATTCGCTGGATCACTCGGAAGGTGTTTGAACACGCGGCCTGCGGCCTTGTGTTCAAACACCTTCCTCGTGATCCAGCGAATGTTTGAACACTGAAAACCATGGTTTAATCCCTATATTGGGAATCATGACATTCCCTTATGTTTTTATTCTCCTAGGATATTTGACCATTTTTACAGACCATTTGAGCCGCAACGCGAGAAAACCGGTCTTCGGGGTTTCCGACCAGGTCTGACACGAACTGGCCTTTGCAGCTACAGGAGATGGCTAGAAGCTTGATATTTCAGATGTAGGAAGAAGAGGAATTGTTCTATCTGTATAGCTGAAACAAAGGCACTGATCAGCATTACAGTTACTGCGAAGCCGATCTGCGCCTTTGTTTTCGCATAGGCAAAATTCCTGTTTTCTCATGACGCAGCTCATTTGGTAGGACTGGTGTGTTTGAGTCACTGTGAAAATGGTAAGAAGATGATTGCTGGGGTTTCCTTGTTCAGGGAGATAAAAGATAGGTTACTTTACAACATGACTTATAATAAATAATGGAAAACACTAGTGTTCCTTTAAATATTTTGAACAGTATAATCCTGTGCCATAGTTGGCTATCCATCAGCACATGGTATTAAAATGAATGATTGACAATACTGTTTTCATAAAATAATTCTCCAAGTATTGAAATATTATTGTAGGGTTATTTGAAACCCTATTTGATTAATATTTGAGCGGCGGCATGGGAAAACCAGCAATCTGCATAGGCAAAAATAAAGGCACAGATCAGCGCATTTGTTTTTGCTACACGGATAGTACAAACCATCTTCTGTGACCGTACAGCCCGGTTTTTATCGGACCTGGTTGGAACCCAAATTGTTTGTTTTCTCACATACAGGCTCATTTAGAATATTGTTCACAATTTTAACAATAATTATGCATAATATAACAATTTTATAATATCAATTTTAGGATGTTTTAACTTCACTTCAATATGACTCTGTGATGCTGACAATCACTAGCAACTTCTTGAAAACAATTTTAGTATAGGGATCAAATCCATTCATTAACATTCTCTCGGTCCCGAGGGGAGTGTTGAAAAACTGGGCTATGCAATTGGTTTTCAACCTAGCGAATGTTAATGAATGACAAAATCATTTTTGATCGCTATTATTGCATAAATTCTGCATGAAATAACGGTGCACTATATTTTACAGCCTAATCACGTTTTCATACGCATAAAAGTTTTCATTCTTATGCTTAATGTTCCGGGCGGACTTCAGTCACTCATTTTCAGCACGTTTTGAGTGGCACCTGGTAACGAGCATAAATAAAAGCCATGCATTAACAGCACACGCCCACGAGAATCACTATCTTAATACATGGCTTTCTTTTCATTAATATATGGCTGTTTTAAATATCGTGAGACACTGAGACACGGGTATTTGTTTATGCAATAAGGATTAAGGAAGTTTGGTGGCCTATTTTCAGAATCATGATCTGAGATATTATGCACCAGTCATTTATAACCACTGCTCCCCCAGCCACGGGAAAGGGTGGGGATTATGACTTTTCAGTTTCAGTGCAATGCTATGAGCCCCACCCCCAGGGGGCAAACTGGAGGTCAAAACTTTGCTCTTTGCCCCAACCTTCGCAATTAGAAAATCTCCCTGGGGTAAGGATCCCACACTTTAGCCCAGCTATCCCCCACCCTTCCCCGTAGGTGGGGAGGGGCAGTGGTTACAAATGACTGGTGCATTATTTAGGTGTGAATCCAGGCCACCTGTGCAGGTCTGTTTGTGTCCATTAGCTAGAAACAATAACCCATATATATGATGAATGGACTTGCCCATCATTATCATTTGGGTGAGCCCACTGTCATTTTTAGGGGCTTCAAGAGTGATTTTGAATTTTCATTCCATTATTCAATGGAATTTCTCTTCGCTAACAGAATAGCCCCAGATGGGATGCACCTATATTGCTTTTACATTAAAAACACATTTTCTTATGATAATAAGAGGAAGAAGACATCTACTGCATGTTAAGCCTGCTATAATGTGTGTGTGGCCTAAATGTATGTAGGTCATTTGTACACAGCATCATTGATCATCATTCACTTAAACTGTCATTCTATCATTTGTAAAGCAAAACACAACATTACCTTAAATTGAATCACTGTTAATATCAAAATCCTTCTTTTTCCCTCTTTTTTTTTTTTTGTTGTAAATTCTAAAATGGTTTCCAATCAATGGGAGCTTTTCACACACAGAATACTACAAAATAGTTTGAGCTACACCAGGAATAAATTTGTTTTGGTTTCTCACAAGTTTCCGTACAGTCGAAGCTTGATTCTGGGATTTAAGAAAGAGGAGAGATTGTACTATCTGTGATGTGAAAACAAAGGCACTGATCAGCTGTGCAATTTACTGTGTAGCTGATCACTGTCTTAGTTTTCACTTATGCTACAAGCAGTTTTTCACACACACAGGATATGACAATGAGCCACTGCATCAGAAAACAAACAGTCTGCATCGGCGAAAACAAAGACACAGGGTCAGTTGTGCTGTGCAGTCTGCACAGCTGATCAGCATCTTTGTTTTAACTCCATAGATAGCATGATACCTCTTCCTAAATCCAAAAGTTCAAGCTTCTAGCCTGCTTATGTGACTGTAAAGGCTAGTTTGTGTCATAACCCAGTTTGTTTATTTTCTCATGTGAAGGCTCAAAAGCTAATTCAATAGTGCCTCTGTAAATAATCTAAGCCATGTCATATGAAATCTAGTTTATGCAAATAACAACTTATGGTTCAGAACAGCTGCACATTCTGATCAGCAACTAAATTGTTCTACACTGCCTAGGTGATTAAACAGTTGCAAGTTCATTGCAAACTTGAGCCTGTGTAGCTTAACAATCTTGTACAGGTCTTATCTAGTCACTAAAACCCAAACACAAGTTTTCGTCTAACACATATGTAGTTAAGCCTGTGTGTGAGAAAACCAGCAATTTGGGTTCCTACCAGGTACGACACAAACCAGGCTGTACAGTCACAGAAGATAATTAGAGGTTTGAAATTTCATATTTAAGTAGAAGAGGGATTATACTATCCCTGTAGCAAAAACAAAGGTGCTGATCAGCTTTGGATTACCGCGAAGCTAATATCTGCGCCTTTGTTTTCGCCCAAGCCTTTTGTTGATTTTCTTATGCCGTGGCTCAGATGTTGTAGTTAGCCCAAAGAAAAGAAAGCTTTAACCAATTTACAACAAAATACTAAAAGGAGTAAAATACCAAACACAAAATGCTTTGAAATCATTTAAAAGGCACAAATTAGACAAATTTAACAGCTATTTTATATAACAGGGTGCCCAACACAATCAGTTTAAATGGTCATTTTCTTATATGTTGTGACCTTATTATTACAATCATGTACTATTAATATTACTACTATGTTTCATTAATTTGCTTAAATTAATATTGTTGCTACATGTGGCCAAGTGGAAGCTGTAGGGATGTGTAAAGATTCTCACTTACCGTGTCTAATTCCCAGGGGGTTGAGATCTATTTGTTATCTATTTTCCGCTTCATGGGGTGTTGAACACTGATAGTAATTAAATAGGCATGTTTTGTTGATCTCTGGGGCCTGTTCTGGCAACTGACTACAAAAATGCATGCAGTAAATACAAATTATTGAAAGTGTGTTCTTTTTCTTAGATCTTCTGGGGCGTTTGGTTGATCATTCAATAAATGAGCCACCTCGTGGGAAAACCAACAATGTGGTGCTCGAACAGGTCCGACACAAACCGGCCTGTACAAGCACAGAAAAGAGCTAGAAGCTTGAAATTTCGGTTTTAAGTAGGAAAGGAATTGTACTATCCAAGAAGCGAAAACAAAGGCACTGATCAGCTTCGCGGTTACCGCGAAGCTGATCTGCGTCTTTGTTTTCGCACATGCAGATTGTTGGTTTTCCCATGAGACGGCTCAAATAGACTTTCCAAGGCTTTGACCCAGTCAATGAAAAGTAAATAACAGTGTCACAAGAAAAGAGAGCTATGTGGTCCTATGTGTCATCAGGGTAACATGTCTGTGAAATGTATACGCCCTTACACCCCACTTTTATATCATAAAACTCAGGGATTTACAGGCTTATACCTATTTTTCTTATTTTTGATCCAAACCGTACATTGTCGGTACTCATTACTCATCTAGTGTGTACCAACAATCAATGTTTTGATCAAAAATATTAATTTTCTCTTTTTTTTTTTTCAGCTAACAGTAAAAATCTCTGTACACTGAAACAAAGTTATAAAGAGGCCACTTTTCAAACTCATTTTTTGTTTCTAAGCCAAGTTCAAAATTGCACATTTTTTTGCCAAAAGACGTGTCTTTCAAGTAAGTAAAGTTCCAAAGTGTTAAGAAATAATTTTCTTTTACTAAAGGCGTTTTTGGAGTAAAAATGCAAAAATCAATGTTTTTAAATAAAAAATTGGATACAGCACACCATTTATTGAAATTAGGAACGGGTGTCATCAAAGGGGTCGTTACGGCTCGGAAAAACATCAAACATTCGAATTTTCTCTACTGGTAGAATTTTTATGCATTTTTAAAAATCGCCAATTTTGAGATTTTTTGAAAAAATCATAAATGTGCCTCTTAAACATGTTGACCCCTGTTAAATTCACTTGATGAGGCCTGGAAATGAGAGATATAATTCGATTGAACTGTTTTTGACCATTTTCGAGGACCAACATGTCAAGGCTGCCGCACACTTCCGGTTTCAATGCCAATTTTTAACGAACAAAAAAACAAAATTTGTGGACGATTTTTTTAATTTTCAAAGTTTATCAGAGTCTAGTATTTGACCTAAATAATCGCTGAAAATTTCAATGCCGTGCTGCTGATAATAACGCAACTGGAGAAGAACAAAGTTGGTATGCAAATTGCATACAAAAGCTGAATTCCTGTTATTCAGGTTGTTGTCTTCTTGCATGTGCAAAACAGAAACGAAGATTCTTATTGCAGCAACACTTTTGACTTAATTTTATCTTGCATCATGGCAGTCAGTAGCACTTTCAAATAAATTAAAATGTAAAAACACAACGTCATAATATGACATTTAATTTGATGTTAATAAAGTGTGACTTTTTGAAATAGGGTACCTTTACACATGCTTCGTCTGTGTGAGAAGTATCACGCATTTTGGAATGCAGAAACTCACAGAGCCACTGTTAGACATTGGTTTATTCATATGATCATGAATTTTAATTGATCGTATTTTACTTTCTGAACTAGAAGACAAAATATGAGGTGGCCTCTTATAACTTTGTTTCAGTGTATATTGCATGGCTTGTATCTAAACAGGGCCTGCAATAAAATAAGTTTAAGGGGATCATAGCTGAGGTAAGAACGGAATGAAGCACTCTGAATGAAGAAGTTATAAAAAAAAATTTCATGCTCAACTCAGCTGAGCATGAAATTTAAACAGCTCATAATAACTACTGAAATAGCCCTAATAAATCAAAAGTTTAGATTTACATCACCAAAGCCTGTAATTTATCCTGCTAATAAATGTTGGCTTTTTAACATTTACGAGCAGGATAAATTTTAGTCTCAGCTGAGTTGAGCATGAAAAAAAGTTTTATAACTTTGAGGCCTGGAAGGTCATGTCAGTAATAGACGGGTATCATTACGAAAACTTGCCCATACAATATACAGAGAATTCTTTTCAGGAGAAAACAAAAAACGGAAAATTCATTGGAAAAATTGTTAATTGTTTAATTGATGCTTTACTTCCCAGTCAGCAATGGTCATGTCGAACGTTGCCTCCATTTTATGGGACTTTTACCCAATATTAGGATGTCATGACACTCAAAATGAGCTTCATAAATATAACCACCCAACTAATAAGCCAATAAGGCTCATATGTATGCATGGTTTGATTAAACAACTTTTTCTGGGCAGGCTCGGACATGAGCGGTTAACCACTAATCAGATGGTCGGTCAGTAGATTAGAAGCTTTGCCTGGAGGCACAAGCAACCCATCTATTTCTCCTAGGCCCCATTGGGCGGGGGCCCATATTCCCACCCAACCACCCTTTCATTGGAAAATTTTTGATTTTTTTTAAATATTTTTGCTCAAAACATACATTGTGGGTACATGTTAGAACCGCCTAGCTGAGATGGTTCTAAAAAGTACCCACAATGTATGTTTTGGATCAAAAATAAGAAAATTAGGTATACCCCTGCAAACATAAAGGTGGGATTTAAGGGGGTAAACATTTCATGGCCATGATATCCTGATGTTATACTGAGGAGTTCTGTACCACATACTGATTTAGGATCTCATCGTCCAGATACTATACAAACTGAACAGTATGCCAGCTTTGACTTGAAATTTTGCTTTTATAAATAAGGGGGATATAAATATTTATTTTATACTTTACGGTGAAAACCAATGTATATCAAAACTTGATAAAATTGGTATTTTCATTGATATGAAATTTCACTGATATCAAATCTCACTGATATCAAAAGTCACTAGTGACTGATATCAGCCTATATCTTCACTGTAGATTTTGGATTACTTCTGACGTTTCCATTTACTTGACGTCATTAAATGTGTCTCACTTCAGAAATTCAAACGCCTATAACTCCGTTATTTATGAACGAAAACATAAAGTGTGGGCATTCATTTTCTTAGTTAGAATGTAAGGAACAATGTGGTACCAAAATTATTTGTGTTTTCAAAAATTTTAGGTTTTTGCATTTTCACCGCCTGCCTTGTGAATTGGAAAATGCCCATGTATTGTATAAAATAAAAAGAAAATTTGCTTTTTTTTTTTTGGTGAATACCAAATATATTTCATCTCGTGAGTTGAAAACTTAAAAATTTTCACTCGTGCTGCGCACTTGTGAAAATTCTGATGTTTTCTACTCACTCGATGAAATATATTTGGTATTCACCTCAAAAAAGCAAATATCCTCTATTTTCTACTTTCTATGGAGTGAAAAAGATACTGATAAAAAGATACTGATCAGCTGTTTTGTACTGCCCATATGATCTGAAGCCACATTTTCACAAATTCTCTCACAAAATGTTTTGTTATTTGTCTCATGATATGGCTCATTTCTCAAGCAGGGTTATGCATGGTTATGCATTACATTATCTTTTTCAATTGAATTTTAAAACCACTTTTTATAAAGGGGTTAAACTACTGACCCCAAAACAACAATTTATTTACCTACTTCATGAGAAAACCAGTTTAAAAGCAATACAAATACATGTAGTAACAACAAAGCTGCATATCCATTACGAAATCAGGCCTATGTTATAAACAGATTTTTCAGTAGAAATTCTTTGATCATTTTTCTTATTTTTGTTTGTCTAACGTGTACACACAATCTATGTTTGAAGTAAAAATAAGACCAGTAGCCAAAGAGGAACGATCGCTCACCTGAAAGTCAACAAGTATAGTCACTGGACCAAGTGGTTGGGGTTTTGACCATATATGGGCATGGTGGCTATCTTGTCCACCATTTTGGTTCACTTGAAAAAATCATCATATAAGGTCAGGGTCCTATAATGACCCCGGTGTGGGGCCATATTTGACCCCAGGGGCATGATTGGCAGGATTTATGTAGAGCTTTACATGGCATTGCTGCATACCATATATACAAGCTTTGGGTCTTGCGGTTTCAGAGAAGATTTATCATGTGTTTCCATTATAAGCCTATGGAAGATAATTATGCCCCTGGTGCGTGGCCTGCTGGACCCCAGGGGCACAGTTGGCAGAATTTATGAAGAGGAGTACTATACATTGCTACACAATGAAAAATGAAAGCATTGGGCCTTGTGGTTTCAGAGAAGATTTTTTTATGTTTGTCCCATTGTAAGTCTATGGGAGCTAATGACCCCTGGGGTGGGGCCATTTTTGACCCAAGGGCATGATTCACAGGATTTATGTAAAGCTCCACATAACAATGCTACATACTAAATATAGAAGCTTTGGCTCTTCTGTGTTTCCCATTAAAAGACTATGGCAGATGATCATACCCCAGAGGTGGGGCCTGTATGAACTCCAGGGGCATGGTTGGCAGGATTTATAAAGAGGACCACTATACATTGCTACAAACAAAATATGAAAGCTCTGGGCCTTGTGGTCTCGGAGATTTTTTTATGTTTGTCCCATTAATTGTAAGTCTATGGGAGCTGATGGCCATTTTTGACCTCAGGGTCATGATCCACAGGATTTATGTAAAGCTCCAGATAAAAATGCTGCATACCAAATATAGAAGCTTTGGCTCTTGTGGTTTCAGAGAAGATTTTTCATGTATTACCCATTATACGCCTATGGCAGATAATGATGCATCCGGGGCGAGGCCTGTATGAACGCCAGTGGCACGGTTGGCAGGATTTATAGAGGACCACTATACATTGCTACATACAAAATATGAAAGCTCTGGGCCTTGTGGTTTTGGAGAAGAAGATTTTTTTTTATGTTTTTTTGAGCGCTTGTACGATATCTATAAATAGATTCTGCGATTATGCAGACTCCGCCTACAGCAGCAGCCATATTGATTTTCGGACAAACAGCCTGTTGATACACGTTGGAATCGAGATCTAAAAATTCGCATAAGAATTAGAAAACTTAAAGTTTAACTAGCGTCTGATCATGGTCACAACGAAACATTGTTGTTGGGGCGATTGTAAAAGTGACTCGAGAACAGGATGTCCACAGGGCGTTTATTTCATTGGATTTGGAAATGGTTTTCCAAAACCGGACGGCAAAGACAGGGAAAAATGTTTACGTTGGGTACAAAATTGTGGACGGAAATATTTCACCGTTAAGAATGTGACGAAGGACACCTACATGTGTTCCTTGCACTTTGTGGGTGGCAATGGACCGACGATCGAAAATCCGGACCCAATTAAATGTGGAATTCAGGTGAGGAAACAGACGCTTATATTTCGCTGATCAATTATTCGTGCGTAACATAATTTCGTGCATCTCTTTCTAGCGTCTATACTTAGACGCGTAAAAAGGCTGTCATAAAGTATATTACTTTCAGAAATAATTGGCTCACTTTGAAATAATTAACAGACAACAGTCAGCACTGTAGCAAAATAAAAAGTGCTGAAATTGCATTGGGGTTAAACACTTCATTGCGAAAACTTGTCCATGCAATATATAAAGATTTTTTTCAGCTGTAAAAATTGAAAATTTCAGTAGAAATTTTTCTTATTTTGGCTTAAAACATAGATTGTGGGTACACGTTAGAACCGCCTCACTGAGGCGGTTCTAACGAGTACCCACAATCTATATTTTGGAGCAAAAATTAGAAAAATATGTATACCCCTGCATACCCCAGTACTATATAAAAGTGGGGTTCAGGGGGGTATACATTGCACGGACGTATTTTCATGCTGTGAACTCAGGTGTGGTGAGTTTCTACTTAATATTACTATATGGCTTTTCATTCTGTTCTGCAGATTCAAGATCAGTAGTTTTAGCTTATATATAAATAGGTACATGTATACATGTATATGTAATGCACACTTAGCACTGGTAATCCATCCCCAAAGATTTGTGTTAGATCAGTGTGAGCGACTGGATATCACCTTAGCTGTTGACCATGCACTGAACTAACGGAAGTTCATTATTTTCACATTCTTATTTTCAGGTAGAAAGAAAAAAGCGAAAAGCTCCAAAGCAACGCACGCCGTATAAATCGCCTAAACAACAGAGACTGGATGTTCAAGAGGCTGCTGATGGGATGTTACAGCTCAACAGAATTATTTCAAGTCCGTCATCAACCGAGGACATTCCATCAACTTCAACTCATCTGACATTATCTGAAACTGAGCCATTTTCTAAAAGTATTGGTGTCAACTGTGCCCCAGACACTGAAACTAAAAGCAGTCAGACAGAAGAGAAAGCAACAACACAGACAGTACAACTAAGTTTGAAGAACAAAATTTTAGAGAATGAGTTAAAATTAAAATCAAATTTTTCAATCAAAAAACCAATCAATTCCAATTCTGTTACTGATTCGAAAGCCAGGCCAGTATTTCAGGATTCTTTTGGAGTAGACAGCTTAAAAAATGATGACAAAGCCTTTAAGTTTTACACTGGCCTGACATATTTACAGTTTTTGTCTTTATGGGATTTTTTGGGGAATAGTGTTAAAAAAATCAATTACTGGAATACAAATGTGGGTGACAAAAACAAAACCCCAAGTAAGAGGCCAGGAAGAAGAAGAAAGCTTTCACCACAAAATGAATTGTTCCTCACTTTGATGAGACTTAGACTAGGCCTGCTTCACCAGGATTTAGCATACCGGTTTAAAACCAATACGCGTCAAATATCCACTATTATTCTTACATGGGTACAACTTTTGTACAAACAGTTTGGCACTATTCGGAATTTAATGTTTGCAACTAGAGACAAAGTCAGGAAGCATTTACCAAAAACCTTTAAAAAGTACAAGAACATCCGTTGCATTATTGATTGCACGGAAGTTCATGTACAGTCACCGGGCAATTTTGAGGCCCAAGGAAATCAATATTCTTCTTACAAAGGCCATACGACATATAAATTCTTGGTTGCGATAGCTCCAAATGGTGCCATACTTTTTGTAAGTGATGCATATGAGGGTAGTATAAGTGATAAAGAAATAGTACGTTTGTCTGGTTTCTTGGATTTTTTGAATCCTGGTGATGTTGTAATGGCAGATCGTGGATTTCTCATAAAAGAGCTCTTAAATGAAAGGCATGTTAAACTCATTATTCCTCCTTTTTTGGGAGCAAGACATAGATTTACTCCTCAAGAGGAAGCCTTAACCAAGGACATAGCTAAACATAGAATCCATGTTGAACGATCAATCGAGCGAATGAAGAAATTTCGAATTCTTCAGAAAGTTGTTCCACAAAAACTTCAGCCTGTCTTCTCACAGTGTGTTTATGTAATTGCCTGTTTAGTCAATTTTCAAAAACCATTAGTAAAGTAGGCCCTGACTGACTTGTCATGGAATTTTCAGTGTCAACCCTGGTGAGACACATTGAATCTGGAATTTGCTTTTTAAATCCATGAAATTACCAAACAGTCTGTTTCATCTTTTACCTGCTAAACTTAGCTTATTTAAACCTCATAATGAGTATTAATTACACATCAAACAAAAGCTATGTAACGCTAAGACTTAAAAGTCATCATACTTTGATTGTTTTGAGGTTTAACATCCCAGTAAACAATTTTTCAGCCATGTTGGGACAGAGCCACTTGTTCCTGGGTATTAACCAGTACTTTTTTGGAATTAATATTTCTTGACCAAGGACATGCCACTATGAAGCAAGATATCACACTGGTTAACGGAATCCAGAGACACTCAATATTTGATTAGACTATTCAAATGCCTGTGTTGGAACAACTTTCAACGAGTCGTTCCCATGTGTAGAAAGTTGTTGCCAGACAGGTATTTGTTTACTATGGTAACATATTGATTTTCTCCATGAAGATTGTTCTCGGTTGTGTTGGATGTCTCTGGATAACCAGCGTGGACATGTTAGAATATTCAAATGTTCTGAAAGATTTTGAAAAATGTGACTTGTAGAATGTTTCATGGGATAATACATGGAAGTAAGACAGTATTTATGATTGTTTCTATTTTTAATGCAGTGTTTACAACACTTCAACTATAATTTTGAACAATCAAAAAATAAAAAAAGACATTCATTATTTCTTTTTGTCTCATTGCTCTTGCCCAGACAATGATCGAATAATAACACTCGCATATTATGTATACATTAATGCATTTCAATGTAATAGCCAAGCTAGTCTGACCAGAAGGGGTGGTTATAAAATATGCACTGAGTACTGGTTAACAACTTAAGCTGTTTTACTGGTCTGTTATTTAAACCTACAAATATGGAATGCTGAACAGCAATGATACTGGTCGAACTGCTCTAAAGCATGAATCACATAGCTTCTCAAGAAATTAAAGCTTTACTGGCAACAGATTTCTAGGAATCCTCATCTCAAAGATTTCTGGACATAAGTAAGAATGGTGAAACTCAATTAATTTAGCTTTTAGATCAGCCCAGAAATGTTCGTCAAAGCGAATTCTAATAACAAGTGTCTCTTTACTAGACCATACTACAAAGTCACAAAACTTAGTACCAGTTACTCCCATTTGCATTTGAACTTGGTAATAGTACTTGTGGGTTCTCTTCAGCATTATTTTTATTTCATCATTGATCTCTAAGAAAAAAGATTTTTTCTGCTGATCTGAAAGCTTTACATCAAAGTGTGAAACACATTCATTTTCAAGTGACTTTGGACATTTAATTTCTAGAATGCCATAAATTGTTGGCTCATCATGATCCATAATCAATCCATCTGGACTACAGGCTAGCTCTGGATCATCACAGCTCACCCAGAGACCAGTTTCAACAGCCATAAACCTATCTGCATTCTTTAAGCTCCTGTATGACTCCCTTGCTACTTTTTCATATTTTGTGCCATATTGCAAAGCAGGTGCACTAATTTGCTCTGTTTTCCAAAGGCATCTATTAAGAAAATTAAATTTAGCACTGTCGGACTTTAGGGAAACAACATCTTTACATACTGACGCAGTTAAACGAACACGACGCTCATTAAACCACCCTTGACTACCTTGCTGTTTAACCAGTTCTACTACAGGGAAATTGGATGTTGACCCAACCTTCAAGTTTTGTATAAACTGTTGTATTTGTTCTTTAAGTATGGAAGTGTGTTCAATGTCTAAACAGTAATCTTTATAATTATACGTAAGTAAAGACAACCACATGCAATGTTTGTGATTCTGTAAAGAAGAGATCAATTGTCCTGCTTGTTTCTCCGCATCAGTGCAACAGGTGACTGGTGCCCTAGGGTCATAATTTATAATATCATGAATTTTTCTCTTCTTTGCACTTGGGTAAACCGACTCTTGCACTTTTTTAGGTTGCTTGTTGGACTTTCTGCCTTGATTCCATGCACAAGGCAGAGATGTGCAGCTTTGTGGATCAATCTTTATAGCCTCACAAGTATCGATATAATCTACAAGAGCATATAATAAACCTGTAACATGGCTGCATCTGCCCATAGCAGAAGCACGGCATGTACAGGATGCATCCCGTACAAAACCTGACTGCTGGGATAGAGTTACTGTCACATCATAAACTTCCGAAGTGTATGAAGCACGTACTTTGGACTTCAAAAAATAATGTCCACACTTAGCACTGTCTTGCATTTTCTGTACATGTCCGCTGGTGAAATATTTCAAACCTTTTTTCATTGGTTTGGCTGTGTGCAGATCTTCAATATCACAGTCATCATCACAGTCACCATCACTGTCACTGTCATCATCAAATGTGTCTTCATTGAGAAACTGAACTGATTCCACTATGTGGTGATGAATGTGTCCCTTGTTGAAATGTTTGGGCATCTGTGGCCCATGAGAGGGGAATTTTCCCCAACCACTGTATGGCAGAAGGGGAATGCCTGTGCTAGCTTGTGTTGGAATGTTTTGTTTTATCTTCTCCACTTTAAGAGTGTACCACCTGCCACCATCCACACTGACTGGTATAGTCTGATCTTCACCTGCTGATATGCAGCTTTTGATCCTGGAAATATAATTGAATATACTTTACCCATGTGCACATAAAAACAAAAACGCTAATATTGCTGCTATTCAATCACTAGATTTATGAACCAGACATTAATAACGACATCACCCCCTTCACTCACAACAAGCACTGGCCAGTCCTGGGGTATATGAAGGGGAAACCTAAACATGGATTTGACTTACACAGTCCATTCATTGGTTTGCACCTTTAAGAAAAAGAGAACATTGAATATATGCTGGACAGAAAACAAAGAATACAATTTCTCCAGGGTGGGGTGTTGAGTAGTGGCTACAATTGGCAAGTAGGGCATTCATACAAACAGTCAAACTGGTACACTTTTCTCCTGGCATAGCTCATTCTTGGGGTTAACAAGCCAGCTGCCGAATAACAGGTACATGCCGAATATATGCCATACATTATTATTTATGGCTTGTAATTATTTAATTATTTTAGCAGATAAATGCAGAGCAGATAGTAAGAAAGTAAAATTACACAGAAAATTCATTAGGTTCAGATGTCAGTCTCAAATATTCATTTAAAACCGCACACGCTTGTCAATTTTATTGTGTAAAAGTGACCGACTTCTTTTGTTTACAAAACACCTGTACACACGAAATCGCTTACCTTTTAATCAATTCACTCCGATTGCCTGTTTTAGCGAGGCCCCGACATTCTAACCATCTTTGCAGTTGAATATTCGAATGTTTTTCAACCGATTCATATACAAATTTCGCACCAGGAACATCGGTTTCATGAAGAATTATAGATTGAAATGCATTGGAAGCGGCCATTGTTCTTCAATGTTTGTCCGAAAACGTCATGCGCTATATTTAGAATATGATAATCATCGATCGTGACGTAGAAGTTCATTGATATCGTACAAACGCTAATCTGTTGCCATGGAAACCAAAGTTCTTATCTGACTGGCCAAAAACCAAATTCAACCTTTCCCCCACCTCAATGATGCTTCTGATAAAATTTGGTTGCAATTGGCTGACTATTTGCTGAGATATTTGTATTTGAAAGTATGGACAGACCGACCAAGTCTGAAATTCCAAAGACCAGTTTTCTCGCATTAGGGCTCAAACAGGTTACAGTACCTGTGAAAACATCTGGAGGTTAACATTACAATCTGACAGTTTATGAGCATATCTGAGCTGTCAAACTAATTGAGAAAGACATCTCAATCCATTAGGCCATGTCAAGGCTATATATTTACTGCAATAGAAAAGAAACAAACAGGTAAAATGTGCAAATAACTTGTTTGGTTGACCTTAAAACAAATATTTTTATATACTTCTGGCTTTCTCTACTGAACATACATTGTCGCGGAGGTGGTTCTAACAAGTACCCACAATATATGTTTTGGATAAAAAATAAGAAAAATAGGTATACCCCTGTAAACCCCAGTTTTACTTTATAAAAGTGGGGTATAAGGGGGTACATATTGCATGGACGTGTTTGCTTGATGTGCTCAATATTGATAGACTATTGATATAGCAAAATATAAATTTTCCTTGTTAAAAGGAACGCTTGGCTAGTCTGTATATACCATTATTTGTCCGTGTGTTGCGGTTTTTCGTAGGCTTGTGGAGTTTTTCGGTAACTCGATGGATCGCATCGGTCATGAACACTTCCTCGCTACGGTGGATTTCAAGCTTTCGTACTTGGTCGGACCTAGGACAAAGTTCCGGGTTTTAGCATTATCCGTCCAGAACACCAGCTTAAGGTTTAACGTTAGATCTAAGTACGTCATTCTTCCCACAAGTCCTAATAAAAACGGCGGAGAGCAAGTCTGGTTTCCGTCTTCAATTGCTTTATTATACAAGAAGTGTAGCAAAACATTGCGACTGGAACCAGGCCCCTGGATGTCAAAGGGAAACCCCACAGATTGAAGGAAAACCCCAACAGATTGAGGAGAAATCCTCGTTCCGTTTCAATTGCTTGACGCTGTCGCGCCAAGCAAAAATGACATTAAACGTCTTTCTGGCAGACTTGAAATAATGGAACTTAATGACAACCAGTGTGTTTCCTTTTTGTTTCAGTATATAGCAACATTTGTTGACATTTTAACATTTATGAGCAGGATAAATTTTAGTCTAAGCTGAGCATGAAAAATGTTTTATAACCTCGAGGCCTGGTTCAAGGCAGTTCAACAAATACTAGACTCAACCAGAATATTAATGTTAACAAAACAAGTTACAGCTTTTCAAAAACATTGCCCACAAACAACAAAGCAAGAAGATAAGCAATGAGCCAATGACCAGGAAAGGACATAATCAGAAACAAAAACCTATCCTCCAAACTCATTTACAAGCAAAAAAGGCAAGATACAGGGTGTCATTACAGAAGGGTTTTGGATATAGCCTTATCAGAACCAATTCATGGACTTCAAATGGTCATTTTTGACTAACTTTGCTATATATCTTATTCTTAGAGCTATAACATGGATTGGATAGCTAACATGGAAATTGATTAACACTGCAATAACAGTGTTATATAGAGGTTCGGGTGTAAAGTGAAACCAAAGAAAGCATGTGTTTCTTTACAAATTCTTTCATCCAAGCTGCAGTCAGTCCACAACCAAACTAAATGGATTTTTTAGGGGGTGGGGGGGGGGGGGTATTTTGTTGTTTGCTTTCTGCACCGAATACTAAAATGGCAATATTGTTCACAGATACTCTGAAAAGGTACAAGTAGGCAAAGATCAGGAAAAGGCGCAATCAGAAAAAGATTCCCACTCCAAAAACCGAGGTGGGAAAAAACCAAACTAACAATCAGGTACTTATACCATGAATGAAACATATCGTAAGCCGAATGAGCAGCTATTTTCCCAATAGGTGGCCACTCAGTTACCTTAACTTAACTAAAAATATGAAAACATACATAAGGCGCCAACAGCACAAAAAATTTTTTTATACACCAAGACATAAAACAAAAAGAACCACCACAGAAGTATCGACTTGGAACGATCAGTAACACAAAGTTACTGGCGGGCTTAAACCGGTTTTACATGGCCATAACCTCACCCTCAGCTTCTGCAGTGGTTCATAACATTTAGTTAGTTATTTGGTCCTCGTGGTGAATCTCTAACTAGTCAATGAATCATCAAGAACAAACAAATAAATCATGATAAACATCCTGATGAATCAAAAACCAGGACTCACAGACTGAGTAAGCTGCCCGACGATGGAGATCCCTGGGCGCCGAATAACCTACTAACTCCGGAGCAAAAGAAAAACACCATTTGGACCCCGGTGGGCCAAGCAACAGACAAGAAGCTCCGGCCCCAACCAACTAAAATGAATAGCTTTATGTCGGGGCCATCATAGAGTCTGACGCCCGACCCACCGGCGTGCAATTAAAGAAGGCAGCATAGTTATCAACCATGATTGGGTTAAAAACTAAGCATGCAGACTGTCGCACACATTTAAGTTATAACCTATACGTCTGTAAAGTGTTTCTGAAGTTCTTTTTGCAACATTTTCCTGATGCTCTGTAAATAGGGGCAGACCTGATTGCACTTCTTTTGGTTCCAACACAGTACACTGTATCTAACTTGACTGGACTTCGTAAAATAGATTTAAGCCCTCCAGTAATTCATTACTGACTGTTCCAAGGCAGTTCTGTTGTGAATTTTAATTATGTTGCGTGTTTTGTCCATTTGTCTGTCTGTTATGCTCGTCATAATGTTTTTGAATTATGATGGTCAGGTCGCTGCTTTTCTCGTTGGGCTCTTCGCGTGTGTTGGTTGTGTTTTGTGATGCTTTTTATTATTTTTTCTGTTCTGCTTGCTGTCTTTGGGTTGGGATTTTCATTTAGGCAGTTGATATGTTTATTTTTATTCAAATGATCCTTTTTGTACTGCTGTTAATGACCATTTTGATGACCCAGCAGAAATGTCACCATCCCGCCTAGTATCTTTGGGTGTGGGTTTTGGCTTGATTGCATAAAAATTTTGTGAAACATGTGTTAGCATGTGTCAGTTGAGCATATCATTTATTTTTATTTAAATCTGTTTTTAGTAAATTGTGAATACCATTTCCCGGTCCTAAAATAGTACATTGTATTAATACTACTACTAATAAAAATACCTATATATCTGGTGACTCTTTGGTTGGGATTTTAACTTAATTGCATCGTAAGTTTTTGTTGCACGTGTTCGGAACCGTGTAGGCCCGGTATTCCGAGGGCCCTGTAGTCCGAGGGTCCGTTAGTCCGAGGGCCCGATAGTCCGAGGGCCCGATGGTCCGAGGGCCCGATGGTCCGAGGGCCCGATAGTCCGAGGATCAGAAGATTACACTGTACAACACGTAATTTGCTGTATCACTCTGACAACCACTGATCACGGAGCTTCAATTGAAGGCCACTACCAATGCGTTCCTCTTAGGAGGTTAAAGGAAAATAATTAATTCATTTGAATGTGATCGCCATGCATGGGGTACTTCAATTTCCTCCTCTTTTCAAAAGTGATCGACGAGTGAAATAATCTTGACAGGGGCGTTAAACTGAACTAAAAAGTGTGCGTGCGTGCGTGTGTGCGTGCGTGCGTGCGTGCGTGTGTGTGTGTGTGTGTGTGTGTATGTATGTATGTATGTATGTATGTATGTATGTATGTATGTATGTATGTATCATTGTGTAAGAATGTATCTGTATTCGTGTATAGGTATGTATGTGTATGTATGAAAGCACGTGCGTGTGTGCGTGCGCGCGACGTGTGTGTGTGTGTGTGTGTGTGTGTGTGTGTGTGTGTGTGTGTGTGTGTGTGTGTGTGTGTGAACCTTGGAAAATGTTGCAGATCCTGATAGTCCGAGGGTCCGATAGTCCGAGGGCCCAATAGTCCGAGGGCCCGCTAGTCCGAGAATCAGAATATTGGTATTGGATTTATTCCATAAATCCTCGGACCATCGGGCCCTCGGACCATCGGGCCCTCGGACCATCGGACCCTTGGACTATCGGGCCCTCGGACCATCGGACCCTCGGACCATCGGGCCCTCGGACTACCGGGCCCTCGGACTATAGTGCCCTCGGAATACCGGGCCACAACCGTTCGGAACTGTTTGCCAGTTGAACACTATGTTTGCTTTTATGTAATTTTTGAAAATGTCCCCAGTAAAACCAGTAATCAGCATTGTCCCCAGTAAAAACAATAAAAACAGCATCCCAGTAAAATGATTTATCTTCATGATACATCTTCTGTTTATTCTGTCTGCCTCTAAGTTGTGCTTGTTGCCTTTGGTTCTGAATGGCTACCTTGTCGGGAAAGAGCTAGTCATCCTGCTCTTCGAGTGTGTTGTCAGAAAAATGTTTTGGTATGTATTTTGATGTATTTTCTTTCCCACCTGGTGTCTATGTTGGGACTTTAAATTCAATTGCATCCATTCCTGGTCCCTCTATTCTTACTTTGTCTGACATGATTACATATAATTCCATGTCCATGCATTCCAGGTCCCAAGATTATAAAACTTTTTTCACGCTCAACTCAGCTGAGATTAAAATCTAAACTTCTAATAAATTCCGAAATGGCCCAAAATGGCAGACCAAAGCCATTAATTTATCCTGCTAATAAATGTTAGACTGCCCCATTGCTCAATCACATCTATAAAATAATAGGAAAACACAGAGAACTAAAATGTTTTTGTTTTTATGTATCCATATATTCAAACATAGATTTATTCACTTTTTTTCTACATGTTGTATACGTTTTACCATTAGCATCAGGTGCCATAGATCAATCAACAGACTGGTACCAGTCCACTAAATGAAACAATATCACTTGACAAACACTTAAAAGTAAAAAAATGTCCATCAGATTCAGAATGCAAATATTTACTATCAAAGTCCGAGTTAATGGGGAAGTAATAAAGTACCATGGTAATAGCCCTTCATTGGTTATGTACCTTTCAGTAAGAATTAAGACTATCTGGTAGAGTCAAATATATGAGCCACCTCATGGGAAAACCAACAATCTGCATAGGCGAAAACAAAGGCGCAGATCAGCTTCGCAGTAACTGCGAAGCTGATCAGCGCCTTTGTTTTCGCTACGTGGATAGTACAATTTCTCTTCTACTTCAATCCAAAATTACAAGCTTCTAGCTCTTTTCTGTGCTTGTACAGGTTGGTTTGTGTCGTACCTGGTCGGAAACCACATTGTTGGTTTTCCCACGAGGCGGCTCAAAATGTTAGCCCGCCCCATAGCTCAATCACATCTATAAAATAATAGGAAAACACAGAGAACTAAAATGTTTTTGTTTCTATTTATACATAGATTCAAACATAGATTATTCACTTTTTTTTCTATGTGTTGTACACATTTTATGGTGCCATAGCTCAGTCAATAGTGTGTCCCATTTGTAATGAAGCGGACCAGTGATCGAACATCCAGCACATATTTCTACAACCATTTTCTTCCTCTACTGCTGATTCAAGAAGAGCATAATTATGAGCCAATGCATCAGATAAGAGCTGTCGCAGGACAGCGTAGCTCGCCTGACTTGTGCTTTGCCACTACATCTGTTAAAATCTATGACCCATGACCTTGACCTCAAGGTCACTCAGGTGGGTCATGATGGTATAACATAAAAATTCAGACCAATGCAAAGAATCAACTTGATCAATCTACATGTTCAAGAGATATAGACTTATAAAAACATTAACCAAAACTTAAACACAAAACTTCCAAGTCCGTGACCCTGACCTCAAGGTCATCCAGGTGAGTTGTGATGTACAGCATAAAACCCGAGACCAATATCTATCAACATGCAAGTATCAACTTTATCCATCAACATGTTCAAGAGATTTAGACTTTAACCAAAAAAATTAACACAAAATTTCTAAGTCTGTGACCTTGACCTCAAGGTCACCCAGGGTAGGTCATGATGGTACTGTATAAAACTTCAGACCAATATCTACCAACATGCAAAGTATCAACTCGATCAATCAACATGGTCAAGAGATATAGACTTACAAAAACTTAAATCAAAAACTTAAACACAAAATTTCTAAGTCTGTGACCTTGACCTCAAGGTCACCAAGAGTAGGTCATGATGGTACTGCATAAAACTTCAGACCAATATCTAGCAACATGCAAAGTATCAACTCAATCCATCAATAAGGTCAAGAGATATGGACTTACAAAAACTTTAACCAAAAACTTAAACACAAAATTTCTAAGTCTGTGACCTTGACCTCAAGGCACCCAGGGTGGGTCATGATGGTACTGCGTAAAACTTCAGACCAATATCTAGCAACATGCAAAGTATCAACTCAATCCATCAATAAGGTCAAGAGATATGGACTTACAAAAACTTTAACCAAAAACTTAAACACAAAATTTCTAAGTCTGTGACCTTGACCTCAAGGCACCCAGGGTGGGTCATGATGGTACTGCGTAAAACTTCAGACCAATATCTAGCAACATGCAAAGTATCAACTCAATCCATCAATAAGGTCAAGAGATATGGACTTACAAAAACTTTAACCAAAAACTTAAACACAAAATTTCTAAGTCTGTGACCTTGACCTCAAGGCACCCAGGGTGGGTCATGATGGTACTGCGTAAAACTTCAGACCAATATCTAGCAACATGCAAAGTATCAACTCATTCCATCACTAAGGTCAAGAGATATAGACTTACAAAAACTTTAACCAAAAACTTAAACACAAAATTTCTAAGTCCGTGACCTTGACCTCAAGGTCACCCAGGGTGGGTCATGATGGTACTGCGTAAAACTTCAGACCAATATCTAGCAACATGCAAAGTATCAACTTGATCCATCAACATGGTCAAGAGATATAGACTTTAACCGAAAGTGTGACCCGGACGCGGACGCACACGTAAACGTAAACGAGCACGACCGAGGTGACTACAATAGCTCTATGCACTTCGTGCAGGCGAGCTAATAAAAACAAACAATCTGCATAACAGTATCTGCACAGCTGATCAGCGCCTTTGTTTTCGCTACATGGATAGTATAATCTCTTCTACTTTTAAAAATCCGAAATGTCAAGCTTCTAGTCTGCTTGTTTGACTGTGCAGGCTGGTTTGTGTCAGACCTGGTTGGAAACCTTAGAGACTGGTTTTCTCATGTCACGGCTCATATGTCATTTAACGGTGAAAAACATGAGAACTTATTACTGGTTACCTGCCTCTGAGAGGCTTGTTCAAGAACAGTGAGGCTGTGATAAATGAGCCGCCTCGTGGGAAAACCAACAATGTGGTTTCCGAACAGGTCCGACACAAACCGGCCTGTACAAGCACAGGAAACAGCTAGAAGCTTGAAATTTCGGATTTAAGTAGAAGAGGAATTGTACTATCCGAGTAGCGAAAACAAAGGCGCTGATCAGCTTCGCGGTTACCGCGAAGCTGATCTGCGTCTTTGTTTTCGCCTATGCAGATTGTTGGTTTTCCCATGAGGCGGCGGCTCAAATGTCTAACCTGTTCACCATGAACACAGCAACTGAAGCATGCAAGCCATACTTAATTACCATAATCCAACCCTCTTTTCTGTCACTTGATTTTTGTTTAAGATTGAAATTGACATAGTGACAAATTTCTCTCAGATTGCAGAGCTACTGTCCGTTAAACATCTTTCAGAAACTGCCTCTTTCAAAATCATGCTTTTCTGAAACACTTCCAGTGGCAGAAAATTATGACTCTATCTTCCTTTCGGGTGCAGGACATTTCGTCTAAAACCATTTCATCTAAAAGCCATTTCGTCTAAAGGACATTTCGTCTAAAAGACATTTCGTCTAAAGGACATTTCGTCTAAAGGACATTTCGTCTAATAGACATTTGGTCTAAAGGACATTTCGTCTAATGGACAATTCGTCTAAAAAATCTAGTGGGTGCGACATTTGGTCTAAAAAAAGGTTAAGAAAAAATAAGAATTTATTTAAATGTCGCACCTTACTGGAAATCAATTTCATAGATGTGACTTGAAATATTTATTTATCATTTCCCTTTACCTGCAAGCTTATGGTGACAATACATGTATATTGATCTATCTTAACTGGTCATTGTGAGCAGTTATCAGACTGGTAGCTATCAGACTGGTAGCTATAATGCAGTGTTTAGTTTTGGTCCATTGTTGTCTGTTGCAGTTGTTGATTGGTAAACAATAAAAGCATTATATATTTTTAAAATAAAAGATACTGCTGCAACATCGCTGGAGGGAATGGCTACAATTTGTCATATTAAATAATGAAATGATATCCAATAAAATGTTGTTCAAAAATATTTTCCTTATCATTTATGTTTTAGATGAGTTTTAGACGAATTTTAGACGAATTTAGACATTTTTAGACAAATTTTAGACGAAATGTCGTATTCGGCGAAATGTCCATTAGACGAAATGTCCATTAGACGAAATGTCCTTTAGACAAAATGTCATTTAGACCAAATGTCTTTTAGACGAAATGTCCTTTAGATGAAATGGCTTTTAGACGAAATGGTTTTAGACGAAATGTCATGGATCCCTTCCTTTCGCATTCCAAAAGTGCCACAAAAAATTTGAAAGTCTGTTCTCTGATAAAATTTTAAAGCCCAAAAATCATCTTAAACAGGCATTCTGCATTTACAAACTAAGAAGGTAATCCAAAATCTTGAAATTATTTTCCAGCCTGAAATTCTTATTTGTGATGGAATTTCAAAATTTTTGCGGCACTTATTATTTTGGGATGCAAAAGAATGACATACACAAATGTACCTCATTAGATTTTTCTTAAGGTGTTTCAAAAAAGTGTGATTTTGAAAAGAGACACTTTCTGAAATATAGTGTAAGGACAGTGTAAATTTTGCAATAACTATGAAAAACATGCATGTCGGCCATATCTAAATTTCAATTTTTTGCTGCATTTTAGTTTTTTGATTTGTCATTATCACAAGAGCTCAGTAAATACATGTGTTTACAGTATGTGAGCCCTGTCATAAGAAAACCAGATTTTTGCCTACGCAAAAACAAAGGCGCAGATCAGCTATGCAGTTACAGCTCAGCTGCACAGCTGATCAGCGCCTTTGTTTTCGCTACACAGATAGTACAATCCCTCTTATACTTATATGTATCTATAATTTCAAGCTTCTAGCCATCTTCTGTGACTGTACAGCCCGGTTTGTGTCAGGCCTGATCAGAAACCCCGAATACTGGTGGTTTTCTTGCGTCGCCACTCAAATGATGTATAATGTCAAAGAGATTGTATGTTTCAAGATCCCTAAACTAGAGGCTACACCCTCGGTCTTCAACACTCCCTTCAGGACCTAGTAAAATGAGCTCTCACATGAGAAAACCAGCTATTCTGGTTTCCAACCAGGTCCGACACAAACCAGGCTGTACAGTCACAAAAGCAAGCTAGGTGCTTGAAATTTCAAATTTAAGAAGAAGGATTGTACTATCTGTGTAGTGAAAACAGGCGCTGACCAGCTTTGCAGTTACTGCACCGCTGATCTGCATCTTTGTTTTTGCATAATGCAGGTTGTTGGTTTTCTGGTGCAGTGATTCAAATGTTAATGAATGGGAAATCATGTTTGATCCCTCAAGTGAAGATTGGTTTCACAATTATTAGGAATATTAAAATGCAATGCTTTTAAATCAACACTACTCCAAATGTTTGAAGTAACAAAAGAACAATTTCCATTCATCAGAAATTCACATTGCTAAACTTTCTTAGTTTAATCAAAGATAATGAATGTTAACTTTTTATATCATTTAAAAATGCCTCACTACCAGAAATGTCGTTTTTAAGTGTGTGGAAAAGGTTTCTACATTTTTGAAAATTCTCAGGAAGTCTACAGATTTCTCCACAGATTTGATTATGAAAACTTGTCCAAGCAATCTACAGAGTTTTTGGGGGGACTGTAAAAAATTAAAAGGTTCAGTGGAAAAAATCTGATGTCTTCAACATTTTTGCATAAAACATTGATTGGGGGTACAATCGCCGAGCAGTTCTAACGAGTACCCACAATCTATTTTTTGAGCAAAATTAAGAAAAATATCAAAATTTTTCAACTAAAAATGTTCAATTTTTACAGCTCTAAAAATCAATGTAAATTGCATGGGAGTGTTTTCGTTATGCAGAAGCTTGCTTGCAATATCAATTGGAGCCAAATTAATTTGAAAGGCTTATTTGTTGTAAAGATGGAATTCCCTTGATGTAACTCAATACAAATGAGCAATCACATGAGAAAACCAACAATTTGGATTTCCAAACCAGGTCCGACACAGATCTGTACAGAAAAACGCTAGCAGCTTGAAAATTTGTATATAAGTAGCAGAGGAATAGAACTATCCATGTAGTGAAAACAAAGGTGCTGATCAGCTTCACAGTTACTGCCACGCTGATCTGCGCCTTTGTTTTTGTATGTACAGATTGTTGGTTTTCTCATGAGATGGCACATTTACATGTACTGTAAGTTTAAAATTTTTCACATGACCTTTAGTTCTCAAATTTTCTGCTTCCATACAAGTCTTTGAATTCATGTGAGAGCCTAACTATCAATATATAGATAAAAATGTATTTTTTTAAAAAAATACTTGCAAGAACTTGGATTTGTGTGAAATTGATTTTCCAATAACATTTTCAAGCTTTATAAAACAGTATCTTAGAACACATATATCATCTTTGAATATTTAACCTTTCACTAATGTCACTACATATTTGGTTGTATAGTCTTTCTATGCCAGTGTTGCCATCCACATAAACTGAAATAAACACAAACAGTAATAACAAGTATGTCTTATGAAATGAATGTTGTCTTGTGAAAGCCTGACTACTGTCCTTACACAATCTTGTAGAAACTGCCTTTTTCAAAATCACCCTTATTTGAAACACCTCAAGAAATTTATGACCTTGACATCCTTTTGCATTCCAAAAGTCCTAAAAAATGTTGCATAAATTTTGAAAATGGTTCACTCACAAAAATTTAATGCCCATGCTGAGAACATTCTCTTATAAAATTAAGTGTGGTTACCCGAGAAAATAGGTGCTAACTTGGATTAGATAAGGAAGTGCGGTTTTGAGGCTTCCTGCTGATAACAGGTGGCTTTGATTTACCATGTATTAATTATGGCAATAAAATGCTGTGGTGGTCGAGTCTGATATCTGCTTGGTCATTAAAAGGTAATCTGATACCTTAATCAAAAGAATGTAAAATATATAAGTTTTTTGTTTTTAAATTGTACAAAAAATTTAAGGCTATAGAGTTAAAGAGGAGGAAAAGTTAATTGAATTTCGTTTTTCAAATGTTAAATTTGACCAACAAATAACACTTTGAATATCGGGTTAAACAGAGATATATACTATACATCTTTATCTCAGGGTTAAAGTAAGGAAACTTGAGCAAAATACAGGTAAATGCTGCTAAAGACTCTAGGTGCTAATTAATTCATTTGCATAATATGTGCATAACAGTAAGATAAGAATTCTGGTTTACAGATATAAGACTTGTTCTCATCATGCAAAAAACATGAAACATACTAGAAATGGGTGTTTGTAAAACACTATGCCCCCAACTGTATGTTTGTCCTTAAACTGGCAAATTGTAGGGTTTGTTTATTTCATTTGAATGAAGTGAAATTTAATTTCCTGTAGAAACTGTTCGGTTGCTTCTGTTTTGACCTCGATCCAGAAACAGAGAATGTAAGCTTTATGCCGACAAGTTAAAATGGAGTAAAAATTTCAAAATTGAGTTATTTTGTCAAAATTGGACGGAAAGTCCTCAAAAGTTAATCAGGTAATTTTTCTTCTCAGCCCCAACCAGTATACCAAATATAAAGGCTCTAGCTCAAATACTTTTTGAGATATTGTGCACACAAGATTTTCAAATTTTGTTTTCAAAGGGACATAACTCAGAAAAGGGGCATAACTCAGACATGAAAAAAAATACGGGTCAACTATTTTTTCATAAGGGATCTGTATACTAAAATTCAAAACCCTAGCATGCAGCGTTCAAAAGTTTCAATTTTCACCGAAAATTCGAAAGATCAATCAAAATTTCAAAATTCCGTATTTTTGTCAAAATTTGACGGAAAGTTCTCAAAAGTTAATCAGGTCATCTACTTCTCAGCCCCAACCAGTATACTAAATATGAATGCTCTAGCTTAAATACTTTCTGAGATATCTTGCACACAAGATTTTCAAATTTTGTTTTCAAAGGGACATAACTCAGAAAAGGGGCATAACTCGGACATGAAAAAAAATACGGGTCAACTATTTTTTCATGAGGAATGTGCATATGAAATTTCGAAACCCTAGCATTCACCGTTTAAAAGTTTCAAATTTCACTGAAAAACTGAAAAAATAATCAAAATTTCAAAATTCCGTAATTTTGTCAAAATTTGCGGTAAAGTTCTCAAAAGTTATCCAGGTGATCTACTCCTCAGACCCAACCAATATACCAAATATGAAGGCTCTAGCTTGAATACTTGTTGAGATATCTTGCACACAAGATTTTCAAATTTTGTTTTCAAAGGGACATAACTCAGAAAAGGGGCATAACTCAGACATGAAAAAAATATGGGTCAACTATTTTTTCATGAGGAATGTGCATATGAAATTTCAAAACCCTAGCATTCACCGTTCAAAAGTTAACAGACGCACCCACCCACAGACACACCGAAAGCAATATGCCCTTCCAACTTTTTCAAAGTTGGGGGCATAAAAAATCTTGGATAGGTCTTTTGCATGTACAAGGGAGGTAATCAAAAAAACAAAAAACTTGAAATTCTAGCAAATATTCAAATAATTTTTAAATGCTGGACTTCATTTTATGTATACCTTACAATTTTCTTTTGGTTTGGTGCATTTTAAATGAAAAATTATAAGTTTTTAAATTTTCCAGAAAAATAGTTACTTACCTTGCTCACATTTTCCCAATGTAAAAATTTTCCCAATGTAAAAAGCCCTATTCAAAATTGCTTTCTGACATAAGAAAAAAGAATCTACTGAACCCGTGGATGAGTGGTAAAGAGCGCTGATATTTCATTAATATGCTTAATCATTCTAATCCTCTCACTGCTGTGTCTGGTGTGGGTTCGAGCCCCACATGTGGCACATATGAGACATTGGCAAAGTTCTGCTTGTGCATGTGCCAGGTGTTTTTCCTCTGGGTTCTCTCGTTGTCGCCCAACCAACTGATTGGCCTTTCTCACATTAGCTTAAAGGAATAGGTTTACAAACATTATCTTTCGTTTCAAAAGAAAGAGATCAGCGAAACAAACATTTTGACACCACATTTATCAAAATCGGTTAAGTGGTTTTGAAGATATGAGTTTTAAGATTCAACAATGGCCGCCTATGGTGGCCGCCATTTTGTTTAGGTAGTCACATGACCAAAAAGGAAAAGTGCTTATTTACAGTAGTAGACTTACTTTTTACATTCGAAAACAGATCAATATGATTCTATAAAGTGAATGAAAAGTATTTCAACAACTTTCATACTTTAATATGCATGGAAATGGCAGATATTTATAATTCCATGATTGTGAGGGAGTGACATCATACCCTCACAGCCTCGTTCTGGATTTGGGCCATCAAAATTTTCAAAGCGCTATAATTTTCTTATACCTTGGTTGATTTTCATGAAATTTGATGCAAACTGTTCAGCTACATGAAGGCTTTCATAAAACGCATACACAATAGTTTGTGGACCTATTCCTATAAATAATCTTGAAACACACCTAAAACTGAATAAAAAAATCATATATGAATCGATTTTCAAAATTTTTGTGGCTCTTTTTGAGACTTTTTAAATGCAAACAGGTGACATAAACTTATTTCTCTTGAGGTGTTTAAGAATGACTTTGAAAAAAGGTAGTTTCTGCAAGATGGTGTATGGACAGTAGGTCCAACCCAGTCATTGCTTTGAATCTCACATTTAGGATTTAGAAGAGTATACAATGTATTGAGCTTTAAATAATTTTATTAGGCACAAGGTTTTCCTCTATGACACAGATCAAATAAAGCTTTAATAATAAGTCACTATTTTTGCAATACTTTCATGCTTATTCATTGCACAGCTATGAACAAATGCACTACTATGATCAAATACCTAAGTACTTACACAATGCATTGCCATGATCAGATACTTTCAATTATTCAATGCACTGCAATGACCAAATACTTTAGCACTTATTTAATGCATTGCTATGATCAAATACTTTAGCACTTATTCAATGCATTGCTATGATCAAATACTTTAGCACTTATTCAACATATTGCTATGATAAAACATGTTAGCACTTATTCAACGCATTGCTATGATCAAATATCAAATATACATGCGTATTCAATGCATTGCTATGACAAAATACTTTAGCACTTATTTAATGCATTGCTATGATCAAATACTAATGCATTTAATGCATTACTATGATCAAATACTTTAGAGCTAACCATTGCATTGTTACGATCAAATACTGAAGTGCAAATTCACTGCATTGCTACTATCAAATACTTAAGTGCTTATTCAATGTGCTATGATCAATACTTTTAAAAGAGCTGATTTGTTGCAGTATAATCATAGCGTACACATCTCTTATAAATTTTTTTGTGCATTTTTTCTTCACTGAACCATGAAGTTGGCATATGGTTTCAACTATAAAACTGGGCAATAAGGTGTTGCTGATGCAGTAGCTCACTGCAGGGGGTGTGTAATTAGCTGATCATGTCAGGTAAAATACTATTTTCATCAAGGTGCAAAATCGTTAATATTTCATGTAGAAAACAGATTGAAAATGCAATTTCATTCAAAAGATTCTGATAATTATGAATTTTTACTTTGTTTTTGCCTAATTTGTACAATTAAATATTTTGATTTTTATATAGATATATCAATTATCAACAGATAATTAATCACGGGATAACCATACCAAAATTTGCATAATGACCGCAGTTGCACTGGGGGAGTTAATTATTTTATTACCTTGTAATTTGCACCATCTGTATTTGAGATACCTTTCATCTCAGGCAGAGTGAAAGGTATCTCGGGGTCCAAAACAATAAGACTTGTGTACGCCATGTTCAATGCATTGCTAATATCAAATACTTTATTGCTTAATTATTGCACTGCTATGGTCAAATACTATAGTGCCTATTTATATTGCATTGCTTAGCAATGCTATGATTAAATACCAACCTATTGGCATGTTTACATTGATGGCATTAAATGCATTGTATTGATTTACTATGAGAACCGTTTTATTCTAAAATATTCATTGCTTCTGGTAATGACAAATCACATCAAAGAGCCGCCGCATCAGAAAACCAACAATTTGCATATGCAAAAACAAAGGCGCAGATCAGCTGTGCAGTAACTGCACAGCTGATCAGCACCTTTGTTTTAGCTATATGGATAGTGCCATTCCTCTGCTACTCATATCCAAAGTTTCAAGCTTCTAGCATTCTTCTGTGACAGTACAGACAAGTCTGTGTCTGACCTGGTCGGAAACCCAAATTGTTGGTTATCTCACACAATGGCTCATTTATGATGTAATAATGACCTAGGCTGTTTCATGGGTCAGTGCCATGATAGTTTAATGCTCATTTCTGGCCAGTAATCATTTCCTTATAAGTAAGTCATTTTAAAAATAATGTCTGTTTGAAAAATCATTGTCTGTGAGTACTTGAAACTAAATCAAACTGGGTCAAACCATGCAAACAGAGAACTGAAGGGAAGAAAAAAACATTTGAGCAGCGACACGAGAAAACCAGTCTTCGGGGTTTCCAACCAGGTCTCAAATAAACTGGCCTGTGCAGACACAGGTGGCAGATTTAAGAAGAAGACGGGTTGTACTATCAGTGTAGCAAAAACAAAGGTGCTGATCAGCTTCGCATTTACTGCCAAGCTGATCTGCGCCTTTGTTTTTGCCCCAGGGTTTTTGCATAGGCGAAAATCCGGTTTTATCATGACACGGCTCATTATTAAACAAACCTATATCTTGCTGTTCTCCTATAGCTTCCAGATGTTTGAGATACTCTGGCCAAACTACTGCCTCAAAATAACCTGGTACATCAGGAGGATCATAGTGTCGGGCCCTACAACAAACCAACAAGAAGAAATAATTCCATCTATACTATTATATTGTTCCTAAGCAAGCTTACTGGAGGCTGATTACCAGTACATGTACTTCGCGCATATTGCCTCCACCACTTAAACACCAAAGGACCAATGGTCCAGTAAATGCTCACCTGAGATCTGCTGTATATACTGATAAACATGTTTGAATATTATGGAAAATAGCCCCATTTTAGAGGCAGATGAAGCCCTGGGGCCATTTTTTTTTTTCAGAATAATCAATATACTGTCCATTTGTCAATTTCCTGCAAGTTTTTTTCCCTTCAAATGACAGTTTAACAGTTTTACCCATTCAAATGCATAGGCGACCCATGTTGACCTTGCCCTAGTATAGGTAATGATTTATATATAAATTGTAGTACTTGAGTCATCGAAGCTAAGTTTCAATGATATCAGTACATCAGGTCTGGAGAAGATGATTTTTGAAGGCTTTTTTTAGGAGGATCATAGAGTCGGGCTCTACAACAAATGAACAAGAAGAAATAATTCCATAGCTGATTTATCCAACTCAATACTTTACATTCACAGTCAACAGCTAGGGTCATGTTGAAATGGTCATTTATTCTATCATATTGTTCCACAGCAAGCCTACCGTAGGCTGATTACCAGTACTTGGTACATACTGCCTCCACCACTAATGGACAAAAGCTCTTCTTGAATCCAAAGAATAGAAAGAATGGCCTTAGAAATATGTTCCTGATCACATCTTCATCAAGGTGGGCAATCGTGACTAAAATTGATTTTTTGTACTAGAATTCGGACATAACCCATTTAGCAAATCGGCTGTATTTTTCTTAAAACTGAATGAAATTTCATGGGTTAAAGTGCACATACCCCGGAATGGTACACTCTAAACTGTTTTACAACAGTCAGTATAATGCACGCTTTTGTTTCCCAAATACCCCTGAGCAACCTCGGTGTTAAAATATAAATCCAGTTGCTCCGGGGAATCTACTAAATTATAGAGCACATTAAACTGACTGTTAAATAGCAGTTTAGAGCCTACCGTTCCGGGGTATGTGCACTTTACCCAGTGAAATTTCATTCATTCAGTTTTCAGAAATTTATGACTGATTTGCGTACTGGTACTTTCTGAATACTAGTACATTATAATTGATTTTTGTCACGTGACTGTCCACCTTGCTTCATGAAAGAAATGTGCTAGACATGAGGACTGAAATCGAAGAGCACTATATTGAGAGTCTATTGATATCATAATGAGGAACAATATGGATTGATATAAGTAGGATAACCTTTTTATCATAAAGTGCAAACCTATTTAATTTTGAAGCTATTAAATTTCAATATTTTGTCTTATTTATATCTGCTGATTGCCGAACTTGCCTACCCAAAAATAAAGCTAATGCAAAGTATATCAAATTAGACATTTTTCTTGAAAATCATGAAAATAAAATGGTTTACAGGAAATGTAATGTATCTTCAAGTGAAAACAACACTAACAAATGAGCCACCACATGAAAAATCCAACAATCTGCATAGGCGAAAACAAAGGCGCAGATCAGCTTCGCAGTAACTGTGAAGCTGATCAGCGCCTTTGTTTTCGCTACATGAATAGTACAATTACTCTTCTTCTTAAATCCGAAATTTCAAGCTTCTAGCCATCTTCTGTAGCTGCACAGGCGGGTTTGTGTCGGACCTGTTCGGAAACCACACTGTTGGTTTTTCCACGAGGCGGCTCAAATAGTGGAACCTTCAGATGGATGGTACTGCAAGCTGAGTTTTATTTCACAAATTTTTGATTTTTGAATTATTAGCGAGTTCTTAAATTCTTCAGCGATTACTGGTGCAGTCTATAAAGCTTATAGTAATTCTTTAATAAAGAGAACTTGATTTTCGAGAGGCAACGAATTCATGAAAATCAAGTCCCCGCAAACATTTACGAATTTAAAGTATGTTTTACCTTCTCCTGGTCTCACATATATCTCTGTCAATTTTGATAAAATATTTCCTGTCAAACAGTGGTAACAATGGCCTGCAACAATAACAACAACAAATGAACCTTTACATGAAACAAGTAACCCAAGGGCAACAATCGCTCACCTGAGAGTCAACAAGTACAGTCACTGGACAAAGTGTTTTTTTTTTTTGTTTTTTTTTAAGATCTGATCAAAATTGAAGATGCTGGAGTGGTAACAACACTAAAATTTGATTTTTCAAACATTCAAGGGCAGCTAACTCCGCAGTCCAGGGTCGAATCTGGCTCAAATTCAAACTCATCTAAGATGTTATGGTTATCCTTGTTTCTTCCAAGAATGAAGAAGATCCGATCAAAATTGAAGGCGCTAGAGTGGCAACAATACAAAATATTGATTTTTCAAACACTAAAGGGCAGCTAACTCCACAGTCAGAGGTCGGATCTGGCCGAAATTCGAACTCATCCGAGATATTGTAGTTATTTTTGTTACCTACAAGAATGAAGAAGATCCACTGAAAAACAAAGATGCTAGAGTGGCCACAACACAAACTAGAAATTGGCTGCAAGCAAGGCTTTCAGTATATACCCCGCAAAATTATCTGAAGCTAGCCAATAACTTCCTAAGTCAAACATGCAGAAAATTTGTCAAAGATATATTTTCAGCATTATAGTTCTTCATGTACATCCTCAGTATGCCAGTCACATCTATAAGATATTAAAAGAATATATTAAAAGCTTGAGGTTGATTTCACTGTATGCGCTATGATCCTTATCGCTTATCATGAGAAATGGTAAAAAATTGGCTAAGTTAAATAAAAGCTGTAAATTTTGTCAAAAATTAATTTTTCAGCATGAAAATTATCCACGCACATCTAAAATATATCTGGAACAAATCTACAAAGAATTTAAAAGAAACACTGAAAGCCCTAAGAGGAGTTGATTTTACTAAGTATGCACTACCAACCATTATTGTATATAAGCAATGGTCAAGAAATGGCTATGTTGAATAAGAGCTGTCGCAGGACAGCGTGCTCGACTGCTTCTGACCTTTGTCAAACATAAGGCCAAACACGACCAGTAACCCAAAGCATTATGCTCATACATCTTTTTGCCTTGATGCAATAAGGCAAAATCACTGAACCATGAAAGTTAACTATAACTACCTAAGATTTAAAGGTCTCACTCATATTGTGAAAGAAGTGTGTTCATATACCAACTGAGTGCTAAGACACAAGGCAAAATCACTGAACCGTGAAAAAAGGTCACACTGACCTATAAGTATTTCAGGGTCAAAGGTCTAGTGATACTTACTCATAATGTGAAAGAAAAATGATCATATACCCATTCAGTGTTGAGATATAAAGCAAAATCACTGAACTATGAAATTAGGTCATAGTGACCTATAAGTATATTTGGGTTAAAGGTGTGGTCATACTCATTCATAATCAGAAAGAAGTATGAAAAAATACGAACTGAGTGTCGAGATATAAGGCAAAATCACTGAACCATGAAATTAGGTCACAGTGACCCAGGAATACTTTACGGTCAAAGATCTTGTCATACTCATACATATCGTGAAAGAAGTATGTTCATATACCAATTGAGTGCCGAGATATAAAGGAAAATCACTGAACCGTGAAATTAGGTCATATTGACCTAGGACTACTTTAGGGTCAAAGGTCTTGTCATACGGAAACATAGTGTGAAAGAAAAAGGTACAAGTAGAAGAAGTTTGTTCATAAACCACTTGAGTGCCGAGATATAAGGCAAAGTCACTGAACCGTGAAATTAGGTCACAGTGACCTATAAGTATATTGGGGTCAAAGGTCTGGTCATACTCACTCATAATCTGAAAAAAAGTATGAAAATATACTAATTGAGTGTCAAGATATAAGGCAAAATCACTGAACCATAAAATTAGGTCACAGTGACCTAGGACTACTTCAGGGTCAAAGGTCTTGTCATACGCAAACATACTTTGAAAGAAGTTTGTTCATAAACCATTTGAGTACCGAGATATAAGGCAAAAATCACTGAACCGTGAAATTAGGTCACAGTGACCTGTCAGTATATTGGGGTCAAAGGTCTGGTCATACTCACTCATAATTTGAAAAAAGTATGAAAATATACTAATCGAGTGTCAAGATATAAGGCAAAATCACTGAACCGTGAAATTAGGTCACAGTGACCTAGGACTACTTCAGGGTCAAAGGTCTTGTCATACGCAAACATACTTTGAAAGAAGTTTGTTCATAAACCATTTGAGTACCGAGATATAAGGCAAAATCACTGAACCGTGAAATTAGGTCACAGTGACCTATAAGTATATTGGGGTCAAAGGTCTGGTCATACTCACTCATAATCTGAAAAAAGTATGAAAATATACTAATCACGGCTAACAAACCTTTAAATGCGTAACCGCGGTTAAGAAAAGAAATCCGATTCATGTCCTTCCGGTTTCGCATCAGATGACCAACAAAAGGTAAACAAACTTTTGCAGCTCGTGTTTCCGAGTAAAATATTTCGATTCGAAGACAAATATTATAATTCTCTCAATGCTATTTTATTAGTTAGACATTGCTATATTTGGACCCAAAAGGATTTCTAGAAATTTTTTCTTGATAATCATGATTTTTATTCCCTACCCCAAAACACATGTTGGGATTGCATTGTACACGACGAAAATGTCGGTCAGTCTCAGGGATATTTTTAGATTTCCGCTCATTACGTACATATTAACGGAAAGCAATACAGTGCGCAGATGATTTTAACACTGTGTGAGGTCTGGTGACAGTTTCGTTGCCTCTGGCCAATGCATTCTATGCATATGTGGATAAAAGCTGTGTCAGCATTTTGGTTACGAATTTAATCATTAGAATGATAGCAATATAGTCATTATAGAACACATGTATGAAAGTTTTTGTTTTTGTTAATTGTTTTACGCTGAAGATTATTGTTACATTCTCTCGTCCTTTCTTAATAGTTGCTTACTCAAATTTGGTGTGTTTGTGATATTTTCAGTGAAAATGTTTGATATAAAATAATACAAACTGTCTATGAAATACATGTAATACAATAGTTCACATGCATGATATTCCTGTTCATGAAGACGATTTTACAGCATTCTGTATACTTTAATTTGTTTTTTCTTGGTTTTATGTCTTTCAAAACGCTTTACAGGGAAATAAATACCATAACTTGAACTGGTTGAGGTTTTCAAACGTATCTTGAAATATATCCTTCATATTTTAATGATTAAATGCGTACCCATCTTTTCCTTCCCTTCAAATCGATAATGACGGGCACTAACACAACGAAATACTGGCTCAGACATCAGATGCAATTTAGTTAATACATATCAGTAAATTTGTCGTGGAACAATCACTAAAATTTGATATTTACCAGCAAATTGTCCAATTTTAGTTGTATTTCGCCGACTTTGGCCTTGTTGGAACACCAGGTTCGAAGAAGGGAATAAATAACTCAAAGACCATCAAATTATTTTGCGAGCTACTTTGGTGCTGAGTTACAATAGTAAATAAGTGACAAAATAGCATTCATAGATAATCGATATAATTCTGTACTAAAATATAATCATCAATCGATCCTAGTAGTGTATGTTTTGTTTACCTTTTCTTGGTCTTCATATGCGGAACCGGAAGGGCGTGAATCGGATTTTCTTTCTTAACCGGCGGTTACGCATTTAAAGGTTTGTTAGCCGTGCTAATTGAGTGTCAAGATATAAGGCAAAATCACTGAACCGTGAAATTAGGTCACAGTGACCTATAAGTATATTGGGGTCAAAGGCCTGGTCGTACTAACTCATAATCTAAAAGAAGTAAGAAAATATACTAATTGAGTGTCAAGATATAAGGCAAAATCACTGAACCATGGAAAGTAGGTCAACCGACCCTTATCGTCATGACACACAAGTCAGTGTCACAAAGTCAAAAGATGAATGACCAACCATCCTCCTAAGTTGTTTCTATTAAGAAATAAAAAGAAGAAAAAAATCGGGGAGTTCTAGATTTTGACCTCTAGCCCTGCCCCCCTGACTCCGACCCAGAGGTCCGATGTCATGGAACCTAAAGTGTATGAAGTATGAATGCTTTATGATAAGTTGTTGTCAAGATATGCCTCCTTGTAAAAGTTACACAGCAGTACATCTATTTTTTAGTGTTCTAGTTTTTAACCTCCAGCCCCACCCCACAGGCATGGACCCAGGGGCCCGATGCCATGGAATGAAACTCAACCCTACAGGGTACCTATGGTCCGAGTATGAAAGCCCTCTGATAAAAAGTTTTCAAGATATAGACTTCTAGAATACTATATCACAGAAAAGCCATTATTATTAATGGTGTTCTAGATTTTAACCTCTAGCCCCACCCCCTGGCATGGACCCAGGGATCTGATGCCATGGAATGAAAGCCGACCCTACAGGGTGTCAATGGCCCAAGTATCAATGCTTTCTGATGAGTGGTTGTCAAGATATGGACTTCTAGAAAACTTTAACATAAGAATTGCAATTTTTGAAGGTGTTCTAGATTTTAACCTCCAGCCCCACCCCCTGGCCTGGACCCAGGGGCCCGATGCCATGGAATGAAAGCTAACCCTACAGGGTATCTATGGTCCAAGTATGAATGCTTTCTGATGAGTGGTTGTCAAGATATGGACTTCTAGAAAACTTTAACGCAAGTGTGACGCGCACGCGCACGCGCACGGGAACGGGAACGGGAACGTGGACGACCGGGGTGACTGCAATAGCTCTATGCACTTCGTGCAGTCGAGCTAAAAATGATGTAAATTAGTCAAAAATCACTTTTTCAGTATTACAATTATTCATGCACATCTTCAATATGTGTGGAACATGTCTGCAAAGTATTGAAAAGAAATACTGAAAGCCCTAGGAGGAGTTGATTTCACAAACTATGCACTACCAACCATTAATGTATATAAGCAATGGTAAAAAAATGGCTATGTTATAAAATGCTGTAAATTTGTCAGAAATTAATTTTTCAGTATTATAATTATTCATGCACATCTTCAATATGGGTGGAACATGTCTGCAAAGTATTGAACAGAAATACTGAAAGCCCTTGGAGAAGTTGATTTCACAAAGTATGCACTACCAACCATTATTGTATATAAGCAATGGTCAAAATTGACTATGTTAAAAAATGCTGTAAATTTGTCAACAATTATTTTTTCATCATTATAATTCTTCATGCACATCTTCAATATGTGTGGAACATGTCTGCAAAGTATTGAAAGGAAATACTGAAAGCCCTAGGAGGAGTTGATTTCACAAAATATGCACTACCAACCATTATTGCATAAGCAATGGTCAAAAAATGGCTACGTTAAAAATTGCTGTAAATTTGTCAAAAATTATTTTTTCAGCATTATAATTCTTCATGCACATCTTCAATATGCGTGGAACATGTCTGCAAAGTATTGAAAAGAAATACTGAAAGTCCTAGGAGAAGTTGATTTCACAAACTATGCACTATCAACCATTATTGTATATAAGTAATGGTCAAAAAAGGGCTATGTTGAAAAATGCTGTAAATTTGTCAAAAATTATTTTTTCATCATAATAATTCTTCATGCACATCTTCAATATGTGTGGAACATGTCTGCTAAGTATTGAAAAGAAATACTGAAAGCCCTAGGAGGAGTTGATTTCACAAACTATGCACTACCAACCATTGTTGAATATGGCAATTATTGAAAATTGGCTAAGTTCAAAATGCTGTAAATTTGTCAAAATTCATTTCTTCAGCATAATACTTCTTCATGCATATCTTCAATATCTCTGGCACATATCTGCAAAGTATCAAAAGAGAATATTGAAAGCTGTAAGGAGGAGTTGATTTCACAAAGTATGCACTATTAGCACTATTGCAAACATTCTATGTATAGATTTAAAAAGTCCCATAACTCTTGCAAAACTGACCCTTTGGCCCCTAAATTCATATCACACATGTGTTGTCTAATGGTGAAGGTGTGTTGAAAATTTGAAGAACATCGGGCAAAAACTACTTAAGTAATTCAGCAAAGATGTCAAAATGTTGACGGAATGACGGAGTCACGGAATCACGGAATTACGGACAGGCTGAAAACAGTATACCCCCCTAAAACTTCGTTTTGCGGGGGGTATAAATATTGATTTTTCAAACACTCAAGGGCAGATAACTCTGCAGTCAGAGGTCGGATCTGGTCGAAATTCTAATCAAAGATATTATGGACGTCTTTGTTACTTCCAAGAATAAAGAAGATCCGAATAAAAATGAAGGTGCTAGATATTGATTTTTCACATAGTCAAGGGCAGATAACTCTGCAGTCAAGAGTCGGATCTGGCTGAAATTCGAACTCATCTGAGATGTTATGGCTATCCTTGTTACTTCCAAGTTTGAAGAAGATCCGATCAAAATTGAAGGCGCTAGAGTGGCCACAACACAAAATATTGATTTTTCAAACACTCAAGGGTAGATAACTCTGCAGTCAGAGCTTGGACCTGGTCGAAATTTGAACTCATTCCAGATGATATGGATGTCCTTGTTACTTCCAAGAATAAAGAATATCCGAATAAAAATGAAGGCGCTAGAGTGGCCACAACACTAAATATTGACTTTTCACACAGTCAAGGGCACATAACTCTGCGGTCAAGAGTCTGATCTGGCTGAAATTCGAACTCATCCGAGATGTTATGGCTATCCTTGTGGCTTCCAAGTATGAACAAGATCCGATCAAAATTGATGGCGCTAGAATGGCCACAACACAAAATAATGATTTTTCAAGCACTCGAGGGCAGCTAACTCCACAGTCAGAGGTCGAATCTAGCTGAAATTCGAACCCATCCGAGATATTATAGTTGTCCTTGTTACCTGCAAGAATGAAGAAGATCCACTGAAAAATAATGGCGCTAGAGTGGCCACAACATTTTTCCCATTATAAGTCTATGGGGATTTTTCCAGACGCTCATGGGGCAGCTAACTCCGCAATCTGAGGTCGAACCTAGCCGAAATTCGAACTCATCTGAGATGTTATGGTTGTCCTTGTTACCTGCAAGACTGAAGAAGATCCAATCAAAAATAAAGTTGCTAGAGTGGCCACAACATTTTCCCCATAATAACTTAATGGGAGCTATCTGTTGCCATGGAAACCAGAGTTCTGATTGGACCTGGCCCAAAACCTAATGCAATCTTTGAATATGATTGGCTTTGTTGTCTTAGAGATATTAAAGATTAAAAGTGTTAACGGACGCACAGATGCACGGACGCCGGCTCGACTACTACATGTATACTATTTATAAGCTCACCTTGTGAGCCTTTGGCTCAGGTGAGCTAAAAATATGGGTCAACGATTCTTTTATGAGGAATCTGTATATGAAATTTCAAAACCCTAGCAAAAGTTTCATTATTCATAATTATTTCACCTAAAAGTGGAATTATCAATCAAAATTTCAAAATTCTGTAATTTTGTCAAAATTTGAGGTAAAATTCTCAAAATTTAAACATTCAAACTACTCCTCAGCCCCAATCAGTTTATCAAATATAAAGGCTCTAGCTCAAACACTTTTCGCTAAATCAGTCTTTTCATTTGTATAAGCTTAAAATGAAGGTAAAAGATATATGAGCCACACCGAGAGAAAACCGGACTTTTGCCTATGCGAAAACAAATGCACAGATTAGCTGTGCAGTAACTGCACAGCTGATCAGCCCCTTTGTTTTTCGCTACTCCGATAGTACAATTCCTCCACTTTCTAAATCCAAAATTTCCAGTCTATCTAGTCATCTTCTGTGCTTGTACAGTTTGGTTTGTTTCAACCTGGTCGGAGACCCCGAAGACCGGGTTTCTCGCGTCATAACACTTCAAGTCTCATAATCCTGACTTTATTTTGTAAACTTGTTATGGGTTGACCATGTGCTTGGTGTCTCAGTAAGTATAACTACCCACATGGTAAACTAGAGGTCCAATCTTGAAGTCCTGATTGGGCCACATTACTGTAAATTTAAATTTGTGTGACTTTAATTTTGTGACTTTTCTATTTGTGAATTACATGTATTTGTGAGGTCTTATATTTGCAAACGAGAGTTTGTGTAGTCTTCATGGCTTATAGAGATTCTTTATTAGTGAGAACAATGAATTCATGGGGCATCAAATTTGCGAATATTTGTGAAAATTTGTGAAAGTTCTCACAAACATTTCCAAATTTACAGTACATTTCCAACCCTATGACAGAATCAAAATCAAACTTACTTCCATCCAAAGATAGAGAAGCCGTCAACAAATAATACAGGCTGCTCACTGTCTGCTCTACTCTCCAACAGTCTGATCTTATCCTTCACTGTCTTAACCATCCTCTCCATGTCAAGGGCTCGAAAATCTGGAAGCAAAATTACATGGTTGCAATACAAAAACAAGCCCATGCAATATACAGAGATTTTGTAAAAAATGAAAAATTTTTCTAGAAAAATTTTGATATTTTTCTTATTTTTGCTCAAAACATAGATTGTGGGTAAACGTTAGAACCGCCTCCGCGAGGCGATTCTAACGAGTACCCACAATCTATGTTTTGGAGCAAAAATAAGAACCAGAGGACAAATGGTCCTATAAACGCACACCTGAGATCTGGGATATGCGACTTAAGTTGATCTTGCCGTAAAATAGGTCAAGGTCATCCCAGGGTCATGACTTATATAAACTTTGTAGAGCTCCATTGCCTGATGCTTCATGCAAAGTTTCAAAATCATAGGCCTTCTGGTTCTTGAGTAGAAGATTTTTAAAGGTTTTTACTATTTACAGCCATGGCGGCCATCTTGGTCATGTGACCTTGACCATTTATACAAACTTTCATTCCCTGTTCCTAACAATGCTCCGAATAAAGTATGGCTTTAATTTGCCCAGTGGTTTCAGAGAAGATGTTTGAATATTATGGTCATATACATGTATATAGCTCCGAGGCAGGAGCAGACAACCCCCTTGGGTCAAATGTTTTTTCATAAACATAAATTTTCTGTCAATGCATACTCCCGGCAAGTTTTCCCCCATTTGATTACATTTTACTAATTTTTCCCATTCAAATGCATTAGCGACCTAAGTTGACCTTGCCATAAAATATGTCAAGGTCATCCCAGGGTCATGATTTATATAAACTTTATAGAGCTCTTTTGCCTGATGCTTCATGCCAAGTTTCAAAATCATAGGCCTTCTGGTTCTGGAGAAGAAGATTTTTGAGAGGTTTTTACCATATATGGGCTTGGCGGCCACCTTGGTCATGTGACCTGAATTTTGCGACCAAACTTTCGTAACCCCTACCCAAGGATGCTCCACATAAATTTTCACTTTGATTGGCCAAGCGGTTTGAGAGAAGAAGATCTTTGAAAAGTGTGTATGAACGACAGACAGGCCAAGGTCAAGAGATGACCTTGACCTAAATTAATTATATACCTTCATATGCTCCATTAGTTCTCTGCATCTACCACTTTTCAGGTCTCAGGCTGCAATAGTTTTCAAAAAATCCAGTTTTCACTTTTTCCCATGTAAAAGCTTATGTTTCCAAAATTGGCCTTGGTGTAAAATAGGTCAAGGTCATCCCAGGGTCATCATTTGTGCAAACTATGATGGGCTGGAGTCCCCGATGCTACATACCAAGTTTTGTGGAAATCGGCCCGCCGGTTCTGGAGAAGAAGATTTTTGAGTGGTTTATACCAAATATGGGCGTGGTGGCCATCTTGGTCATGTTATCAAGTTCCCGCGAACAAACTTTTGTTACCCCTTTCCATGGATGCTCCATATAAAATTTCAGTATGATTGGCCAAGTGGTTTCAGAGAAGAAGATCTTTGAAATTGTGGACAGACGACGGACGCCAGACGACGCCGGACGGACGCTGGGGCATGGCCATCCTATAAGCTCACCTTGTGAGCCTTCAGCTCAGGTGAGCTAAAAATAGGTATACCCCTGCATACCCCAGTTTTGCTATATATAAGAGGGGTTCAAGGGGGGTATACATTACATGGACATGTTTTAGTGATGGTTTGTTCTGTAGTTTAATGTTCCAAGTCAACTCATCATCAGCTGGGTTCAAATCCACGAGACCGTTTGACCTGTATCTCTGACCACTACGCACTATGGTTATCAAAAAATATTTTCAATCTCATACAGTGACATTTTGTGCATGTATTTGTGGACTTGAAATCGCATTCAAACATAGTTATCATTGGTCATAATGTCAAGTACTTTACAGTCTTTGCCTCTCCAGATTGGTTTTGCTTGATGCTATAAAAGTGAGACTGTGTATTGGACAATGTTTGATGAACAAGTATAGGAACACTGCATCATGTTGACAGCATATGAGAAACTACACTGAACAATAAACTTTGCAAATATCAGAACTAAGGCGTATTAATATGAACTGGTGGTATGTCACTGCATATCAATCTCAAGTATATAGAATGTACAACTCAATTTGTGTCAGAGCTGGTCCCTAGGTTATAAAACTGTTTTCATGCACAACTCAGCTGAGCAAAAAATTTTAACTGCTCATAAATGCTGAAATAGCCATAATAAATTGAAATTTCACGTTTAGATCACCAAAACCAGTAATTTATCCTGCTGATAAATGTTGAAATGCCAACAATTGTTGGCATTTTAACATTTATGAGCAAGATAAATTCTGGTCTCAGCTGAGCTGAGCATGAAGCATGAAAAAAGTTTTATAATCCGAGGACTGATCAGATAACCTGGAGACAGATTTTCTAGGTCGGGGCTCATATTGCACATAGATTATGTATACCTTCCCAATTATGGTGTCCTATGTCTGGAAGATAAATTTCGGCAAGTCTTGGATCTGCGGGAGACTGAAACAATAACACAAAATTGTTCACGAACAAGTATAAGCTTTAACAAAAAGCTTGGTCTACGCTTCGCATATATCAACTAGAATGTCAATGACTCTGACTGTACACCCATTTCGTCGCTGTTCAAGTGACTGAACAAATAAAATTCTGACTCGAATCAATGGTTATAACTAAGTTTGCTTTGTAAATATAAATCACTTGTTTTCTAATAAAGTGGCTCATATGTTACAATGTCTGAATCCAGCAGTGCTTACCAGGCCAAAATCATCCTGACACACTTTACAACTGCTCCTATAGTTTTCCAACAATCTTTGCACAAGTGTTGTTTTACCACTGTTTGTTGTCCTAAATTATTGACAAAAATATGTGAGCCATGAAAACCGGATTTTTGCCCATGCGAAAACAAAGGTGCAGACCAGTTTCGCAGTAACTGCGAAGCTGATCAGCGTCTTTGTTTTTGCTATACAAATAGTACAATGCCTCTTTTTCTTAAATCAAAAATTTCAAGCTCCTAGACATCTTCAGTAGGTGCATAGGTGGGTTTGTGTCAAACCTGGTTGGAAACCCCGAAGAATGGTTTTATTGCGTCACAGCTCATGTGAAAACAGTGACAATGCAATGCAGCTAATCTTTATGAGCTGTGATGCGCAAAAATCTGTCTTCAGGGTTTCCGACCAGGTCTGACACAAGCTGCCCTGTACAGTCACAAAAGCAGGCTAGAAGGTTGAAATTTCAGATTTAAGAAGAAGAGAAATTGTATTATCCGTGTAGTGAAAACAAAGGCGCTGATCAGCTTCAGTTTTCACATAATGCAAAAAATCTGGTTTTCTTATGATGCAGCTCATAGGGCTCAAATGATTTTCCAGAATAATTTACACCTGAGCCACTGCATAAGAAAACCAACAATCTGCATATGCGAAAACAAAGACGCAAATCAGCTTCGCAGTAACCGCAAAGCTGATCAGCGCCTTTGTTTTTGCCACATGGATAGTACAATCTCTCTTCTTCCTTCATCCGAAATTTCAAGCTTCTAGCTATCTTCTGTAACTGTACAGCCTGATTTGTGTCAGACCTGGTCGGAAACCCCAATTGTTGGTTTTCTCATGCACTGGCTCATGTATGTCTACATTCCAGCCGCTTACCAGAAAGAAATCATCTTGACCCACTTTACAGCTGTTCTTATATTGTTCTAACAGTCTCTGTACCAAGGTTGTCTTACCGCTGTTCGTTGTCCTGTTCATATAAAATGAGCCGCCACATGGGAAAACCAACAATGTGCATATGCAAAAACAAAGACGCAGATCAGCTTCACAGTAACTACGAAGCTGATCAGCGCCTTTGTTTTCGCTACATGTATAGTACAATTCCTCTACTCTCTAAATTTGTGCAAAATTTCCAGCCTCTAACTATCTTCTGTCCTTGTACAGTTCGGCTTGTGTCAGACCCGTTCCGCAACCACATTGTTGGTTTTCCAACAAGGCAGCTCATATAAAAAAAACGAGCTGCATCATGAGAAAAATCTGTATTTCCCTTATAAGCCGTGACGTGAGAAAACTGGTCTTCAGGATTTCCAACCAGGTCTGAAACAAACCAGCCTTTCCAGTCACAGAAAAAAATAAAAGCGCTGCAGGCATGCATGATACCCCGCCATGCAAATTTAATTTAGTACAAATGCATGGCATTAATCTACAATACCAAACCACATCTTCCAGATATGAACTCCTTAACAAAGTTTGAAGCAAATTGGCCTACAGATGCTCAAGATAGCGCCTAAAAACAATATTGTAAAATAAATCAAGGGCCATTACTCTGTATTTATTTGACGAAAATTATCATTCTTCAATCCCAAACCACTCCTTCCTGATATAAACTCCTATGTATATATAAGTATACAAAATTTGAAGAAAATTGGTCGATAAATGCTCCAGATAGAGCCCGAAAATGAAATTTTAACGTAAATCAAGGGCCATAACTCTGTACTTATTTGACGAAATTTTCCCATCTTCAATCCCAAACCACTCCTTCCTAATATGAACTCCTATACAAAGTTTGAAGAAAATTGGTCTATAAATGCCCAAGATATAGGCCGGAAACAAAATTTTAATATAAGTCAAAGGCCATAACTCTGTACTAATCTTATTCAACAAAATTTATCCATCTTCAATCCCAAACCACTCCTTCCTAATATTAGCTCCTATACAAAGTTTGAAGAAAATTGGTCAATAAATGCTGAAGATAGAGCCCGGAAACGAAATTTTAACGTAAATCAAGGGCCATAACTCTGTACTTATTTGATGAAATTTACCCATCTACAATCCCAAACCACTCCTTCTTAACATGAACTTCTATACAAAGTTTGAAGAAAATTGGTCAATAAATGCTCAAGATAGAGCACTGAAACGAAATTTTAAAGTAAATCAAGGGCCATAACTCTGTACTTATTTGACGAAATTTGCCCATCTTCAATCCCAAACCACTCCTTCCTGATATAAACTCATATACAAAGTTTGAAAAAAATTGGTCAATAAATGCTCAAGTTAGAGCACGGAAACGAAGCGCTGACGGACGGACGGACAGACGGACACTCGAACGCAAATTTTTTGCGGAGGGTATAACATAATACCCCGCACTTTTTAAAGTGGCGGGGTATAAAAAAGGTTAGAAGCTTGAGATTTTGGATTTAAGAAGAAGAGGAATTGTACTATCTGAGTAGTGAAAACAAAGGCACTGATCTGTTTCATGGTTACCGCGAAGCTGGTTTCGCTTAGGCAAAAATCCGGTTTTCTCATGACGAGGCTCATATGTGAAAACTGATTAGAGCCTTTGTTTTCTTAATTGGTTTTAAGTCTCTATAAAAAAAACTGTTATAAAAACCTTGTTTATGTAAGACCTGGTCACAAACCCAAAGAAGACTTGTTATGCTGTGTTTCAAACAAAAAAAAAAAAAAAAAAAAAAAAAAAAGCAAAAAAAATGCTCTATTAAGTGAATATGACCTGAAAGCTTTTCCTGCTTGTGTTAAACATTTTGCCAACAATTTTGGTCATACAGAAACTGGACGTGGTAAGCACATCAGGAAAACATGTCCGTGCAATATATACCCCCTTAAACCCCACTTTTATATAGAAAAACTGGGGAATGCAGGGGTATGCCTATCTTTCTTATTTTTGCTCCAAAACATAGATTGTGGGTACTCGTTAGAACCGCCTCGCCGAGGCGGTTCTAACGTGTACCCACAATCTATGTTTTGAGCAAAAATAAGAAAAATATCAAAGTTTTTCTACAGAAAATTTTCATTTTTTACAACTTTTAAAATCTCTCTATATTGCATGGACATATTTCAGTAATGATATATTTTTAGATGGACATTATAATGTCCATTTATAAATGGAATGCTCGGTCAAAGGATAAACGTACATTCTGACCAGTGAGCCAAACACTATAATGAAACTGTAATTTTTAAATCAGCGAAGGTGTATAATTCTCTGTTCAAAAGTAATCATCCAATCAAAAAGGCTGCTTCAAAAATGAATCAGAAAGGCTACCAATCAAGTGATCAGACCCAGCGTGTTTATACTTGCTGTATTTATGAGCCGCGGCACCAGAAAACCAACAATCTGCATATACAAAAACAGCGACACAGATCAGCTGTGCAGTAACTGTATATCTGATCAGTGCCTTTGTTTTTGCTCCACTAATAGTACAATCCCTCGTCTTCTTAAAACCCAAATTTCAAGCTTCAAGGCCAGTTTGTGTCAGACCTGGTCAGGAACCCAGATAGTTGGTTTTCTCAGGCAAAGGCTCAGTTATGATGGGCACCTACCCACTAATTGCTATGACCAATACACGACTGACCACATCCACAGACATCAGTAGAAATCTTGTAGACAATTCTTTTTACTGGAATATAAAGTTGATATAAGAAAATCTGAATCGTCGATCAGCAAATCATTCATCAATAACTCCTTCTCTCTGTGGAAGATTTTAATTGAATTTTTATGTCATTTCGGTTCTGAGCCTTTTCAGCCCTGGTTCATTTCATTCCCGAGTCATTGTTTCAGTCCTGGGTCGTTTTGGTCCTGGGTCATTTCAGCCCCGGGTCATTTTAGTCCCCAGGCAGTCTGTCCCGAATCATTTTGGTCCCAGGTCCTTTCAATGCAGGGTTGTTTCGGCCCCCGTTGATTTGGTACCCAGTCATTTCAGTCCCATATCATTTTGGTCACGGGTCATTCAGACCCTTTGAATGACCCGAGTCGTTTTTGTCCCAGTCATTTTGGTACCTGGTAATTTCAGTCCCGTATCGTTTCATCCTAGTCATTTCAGTCCCAGGTCGTTTTGGTCCCAGACGGGTCATGTCGGTCTGTTTCATTCTGGAGTCGTTTCGGTCCCGTGTGGCGCCATTTCAGTCCCGGGTCATTTGTGCCCCGGATCGTTTCAATCTAGAGTCATTTTGGTCCCGTATCATTTTGGTACCTGGTCATTTTGGTCCAAGTTCATTTTTGTTTGGGGTCTTTTTGGTACCGGGTCTTTTCAGTCCCGGATCGTTTCAGACCCAGGTCGTTTTGGTCACAGTCATTTCAGTACCTGATTGTTTTGGTCCCAGGTCACTTCAATCTAGTCATTTCAGTCCCAAGTCGTTTCAGCCCAGGGTCATTTTGGTCCCCAATCGTTTTGGTCCAGGGTAGTTCCAGCACTGGATGATTTTGGTTCCGGGTCGTTTTGGCCCTGGATGATTTTGGTTCCGGGTCGTTTTGGCCCTGTATTATTTAGATCCCGCGTCGTTTTGGCCCTCGGTCATTTCGGTCCTGGGTTGTTTCAATCTGGATTCATTTCAGTCCTGGATCATTTCAATCTAGAGTTTCGGTCCCATGTCATTCCGATACCTGGTTGTTGCTCGCTTCGGTCCTGTGTCATTTCGGTCCCATGTCCTTTCGGCCCCAGATCACGGTCCAGTGTCGTTTTGGTCCTGGTTTGTTTCAATTTAGAGTCATTTCGGTGCTGAGTCATTTTGGCCTACCTGCCTACCCACCTACATAATGATTATAATGTGATGGGCTAGCCTTCCTTGGTATATATATGAGCCTCGACGCGAGAAAACCGGTCGTCGGGGTTTCCGACCAGGTCCGACACAAACCGGCCTGTACAAGCTCAGAAAAGAGCTAGAAGCTTGAAATTTCGGATTTAAGTAGAAGAGGAATTGTACTATCCGAGTAGCGAAAACAAAGGCGCTGATCAGCTTCGCGGTTACCGCGAAGCTGATCTGCGCCTTTGTTTTCGCCTAGGCAAAAATCCGGTTTTCTCACAATGCGGCTCGTATGATGGTGCAACGTATTATCGGCATCTTGAGTGCTTGTAATATGCAAATTAGAAACTCAATACTTTCAGACGTGAGGAAGTGTTGAGTATGTAGTGCAGTAAACTACCCTTGGTGGATGAGCATGCTTTTCCACCGATGGGGTTAGCTGTGGCTATGATCGGCTGCACGTTACAATGTTATGCCAAGTTTATCAACAAAAGTACACAGTGTGTGTTTGCAGACAAGGACCCTATATCAAGAGGACGGATCACTCTGACTATTTTGCCCTTTTTCTATTGGACCGAAACAACCCGTTGCCCCACGTGATCCGAAATACGAGAGCGGTAGTTTCAAAAATAGTATTAATTGAATGGAATTATCTTCTTTAAGCCAGTAAGTAGAATCTTTTAACAATTAAAATAGTGTTTTCTGAGGAAAACTATGTCCTCCCCCAATCGTTTAGTAATTGAAATGTAGTTACCTTGTGATATGAAGTTTTTTCTATGGAAGACACCATGCCCATCTTGTTCTGTATGGTGTGGTAGTTTAAACTTGTTTTGGACCCTGTCTAAAATTAGGTCACAATCACCAAATTCTTATAAACTCTGAACCTCCTCACAACAATGCTTCTGTGCAAGTTTGGTTAAAATCTATCAATTGGTTTACAAGTTATCGCATCCGAAAGACTAATTTCAACAGTTATGAACTAGTGACCTTGGAAATTAGGTCAAGGTCACCAAAATCTTATCAACTCTGTGCCTCCTCCCAACAATGCTTCTGTGCAAGTTTGGTCAAAATCCATCAATTGGTTTACAAGATATCACGTCAGAAAGACTACCAGTAATTTCAACAGTTTTTGACTAGTGACCTTGGAAATTAGGTCAAGATCACCAAAATCTTATCAACTCTGAGCCTCCTCCCAAAATGCTTCTGTGCAAGTTTGGTCAAAATCCATCAATTAGTTTACAAGATATCGTATCGGAAAAACTAATTTCAACAGTTTTTATGGACTCGTGACCTTGAAAATTAGGTCAAGGTCATCAAAATCTAACCATCTCTGAGCCTCCTCCCAACAATGCTTCTGTGCAAGTTTGGTTAAAATCCATCAATTGGTTTACAAGATGTTGCGTTGGAAAGACTAATTTCAACAGTTTTTATGGACTCATGACCTTGAAAATTAGGTCAAGGTCACCAAAATCTAATCAACTCTGAGCCTCCTCCCAACAATGCTCTTGTGCAAGTTAAGTCAAAATCCATTCATTTGTTCAGAAGATATTGTGTCGGAAAATCTAATTTGATCAGTTTTCATGGGCTGGTGACCTTGAAAATGAGATCAAGGTCACCAAAATCTAATCAACTCTTTCCCCCCTCCCAACCATGTATCTATGCAAGTTTGGTCAAAATCCATCGACTGGTTCAAAAGATATTGGGTCGGAAAGAAGCTACTTGGACGCGTACGCCGACGGGATCCGCACCAAAAACAATATGTCCCCCACCTTCGGTTGGCAGGACATAATTAAATCCATTTACCAGATTAAAGACTTATTAATTATCTTTCATCTGACATATTTATTTTATCCCTAATTATCATGGTACAGGTTATTTTACGTGGATTTCTTCTGACACCCTTATTTTGTTTCTATTTTTGGCCTTAAAATGGCGTCATGGCGACCTATTTTCGCACAGTCGTCATAAATCGGAACCAATTACTTAGATATTAGCTGCTTGCTATTAGTAAGCAGGATTGGGGTCAATTATTAGCTCACCTGAGCCGAAGGCTCATAGGTGAGCTTATAGTATAACCATGCTCCGGCGTCCGTCCGTCGTCCGTCCGTCGTCCGTCCGTCGTCCACAATTTCAAAGATCTTCTTCTCTGAAACCGCTGGGCCGATTGTTCTTATATTACACATACACCATCTACAGGTAGGGGGAAAGAATAATTGTGTTTTTTGTTTTGATCGGATAAGGACTCTTGTTGCTATGGCAACTTATGCTTCCCATAGACTTATAATGGAAAAAAAGTGAAAATTGCCAGTTTTTGCTGTCTTGTTGGAGATATTTGAATTTTGTTTTTGCAGAAATGTTTATTGAGTAGTCCTCTACGTTTCATGTGACTTTTGTCCTAATCCTTTATTTTGATTGGTTGCAGGGGCCCCATATAGGGCAAAATTTCGAAAAACATTCAAAAATCTTCTTCTCAGAAACTGTCAAGGGGATTAAGCCTGTACTTTGTATACATGTTCCTGACAGTGGCCTCTACATAATTTGTGTTTTTTATTCCAGGCGGATAAAAACTCTGGTTGCTATGGCAACTTAAAGTTTCCATAGACTTATAATGGGAAAATAGTGAGGGTCGAGATGTAAGAAATATTGCTCCTGTGCGATTTTTGTGCTAAAATTGATATTTTTGCTTTAAATGATTGTTTATGGGTTATATTGTTGAAAAATTATGGGGTTCAATTTTTTCGACACCTTGACCCAATTTTGTGGGCTTTTTCTTAAGACCACGCCCATGTTATGATTTTTCTACACTGCAGACAATAATAAAGCTGTTTCTGAATGAAAACTTTACTTTTGTGTGGTATGTAGCATCGAATGTATCATTTTGTGGCTTATATAATGCCAGAGAACCAATTTATTACAGTTGTTGTTTATATTTTCTTCATTTTCTTCTAATTGAAAGTGGGTGGGGTAACTTAATGGGGAAATTCAATGGAATAATTCGGTCTGCTCGCTTACATATACTGGCAGAGTAAAAACCGACATTGAATCAGATGAACAAGTATAAAAAAGTTGCACGTGTTATTGTTTAAGAAGAAACCTACAATTTCATTTTTATACGAGGGACATTCAATAAGTAGTGCGAACTCACATGCATTTTTCCACTAACATGTCGGAGAATATTCTTATATCTTGATTAACAACGCTATAAATAAATGTTTAAGAGTAAAACAGGCTTGTGTGCGCAGTGCTATAGTATTAGCTATACTTATACAGATAATGCACGAGGGTCGTTCAATAAGAAATGCAAATGCAAGCGTTCAACCGTTGAAAACGCGATCCTAAGTCCAGTTGCGTTAAGTATTTAGTTACTTATTTCGTTCTTATGAGTCATCATCACGGTCAATGTTAAACGAATAAATCACAATTTAAGGTCTTGGTGAAGCACATATTAACAGGCATGGATCTAAATTACCTGAATGGACTTCCGAAATGGACATTTCGTACATGTTTATGTGTCCTGGGGTACTTTTCGTTTTTTGGGGGGAAAGACAAGATGATCTCGAATATGACCAGAACGTAATCAGCCCGAGAATAAATGGTTAAACCTACATTCCTTGCTGTAGGAGAAACCTTGGTGATCTCTATTTATCACGAACCATGAATAAAGTATAAAGGTTGGTCATTTAGAAGCAGTAAAACATCAAAGGGAGATAGTATATTGCGCAATTTCGGGTAATAAACCCTCATCAGTAGCCCTTTTTAAACCAGCAACAAAAGCCAGACTATTGTACTGCAATTTCGAAACTTTACATGAGAAGTCTAAATAAAAGACATATTGCTTAACTGGGTCGAATAATTTAAACAATGCTTAGACGTATGTTTCGGGGTCGAATAATTAAAACATTGCTTGGAAGTATGTTTCTAAACGTGAAACCTCTGAAATAATATTACAGATTAATAACTCTCTGCTCCCAATATTGTACTATCGTAATCGCAGCAAAATACGTTTCGGTCAACTTCGGAGAACAATTCTCCAGTACCAGTAAGTTATTCCGGTGTTCAATTCGGACTTGTCTGTATCAGCGTCCAAATAGGGGTGTTGTATGAGAACAAAGAGGAACACTTGATGGCGACTATGCTTTTTAATCTCCTTAATTTCAAAGTAATAAGTTGATAAATACAATTGGTCATACAGTACAGAGAGAAAGAGTAGGAATGAGTAGGAGAGGGTGCTAGAGAGGTCAATAATTTAGTTTGCTTTGTTTGATTCCATTTACAGCTATGGTCATTCCTGGAGGTTGTTTGCGACTGAATGGGTATATTTGGATTTCCTTCCAACATCAGGGCTTTAAGAAATTAATGAGTCACAAGATGTCTCCCGCACAGAGCTGGTAAATACCTGACCACATGAGCAATTGTTAACCTGAGGGTCTATAAAATTGGTTATGTAATACTGATCAGCACTGAAGGGAAATGGTGTGCCATTTCACCCAAATGTCGAAAGGAAGTGACAAAGACCAACGACGCCTGTCACATGCCTTGACCCAGATTGGAACTGGACCGCGTCGGTGACAAGTACATTTGTAATCGAATACGCTATCCAAGCCCCGACATATTTCTGCCGGTAATCTAGACATAACACTTTATTGCAGTAGTACAATTCAAATGTTTGTAATAAAGTGAATGGGACAACAAATTGTGCAAATCGTGTGACCAATGAAACACATACAGGGCACTCCTCTTCGCATCAAAACGACACTATTTATGTGTTTTTGGAATATATATTTTGTGTTGTTTGTTTGAGTTGATGCTTATCGTCCAAACCAACAGCTATAGTCATGTTGGGACGTTGACTTCATTTTATGGGACTTTACCCAAAATGTGGATGTCATGACAACCAAAAAGTGCTTCAGATATAACCACCCAACTCAGCCACTAAGGCTCATGTATGTACGATTCTACTTGAACCACTTTTTCTAGGCAGCTTAGACCAGTAAGCAGATGGTCAGTCATTACCTTAGAAGCTTTGTCCGGAGGCAAACGCAGACCATCTATTTCTTTAGACCAATATAGGCTGGTGTCCATATCCCACCCGATCACCCTTTGCATAGATACTTGTCCTTTCAGATGCTTATTATGGAAAGTACAAAGGTGTTTGCAGAGTTATTTCCGATGTTGATGTAAGTGGCTATACCCTGCAATACATTGCTATTTATCACTTAGAGTTATTAATTATGAACGCCTTTGCTGCTTTCAGCTAACACGATGACTCTAATGCGTAGTCATTGCATATTTTTGTTAACTTGTATGACGTTTAAATCATTGTCGGATGTTATTAACGATACTTTATTCAATAAAATGCATGGGCTTTCGGTTTATCCATCATTTGAAACTATCATACAATTATTAAAATCACAACAAAATCGCGTTGACATGGCACTATTTAATTCACCAGAAGTGTGTAATCTTATATTAGCCAAGATCGATTCTAGCACAGTTGTATTGTAATAATGTTATGTGTGCATTTTATGCATTACATGTACAGTGCAATGCGCGAAATTACATATGTATCTATACTACTTTTTTAACGACCCACGTGTATAATATGTAAAGGCACTGCGTCGACACCATCAAACATGCAGTAGCTTTATCCTAACGAATTTAGCTTAATATATTTAGATACAGGGTTAAGGGCATAAAATTCTAACGTAGAAGAAATTGCATGCCAATTCGCATTACTTATTGAATGGCCCTCGTATATAGTTAATAAAGGGCAACACAAAGATAATACCATGTTAACAACTGTTTATTACATAATATTCATCTGTTTGATGTGTTCGTTTTCTTTAAGTGTGATTATACGCTGGTGATAGAGTATGGTTAATTTTCATACTTATTTCCCCCATTAAATTACCCCACCCACTATGTTTTAGAGATATATTGTGCTTACATCGCTAATACATATCATAAATGTGTTTTATTGTTACATATCCTTCTAAAGGGGGTCTTAAATGCAAAATACAAGGTAAAAAGCCAGTTTTAGTAGCAGAAACAACACAACAAGTGTCAACAGTGTGGTTAATGCGCAAAAATGGGCGTGGCCTAGAAAAAGAGCCCATAGAATTGGCTTGCGGAGTCGGAAAAATTGAACCCCATCATTTTCCATAATAATAACACACAAACAATCATTTAAAGCAAAGAAATCAATTTTAGCACGAAAATCGCACGGAAATACATCTCGACCCTCACTAAAAGTGGTAATCGGCTATTTTTCCGCTAAAATTGCAGACATTTGAATTTTGTTTTTGCAGAAATGTTTATTGAGTAGTGTTTGACGTTTCTTGTGAGTTTTGTCCTAATCCTTTATTTTGATTGGTTGCTGGGGCCCCATAAAGGGCAAAATTTTGAAAAAAAAAAACATTCAAAAATCTTCTCCTCAGAAACTGTCAAGTGGATGAATCCTGTACTTTGTATATATGTTCCTGACAGTAGCCTCTACATAATTTGTGTTTTTTATTCCAATCGGATAAGAACTCTGGTTGCTATGGTAACTTAAAGTTTCCATAGACTTATAATGGGAAAAGTGGAAATTAGCTATTTTTTGAAAACTATTGCAGCCTGAGACCTGAAAAGTGGTAGATGCAAACAACTAATGGATAAGATGAAGGTATAATTATGATTAATTTAGGTCAAGGTCATCTCTTGAACTTGGCTGGTCTGTTGTCCATACACACTTTTCAATGATCTTTTTTTCTGAAATCACTTGGCCAATCAAATCAAATTTTATATGAAGCATCTATAGGAAAAGGGAACCAATGTATATATAAATAATACAGGTCACATGACCAAGATGACCGCCATGCCCATATATGATAAAAACCCTTAAAAATCTTCTTCTCCAGAACCGGTGAACCGATTTCAACGAAACTTAGCATGAAGTACGGATGACTCAAGTACTACAACGTATATATAAATCATGACCCTGTGATTACCTTGACCTATTTTACGGCAAGGTCAACATAGGTCACCAATGCATTTGAATGGGGAAAACTTTTAAAATATCATTTAAAGTGAAAGTCTTGCAGGAAATGGGCAGTAGGACTGAATATTAATGATTCTGAAAAAAATGGACCCCAGGGGCTCATCTGCCCCCACCCCGGGGCATTATGCTTGTATATTACCATAATATTCAAACATCATCTCCTCTGAAACCGCTTGGCCAATCAAAGCCAAATTTTATGTGAAGCATCTATAGAATGGGGGAATCAATGTGTATATAAATAATCTAGGTCACATGACCAAGGTGGCTGCCATGCCCATATATGGTAAAAACACTTGAATAATCTTCTTCTCCGGAACCGGTTGACCGATTTCAAAGAAACTTTGCATGAAGCATTGATGGCTAAAGTACTACAATGTACATACAAATCATGACCCTGTGATGACCTTGACCCAGTTTATGGCAACGTCAACATGGGTTGCCTATGCATTTGAATGGGGAAAACTGTTAAAATGCCATTTGAAGGGGAAAACTGTTAAAATGCCATTTGAAGGGGAAAACTATCGGGAAATTGGCAAATGGACAGAACATTGATTATTCTGAAAAAAGAAAATGGCCCAAGGGCTTCATCTGTCCCTGCACTGGGGTTAAATACCATGATATTCCAACATGTTTATTGGTATATGCAGCAGATCTCAGGTGAGCGTTTACAGGACCATTGGTCCTCTGGTTTTACAAAGTAATTAACTGAATAACAATTACATTGACAATTGTTCAATTAAATTACAATTACAATTACTAGGCATCTCAGTAAAGTAATTCATTACATACAATTACTTAGCCCATTGTAATTCATTACATACAATTACTTTGCACAGACCGTTTAGATGCATGAAATTTCGAAGTCCCAAAATGTTGATAAATGGAATTAAAATTTGACAACTCTTGGAGTGTTAAGAATTATCTGACAGGAACCTTTTGTACTAAGCGTTTTCCTTGTCTTTTTGTCCCCATTGAAAAGGAATGTTTTAAACTACTGATGTATATAAATTAACCATTAAATGATATGGTTATATGGTTGACATATGTGTCACATCAAATGTCAAAATTTTAGTTGCAAATATAACAACTCCTCATATCACTGATTTATTATAAGGAAGCAGTATATCTCTCTGACGTGACTGAAAATTGTTAACTCTCACACTGAAGCACAATACGAGGGGGTTTCAAAAAGTTCGCGGAAAAGTGCCATCATATTCTTATTTTGTAAATCAGGTGAATTAAACTAATACATTTATATAGACCAACATGATTTGTATTTATACAGCAAATTTTGCTGCTCTGGCATGAACACAATGCTAACAGTGGTTGCAATGGAAACCGTACATCACGATTACCGGCCCACTTTTGTTCATTTTTGCAAAAAGTCGATGTCTAATGATGAGGTTGCATTTGATAATTAACCATGCTTTTTTCACCAAACTTTGTATGAGCAAAGTTCAATATGTTTGCGATGAGCACATTACGTCATATAAGTCTGTGACGTCATTTTGGCGTTAAGCGCCCATTTTGTTTAGTGGGTATGCCTAAAATGCGAAGGGAACAACGTTATTCGATAAATTGTGTGTTTGGAAAGGACTATAAATGAAAGAACACTGCTAAGAGCAGAAAGCGCATATGGCAACAAGAAAATTAAGAAAACGGCAATCAACAAGTAGTATGCATGATTTCTACACGACCAGAAATGCGTCCATGTCGACTCGCACAGTGTAACGTCAAATAACGTCATACTGTCTAAAATGATCGTCGTGATAGAAAAGACTAGAATTCGTGAAATACACAACATATCGAATTGTAGTTTCGACACATTTACCGCATTACACACACAGAACTGACAATCAGACGCCCATATGCCAGGTTGATTCCGAAAATGCTTAAGAGCTAGCCAACAGCGGCATGAATGCGTGTAGCATGACGTTGTTGTGACGTTGGGCCGGTTTTACTGTTGTTACCTTAGAAACGCACGTGATTTAATGCCTACTTTTCATCCGATTTATTCAAATTCTGTGCATATGTTAACTATATGTTAATTTACAAAATGCACAGAGAACGTAAATTTCCGAAGACAATTACAAATTTGGCAGCACTTTTCCTCGAACTTTTTGAACCCCCCTCGTATATATTTTTTAATTCTTCAAAGATCATTTTGCTGACTATGCTGGCTTATTGTTAAAAGAGCGAATGATCACAAAAAATAACATTCCAAGTTTTAAAGAGTCCGTGACACTTCGCCGAAAACCACTTTGCCGAAAAGACACTTTGCCGAAACGACACTTTGCCGAATGCGACACTTCGCCGAAATATTGCCGAAATTCGGCAAAAATGCCGAAAAAGATGTTTTTAAGAGTATTTTATACAAATGAATGTGATTTTTTCTAAACTTTTACTTAAATCCACAGCATTATAACGATTTTAACGATTACAATGTATAAATCTATAAAGAGAGGCATTCTAAATTCTTAAGGAAATAAATGATTAGGTACATCAATGACCAATTATGGCGATCAAACTAATTAACATATGACCAATATAAAACATGGCGATTAACCTAATCGTATTATAATTGGCATGAACACATTTTACTTCATAAATAAACAAACAAGGTATAACAAACATAACACGTAATTAAAATGAACTGATATTAAGTCCCCATTAAGACAATTAAGGTCTAATAACGTTAGTTTCCCTCAAGCATAACTCATTGTTAATCATTTGAAGCTTTCGGCGAAGTGTCGCACCGGAGAAGAATTTTCGGCATTGTGTCGTTTCGGCGAAATGTCTTTTCGGCGAAGTGGTTTTCGGCAAAGTGTCATGCACCGGTTTTAAATGTCTAAAGATTTAAATGTCTGCATGCACTGTCCTTTAAACTCGACAAAATGTCAAGAGGCATACCATAACTTAAAAGAGTCTTAACAACAGCTAAACTATCTGACTGCACAGGTATCTTACAATCATAAGAACATGACAATGAATTGTTTGACCAAAAATTTCTGTCAGTTTCCCATTTGGAAAACATGATATTCAAGTTCACTCTAATTAGCAATAGAATGGGACCCTGAGGGAAAGCAGTTTAATTTTGTGACCATTTTGGTTAAAATGACTTCAAAACCTTTAAATAGCCTAAAACACATTTCTGTACAATGCATCTTATTCAATTATGAATCTGTCAGAGGTGTGAAAAATTAACAGCAATTGGGGATAATACACCAATCAAGACACAAAAGAAAAGATAATAAGTTTTTACACTTTCTTTGCTCAATCATTGTTTTGTGTTATTGTAAGATAATAAATCCTAAGTTAGAAAAGGTTTAAAAGTACCCAAGACTTAATTTCGTCAGTAGAATGAGAAACAGTTTATACGAGGGTCATTCAGGAATTAATGACAATGATTCCATTAAACTTTATTCTTAACACTTGTGTGGTTCTCATATACTTATAACCAAATTTGAAGATGTATGCTATTCAATGGTTCCTCCAAAAGTTCGCTTAGATGCCAGTTGTGTGGTTGCTAGGCAACCAAAGAATACAAGGTAAATGAGCTTGGACACGACATACTGCTGTTTATAAAAGCTAGTACTTGTCTGGATGGAAGACCAGTATCTTGGATATGTTAACAACATTTCATGAGGATTTAATATGTGGTTGTTGTAAGCATGACTGTCAATGGTCTTGATCACAGTGACACTGTACACAGAGTTTCAAAATGAATCAGCACCGCCCCCAGTTCAAATTTAACTGTATCAAATGTAGCTAGTCTTTTTAAAATCTAATACTTGTTCCATAACAGTCTCAGATTTTTTAATTTTCCTTTTTGTGTAGAAGCCATAGGAATACCTTTAAGATTAAACACATCATTAGCTGTTGGAATTTATTTGATTGTTTCATTATTTGGTTTAAAACACACTTGTAGGCTCAGAATGGGTTTATTTTGTCCTGTTCTGTTGTTGCTTAGCAACCACGCGTGTTGCAAATCAGGAAATTGACATGAATGTTATGGTTGCCCTTGCTGACCTCTAGTGCTTTCATTAATCATAAAAAATCACTGATAAGACTGTCCAAGCAACAATCCTACACGTTTTACTTACCCTACCCCCATACAAAATAAGTAAAAATTGACTTTTTCGCGTCCATGGACACTTCAAGAGCCATATTCAAATTAGCATAGCGTCAAACCTAGACATGATAAAAGCACAAAATTTTCAGCACGAATGCATAATATATGTATCCACATGTACCATATCAAATAAAGCTGAGCTTAATTATACTTTCCGAGATATGGATCCATTGTCATTAATTCTTGAATGACCCCCGTAGATGAATAGACAAATACATTTTTTCTACTGTTGTAACTGATGTCTATGAGAAAATACTTTATGATTGACCAGATACTTCAATTAGATGTGCACAAAAAATATACAACAGAATAATCTGTAGTGCACTCTTACAATATTAATCTTTAAATATATCTTAGAGATACTTTTCTTTAAAGTAATTAAAAGTAATTCAAAAGTAATTGTTAATTACACCCCTTTTTGACACTGTAATTCATTACATTTCAATTATTGTAATTAAAGCAAAGACTGAATTACAATTGTTTTCAATTATTTTGAAAAATATAATTAAAATGCAATTAATTACAATTACAGTTTTTATTACCCCAACCCTGTTAGTAAGTATAATATTAATGAAAAGCAGATACATCAAGGCTCCGGAAAATTTAAATGTGAGTTTGATATTTTGAAATCTGTAGCAGTAAATTCATTAGAAATTACAAAGTCTGCGTGACAAAATAGCCGACTGTTTTTTGAAAATGAAAATCGACGGTGGCACTTCGGAACACTTTACAGCTTTATTTGAGCTTTCTACCAATAATTATTTTGTTTACTTTATATGTTAAAGGCAAATCATTAACCAGTTAACATATGTGAAACCTTAGTTCGAGCTTTACTGTCAATATGTCAGGATGATTTTTTCCGGGAAATTTACGACTCACATTTAGCCTACAAATTTGTTTTTAGGGGTTTCTTTTTCCTATGTTTTTTTCCTAAATTATTAGGTTTTCGTTTGAAAATTGGTTTTAAAACTGTCTGTTATGATGATGGTAGACACTGCGCACTTAAATTTCTTTATCAATTCGAATGCAATCAATCTTTGGGGTTATTCAATAAAAACTCTGACAGGTGTGATTTGTTTTATTTCAAAATGGCGACATGCGAGTCCGTAGAAATACCGGAATGCACCGAAACACCAAAACGCACCTGTATTTACCAGAACGCACCATAAAGAATGGGTTATCAAGCACATTGAGTATGTTAAAACATTTTAGATTAAATATCCTTCGTTGCTAATTGAGTCCTCCGTCAAACCACCCATAATTAGTGTTCATTTTTATATTGACCATTCAAATCAGCACATAAGCTATCGGTCAATGACAGTTAGAAAACATGGGGGTTAGACAAACAAACCAACACATGCATTTTACAGGTAAATATAGGTGCAAAAACACAATGTTTGTCTAAGGAAATAGGGGTGGGCGTGGTTATACCTTGCTGGCGGAGGAGTCAATTGGCAGACGAGCAAGTTTAACACTTTACAACTTTTGCCTATGAGTACAGAATTCAAGCAAACATGATGAAAGATTTAGAAAATAAATGTAAGTCAGTTAACGTCACTGCATTCAAATATGCATTTCAATAAATTATTTCCAACATCAATATGCATAAGAAACAAATATAAATGGTGCGTTCTGGTAAATACAGGTGCGTTTTGGTGTTTTGGTGCGTTCCGGCTTTTCTATGGACCGGCGACATACACTATGAAAATATTGACTGCTTCGGCTAAGCGGACAAGTAAAAGTGGCATAGTACATAGTCAATATTTTATGATCAATCTCCATTGAGTATCCTGTCCTCTCGATATAGGGTCCTTGTTGCAGATAAGGCGGTGTGCCTTTATTTCATCTAATATTCCTAACGAAGCAATACTAATCAAAATTGGTATTCACCTATTGTTTGGTTTCTGATTCCCAGTCCGAGCTCTTCGAACAGTTTTCAGTTTCAACAGAATTATCTCCCTTCTCATTTATTTTCTCTAAAAATGCACTCAGCAGTTTCTTGTTCAAATGATCAGTTTGTGTTATTTCTCTCACAGGATTTTCAGCTTCGTCAGGATATTTGGGGGCTACTTTTATGCTTTCTATGCCCTTTTCTAGTTTATTTTCTTCATCGCATCGATTTTTTGAGTCGTCGTCCTCCATTGAAATGGTATGCTTGTTTGGTTCATTTTTGGAGTAAGCCGCTTTAAGTTTGACACTGGATACGTGGGTAACTGGTCATTTCGGCCCATAACCATTTCGGCCCATGACAATTTCGGCCCATTACCATTTCGGCCCATAACCATTTCGGCCCATAAGTATACTACTATAATACCGTATTTGTATTTGTTTAGATGTTTGTTATTTGCATACGTTAATGGATAAATGAATCGATTAAGAGTTTATGCCAGTTTTTATTGTTTTTATTTGCAGATTTTGTCTCTTTTAAAAGAAAAAATTATCCCTGCCATTTAGTGTCATATGGAGTCAAAGGTTTGAAATTTTGTTTTAACAGTTTTGAATTCCATTGGGGTTTATGAGAGATTTCTATAATCATAGATAAAAAGCACCAAGATAATTTTAAAACAAAAATAGTGAAATAACTAACGATCCCCAATGTGCATCATTGAAAAGAATTGGCATCAGCGGCCTTAAATCTCGTACCTCCATAAGACCCAAAATGACCAAAATCGCAGAGAATGTCGTCATCAATCTCCAATATTATCAAATTAGTACTAAAATCAAGAATAATGCATCTAGGTAACAATAAGACATCCCAAATTCCCTTTATATTCATAGGAATAAAGATTATGGACTTAAATGGTTGTGGGCCGAAATGGTATGGGCCGAAATGGTTATGGGCCGAAATGGTCATGGGCCGAAATGGTTATGGGCCGAAATGACCCGGAACCGATACGTGGACAATTCGGTCCTTGGCGGCTAATTCGGACCTGTTTCAGACCTCGGCTGTGGACGATTCGGACATTGGACAATTCGGACCTTGGACAATTCGGACCTCGACCATGGTCAATTCGGACCCCGGAAAATCAAGGTCCGAAGTGACCAATAATTTTTTGAGAATAGAGTCCGAATTAGCCAAGGTCCGAATCGGTTTCGGGTCCGAATTAGCCAGTGACCGATTCCGTTCAGGGTCCGAATTAGCCAATGTCAGAATGTGTTTAAGGTCCAAATTGACCAATCATTACCTGAGGTGATGATCAGAAATTGATCGACTCAGTACTCGGATCCGAGCTCAGTATCAGAAGATAGACAATGTGAAACAGAAATAAGGTCCAAATCAGCCAATGCTTGAATCGATTCAAGGTCGAAACTGGCCAAAATGGAATCATTGTCTGCGCCTTTAACACAATTTTAGACAACTTTACAAACCCTTACGTTTTCAATTGTGCATTTCATCATATAAGACGCTAATGACCTAAACAACAAAGAAACAAACTTTGTTATAAATAAAATTATTCCAAATTATGGAACGCCGGTCCGTCATGCAAACTGTAAAATGTTAAATGGTGGTTCTTTACGTGAGATATCAATTTCTTTAAGTTTCATAAGCTAAAAATTCAAAGTTTATTTTGAATTGGTCGTGTTTGTTAGATCATTTTTGCAAAGTTATATCTAAAATTACATAATACACGTATATAAATACACTTTCAATTTATCTCCTTAACATTAACTTGGACGTATTATATTGAGATATGTATGTGTATCAATGTGTCTTCAAATGGGATCCCTGTGTTTATACTAAGTTCCGAATTGACCAAGGGAAAAGGTCCGAATTGACCAATAGAAAAGCTCCGAATTGACCAAAGATTTTCTGTTTTGAAGTCCGAATTGACCAGTGGTCGAGGTCCGAATTTACCAGTGGTCGAGGTCCGAATTGACTAAAGGCCGATTTTTTTAGAGTCCAAATTGACTAGGGCCGAATTAGCAAAGGTCCGAATTGTCCATAATTCTCGAACGGGTATTACTGGAAATCTCCTCACAATGAAAATTGTCGCACTTTGTGACACTCTCATCGGTTACCAAAAATTGCACGACCAAAAGGACCCCCTCACCTTATAGCTCAGCCATATTCTGTATTCTATAAAATATTCACCTCCTGCACAGGAGAACCATGCATATAGGCGATGAGCTATTTAAGATGTCGGTACCACCTGGACTGAACAGATCCCCCTGCTTTTTTTCGATAACTGGGATATGTACAACATTAGAAAAAACTGGGGGTGGGGGCAGGGGGGGGGGCAGACCATTCTAAGTGGTAGCTTTAGGGCCAAATTTTCGAGTTTATTACGTTACCCCACAAAATACAAAAACCGTGAAGGAACTTAAAGTATTATGGATCTCTGTAGCTTGATCATGAAACAACATGTAAAAGGAAGTAACCTCATTTATACTCATTTTTCCGTGTCACACAAACTAGGACTGGGATTGATACGGTCCATTTTTGACCTCACCTATTGAGAGAAATCCCAAATTCTTATCAAATTAATAATTTTCTTACAAATGAAATCTATTATACTACAGTCCACGGAAACATGTTCAAAATTCCCATCAGGCACCCGGTGTTGCCATGATACCCGAATAATTCAGGCGAAATGGCGATTTTCATCATATTTCTGTCAGTTTCCAATCTTTGAATGGATAATTTAAATATTGCACCACCCGAGAAACAACACAAAACATTACATAAATCAAGATTTTACATAGATTTACTTGACACTGAAGTATGGGGTTGGTTCTCGAGTGGTGTGATATTGTATTTATTCAAAGCTCCAAACTCAGCAGAAAAATTGCTTGAAAAACTTGAAAAATAGCATTTTCTTATAATTAATTACTTTTGCCAGTGTGTCCGTGGCAACGGATGACATGTAAACAGATGTTTCAGCATACATTTTGTTACCATGGCATGTCGCCTTTGAAATGTGTGTGGAATCTACATAAAATATGGAACTTCATATTTCAGAAAATTTGAGGCCAAGAAAGCCTCCTATAGACTTCAGCCCTTTGTGATGATAAAAATCTATTGTTCCGGCCAGATGGCAGTAACGTTTGTAACATTTTGGGAAATGTGCACTATATAAAATTAAGAAATTCTGAAATGATGAATATAAAGGATAGTATAATTTATCTTATTTAGCTGGTGTCTAGGATGAAGATGGTCGAGAGCAAACGAAGATCCGTGATGCAAAGGCCCTGAATGTCAGTGTGTCAGGAATATATTGAGGTGTTCTAGGGCTTGTTCAAATCAGTTTTGTGACAATATGATTGGTGATAATTTTGACGAGCGTGGCGACGGCACGGCAGATAAAAACAATAGTGCTGATAAATATCACAGCCTACTGCTGATGCTACACTGATTATCTTTCACATGTCAGTTTATGATACTCTAGTGTGTACTGGGTGATCATGACAGGCCGGCTTGGCTACAGACGCAAAATTTTGTCCCTGTAAGCTAGACAAAAGAATACTGTATTTTTTGTCACAGATTTAAAACCAAAAGGTTAAAACACTCACCGACGATCGAACGTCATAATCTGAGATCTCTAAGTCACCAATAAACCATTAGCTGAGCATTGTTTACTTTTACTTTACTTCGACTGGATTTTGTTTCATTTTGTCATGGTTACAGAAAAGACAAACTAATGAACTGTTTTACCAATACACACGATCTTTGCACAATACAAGTAAACTTCGTGAAACATTTTTCTTTTTCAAATACGCGTTTCCACTGTGAAAAATGCATAACGGTACGCCTAGTGCAAGAGAAGTCCTTGAAAAACTGAATTCAGAATATGTAAGAACAAGCATGGGTGCGATATTATATGTGGCCATTTTGATGTTTATTGGATGTATCGGGAACCTGCACGTGTTGATAGTTTTCGGATTTAGGATCAAACCTTCAAATAACAGAACGTTCATTTTGTGTCTTGGAATAATTGACATGGTTGGCTGTTGCATCGGAATGCCCTTCACTATTTATTCATTAACTCATCCCCTGACTTTCTATGACATGTCTTCATGCAAAATGATGATAGGCGTGAACTATTTCGTTTGCGCGTGCTCAGGACTTATCTATATCCTGATCAGCATAGATAGGTATAGGAAGATATGTCACTCTCTGGGCTGGCAACTAAACCATAAACTTGCAAAACTGATATGTGTAATAATTATTTGTGTCGCTGCCATACTTTCCTCCCCAGCTTTCTTCTTATTTGGACACAATACATTTTCCACGAAGTTAGACAATGTGACCGGAAGTCATTGTTCAACAGATGATAAATTTGTAGCCATGGCATATCCAACGATTTTCAATCTCGTTTTGATTACTCTAGCTACTATAGGTTTCATAGTTATTGCAGTTCTTTATACATTAATAAATCGTGTAATCTGGAATCGCGGAAGACAGGAATATGTACAGAAAACAAAGGCAAACAAAACGGGGAAGCAGAGTTATTCTACGGCGGAAGCAATCTTGTCGGTGACAAACATTTTCTTAACTAACGAACGTCAACATATTTCTTCGACAGATCATTACACAGCATACCAAAATCAACCAGAATATCCAAGGTCTGCAACAGAAGGTAGGATTAAACTGAACCTGAAAAATCAAGACTCTTTGATAAAAGATAAGAAACGAATGACAGTAATTTTCTTGGTTTTAATCGCCGCATATTTCTTCAGTTATGTACCGAGCCTTGTTTTGAAAATAATCGCTTTTCTGAACTATGATTATTTTCGGGATCTTGCTAGAGACAAACTGACAATCTACACTATATTCAGCTGGATTTTCTTTATAAATAATGTGGTGAACGCTATTGTCTACCTTTTTCTGGATGTAAAGTTTCGAGCAGAATTGAAGCATTTCTATGGTAATTGCATAAACAGATTTCGAAACAGTTCAATCTCTTTTTGATTCATTTTCTTTATTACACTCAGGTTACTAACACGAAACAACATGAGGAGCAAACACAATCACCACTATAATAGTTCTACAGCTAAGCAGGTGTACATATACCATGAATACAAATCTTAGCAAGTGAAGCATGATGTTATATGAAATGATCAAAATGTTCAGTTACAATGGAAACTTTGTTTGAAATTTTGAAGTATACCATCAGGAAAACATGTCCGTGTACTGTATACCCCCTTATACCCCACTCAAGTTCTATATAGTAAAACTGGGGTATACAGGGGTATACCTACTTTTCTTATTTTTTAATCCAAAACATACATTGTGGGTACTCGTTAGAACCGCCTCGGCGGGGCGGTTCTAACATGTACCCACAATGTATGTTTTGATCGAAACTATTAGATAATTAAAAAAAAAAAAAAAATCAGCTGAAAATTTTCAATATCTAAGCTCAAAAATCTCTGTTTATTGTATGGGGAAGATTTCGTAATGCGTATAAACAGATAAACAAGAGAATGACAAATGGTTTAGCAATTTTGAAGCGTAGAAATAATGTAAAGCATGTCCATATAATTGAAAATTACTAGGAAACGAACGATACGCTCTCCAGAAATGCTACAATTTAAATGTCTGGAAACTTTTAAAATGTTTATATGCAGTTCCAATGTTTGCGTTGATTCAATGACTCTGGTGTGTCCGTCCGTCATGTAGAGATGCCTCGACTCTTCAATCTTTTGTAACTAGTCACGATAAAGCAGTTATCCATTACGAAAACTTGCCCATGCAATATACAGAGCAATTTTTTGGATGTAAAAATGAAAATTTTCAGTGGACAAATTTTAATAGTTTTCTTATTTTTGCTCAAAACATAGATTGTGGGTACACGTTAGAACCGCCTCACCAACCGCCTCGGTGAGGCGGTTCTTACGAGTACCCACAATCTATGTTTTGGAGCAAAAATAAGAAAAATAGGTAAACCCCTGCATACCCCAGTTTTCCTATATAAATGTGGGGTATAAGGGGGTATATATTTCACGGACATGTTTTCCTGATGACACGTTTTAGGTGCAGTTTCTAAGCTTAAACGATAAACGTTTTATTCCTGCCATGGAACATTCCAACGAGTCGGATGTCCAAATTTTAGATATGCTTAACTCAGAGGAAAAGGAGAAAATGATCGGGGGAATAGTTTTTGTTAGCGTTTTGATGTTGTTTGGAATTATTGGCAATATCCATATAATGTATGTGTTTTCTAGAAAAATTAACCAGTCAAATCATAAAACCTTTATCTTGTGTCTTGGAATGATAGATATACTCGCCTGTACCGTCAGCATGCCAACAACTCTTCTGGACCTGACCAATCCTTTAACATACTACTACACAACCGTTTGTAAATTGGCCAGGAATGTGAACTATTTTGTATGTTGGAGCTCTGCCTTCATATTGCTCGTCGTAACCGTTGATCGTTATAGAAAAATCTGTCACCCGATGGACTGGCAAATCAACAATCAGACGGCAAAGATAATTTGTGTTGTGACTCTGATTTTTTCACTGGGACTGTCAATACCGGCCTTTTTTATTTCTGGCCACAGGACGATACAGACCCGTCATCCAAATATAACAGGAGTCCAGTGTTCTATAGACGATGAGTATTTAAATACACATTACCCAACAATATACAATATTGTGTTAATGACACTGGCTGGAATACTTCTTGTTGTATATATTGTACTGTATGCCATGATAAGTCGTACAATTTTCAATCGAGGAAAGGGTACCTCGGCTGTATCCAACCCGGAAAAGAAAATGGCTAAAAGGAGTAAAGTTTCATTAGTGTTATTATCAGTTATAAATATTCCATATGAGGGAAAGAATCCGGTAGATTCAGTATCGCAAGTAGATAGTGTCATGCGGAACACCAGCGTAACAAGCCTTTGTTCAGTTGAAGGTTTCACAAACTCAAGTACCAGACAGCATGTGTACAAGTTCAGAGAAACGCGGCGCTTGACTGTTATCTTCTTTATCATAGTTGCGATTTACTTCTGCAGCTACATTCCTAACATTATCATTAAACTTTTCACGGTCGCTCCCTATGAAACCTTTCAACATCTAGAGAAAAACCGTGCAGTTTTATATAATACTTTTACATGGTTCTTTTATGTGAATAACGTAGCCAACGCCGTAGTTTACTTTTTCTTAGATACCAAGTTCAGAACAGAAATACAATCGTTTTATTGTAGATCATGCCGCTGATATATGAGCCACCTCATGGAAAAACCAACAATGTGGTTTCCGAACAGGTCTGACACAGACCGGCCTACACAGCTACAGAAGCAGGCTAGAAGCTTGAAATTTTGGAGTTAAGTAGAGGAGGAATTGTACTATCCGAGTAGCGAAAACAAAGGCGCTGATCAGCTTCGCGGTTACCGCGAAGCTGATCTGCGTCTTTGTTTTCGCCTATGCAGATTGTTGGTTTTCCCATGGGGCGGCTCATATTATTTCTTTCATGGTGCCAAGAAGTGTACGAGAATATTGGAATACAGGAAAGAAATAGGAGACTTGAAATACAAATAACTTCTTCAATTTGGGGAAAAATGCTACGCAATGCTAAGCACGAAAAATATGGACGAGTCATAATATCATAGTTATAGTGATCATACTGATAGTGTACGCCAACAAAATGATATACAGTGTACTCAGCGTCAATGAAAAAGATAAATTTCTTTCAAAACAGTTTTGAAAGAAATTTATCTTTTTCAAAATATCGAAATTTTAGTGGTGACGCTGAATACACTGTATATCATTTTGTTGGCGTACAGTAAATCGATAACGTTGGTTTAGATTTTTCAGGGTTTTAAATCGTTTGTTATCATGGTTATTGGAAACTGATACTTCACGTTTTTGAAACGCTATTTTGAGCTAACCAATGTGGGTATTCCAAATAGGACCTAAGTTTCATACATTGTAAAGCAGTACATTATTATTATTATCATTATTATTATTATTATTATTATTATTATTATTATTATTATTATTATAAAATTCGCGTTTTTTTTTTTTTTACCAAAAATCACGAATCAGTTTTAGAATTTTCAGAAAGTCTATTTAAATCACCAAAGCAATATCATTTTGATTATCAACACTTTTTTGCAGTTGAATGACCCAGTAAGAAGGGTTGAATGACAGAATTTTAAAGGATAGGCATCAGCGACAACTTCAATTTGAAGGTTTTCCATTGTTTCTGCAAGTCTGCAAGAAGCGCTCGCAGACATTTATGTTTTGATCCATGGCCAAACTTTGAGTAGTATACAATAAGGACATGCAAGTGTAAACTAATGATTTTCGTCCTCGACGGTACTCATGTTGCACGAAATGCAGTTCAAAATTGTTCTGTTGTGAAATTCTATTTGAATCTTGAGTATGTTTCTATACGAGATAAATTATTAATTTATGTGGACCAATGACCATTGTACCTGTAGCGTAGTTGTGGGTCAGTCCTCAGATGGCCCAAACACTCATTAGATAAGTCTTGTATCAAACTACATATTTAATTATTTAAATGATTCCAACAATAAATTAAAACTAGAAAATGTGTTTATGAAACACTATGCCCCCAACTGGTAAGCCACTTTCAAGATGTAAAAATGTCCAAAAAATGACTAAGTTCAAATTGTAAAAAAAAGTGATAAAAATTAATCGGAGGAGTATATCCCAACCACATGCATATCTTCAAAGCATGGTCACAATGTCTGCAAAGTTTCAAAAGTATCGGTATTAAATTGTAGGAGGAGTTGCGCACACAACTAAATTGCGCACATCCACTAAATTGCCCGAAAAAATGACTAAGTTCAAATTGTGAAAAAAAAAAAGAAAATGACAAAAAATAATCCAAGGATTATATCCAAAGCACATGCATATCTTCAGGCCATGACCATAACACATGTAAAGTTTTAAATGAATTGGCATGAAACTGTAGGAGGAGTTGCGCACACAAGGTACCCACTGCCCATTCACTTTCATTGTGAAAATGCCCGAAAAATGGCTAAGTTCAAATTGTGAAAAAAAGTGACAAAAATTCATCTGAGGATTATATCCAAACCACATGCATATCTTCAAAGCATGGTCACAACATCTTTAAAGTTTCAAGAGAATCGGAATAAAACTGTAGGAGTTGCGCACACAAGGTATCCACTATCTATTTGCTTTATCAAGAATTACAAAAGAGAAATGACTCTCACAGAATTGGCCCCTAGCCCCTTGAATTTACCTGAAAGAAAAAATACGGGTCCTCTTAATTTTCATATACAAACTAGATACCAAATTTAAAGATCCTAGCTCTAACGGTTCCTGGCCGAGTGCTCACGCATCACAGACAGACAAGACTGACTGACTGCACTCACTGCACGGACAGACCCAAACCAATATGCCCCTCGACTTCTTCCGAAGTTGGGGGCATAATAAAGTTATCGTATAGTGGTAACGTAAAGAGTTATATTCTGTTTATAAACCGACTTCTCTCAGTAGTAGTAGTAGTAGTAGTAGTAGTAGTAGTAGTAGAAAGTGGCAGTTTTTCGTCATGCCGGGTTGAACGGACTTAATCCATGATTCGACCACAAGGACGATCCGACTTTCTATCAGTAGTAGTAGTATACTGAGAGGAACTAGAAACTTAAGTTTTTTAATTATTATACTTTGGGTTGGAACCCCGTAAGAATCGATTTGAACCCTCCACTAATTCTTTTACTGACCGGCTGAAGGCGATTCCGCTGTGACTAATCTTTACATTGCAGGAAAAAAATTACCAGAGTTCTAAAATCGATTATACGGAGCCCAACCACCAAACTGAGGGAAGTTTGAAACTTAAGTTTCTAGTTCCTCTCAGTATAGTAGTAGTAGAAAACCGACTTTCTATCACGGAGACATCATCTTATATACTCTCTGGCCAAGCGCCCTCTATGCTTTCAAGGCGCCATCTACTTACGTCATGGCTAGCCAATCAAAATAAAGGTCAGTCACTCAGCGCCACCTATATATGTAATGTACTAAAGATATAAACCAATCACACATCAACTGAATAACGTAGCAGTTGACATTTGCTAAATATCAAAAAGTTGGCAACTAACCAGATACTCGCAGATGTTCCTGGGTTTAGTGCCAAAAATGTAACCCGGGCTTTATATATATCGCTTACTTCATTTGTCAACCTGGGCCCGGTGTTAGCTTAACACCATCGTTAAGACCTCAACTTGTAAAATAAATGCCCACTACATAAGCAAATACACTGTCATTTTTTTGTTGAAAAAATGTGAGAATCCTTTGCAAAGGATTCTCACATTTTTTCAACAAAAAATAACAGTGTATTTGTAATATTCACGTTTGAAATTTTAACGAATCATTAACTAACGACATCGTTAATTTTGAACAACTGGCCCCTGGTATTTGGAGGTGTTAACAAGTTGTTTATCAATTGAAATGTCAAATACCAGGTGTCCAAATGTCAGTCACGTTCTGCAAGTATCATCATCCAGATCAAAATGTCAAAAGATATTGCACTAAACATGTGACTGATTATGCAACTATGTACTCTTGCTGATGATACTAGGTACAAAATTTACATGCAGCCAATTAAGCTCATTAGTTATTAACCCAATTAACAGCTTAATTAGCATGGGCGGATCCAGAGGGGGGGGGGGCAGGGGGTCCGGACCCCCCCCCTGGAATTCCCAGATTATTAATTTTTGCCATGTTGAAATTTTCCGTCAGACCCCGTCTGGGAATTTGGACCCCCCTGAGAAAATTTTCTGGATCCGCTCATGATTAGCAGATTAGCAGAGGTCGACATTGACTATGTTAAATACCTTACATGTGTCGATAATTCTTTGTTTAAATTGTTCAAATAATGGAATTTGCCATTCATTCTGCGAGTGCCAAAAGTACCTAAGACCGTGATGCTCGAGAATAGCCCAATTTTCAAGCATGATTGCATGAAGTGCAAAGAGCTATTGTAGTTACCACGGTCGTCCGCGTTCCCGTGCGCGTTACACTTACGGAGGTCCATAACTTGACAACCACTGACCACAAAGAATTCACATTTGGGCCATAGGTATCCTGTATGGTTGGCTTTCGATCCATGACACCGTGCCCCAAGGTGCTTGGCCCGGAACGGGACAGGGCTAGAGTTGAAATCTAGACTATTTTCCGTGTGTGATATATATTGACTACTCCTTTATCAGAAAGTATTCATACTTGGACCGTAGACGCCCTAAAATGTTGGAGGCCTGAGCCCTTGCTGGGGGTGGGGCAAAAGTTTAAAATCTAGAACATCAAAAATTGACTTTTATGTTGTTTTCTAGAAGTCTATATATTTGCTAGAATTCTATTTATTTACAACCAATTATTAGACCTAATCGTATTGTATACTTTTAACAATGAGTGAGACCTTTGACCCTAAGGTAAAACTTTAGGGCCCACAAGTTGTAACACAAAGCATTATGCTCATAATTTGTTTTGCCTGATGCTATAAAGCAAAATCACTGAACCATAAAATCAGGTCTCAGACGGTCACAGTGAGCTATAACCACTTCTATGTGAACAGTAGGGCACAACCGTTAAATCGATATATTATATCTAGAAGGAGATATACCTAATTACCATATATTTCGAACGAAATATACCCTATTATAATATATCTAAATTGACATATAATATGTCAATCTAAATATCATTATATATTTCGATCGAGATATATTTTTTCCTTCATCTGAACACGTGATCATTTTGCGTAATGCGCAGTCTCTCATCGTGTTTCGCATAGCGCGAAGGTTTGAATTTTGTGCAGAAACAAATTTCCAACAAAAAATCCAGCGTCATCGAAAAGTTCACCAGGGAAGTTATGTATTGTCCAAAAATATTCACCAGACGTTGACCTTTATGCATTGCATAAATTAAATCGCTATGACGCTGTATAATAAATTATCGATATTATCGTAATTGATTCGTGCACCCTCGGTAAGACTTGATAAAGTACGCGAAGAATGTGTACCCAATATATAAGCAATTTGCTACATCGTGTATCACAAGGACCTTAGCTCAGTGGTTAGGACACTGGATTTGTAACATGAGGATCCCTGGTTCGAATCTCATAGAAGGTGAAAATTATATTTTTCTTTTTATTTTATTAAATAAAAGGCACATCACGTTTTATCAAAAGCAGTCGCACGGAGAACATGATATTCTTGCTTTATTGCACTTTTCATGTGCCATATCGTGCAACATAAGGGTTTTCAAATACAACCATATCGCACTGGTCATCAACCTCAGAGATGACTCTTCCGACCAGAGAGAGAGATAGAGAGAGAGAAAAAAAAATACACAAAATTGACCAAAATCAAATTATTAAATACGATAGAGAATAAATAGGGTACATAAGAAATAATAATAAAAAATGCGATCATTAGTGGGACTCGAACCGCTATCGGTAAAATGAAAAGTAATGTAATCTTAATCTGCGTGCTCTACCATTTGAGCTATGCAGTCTTGAACAATTTCTTGGGATAACAACTTTATATACCGATACATTTACCTTGCTAATAATCGCGAATAGTCACGATGATGAACGAGCAATCACGAAGCGGTCCGAAGATATATTTAGAATTACAACGAACTATAATTATATACTAATAGAGTTCACCCAACACCAGGTGAATATTTTTGGACTATACAGTTAGGATTTGAATTTACTCGTCGTCCGATTTACATGAGTCAACACTATTTTACTTGCTCAACATAACGACATAAAGCACTAGGGAAGCTCCAAGAAGTGTTAATTATATATAAAATGTTTGGACTGGTTAGATTATATGACTTAACGTCCATATCAGCAATTTTTCAGTCATATTGGGAAGGAGCCAACGCTTTCTGTATGTAAACCAGAAGTCAAGGGAGCTTAAAATTTTGCCCAATGGCTCTTCACGACAAGATAACGTACGATCTCGCCGGGGACCTCTCTGTACGTAAATAAATCATTCTTCTATTTCTTCTTCTTTTTCTTCTTCTTCTTCTTCTTCTTCTTCTTCTTCTTCTTCTACTTCTTCTTCTTTTTCTTCTTCTTTCAAAGAGTGACTCTACTACAATGCCAGGCAACAAGCATTTATCTCGATGAACAGACTGTTCAATGAGAGCGTGACTGCAAATGAAACCAGCGATCTCTCAATGTTAACTAAACTAAACGGATAAGGGCGGCAAACCGATGCGACTTTGCCCATCCCCGCCCGTTGGGGCCGTGAGAAATAGATGGGCTGCCAGACAGAGCTTATAACTGAGTGATCGACCACACGATAACTGGTTAACCACTTAGGTCTGAAACTGCCTAGGAAAAGTTGTTGTGTGGTTATATGCCTTCAGCACGTATTTTTAAGCATATCACAATGTTGGGTAGAAGTCCCATTGAAAGGCAGCAACATCCCAATAAGACCATAGATGTTGTCTCGAACGTAAAGCAACACATTCAAACAATAAACCTATATGATCGAATCCCGGGATCAAACAACATATTCACACTCGTCTCACAAATGCTCGGCGCGGGGCTCGAATCAACACTGGCCAGAGCTGTACCATGATGCAACTCGGCAAGGGACAGTCAAACTCGGTTGCAGTTACGCTAAATGGCGATGGGTACCGTGATTATTTGCATGGCTCCTCGTCCTCCAGGGAGTTAATATGCCTTGCTCAAGGACAACACGGTGCTGCCAGTGCCACGGTGATCGATCCCATGACCTCTCGATTCGAATTCCCATGCTTTACCACTACGTCACCACGCACCCTATTTATTTTATGTTTGTTTGTTTGTTTGTTTGTTTGAATTGGTGTTTAACGTCCCAGTCAAAAGCTAATGGTCATGTCGGGACGCTGCCTCGAGTTGTGTGGGACTTTTACCAAAAATTAGGACGTCATGACATCCAATAAGGGCTTCGAATATAACCACCAAACGAACCACTTTTCTGGGCAGGCTCAGACCTGAGCGGTTAACCAGTAATCAGATGGTCAGTCAGTAGCGAAGAAGCTTTCCTTGGAGGCACAGGCAGCCCATCTATTTCTTTTAGGTCCCAATGGAAGGACAGTAAACGAGGTCTTAACACACAGGAAACGAGGAAAATAGCTGACACACATTAGCATATAAGCCAAACGCGCGCCGGTTGTGTTGACAATAATGTAAAATTCAACATACGTCAGGAGCACATCGGAGGCACGTTAGAAACGCGTTACATGCGCGCTTTGTACGCTTGGTGTACGCCTCGGTGTACGTTGATATAGTATATGCATTTCACACGCCATGTGATTGCTCATGACATAAATGCAACCATGAAAATACGTTACATGTAGGGTATAATTATGACATCACATTAGGTCATTATATTTTTGTCATATTGACGTTGCATGAAGGTTATACGCCTGACGTCACTTTAGGTCATCATATTTTCGTCACACTGACGTAGTTATAACGTCGTACGACGTGACCACCATAATGTAACCCTAATGTGACGTCAACTTGACGTCATGTGCCTGCTGGGACGTCGCTGTAGGTCGGTGCGCACTCCACGCGGGAAGGGCTCAATAGGCTTTTTAAGCATGCTTAAAAATTTTCTCGAATCTCGGCGTGAATCGGTCGTGTGTCTAAGCTGGAAATCACCGTCACTCGGTTAGTACCATCTACAACAGATTAGCCAGTTAAATACGTTTCGAATAAGTTCCACGCGCGTTACAGGCGCGTTGAACCACGCGCGTTACAGGCGCGTTGAATACACTTTGAACGCGTTTGGCGCATATTTTTAACAAATATTTGTTCAGTAACGTGCCCCAAGCGTGTATGAGACGCGCGTTTAACGTTTGCTGCGCGCCTATAGCACCTGCTTAGTGTTTGTTTGTTTGTTTGAATTGATGCTTTACGTCCCAGTCAACAGCTAAGGTCATGTCGGGACGTTGCCTCCACTTTATGGGACTTTTAACCAAAATGAGGATGTCAAGACATTCAACAAGTGCTTAAAATATAACCATCCAACAAAGCCACACATGCTTATAAATATGTGTGGACGGTTTGACTTGTAACCACTTTTCCTGGGAAAGCTAAGACCTGAGCGGTTAACCAGTAATCAGGTGGAACAAGCTTTGCCTGGAGGCCCAAGCAGCCCATCTAGTGTGTCTGCGACGTAACACAAAACGTACTTTATTTTATTTTATTTTTTATTTTTTTTTTTTATTTTTTTTTTTTTGCGTTTTGAGATTTTCTTTTTCATACGTCTGGCAGACGCTTTAGTCACGCGCTAATGTGTGACTGCTAAAACGAGTTTAAGAAACAAATTATTTTTATACGTCCAAAATCTTCAGCGTGTTGAGAATTTTCATACACCCGGGGCGCGTTTGGGTTATACGCTTATGTTCTATCTGCAGGAAACCACGGATTTATAAATTATAACGTTGTATCTCCCGAGACCGCCCGCTGCTTGCAAAACCATGCATTTGTATCAGACCGAGAAGAAAAGCTTATCTTGTGGCTCTAGTTCAACAAAGATAGTGGAAAATATATAAAACTGTTTGTACCACCCAGTAAATTTATATTACTGACCGCTCCGATGCGGTACTTCTGTTGTAGTCCTACTTGTTGTATGTTTTGCTCCTTTTATCTACGTTTTCAAAGCGTTGTTGAATCGCAGATTCCACACGTGTGAAATCGGCGGCACTTAATCATAAAATCTGTGAATATCTGGTATTATTTTCATATGTGAAAAATGTGTACCAAATTTTCACATGCGGTACGAGTCAGTGTTTTGACGTGTGAAGAATTGGTTTGGATTCATCACATCTTTGAAGAACTGGTATCAATTTTACTCAGATGTGAAAGCTTGGTACTTAATGTTCACATATAATGCTATAAATATTGAAGAATCAGTGGAATTAAAGGCAAAACCACTTCACATGGGTGGTTTTCGTGAGTGCGAAGAATACGTACATGAAATTTGATTACATGCGCCTATCTCACATGCGTGTGAAATGGAATGAAATTCCTTACATACCAATTTGTTACCAATTCTTCGCCGGCTGGGAGGATTTGGTACTAATAACTCACATAAAAACTTTGCGAAATGTGAAAATTGTGGTTCAAGAACGTAATTTCGTGTTAGAAGATTTAGTACCGATTTGTGTCAATTCTACACATCTGGAAAAAATCATACTAGTTCTTCACAGACGTTATATAAATTCGTACCGTCAGAAACAGAAAAAAAAATACGAAAAGGCAATGATCAGGAAATGGGACAATCAGAAAGAAATTCCCACTCCATAAACCGAGGGGTGGGAAAAACTAAAATGACACTTAGGTACTTATACCATGAAAATATGTCGTAAGGCGAGTGAGCAGCTATTCCCCAATAGGCGGCCACTCAGTTACCCGAACTGAACTAAAAATATGAAAACGCACATGAGGCTCAAACAGCACAAAAATTCGACTCCAAAACACAAAACAACTAGAACCACAACAGAAGTATCGCCTTGGAACGATATTGAATACATTTGAAGTTTTAGTATTAATTTCACCGCCTCCACCCCGCCATCGAAATTTAACTTACACAAATGTCACACTTCCAAAATGTGCCTTGTTGGTACCTATTTTTACACAAATGTGAAATTAAAAAAAAACGGTTCAGCAAGGCTATCATCCATGTCGAGAGCATCAACACGTTATTGGAATGGTGCTGGTACCGGTGAACCAATTTAAATTTATGCTTCCTGCGTCTGGATGCCTCAACGTTTTGATATCCCGGAACATCTCTGACATATTGAAACGAGAGAAGGAAATATATAAGAATGATTGTCATGGACCAGCATTATTAACGGAGTGGGGACTTGTTAAACGATGGCAAAGCTTCATACGATGAGATGGTTCATGTATCTTGGCGAGTTCTAGCACACTGGAGTTTTCAAAAATAAGCAACTCGATGATCGTGTTCGCGTGGCGGGGTAATACAGTCCTCTAAGGCACACAGCGGATAAGCCAAATGCACTGTAAAAAAGGAGTCATGAGTTCGATCCCATCCTTCTCCACTCCTCCGGGTGAGACTTTAAGCCGAGGTCCCACGACAATCTTCCATGATAAACAGATGACAAGGACGTATTGTGACGAGGCTACAGACTTTGTGACCTTTTGTTAAGTCCAAGGGACCTAGTCTTCAGACCTGACTGTCAGATAAAATCTGAACACACGGAATCGTTTAAACACCAACAAGATGATATTTAAGATGTTTGTCCGTCGCCAGGTTGTTAGTTGCAGACTAAGTTGCGGGCATATTCCAATCCATAGTATATCTAAATCAACAAATTACGTAGATCAGCTAGATAAGCCGCAATCCGCTAGCTCTACTTCCGCGTGGTGTGGAGAGTTATCAAGGAACACCGATGGGAACATCCTGACTACAAATTACGTATACATGTTGCTATGGGGCGAAAAATTTTGAAAATTTTTGTCAATTGAGACATAATATGTCAAACGAAATATATATTTTAACCGGATGTAGAGCTGTATATCTCGAAGTAGATATTATATTTAAATTCGAATAGTTTGTGTTTATATCTAGATTTAGATATGATATCTAGTTTTAGATACTATATTAAAAAGGAGATATTTTGACAATATATGTCAGTTTAGATATAATATGTAAAACGAAGTATAGATAAACCGGATGTCGAGTTATATATCTAGAAGGAGATACTATATGTAAATTCAAATATTTTGTGTTTATATCTAGATTTAGATATGATATCTAGTTTTAGATACTATATGAAAAAGGAAATATTATATATCGATTTAACGGTTGTGCCCTACTGGTGAAAGACCTCACTCATATTGTTAAAGTATGTTCATACACCAACTGAGTATGGAGATACATGTATAAGACAAAATCACTGAACCGTGAAATTAGGTCAGTGAGCTATAATTACCTTAGGGTCCAAGGTCTCACTCATATTGTTAGAGAAGTATGGGCAATTTCAGAAACGCTTAAATATTACTGATATACATGTATACCGGTATTCATAAGGCTCGGGACAATTAGTTGTAAATTTCTCCCATTCAAACGCATCAATGCCTAAGTTGATCTTGCCATATAATAGGTCAAGGTCATGACAGGGTCATTATTTGTACAAACTTTATAGAGATCCATTCTTTGATGCTTCATACCAAGTTAAACCAGAGGACCAATGGTCCTGTAAACGCTCACCTGAGATCTGCTACATATGCAAATAAACATGTTTGAATATTATGGTATTTAGCCCCAGTGCAGGGGCAGATGAAGCCCTTGGGCCATTTGTTTGCAGAATAAGCAATATTCTGTCCATTTGTCAATTTCTATTTTATTTATTCCCTTCAAATGACATGTTAACAGTTTTCCCCATTCTAATACATTGGCAACCTATGTTGACCTTATCGTCAAATAGATCAAGGTCTCCAAAGGGTCATGATTTATATACACATTGTAGTACTTTAGCCATAAATGCTTCATGCCAAGTTTCTTTGAAATCGATCCACCTGTTCCGGAGAAGAAGATTTTTGAAGGGTTTTTACCATATATGGGCATGGCGGCCATCTTGGTCATGTGACCTGGATTATTTACATATACATTGGTTACCCCATCCTATAGATGCTTCACATAAAATTTGGCTTTGATTGGCCAAGTGGTTTCAGAGGAGAAGATGTTTGAATATTTTGGAAATATACATGCATACTGCCCCAGGGTGGGAGCATATGAGATCCTGGGGACCAATCTTTTTCAGAATCATTAATATTCAGTCCTACTGTGCATTTCCTGCAAGACTTTCACTTTAAATGACATTTCAAAAGTTTTCCCCATTCAAATGCATTGGCGACCTATGTTGACCTTGCCGTAAAAAAGGTCAAGGTCATCCTAAGGTCATTATTTATATATACATTGTGGACCTTGAGTCACTAGTGCTACATGCCAAGTTTCAAGATCCTAGGCCTTTGGGTTCTGGAGAAGAAGATTTTTATAAGGTTTTTACCATATATGGGCATGGCGGCCATCTTGGTCATGTGACCTGGACTATTTATATACACATTGATTCCCCCTTCCTATAGATGCTTCATATAAAATTTGGCTTTGATTGGCCAAGCAGTTTCAGAGGAGAAGATGTTTGAATATTTTGGAAATATACATGTATATTGCCCCGGGGTGGGGGCACATTAGCCCCTGGGGTCCAATTTTTTTCAGAATCATAAATAGTCAGTCCTTCTGCCCATTTCCTGCAAGACATTCACTTTAAATGACATTTTAAAAGTTTTCCCCATTCAAATGCATTGGCGACCTATGTTGACCTTGCTGTAAAATAGGTCAAGGTCATCCTAAGGTCATTATTTATATACACATTGTGGACCTTAAGTCACTTATGCTACATGCCAAGTTTCAAGATCCTAGGCCTTTGGGTTCTGGAGAAGAAGATTTTTAAAGGATTTTACCATATATGAGCATGGCGGCCATCTTGGTCATGTGACCTGGATTATTTATATACACATTGGTTCCCCCTTCCTATAGATGCTTCACATAAAATTTGGCTTTGATTGGCCAAGCGGTTTCAGAGGAGAAGATCTTTGAAAATGGTGGACGACGACGACGACGACGGACGACGGACGGACGCCGGATCATGGCCATCCTATAAGCTCACCTGTGAGCCTACGGCTCAGGTGAGCTAAAAATCATAGGTCTTCTAGTTCTGGAGAATTTTTAAAGATCTTACCATATATAGGATGGCCGCCATCTTGGTCATATGACATGGACCCTTTAAACAAACTTAGGTCCCTCCTTCAAAAGCATGGAGTTTGACTTTCATTGGCCAAGCAGTTTCAGGAGAGAAGATGTTTGAAGTGTGAACATTGCCGTCAATGACAGTTGCATGGGTATACTATTAAGCTCACCTTTTGGGCTTCACTGCTCTGGTGAGCTAATTTTAAATGGACATTACAGAAAACTGACATTAAAAGGAAAAGGAAGAACGAGACAAAGCGGAACTACCATATTATGCAGCGCGCAGACTGTTCTTTCTCACCCACCAGACAAGCATATCCCTTTGTGTGCCTGTCTGGGATATTTCTGTCTCAGTACTAGTACAATTTTAGCTGTCTCAAAATGTCAATCATTTCTGTATATAGCTAATAGAAATGTACCTCATGCTTACTTCCATATAAGGAAGTGATGAGCTAGGTGTCAACTGTCAGAGACAAAAATAGCCTAGCAGGTGTTAATTTCAGGAAGATATCAAGAGTAATTGTAGTCTGCTGCTCTCATAAAAATCTAAAAATTTAATTTTGCCGGGAATTTTGTGAATAAAACAAAATGATGATTTAATATTTTTGTAAGGTGAGTGCAAATACAAAATTATTTTTATTTGTTTCACTGGCTAATTTGCATATTGTTTTATGTCCAAACAAAATGGCTGCCTGAACAGAACTTGAGGCCTATTCAGAGTCAAAATGTTTTAAAAGGTGGGTGAGAAAAATAATCAATGATGGTGTTGAAGCCTCAGCAAGGAAATCTCATTACAAAAACTCACCTGTACAGATTTTTTTGGCTTTGAAAACAAAAAATTAGTTGATTTTTAAATATTTTTCTTATTTTTGCTCAAAACATTGATTGTCAGTATGTTAACACCACCTCGTTCAGGTATCTAACAAGTAACCACAATCTACCGTTTTGGACAAAAATAAAAAAAAGTGCATATAAAAGTTGGGATTAAGTGGGTAAACACTTTCACAGACATGTTATCTTGATGAATTGATTTCAGTGCCACTATACACACATGGAAGTTACATTTTTATGGAAATGAAGAAGCAGGAAACCTGGATTATTTTATATTTACATTTATTCACTTTGGTTTAATAATCAGCATTTGTTACAAAAAATGGTTTACAAGACATAAGAGTCGCCACATGGAAAAACCAACAAAATGCTTGGGTGAAAACAAAGGCGCAGATCAGCTTCGCGGTTACCGCGAAGCTGATTTACCGCGAAGCTGATCAGCGCCATTGTTTTTCGCTACATGCATAGTACAATTCCTCTTCTACTCAAATACAAAATTTCAAGCCTCTAGCCATCTTCTGTGACTGTACAGCCTGGTTTGTGTCGGACCTGGTCTGAACACAATTTGTTGGTTTTCTCATGCACAGGCTCATAAATGAAATAAATGAAATAAATGAATCTGCATGAAGACATTGTAGATTTCTTTCATCCTAACAACATCTTAAAATCACCAGGCAATATAAATAAACACATAGCATTATCACAATCATGGAGTGAGGATATTACTAAAAACAGCCATTACGAAAACTTGCCCATGCAATAAACAGATATTTTTTGAGCTTTAAAAATTTTCAGCTGCAAAATTTTGATATTTTCTTATTTTTGCTCCATCCCTATGGGCGGTTTGCCTCTATTACGTCAGGGTGAACATTTGTCACCAACATGACAGGCATATGTACCAGCCGGGTTTCGAACCCGCAATCTCTTGATTGCTAAGCGAATACGCTATCCATTACACCACTGCGGCTGTAACACATAGAGCGGTTCTAACAAGTACCCACAATCTATGTTTTGGATCAAAAATAAGAAAAATAGGTATACCCCTGCATACCCCAGTTTCGCTATATAAAAGTGAGGTATAAGGGAGTATTTATTTCACGGACATGTTTTCCTGATGACTAAGAGCAGACTTTGCCACATAATGAGACAAGTCCTTTAATAGTGAAAGAATGAGTAACCTAGCAGAACCCAAATTAAGGATATTTTGAAATAACCATAATTTATATTTTCTCCAAAACACATGAGATGAGCTGCTGGGGTGGACAATATCCCAATGAAATGATATATCAGGGTCTCAAAATATATATCAGCCGCATCAAAAAGCGGCATCATGAGAAAACCAACAATGTGGTTTTATAATCATCTCTTAATCAATTGGATGTAGCATATGAGCCACATCATGAGAAAACCTGTTTTTCGCATATGCAACAGCAAAGGTGCTGATCAGCTACATCCCCAATCCACATCTTTGCTGCATCTACTGGGAAATATGATCCATGAATTTTGAAACTCAAATTTTCTAACCTTCTAAGTCTGGTCGGAGATCCAAAAGACAGATTTTCTCATGGCGCAGTTACCCTTCCAGCGGAGACAGCAATATGAGCCACATAATTAGAAAACCAACAATCTGCATAGGCGAAAACAAAGACGCAGATCACTTCGCGATAACCACGAAGCTGATCAGCGGCTTTGTTTTCGCTACACGGAGAGTAGTTCCTCCTTTCTAAATCCAAAATTTCAAGCTTCTAGCCATCTTCTGTGCTTGTACAGCTCGATTTGTGTTGAACCTGTTTGGAAACCACATTGTTGGTTCTCCCAAGATGCGGCTCCTATGTACAGACCTATGGATTTATTTTAAACTTTGTTTCAATTCATGCAAATATCAACTGACTTAAATAACATAAAACAAAGATAAAAGCAACAATTTAGATGACCACCTGCTGAGCTTAAAAATCTTGAACAATAAAAGATCAAACAGACAGGAATTTGATAATTTTGCTTGGTTCTAATATCATAGAACATTTTACTGAACTTTAAGCTGAAGATGATATTAATCCTGCTCACAAATACTGAATTTGAACATTTGAGCCGCCTCATGGGAAAACCAACAATCTGCATAGGCGAAAACAAAGACGCAGATCAGCTTCGCGGTAACCGCGAAGCTGATCTGCGTCTTTGTTTTCGCTACTCGGATAGTACAATTCCTCTTCTACTTAAATCCGAAATTTCAAGCTTCTAGCTCTTTTCTGTGCTTGTACAGGCTGGTTTGTGTCGGACCTGTTCGGAAACCACATTGTTGGTTTTCCCAAGAGGCGGCTCATTTATAAGCAGGATAATTAAATGGCCTTGTTGATTCAAACCTGAAAATCTCTTCAATTCTTGCTATTCCTATTTTTTGTAAGCAGGTTTAATTTCAGTCTTATTTTTAAAAGCATAAAAAATGTTTTATAACCTTGATGTCAATTCTCCATAACCTTATGAAAACTTGCCCATGCAATAGACATTTTAACAGCTGTAAATATAGAAAATTTCATTGGGGGGAAAAAAAATGAATTTTTTTTTATTATTATTTTTGCTCAAAACATTGATGTCGGGTACAAGTTAGAACCGCCTTCTAATGAGTACCCCCAGTCTATATTTTTGCATCAAAAATAAGAAAATAAATAGATAGTTACCCCTGTAAACCCCCATTTTACTTTATAAAGGTGGGATTTAAGGGGGTCTATATTACACGGACATGTTTTCTTGATGAAATTGTGTGGTCATGACCACAACCTCTTTATCACCTTATTGTTGGGGTCCAAGCCAAATTTCCAATCCATGTTAAAATGAGAGTAAAATTCATGGACTTCAGCTGTTGAACATGGAAATAAAGCATTAAAATTGATGGAACAAAGAAGTTCCAATACCTTTGACAGCTCCGGTCCTGTGGTTATAAAACTTTTTCATGCTCAACTCAGCTGAGCTTGAAATTTATCCTGCTCATAAATGTTAAAATGCCAACAATTGTTGGCATTTTAACATTTATAAGCAGGATAATTTACCAGTTTTTGAGGTTTGAACCTGCATTTTCCACCAATTTGACTATTTCAGCATTTACAAGCTATTGAAGTTTCATGCTCAGCTGAGCTGAGCTTGAAAAAAGTTTTATAACCTCGGGCCCTGGTGTGAACAAGCCTGAGGTAATTCGAGTATAATTTAAAATTTTGATTCATATTTAACAATATTCCTGCATCGTTTATTGCTGAGGTAATACTTAGAAATCATTTTATATAATTTATCTTCATTCATAAAGTTCTTATCATCATATACTATCATCATATACTTTGGTGACAAATTATCAGCAACAAAATAAATGAGCCGTGACGCGAGAAACCTGGTCTTTGGGGTTTCTGACCAGGTCTGACACAAACCGACCAGTACAGTCACAGAAGCAGGCTTGAAGCTTGAAATTTTGTTTTCGCATAGGCAAAAATCCGGTTTTCTCACGATGCGGGTCAAATAATACAATGTCATGCACCACAATTTTTGCAGGTTTCTGGTCAATGTGCAGCATTTCAACACAATCTAACAGCTGAAATTTCAGATTTGAACCGTGTCATACGAAAACCAACAATGTGGTTTCTGAACAGGTCCGACACAAACCAAGCTGTACAAGCATAGAAGACAGCTAGAGGCTGAAAATTTTGGATAAAGAAAGTAAAGGAATGTTTTCCCACATTCATAAAGCCCGTTTTCTCATGACACGGATCATATTGTGAAATGGATTTTTAAATGCTTTCATATACAAAATGGAAATGGACAGCACATGTATATATATGATTTGGAAAAACAAATTCTGCTCAAAACAGGTTCTAAAGTTTAATGAATGAGCTCAGCTAGTACACCAGAAAACCAGTTTTAGGTGGTTCGACCAGGTCCAACACAAAGGGGGCTGGCTGTATGTTCAAAGATGGCTAGCGAATTAAACCTAAGGACTTATTTTGTATACAGTGCAAAGACAAGGGAGTTACTGCAGATTGGTTTTTGTATAGAAGAAGCAAAGTTTCTCTTGCGTTGCAGCTACAATTACATTGATATGAGCTGCGACGCGAGAAAACCGGTCTTCAGGGTTTCTGACCAGGTCCGGCACAAACCGGCCTGTACAGTCACTGAAGCAGGCTAGAACATTGAAATTCCGGATTTAAGAAGAAGAGGGATTGTACTATCTGTGTAGCGAAAACAAAGGCACTGATCACCTTCACAGGTACTATGAAGCTGATCTGCGCCTTTGTTTTCACATAGGCGATAACCCCGTTTTCTCACCATGCATATGATGTAGGCAAGGTTCAAACCTGCAACCTCAAAATTACAAAGCTCTACAACCTGAGCCACCAAGACAATCTTAATAATTGAGCCGCCTCATGGGAAAACCAACAATCTGCAATCTTCAAAGCTGATCACGCCTTTGTTAGAACAATTCTTCTAGTAAATAAGTTTTTAAGCCTCTAGCTATTTTCTGTGACTGTACAGGCTGGTCTGTTTCGCACCTGTTCTGAAACCACATTGTTAGTTTTCTCATGACATGGCTTAATTATAATAGCATTCATGACTCCAATAATAAGCTAAGGCAGGCTACAATGTTAACAAAGATCTGTCACATATGAGCTGTGTCGTGGGAAAACCAACATTGTGGTTTTTGAACAAGTTCGACACAAACTGAGCTGTACAAGCACATAAGAAGGCTAGAGGCTGGAAATTTAGGATTTAAATAGTAGAAGAATTGAACCATCCCTGTAGCATCTTAGTTTTCGCATATGCAAACTGTTGATTTTTTCATGATGCAGCTAAATTATGTATATGTTGCTTGTCCCAAAATACTGAAGACTTTTGTAACAACTAAAGACAGTGTATCAGGCAAACCCTTAAATGTGTATCATATGCCGATAATTAAGTATGAAACATTTTGTGCAAAAAAAAAAAAAAAAAAATGAAAGAATCCCATTGAATGATAGCAAAAATATGTGCATTTACTTGAAATGGGATAGGTGTAAGCAGAGCACGTCAAAATTTTTGCTTTAAAATTCACGTAGGGAATAAGCTATGTTATCGATAATCAATTGATTTTTGCATGAAGTGCAGTGTTTTGTAAATTATACAACACTTTCAGTGACCTTTCATCATAACCTCACGAGCCAATAAGCTACTCTTTGTTAAATTGTATTTGCAAGTTTATTTCACTAGAATGATTTGCGACTTGCTCCCGTCACACCGACCCACTGTCAAGTAAATGCTCAAGTTTCTTGTTTTATTTTGGTGATTCGAATGATTTTTCCACTAATTAATCACTTACCGTACTATGTATCTAAAACATAGTACATCATTTTCATGAAATTCCAACATACCGTTCACGAGTTGCTACAAAAATTTACAGTATTTTGGGACGACCCAGATAGTTTCCCAACAGAAAGATCTCTTGCTTAACATCAATGGAAAAGAGAACTGTGGTCATGTTACAGTACATCACCGCAACTTTGTCTGTTCTATGAAAACCTAAGCAGTGAGAACCTGATAAAGACATTAGATAAGGTCCTCTGCTGAGTAAGCACAACTTATCGTTTAAGAGAATTAGACAATGTTATTTATCTGCTAGTTAAAAACAATTGGTAATAATTTATATGTACAAGTTGAATTCAAAAGTACCATTCAGTTACGTGACCCTATTCAGTTATGTAACCACTTCCACATCATTATGAAAACTTGCCCATATAATAAACAGAGAATTTTTCAGATGCAAATAAATGAAAATTTCATTGGAAAAATTTTGATATGTTTAAAAATTTGGCTCAAATATTTAAGGCGGTTCTAACGAGTACCCAGAACCTATGTTTTGAGCAAAAAAATATGCAAAATATTCCAAATATCAAAGTTTTTCCAATGAAGTTTTCTTTTTTTTTACATCTGAAAAAATCTCTGTATATTGCATGGGCAAGTTTTTGTAATGCATTAAGCTACCACACTCCTAATACTTAATGTGCCCATTCCAAATTTCTTTAATGCATCAAACTGATACAAAGTATCAAACTGATAAGAAATATGTGTAAAAATTTCTAATTTTCATATTTGTTTTAAGATTTCTAGTCTTCTCAATACCCCAGGGGATAGTTTAACTTTGCACATGGGTCCAAGGTAGTTAATATTAGCCTCCAAGGTTTGTAAGTCAAGCCTTATGAGACCGAAGCAGCTCAATACCATCTCCAATCAGTCAGAAGGGATCGAACCAGCAACCCCTTGAGCAGTAGTCCTGCACAACCACCACTATACAACAATATTATCATATTCAGTGATCAATGCGATCACCCATATTGGGTAAAAACTTGCATTAACAATTAAATAACTCTCCATTATGAGGCGTTTAAAAATGAGCCATAAAATATTTCAGAATATTTACAATTGATTTGATGTATGACTCATTTTCTGTGTTAGACCCATCATGTGACCATTAAGTGACCCCCGGGTACTTTTGACATCAACCTGTACAACTGTCAAGAATTGACCAAAGTGCACAGTACTTTTGAGCATGTACTATACATTTCAATAACAACATATACATGTATACAATTTCTCAGTAGCCTTATTCAGGCAGAATTTGATAACAATGGAAAGATGAGTCTTTGTTTGTTTGTTGTTGTTGTTGTTTCATTACTAATTGAGCCATCGAATGAGAAAACCAACAATATGGGTTTCTGACCATGTCTGACACAAACCAGCCTGCACAGTCCCATAAGATGGCTAGAGGCTGGAAATTTTAGATTTAGAAAGAAGAAGAATTGTACTATCCGTGTAGTGAAATCAAAGGCGCTGATCAGCTTCGCGCGGTTGCCGCAAAGCTGATCTGCACCTTTGGTTTCGCATATGCAGATTGTTGGATTTTCCCACGCACTGGCTCAATTAGGTACTACTTTGGACTGAACCAGCAAACAAGCATGGAACTCTTTCTAGTACTAGCATGTTCTGTGTTGTGCTGAAGTTAAGCATTACAAAAACTTGCCCATGCAATGTACAGAGATTTTTAAAGTTATGAAAAATGAAAATTTTCAGTAGAAAAAATTTGATATTTTTCTAATTTTTGTTCAAAACATAGATTGTGGGTACAGGTTAGAACCGTCTCGCCGAGGCCGTTCTAATGAGTACCCACAATCTATGTTTTGGATAAAAAATAAGAAAATCAGGTATACCCCTGCAAATCCCATTTTTTTTTCTATATAAAAGTGGAGTTTGCTGGGGTATACATTTCACGGAAATGTTTTCCTGATAAAAATAACCTGAGCCATGCTATATGTGCTCTGATGCGAGAAAACTGGACTTTGGGTGTTCTCTAGTTTTCTCGTGTGAAGCTCATCTATTGGTTTATAATATCTCAGATCAGCTGTCTGAACAAGGCTACTGAATTCTTTCAAAAATAAATAGCTGCCATAGAAATAACATACATACAAAAAGCAAGAAAAAACATCTTCAGTCACTTTCATACAATATGTATTCAATAATAATAATAAAAAAAAAAAAAAAAAAAAAAAAAAAAAAAAAAATACAAAAAAATCTACCCCATTAATAATGGTAAGTCTCCAGATGCTTAAATGTGGAATTGATGAATACAAAGCTCCAATTTGCTCGCTCCTCACCCCCACCCCTACATCCCATGGGAGGGTTCATCTGAACCACAATGAGCCTTTTTGTTTCTAAAAAGGTGGATAAGAATGGATTTCTCACTCCAACCATATATTTGAAAACCCCTAAAGATGCACACCTGTCCATGCTAGCCATGTCATTTAAAGAGCAATAGGATAGACTGATGGGATAAAAGATGAGCCGCGTCATGAGAAAACCAGATTTTGTCTAAGCGAAAACAAAGGCACAGATCAGCTGTGCAGTAACTGCACAGCTGATCAGTGCTTTTGTTTTCACTACAGGGACAGTACAACTCCTCTTCTACTTAAATCCAAAATTTCAAGGTTCTAGCTTTCTTCTCTGATACTAATTGCCGGTTTGTGTCAGATTGGGTCTGAAACCCCGATGACCGGTTTTCTCGTGTCGCGGCTCAGACACAGTAGGTGGCTGTGGCTATCTTTTTATGGCTACACAGATTTCTAACTAGGATTTTGGAAAAGTGGAGTAAAAATAAGTGTCTATGATGGGACTTTAAATTTAATTGCATCGATTCCTGGTCCCTCTATTCTTATAATTGCTCTAAAATGATGGGACTTTCCCTATATTTTTCATTGGACTTTTTTAAAATATTGGAGTCAAAATCTTAGTTTGGGTAAAATACTTCAATTTTGGAATTAGCGAGAAACTCTTGCTTACAACACTAAAACCTAAACAGCTAGTGAACCATTTTCATGCTCTTTGGTTTTCAAATACACAAAAAGTTATATAATAATCAAAATCAAGAAAGAGGCATACAAAACCACCAAGTCAACTAACAAGTGTCATTCTGACACTGAGAAGCTGACATGTATGCAACTTTGTTATTAACTAAATTATCTATTTACCTGAAGCTTGTTAAAAAGTAGCTAAGCCTATGGAAAGTACACTGCTTAAAGAATTTGAGCCGCATCATGAGAAAACCGGATAATTGCCTATGCGAAAACAAAGGCGCAGATCAGCTTCGCAGTAACTGCGAAGCTGACCAGCGCCTTTGTTTTCGCTACTCGGATAGTACAATTCCTCTTCTACTGAAATCCGAAATTTCAAGCTTCTAGCTCTTTTCTGAGCTGGTACAGGTCGGTTTGTGTCGGACCTGGTCGGAAACCCCGAAGACCGGTTTTCTCACGTCGCGGCTCATATAATAATCAAAATCAAGAAAGAGGCAACTAACACCAAGTCAACTAACAAGTGTCATTCTGCCACTGAGAATCTGACATGTATGCAACTTTGTTATTAAATAAATCATCTATTAACCTGAAGCTTCTTAAAAGAGATTTAAGCTTATGAAAAGTACACTGCTTAAAATATTTGAGCTGCATCATGAGAAAACCAGATTTTTGCCTGGCGCAGATCAGCTTTGCAGTAACTGCGAAGCTGATCACATGATCACACCTTCGTTTTTGCTACCCGGATAGTACAATTTCTCTTCTTCCTAAATCCAAAATTTCAAGCTTCTAGCCATCTTCTGTGCTTGCACAGCTCGGTTTGTGTTGGAAACCACATTGTTGGTTTTCTCATGATGCTGCTAATATGGGCAGGCTCAATATGCTCAGCTAAGTTGAGCATAAAAAAGTTACCTCAGGACATGGTCTGTCAATTTTTATCACTGACAGATCACTTGCAGCCTGAAAGCTTTGTCAGGAGATGAGCTGCACTCAAGCCTTCAATCAAGGCTGAAAATGATTTGAGCCATCGCGTGAGAAAACAAACAACTTGGGTTTCCCACCAGGTCTGACATAGACTGGTCTGTACTGTCACAGAAAAATGACAGAAGCTTGAAACTTTGGATATACATAGCAGAGGAATGGTACTATCCTTGTAGTGAAAACAAAGGCGCTGATCAGCTGTGCAGTTGCGGCACAGCTGATCTGCGTCTTTGTTGGTTTTCTGATGCGGCGGCTCATTTTTTGTTTGGTTTGTCCTTTACCTACCTACCCACAATTTACCCTCCCTACTCAAAAAATTACAGTGCAGTTTCCTGGGGGAAAATATTTTTATTTTTCTATGGCTTAAATGTATGAAAGTTTGCACAATATGGGTTTAAGGGTTAAATGATTAAGTGCTTAGCAGACATGTTAAATTTGCCTTTCCTGGAAAATCTGAGAACCTTTTTGTAAAATATCTACTCATACCTGTTTATAATTGCCTATTTTAGTCTTTAATGCAAATATAAGGTGATGCTATGCTATATAATGTTGAAAATCTTTAATGTTAATTTTCTATTTTCTACAGAAAGCAAAATATAATGTAAATTAGGAAACGTTCAAAAGAACTTTATTTTCGCTAATAATCGCGCATCTGTTGCTCGCGAAAATCAAATTCTCCCTAAGAAGAATTACTATAAGGTTAATAGACTGCAAGAGTACTCCCTCACGAATTCAAGAACCCGCTAATAATTTGGAAATAAAAAATTCGCGAAATAAAAGTCATGTGAAAATTTCCAAACTTACAGTAATATAATAATTCCCAAGACTAAAATGCTGGGAAGGTAAAGGACAAACAATTTTCTCATTTAGGCCCAATATATAGATCAGCCTGCACATCTACAGAGCAAACTGGATTGTGCCCACACTGGCTCTTCAACACTCAACAGCATCCTGAATCAATTACTTTGTGTGGTCACAGAGGAGATTTCTTATCTTACGTTTTTTCTTGTCAAAATAGCATACCCATGTAAACAATCCCATACTACTCACATCACAGCTTTGGTTTGTATTTGAGCCTTCACTTGAGAAAACCAACAATTTAGGTTTCCAACCAAGTCCGACACAAACCAGCATGTACAGACATAGAAGCATGCTAGAAGCTTACAATTTCGGATCTTAAAAGAAGACGGATTGTACTATCCGTGTAGCGAAAACATAGATGCTGATCAGCTGTGCAGTTACTGCACAGCTGATCTGCGTCTTTGTTTTTGCCTATGTTGTAGGTTTTTCAAATGTGGTGACTCATTTTCAATAAAGAGCCACATCATGAGACACCTGAATTTTTTCTTTGCTTCTGCATTAAAAACAAAGCCCCAGATCAACTACACAGCAACTTTGGTTTTTGCTACAGCAACATGGCAAGTAAAATCCTTCTGCTTTCTAAATCTGAAATTTTAAACCTCTAGCGACCTGCAGTTGTTCAGCCCTATGTCCCACTTGGTTGTAAACCCAGAATATTGGTTTTCTCCTGATAAGACTCATATGTAGTTCACTTCTACAGCAAATTTACACATTTTGTAAGTTATGCTTGCCTTTCTTTCATCACAATCTGTGTATTTCATCTGTTTTTCACATACAAGACTACATGTATGCACATTGAATGGTTTCATTTAATACACATCCCGTGATGCGCTAGAAAATTCTTCTATAGCCTTTCTCTGAATACTCCCAAGTTTAAACACCAACATGAAATTGTTGTGTTAGGTCACAAAGAATGCTACGGTAATAGCTACAGTAACTGGTGTACATTTCTCACAGAACAATGGCATCAATTGAATGACGGACTAGCCCAATCTCTAGCCTCTGTCGTATTGGCACGACGTTTAACCAAGGACGGTACCTCACTACTTCCTCACTGGCTCGGGAACCAGTGTCAGGAAGAACACAACTTCCTGTCATGTCGTTAAGACACGGACACGTCCAACTGATGGACAACACTGAATCACGGCCTGGTTATCCATATAATTTGTGGACATTCCCCACAAACCCTTTTTCATGGAAGCTTATCCACTTGTATCACCGCTATAATAGACTAGATAAGGATATTTTGTAACAATTAAAAGATAATTTTGCCAGCTTCCAATAGTCGGTTGAAGATTGTACAGATAACTGACTAAAATTACCCTTAAATTATCTTCAAAACCTCTCCCTCAGTCTTCTCTCCCACCTCAAACTGAATCAGTAAAAGCTGATTGTCAAATTATCACAATATTTAAAGCGTTCAGATCGCCCAAGCATAAGGCACCCTCTACACAACATGAGGGTCATTACCTCTGCTAGCAAGGTGTAGTCCGTACGTGCATTGCGGGGACGTGTCCGTTCGCTACACTTACACCGTTCATATGAGCATAACTACTACTGCTACTTTTACTACTCCCCTTGCTCCCGTCGCTGGACCCCCCTATTGCACTGTTGGGACTCGAGCAATCACTCTGCCGAGAAATGTCCGCATTATGAGCAGCAGCCCCCTCTTCCATGTTGCCCAGCAACGGTAAATTACACCCGCACACATCCGACGGCCCCGCAGGGCGGTGATTCCATGGATAACTCCCAGTAGGGTAACTTCCATTCTCCGTGAATATGTCATTGAGTTCGACACCGTTTGACGCCTCGGCGCCATGTAAGAATGGTAAACTAGACTCATCGATATAATCGTTCATAGGCCCCGGTCCTTCCTCAACATCCTCCTCCTCGACGTAATCTGTGACGTCCGAATGGTGATTGGAGGCCGCTTGCTTAGCCTCCTCACTGAAGAAATATGACACCTCTTGGAAATTCTTGTTCAAGTCTGGCAATAAAATCTCTATGATTTCCTTAAATGTTGGTCTCTGTTTCGGACGGAATCGCCAACACTTCACCATTAAATCAAACCTGAAAGAAAACAATTTGAAATTAATAGGGTTAAAATGTGACTGTTACATGCATGTGAGTCTTCACATGAGAAAACCAACAATTTGGGTTACCTACCAGGTCCTACACAAACCAGCCTGTACAGTCATGGAAGCAGGCTAATAGCTTGAAACTTTTGATATAAGTATAAGAGGAATTGTACTATCTCTGTAGCAAAAGCAAAGGTGCTGAACAGCTGTGCAGTTACTGCACAGCTGATCTGCCTCTTTGTTTTCGCATTTGCAAATTGTTGGTTTTCTTGTGCGGCAGCTTGTTTTAGGAAATGGAGCTTTTGACATATAAGACGACTACTACATGCACCCTTCAGTAACATATGAGCCGCCCCATGGGAAAACCAACAATCTGCATAGGCGAAAACAAAGACGCAGATCAGCTTCACGGTAACCGCGAAGCTGATCAGCGCCTTTGTTTTCGCTACTCGGATAGTACAATTCCTCGTCTACTTAACTCCAAAATTTCAAGCTTCTAGCTCTTTTCTGTGCTTGTACAGGCCGGTTTGTGTCGGACCTGTTCGGAAACCACATTGTTGGTTTTCCCACGAGGCGGCTCATATAAAGAAAAATCCAATTTGTGGTCAAAATTTGTTTAATAATTCTTCAGATATTAAGTGGAATCATAGCTCTGAAAAGAGCACAAGAGTTATATGAGCCTGTGCATGAGAAAACCAACAATTTGGGCTCCAACCAGGTCCGACACAAATCGGGCTGTACAGTCACAGAAGATGGTCAGAGGTTTGAAATTTTGGATTTAGAAAGTAGAGGAATTGTACTATCCGTGTAGCGAAAACAAAGGCGCTGATCAGCTTCGTGGTTACCGCGAAGCTGATCTGCGCCTTTGTTTTCGCATATGCAGATTGTTGGTTTTCCCATGCGGCGGCTCATATAAGAGCTATTTTTCCGTGAGAAAACAGGATTATTGCCTATGCGAAAACAAAGGCACAGATCAGCCTCGCAGTAACTGCACAGCTGATCAGCCCCTTTGTTTTAGCTACACGGATAGTACAATTTCTCTTCATCTTAAATCCGAATTTCAAGCTTCTAGCCTGTTTCTGTGACTTTACAGGCCGGTTTGTGTCAGACCTGGTCGGAAACCCCGAAGACCAGTTTTCTCACGTCGCAGCTCATAAAGAACAAGAGCTATAACCTATAAAACTTTGAGAAGAAAGAGGCATAATATTCCAAATCGAATATTCTAAGTCACTAAATCAAAACTAAAATATTCAGGTGAGTGACGTGAGTTTCCAGCTTTATCAAATCACTTACAGTTTGGGTGGGCATCTTTCTGGTGTGTCCATTATTTTCCCACTGCCGACGTATTTGAGACACTCCTCGTTCGAGAGTCCTTGGTACGGCTGGGCGGCCAGTGTAGCCATCTCCCACAGTACCACACCATATGACCTGTAATAGTACAAGTGTTTTACACGAGTGTCCAGGTACAGATAGCAAAATCAGTCCCGAGGGTCGCTGTTCGTCTTCACAAGGCTCTGCCAAGTGAGCCGCCTCATGAGAAAACCGGATTTTCGACTATGAGAAAACAAAAGCGCAGATCAGCTGTGCAGTAATTGCACAGCTGATCAGCGCCTTTGTTGTTGCTACATGGAAAGTACAATTCCCAATCTACTTATTCCCAAAATTTCAAGATTCTAGCTCTCTTCTGAGACTGTACAGGCCGGTTTGTATCAGACCTGGTCAGAAACCCCGAAGACCGGTTTTCTCATGTCGCGGCTCAAGTAATACCAAACTTTGAACCAAGCATCAGATTTGTCTACATGCACAGTTAACTTCTGGTAGATTCTTTTTCTTGCATATCTTTATGCAACGCGGCTGGATTTTCGCCAACTTTACTTTGAAAAGGCTGCAAACAGCATATGAGCCACTGCATAAGAAAACCAACAAAATGCTTGGACAAAAACAAAGGCGCAGATCAGCTTCGCGGTAACCGCGAAGCTGATCAGTGCCTTTGTTTTCACTACGAAAATTGTACAATCACTCTTCTACTTAAATACAAAATTTCAAGCCTCTAACCATCTTCTGTGACTGTACAGCATTGTTTGTGTCGGACCTGGTCGGAACCCACATTGTCGGTTTTCTCACACACAGGCTCATTTTTAAATCTTAAGCTTTTGATGTCATTGGCACTTGGGTGCTCAACAACAGAGTGAGTTATGTGATTTCTTATACAACGAGTGTTAAACAGAAATATGTCAACTGGGTCAGATAGAAAAGTTCTGACCCTGACCCAGATATACAGTTGAACTGAACAGACTGTGGGTACTTGTTTCTTTACCCACAATCTATGTTTTGGGCAAAAATAAGAAAAATATCAATAAATTTCTAATGAAAATTTTCAGTTCTGCAGCTATAAAAATCTCATGGGTGTGTTTTCATAATGTTACTTACCAAACGTCTGACATGCTGGTGAAAACTCCGTCTAATAATGACTCAGGAGCCATCCACCGCACAGGAAGTAAACCACGATTTCCTTTCCGATAGTAATCGGTCTCGTATATATCTCTTGTCATTCCAAAATCTGGAAAACATAAATATGGGTAAAAGGCTGTGGAAATATAGCAAAAGTGAGCAAAGCTCACATACCCCCGGCGGTAGCCATCAGAGGTCATACCACTTTGAGACAGAAAGCAGATTAAAGAATCTTATCTTGGAGATCTCAAAGAAAGGGTTTCTTGTGGCATAGCTCACATGGTGTTACATACAACAAAAATATATTCATAAATAAAAAAAAGCAAAAACTATTATACCCCCTAATACTTTGCATGCAGGACCAAAAAGGTGCAGATTTGTATAGGAGTGACAGATGGGAAAAGAAACAAATTAAAAAAAGAAGACAAAAGTAAACCACAGAATCATAATCTTATTTTCAGTAACAGAGTTGGTCATTCTGAACATGCATATAAAATTTGAAGTCTCTAACTCTTATACAGGCTGAGCTGATATGATGGAAAAATTTCTCGGATAGAGAGAAAATTGATAAAGGGAATAATAAGCCAGAGATTGTTGATTCTCAAATACACAATACAACTTGACATACCCAAGGTTTGTACCAAATTTTAAAATTCTAGGTTAAGTAGTTCCTGAGAAATCTTTGATACAAAAAGGTGCAGATTTGTATAGGAGTGACAGATGGGAAAAGAAACAAAGTAAAAAAAGAAGACAAAAGTAAACCACAGAATCATAATCTTATTTTCAGTAACAGAGTTGGTCATTCTGAACATGCATATAAAATTTGAAGTCTCTAACTCTTATACAGGCTGAGCTGATATGATGGAAAAATTTCTCGGATACAGAGAAAATTGATAAAGGGAATAATAAGCCAGAGATTGTTGATTCTCAAATACACAATACAACTTGACATACCCAAGGTTTGTACCAAATTTTAAAATTCTAGGTTAAGTAGTTCCTGAGAAATCTTTGATACAAAAAGGTGCAGATTTGTATAGGAGTGACAGATGGGAAAAGAAACAAAGTAAAAAAAGAAGACAAAAGTAAACCACAGAATCATAATCTTATTTTCAGTAATAGAGTTGGTCATTCTGAACATGCATATAAAATTTGAAGTCTCTAACTCTTATACAGACTGAGCTGATATGATGGAAAAATTTCTCGGATAGAGAGAAAAATGGATAAATAAAGGGAATGATAAGCCGGAGATCGTTGATTGTCAAATACACAATACAACTTGACATACCCAAGCTTTGTACCAAATTTTAAAATTCTAGGTTAAGTAGTTCCTGAGAAATCTTTGACACAAAAAGTTTACAGACAAACAAACAAACAAACAGACGGAAAAAGCAAAAACTATATACCCCCTAATACTTCGTATGCCGGCGGTATAATAAACTTACATAGAATATGATCTTGCTTAATTGGTTGCTTGATTTCGTGTTTTATGCCCCCCTCATCAGCTAAGGTCATATGGAGACAAGACAACTTTTAATCTCTATCACCGGAGTGTTTACAAATGCCTCATGCACAGTGAGCTATTCTGTGTGGTCACTGGCAGTCTGATCATGCTTTCTTTCTGCTCCTCAAACATCGTTAATGATCATATTCCAGTTATGTTTTTATGGATGAATAATCATTTTCTGTCTATACATGTAATTTCAAAATACATGTAATGACCATAATAATGCAAAGTACTGCATAGACCTATATAAAATTTGAGCCGCCACATGAGAAAACCATAAATGTCGTTTTGAACATGTCCATTAGTCGTTTTGAACATGTCCGTTAGTCAACATTTACTCTATTAACAAAGTTTCGAGTTCTTAATTTGCATATTACTAGCACTCCAGATGCCGCTAATATGTTGCACCAACGTATTCTACCAAGGGAAGCTATCCCGCCACATTACTTTCCCCTCCGAGAAGACTCGCCCCGAGTCTTGACCTGGGGACTACATGGGTCAGGCAATTCCGGTATGGCAGTTGTCATTACCCCACTGTTGCCACCAAATGTAACGAACAGCCGAGCGGAGCCACAGCTAACTCGTCAGTGGAAAAGCATGCTCACCCACCAAGGGTGGTTTACTGCACTATCTGGTCAACACTAACTCGATTCACAAAGTTTCGATTTTCTAATTTGCATATTACAAGCACTCCAGATGCCGCTAGTACCTTGCACCAACATATTCTAACAAGGGAAGCTTTCCCGCCACATTACCTCCTATCTTGACAGTCATGTCCTCTCCCACCATACAATTCCTAGCTGCCAAGTCACGGTGAACATATTTCTTATCCGCTAGATATGCCATTCCGTCGGCAATCTCCCCAGCAATCTGCATAATCTGTCTTAATGTAGGTGGCTGTCGGCCGTCATTCTCCTGCAAAGCATATAAAATATTACATATTTCATGCCTTTCAAAGTTGCCACAGTAACATATTAATTAAAGACCCCATCAACAGTTGAGCCCTGTCATGGGAAAACTGGATTTTTGCACAGCTGATCAGCACCTTTGTCTTCCCTAAACGGATAGTAAAATCCCTCATCTTTGTAAATCTGAAATTTCAAGCTTCTAGCCTATTTCTGAGACTGTACAGGTCAGTTTGTGTCAGACCTGGTCGGAAATTCCTAAGCCCGTTTTTCTCACATCGCCACTCAGTTAATGTTGGTAGTTACTGCACAGCTGATCTGTGTCTTTGTTTTCGCATATGCAGATTGTTGGTTTTCTGTGCAATGGCACATTTGTGATTCCTTGCTAAAATGGCAAGTTGCTAACTGCTAAACAAGTGCACTAGAATAGAATATCCTCATTTTCCCCCTTTCTTTAATTTCCTCATTTTATTTCTTTCTTTTTCTAGAATAAAAACCAAGCATCAGCAGGATAACATTCCTGTACACAGTAGTGTCATCGCAAAACCTTAGGGCTTGTAAGTAGGTCAACCAACCTCATCATCTGGTCTATGTAACCGTAGGAAGTGTTTCAAATCTCCGTTCGCCATCAGTTCCATCAATACATAGGCAGGTTGACCTTTTGACACCACGCCAAACAATTTCACCACATGGTGGCAACTGAAACCCCTGTAACAAATTATTTAGCCATTTTACATACATGTGATGAGCTCCTGGTGTGGAAGTGGGAGATTTGGATTTCATTTCAGGGAGATTGGGGTCTACTTCAGGGAGATTATGTGTCGGCATCTAAAATGCGCGATTTTGTGTGTTTTCATGTAACATCACCCATATTTTCTGTAAAATTTGAATGAATTTGCATTCCCCTATCTCCCCCCCCCCCCAGCTTATCCTTGGGTCTCAGCATATAATCATGAAAGCTATTTGTTCTGGAAAAGAGGTAACCTGCACAATAAGGAGGGTCAGGGAGTATTCCCAGTGTTAAATGCTGTTAAGTAAAAGTAGCATATACAATGCATGATTTCATGCAGAAATCTGTCAACTCAATGTCCATTTTTCTGTCTGGTTCGAAACTGGACTCCAAATAATAGTTTGCAAGTGCATATACAAGTATCTATCTCATTTAAGAAAAAGAAATTAAATTGTATTGATAGTACAAACCAAGAAAATCGATCCCCAAAACAAATTTCTACTTTCAGTTTCAATTGTTTACAGTAGCACTTGGCCAAGGTCAAAGGTGTATAGGTAAAATTTTTCCACTATCAATTTGACATATGGCGGGAAATGTCTGGGCGTTTTTCAAGTGACTGCTCTTTCATCAGCAGGTGAAACATGACATTGACATGACCCAAGGCACTTGTAGAAACAATAACTGTGCTGCGATAAAAGTCAATCAGGCCAACTACCGGTAAATTTTACCCGCGATTTTACCTGTGTTTATACTTGGAACAGGTACCTTTATCGATGCGTGAGCCAATTTAACGCCTCGCTGCATCCAATACCCCTAAAGTGACACCACTGATTATTGTTTCCCTGCTTGGTAATTACATAACAGACACTATTTAATCCCTTTGACTTTAGTCTGTAAAGTGGTTACCGTATTTTTCGGCGCAAAATGGACAGTTTGGAAAAAAAATGTGATAGGAAAATTCAGCATCCGGGAGATTCTAGAGGCTTTCCTGGAGGCCTGGAGATGGTCCTCATTTCCTGGAGCCTCCCGGACGATCCGGGAGGAATCACATATATGATTTTAAAATAGCTTGACTTTCACACTTAATTTTATTTTTGTCTTTTAAACACAACTCAAATGTAGCAAATTATGGCAATTTTTACACGACTGTCACAAATTATTTTGGCCATCTCAACACAACTGTCTTTTGTTTTACATTTTTTAAAAACACTTGCCCATTGATTCAATATACAGATTTTCTTCAGCTAAAAACAATGATTGTGGGGTACACGTTAGGTTCTTAACGAGTAAAAAAAAATTTACAACAAGAATGAAAAAAAAATATGATGGAAAAAGGCTTAAATTTGCCGAAAACCCTGATTATTCTCATCCTTGTGACAATGTCTCAGGAAGAAACTACTAAAATTGGTTTTGAAAGACAATTGCCAACATACTTCATGATAGAGATTTCTTGCAGGAAATTATATCTGTCGTAGTCACTACTCTGGGAGTTGGTTGTCTTCACGGCAACTTTGGTCTCCTCTTTGCCGGGCACTAGATCCTTGACGATGCCTTCATACACCATGCCAAACGAGCCTTGTCCGAGCTCACGTATCAGCTGAACTTTGTCACGGTCTACTTCCCACTCATCGGGCTCATAAACTGTAAACAGCAAAAACAAAAAAGTAATAATAATAATTATGTACAATAATTTAAAAAGAAATGACCAGTTTGATAGCTCCTTCCCAGAAGACACATGACGTCAGAATGACGTCATATCTACGTCATATGGACGTCAGCTCAGCTCATAAGTGATAGGGCTAGGGTTAATGCTAGGTCTCTTCTTGCCCTCTTTATAGGATGATCCAGTCTTGGCCTCAGAATGCCAAAAACATACCTAAGCAATATACAGAGTTTTGTAAAATACCAAAAAAATTTCAGTATAAAAAATTAATGTTTTTACTATTTTTGCTCAAAACATTGATTGTGGGTACATGTTCTTATGAGTACCCACAATCTATGTTCTTAGTCCAGTAGAAAAGAGCTGAATTCAGAGAGGACCTGGAATTAAGTTTATAAGTTTTTTTCTTTATTGAATCTTGTTTAGCAGACCTAGCCCTTGAAGAATCCAAGTGATGCCACTTTGGCATCATTAAGCATTTTGAAATATTCAAGGTAAAAAAAAGCTTTCACAACATTTGTAGCTTTAAGAAATGTGACAAGGCACTAAAGATGTCATCCACTGCATCCAAACCCAACTCCAGACGTCTTGACCTGTGTCTTGCCTCTGGGCACAGTTGGGTGAGGATGAGCGTGCGAGGTTAACGCACTAAATCCAATTTCATAGCGCACATCATCTTATTTCTCTTATTTCTTATTTCTCTTATTTCAGTTTTAAGAAACTGTAAGATGGCATCCAAGATGGCAGCCATGATAAAACCAAGCACAAAAACACAATTTGAACTTCAATGCGACAAAATGTACCTTCTGACATTACTAGAAGCAAGCAGCAAAAAGCGGAAAAACGATGTAATATACATTTTAGAAATAACACTGTATTTGTAATCTTTGAACACTGGGCTAATGAATGAGTTTTAAAACATATCATTTTTCAATATTTGGGGTTATCTGCCCTTGTTTTAGCCCACGATACACATAATTTTCCTATATCTATAATAAAACGGTAACTATAGCAACCACATCATCATAAAATACACAAAATAAGTCTGAGGGTACATTTTCTCACGTTGTGGCCCATTTTACCTGTTCACATATGAGATGTGAACAGGTTAAATGGAAACATTTTGTGTAAGACAAATTTCTGAACACTGGAAGCATGTCTTTATCACCAATTATATAATTTCAATATGCAGGATGGCATCCAAGATGGTAGTCAAAACATCAAAATGTATATTATGTAATTTTTATGCTTGTATTCCCTGTGTAATACTTAATTTCTTTGGCAACCTGTGTAATAATATACTTGCCATCCATTTATGTATCATGTCAGTCCAGTCTAATTTTGGCCATAATGCATGCCGTGCTAAAGAGCTAATAGATGTTTTGTACATTTTGCCAAGTAATAGCTCATATAATATATATTAAGCTACGCAAGAATCACAAAGATGTGTAAGATGGCATGGCACAATAGCCTTTGGTAGAGAGTCATACTCTGAATAGAGAAGTTGGTGTTTGAGCCCCCACCACCACCACAGAGTTGTGCATGATCTGGTAACTTGTCCATGGCACTGGTGATAATGAAGAAAAAAGTAAAACTAGCCATTATAATAATTGTTTCATTTTGGTATGAAAGATAAATGTTCAAATCGGATTTAATCATTTTGTAAAACACAACTGTCTGTTCATTTATGCATTCAGTGTTGTTTTGGCAAGAACAAAATATTGTGCAACCAAGTCCTGCTCAGCAGCAACCACAGCACATAAAAGCACATGGCTCCTTACTCTTGCATCAACATTCAATTTCAGTACATCAGACCGATGTGATATTCTCACATACTGAGTATACTGTAGCATGCACAAGTGAATGAACTTAATTCTTGAACCATAATAGATAATTTAACATCAGTGTCACCAAGAATTGGAAGTAAATAACCGTCCAGCAACACCTTGATCACACTGCCTTTATAATGCCGTAATAATAGCTATGTCACATCCCGAAAGGAATCAGGTAAGGAACAATAGCTGATTTATTCTCTATTACCAAATACAAGGTAAACATTATTCACTTTTGTAACAGCTTACTGATACTAATACTTGATTGGAAATTGTCAACATTGTCCTTTGACAGATCATTTGTTGACCAGTATATAGAAGACAGTTCGAGTCATCTGATATAGAACAATTGATTTTCTTTTTATTTGACCTACAGATACTTTTGTTTGCCAGATTTTCTTTGTTTTGCTTGTTTAAATATCACCTGTACATGTATCTGAAAACATCGAGGTTGTCACTAGTGCAAACTCATGTTGTAATATGTTTATCCCTATGTTATATGACCTGGCCTGTTGTCCAATCATTCTAGTATAAATTAAGATGGTAGCAATTGCTTCATTATTACCAACTGTTAAATCATTTATACTGCTTCTTGAATTTCTACAACTTAAAAATTTCCTCATTAAAGCCTGCATGCTATTTGCTTTCAAACTGTTTTATTGCTTTTGTACCTAGTTTGAGATCTTTATCAACATTCACTAACTTTCCACCCATCCTTCCACCATCTTGAAATACACCATAAATTATTGAAATATAAAAATTGCGGAATTATCCTTTACCTTGATAAGGCAGTGTCTAGAGTGATGACTAAGTGTATTCAATGCAGATAAACATTAAAACTCAATTCTAGGTAAAATTCGTTTTACACAAGAAATCATGGCTGCCTTCTTGAATGCTATCTTGAATATGATAATCACTGCACCTTGAATAAAACAAACTAGCTTGAGTGATGATCTTGAAAGTTAAAATGCTAATTGTATGAATCAAAACTTGAAAGTAAAACCAAAAACAAGAAAAACCTTGACTAATCTCATTTATACAGTGTTTTTCTAAGATATTTGACAGCCATCTTGTATCCTGTCTTGAAAAAAACTGTGATATAATTTACATACTTACAAGAAACTGATACATTTTTCATCATTTTGCACTGAAATAACCACAGTTTTGCCAGATAAAAACAATCAGAGAGCTGTATTAAAGACTATTTTATAATCTGGCCGCCATCTTAAACGCAATCTTGAAAATACAAAACTGCTCAATGATGCCACGGTGGCATCACTCATATTCTTCAAAGGCAATGTTTACTGGACATAATTCAGTAAAGAAAAAAACTTAAGAACTCAATTCCAGGTCAAATTTGTTTTCTGCTGGACTATCTGGATGATCAAAAATAAGAAAAAAAATGTATACCCCTGTATACCCCAGTTCCACTATGTAAAAGTGGGGTATAGGGGGGTATACATTACACAGACATGTTTCCCTGATCAAATGCCAAATTGTTAAGATTTGACACAACTCTTTGATACCTAGATCAGTGGCTTGTAGACATGTAGTTATCAAGCCAAAGAATAAATCTATAACTTATCTTATTTTTGTGTGATTTACACAAGTATCTTCATGGGACTTTTTCTGTGTATTTGTTGTTTTGTTGTGTATTAGTTTTGGAGTCCAAAAAGAAAAATATACAACACAACATACTTACCAAAGTCCATGACATAATCTGGGTTGATTGAGGTTGTTGGCTTTGGAACATCTCCGAACCTGTGGAATTGTAAAGTGAAATGAGCCGTGTCATAAGAAAACTAACAATTTGGGACTCTGACCCGGTCCAACACAAATCGAGCTGTGCAAGCTCAGAAGATGGCTAAAAACTTGAAATTTTGGGTGTTAAAAGAAGAGAGATTGTACTATCTGTGTAGTGAAAACAAACATGCTGATCAGCTGTGCAGTTACTGCATAGCTAATCTGCATCTTTGTTTTCTCATATGCAAAATGTTGGTTTTCCCATGAGGCAGATCAAATACAGTTCAGTCTCATGGATTTGTACATCACATGAACTTGCGCATTTCATGGTTTCATGTCTCACAACTAATCGATAAATGTTTACAATCGTTTGTGAGTAATTTTTGCCAATTAACTTCATAATATAGACCAAAGAGAATAAACAGAACAGACGAGAAAATTAAAGTAAACTATACATTTTCCAGAAATTTGTTTACCTAGTGTATTATTACATTGTTCATGTGGCTGACGTAATCTATTTTTTCTCCTCAATCAACTAGAAAACATGATAAACATCCCAAATGATCTGTTTGGAAACCATATTTCTATAGGAAAGCCCTCTGCTGATGTCAAATAAATCAAGTGCGCAACTCCATGTGACCTTTGACGTCAGATGTAAACATGGGGGTATCTTTACTATGTTGAAATTCCGAGAAATCTTTTCGATATTTTCATAATTTCTTTGGGTAATAATATTTGTATGCATTAGATGTTCATGCAAAAAGTGTATTATTTGTTTTACATGTATTTAGACATGGCTTCTTTAATTTTCTAGAAAGTCAAACTATGCTTAGGTGCACAAGTTGAGGGGACAGCATCGTATATACATTCTATAATTCTTAACAGGTGTTAGGGCAGAAGGAAACCTGTTGCTTTTGCTCAATTCAACTGCCACACTTCTCATAGTACAATTCCTATAATTCCAAAGTCCCAAACTTCAAGCCTTTAGCCATCTTCTAAAAATGAGCCGCATCGTGAGAAAACCAACATTATGCACATGTGAAGACAAAGACGAAGATCAGCTTCATGGTAACCACGAAGCTGATCAGCCCCTTTGTTTTCGCTACTTTTCCAGCCTCTAGTCATCTTTGGTGCTTGTACAGACTGGTTTGCGTCAGACCTGGTCGGAAACCACACTGTCGGTTTTATCATGTTCAGATAAAGGCATCAGCTTGTGTCTAACCCTGGACACAAGTTTTCTCACAACACATTTTTTTTTTTTTTTACAAACGAGCCTGTGCATGAGAAAACCAACAATTTGGGTTCCGACCAGGTCCGACACAAACCGGCCTGTGCAGCTATAGAAGATGCCTAGAAGCTTGAAATTTTGGCATTTAGTAGAAGAGGAATTGTACTATCTGTGTAGCGAAAACAAAGGCGCTGATCAGCTCCGCAGATCTGCGCCTTTGTTTTCGCCTATGCAGATTGTTGGTTTTCCCATGCAGCAGCTCAAATGTCATGAAAAACTCACTTGCACTGCATGACAAACTTAACGCAATTACGATATCTTATAAATCTACGACAGTTCAAATTCACTTATATCAGCTATTTAAATTTGGCATTTACTCTAAAGGTTAATTCCATAGATTCTATTAAAAAGTTCTGGTTCAGTGTGCCAGTAGACAAATTAATGCTCTTTTAATTCCTGTCTAAAAGTCAGACACCCTTAATAAAATTGAGGTAATCATTTGTAATTTGCACAGTGTGACACTTGATTTATCTTTTAAGTAATTTATTGAATTTTGGAAGCACTTTTGTTCACTACGTCTTTATAAGATTTGCTCACCTTTTCTTGAAGATAATCCAGACAATTAAAACGGTGATGAGTACGACGAATACTAGACATGCCAGGATGATCGCTATCATAACTTCTTTCGTCATTTCCTCCCCTGTAAATAGCATCACGTTTCAAAAATAATTCAAATATATTTTGTATGGCTAGAAAGCATAGCAATATCTAGGGGAGTGCAGTGGCCTATAATAAGACAATTTGACTCCAAATTATTTCTGTGTTCAAAACCCACTGGCCCCAGTTTATGTCCTTGGGCAAGGCACATAAACCAGGGGTGGAGAAGGGGGTTCAAATCCAGACAAGGGGGTCCGTTTTCTACATTTCACCACATTTTTCTCAATTTTCCCTATGAAAATGTAATAATTTGGTCTTGGGGGTGGGGTGGGGGGTTCAAGGGTAACTGTAAACTGAGGTGTAGCATGCACAGGTAATGGTGTCTTCACCAAGATAACTGAAAACCTGGAAATAAGCCTCTTTGAATCAAGCAAAATTGTATTTTATCCAAAACCTGCTATAAAAGACCATGTGCTAATAGGTTATGTACTTATGATAGTGTTTACTAATAAAACCTTCTACAATAGCAAATTGTGCTCAATTTTACTTATACTTGAGCCTTCGCATGGGAAAACCAACAATTTGGACTTCCGACCAGGTTGACACAAACCGGCCTGTACAGTCAGAGAAGCAGGCCAGAAGCTTCAAATTTCGGATTTAAGTAGAAGAGGGATTATAGTATCTTTATGCGAAAACAATGGTGCTGATCAGCTGTGCAGTTACTGCACAGCTGATCTGCGACTTTGATTTCGCACATGCAGATTGTTGGTTTTCTGGTGCGAAAGCTCACTTAAATTTCTTCTCCAAGATAATTTTGTATTGTTTTATCTGTCCTACTGAATAACAAAGGCTCACCTTCGATGTCTGGAATGTTGAAGGTCATTGCTTCCGTCCAGGAGCCGTTGCCTGCCAGGGAGGTCGCGCGGAGCCGGAACGTATAGTTCCCGGAGTCGAGTTTCTCCAGAGTGTGGCCATTCCTACCAATGTCACGATACATCTTGTACGTAATACAGATCAGTGTAGGCTTCACCTGAAACAATCAGTATGTTGGTCGGGTATCAAAACCTCGTATCTGCGATTTTCCAACTTTTAAGGAGAGAGAAAAAACTTAATAATTTTTGATAGGTGTTTTCAATGTTTATTAAATTCAGATATAATACTATTTACAAAAATTCATACAACAGATTTTTTTTCTTTCTTAAATTAATGAAAAGGATCATGGGAAAAAATCAAATAATTGGATGTGATACGACTTTTTGACCCATTTTTTCATAATTTTTTGGCTGAGATACGACCTTTTGACCCTATTTTAGCATGTTATACGACATTTTGACTACAAATTGATGAAAATATTATGCCAAATACTCGAACACAAGCAATTTTTATAATTTTTTATGTGTTCTGATTGGCCTAGGACTATGATATTTTGACAGAATGTGCACCTCATGTCTATTATTCCTGCGGTGTAAAAAAATCATTTTGGCAAAAAGTCGAGTTACTAGGTTTTGACACCCGACTGACGATTAGCAAGTTTATACATTTGAGCCTTCGCAACAATGTGGGACTTCAACCAGCTCCAACACAAACTGGCCACAGAAGATTGGAATTTCAGATTTAAGGAGAATAGGAATAGTACGATCTGTGTAGGGAAAACAAAGGTACTGATCAGCTGTGCAGTTATTGCACAGCTGATCTGAACCTTTGTTTTTGCCTATGCATGTCTTTGGTTTTCTTGCACTGTGGCTCATTTTTCATTATGCTTGAGCAAATTATCATACAAAAAATAGCTATAAATCAATCTACTGTCTGAATTGAGAAATTTCAGCCACAACCTCTACTCTCAGAGCATTTTATTAATATCTTGACGACACAAAATTGTTCGTATGTATAAGAACCTAAGAAATATACTAGCTTCCCCTTAACTGACCCTGTCCCACAGATATGGGTCAGTAGGTGGGGCTTAAACAACTTCCATTGCTCATTTTAATTCATCATAATTTACCATTATACTCGCACTTACATTCTGTATTTTACTTTTACTGTATTCTAACTCGTATGTTATGATAAGGCCGTTGGGGTGTGGAGGATCTTCCCAGCGGATGTGTACCGCCCCGGTCCTGTTGTTGATAGAGTCTACTCTGATTGTGGACCCGTTAATGTTGTCTGCAGTTTCTGCAAAACAAAACAATCATGTATAAGAGCCACCTCGTGGAAAAAACCAACAATGTGGTTTTTGAACAGGTCTAACACAAACCGGGCTGTACAGCCACAGATAACAGCTAGAGGCTTGAAATTTCGGATTTATGAAGAAGAGGAATTGTACTGTACGTGTAGCAAAAACAAAGGCGCTGATCAGCTTCGCGGTTACCGCGAAGCTGATCTGCGACTTTGTTTTTGCATATGCAAATTGTTGGTTTTCCCATGAGGCGGCTCAAATGATTTATAATAATTTATAATACTATCATGTCAAAGGTCAGTTTTTTAATGAAACATATATTTTATTCCCGTTTCACAAGGCAGTCTTACGGCAGCCAAACAACAACTTTGTGTGTGCAGTTTTCATAGAATTGCTATATTATGTAGAATGAAAAAGTGAAACAGACATTAGTGTGAAGACTAGAAAACACTTTCTACAAACTGCAAATTGGGTAAAAGCTCAGTTGGTAGAGTGTTGGGCTTCGGATCCAGGTTCGAATCCCAACGAGGCCACTGAGTTGTTTGGTTGTGTCCTTGAGCAAGGCACTTTACAGGCACAGCTCCTATCCACCCAGGTGTATAAATGGATACCTGTGAGGGATATATGCCAGTGTACCGCGGCTACCTATGGCGCCATGTGTTAGCGGTCGACATACATCTCAGTGACCAGGGGAGTTAATGCGGAAGTCGGTTGAACATTCATTGAGAGTGGATAACAGACTATGAACCGCCAACTTTTAACCTTTGAAAGTGAGCAGAAACAAATTTCTTCAATCTGTGCTAATTACATTCAGCATTACTAAACTTACTATTGGGTAGCGTTCTACCAAGTCCAATGGCACGATGGCTGCACAACATGGCTCTGTCCGGTTCCCTGGGATCTCGCTCCTGACAAGCTATCACCTGCAAAAACATGAGCCTGTGCGTGAGAAAACCAACAATTTGGGTTACCACCAGGTCTGACACAAACCGGGCTGTACAGTCACAGAGGCAGGCTAGAAGCTTGAAATTTCTGATTTAAGAAGAAGAGCAAGTGTACTATCCCTGTAGCGAAAACAAAGGCGATGATCAGCTTCGCGGATACCCCGAAGCTGATCTGCATCGTTTGTTTTCGCTTATTCAGATTGTTTGTTTTTCCATACGGCGGCTCACATACAATCTTCTTCCTCCCTCACAGTTCAAAGTTTGTAAATGTTTAAGTGAATTTAATTTTTCCTAATAGTACTTGCCGATACTGTCGCGATGAGAATTTGGAGTTCTCGCTTATCAAGAATTACTATGAGCTTTATATATTGCCACAGTGCTTACTTGCAAAACCTTCTTATGTGACGTGTCAGGGATATACAAGACCATTCTCAAATAAAATGACATGATAAAACCACCATTTTGCATATGCGAAAACAAAGGAGCAGATCAGCTTCGCAGTAACTGCGAAGCTGATCAGCGCCTTTGTTTTCGCTACATGGATAGTATTATGATTCTTCTATTCCCAGCCTCTAGCCAGCTTCTGTGCGTGTACAGCTCTGTTTGTGTCGAACCTGTTCGGAAACTACATAGTAGGTTTTCTCATGCACCGCTCATTTGACTATCATGCATAGTTTGTACTTCCACCTGATACTGGCAACTTCAGCATAAACTTACTGAGTTTAATATTGCCTTGAAGTGTTCCCTTGAGGGAAAAATTTATGTAATCATTTTCTGTTCTCACATTAAAATTTGAGCCTGTGCAAGCGAAAACCAACAATTTGGGTTTCGACCAGGTTTGACACAAACCGGGCTGTACAGCCACAGAAGACAGCTAGAAACTTGAAATTTCCGATTTAAAAAGAGGGATTATACTTTCAGAGTAGCGAAAACAAAAGGGCTGATCAGCTTCGCGGAACCGCGAAGCTGATCTGCGCCTTTGTTTTCGCACAAGCATTTTGTTGATTTTCTTATGCAGTGGGTCATTTGTTAAACAATTAGGCTTTCTACATAAACAGGCTCATACTTCAATATTGTAGTCTTCAAAATGTCCGAGTGTAGGAATGTGGAAGTCTCGTTCCTCGTACACGAAGGCCTTGTAGTAGGGATTTTCCTTCGGCCAGGTATTATTGATCTCCTTGGACGTGTTGAACTTGTCCGTGACAGTTTTGTTGTCCTTAGTCCCAGCCTTGCCTGGGGGTAAGTCAATCGTTGGACCGTTGGCAGGTGAAGGGTCGTATGTGTACTTGTTTTTCTCATGAGGGTCAGGCGGGTCGGTGGGAACCTGTCGTCGACTGCGCGGTCTTCTCTTGGCCGTTCCGTTCGGTTGAAGAGTTGTTGCCGGCCTCTCAAGTCTGTTGATTACAAAAAACTATGGTTAAAGATTTGTCAATGTAATATAAACAGCGCATTATACAGACGACCTAGATTTTGATCTTCAGCCCTACACCAGTGCAAGGACCGTGGGGTCCGAACTCATGGAAACAAAGCAAACCCCAGAGGGTATCTATCAAAGCAAACCCCAAAGGGTATCTATCTGATAGATACCCTCTGGGGTTTGCTTTGTTTCTATGATAATCATAAATTTGTTCTGGTATCCAGTCTATTATCCATCTTCTCTTCTTATCCTTAAAACTACTAAAATTAGGAGAAAATTTCTAATAATTCAGAAACTAAAAAATGAACATATAAAACTAATCTATCAACTTAAAATAGTATACAAATAAATCATTTTGAGAAGCTTGCCCTGGAAAGGTGTGGTTAGAAAATTTGACAAGGCTTAAAATGACAATCATGAAAATTTAAATATACATTTTTACCTTAAACGTAAGAAAATATTTTGAGACTCAAGCGCCTCCATTGGCTATAAATGACAACTTTAGGTACTGACTGTTACGGTTTTTTGTCAACATCAGACATGTACATTTTATTATTAATATAACAGAAGGACAAGACAAACACCAATCCAGCCAAGCTCCCTCTCCTCCTGGCATGCCTTACATCACGATAACATGTCCCTGAAATGAGCCGCCTCGTGTGAAAACCAACAATGTGGCTTCCGAACAGGTCCGACACAAACCGGGCTGTACAAGCACAGAAGACGGCTAGAGGCTGGAAATTTTGGATTTAGAAAGTAGAGGAATTGTACTATCCGTGTAGCGAAAACAAAGGCGCTGATCAGCTTCGCGGTTACCACGAAGCTGATCTGCGCCTTGGTTTTTGCATATGCAGATTGTTGGTTTTCTCATGAGGCAGCTCAAATGTATACCCCCTTATATCCCACTTTTATATAGTAAAACAGGGGGTGTACAGGGGTATATAATTTTTCTCACTTTTGATCCAAAACAATGATTTTGGATACTCCTTAGATATGCCCCGGCGAGGCAGTTCTGTTGTGTACCCACAATCAATGTTTTGAGCAAAAATATTTAAAATATCAGAGTTTTTCCATGAAATTTTCAATTTTTACAGAATGAAAAAAAAATGTATATTGCATCTATGGGCATGTTTTCGTAATGTGCCTTTGCCAGCACCAAGCACTTGGCATTATAACTAAACGTACTTATCATATGACGTCGCTGTTTTCCAGTGGAAATGTCATAAAAATCGTATGACCACACGTGTATTAACACTTTTGCGGGAATACGTAACGTCATTGACGACGTCCGTAACAACAATGTAAATTTTCATTGAAAATATGTCCACTTCCAAGGCGATAAAATCGTATTTTAAAATTCATATGATAAAACAAATCTTACACTTGTGGTCATTTCATATGAAATTTATTAAACTCGCCAAAGGCTCATTTAATAAATTTCAAATGAAATGACCACGTGTGTAAGATCCTCTATATGTACTAGACTAAATACATTATGAAACATACCTTTCATAAATATTTTGAGGTATTCATAATTATAAATTGTGGTAAATTAAACAAATGTTTCATCGACTTTCAAGAGGCACACAATTTTATTTCTATGGAGAACAATTTTTTTTAATCTTACAACTACTGTCAATAGACTAAATGTTTTCATCCAATTCCATGCACACATTTTAAAGCTGCAAATTTTCAAAAAGTTGTGAGATTTTTTTGTTGACAGTTTTGGGGAAAACGTCAACATTGATATCAATGCGTAAACAGTTTTTTTTGGTTTTTTTTATTTCTTAAAACTTCAAACTAATATATTATATGAAAAATGCAATGTTCAAAACTTCATCAAATAACCTTTGTTTATTGCTTTATTTATTCAACCTTCAAAGGACACCAAAATCATGGTTAACCAGGCAGGGTATTTTTTCTTGTAAATACGAAAATACATTGACATCAGATCTGTGATGGCTCTTAGTCACATAAAACAGCCTTTTTTAAGAATCTGAATTTTATTTATTTGTTTATTAATGTATTTTTATCTATATTGCTAAATTTTTTATTAAGTTACTGAGTGACAAAAAAAAACAACAAATCTTTATGCCTTTTGAACTGTCAAATATGGAAGGTTTTTTTTATCATATAAGAATCTTACATGAGTGTCAGGTATGGATAGACAAATCTGTCCAAAGGGTCACATTTTGGCATCACGAGGCTCGCCGAGTGATGCCAAACTGTGACCCGAGGGACAAATTTGTCTATCCATACCTTACACGCATGATGGATTCTTTTTCTTGCACGCCATAATGTGGCAAAGCTTGATTTTCATACTATTTACCTAGAAAAATGCTACAATCGCGGCGTCCGCCATTTTGAATTAAAACGTTTTGACGTCATCGTGACGTGTGCGCTTAGCGACGAAATTACGTGACGTCCTATACAACCGATGTTAAAAAAGAACATTTGAACGCAGGGTGCGACCGGGGTGAGATAACGAGGGTGAGATAAGAATTTCTCACATGGGGTAAAACGTAGGATTTTTCTATCTGGTGTGCAAGAATATTTTTTATCGCCTAAAGCCCCTATCTCACTGCAATGTGACAACTGGAGACTAGTTCGTGAATAGTTCGCAACTATTTCACGACAAAGATTGGCGATACAAACACAACTTTCACGCTGCAGTCTCATTGAATAGACAAAATCTCACGACTTTCCCCGCGAATGTAGCTTATTTTCATTTTAATTCGTAGGACAGTTGCACGAACATTCGTGCGAGTGTCGCACGACATTCAACGAATGTCGCTTAGTTTTATTTTCTCGCCAGATAGTCGCGAGATTTTCTCATGTTTTCTCAAGACCGACACGCGACCGTCCTGCAACACTCGCACGACACGACATTCGTACGAGTGTCGCGAAAAATTTCGCATTGTAAATTCGCCAAAATTTCGCAGCAACAAGTTTGCGACACTCGCACGAAAATTTATGCAGATTTTTTCGCCAAAATATTTCGCAAGTAGTGCGACAGTCGCGCGACAGTCTTGCGAAATATTTTGGCGAAAAAATCTGCATAAATTTTTTTAACATGTTTAAAACCTTCGCAACAGATGAAAATTCTCACGACACTCGCACAAATGTCGTGCGTAAGTCCGCGACAAAATTCGCAAAACAGTCGCGAGAAATTCTTATGCCAGAGAGATACTAGCTTAATACATGATTAAACACTTATGCATGAATTTGTTAAGTCGTAAATGAGCATTTAAAATATGAACGCTCATAAAATCCTATTTTAAAAGTCATGTGTTAACAAGAACTCCGCGGAGGTCGATATCGCACCTGCATCGGGCAATGTCAATAGACCATGAAATATAGTTCAAGGGCACCGGGTCAAGGTGCGTGCTTGAAGGGCATGTCAAGGACAATTACTATGCAAGGTTTCAGACTCGCAGCTATCTCTGATGTCGAGAAAACCAAGCTTCGACGTAAAAATTTTCAAAGTCAGTGGATCGTGAAATATAGGTCAAGGGCACCGGGTTAAGGGGTGTGCTTGAAGGGTATGTCAAGGACAATTACTATGCAAGGTTTCATACTTGCAGCTATCTCTGATGTCGAGAAAACCAAACTTTGACGAAAAATTATCGAAGTCAGTGGACCGTGAAATATAGGTCATAGGCAATGGGTTAAGGTGCGTGCTTGAAGGGTATGTCAAGGACAATTACTATGCAAGGTTTCAGACTCGCAGCTATCTCTGATGTCGAGAAAACCAAACTTCGACGTAAATGTTGACAAAACTTCGACGTAAAAATTTTCGAAGTCAGTGGACCGTGAAATATAGGTCAATGGCACCGGGTTAAGGTGCGTGCTTGAAGGATATGTCAGGGACAATTACTATGCAAGGTTTCAGACTCACAGCTATCTCTGATGTCGAGAAAACTAAACTTCGACGTAAATGTTGACAGACGAACGAACGAACGAACGAACGGACGGACGAACGAACGAACGGACGGAAATTTGAACTCCTATATCGCACCCTGCTATAAGCAGGTGCGATAAAAAGAATCTAAATATAAACCTGGTCACTTCAGATTAAATATAAACTGGCCAAAGCTTGTTTATTAAATTTCATAGGAAATGATAACTTTTGTTATAAAGTGTAAAAGTGCAATACACCAAATCTTCCAAATTGGTATCTACCAAATGAATGTTTGACTAAACCAATCAAAGCCAACACTGAGTTGATCTACTGTAGTAACCTTTTTTCAGGCCAGCTAGATGAGCATACCATTTCACTGAAACTGCCTAAAGATCTACCGGTAACAGTCAAATAGGTTCATTCTACGGAGAAATGCCATGTAAAGATGGGGATGGAATTCCAAACAGTGCAGATCTAATATTAACCCATATGTGACGAATGGACTTTCCCATTACCATCATTTGGAAGGGTCCACTTTTATTTTATTTTGAGGGGCATCAGGAGTATTTTGCATATTTATTCTATTTTTCGATGACTTTTCTCTAAGCAAACAGAATAGCCCCAGATGGGACGCCGCGTTCTGCGACGTCACATCTGGGGCTATTGTGTTTGCCTATATACATCTGGAGCTATTGTGTTTGCCTATGTCCCATAAAAGGGAGGCCAGGCCTATACGAGTTAAAAACAGTATACTGTCTTTAATCTGAAACTAAAGAAAACTTTGGCATGCACCTTCCAAGCTATTGTTGACAGTCATAAGACGGAGAGTGTGCTCAGACTGCTCCTTAATTTATGTCTACCATAACAGTTACGCACTAGTCATTTGAGCCGCCTCATGGGAAAACCAACAATCTGCATAGGGGAAAACAAAGACGCAGATCAGCTTCGCGGTAACCGCGAAGCTGATCAGCGCCTTTGTTTTCGCTACTAGGATAGTACAATTCCTCTTCTACTTAAATCCGAAATTTCTAGCTTCTAGCTCTTTTCTGTGACCGTACAGGCCGGTTTGTGTCAGACCTGTTCTGAAACCACATTGTTGGTTTTCCCACGAGATGGCTCATTTGTACCCACTGCTCCCCCACCTACAGAGATTATGACCTTTCAGCTTTCAGTGCCCTGCTATAAGCCCCACCACCAGGGGGCAAACTGGAGATCAAAACTTTGCTCTTTGCCCCGACCTTCGCAATAGAAAATCTCCCTGGGGTAAGGATCCTATGGTCAAAACCCTGTCATTTCCCCTGCACTGAGGGGACACTCGAAAAGTAATTGCCCCGCACTTTAGCCCAGCTATTCCCCACCCTTCCCCGTAGGTGGGTGGGTGGGTGGGGGGGAGCAGTGGTTACAAATAACTGGTGCATTATGAAAGATTCCTTCAGTCTGAATAAGAATAGTGATTGGATAATTGTTATTTTAATCTGATCCGTTCAACACTATAAATAGGGTTCCCTTCATCACCACATAGATAGATACTTATAAAAGTAACAGAGACCTTATTAAAGTACAAAAGGTTATGGTTATTTTTTTTAGTAATTTAAGGTGGGTACATTAGTAATTGGTGCTTACAGCTCCTTATAAACACAGATCTAGAGCACTTGAAATATTACTCCTGGATCCATGTCCGATTGAACAGCTTCAAAGACTTGTGACATATTATTACTTCCAAGCTGTTGCTAATCCATCACAATTCGCACATGGAAAATGCTGCTCCTATTACAGGGTTTATTTTACTTAATCAAATTTTATAAACATGATTTTTCATCAATCTGTGCTTAGATTTATAAAGTGGTGGATAATAATATTTTCCATAAATGACAAGAATTAAGGGACAAACTAAAGGATTTTCCCACAAAATCTACTAGATTATTCAATTGATTCAAAAGCTTTATTAAGGTGGCATCACTTGATATCTGTAGATTTTAAGGCTTTCTTAACTCATACATGTTGGGTTCTCATTAGCACACCGGCTATTTAGAGACAACCAACCTGCAGGAAAAAAAAACCAATACAGATGACATCAATTCTCCACAAAATGGAGTAAATAGTTGTCATCATGACATTTTCATGTAATATTTACCCCCTTATACCCCACATATAGCAAAACTGGGATATGCAGGGGTATACCTATTTTTCTTATTTTTGCTCCAAAACATAAATTGTGGGTACTCGTTAGAACCGCCTCGGCGAGGCGGCTCTAACGAGTACCCACAATATATGTTTTGAGCAAAAATAAAAAAATATCAACATTTTATCCAATGAAAATTTTCGATTTTTACAACTTAGGAAAAATCTGTATATCACATGGGCGTATTTTCGTAATGTCTGGGAACAACTTGCCGAGAATCATTCTCTGATCAATGCTAAGTTGTTCCCACACAATTTCGTCTGGTTTGGTTGTTCCCAGCCACGTTGGCTGTCTTCCGGTAACCAGTGTGATAAAGAAGGTGTGTCTATTGAGTACCCAATATGTATGTTTAATAAAGAAAAGCAAAATTATTTGATGCCAGCCTTAACTGAGCCACTGGGGACAACTCACAACCGGTCAAGATGTGCCAAACTTCCAAAGCATGTGTATATGAGTAAGTACAGTCATACTAAGCAAACAGACATACTCTTATTACTGTTAATATTGGGCTATTTAGACACTGCAATATACAAGTGTTTCGAGAACTGGAGAAAATATCTTGCTACATAATTTGGACACTTTTCAATGAACTAGAGAATACTGCATTCATTTTTTATTTGTCCGAAACTCAATAATGTGAAGGCTCATTCAAGTTGCCTTGATCATCACCAAAACATGTCTGTGTCATGTATACCCCCTTGAACCCCACTTTTATATAGCAAAACTGGGGTATGCAGGGGTATGCCTATTTTTCTTATTTTGCTCCAAAACATAGATTGTGGGTACTCGTTAGAACCGCTCGTAGAACCGCCTCAGTGAAATCACAATCTACGTTTTGAGCAAAAAACAGAAAAATATCAAAATTTTTACCTGATTTTTTAAAAAATTTTAAGCTAAAAAAATATCTGTTTATTGCATGGGCAAGTTTTCATAATGTTAAGCATAACTCATTTGAATTATGATGATCCAGGTACCCATGATCAATGTTCTGAATGGAATATTAAAACTAATAATGTTTAAAAATTGTCAATTTACGGAAATAATAAATCAAAATGCTTTAAATGGCCTACATTTAAGCATATACTCTCAATATTTTACTTCACAGTGTCATCGAAAAGCCCAACTTTAACAGAAATTAGAGTATGGTAAAAACAATCATACCTTTTTCTAATATTTAATCTGTCAAGTCTGCCAGTAGAAATTGATTCCATGTCTTTATATAAAACCTACTCTACGCTTATTTGCGTAAATAAAACCTGTATGCAGTAAGCCTTACCCCTAACTTCAACCCATACTTCGGTCTTTTCGATTAATAAGGAGTCATCAAGAAAACATGTACATGAAAAGTATACCCCCTTAAACCCCACTTTTATATGAGCCGTGACGCGAGAAAACCGGTCTTCGGGGTTTCCAACCAGGTCTGACACAAACCAACCTGTACAGTCACAGAAGCAGGCTAGAAGCTTGAAATTTCGGTTTTAAGAAGAAGAGGAATTGTACTATCCGAGTAGCGAAAACAAAGGCGCTGATCAGCTTCGCAGTTACTGCGAAGCTGATCTGCGCCTTTGTTTTCGCAAAGGCAATAATCCCGTTTTCTCACGACGCGGCTCATATAGTAAAACTGGAGTTTATATGGGTATACCTATTTTTCGTATTTTTGCTCCAAAACATTGATTGTGGGTACTCATTAGAACCGCCTCGGAGAGGCAGTTCTAACGTGTACCCACAATCAATGTTTTGAGTGAAAACAATGAAAATATCAGATTTTTCCACTGATTTTCTTTTTCCCATTTTTACAGCTTCAGAAAATCCTACATATGAGCCTCCTCGTGGGAAAACTAACAATGTGGTTTCAGAACAGGTCCGACACAAATCGACCTGTGCAGTCAGAGAAAAGAGCTAGAATCTTGAAATTTCGGATTTAAGTAGAAGAGGAATTGTACTATCCGAGTAGCGAAAACAAAGGCGCTGATCAGCTTCGCGGTTACCGCGAAGCTGATCTGCGTCTTTGTTTTCGCCTATGCAGATTGTTGATTTTCCCATGGGGCGGCTCATATATTGCATGGGCATGTTTTCATAACGGTGAACACCCCACATTTAAAAAAATCATGAAATAATGAGGTTCGATTTTCTCTTGGCAACTTCCCTCTCGATAATTTCATCAGGTTCAATACACATACTCGGCTGCCCCCCATGGCAAAGTGGTTAAGAGTGCTGATAGTATTCATTAATATGCTTAATCATTTGATCATCTCAACGCTGTGTTTGCCCATGTTGGGTGTGGTTTCGAGCCCCAGGACAAGTCAAGTTCTGCTAGCGGATGAGCCAAGTGTTTTTTCTTGGTGTTCTTCTATGTTTGCTCCACCTACTGATTGGCCCATCTCATATGAGCTGAAATAATCTTGAAAAGGGACGTAAAACTGAATTGAAAAAAAAATACTGTCCATCAATGGCTTAGATAGTAAAAATGTTTTTTTTTTGTTCCTCTTTTGAAAACAAAATACACCACCATAATGCCACTAGCATGTAGGAGAAATTTCCCATTAAAAGAAAGAAGATAAAAAATCAAAGAACAAGAGAGATAATGGGGAGACAGACAGAAAGATATTCTTTTCTCCATGTCCGACTGCTGAAAATAACTTGGTTCCAAATTACGTATGAAGTTAGTGTCAAGACTTGTACAATTTCGTTAATTGTCTATGATCTATAAATAGATACTACATGAGCCGCGCCATGAGAAAACCAACATTTTCACATATGTGAAAACAAAGGCGCAGATCAGCTTCGCAGTAACTGCGAAGCTGATCAGCACCTTTGTTTTCGCTACACGGATAGTACAGTTCCTCTACTTTCTAAATCCAAAATTTCCAGCCTCTAGCGATATCCTTTCATTGTACAGCTCCGTTTGTGTGGGACCTGTTCAGAAACCACATTGTTAGTTTTCTCATGATGCCGCGGCTCACAGTCGTGTGTAACTAGACCATCAACCAGTCCTGTAAACCCTGTAAATATGTTCCCTACCTCCTCCGAAGCGGCTTTTGATTAGAAATTGCTACAGGGAGTCTGGATCAGAACGATGAAAATGCATAAAACAAAAGTTTGGGAGGGGGGGGGGGGGGGATGGTGGCAGTGACTACTAGTGGTGTTCAAGTCTTATGTCCTACTAAACTGCAGTTTAACGTCCCACTAAACAGCAGGCTGATGACCAACTAAGCAGCAGGGGCAAGTTGTTAAAAATAAATGATGTCATTAGTTTAACGATTTTTCAAAATTTCAAACATGAATATTACAAATACACTGTTATTTTTTGTTGTTAAAATAACAGTGTATTTGCTTATGTAGTCGGCATTAACTTAACGAGTTGAGGTCTTAACAATGATGTTAAGCTAACAAAGTTTTGAACAACTGGCCCAGGTCATATATAGATCGGACTTTATCCAAAAGAGCTCAAACAAAAGAGCTCCTTGCTTGTCAACTACACCATGCAGGCTTCAAAATAAGTTGTGAGTTCTTTGCTTGCCAGAATTGCAGAAATCGAATGAACACTGCTCAAGAAGACCAACAACATGCATGAAGGCACAGTGCTTTTGTTTTCACTCCATAGATAGTATGATGCCTCTGCTTTATAAATCTGATATTTCAGTGTCTATTTTCTGGGGCTGTACAGCCTGGTTTGTGTCGGACCTGGTCGGAAACCCAGATTGTTGGTTTTCTTATGCAAACGCTAAAATATCTGCTACCTGGGGTCTGAGGACAGGGTGCCTGGGTTGAATGACAGGTGCAAAGCTAAAAATAAACTGTACAACATATTATAAAGCGCATAACAAAACAGAAGCTAAATAGATGAGCCGCGCCATGAGGAAACCAGATTTTTGCCTAAGCGAAAACAAAGGCGCAGATCAGCTTCGCAGTAACTGCATAGCTGATCAGCGCCTTTGTTTTCGCTACACGGATAGTACAATTCCTCTTCTTCTTAAGTCTGAAATAGCCTTTTTCAGAGATTTTACAGGCCGGTTTGTGTTGGAGTTGGACCTGGTCGGAAACCCTGAAGACCGTTTTTCTTACGTCGCGGCTCAGATATTCTAGCATAGTCTAGCATCAGAATGGAAAGAGCCTTGTTATGAGAAAACATGTTGTTCTTTTTTTTTTTCTTTTTTTTTTGGCAGTGCTTTTACTACACAGACGAACCTCTTAGTCGGTTACACACATAGTATGATAGTAAGAATTGTGGCTTAACATCCAAGTCAACAATCTGTCAATAATTTTGGGGACAAAGTCAAATCGTCCAGGAAAGTGCCAGTATTACTCAAGGACCCTGCAGACTATATGTGCCGTGAAGCGAGAAATCGGTCTTCAGGGCTTCAGACCTGGCCTCGAGGTTATAAAACTTTTTTTATGTTCAGCACAGCTGAGATTAAAATTTATCCTGCTCATAAATGTTAAAATGCCAACAATTGTTGGCATTTTAACATTTATAAGCAGGATAAATTACAGCAGGATTGTTAAAATGCCAACAATTGTTGGCATTTTAACATTTATAAGCAGGATAAATTACAGCAGGATAAATTACAGCAGGATAAATTACAAGCTTTTGTTATCCTGAAATTTCAATTTATTTTGGCTATTTTGTCATTTATGAGCAGTTTAAATTTCAGTCTCAGCTGAGTTGAGCATGAAAAAAAGTTTTATAACCTCGGGGCCAGGTCTGTCACAAACCAGCCTGTATGGTTACAGAAGAAAGGTAAAAGCTTGAAATTTTGGATGAAAATAGAAGAGGATCTGCGGATTTGTTTTCTCAAAGGCAAAAGGCTGGTTTTCTCATGACACAACTCATATATAACGTTTGGTTTGAGTAGCACCTGATCATGCTTGTTGGCAACCAAAACTGAACAGGTTCTCCCATATCATAATGAATATCAATAATTTAAAGCAGAAAACCCTCTCACAAAAAAAGAACACGCTTAAAAAAAGCAACAATTTTTAACACGGGAGAACAGTAACTGACCGTTTGATATAGACTTGGTTTTGTAGGAAATCCTGAAACTGTATCTGCATTTCCCTCTCAAGGGCCTCGTGTTTGAGCTCCTGGGCGGAGGGGGGACACGCGCAGCACTGGCCGCTCAGTGTCTTGTTCTTCTCCTCTTCTTCTTTTTCCTCTTCTTCTCTCTTTCTTATGTCTGACATCAGAGCTGTAGGAAAAGATAAAACATTACGAAAACACGCCCATGTAATATACACAATTTTTTTCATTGGAAATAATTTGATATTTTTAATATTAATGCTCAAAACATTGTTTGTGCAGGTGATGCAGTCAGAATTTATTGTTTTTCTCTGTTCAGCTTTAAGGTCTCGTCACACATAAGCAAAAATCCCTCAACGTAGACTTGCATAGACTTGCATTTTATTTCAAAAAGTGATTCTCGTTTGTTCTCATCACGAAAACTTGCCCATGCAATAAATAGAGATTTTTTAGCTTTAAAAATTGCTAATTTTCAGATGAATTTTTTTTATATTTTTCTTATTTTTGCTCAAAACATAGATTGTGGGTACACATTAGAACCGCCTCACCTCCCCGAGGCGGTTCTAACGAGTACCCACAATCTATGTTTTGGAGCAAAAATAAGAACCAGAGGACCAATGGTCCTGTAAACGCTCACCTGAGTCTGATGCATATACCAATAAACATGTTTGAATATTATGGTATTTAACCCCAGTGCAGGGGCAGATGAAGTCCTTGGGCCGTTTTCTTTTTTCAGACTAATCAATATTCTGTCCATGGATGCTTCACGCCAAGTTTCATTAAAATCAATCTATTGGTTTCAGAGAAGAAGATATTTGAAAGATTTTTACCATATATGGGCATGATGGCCATCTTGGTCATGTGACTTAGATTATTAATATACACATTGGTTCCCCCATCCTATAGATGCTTCACATAAAATTTGGCTTCAATTGGCCAAGTGGTTTTAGAGGAGAAGATGTCCTCAAAATTCGGAGAAGAAGATTTTTGAAGGGTTTTTACCATATGGGCATGGCAGCCATCTTGGTTATGTGAACTAAATAATTTATATATACATTAATTCCCCCATTCCATAGATGCTTCACATACAATTTGGCTTTGATTCGCCAAGCGGTTTCAGAGGAGAAGATGTTTGAATATTATGGTAATATACTTGTATATTGCCCGGGGGTGGGGGCAGATGAGCCCCTGGGGTCCAATTTTTTTCAGCATCATTAATATTCAGTCCTACTGCCCATTTCCTACAAGACTTTCAGTTTAAATTACATTTTAAAAGTATTCCCCATTCAAATGCATTGGCGACCTATGTTGACCTTGCCATAAAATAAGTCAAGGTCATCACAGGGTCATGATTTATATATACATTGTAGTGCTTGAGTCATCGATGCTTAATGCCAAGTTTCTTTGAAATCGATCCACCTGTTCTGGAGAAGAAGATTTTTGAACGGTTTTTACCATATATGGGCATCGCGGCCATCTTGGTCATGTGACCTGGATTATTTATATATACATTGATTACCCCTTCCTATTGATGCTTCACATAAAATTTGGCTTTGATTGGCCAAGCGGTTTCAGAGGAGATGATGTTTGAATATTATGGTAATATACATGTATATTGCCCCGGGGTGGGGGCATATGAGCCCCTGGGGTCCAATTTTTTTCAGAATCATTAATATTCAGTCCTACTGCCCATTTCCTGCAAGACTTTCACTTTAAATGACTTTAAATGACATTTTAAAAGTTTTCCCCATTCAAATGCATTGGCGACCTATGTTGACCTTGCCGTAAAATAAGTCAAGGTCATCACAGGGTCATGATTTATATATACATTGTAGTGCTTGAGCCATCAATGCTTCATGCCAAGTTTCGTTGAAATCAGTCCACCGGTTCTGGAGAAGAAGATTTTTGAAGGGTTTTTACCATATATGGGCATGGCGGCCATCTTGGTCATGTGACCTGGATTTCTTATATACATATTGGTTCCCCCTTCCTATAGATGCTTCATATAAAATTTGGCTTTGGTTGGCCAAGCAGTTTCAGAGAAGAAGATCTTTGAAATTGTGGACGGACGGACGGACGACGGACGGACGGACGCCGGATCATGGCCATCCTATAAGCTCACCTTGTGAGCCTAACGGCTCAGGTGAGCTAAAAATAGTTATACCCCTGCATACCCCAGTTTTACTATATAAAAGTGGGGTTTAGGGGGGTATGTATTGCACGGACATGTTTTCCTGATGACACTCAACTTTCCGACATGACCCTAGCTGTTGACTATGACGTAAACCAATAACAAAAACTATTTTTCACAATTAAATGCAAGTCTGCGTCAAGCGATTTTTGCTTAGGTGTGACGACTCCTTTAACTTACGATAAGCGCAGTAGTCCCTGAGTTCATAGTTCTTTCGGTCAAGGTCCCTCAACTGCCAGTACACCTCGTAGTGTGTCACGTTACCATTGGGCTTCAGGGGTGGGTCCCAGGTAATGTGAAGTTCCCCGGGGTGCTCTGCTCTGACACGCAGGTTTGTAGGGCTTGTAGGTACTGTAACAGGAACATGTCCTCAAACTCAAACAGATGAACATTATGAAATTGCCTGAATTTTCAATATCAACAGTTTTAAGTCAGCTCTTTTATTAACTTTTTTGTTCTCTCTACTATTATGAAAATATAGATGATCATATATGTACAGTGGCCACATAGATTATTGTCGCCTCCATGTGACCAGCATTGTCCCGTTTTAACTGTTCAGTTAAGGGAACATAACTTGTATACAAAATGGTATTGCACCTCATTACATGTATTTCTATGACATTATATGATTGTTCTTACAATAAGGCAACACAGTAATTGGCTGTTGCTCACCAATATTTCAAGCTTAAAGTCTTCTTGTGTGACTGTACAAGCAGGCTAGTGTCTCAGACTCTGTCCCGACCAGAAACCCCAAAGACCAATTCTTCGCATTTCATACTATACCTTCAGCTGCCGTTCTGAAGTAGATAACTTTACTGATGGCTCCCTCTATGGCCTTAGATATTGTCAGAGTCTGGACATACACAGCATACTGGGTCCACGGCTTCAGGCTCGTGATGAATGCATGGATCACTGTAGCATTGGGGTCGCGATCTGGCGGCACTTCAACCGTCTTCCAGCTGAAAATATACATGATATGAGCTGTCACATATGAGCCACCTCATGAGAAAACCAACAATCTGCATAGGCGAAAACAAAGGCGCAGATCAGCTTCGCGGTAACAGCGAAGCTGATCAGTGCCTTTGTTTTCGCTACTTGGATAGTATGATTCCTCTTCTACTTAAATCCGAAATTTCAAGTTTCTAGCTCTTTTCTATGCTTGTACAGGCTGGTTTGTGTCGGACCTGTTCGGAAACCACATTGTCTGTTTTCCCACACGGCGGCTCAAATATGAAAACAACTTTTCCTGAGCAGGCTCAGAACAGAGCGTTTAACCAGTAATCAGGTGGAGACAAACACAGACCATCTATTTGCACAGCACCAATGGATGGGGGCAATAAATAATATTCCTCTCAAAAGCTAAGGTCATTTGGAGAAAGCAGCACTGTTTAAAGCCTCCAAGGGATCAAACTCACAACCCCTGTTTTACAAGGCAAATGAGCCGTGACGCGAGAACACCCGTCTTCAGGGCTTCCGACCAGGACTGACACAAATCGGTCTGTACAGTCACAGAAGATTGAAGATTGAAATTTCAGATTTAGGAAGAAGAGAAATTGTACTATCCAAGTAGCGAAAACAAAGGTGCTGATCAGCTTCGCAGTTACTGCGAAGCCGATCTGCGCCTTTGTTTTCGCATAGTCAAAAATCCAGTTTTCTCACAATGCTGCTCAAATGGTATGACCACTAAGCCATGGTGGCTTCCACATAAACAATGGCACATAGCTGTGCTGTCACTACACAGAGAAAATCAAGGACCTGTGACTATATGGCCTGTATATGCCTATACTTTAGCAGCCCAGAACACTGTTATTAAGCCCCTGATGCTGATCCTTTATATTGAGAACAATACTTCAATGTCTTGTGAAGATATTTATGCTAAGATATTTGTATATTTTGTCATTATTTAGTAGAAATCTAAGTTCCAGTGGGGGAGGGGGTCTAAATTTCATAAAAACAAAAGATCGAAATTGTGAGTTTTTTCTGCATGCTCTTAATTTTTATCACTAGTGTTTCTATTTTAGAGTGTGTTCCCAACAGATACATGCAGGAATCATGCAAAAATCACCAAAATTGTTTAATTTGTTTGCAATTTGAAATGTAATAAGGAAACCATTTAGGAGGTACCTGTACCTTTGAAATAATAAATTACCGTATTTGTTATAACGTTATAAATGAAAGTGGCACAAACTGAAGTTTCAAGTCTGGAATTAATTCAAACTCATAAAAATTTCAAAGTTGCATGTTGCTTTAAACCTGGATCATTACGAAAGAACTTCTGCATTTTTTACATGCAAAATGTAATTACTCTGGCCCAAAATTTTAGGATAATTTTTTAAAGATGATCATGGCCAATGTTGCATAACAAGTACATACACATGTCCTGTTTTATCTAACACGGCTACCTATCTCCACAATTCAGTAAGCATACATGTATTATCATTGCTTGTCAGTCTGCTTCTGTATAATTGAGGTTTAACGTCCCAGTCAACATTTCCAGACATGGCCAGAAGCATACACCTATACGTGGTAGTATGGGAAGCAAATCATGTAGATTGCTTGATGACACAACCCAGAGCTACATGTTGTATTAATCCAGGATTCTTATTCTGATACCGATGCCATGCATAATGAGTCTGTTAAACATTTTGACTGATTACCGGAATTAATGCTTAACGTCCCAGTCAACAGCTATGGTCATGTCGGGACTTTGCCTCCATTTTATGGGACTTTTATCCAAAATTAGGATGTCATGACATCCAACAAATGCTTCAAATATAACCATCCAACTAAACCGACAAGGCTTATGTGTATGGTTGATTTGACTTGAACCACTTTTCTTGGGCAGGCTCAGACCTGATCGGTGAAACCAGTAATTACATGGTCAGTAGCATAGAAGCCTAGCCTGGAGGCACAAGCAGCCCATCTTTTTCTTCAGGCCCCAATGGGCGTGGGCCCATATTGCCACCTGACCACCCTTGGAAATCTATCTTGTGGCTGTTTGTTGCAACGCTGAACTGAAAACCCTGTCCTAATAACTGTGGAGTTCTACTTATTTAACATACATAGTTAACAACTATGTAGGTAGCAGGGCGTGAATAAATGAAGGGTGTATTTGTACAGTATGTCTCCAAAATGTTGTAACACAAATTGACCAAATCATTTTATGCCTGTGTCCAAATTATGAAAATTAGTTGTGCAGCATCCCGGTTCAACTTAACTACAGTTCAACTATTGTATATGATTGTCCTTTAATAATGTTTCAATTTTGGTAACTTTATATATGCTAGTTTTTCCTGAATGAGAAACTAGGACTGATAATCATATTTGGGCTCTCGTTTTTGGGCTCTAGAGTATCGTTCCCCCCCTAGAGCCAGCACGCCACTTTCATATATTGTGTGGATAATGATAACGCAAATGCAGGCAAAAGCTTTTGTTGGCTCTCGGGGGGGGGGGGGGGGGGGGGGACAATACTTTATAAAACTTTTCCTGATTTCTATATATTTCATATCAAAAATGATTGTTCAGCCCAAAATAAACATCCTGGATCATCAAAAATTTAATAATTCATTCTTCTGTCACACAGCCCCTTATTCAGGGAAGCTAACACGTGAATAAAGAGACTGATGGCCAACTTTTATTTTTCCTTAAAACCATAGGCATATTTAAATGGAAATAGTCACCGATTCTTTGAGTACCGCTCAACCTCATTATAACGCTATCTTTAGGGTCCACAGGAGCAGACCCTGTTTTAAGTGAAACTGTGTAATACAGGAGGTTATTTACTATAGACATATAGCAAAGTTATCAATTTGGGAGTCATGACATGGCCATGTTATACTGAAAACCGCATTATATTGAGGCGCGTTATAATGAGGTTGAAGTATATCAAAACTGTATAGTATGTGTTGCACATGTTCTACCCTTTCTGCAAGTTTTTCTACAGCTGCATTATAGTATGACTTTCTCTTTTTCCTATGAAGTTTTTTGTAACATTAAATCCAATACAAATGAATATAAGTTCTATATCTTCATATATATATCTTAACTCCAGTTTTTTGTTTACCTTATATGCAAGAAAACATTTCCCTCAAGGTCAATTGTTATTACTTGTGGTATTTTGTGCATATTATAATTTGAGAAAACCAGATTTTTGCCTATGCGAAAACAAAGGCGCAGATCTGCACAGCTGATCAGTTTAATACTGCACAGCTGATCAGTTTACTGCACAGCTGATCAGTGCCTTTGTTTTCTCTACACAGATTCCCTCTTCCACTTATATCCAAAATTTCAAGCTTCTAGCCTGCTTCTGTGACTGTTCTGGCCGGTTTGTGTGGGACCTTGTCTGGAAACCACAAAGACTGTTTTTTTTTTTTTTTTGCTCCACGGCTCATTTGTCTTGTCATAAAATACTTCAATATATATCCTGTTTTTTTTATTGCAAACCAGAAAGAACACAAACTAAGCTGTTTGAATTTTTGCTTTATGTTCCAGTCTACATGGGGCTTAATGGCTCAACAACAGCTGAGGTAATATGGAGACAGACAAGTGCAGGTCTGCAGGCTGTAGTTACTTGCGGTGGTATAATTCTTGTATCTCGGTAAGGCCAGCAACTACAGGGCTCAGTTCAGAGTGAAATCCACTTCTATTTTTTTTTTCTTTTGTAAAACATCACAACTGATGCGTTGGTCTGAGTTGTGGTTTAGCGTCACAGTCGACAGCTATGGTCATGTCTGGACATTGCCTCCATTTTATGTGACTTTTACTTACATACAAAAAGTGCTTCAAATATAATGACCCAACTAAGGCAATAAGACATGCATGAATGGTTTGCCTTGAACCACTTTTCCTGGGCAGGCTCAGACTTGAGGGGTTAACCAGTAATCAGATGGTCAGTCAGTAAGGTAGAAGCTTTGCCTGGAGGCACAAGCAGCCCATCTATTTCTTCAGGGCCAAATGAGTGGGCTAACAACAGAGCTATTAAGTGTGCTAACCAGGCTGAAAGGAGAGGGCCATACCAATGCACAATGTTACTTACAGGTCGTCGGAACATGCATCTCGTCCTTGATAGATAGATACGTTCTTCACCGGTCTACAATATAAAAAATTTGGTTCCGTTAATGTAAAATCATATCAATATTCTAAAACTGTATGCAAGAGCAACAAGATCATTGTGAAATTTTAAAATTAAAATAATTTGTGGGTACTTATCACATATCAAAATCAAAAGTGACTAAAACAAGAAATGTCAATGTTGTGGGTACTAACAGTTCTCAAACATTATGAGCCTTCTCGTGAGAAAACCAACAATGTTGGTTTTTGAGTAGGTCCGATACAAACTAGTCTGTACCGTCACAGAAAAATGTTAGATGCACGAAATACAAGGAATTGTACAATCCATGTAGCAAAGAAAAGGCGCTGATCAGCTTCGTGGTTACTGCGAAGCTGATCTGCATCTTTGGTTTCGCATAATACAGATTGTTGGTTTTCTTATGACGTGACTCATTTCATAATGACAAGAAATACAGACTCTTCAAGATCAGTACCCTGCAGTTCATTTATGATCAATAAGCTGGGGAGGGGGGAGGGGGGAGGCGGGGTGACTCAAAGTGAGTGGTGGGACTTTCAGCAATTTTCATGCTTTGATTATTAAACTTATTGTGATTTATTCCACAGTTGAACTGATATGAACTTATCATGGTGCACTTTCCCCAATTACTTCCCTTTCAAAACAAAAAATCTATATAAATATAGTTCATTTCAGAGAATAAACAGATCAGAGTAGGATTGCATTCAAAACAAGTTCATGAAATGCATACCAACTTATACCTCACTTATACATAATAAAATTGGGGTTTACAGGGGTATACATTTTTTTCTTATTTTTGATCCAAAACATAGTGGGTAATATTTGCATCTCTAAAATATCTTTGTACATTGCATAGGCATGTTTTCATAATGAAAATGAAGATAACGATTATCGTAAAACAATTTTATTTAACGCATCAGGTATGTCTATTAAGTTAGAAGAGCAGTCCTATCAGGGTCTACTATGCCATGGACCGATGGCTAACTGCAAAATTTTAGCGCTCCTGTCAATATCGACTTTTGTTTTCTCTGAATCAAATCATTAAAACTATACAAATAACCCTTTGATCAAAAAATCTATAAATAGTGACTTTCTGTACAATTTTCTCATCCTACTAATCCAACCTGTGAGAAATGTACTTTTGGGAGCTTTCCCATTCATAACACCAGCATATGAGCCGCGACGCTAGGAAACGGTCTTCGGGGTTTCCGACCAGGTCTGACACAAACCGAGCTGTACAAGCACGAAAGATGACTAGAGACTGGAGATTTTGGATTAAGAAAGTAGTGAAATAGTACTATTCCTGTAGCGAAAACAAAGGCGCTGATCAGCTTCGCAGTTACTGCGAAGCTGATCTGCGCCTTTGTTTTCGCCTAGGCAAAATTCGGTTTTCTCACTACGAAGCTCTTATTATGTACTCATACAGGCATATCGATATACCCTAATGATTATTGGAGTCACATCGCGAGAAAAATTTTGTTTATTTTCTGCATGCAGTAACTTCTTAGCCGTTCAGCGCCTTTGTTTTCGCTTCATAGCTAGTACAATCTCTTTTCTTCCTACATATGAAATTTCAAGTGTCCAGCCTTCTTCTGTGCGTCTACAGGCTGGTTTGTATCAGACCTGGTGAGAAACCCCAAGACACCGATATTCTCATGAGGCAGTTCATACTGATAAACCAGACAGGGATCTGTACTGGGCTTCTTATTCATAGGCAGTCTACAGCCACAGGAAATTATTTGCGCCGCATTATGATGAGAAAAACAACATGGTTTCCGCACAGGTCCGAGTAAAGGAATTATACTACACTGTATCCGTGTAGCGAAAACAAAGGTGCTGATCAGCTTCGCAGTTACTGCGAAGCTGATCTGCCCCTTTGTTTTCGCATATGTGAAATATTGGTTTTCTCATGACGCGGCTCAATTCTGTTTTCTGGATTCACATCCTAGTCAACAATTTTTTTCAGTCTTGTTGGGATGGAGCCATTGTTTCCACACCATGTGTTCACCTATCCTGGGGTTCGCTTGGAATTTAATTGGAAATATGTGTTTGTCATGCCCAGTAGGCAATTTTGCCAATAATATGAACTGAAAACCAGTCTTCGGGTTTAGGGATTGTATACTATCTATCTGTGTAGCGAAAACTGAAACAAAGGCGCTGATCAGCTGTGCAGTAACTGCCATATTTGGATCTGGGCCTGTTTTCGCATAGGCAAAAATCTAGTTTTCTCGTATACCTCAACTACAGCAAGTTTGCTCCCAATTTCGGGACAAATACATCCAAACACTGAAGTGCATCTGAATAAAGGTTTATGTCCATGTCTGAGGCAAACTGAGCTGTATTTACATAGATTTACAGAAGGCAGATAGATAGTTTGATAATCCTTCATATTGGAGAGCAAGACGGGGTTGAAATATCCAAGAAAATCAAGGGCACTGATAAGCTAATGCTGCACTGCTGTTGTTGTACGTACCCCTTTGGGTTTTTTGTTTTTGTTTTTCTTCACATTGCAAAAGCAGATTTCTTTTTCTTTTTTTTTTCTTCTTCACATGGCAAAAGCAGAATTTTGTCAATCTGATATCAAGTTAAAAACCACAAAAATGAATGTGATGTTTTTCACAGACTTTTGCCAAAATGTTCCTAAAAGTCCAGACTTAATTCCCTACTAAAACATCAAAAGAAAATGCACTGGTCTTAAATGAGCCGCCTCGTAGGAAAACCAACAATGTGGTTTCCGAACAGGTCTGACACAAACCGGCCTGTACAGTCACAGAAGACAGCTACAAGCTTGAAATTTTGGATTTAGAAAGTAGAAGAATTGTACTATCCGTGTAGCGAAAACAAAGGCGCTGATCAGCTTCGCGGTTACCGCGAAGCTGATCTGCGTCTTTGTTTTCGCATAAGCAGATTGTTGGTTTTCCCATGAGGTGGCTCAAATGTTAAGAGTATATTTTGTATGCCATTGGGCATTTTTCAAGAATAACATTTACATTTACCAAGGTCGTAAAGCTTTTGCAGATCCTATTGATTACATATGTGCTTTCACATGACAAATTATTAGATTATTCGATGTTTTTGTCGTGAGTGCACCAGACATGTGTTCAGATATTTATTAGACTATCCTCCAAATCCACAAGGATGAGGCTTAAAAAAACGAGACGCGTCATGAGGAAACCTGATTTTTGCCTATGCTATTAGGAAGTGCAGAAGAATATATGATGTACATTATGAGAAAACTATAATTTGCTTACAGCATCGTGAAATCTTTCTGAAACTGCAAATTGCCTTCGATCACACACAGTCATATTTCAGAAAAAGAAAAATAAGCCTATGCAGGAGGAAACCAACATTTTGCATATGCGAAAACAAAGGCGCAAATCACCTTCGCAGTAACCGCGAAGCTGATCAGCACCTTTGTTTTCACCACATGGATAGTAAAATTCCTCTTCTAATTATATCCAAAGTTTCAAGCCTTTAGCTTTATTCTGTGACTGTACAGACCGGTTTGTGTCGGACCTGATCCGACACCCCGAAGACCAGTTTTCTCGCATAGCGGCTCATTTATTTCGTTATCATCTCCTGTGACTGTGTACAAGCTATGTCAAGCCCGCTCAGAAATGCAAGTTTTCTAGTGAAACAGAAAAAGAGATCAATGAGGCTTGTTTTTTCCGTTTGCCTAGGCTGGATGCCTGCATAATATGAGCCGTGACGTGAGAAAACCGGTCTTACGGCTTTCCAATCATGTCCAACACAAACTGGCCTGTATAGTCACAGAAGAAGGCTAGAAGCTTGGAATTTCGAATTTACGAAGAAAAGGGGTTGTACTATCCGTGTAACGAAAACAAAGGCGCTGATCAGATGTGAAGTTACTGCAGGCTGATCTGCGGCTCTGTTTTTGCATAGGCGAAATCCTGTTTTCTCATGATGCAGATCTTATTCTTCAGCACTTTCCAAGGACATTAGAAAATCAGTTATCAATCGACATACCAGCATGCAATATAGTGTCACCTTTCAGAACTTAAAATATGACTAGACTCATGTCTAAGCTGAACACATTTTTGATGAATGGAATGCCGAGTGCCGAGTACCTACAATCTATGTTTTGGACCAAAAGTTAGAAAAATTGTATGTATATCCCTTCACACCCAGGTTTTACTGAATTAAATTGGGGTTCAAGCGGGTATCCTTAACATTATTCTGACGCATGTTCATACAGACCTATGAGAAAGGTAACAAATACTGCTAATTAATACTCGACAACTTGGTTTTCTCCCTATAGACCACAGTATTTTTGTCAAGGAAGCTAGATTGTTTTGTCTGAATATTAAAGATACAGAGTAAATTGTTGAGACATAGCACTTGCAGACCAGGAGCTCATTTCAGCGGCCGCACCAGAAAACATACAATCTGCATGTGCGAAAACAAAGATGCAGATCTGCACAGTAACTGCACAGCTGATCAGCGTCTTTGTTTTCGCTACAAAGATAGTATAATAGTCCCTCTTCTTCTTACAACCTGTAAATCCGAAATTTCAAGCTTCGGTGACTGTACCAGCAGGATGGTGTTGTGTACCTGATCGGAAACCCAAATTGTTGGTTTTCTCATGCAGAGCCTCATTTCACCCATTTGTGACTAATAAACCTTCCCATCATTATCATTTCGGCAAGTCCACTTTCATTTTAAGGGGCATTTTCAGAAAGTTTGCTACTGTGTGCTTTAAATAGGATGCCAGAATTAGATGGTTTGACACTCAGTAAAAGGTACATCTATGGAGAGACATATAAGCCGCATCTTTAGAAAACCAACATTTTGCATATGCGAAATCAAAATTTCAAGCTCCTGGCCTTTTTCTGTGACCGTACAGGCCAGTTTGTGTCCGACTAAATCAGAAGATGAGTCTTCTCTTGTCGCCACTCATATTGACTTGATAATATGCAATAAGTACCCACAACATATCACACTTGATTATTCAACCTCATTTAGACATACCTTTGCAGTTGAATAATTTATATATACATGTATATATATATAAAAAAAAAATACATTTCCGTCATCATATAAGCGAAAATTCAAAAACTCTATGGCATACAACAACCATATTGTAAGTTCGGAAATGTCCAGAAGGACTTTATTTTTGGAATAATTAGTGAATTTGTTGCCTCGGCAATATAAAACACATAATATGAGCTGCCTCATGGAAAAACCAACAATCTGCATAGGCGAAAACAAAGACGCAGATCAGCTTCGCTATCCGCGAAGCTGATCAGCGCCTTTGTTTTCGCTCCTCGGATAGTACAATTCCTCCTCTACGTAACCCCAAAATTTCAAGCTTCTAGCCTGCTTCTATAGCTGTACAGGCCGGTTTGTGTCAGACCTGTTCAGAAACCACATTGTTGGTTTTCCCACGAGGCAGCTCATATAAAGCCTTATAAAAACTTTACAAATACTCGTCAATTCACTACCTGGTGAATTACATGGAAACTGAAAAGTCATGAAATAAACAAAAATTTCCGAACTTACAGTATCATAATGTATTATCAACAGTATTTCAATTGTAAATTGTTGATTATATAGAATTACTCCAACTAATCTGTCCAGTTTTCAATGTTTATTTCTTTTTCATTTCAATTTTTGCCTATCTGGTCAAAAATGATGACAAAACAAAACACTGATTGCTTCATCAATAAGTGATAAAGTAACATTATTTATGTACATGTACACTGTAACACAGAAATAAAAAAGTTTCAACAACAATTCAATTGTAAATGTGTTTTAAGAAATTTCATTTTTAATGTATAAACCATAACAATATTTAACAATATCCCATTTGAGGATAACATGAACTTACCTGCATATACATGTATATTCTAAATAAAAATTTAACGTAAATAATGTCTGAGACTACAAACGCTAAATTAATTTGCCAAATAAAGGTGGCTTATTAAGCCCCCCTCCCCTTGATTTGCACCCACACAGCAGCTGATATTCAGTATTTGAATGGTCAATACTTTTAAGTTTCAGCTGAAAGTGTTATTTAAATTCTTACTTTTTGTTTTGTTTCAACTGTTTACATGCAATTTTGTTGTCTGTTTTCTTAGCATTTCTAGGGTTTATGTTTATCTCTCCATGGACTTGATGCTAGTTAACGTGACAATGAAACCAGTAAACAACCTCTACTTGGCGACAGCCTCAGGTTTACAGCCACTGAAAACTCTATATCTATTTAACCTGTGCAATCATTTCTTAAGCTTACACTTCTGTCACAAGCTTTTCCCATCTTTACCATTTGGGCGAGTCCACTTTCTTTTTTGGGGGTATCAGGGGTGATTTTGAATGTTTATTCAGATTTTTTTTATAGTTTTTTTTTTTTTTTTTTTTTTTTTATGAAAATCCTCTAAGCAAACAGAATAGCCCCAGATGGGATGCCACATTCTGCAGCTTCACATCTGGGGGCTATACTGTTTGCTGCTTCACATCTGGGGGCTATACTGTTTGCTTATGTCCCATAAAAAGTATGCCGGGCTTATACGAGTTAATAATGTGAAATATAGCAATTGCAGAGAAAATTAACACTCAAATACATCTGCATACATATGCACCAGTCATTTGTAAACCCCGCCCCTAGCTACTGGAAAGGGTGGGGGATAGCAGGGCTAAAGTACAGAGCAATAACTTTTTGACTGCCCCCGCAGTGCAGGGAAAATGACAGGGTTTACATTAGGATCCTTACCCCAAGGAGGGCAGATCAAAGAGCATACTTTTGACCTCCAGTATGTCTCTTAAGGGCATGGGCTTAGAGCAGGGCACTTAAAACCGAAAAGTCATAATCCCCACCCTGCCCCGTAGGTGGGGGAGCAGTGGTTACAAATGACTGGTGCATTAATGGTTCATAGAATGTAGACTGTCTGCTAAAAGTATACGCAACTCAAATGCACTTAAATGTATGCAGCTCAATTGTGCTTACAAGAGTAATGTCACATAATGTTGACAACTAAGCCTTTGCATGAGAAAACCAACAATTTTGGTTTTCGACCAGGTGTGACACAAACCAAGCTGTAAAAGCACAGAATATGACTAGAGACCAGAATTAATTTATTTAGAAAAGTAGAAGAACCATACTATCTGTGTAGCAAAAACAAAGGCGCTTTAATATCAGCTTTGCCGCATATGCATAATGTTGGTTTTTCTCATGAAGCAGCTCAATTTAAGATGTTAAGGATACAAGCCCACAACATCAATAAAATTGTGCTCAGTTTTTGATCATCCTCAATAAAATGTGCAACATTTTAACCTTAATTTTATAGTCTGGTGTGGTTTAATTTCATTGCTATAGTAGTTTGATATTTTCTGTAATACATTCATGTTTTATTTTCAAATTTCTGATGCAGGGAAACAGTTAAAACAGACATTTTGTATTTCATAAATCCCCCCCACCATTATACCCTCTCATAAAGTAGCGCTGAAAAGTTTACAAAGTGACAACATAAGGGTTTTCTATCTAGGATGTGCTGAGAGAGACAACACCTATATGTGGGGCACCTTCACATCATACGAGCCGCGACACGAGAAAACTGGTCTTCGGGGTTTCCGACCACGTGCGACACAAATCGGCCTGTATAGTGACAGAAGCATGCTAGAGGCTTGAAATTTTGGCTATAAGAAGAAGATGAATTGTACTATCCGAGTAGTGAAAACAAAGGCGCTGATCAGCTGTGCAGTTACTGCACAGCTGATCGTAACTGCACAGCTGATCTGCGCCTTTGTTTTCGCATAGGCAAAAATCCGGTTTTCTCATGACGCGGCTCATACTAATACTCATCTGAGAATGGCTGGTGAATCTACACAAACAAATCACATTATTTCGAGTTGTTAAAAAAAAAATAGAGAGGTTGAGAAAATGAACTTGTAACTTGTACGTGTACGTGTAGAACAGTTTTATCCCCAAACTTCGTCATTTATTACAAGTTCAAAATACTCGCTACACGTTGAGAATCAGTTAGGCTGTGAATGAAATTTTGCGACTTGTAAGTTTTCATTATCAGTGTATATGTTTCTATCGATAGGTCAGGTAGGTACAAGCAGAAACGAAGTTCGATGAAGTGTTGCCAAATCGTTTTGCACGTGCAGCCGAAGTATATCTGACCAAAGGCGAATCGACGTACATGTGACCATATATCAACACATGTATAAACAATAAAAAATTCAGCTGTATATACTTTATGAAATCTACACGTACACGTTCGATTTTCTCAAACGATTTTACGCTCAAAACGATCGTGTACGGGTAAATAAAGCTACAAGTACACGTACACGTTACAAGTTTATTTTCTCAACCTCTCTAATAAAGGAAGAAAAAACCAGAGGACCAATGGTCCTGTAAACGCTCACCTGAGATCAGCTGCATATACCAATAAACATGTTTGAATATTATGGTATTTAACTCCAGTGCAGAGGCAGATGAAGCCCTTGGGCCATTTTCTTTTTTCAAAATCTTCAATATTCTGTCCATTTGCCAATTTCCTGTTGGCTTTTTCCTTCAAATGACATTTTAACAGTTTTCCCAATTCAGATGCATAGGCAACCCATGTTGACCTTGCCATAAACTTGGTCAAGGTCATCACAGGGTCATGATTTATATATACATTGGAGTACTTTAGCCATCGATGCCTCACGCCAAGTTTTCTTGAAATCAGTCTATTGGTTTCAGAGAAGATGATTTTTGATGGGTTTTTACCATATATGGGCATGGCGACCATTTTGGTCATGTGACCTAGATTATTTATATACACATTGATTCCCCCATTCTATAGATGCTTCACACAAAATTTGGCTTTGTTTGGCCAAGCGGTTTCAGAGGAGAAGACGTTTGAATATTATGGAAATATACATGTATATTGCCCCGGGGTGGGGGCACATGAGCCCCTGGGGTCCAATTTTTTTCAGAATCATTAATATCCAGTCCTACTGCCCATTTCCTGCAAGACTTTCACTTTAAATGACATTTTAAAAGTTTTCCCCATTCAAATGCATTGGTGACCTATGTTGACCTTGCCGTAAAATAGGTCAAGGTCATCAGAGGGTCATGATTTATATACACATTGTAGTGCTTGAGCCATCGATGCTTCGTGCCAAGTTTCGTTGAAATCGGTCAACCGGTTCTGGAGAAGAAGATTTTTGAAGGGTTTTTACCATATATGGGCATGGCGGCCATCTTGGTCATGTGACCTGGATTATTTATATACACATTGGTTCCCCCTTCCCATATATTCTTCATGTAAAATTTGGCTTTGATTGGCTAAGCGGTTTCAGAGAAGAAGATGTTTGAATATTATGATAATATACATGTATATTGCCCCGGGGTGGGGGCAGATGAGCCCCTGGTGCCCAATTTTTTTCAGAATCATTAATATTCAGTCCTACTGCTCATTTTCTGCAAGATTTTTCCTTTAAATGACAATTTAACAATTTTTCCCATTCAAATGCAAAGGCGACCTATGTTGACCTTGCCGTAAAATAGGTCAAGGTCACCGCAAGGTCATGATTTATATACACATTGTAGTACTTGAGTCATCGATGCTTCATGCCAAGTTTGGTTGAAATCGGTCCAGTGGTTCCGGAGAAGAAGATTTTTGAAGGGTTTTTACCATATATGGGCATGGCGGCCATCTTGGTCATGTGACCTGGATTATTTATATACACATTGGTTCCCCCTTCCCATAGATGCTTCATGTAAAATTTGGCTTTGATTGGCCAAGCGGTTTCAGAGAAGAAGATCTTTGAAAATGGTGGACGACGGACGCCGGACGGACGGACGGACGGACGCCGGATCATGGCCATCCTATAAGCTCACCTTGTGAGCCTGACGGCTCAGGTGAGCTAAAAAGAGTTTCATGTATATTCACCAGCCTAATCTCAAATTAGATACAATAGAAATACAGATTACTACTTGCACTAAAATTTTTTGTTTTATAATACATTTTATAATTTTTTTTATCAATTGGTCCAATTATTTATTTTTTTATTTTCTTTTTGCTTCCATTTGTTTTGCTAACTGTGAGTTTGATTTCAAATCATGGCAGCAAAAACCTTTTTCTTTGTATTCCAACTGAACATCAAGTAAAATAAAAGGAATAAAATAACTACTAAATTAAGTTAGAATTAGAAAAGCTAAGTGTTCACTACTATTAATCAATGATTTTTTTTTTATTATTAGTATAAAATATTTGAATAGATTGATGATGGCTGTTAGAGTGAGTGCAAATGTTTGGCATAAAATACAACAACTGAAATTAAATCACTACTGAGGCAGTTCAAGTTCTCTATAACCAAGAATGATCCATTAATCATAAACTTTCATGGTCATCATCATCATTATCATTATCATCATCATCATCATCATTTAGACATACATTATTGCATAACAGCTTTCATTGATTTTTTCATGAAAAAATGAAATGTGGCGTAAACAAAATTACCACAAAAATTCAATATCCTTTAAAATGTCCTTTAAAGTAATGTCATTCATACTTCAGAGCCTATGGGACACATGCATCAATTTTATTTCTGGTGGGGAAATACATGGGAGATATTGTACTGATATACAAATAAATAACAAATCTAGCATCATTAAGTTACCAGTTGCCACAATATATGAGCCTTCGTGTGAGAAAACCAACAATTTGAGTTTCCGACCAGGATCGACACAAACCGGCCTGTACAGTCTCAGACGAAGGCTAGGAGCTTGAAATTTCGGACATAAGAAGAAGAGGGAATGTACAATCCCTGTAGCGAAAAGAAAGGCGCTAATCAGTTTCGCAGTTACTGCGGAGCTGATCTTCACCTTTGTTTTCGCATATGCAAATTGTTAGCTTTCTTGTGCAGCAGCTCTTATAAAGTTTCTACTTGCTTTTTAATTAATGGATCAGGGTTCAAGCTTGCCAAGACTTTCTTCTATCTCCAAGAAAGTTTTGGAGAAGATTTCTGCCTTTTTCACTAGGGACATGGTAGCCATTTTGTACAAATGCTGCACTTTGCAATCTAGATATTTATGAGAAAATTGTGAAAAAGTTGGTAGAATTAACAAATAAAACCCACTTTGCAAAATTCATCCCCTTTGTAAGTGATCAAAAGTGTCAAGGAGGATTCAAATACGACCGACAGATTGAGCATGACAGTTCTAAGTAAAAGATCATTAGACATTTATCAAGAAATTCACCATACACTGGACCCATGTCACACCTACATGTATTAGAACCAGGGTAAAACATGAGCCGCCATGCGAGAAAACCGGTCTTCCGGGTTTCCGACTAGGTCTGACACAAACCGAGCTGTACAAGCGCAGAAGATGGCTAGAAGCTTGAAATTTCGGATTTAGGAAGAAGGGCAGTTGTACTATCTGAGTAGTGAAAACAAAGGCGCTGATTTGCTTCGCAGTCACTGCGAAGCTGATCTGCGCCTTTGTTTTCACATAGACAAAAATCTGTTTTTTTCTCATGAAGCGGCTCACATGAGCTGATAGTTAATGACCAAATTTGTGTTATATTTTATGCATGTTTCCCTATCTAGCTTTCAATTCCTTGGTGACAACTCTTGCAACTGAGTCCTAATGTACCAAAATTATGGGGAAAAGGCAACTGGCACCTAATGCTATATGAGCCGCGACGCGAGAAAACCGGTCTTCGGGGTTTCCGACCAGGTCTGACACAAACTGACCTGTACAGTCACAGAAGCGGGCTAGAAGCTTGAAATTTAGGATATAAGAAGAAGAGGAAATATACTATCCATGTAGCGAAAACAAAGGCGCTGATCAGCTTCGCGGTTACCGCGAAGCTGATCTGCGCCTTTGTTTTCGCATAGGCAAAAATCCGGTTTTCTCACGATGCGGCTCATATCAAATTAGTAGAAAAATTTCCCAATTCCCTGAACAGTAGCTAGTGGCAGAATAACACTGAACTAGACTAGCTCTCTTAATTGCTGGAAAAAGCTTGGATTCGGCAAGGCAGGATAAATTATTTTTGGTAACACTCTGTTAATTTCAATTTTCATATGCCCAAATGATGAATATGAATAGTTTTATGACACAGGAAAAATGGATGATTGTCTGTCTGTCTCTGTCTGTCTGTCTGTCTGTCTGTCTCTCTCTCTCTGCCTGTCCATCCATCCATCTTTTTGTCTGTCTGTCTGTCTGTCTGTCTGTCTGTCTGTCTGTCTGTCTCTGTCTCTCTCTCTGTCTGTCTGTCTCTCTATCTATCTCTCTCTCTCTGTCTGTCTGTCTGTATGTATGTCTGTCTGTCTGCCTGTCTGTCGATCCATCTGTCTGTCTGTCAAAAGGAAGAATACTTTTTGTTTTGCATGAATCTAAATGTCATTTTAAAGGAATGTTTATAATTGAGTGCAAAAACAAAACACATTATTGTCTACCTCCATTTTCTTGTAAATAATCCATCTGAGGACATTTCCAGAAGCATATTCTTATGTTCTTGCTTGATTGAGCCAGGGCACGGGAAAACCGGTCTTCAGTGGTTCCGATCAGGTCCACCACAGACCTGCATGTACAGCCGCATTAAATGATTAAACGCTTGAAACTTTGGATTTAAATAGAAGGATTGTACTATCCGAGTAACAAAAACAAAGGCGCTGATCAGCTGTGCAGTAGCTGATTTGCACCTTTGTTTTCGCCTAAGAAAAATCTGTTGTTTTTTTTTCATGATGGGGCTCAATTATTAATTTTCATTCTATCCTTATAATGATGTTATTGTTTTTCACTATATATTGTGTTTAAAACCTTGGATTTGAAAACAACATTGTTTTATTTAATTTATTTAAATTCAGTTTTACGTTCCTTTCAGGATTATTCCAGCTCATATGAGACAGGCCAATCAGAAGGTGGGGCGAAAAGCCGAAAACTGGAGAACCCCCAAGAAAACAACACCTGGCACACCTGCAAGCAGAATTTCACTTGTCTCACATGTGCCCAGTGCCTGGCTCAAACCCACACCAGACACAGCGGTGAGATGATCGAGTGATTAAGAATTAACGGCTTGGCCACGTGGGCCACCAAAATAACATTGTAAAGTGGTGATCAGATAGATATCTAAATTGAAAGAAAACACAACTCCAAATGCATATTATAAAATAATGTGTTTCTTTTGCATTCAAGTGTATGTTTTAAAAACAATTTTTATGTAGAATTATTCAGACACTTTTCTAGTGTAATGGACATAGAGACCTGATGATGATGATGATGATGATGATGATGATGATGATGATGATGATGATGATGATGATGATGAGTAGTAGTGATAATGGTCATCATGATTATGCTTCTGTCACAAAAACCTTGAAGCTTCCTGCTTATTTTCATCGCAAACTGTAGCTTAGTTTAAAATCCATGACGAAATGTACAGATGAGCCGTATCATGAGAAAAATGAAATTTCTGCCTGCAAAAACAAAGGCACAGATCAGTAGCAGTAACTGCAAAGCTGATCAGCGCCTTTGTTTTCGCTACACGGATAGCACAACTCCTCTTCTACTTATATCTAAAATTTCAAGCTTCTTGCCTGCTTCTGTGACTGGTTTGTGTCCGACCTTGTCAGAAACCCCGAAGACCGTTTTTCTCGTGTATTGGCTCATATTTAAGGAAACTCATTTAAAAGTAACAGAATTACTTTAGCAGAGTGTACCAAGGTCATAATAACCCACATAGGCTGCTGTATTAAAAGCCAGGGTTTTGGAATAATAACCACATATCTGTCCCACCTTATTCAGTATGACTTTACTTACTTATGCGCTAGTCATTTGAAACCATGTTTCCCCACCCCAAGAAGACAGTGGGGGATAATCATAGAAATGAGACAAGTTTTGACTAATAAACTGCCCTTAAAATGTGGAGGGGAAATACCTAGAATTTCCGCTTTATATTAGCAAAGTAGCCAGTGAAGGGAAAAAAATAGCACAGACTCAGCAGAGTTTAAAAAGAACTGTGGCGCGAGAAAACTGGTCTTCGGGGGTTTCCAACCAGGTTTGACACCAACCAGCCTGCACAGTCACAGAAGAATGCTAGGAGCTTAAAGTTTCAGACTTCAGAAGAAGTGAAAATGAAGGCACTGATCAGCTGTGCAGTTATTGCACAGCAGCTGCTGATCTGCCACTTTGTTTTCGCATAGGTGAAAGTCCGTTTTTCTCATGATGCAGCTCAAAACAGCTGTAGTTTTACCAAAGAGCTGTCCCTACAGCGGGGCCAGGCTTTTATCCAGGATATGCTGGACCATGGACCAGGCCCCGAGGTTATAAAACTTTTTTTCAAGCTCAGCTCAGCTGAGCATGAAATTTCAACTGCTCATAAATGCTGAAATAGTCAAAATTAGTGGAAAATTCAGGTTCATATCTCATAAACTAGTAATTTATCCTGCTCATAAATGTTAAAATGCCAACAATTGTTGGCATTTTAACATTTATGAGCAGGATAAATTTTAGTCTCAGCTGAGCTGAGCATGAAAAAAGTTTTATAACCTCGGGGCCAGGCTTTTATCCAGGATATGCTGGACCATGGACCAGAAGTCAGAGCTTGGCGGCTGTGGTTACAAATGACTAGTGTATAGGTAAATTAGTTTTCAGCCAAAAATATTAATAACATAATGTCAATAATTCAATATCACAATATAATACCTAAAAACAATCATATAGCTTAAGTTTAGTTTTCAAAGTTTAATTATAAAGTCTGTTTTTTTTTTGTTGTTTTTTGTGTGTTTTTTTAGCATAGTTTAACGCAAAAAATAAGTTATGTTTCAGGAAGTAAGCTATGTCAGTTTAAGTATATAAATAAAAAAAAATACAATTCATAACAGCTAATTATTCATTTTTTGAATATATGTTGCTTTGTAAAAGTGAACATTCTCAACTTACTTTTCATAAAATTATCAAAAGTGTATTATCAAATTCAAAGAAAAGATCACAGAAAAAAAGTATCATTTGAGTAAGGGGTTACTGAAAGACTAGGTAAACAAAATATCTATAGAGATCATTCATAGTATTTAACATAGAAAATAAACTTGTCACCAAAAAGGGGCAATGCAATTGTCTCCCTTTTTAAAATCAATTATTTCCTTGCCATTTCTTCCCTCAAAAGAAATTTAAGTTACTTTGACATTCAATATCTTAGAATTTTAACCCTACATGCCATAATTGTGATATCAGTAAATACAGAAACTCATCTGAATTTTTAAAGTGTATGTTTTATTATTCTTTTGAAGCCATGCAAATTTAATCTGGTTATTTTTAGAATAGCCCTGAAAAATTTGGACACCCAAACTTTACTAAGAATGATAAGAGTCCAAGTTGCTTCGCTTTATATTCAGCACATTGTCATGTTTTATATTCAGCACATTGTGAGTACTAGGCTAACTTATTCAGCAAAGCGATAAGGTGTCCATCATTTTCAAAGGTTTTGAACCTTGAACAGGAATTTGTTGCTTCTCTTCCAAGCATGATTAGAGAAGAAAGTTCTACAAACAATAACAGAAAAAAAAAAAAAAAACATCATGAAGATATCTAAAATTCAATGACTAAAGTGTGGCAAGAGCATAAGCTACTTGAGTGTGGTCATTAATTTGCTAAATTTTTATATTGAAAGTGGTATCCATGATTCAAAATCTGGTGTTGATTTACTGATATCAAAATTTATCTTCAGGGTGTGAGTGGGATCAGATAGAGGTAGAGAGGAAGTGACATCATCATGATGTCATTTCCTGTTGATGTCACTTCCTGTTGCCTAGCTTGAGTGTAGAGGAAGCAACAAACTCAATATAAGTAGTTAATAAAACATAAGAATACAAAACATCTAGTGGTTTAAACAGAACAAAAACTCACGCTTCTGTAAGTTTAAGATAGTAACCAATTAAGTGTCTAACATCCCGGGTTTGGAAATTGGTCCACTTAAAAAACACTGTTTCACTTCCAATGGTGGTTACAGAGAGCTTGAGGACTCGAATGTCGCCTACAGAGATGAGGATTATGCTAAGTGACTTAAAAATTAAAATAACACAAGACACACTTCCCACCAGTTTGTTTACAAGAAAACGGAACATACCAGCCTTTTGTGCTACAGTGCAATTATATACAACATGACATACACTGGTATTAAGCCAAAATACATAAAGTGTGTTAATAAAGCTACACACCAAGTGTCAGTAAAGTCTTCCACCAGAGATTACACATGTGGACAAACACTACATATAATTGTGCCCCGCCCAGTTTTCCCTAACCCTCAGCCTCTCCATTTGTATCTAACATTGAGTGTATGACCAAAACAGGCATCATTTTATCTGTCAACATACATGTACTAAGAACACAAAGAAAAGCTTTTTCTACCATTAACATACTACACCTTTTCTTTCATTGTTATTACAAATCTACACCTCATGCAAAATCTGAATATAATATAATTACATGAAAAGATTTCTTTTTAAACATCACATAGACTTCCTATAGCATGCTTATAATATTACTTAACACCTCTCCAAAACAGGCTTTCAGTTTTCAAAGAAACCTTTTTATAATATGAAAGTCACTAGAGTATTCAGCAAGGATGCATTTTAAGCCAATAACTGTTTGCATTATAGCTGAATGATAGTTTTGAGAAAAGTATAATGCACAAAGAATTCCATCACTGAATGAAACTTTCGTTTCGTCTTTTAATCACTATATTTTTTCATGCACTAAAACAATGTTTTAATTCACGCAATTTAAAGTTTCTAACATGCACCCAAAACCAGCAACCACATATCAAATGATAATATCATCTAGAAGTGTGTACATGTATCTTGCCAGATCAGCTAAATCTACTGTGCTTGTACAGATGCCTCTTTTAGCCTACTGTCAAAATGTCAATATGTCCCCGTGACACTGAGAAGCCATGCACTGATAGCAGTTCCGTTTTCTTGGGCAACTGGTGGAAATTTTAGGGTTGTGAGTAGGTTCACTTACGCTTCCTTAAAGTTGATAGTATAACTTATTAGATGGCGCGGGTCCGTGATGTTGAAATTTTCCCACGAGAAAATTGCTATGTGTGGGGTTACCCGGAGTATCGCTATCCCCAGCTGGTGTATATCGCCTATCAGGAGAATGGTATACAGTATAATGCAAAAACATCTCAATACAATACAGCTACAAGTAACACTTACGCTTCTTTATAATTCAAAGTATAACTTATAAGGTGCCGCATATCAGGTAGCTTGACAGGCTTCCATGTAAGGATAGCTATGTGGGGTGCAGCATTTAAAACTCTGAAATCAATCGTCTTGATTGAACCTAGGAAGAACAAGAATCAAAATTGTCATCAACAACATATAAACATTCGGTACATTCACCAACACGGCACATCATTCCCGCGCGACAGAACAGGGAGTACGCAGTTACGCAGCAGCACGAGCACGACGGCACAAAACTGTACAGCGTTACCCAAAAGTATCCTAAACTTTCAGACATTAATATTCGCAAAAAACACAAGCCCATGTAAAACTGCCCTCTGATCAAGAGCTTACTGTTTGCCATGCTAAATATATTATTTTGATGTTATGCCTTCCATAAAGTAGCCAAACTGCAGCAGCCAAGTTGGTATAGAAATGCTAACGGGAGCTTTTGGTGTCGGAAAGTTTAGGACATTCACGGTAAATTGACCAAACAATAATCACTATTGACCTGAGAAACACAAAACAATTCAAAACATTTATACAAACCATTTCCCTGGTTTATGACTGCTTGAATTCTGCTTATGGGTACAATGTATACTGAATGTTGAAACAATGTGGGTTTGAATTTCTGGTTATAATACACAGGTACAAAGGACAAGGAGGGGGGATGTTCCTACCCTAGCAGGACTCAGTACCAACCAAACTAGCTCTCTATCTAGCTAGAAGATGGTTCTTTCACAACTTAATTGGCCCAGTAAAAAATAGAGTGGATAATCTCTGAGAGATTTGCAGCTTTTTTCGTATTTATTGCTGTGTCGAAGCGCCAAGCAAAAAATCAATGGGTTTCACTCTGCTTAGAAAATATAACGTGCAATTATTACTGATTAAATTACACAAATTTAGAAATAAAGAGCACTAGAATATTTGATGATTTTCGTTAGTGTAGTTTAAAAGAATTTCTGATATATTTGTATACATATTTTTATGATAACTAAAGGACGACATAGCCTTGATTCAAGCACAGAAGCAGGCTAGAAGCTTGAAATTTCAGATTTACGAAGAAGAGGAAGTGTACTATCCCTGTAGCGAAAACAAAGGCACTGATCAGCTTCGCGGTGTAACCGCGAAGCTGATCTGCACATTTGTTTTTGCCTATGCAGATTGTTGGTTTTCTCATCAGGCGGCTCATTTATTGACTGCATCATTGTTTCAAAATGCCATCTACCCTCTTCCGTCGATAGAAAAACGACATGTAAACATCATCAAATTTCATTTTCTAGCGCTCTTACAAGCTCTGATTATAGAGAAACATTCATGCTATGCATGTTCTTGAAAAATTGCAAATGAGATATGACAAGTGGGGAATGACCCTTTCAAAACATCAAGCAAGAAAATGGTGAAAATTCAACAAATCATGTTACCATGGCAATGGTTGTTTAAACGTGACAAAACAGCATAAAACACTAAACATTGTCTCATTCACAAACATATTCAAGAAACGGTAAAAAATGAGCCGCGACGCGAGAAAACCGGTCTTCGGGGTTTCCGACCAGGTCCGACACAAACCGGCCTGTACAGGCTCAGAAAAGAGCTAGAAGCTTGAAATTTTGGATTTAGAAAGAAGAGGAATTGTACTATCCGAGTAGCGAAAACAAAGGCGCTGATCAGCTTCGCGGTTACCGCGAAGCTGATCTGCGCCTTTGTTTTCGCCTAGGCAAAAATCCGGTTTTCTCATGACGCGGCTCAAATGAAACTTGAAGCATCTGACAGCCATATACAATCATAAGACTGCTTTTCTCTATTGATGTTTCAATGAAATGATTAAATGAAGAAAACACATCGCGAAAACTTGCCTTTGCAATATACAGTTTTTTGTGTGTTTTTTTTTTCAGCTGTTAAACATGAAAATTTCATTTAAAATATTTTATTTTTTTTAAATGTTTTTGTTCAAATACAAATACAAAATCTTTTCAAAGAAATCTCAAAAAGTAAACCTTTATTGATAACTAAAAGATAATTACACATGCTATGAGTTGCTATGAATAATTCTACAATAAACTAAATCTCATGTTCTTAATCTTTATTTTTTTTTTTTGTTTTATGTGTACTTTCCCACTCATTATGGTGTAACATGTAGCATGATGCTTCAAGTTTCAACTGGGATAAAAAGTTGTGAGAGAATTTTATGAAGGACATGCAGCCGATGATATCACTTACGCTTCTTTATAATTAATTGTGTAACTGATCAAATGACGCTGATCCGTGATGTTAAAATTAGACCAGGACAATATAGCAATATGGGGTGTCACTTTTAACACCGAAAATGCTAGCTCCTGAATGTCACCTAGATTAAGAGAGAACAAGATTAGTACGATAAAGGAACGGAATTGGTAAACGACTCCTGTGGCAATAAAATCTGTATTCCTACTTTTCAATAAGGTCCGGCACAAACTGGACTCCGAAGGCAGGAAACAAAATTAGTGAGCTGAAATTTTAGAATTTTAGAAGTTGAGTAATTGTACAACAAATGAATGGGAAAAGAGCCACTGATCAGCAGTGCATTTCAAGTCCCCTAGGCTGATCCATGCCTTTTTACATCAGGAAAACATGTCCATGCAATGAATACCCCTTAAACCACACTATTATATAGTAAAACTAATTTTTTTCTTATTTTGCTCTAAAACATAGATTGTGGGTTCTCTAACCTGTACCCATGATCTACGTTTTGAACAATATATAAACAAAAATATAAAAAAATTCATTTTTTTTCTAGTGAAAATTTTCAATTTTTCATCTTAGGAAAAAAAACTGTATATAACATGGGCGTGTTTTCGTCATGTTTTGCAAAAGCAAAGTTTCTCCTGATGTCATTATCTACTTACACTGCATGTTAGTAAAGACTTAGTTTATTTTGAGACTCAAAAACATTGATTTTGCCATTATATTCCAAAGAATTGAAGAAATTTATATGCCTAATTAAACATAGACTAAAACCCACATGTAACATTTCAATATATGATTTGAAAATAATTTTATTAATAACTTTGGCACATCTTGAGATAGTGCAAAAAAACAACAAAGGCACAGATCAGCTGGGTCAATGCCTATGTATGAGCTGCCTAGAAAGAACATGTCCATAGCCACCAATGCGTGGGTTTTACTGCACATCCGTTTCCTTCAAAACTGCATCTGAAAATGACTGAAACCTATGTCTATTAATTTCTAGAGTTTCTACTACAATTAAAGAGCATTAAATTCTGCTGGAAAACTGGAAGTATTGATTAAGTAGATACAAATTAGCCTAATAGTAGAGACACCGCATTGGAAAACAAACAACATGCATAGGCGAAAACAAAGTCGCAGATCAGCAGTGCAGTTACTGCACAGCTGATCAGCTCCTTTGTTTTCGCTCCACTGATGCTACGATGCCTCTTCTTTCTTAACCAGAAATTTTGTGCATCCGACTATTTTCTGAGACTGTACAGGCTGTTCTGTGTCGGACCTGGCCGGAATCCAAAACTGTTGGTTTTCTCATGCAGCGCTTCAATGAGAAAACCTGGTGATTCAAGTAATAACAGTTATTAGCCAAATTAATGCGAGTATCTGGTGATAATTACACATCATTTTTTTTTTTTAAATTTCCCTATAATAAAAATAGGAAATGATAATGATAAAATAGAATGTTTGAATGGTTGTTTTAGTGTTTAAAGTCCAGGGAAATATTCATGCCGGAATAATTACTTCTCCTAGCCATACTGTTACTCAGTAAACAAAAAAGAGACGGACTCAGTACACATGAGCACATTTTTTCACCATTAACTGACAATCACTCTTCCTTAACCTATATATGACCAATGGACTTAACTCATAATTATCATTTAGGTGAGTCCACTATCATTTTTAGGGGCATCAGGAGTGTTTTGGAATTTTTATTCCAATTTTCAATGAAAGCTCCCCAAGCAACCAGAATAGCCCCAGATGGGACGCCGTGTTCTGCGGCGTCCCATCTGTGGCTTTTCTGTTTGCCCATGTCCCATTAAAAGGACGCCAAGCTTAAATGAGTTAATCAGTGTGAAGACAAATAATGACTGTAGAAATATTTCCATGACAGCAACATGCCAGATATTGTGGTAAATGTCCATTTCCATGCTACCAGTAAAGCTAACGAGCCACAAAATAACCACAATAGCCTAAGAAAGAAGTTTCATCTGTACATGTATTTGTTTTTCAAACATTTTCTTATTATCACCAGATACTAAACATAATCAGGCTGCTGCTTCGTGGACAAGTTTTGTCATATCCTGGCTCAAAATACTGATATTCTAGCCAGATACAGCACAACCTCATTATAACATTTTTTTTTATTTTTTTTTGCTGTTTACTGAGTCGATCAATTTCTGACCATTACCACAGGAGCTGTGGAAATGTGACTCACTCAAGGCTACAACGAAAGGCACCCCGGCTGAGGACTGAAGCCCGGACCTCTGGGACCGGAGTCAACCACTCTACCCCTGCGCCAGTCCGCTCGTCTCTTGAGGTCCATAGAAACAGACCATGTTATATGTGAAACTGTGTTATAATTAGGCTACTTACTATAGACATATGAGCCGCCTCGTGGGAAAACCAACTATGTGGTTTCCGAACAGGTCCGACACAAACCGGCCTGTACCATCACAGAAGATGGCTAGAGACTGGAAATTTTGGATTTAGAAAGTAGAGGAATTGTACTATCCGTGTAGCTAAAACAAAGGCGCTGATCAGCTTCGCGGTCACCGTGAAGCTGATCTGCGCCTTTGTTTTCGCATATGCAGATTGTTGTTTTTCCCATGGGATGGCTCATATAGCAAAATAATGTGTTATATTGAAAACTGCATTATAGTGAGGGGTGTTATAATGAGGTTGAAGTGTACAGGCGAAGCAGATTAATTGAGCTGCCTCATGAGAAAACCAACAATTTGCACAGGCGAAAACAAAGACGCAGATCAGCTTTGCGGTAACCGCGAAGCTGATCAGCGCCTTTGTTTTCGCTACACGGATAGTGCAATTCCTCTACTTTCTAAATCCAAAATTTGTAGCCTCTAGCCTCTGCTTGTGCAGCTCGGTTTGTGTCAAACCTGTTCGGAAACCATATTGTTTGTTTTCTCATGACATGGCTCAAATGACAAGTACTCAGAGCCAAGACTAAGACCATCCTGGGCATCTACCTAGGCTCATTGATTTACGGGCAGAGCAGTCTCGGCCCCGAGGTTATAAAACTTTTTTCGAGCTCAACTCAGCTGAGGCTGAAATTTCAACTGCTCATAATTTTTTTTTTTAATTCAGTTTTACGTCCCTTTCAAGATTATTTCAGCTCATATGAGACGGGCCAATCAGTAGGTGGGCGGAAAACTGCTCATAAATGACAAAGTACACTTCAACCTCATTACAACGCGCCTCATTATAATGCGGTTTTCAATATAACACGGCCATGTCATGGCTCCCAAGTTGATTATTTTGCTATATGTCTATAGTAAATAACCTCATTATAACACGGTTCACTTATAACACGGTCTGTTTCTATGGACCCCAAAGATAGCGTTATAATGAGGTTGACCTGTAGTGCAAATAAATTGAAATTTAAGGTTTAGATCACAGAAGCCTGTAATTTATCCTGCTAATAAATGTTAAAATGCCAACAATTGTTGGCATTTTAACATTTATAAGCAGGATAAATTTTAGTCTCATCTGAGTTGAGCATGAAAAAAGTTTTAAAACCTCGGGCCCGGAGTATATATATTATAAACAATTATTCAAAATCCTTGTCCTTGTCAGTCAAAAAGACTCTGATCTCAATGGGCACATGCCCATGCCTGGGCCCGTATGCGTATTTCTATCGAATGTCCATACGTAATTCTAGACAAAAAACGTAAAAGCTGAAAATAATTTTATGACAAACTGATAATAAAGTGGCTTGATGACATCATAGTCTGCTGAACTGCTAAACAAAAGACAGTTGTTGATAAGAATGTATTTGTAAGAAGGTAGGTGAAAACATAATTATGAGCCTTGACACGAGAAAACAATCAGTGTGGTTTTCTAACAGGTCGGACACAAACCAAGCTGTACAAGCACACAGGATGCTTAATGACTTGTTATTTTAGATTTGGAAAGTAGAGGCATTGTACTGTCCGTGTAGTAAAAACAAAGGCGTTGATCAGCTTTGCGATTACTGCGAAGCTGATCTGCGCCTTTGTTTTCGCATTGGCAAAATGTTGGTTTTCTCAGGACGCGGCTCATAATGACAAACTGTTGTCAACCTTCAATCATGACATCATTGCTGGCTTGACAAAACATGTCAATTGTGTAAATATTTCTTTGAAAAACCCTATCACAACTGACAATCTGTTTTGTACGTTTTTTTATTGTTTTTTTTTTTTTCATTACATTGTTAGCACTGACCTATCATGCTTTTATCAAGAATCTTTTTTTTTTTTTTTTTCGATTCCAATAGTTTGTGTTTGCTTTTCACAATGAATAAGTTTTCAGAGTTTCAACAGGGATCACTTTAACTCATTACCTAATAATTAAGAAAAAAAAAAGAAAGAAAAATATACGTACATGGCATCTGGTCTCCATTTGTTTCTTTAGAAATGTCCGTTTCTAACACCTTCTTTTCATGGCCGATCATTTTAAGGAACGTCTCAATCTTTTTATAGCAGAGTTTACGGTTGTACTGGAACCAGACGGTACCGTTTAGAAGCGTCAGGTTTCTAGCCACCTTCTCCAGAAACAATTCCTGCAGATTTAGGTTGTCAAAAACCACCAACGAGTATCTACAAAACACAAAGGATTCATGTGAATTAAGCAGGATTTTATTAACCCATATATGAAGAATGGACTTGCCTATCATAACCATTTGGATGAGTCCACTTTCATTTTTAGGGGCATCAGCAGCGATTTTCAAAATGTTAGTCAATTTTTCGATGAAATTCCTCTAAGCAAACAGAATAGCCCCAGATGGGACGCCGCATCCTGCGGCGTCACATCTGAGGCTATACTGTTTGCCTATGTCCCATAAAAAGGACGCCAGATTTATATGAGTTAAGGTACGTTGGTGACAATCTTGTGAGAACTTAAATTTCTGAACACACAGTAACTAAATTGCGTTTTCTATGTACTGCAGTATATGAGCCGCGTCATGAGAAAACAAACATTCCGCAAATGCGAAAAAAGGTGAAGATCAGTAACTGGGAACTAATCAGCGCTTTGTTTTCAGAACATCGGTTAAACAATAAATTATTTCTCTACTTTCTAAATCGAAACTTTCCTGCCTCTAGCCATCTTCTGTGCTTGAACAGCTTGGTTTGTGTCAAACCTGTTCAGAAACTACATTGTTAATTTTCTTATGACGCGGCTAAAATATAGATAAACTACTGGTACTCATTAGAATGAGCCGCCCCATGGGAAAACCAACAATCTGCATAGGCGAGAACAAAGACGCAGATCAGCTTCGCGGTAACCGCGAAGCTGATCAGCGCATTTGTTTTCGCTACTCGGATAGTACAATTCCTCCTCTACTTAACTCCAAAATTTCAAGCTTCTAGCCTGCTTCTGTAGCTGTACAGGCCAGTTTGTGTCGGACCTGTTCGGAAACTATGTTGTTGGTTTTCTCATGACGCGGCACTCATTAGAATGACTTCAACATGATGTTAATCTATACAATTTGAGCCGCCTCGTGGGAAAACCAACAATGTGGCTTTCGAACAGGTCCAACACAAACCAACCTGTACAAATACAGAAAAGAGTTAGAAGCTTGAAATTTCGGATTTAAGTAGAAGAGGAATTGTACTATCCGAGTAGCGAAAACAAAGGCGCTGATCAGCTTCGCGGTAACCGCGAAGCGGATCTGCGTCTTTGTTTTCGCCTATGCAGATTGTTGGTTTTCCCATGTGGTGGCTCATTTGAAACAAATGTGGCAAACAATCCCATCTTAAATGGTTTGTTTGTATTGCAGTTTAATATCCCAGTCAACAAGTTTCCAGTCATGTCAGGACAGAGCCATCTCGTCCTGGGTATTAACCAGTGCTGTTTGAAGTCCCTTGCTTCCTGACAAACCCAAAACCATCAGGGTTCAAACACCAGGGTCAGTTGTTCAAAACTTTGTTAACTTAACATCATCGTTTAGACCTCAACTCGTTAAGTAAATGCCGACGGAGACTACATAAGCAAATACACCGTTATTTTTTGCTGATAAAATGTGTATTGCAAAGGATTCTCACATTTTATCAACAAAAAATAACAATGTATTAATTTTGTAATATTCACATTTGAAATTTTAACGAATTGTTAACTAACGATGTCGTTAATTTTGAACAACTGGCGTCTTGATCCCAAGTCCCACACTCTGCAACTAAGCCAACCTCTAGTTATATAAATCAAACTTTTTCAATAGACTAGCAATTTTATGGGGCTATTCTCTGGTTGCTGTGACATTGTCCAGATCCTGAAGACTTTTCTGACAACAACTGATCTATTTGAGAAAAAAACAACAATGTGCATATGCGAAAACAAAGACGCAGATCAGCTTCGCGATAACTGCGAAGCTGATCAGCGCCTTTGTTTTCGCAACACAGTTAGTACAAAACTTTCCTCCACTTTGTAAATTCTAACTTTCAAGCTTCTAGCCACCTTCTATGACGGTATAGACCAGTTTCAGTCGAACCTGATCGAAAACTACATTGTTGGTTTTCCCATGAGGCAGCTCATTTCTCTGCCTTACCTGTCCTGACTCCTGATACAGTTTGGTACCATGGATTACCCGTAGATTCTTACCTGTCCTGATACAGTTTGGTACCATGGATGACTCGTAGATTCTTCAAGAAATAGAGAGACAGCAGAGCATACGAGTGGTAGATACGGATATGTTCCGTCACTTCTTCGATCTCACTTAAATTTTCCTCCAGCTCCTGTCCAATGTGACCTGTAATCATAAATGAGCCATGGCATGACAAAAACATGACATGCATTAATCAGGGAATGCAGGTTTTAGTTAATTCTTTGATAGTTTTCATGCTTAGTAGATAGCATAATCCCCCTTATTCTTCCAAAATTGCAAGCTCTAGTCTGCTTCTGTGACTGTACAGGCTGGTTTGCGTCAGACCTGGTCGGAAACCCAAATTGTTGGTTTTCTTATGCTAAGACTCATTAAATGGATTGTGTTAGCTATAAAAACAGTAAAAACAATAGACTGAACTGCTGCCTGGTTACCACACAGCTGAAAAACAATGCACTGCCCTGTGTCTCTGTCTCCACATATGCCAAAAATAGGCTTCCACATGACATTTCATGTGCGATCACTGTCAATTTTCGCAATATTCTAAACAATATTATTTTTGTAAAATAAACTCCACCTGATATGTTTTCTGTGACAATAAAATTTAAATGACCTTGATACTCAGGAAAAACAACACCTAATTTTCTCTTTACTAGACACTGAGAAATCAGTCAAGTGTCTTATCAAACTCTCATTAAGGAAGTTCACAGGACTCAATAAACCCATATAGTCATAGTCTTTTCTCATTACGAAAACAAGCCCATGTATACGTAACATACAGATTTTTCATATTTTTTTAGAAATTGACAATATTCACTAGAAAAATTTTGATAAGTTTCGTCAACTTGCTCAAAATATAGATTATGGGTACATGTTAGCACCGTCTCACTGAGTACCCACAATCTATGTTGTGGAACAAAATGAAGAAAAATGTTTACCCCCTTGAACTCCAAAAGTGGGGTATAAGGGGCTATACATTGCATGGCCATGTTTGCATGATTTCCATTTTTGTTTCATTGTTAGTATGGTATACAATGCTAACAAATCAGAGACGGCCATTTGCTAAATCCTACCTAAACCCTGTCAACAGTGTAGATTGATCAGGCTGGACTGGTAGCCAAGGCTGATCTATGTTTGCTCAACCTTGAGCCTTACAATTGTTGGCTTTGTCATGATATCATACAAGGAACAAGAGTCATAGTACTAAACTGAATTTTGAAGTGGATTAACACAAACATCATATGACGAACATGACTGCAGTTATCGCTCTGTGGCTTCCTTTTTCTTCATCATAATTTTATGAGCTGCGTCATGAGAAAACTGGATTTTTGCCCATGCGAAAACAAATGTGCAGATCAGCTATGCAGTAACTGCACAGCTGATCAGCGCCTTTGTTTTCACTACATGGATACTACAATTCCCCATCTCTCTAAAATCTGAAATTTCAAGGGTCTAGCCATCTTCTGTAGCTGCACAGGCCAGTTTGTGTCAGACCTGGTAGGAGACTTTCTCACATTGTGGCACATTTGTTCAAAAGGTTTCAGGATAAGTTTTGAATGAGCCAGTGTGGCCATGAAGTGGATTTTGACAAATGTCACAGTCTCATAATGGTCACTATTAATCTGAAAAAAAGGGCTTTTTATTTGTTTGTATTTTGGTTTAACTTTCCACTAAACAATGTTTCTGTCATGTCGGGATTAACCAGTACTACTGGAAGTTTATGTGTCTTGATCACTGTGACAGTGGGGTTTGTTCCCAGAACTCCTGATTTGAAATCTGTCACGCTACCACTAGGCCATCCCACTCTCTCAATCAGGACTGATTTGCAAATAGCGCATGCTATCAGGAAATTTCAGAACTAATACTCTTGATATACCTAAACATGTAAGTGGTACTTATACAAACCAAATGAGCCGCCCCATGGGAAAACCAACAATCTGCATAGGCGAAAACAAAGGCGCAGATCAGCTTCGCGGTAACCGTGAAGCTGATCAGCGCCTTTGTTTTCGCTACTCGGATAGTACAATTCCTCCTCTACTTAACTCCAAAATTTCAAGCTTCTAGCCTGCTGCTGTGGCTGTACAGGCCGGTTTGTGTCAGACCTGTTCGGAAACCACATTGTTGGTTTTCCCACGAGGTGGCTCAAATGATAACGATGGGAGAGGCCATTTCATGATTATGGGTTGATCTCCATATTCATTCTAAATTGCACACATGCTCCAATAAGCACATACCCTTGTCATTTCCAAAAGATAATGTGCATAAGCGCACCCTGCTCCGCAAGCATATTGGCATTTTACAATAGTTTTGCATATTTACACCGTATTAAATGCATTAAAAATAATCCTTAAAAGAACAAACACTATTTTGCAACGACTGAAACACTTAAAAATATATATGATATTTTTTCGATAGCAGTGTGCACTTATTAGAACGATATTTCGTTACCTTAAGTTACTTTAAGTTATTTTGAAAAGTTAGGCGCACTGTGTGCTATTTACAACAAATACAGAGTTAGCTCCCAATACTTACTTCCGCCCATAATGTTGATTTCCAAGGGACCAGTAATTGTTGTACAACCCTTCAGCTCTTGGGCAGAGTTAATGCTGTCCACAATTTTACCAGCACATACTGTAAACATGAGAAATATACATGTAATAAATATGAGCCGCCACACAAGAAAACAAACAATCTGCACAGGCGAAAACTAGAAAAAGTGCCTTGAGAGGCACGTATACCCCCGGCTGGTAGCTCCCTCCAACGCCCCCACCCCTTAGCCCACCGCCCTCCAATCCAAACATGCCCACTGAACCTCAATTCTGATGAAAGAGAGCGCCCTCAACAAGTACATCTTATAAATTTGTATTTGCAAAAAGCACTGTCTAAAACCATGGGAAGGGGAGGGGGAGAGTGTAGTAGAATGACAGATCTATTTTAGAACAGTATACAGAGCTGACTTGTATACTCAATCTAGGACTTGATCGCGGACATTGAGGGTCAGGTCCTCGGTCCTAGATGTAAAGTAGAATGTCATTCTTCAATAATATCAAAAAAAAAAAAAAAAAAAAAAAAAAACATGTCCTAGATCTTGACCTCTAGCCCCACCCTGGGCACGGACCCTAGAGTCTAATGTCATTAGGAACAAGGCAAACCATATAGAGTCCCTTTGGTGCATATACGAATCATTTCTAAACATGGTGGTAAAGAAAAGTAGAGAAAATACAATTTTTAAAGAAGTTCTAGATTTTGACCTCTAGCCCTGACCCTCCCCCCCCCCCCCCCACACACACACATACATGGACCCTAGTGTCTGAACCTTACATGGTACCTATGGTCTAAGTATGAATAATGCTTTCTGACAAGACTTTGTGGATGTCAAGAAAATAGACTTGCAGAAAATTTATCATGGTATTTATCACATTATAAATAAGTCCTAGATTTTGACCTCTAGCCCCACCCCTGGAGATGGTACCGAGCATGGAATATGAAAGCAAACCCTATAGGGTATCTAGGAACTAAATAAGAATACATCCCTATGATTGTTTGTTAATGCACCAGTCATTTGCAACCACGGCCCCCTCGGGGCCGGGAATAGCGGGGGCATAGCCGGGCTTAACTGCAGGGTTTTGACTTCAGCATTGTCCCCGCAGTGCCGTGGAATAGCAGGGGTTTTGATTCCTGTCCCAAAATGGCCATGAAAATTTACATTTACCTGCCGGGATTAGAGCGGGGACTTTGGCAGAGCTTTGACCATAAGAGTATCCCTGCAGTGCTGGGCATATACCCGGGCTTTGGAAAGAGAAAAGTCAATATCCCCGCTATTCCCCGGCCCCGAGGGGGACGTGGTTGCAAATGACTGGTGCATAAGATATAGACTTAGATAAGAAATATTAAAATTGTAAATAGCATATTTTAAAGGTGACCTAGATTTTGACCTCCAGCCCTACCTCCGGGCATGGGCCCTGGGGTCCAAACTCATGGAAACAAAGCAAACCCTATAGGGTACCTATGGTCCAAATATGAATGGTTTCTGACCATTGGTTCAGGAGATATACACCTCTAGAGAAACTTTAACCAAAACTTTGTCGCAAATTAAAGGTGACCTAGATTTTGACCTCCAGCCCTACCCCCGGGCATGGGCCCTGGGGTCCGAACTCATGGAAACAAAGCAAACCCTATAGGGTACCTATGGTCCAAATATGAATGGTTTCTGACCATTGGTTCAGGAGATATACACCTCTAGAGAAACTTTAACCAAAACTTTGACGTAAATTCCACGAACGTTCCGGAATTACGAACGAAGAAACGAACTAACTAACTAACTAACATACGAACGGACGAAAGGACGAACGGAAAAGCGAAAGCTATATACCCGTCGGCATAAATGCCGGGGGTATAATAAAGACGCAGATCAGCTGTGCAGTAACTGCACAGCTGATCAGCGCCTTTAACTGCACAGCTGATCAGCGCTTTTGATTTCGCTACACAAATAGTACAATTCCTCTTCTTACTATATCCAAACTTTCAAGCTTCTAGTCATTTTCTGTAGCTGCACAGGCCGGTTTGTGTTAGAAATGGACTGAAAACCTGGAGACTGCTTTTCTGGCGTCGCGGCTCAACTAGTCTTCTGAGTTAAGTCCAATTCGCATGCGCCAAAAATACACACGTGTAAATATACTCCGGTGTGCAAATTTTACTCGGGGTAAGTAAATGGTGCATGCGAACGCAAATACACACCGGAGTATATTTACATATGGGTAAATTAACTCCTGGGTCTGACCAGATGCAAATTTTATTTTTACAAATACACACGTGTAAATTTACTATTATGTCCCATGCGAACGCAAAGTAAAATTTACCCATGAGTATTTTTATTTCAAGTCAATATTCTGCTTTTAGATAACAAATTTTCACATTTTTTGTTCCTAACTGATTATATATGACAGTGACATTGTTGCTAAATAAGAGTTTATTGCCATTCATAACATTTTAGATCATATGGAATGCAAACATCATCATTCTTGGTTAGGATTCTTGGGGCATTTTAACAGTAATTCCTTGTGAAAGGATGAAAAAAGTGAACTGTATAACTGCTATGGTTATGCCTGACCATTACATGATTCCCCTCTGCTGCCAAAGTCTACATGATCACCTTGAAGCAGTCTGTTCTTGTTTTGCAAATACAGAAAACTTAAGTGAACAGGTTTTAATCCAGAAATGATAAATTTACATAGAAAAATACTCCTGGTGATAAAACCCATGCGAACGCAATTTAAATTTACTCTCAGGTTGATTTGCACACCGGAGTATAAATACACACCGGAGTATATTTACACGCGTGTATTTTTTGCGCATGCGAATTGGACTTTAGACACCCTTCTCTTTCACTGTATTCAAAAGTACTTTTTCATAATTTTGCCACAAGAAGATAGCTATAATTGCAATTATTATGTCATGCAAAGGTTTATTCTTTAAAAAACATGGACTTAATCATGGTGTTTATCAATCAATATAAAGGTCCTTGGATTTTATGTTATTCTTTTTTCCCCAAACATTTCTTAACTTCAAAAAAGAAGTTACGCTCCACAGTGTATCTGGGAGACACAGACATATGCAACACTATTGACCACACTCCCTTTATGATAAAATACACTAAAGTCCAATTCGCATGCGCCAAAAATACATGTGTGTAAATATACTCCGGTGTGCAAATTTTACTCGGGGTAAGCAAATGGCGCATGCGAACGCAAATACACACCGGAGTATATTTACATATGGGTAAATTTACTCCTGGGTCTGACCAGATGCAAATTTTATTTTTACAAATACACACGTGTAAATTTACTATTTTGTCCCATGCGAACGCAAAGTAAATTTACCCATGAGTATTTTTATTTCAAGTCGAAATTCTGCTTTTAGATAACTAATTTTCACATTTTTTGTTCCTACCTGATTATATGACAGTTGCTGAAACTGTGGACATTGTTGCTAAATAAGAGTTTATTGCCATTCATCACATTTTAGATCATATGGAGTGCAAACAGCCACACTATTTTTTCATCATTTCTTGGTTAGGATTCTTGGGGCATTTTAACAGTAATTCCTTGTGAAAGGATGAAAAAAGGGAACTGTATAACTGCTAAGGTTATGCCTGACCATTACATGATTCCCCTCTGCTGCCAAAGTCTACATGCATGAACACCTTGAAGCAGCCTCTTCTTGTTTTGCAAATTCAGAAAACTTAAATGAACAGGTTTTAATCCAGAAATGATAAATTTACCTACAAAAATACTCCTGGCGATAAAACCCATGCGAACGCAATTTAAATTTACCCTCAGGTTGATTTGCACACCGTTGTATAAATACACACTGGAGTATATTTACACGCGTGTATTTTTTGCGCATGCGAATTGGACTTTAGGTTTCATTCTACAGCAAACATGTACATACATTTTGGACATTTTCCGACGCAAGGCACACATTTTGACATGTCGTTATTGTCCTCTCTTGTACCCGCAGGACACTTGTCGACGCAGAGCCCCGGCCCAAAGTTGGCCGCTGTTACAAGCTTGAAGTGGACATCTGGGCCGACTGGGTAATCCGAGAAGTTAACACACTGGTCATGGAGAAGGCAGCGGCGGTTCTTGAACTGAAATTACAAGCAACAGCATGAAACAAAATGATTAAAAATGAGCCTTCGCATGGAAAAACCAAAAATTTGGGTTCCAGCCAGGTCCGACACAAACCAGGCTGTACAAGCACAGAATAGGGCTAGAGGCTGGAAAATTTGGATTTTTAGAGGAATTGTACTATCCGTGTTGCGAAAACAAAGGCGCTGATCAGCTTTGCACTTACTGTGAAGCTGATCTGCGCCTTTGTTTTCGCCTATGCAGATTGTTGGTTTTCCCATGCGAGGGCTCAAATGTGTTTTGATTTTAAGTTTGACATCCCATTCAACAATTTTTCAGTCATGTCAGGATGGAGCCACCGCTTCCTGGTTATTAACCAGTACTCTTGGGAGTTAGTTTTGTTTTGCATTGTGGGTTAACATTGCACTGCATCCTAGGTATTTACCAGCACTTTCGGAGGTTTTATGTGCCACTCTTCCTATGACACAAACTGCCGGGGTTGACTTAAAATTCCGCTCTTCTCTACAATGCATTACATAGACAATACATTTGGTCTTTATTTGTTGAGTAGCAAAAAAGGGATTATTTATGAAACCCTTTTATGAGGTCATTGCATTATAAACAAAACTATTTGTGTAGTTTTTGCTAAAGGTACCATACAAATTAGGCTACAGCATTCTCAGTTTAGTTAAAAGTCCTTCTATGTAGGAGGGATTTTATTTTCCCATAAAACACCCCATGACATCCTTCATAATCTTAAGGTTTATGATGACAATGTAATATCTATCAGAAAAAAAAATCTAAAATTTGAGCCGCATCATGAGAAAACCAGCATTTTGCATATGCAGAAACAAAGGAGCTGATCAGCTTCGAAGTAACTGCGAAGCTGATCATCGCCACTGTTTTTGCTACAAGGATAGTACAATTCCTCTACTTTCTAAATCCAAAATCGCCAGCCTCTGGACATCTGATAAGCTCGTACAGCTCGGTTTATGTCGAACCTGTTTGGAAACCAAATTATTGATTTTCTCATCACGCGGCTCAAATATTACATGCTGAATAAACATCCATAAAGCCTTGTCAGACATTCAATAGATTTAAACAATGAAAACATCTGGGCTTCTAATGATTATACCACCCAATACCAATTTGCATACAAGGTAATTTTATAACCATTTTTGCCTAATGAAGAATCAGTTTATAATTTTTGTTCAAGAAAATGTTAAAAATGTGTTTCAGAAACAATATTAAAAAGTCTGAAGCTGTGAAGAACCTGATCAAGCATGACAAAACCTACAGCCATATCTGGGAGGTGGACTCAGTCTAAACCTAGCTGGCCCCTGGCACTTATAGCCAAAATTTTACACCCCTTTCAAGATTATTTCAGCTAATACGAGACGGGCCAGTCAGTAGATGGGCGAAAATGGGAGAGCCCCAAGAAAAACCACCTGGCACACCCACAAGCAGAACTTGGCTTGTCTCACATGTAGCCAATGCGGGGCTCAAACCCACAACAGACACAGCGCAGAGATGATCGAGTGATTAAGAAACAGCGCTCTTGACCGCTCGGCCTTGGGGACCACTAGTATTTGTTTTAAAGGTTCAATATGCAGCCACGAGACAGTCTGTTATCCCAGCCTACTGTTCCTGGGGCAGGTTACCTGCGCTTGGTGCATATTCCTACCACTTACTTTGGCTGTAGAAGACTTGAACCATGGATATAGATAGTCATCAAATGCATGCTACACCACAGCTGATCTGTGTATGCCTTTGTGTGCATACAAGGCAATTTGAACAGCGACACGAGAAAATCGGTCTTCGGGGTTTCCCACCAGGTCTGACACAACCCGACCTGTACAGTCTAGAAGCAGGCTAGAAGCTTGAAATTTCGGATTTAAGAAGGAGAGATGCAGTGAAAATAATGGTCGTCCTTGTGGTGGGAATATGGATTAAGTCCGTTTGGCCCAGGATGACGTTAAAAGCCTAATCTTTACTACTACTACTACTAAAATAATGGTGCTGATCAGCTTCGCAGCTCTGCACCTTTGTTTTCGCATAGGCAAAAAATCCTGTTTTCTTACGATGCGGCTCATTTATCATGATACAAGCCCCTTTTAGCTACAGCCCTACCTAATGTAATGAAAAGTTGTTTACAAATCACAACTGTGACTTAACCCATATGTGACGAATGGATTTTGCCATCATTATCAATTGGGTGAGTCCACTTTCATTTTTATGGGTGTTAGGAGTGATTTTTAATTTTTATCTCATTTTTCGATGAAATTCCTCCAAGCAAACAGAATAGCCCCAGATGGGACGCCGCGTTCTGCGGCGTCACATCTGGGGCTATGCTGTTTGGTGTTTGCCTATGTCCCATAAAAGGTACGCCAGGCGTAAATGAGTTAAGCTGTAGTGATTTCAATAATGACTCTTGTTTTTTCCCAGTCCCACATTGAGTCCAGCATGGCAGAGTAAACAAGTTGTTACAAAAAAAAACTCTAATCAATACGACAGTCTGCTGCAGATCTTGTAGTGTGAGACAAGTGTGTGAGCCGCGCATGAGAAAACAAACCGTGCATGAGAAAATAAACCGTGAGACAAGTGTGTGAGCTGCCCATGAGAAAACATACAATGTGGTTTTCGAACAGGGTTGACACAAACCGAGCTGTACAAGCACAGAAGATGGCTAGAGGCTGGAAATTTTGGATTTAGAAAGTGGAAGAATTGTACTATCCGTGTAGCGAAAACAAAGGCACTGATCACATATGCAAAATGTTGGTTTTCTCATGACGCGGCTCAATTCATGAATTACAGTACCATGTGCTCTCAAAAATGAGTGGCAGTTCAAGATTATAATAACTATCAATAAACATATGTAACAAGTTTATGTAATAACTATAGTAGTGATGGTAGCCCCTGTGGCCGAGCAGTTAAGAGGGCTGTTTCTTAATCACTCGATCATCCCACCGCTGTGTCTGGCGTGGGTTCCAGCCCTGCGCTGGCCACGTGAGACAAGTCAATTTCTGCTTGCGGGTATGCCATGTGGTTTTTCTCAGGGTCCTCCTGTTTTCGCACCACCTACTGATCAGTCACATATAAGCTGAAATAATCTTGAAAGGGACGTAAAACTAAATAAAAAATATAGTAGTATTGCTGAAAGAAGAGGGTAATGATCCCAATCCTTGTCACATCATGACTTGACTTAAAGACGGTCTTTGGTTTCCGACCAGGTCGGACGCAAACCGGCCTGCCAGTCACCGAAAAAGGCAAGGGATTTTGGATTTAAGAAAAAGAGAAACTGTACAACCACAGTAGCGAAAAGTAGCTGATCAGCTTCGCAGAGACTGTGAAGCTGATTTGCGCCTTTGTTTTCACATATGCAAAATGCTTGCTTTCTCATGACACGGCTCATAAATGATTCTTATATTAATGTTTTTGACATGTTTTCTATTATTTGGATAATGTATGAGCTAAAATGAAAGAATAAATCCAAAATTGGAAAGCTACTCAAGCAACCTCATGAATTGACTACAAAATAATATCAGCAAACATCACATGTGTACCGCCTTGTGTTTTTTTTTTTTTTTTTTCTCTAATTTCTATTAAAGAGGGGAGGAAGTGGCCTAGCAGTTGAACATATGACTCCAAATCAAGAGGTCCTCGGTTAAAACCCCAATGGCACCAGCTTGTGTCCTTGCGATCACTACTGGTAAATACATACGTAGATGTTAAACCTCAATACAAATTGAATCCATAATATTTGAGCCATATCATGATAAAAACTTGCTTTTTGCATAATGCAAAGACAAAGATACAGATCAGCTGTGCAGTTTGCTGGCCAGTGACTTGGTTTTCTCTGGATTGATAGTACAATCACTCCCCTTCAATTACATCTCAAATTCCAAGCTTCTAACCTTCCTCTGTGACTGCGTACAGGTTAGTTTATGTCAGCCTAGGCCCGAGCTTATAAAACTTTTTTCGTGCTCAACTCAGGCTGAGCAAGAAATTTTAGCCTGAGCAAGAAATTTTGATACAATCTGCTCTAAATCCTAATGCAGTCAATGCCCCCAACCCAATAATGGTCCACATTAACTTTGATCAAAATTGGTCCACTAGCTTCAGAAATATTCTTATTTGAAATTGTGGACGATGGACGCTGACGGACCGCTGCCTATCCTATAAGCTCACCTGTGAGCTTTCAGCTCAGGTGAGCTAAAAAACACCAGACAACATTATTCCCAGCGGGCACATGACGTCATAATGACGTCATATCGACGTCGATGCGACGTCATGACGTCGCATCGACGTCGATCTGACGTCATTCTGACGTCATGTGCCTGCTGGGATAATTACACAAAATGTTATAATAAAGATGTTACTACCAACCTGGTATGTACCACCCGAGCAATTCCTGGCACATTTCTTTTTCTTGCCGGGTGGCTGGTACTCGATCACGTCCTTGCAGGCGATACAGTCGGAAGAGGAAGGTCCCGTGCAGCCACCTATACAGTCGGGGCTGCAGCAAGTTGATCCATGACACAAACCACTAGCACAGGACGCTGGGCAGGCTGAAAAACAAAGATACACAAGTTGGCTTCTTTAAAAAGAAACCAATGAAAAGGTCAGCAGCCGTTTGTTATAAGAGATTCCTTTTGCTCTAAATTTCAGTATTGTTGATTCTCTGCACGGCTAACAAACCTTTAAATGCGTAACCGCCGGTTAAGAAAGAAAATCCGATTCACGCCCTTCCGGTTGCGCATATGAAGACCAAGAAAAGGTAAACAAAACGTACACTACTAGGATCGATTGATGATTATATTTTAGTACAGCAATATATGGATTATCTATGAATGCTATTTTGTCACTTATTTACTATTGTAAGTCAGCACCAAAGTAGCTCGCAAAATAATTTGATGGTCTAAGAGTTATTTATTCCCTTCTTCGAACCTGGTGTTCCAACAAGGCCAAAGTCGTCGAAATACAACTAAAAATTGGACAATCTGCTGGTAAATATCAAATTTTAGTGATTGTTCCACGACAAATTTACAGATATGTATTAACTAAATTGCATCTGATGGCTGTGCCAGTATTTCGTTGAGTTAGTGCCCGGCATTATCGATTTGAAGGGAAGGAAAAGATGGGTACGCATTTAATCATTAAAATATGAAGGATATATTTCAAGATACGTTTGAAAACCTCAACCTGTTCAAGTTATGGTATTTATTTCCCTGTAAAGCGTTTTGAAAGACATAAAACCAAGAAAAAACAAATTAAAGTATACAGAATGCTGTAAAATCGTCTTCATGAACAGGAATATCATGCATGTGAACTATTGTATTACATGTATTTCATAGACAGTTTGTATTATTTTATATCAAATATTTTCACTGCAAATATCACAAACACACCAAATTTGAGTAAGCACCTATTAAGAAAGGACGAGAGAATGTGACAATAATCTTCAGCGTAAAACAATTAACAAAAACAAAAACTTAAATACATGTGTTCTATAATGATTATATTGCTATCATTCTAATGATTAAATTCGTAACCGAAATGCTGACACAGCTTTTAACCACATATGCATAGAATGCATTGGCCAGAGGCAACGAAACTGTCACCAGATCTCACACAATGTTAAAATCATCTGCGCACTGTATTGCTTTCCGTTAATATGGACGTAATGAGCGGAAATCTAAAAATATCCCTGCGACTGACCCACATTTTCGTCGTGTACAATGCAATCCCAACATGTGTTTTGAGGTAGGGAATAAAAATCATGATTATAAAGAAAAATTTCTGGAAATCCTTTGGGGTCCAAATATAGCAATGTCTAACTAATAAAATAGCATTGAGAGAATTATAATATTTGTCTTCGAATCGAAATATTTTACTCGGAAACACGAGCTGCAAAAGTTTGTTTACCTTTTGTTGGTCATCTGATGCGAAACCGGAAGGACATGAATCGGATTTCTTTTCTTAACCGCGGTTACGCATTTAAAGGTTTGTTAGCCGTGCTCTGGTTCGTCATTAATTTCGATTCTCATACGTTTCAGTTTCGTTTCCTATACATGAATGTCGTTTCTTGTTATGAACGCTTGACCAGTGTGTGTATCTGTCACTCAAGGCATTGACCAAAATTTATGACGTAATGGAATCAAAGACAATACTAAAGGAAACACGATTACAATCAATATGTTGATGTGTAGAGAACCATTTTGCAGTGCAGTCAATTTGTGACAGAGTTCTGAATTTTGACCTGCAACCACACTACCAGAAACAGACCCATGGGACCGATGCGTTGGACTAAAAGTCAGCCATATAGAGTTCCTATAGTATCTGTACCCCTCGTCAGGGTATCTACGATCTAAACCTAGATGCACTATGATAAGCAGTCACCACGATCGAGACTGCTTGCTAGATTTTACCGCTTTTTGACGGGGAGTGTCAACAATGGATAAATTTAATTGATTGCGGTTAACTGTCTAGTCAGTATAGACGGGTCCACTAGTTTTTATTAAGCGCTTTATGTGTCAAAACGCGTAATTGAGAGAGAGCAGTCGATCATGGGTAAAATTTTCTTCATATTCAAAGTAAACACTGTGGAAAAGGTCCTGAAGGACCTTTTCCAATGAGCCGGTGCATGAGAAAAGCAACAATTTGGGTTTTCGACCATATCCGACACAAACCAGGCTGTACAGTCACAGCATAAAGCTACAAACTTGAAACTTTGGATATAAGTAGAAGAGAAATAGTACTATCCGAGTGGTGAAAACAAAGGCACTGATCAGCTTTGCAGTTACTGCACAACTGATGCCTTTGTTTTCTCCTAAGCATTTTGTTAGTTTTCTCGTGAAGTTGCTAAAATTTAAATTAGTTGTATCAATTCCTTTACTTTATTTTTTCAACTTTTCTTGTCTTCAATATTCAGCTCTACTATTCTGGAAACAACTGTAAAACCCTTTTGTGATGAATGGACTTGCCCATCATTATCATATGGTTGAGTCTACTTTCATTATTAGGGGCAACAAGTATGTTTTTCAATTTTTATTTCATTTTTTGATGAAAATCCTCTGAGCAAACAGAATAGCCCCAGATGCAAAGCACCATTCTGCAGCATCACATCAGGGGCTATACTGTTTGCCTAGATGTCAGCCTTAAGTTATAGCTACCACCAAGGGCAAGAACATACCTTTTTCGTTATATAGAACAGACTATAAATGCTTTAATAAATCTGTAGGACAATATCTATGTTGTATGAAGAACTTACAGTAGGGTTAAAATCTTATCTGATGTTTCAATGTTTCACCAAGAAGTATGCATCAGACACTCAGTGCTATGCAGTCTAGTCTATGTCCTCACTACTGACCTTCGTAAAAACACGATTTTATGGAAATTTCTAAACAATATACATGAAATCTTTTTATATTTGTTTGACGACTGTCATTATACCCTATGCATAAAGACAACCATTTATGCCCTCCGGGTGATAATATGTTGTAAACAAACACCATATGACCTTGACGATATCAATATATGGAAATGTAATGTACATGGGGTGCTATGTAGCAGGTTTTTGTGGTCTCACTTTTCTTACATTTTTTGAATGTATGCGCACAGAGTGTGTGTGTGGGGGGGGGGGGGGGAATACAAAGGGTTGTGCCATTGCAATGGCTGTGATTCTAGTTGTGCACATGATCCAGACAGTGGACAGCCCAGTACGAAATCTAGTTTATTATTCACTTTGATCAATGTGCAGTTTCTTAAGTCAGATATACAGATACTTTTAAAGTTCAGTATCTGAATCTTGCTGCATATAGGGGTCACAATAGACACAACACAAAGCAAGTGCATGTAAATAGAAAATCAGGGAGTTGAACCTCCATGGGACCAGGTGAGCTCTAGGCTGGGAGTTGGACCTCCATGGGACCAGGTGTTGGACTCCTGATTGACCTCAAGGCTGGGAGTTGGACTCCTGACTGAACTCTAGGCTGGGAGTTGGACTCCTGACTGAGCTCTAGGCTGGGAGTTGGACTCCTGACTGAGCTCTAGGCCGGGACTTGGACTCCTGACAGAGCTCTAGGCTGGGAGTTGGACTCCTGACAGAGCTCTAGGCCGGGAGTTGGACTCCTGACAGAGCTCTAGGCTGGGAGTTGGACTCCTGACTGAGCTCTAGGCTGGGAGTTGGACTCCTGACAGAGCTCTAGGCTGGGAGTTGGACTCCTGACAGAGCTCTAGGCCGGGAGTTGGACTCCTGACAGAGCTCTAGGCTGGGAGTTGGACTCCTGACTGAGCTCTAGGCTGGGAGTTGGACTCCTGACTGAGCTCTAGGCTGGGAGTTGGACTCCTGACAGAGCTCTAGGCTGGGAGTTGGACTCCTGACTGAGCTCTAGGCTGGGAGTTGGACTCCTGACTGAGCTCTAGGCCGGGAGTTGGACTCCTGACAGAGCTCTAGGCTGGGAGTTGGACTCCTGACTGAGCTCTAGGCTGGGAGTTGGACTCCTGACTGAGCTCTAGGCTGGGAGTTGGACCTCCATGGGACCGGGTTGTTTCCTTGAGCAAGGCACATTAACTACCTATAAAACTGATAAATATCTAGGCAGGTGGGTCCATCCCAACATAATTAAAACATTGTTGACTGGGATGTTAAACCACAAAATGGTTTAATTTTAACCACAAAACACACCTATATTACTCCCCCTGGAGCACTTATTCACTTAAAAAACGTGTTGAAAGACACACCTGGTATTTCAAGTGCAGCTTGAGCATTTTTCCTTGAAAACTAATCTCTTCCTTCTAACCAATATATAAATTCTTTTAAATATTGACATCCGCCATGAATTCAATAACAGATTTTGGTTAAATATGGATGTTTCAATTTCATGCTCAGCTGAGTAGAGCATGAAAAGTTTTATATCCTCGGGAGCAGGACTGGGTCTAACAAGCTGAATGGGCAAAATTCCCCAGCCCTCACATTGTAATAACCACTTGAGCCCTGTCATAAGAAAACCCGAATTTTGCCTATGCGAAAAGAAAGGCGCAGATCAGCTGTGCAGTAACTGCACAACTGATCAGCACATTTCTTTTCACTACACAGACAGTACAATTCCCCTTCATTCAAAATCCAAAATATCAAGCTTCTAGCTATCTGTTCGAGTCAGACCTGGTCCGAAACCCCGATGGCCTGTTTCCCAACGCCGCGGCCCATTTGATGTATGTGGGGGTCACTACAGTATGGCTTCATTAAAAATGTTCACAAAGTGCACATACACAGCCCACAATGAGACTGTAAAATGAGCCTGTGCGTGAGAAAACCAACAATCTGGGTTCCGACCAGGTCCGTCACAAACCGGGCATAGAATATGGTTAGGGGCTGGAAATTTTGGATTGAGAAAGTGGAGGAATTGTACTATTCGTGTAGCGAAAACAAAGATGCTGATCAGCTTGGCAGTCACAGTTATTTTGTTTTTTTTTCGCATAGGCAAAATCCGGGTTTCTCATTACGCGGCTCAAATGTATTTCCCACTTGTAAACATTCAAGTCTAGCAACTGACCTATGATATAGTGATTGTAATTTACTATACATTGTGTATAAAAAGAAATGTGCTGAACAGCTGCACATGCTGCAAAGACCACATAGCCTGTTTTGCATATTCAATTTTGTTTATCCCATTTGCAGACAAAAAATATTTTCTCATGACGTAGTTCATAATCAGTTGTGCAGCAGCTATCAGACTCAGCAAGCAGTCAACCCTATTGATTTTTACCAATTCCACAAACAATATTTTCAAGGGCAAACATTATGTTCAAGGCCATGTTTTTTTTCTGCAAGGAAGCATTGCTGCAAGCAGTGTATTTCTTGATATTTTTGGCAATTTAATCAAGATTAAATATTGAAAAATAAATATTTATCATTTATGAAGGTACTTGAACCCTAAGCCAGACAATAACCCATTACTGATGAATAGATTCACCCATAGTTATCATTTGGTTGAGTTCAATTTAATTTTTAGGGGCTTCAGGTGTGATTTTAAAATTTTATACCATTTTTCGATTTAACTTCTCTAAGCAAACAGAATAGCCCCAAATGGGACGACGCATTGTGCGGTGTCACATCTGGGGCTATACTGTTTGCCTATGTCCCACATAAAGGACACCAGGCTTTAAATCAGTTTATATATATATGAGCCACCTCGTGGAAAAACCAACAATGTCGTTTCCAAACAGGTCTGACACAAACCGGCCTGTAAAGCTACAGAAGCAGGCTAGAAGCTTGAAATTTCGGAGTTAAGTAGAGGAGGAATTGTACTATCCGAATAGCGAAAACAAAGGCGCTGATCAGCTTCGCGGTTACCGCGAAGCTGATCTGCGTCTTTGTTTTCGGCTATACAGATTGTTGGTTTTCCCATGAGGCGGCTCATATAAAGATGTTTGGGAGTTTGTGTTGCTTAATATCCAACGCAACAAATTTTCATTCATGTCAAAACTACCAGACTGCTTTCTAGGTACTTAACCATCCCCCCCCCCCCCACACACACACACCTACAAGGAAGGGTGGGGGATAGCCAGGCTAAAGTGCAGGGAAATTACCTTTTGAGTGTCCTCTCAGTGCAGGGGAAATGACGGGGCTTTGATATTAAGATCCTTACCCCAGGGGGATTTTCTGTGGCGAAGGGCGGGGAAAAGAGCAAAGTTTTGACCTCCAGTTTGCCCCCTAGGGGTGAGGCTCATAGCAGGGCACTGAAAGCTGAAAAGTCATAATCCCTGCCCTTCTTCGTAGGTGGGGGAGCGGTGGTTACAAATGGCTGGTGCATAATCATCATCTATATTTTATACTTCCTTATGAATTCAAGGTTGCTTATGTTCTATAAAATATCATTAAAATTGATATTGCAAGTACTTGTACTTGAACAATTTACCATGACTTTGTGTGATTTAGTTGTTGATAACCTTGCTGTTTCATTACTTTAAAAAAAGAAGCCCATATAACTATGACTGCATTTATTGACATTCATTTTATTTCTGATTTATAAGGGTAATTAAAGTGTGCAGTGCATATGCACCAGAACCAATACCCCCCCCCCCCCCCACACACACACACGCTTCCCCATCCCCACCCCCAGCTAGGTTTCACTAATGAACTTAGCAATATGTGTAGATTGAGAGGGGCCTAGTGTACTGACCGAATAAAAATATTTTTAATTATAACAAAATGTTTTCTTCGGAGTCCATATAAATGACAAGTGTCCTGAGAAATGTTGCTTTTGCCTATGCCAAGATGTGCTGTAAATAAGCATGCATGCTGATCAGTGCATTTGTGTTTTCTGCTGCCTCTATAGAACTGTACAGTACAGTCTCTTTGATTCCTCAATCCAAAATCTAGTTTCCATTGCTCCAAAATCTCGTTTACCATTGCACCAGACTGAAATACTGAAGAACTGTTTTCTCGTTGCTTCGTCAAAATGACAGCAACCATGTGTATGTGACTAGAGACAAGAGGAGTAAACGAGTTCTAGAACAAGACAAAAAGCGGTTAAATATTGATCAGAAACCATTTAACATTTTGTCCTGAGTGATGTCAACATTAACTCATTTATGCCTGGCGTCCCTTTTATGGGGCATAGGCAAACCGAATAGCCCTAGATGGGACGCCGCAGAATGCGGCGTCCCATCTCGTCCCATCTGGGGCTATTCTGTTTGCTTAGAGAATTTTCATCGAAAAATTGAATAAAATTTAAAAATCACTCCTGACGACCCTACAAATGAAAGTGGACTCACCATAATGATAAGGATGGGAAAATCCATTTGTCAAATACGGGTTAAACCTAAACACTTGATCAACTGCAGCATGTAGCAGTTGCAGAGGACCAGAAAAAGACAGAATTTGATAAAGAAAAACTAGAAAATGTGTTTATAAAACACTATGCCCCCAACTGGTAACTCACTTTCAGGATGTGAAAATGTCCGAAATATGACTAAGTTCAAATTGCTCAAAAAGTGACAAAAATTAATCTGAGGAGTATATCCCAACCACATGCATATCTTCAAAGCATGGTCACAATGTCTGCAAAGTTTCAAAAGTATTGGTATTAAATTGTAGGAGGAGTTGCGCACACAAGGTACCCTCTATCCGTTCACTAAAATGCCCGAAAAAATGACTAAGTTCAAATTGTGAAAAAAATGACAAAAAATAATCCAAGGATTATATCCAAACCACATGCATATCTTCAGACCATGCCCATAACACATTTAAAGTTTTAAATGAATTGGCATGAAACTGTAGGAGGAGTTGCGCACACAAGGTACCCACTGCCCATTTACTTTCATTGTCAAATTGCCCGAAAAATGGCTGTTCAAACTGCGAAAAAAGTGACAAAAATTAATCTGAGGATTATATCCAAGCCACATGCATATCTTCAAAGCATGGTCACAACATCTGTAAAGTTTCAAGAGAATCGGAATAAAACTGTAGGAGGAGTTGCGCACACAAGGTACCCACTATCTATTCACTTTATCAAGAATTAAAAAGGGAAATAACTCTCACAGTATGGACCCCTAGCCCCTTGAATTTACCTGAAAGAAAAAAATGGGTCCTCTTAATTTTCATATATACAAACTACATACCAAATTTCAAGATCCTAGCTATCACGGTTCCTGACCAAGTGCTAAGCGTTACTCACACATCACAGACTGACTGCACTCACACCACTGGACGGACAGACCAAAACCAATATGCCCCCTCAACTGAAGAAGTTGGGGGCATAAAAAAAACGGTCTTCGGGTTTCCGACCAGGTCCGGCACAAACCTATCTGTACAAGCACAGAAGATGACTAGAGACTGAAAATTATGGATTTAGAAAGAAGAAGAATTGTACTACCAGGGTTCATACAGGCAAGGCCAAGTAAAATTCAAGGACTTTTTCAAGGACTTTTCAAGGACAAATCTTACCATTTTCAAGGACTTGGGGTGGATGCTGTAGTAGGGGGTTCTGTCTTAACTTTTGTTTCCTTCTTGATAAAGAAGTTTGTGAAAGTCCCAGATAAAGACTGCTCATGTTTCTTATGTCGATCTCCACTCGCGTGTGAGCGCAAAGCACTTTCACCCATTTGAGCCACATCAATATCTTTATTACATGCACGACAATGTGCCTTGTGTTTATTGTCCGTTTCCTTGACCCAAGGATAACGTTTCGGCCAGTCCCTGCTGTACACGCACTTTCCCATTTTGTTAAGAAATGTTGAAATTAAATTTGCCCTCGAAAAAATGTCATTTCGACGTCATTTTGGTTCCGTTTAGTCTGTATTCATCATGGATTTTCATTGCAGATAAAGAAAATGCAATAAATCATGAACCATTCCTCAAGGGAAGCAACCCAATTACGGTACGAACCGATTCGCACCATATATTTTCGGCCCAAATTTTCGCGACCATTTTGCAAGGGACGCAACTCAGTTACCGATTCGCGCCATACACATTCGGCCTGTTTCTTCATTATGGCGCTCTCGACGATCTTTTTGTATTCAAACTTGCCAAACTTCTTCTTAAATGCTCACATTTGATTTTGAAACCGAATCTTATTGTCTGGAATACCGGAAGAAGTTAAATTCAAGTGCTTTTCAAGGCCAATGGCTAATTTTCCAGCACTTTTCAAGGCAAATTTGGTTTTCAAGTACTTTTCAAGACAGCCCTTCATTTTCAAGTACTTTTCAAGCCTGTGCGAACCCTGACTACCCATGTTGGTGCTTTTGCCTCCCGAAGTGATTCTAACGAGCACCCTAGTAAAAGGTTTTTAAGATGAACTGAGCAAAAACCAGCGCCTTTGTTTTAACTACAGGGATAGTACAATTCCTCTTCCTCCTAAATCCGAAATTTCCAGCCTCTAGCCATCTTCTGTGCTTGTACAGATCAGTTTGTGTCGGACCTGTTCGGAAACCAGATTGTTGGTTTTCTCAAGCGAAGGCTCAATCATTAAATTCAATTTGAGGTCATGTTTGGTCATCAGAAAAGTCATGTATTCTGCGAAAAACCACCCTTAATCCAGATTGTTTTCTTAGTGGGGAATAAGCCTATAAGTGTTAAGCCTGAATAGATGCCTATATACAAACAAGAAATTCACAACCTGCGTCTGTGTTTTACAGATTACAGAGAAAAGAGCTAGTTTCCTGAGACACCAGCTTTATTTTATATGAGCCGCTGCACGACAAAAACCAACAATCTGCATAGTCGAAAACAAAGGTGCAGATCAGCTTCGCAGTAACTGCGAAGTTGATCGGCGCCTTTGTTTTCACTACACGGATAGTACAATTCCCCTACTTTCTAAATTCAATATTTCCAGCCTCTAGCCATCTTCTGTGACTGTACAGCCTGAATTGTGTCGGACCTGGTCGGAACCCAAATTGTTGGTTTTCTCACGCACAGGCTCATATAGATCTGATCAATTCTAAGAAGACTTAAACACCCACATCAAATTGCTGTTTTAAGGCAAGGTCTGCTGACAGATCCTGTATGTATATAAATATGTATGTATTTTTCTTTTCGTCTTTTAACTTTTTTCTAGACAATATTTCGTAAAAATGATTTACTATTTTAATTACTAACACTGAATAATTCCAAAAAAGTCATTAAATGAGCCTCCTCATGGGAAACCAACAATCTGCACTGGCGAAAACAAAGGCGCAGATCAGCTTCGCGGTGACCGCGAAGCTGATCAGCGCCTTTGTTTTCGCTACTCGGATAGTACAATTCCTCCTCTACTTAACTCCAAAATTTCAAGCTTCTAGCTCTTTTCTGTGCTTGTACAGGCCGGTTTGTGTCATACCTCTTCGGAAACCACATTGTTGGTTTTCCCACGAGGCGGCTCAAATGTAAAAACAGGGGTTGTGAGCTCAATCCTGGGCTTCACCAGTACTATGGATGAGTAGGGGTGTAACGATAGTCCAAAAATGACTATTGCGATAGTATTGACATTGCAGGAATCACTATTGCAATAGTAGTACCATTGCAGGGTACTATTGCAATACTATTGTGATACTATTGACTTTAAGAATATTTCCTGTTTTAGGAGGAATTAAAATGTATTAAAGCATTCAAACTGTGTTTCTGAATGTATTACATCCACAAAAGCATAAACAAGACATTTTATGCTTATCAGTTGTGTTTTAGTAGCCCATTAAATCATATTATTATTTTTTTATTCGGGTGGGGGGGTGGGGGGGTAGGGGAGCAGTTGGTGGGGAGAGAGGGGGTCCACATCTATGAGTTGATTGTAAATACAGTGATGGATGAGGCATTATGGTCATACAAGTCTCTGTAAGTAAGTCACTAAGGAGAAGACTCCAGTTTGAGGTGTGCCACTATAGGAGGATAATATATATGCAACAATAGATACGGTCTATTATGGCAGCCAAAAATTCAACGTAAAAATAGAGCGTTTCTTTGGAAAATTAAGCCTGGAAAATGCATTTGAATCGGGATTTTTGCAAGGAAACACAATTACAAGCCTATTGAATGTTAAAAATGTGGCTAATGGGTGGTTGTAACGTATTTTGCTCATAAAAACGAAACGGTTTCACAGCGATCGGTTCTTCCAAAGTCTAGTTCAAAGGCTAACAGTAGATAAATTGCAATTATTACATCACAGTAGCGTGTCTTCTTGTCAATAATCTATGACTCCGCCCTCTCAACCGCCCCTTGTCAAAGTTGCTTTCGACACGTGACGCTAATTAGCCAATCAGCATTTGTGATGAAGCAGCTGACATTATTATACATGTCGGTGTGAAATTATGACTAACGGTGATGTTCTGATTATTGAGGCAATTATCCAATGAGGTAATTATCCAATAATTGCATAAGGATTAACCAATAAAGGTAATCTGTTTTATGTCACTTGACAATCAGCTGTGTCGCCGTGGGCACTTTCGCTTTTATGAAAACGAAAATAAACATTCAAACTCGCCGAAAAACTGAAAATGCGGGAAGAAGAAAACTATCGAAACTATCGATAGTTCAACACACTATCGGCGATAGTCATCGATGTATAATTTTACCATCGATGCAGTACAATCGGAACGGTCACTATTGCAATACATCGATAGTCCGATGCATCGTTACACCACTATGGATGAGACTGTAAACTGAGGTCCGATGACAATTTTCCAAGACAATCTGTTGGCAAGACATCACGAAAACATGTCCATGTAACGTATACCCCCTTGAACCCCACTTTTATACAGCAAAACTGGGGGATAAAGGGGGATACCTAATTTTCTTATTTTTGCTCCAAAACATAGATTGTGAGTACTCGTTAGAACCGCCTTGGCGGTCTATGTTTTGAGCAAAAATAAGGAAAATATCAAAATTTTTCAGTAGAATATTTTCCGTTTTTAAAGCTAAAAAAATCTCTGTTTATTGCATGGGCAAGTTTTCGTAATGACCATACTGTGACTAGGCGGGAGACTATACTGTGCCAATTGTGTTCAAGGGACCAACATGGTAGTCTTCAGGCCTGACTTGCAGACAAAAACTGTCCGTAGCTGGCTTCTGAACATGAACACTCAACAGCCTGGTTTGTGTATGACATCATATTGCCAGAAATCCAATCACAGATTTCCCAGCCAACAATTTTTTCAGCCATCCTGGGAGGTCCAATGCATGCTACGAAAGCTATACAATAAATTCTACTTACACAGCATGAGCTGACAATCATTAGGATAGAGAGTCCAACATCTCGGTTCCAGTCTGTCGTAGCCCATCGTCTTGTTACAGCTTTTGTCACACATATTCACACATTCCTTTGTATCCTTATTCCCCTTGAAAAAGTTATCCTTCTCGGAAACCCCTGTGGCAATCTTGGTCCAGTCGATTGTTTCAATGTAGCAGAGATTAGGATTGGCCTCCAAGCGCACCGCACCCTTTGGTATTGACGTGAGACTAACGAGACCGAGCTCTTCCAAACTTTGCATTTCAAACGCGATGAGAGCATAGTTACTGAATAACTTCTCCCCCCGGATCACAGCCAAGTTTGGAAAAATATTTCGAAGACTACGTAATCCCTGTACACGATACAGAAGCAGAAAATCCTTGATCTCGACCAGGTCTGGGAAATGAAGACTGTCGTAATCCTCGGGTTTGGCGTAGTCGATAAGCAGGATCTGGAGTTCTCCCTCGATCACGGTACAGTTGGCAAGTTTCTGAAACTGGTCCACATTGTTTCTGATGTCTGTGCTGCCACATGCTGCAAAAAAATGAAATGTTCATTTAAAGCAACAATAAGCAGCCAAGGTTACCAGATTAAAAGAGCTTTGCTGGTACTCAAATCTACTGAGCATGATAATAGTCCTCCTAATAATGATGCGGACAAAGAGGACGAGCATTGTCCACTTTAAGCTATTGATCAAGTAAATGGAACACGGAACCCAAGTTTGCTTTTTTTGTTGTTGTTGTTTTTTGTTGTTGTTGTTGGTTTTTTTATTCAGTTTTACGTCCCTATGCAATTTGAGATGGGCCAATCAGTAGATGGGACAAAAACGGGATAACCACCTCGCACACCCGCAAGAAGAACTTGGCTTGTCTCACGTATGCGGGGCTCGAACCCACACCAGACACAGCAGTGAGATGATCGAGTGATTAAGAAACAGCGATCTTAACCGCTCTGCCAAAAGTGTTATTAAGGCATGCATACAAATTAGCATTATAGAACTTTTATTTGTTTTATTAAAGTTATATCCTCTAAAATAAATATGAAAACATTCAGTACACAAGTGACTGATAACCAAGATTCACTTTCTGTATATAGAAAAGGACACACAAGGTTATTTCAGTGCATTAGTTGCTACATTGCCAAACAGTATTTTCAGAATGTGATCAGCTAAAAATAAATTAAAATATATCCAAGTTGAACAGATATTCTCCAGAGTCCATTTGTTTGTTTGTATTGAGGTTTAACACCTCACCCCCCCACCCCCCGTCAACAAGTTTTAGTAATGTCAACATTTCCTGAGTATTAACCAGTACTCTAGGATGTTAATTTGTCTTGTTCAAGGACACAGTGACCCTTGTTGGGATCGAACCAAGGACCCTCTCGATTCAGTCTGATGCATTAGGCAACCCCGATTCCTACATTTTTAATTGAGTGAGTATGAAATGAGCCGCGATGCCAGAAAACCAGTCTTTGGGGATTCCGACCAGGTCTGATACAAACGGTTCTGTAGAGTCACAGAAGATGGCTAGAAGCTTGAAATTTCAGATTTAGGAAGAAGAGAAATTGTACTAGCCGAGTAGCGAAAACAATGGCGCTGATCAGCTTCGCAGTTACTGCGAAGCTGATCTGCGCCTTTGTTTTCGCATAGGCAAAAATCTGGTTTTCTCACGATACGGCTCAAATAAACCGAGAACACAGGTACAAGGATAAGTCTTCCATAAGTCAGTCTATCATATTAAATGGTCACTACTCCATCATCTTTAAAACCATTTCCTGTATTTGAGCCACTGCATAAGAAAACAAACAACATGCCTAGGTGAAAAACAACGGGGCAGTAACTACATGTCTTTGGTTTCGCTACACAGTATACAATCCCTCTTCTTATTTCCGAAATTTCAAGCTTCTAGCTCCCTTATATGAATGTTTCACATTAAAAATTGGTTGCAACTGGTCGTATTCAAGTTTGAAACATTGATGGACCAAAGGAAGCTCTGGCTCAGTCCACATTCTTATATGCTCAATTGCTCACCTTGCGAGCTCAAAGTGAGCTAAAAATCTGAGGCCAGTTAAGTTCAAAACTTTGTTAGCTTAACATCACCGTTAAGAACTTGTTAAGTACATGTAAATGCTGACTATATAGGCAAATACACTGTTATTTTTTGTTGAAAAAATGTGAGAATCCTTTGCAAAAAACAGAGCTGGTTTTCTCCCGAATAAGATCATTGAATGAAATATAAAATTTTAATAACATGGGATGGGCTAAATGTCATGCAAGATATGAGCTGCATCGTGAGAAAACGAGATTATTGCACAGCTGACCAGTCACTGCACAGCTGATCAGCGCCTTTATGTTCACTACATGGATAGAACAATTCCTCTTCTTCTTAAACTTAAAATGTCAAGCTTGTAGCCGTTTTCTGTGACTATGCAGCGAGGCCTGTTTGCGTCAGACCTGGCTGGAAATCCAAATACCGTTTTCTTGCGTCGCGGCTCATATTACATTAGTTCTGCTGTAACATTCTGAAATGTTTAATTTTTCTTCAGGAATTTAACTTTGAAGAACAGGCTGTTTGTTTTAGCCTTTCCAGTTAATTTGCAAAATACAAGTAATTCACTAATTGACACTTTGGCTCCAACTGGCCAAACCAAAGGGGTCACTGACGAGGCTCAAATGATCTCTTTTTTTTTAAATAATTTTTTACGCTCATTGATTTAAAATGTTTGCATCGGCGTATGAAAACAAAGTACAGATAGACAACTTTGTATTTTAAATGCAATTCCACTTCTTTATATATTTTTCATAATTTTAAGCCTGACATAGCAATGTGATTCAAATCACACCAAGAACAGTCTATGTGCCCCTTTAACCCATATATGGCAAATGGACTTGCCCATCATTATCATTTGGATGAGTCCATTTTCATTTTTAGGTGAATCAGGAGGGTGATGATTAATTTTTATCTCATATTCGATGAAATTTCTCTGTGCAAACAGAATAGCCTCAGATGGAATGCCGCAGAATCATCAGGTCTGGGACTATACGGTTTTCCTATGTCCCATAAAAAGGACGCCATGCTTAAATGAGTTACGAGTATCTAGGCAAGAATGGGTTCAGTCAGGCACAAGGAAGGGCTTCATCTGATTTTCCAATAATATCTACTGGGACATAATATCACACTCCTATGTTGCACCTCATTTACTTCGTCAAGGCCAAAGAATAAATATTGCAAACAAACAAGTCCAATAGCTTTAAAGCTTCCTGGCACGAAGCCAGCCTGGTGCACTGATAATAATAACATGGTGGGTCAAAGTAAAAAAGACGCAAAGAATTAATAATAAGATAAAGAGAAAATATTTATCAGCTATGAACAGTGTAGAGCCATGATGAAAGATGACCATGAACAGTGTAGATCCATGATGGAAGATGACCATGAACAGTGTAGGACCATGATGAAAGATGACCATGCCCTAATTAAAGATGACCATGAACAGTGTAGAACTAATATTTGATGAAAGATTACCATGAATAGTGTAGAACCAATATATAATGAAAGATGACCATGAACAGTGTAGAACCATGATGAAAGATGACCATGAACAGTGTAGAACCATGATGAAAGATGACCATGAACAGTGTAGAACCATGATGAAAGATGACCATGAACAGTGTAGAACCATGATGAAAGATGGCCATGAACAGTGTGGAACCATGATAAAAGATGACCATGAACAGTGTGGAACCATGATGAAAGATGGCCATGAACAGTGTGGAACCATGATGAAAGATGGCCATGTACAGTGTGGAACCATGATGAAAGATGACCATTAACAGTGTAGAACCATGCTGAAAGATGACCATGAACAGTGTAGAACCATGATGAACCAGAGGACCATTGGTCCTGAGAACGCTCACCTGAAGCCTGATCCTGCAGTATTAAGTCATCATGAAATGACCTTGACCTTGAATACTCACACACCTTTTTTGAATTCATAAGTTGTCTGCATCTGCAAAGTTTCAGGTCTCAGGCTGCAATAGTTTCCAAACCCAGTGATTTATGAGAAAACCACAATTTTAATTTTGATATTTAAATGACTTTGGGTCAAGGTCAAGAAATGACCTTGGCCTTCATTAATTACTTACCTTCATTGACTCCATTGGTTGTCTGCATCTAGCCCAGGTCTCAGACTGCAACAGTTTCCAAAATATCCATTGTTTCCGCCTTTTCCCATGTAAAAGCCTATGTTTCCAAAATTGACCTTGCCGTAAAATAGGTCAAGGTCATCCTATGGTCATCATTTGATCAAACTAGGATGGGCTGGAGTCCCAAATGCTACATACCAAGTTTCGCTAAAATTGGCCGGCCGGTTCTGGAGAAGAAAATTTTTGAGTGGTTTTTACCATATATGGGCGTGGCGGCCATCTTGGTAATGTGACCTGGATTTCGCGATCAAACTTTCGTCTCCCCTACCCATGGATGCTCCACATAAAATTTCACTTTGATTGGCCCAGCAGTTTCAGAGAAGAAGATCTTTGAAAAGTATGTATGGACAACAGACTGGCCAAGGTCAAGAGATGACCTTGACCTACATTAATCACATACCTTCATCTACTCCATTAGTTGTTTGCATCTACCACTTTTCAGGCCTCAGGCTGCAATAGTTTTCAAAAAATCCATAGTTTTCACTTTTTCCCATGTAAAAGCCTATGTTTCCAAACTTGACCTTGCCGTAAATTAGGTCGAGGTCATCCAAGGGTCATCATTTTATCAAACTATGATGGGCTGAAGCTCCGATGCTACATACCAAGTTTCGTGGAAATCGGCCAACCGGTTCTGGAGAAGATTTTTGAGTGGTTTTTACCATATATGGGCGTGGCAGCCATCTTGGTCATGTGACCTAGATTTCGCGATTAAACTTTTGTCTCCCATACCCATGGATGCTCCACATAAAATTTCACTTTGATTGGCCCAGCAGTTTCAGAGAATAAGATCTTTGAAAAGTGTGTATGGAAGACAGACTGGCCAAGGTCAAGAGATGACCTTGACCTACATTAATCACATACATTCATCTACTCCATTAGTTGTTTGCATCTACCACTTTTCAGGCATCAGGCTGCAATAGTTTTCAAAAAATCCATAGTTTTCACTTTTCCCCATGTTAAAGCCTATGTTTCCAAAATTGACCTTGCCGTAAATTAGGTCAAGGTCATCCTAGGGTCATCATTTTATCAAACTATGATGGGCTGGAGTCCCAAATGCTACATACCAAGTTTCATGAAAATCGGCCTGCCGGTTCTGGAGAAGAAGATTTTTGAGTGGTTTTTACCATATATGGGCGTGGCAGCCATCTTGGTCATGTGACCTGGATTTCGCAATCAAACTTTCGTCTCCCCTACCCATGGATGCTCCACATAAAATTTCACTTCGATTGGCCACGCAGTTTCAGAGAAGAACATCTTTGAAAAGTGTGAATGGACGACAGACTGGCCAAGGTCAAGAGATGACCTTGCCCTAAATTAATCACATACCTTCATCTACTCCATTAGTTGTTTGCATCTACCACTTTTCAGGCCTCAGGCTGCAATAGTTTTCAAAAAATCCATAGTTTTCACTTTTTCCCATGTAAAAGCCTATGTTTCCAAATTTGACCTTGCCGTAAAATAGGTCAAGGTCATCCAAGGGTCATCATTTTATCAAACTATGATGGGCTGAAGTCCCTGATGCTACATACCAAGTTTCGTGGAAATCGGCCCACCGGTTCTGGAGAAGATTTTTGATGGGTTTTTACCATATATGGGCGTGGCGGCCATCTTGGTCATGTGACCTGGATTTCGCGATCAAACTTGAAATGCCAGTACCCAAGGAGGCTCCACATAAAATTTCAACTAGATCGGCCAAGCGTTTTCAGAGAAGAAGATCTTTGAAATTGTGGACGACGACGACGGACGGACGACGAACGGACGCCGGATCATGGCCATCCTATAAGCTCACCTTGTGAGCCTTCGGCTCAGGTGAGCTAAAAATGGCCAGTCTTAGAAATTTCTAAACTGGAAAAAATTGTAGGCTTATAATGCTGCTATGGCCAACTCAAACCCTTTGAAAGACCTGTGATTTGCATTAAAAAATGTCATACCTGCTATTTCACACCTGTCAAAATGTACACGTCATTGATTTCAATGTATAGCTAGATCAGAAAGCCCTATGGTAGCAATCCACAGTTTTTAGAGCATTTTTCAGTTAATTTAGCTAGATCCGCAAAAATTGATAATAGCTCTGTCCAATCTGGTGAACAATCCAATTTCTCCCATAAAATCATTAAATCGAATGTCTAACAACAAAATAACATCATTTAAATCGCCTAGCAATGACTATCACCCTACCTGTGTTGGGGATATTTTCCCCTACCCCCTCTTTCAGACCAGTGAATTTTCGTAAAATATGCCTAAAGTCTGGGCCCCCATGCATGTTCTGTGCAAAAGGACGCCCCATAAATCGCATGCACATACTTAGAGAATCTATCCAGGATCATAATGAGCAGTGCACAAATATGTGCCATCCAGCTACTTTTTTCGCTATTTGTGAACAAAGATAACCCCTGCAAAGTCGACAGTGAAGAGCGTCACCGGCTATGACTGGCGAGCGATCCGGGATCTTTATATAATCCCGGTTTTTACCAGTCTAAAAATAGAAAATAAGTATTTTTCACATGTTTGAGGCATAATTGATCCGATTTGGGGAAAGATGTCGGCAAATTATTGAAAGAGGATAATTTACAGCCCAATGTCATGCCCTACCCCTTAATATTGAAATTTTTGGCCCACCTCAAAAGTACGAAACTGTGAATGGAACCTTAAAGAAATACTTTTTGCACTAGTTTCTGGCAATTTTCGTCTCAAACTATTCTTTTACATAATTCTAATTAAATTCAGGCAAAGAAAGTGGATTTGCATTAAATCTGGCCTTTCAGGAGGAGTCAGAACGAGTCATATGGTTTCGAGGCATTTTTAGGTCAATTTTTGAGGAATAGAGCCCCAACTAACCGCATCCAGCTTTACTCACTCTGCGGTCGTGCGAGTGACCAACAGATCACGAAACAGTTATGTCCATACATTGGGCCACCTGATCAAAGGCAACTGAGACCTTGAAATGGAAATTTAAAAAAATCGGTTATTGCTTTAAGGTAGCAATCCACAGTTTTTAGAGCATTTTTCAGTTAATTTAGCTAGATCCGCAAAAATTGATAATAGCTCTGTCCAATCTGGTGAACAATCCGATTTCTCCCATAAAATCATTAAATCGAATGTCTAACAACAAAATAACATCATTTAAATCGCCTAGCAATGACTATCACCCTACCTGTGTTGGGGATATTTTCCCCTACCCCCTCTTTCAGACCAGTGAATTTTCGTAAAATATGCCTAAAGTCTGGGCCCCCATGCATGTTCTGTGCAAAAGGACGCCCCATAAATCGCATGCACATACTTAGCGAATCTATCCAGGATCATAATGAGCAGTGCACAAATATGTGCCATCCAGCTACTTTTTTCGCTATTTGTGAACAAAGATAACCCCTGCAAAGTCGACAGTGAAGAGCGTCACCGGCTATGACTGGCGAGCGATCCGGGATCTTTATATAATCCCGGTTTTTACCAGTCTAAAAATAGAAAATAAGTATTTTTCACATGTTTGAGGCATAATTGATCCGATATGGGGAAAGATGTCGGCAAATTATTGAAAGAGGATAATTTACAGCCCAATGTCATGCCCTACCCCTTAATATTGAAATTTTTGGCCCACCTCAAAAGTACGAAACTGTGAATGGAACCTATGCTGTTCTTGATAAATAGGTATTTACATTTAAATATTGGCAGCTAAATGTGAATTTTCATGGTGATTTTTGTCCCAGAATCCAAAACCATGCTACCCAATGAAGTATGAAGAATTCTTATTAGTAAGAGTAGACAAAAAATTGACCAAGTTTCATTGAAAAAAATAATTTTGTTTGCCCTCTCCCTTCCGTTGGGTAAATAAAAAGGTAGGCTTTTTAGGTAGGCTTTTTTATGAACTACTGTATTATGCATAATTTAGGTACAATTGCAGTTGCATTTCATGTTTTGTATTGCTTTGAGCATAAGAATAGAATAGCTTATTGGTGAGAAAGGTCATGGTAAAAGTGAAATTACAGATTAAATTTTTTGGGGAAAAAAACATTTGTTTTCTCACCGAAACACTTTTTTTAAACAATGTGTTGTTTTTGCATCATGAAAAAGTCTGCCCTTGGAATTTCCCTTCAGATGTGGCATGTATGACCATAGGGACTTAAAGAAACAAGAGGCGTTATGATATGGGCCTTCACATGAAGAATCAACAATCTGTGTTTCCGACCCAGTCTGACACAAATTAGACTGTACAGTCACACAAACATTTCGGATATTGTACTAAGAAGAGACATCATTTCATCTATCATCATCAGGAGCAAAAACAAAGGCACTGATCAGCTGTGGAGTTACTGCACAGCTGATCTGCGTCTTTTGTTACGCTTATGCAGATTGTTCAATTTCTGGTGATGTGCCTCTTATCTATGTAGCATAAACCAAAGTGCCGATCAACAGCTTAAGTAGTATCTCACTGGCATGCGAATTTCTTGCGACTGTTTTGCGAATTAAGTCGCAGATTTTCACACGACATTCATGCAAGTGCCTCAGGAGTGTCGTGAGAATTTTCGTGAGTCGCGAACTGGTTGCGAAGGTTTTAAACATGTTTAAAAAATTTATGCGAATTTTTTCGACAAAATATTTTGCAAGACTGTCGCGCAACTGTCATGCCACAGTCATACGACTTTCGTGCGAGTGTCGCGAATCTGTCGCTGCGAAATTTAGGCGAAATTTACAATGCGAAATTTTCGCAACATTCGTACGAATGTCATACAACAGTCGTGCGACAGTCTTGAGAAAACATGCGAACACCCGTGATTATCTGGTGAGAAAATAAAACTAAGCGACATTCGTACAAATGGTGACTCTCGCAGGAATGTCTCGCGACTGTCGTACGAAGGAAAATGAAAATAAATCTACATTCTTGGGAAGGTAGTGAGACACTAGTACTCTCACGAATGTCTCGCGACTGTAGTATGACAGTCGCACAGTCGCAAGATATCTTTTCAAAATTAGACCGAAATTAGTGAATTTGTTGCATAAATGTACATTCAATGAGACTGCAATGTGAAAGCTGTGTTTATATAGTTTATCTTTGTTGCAAATAGTCGCAAACAATTTGCGAACTATTCTAAAGTTGTCGCATTCCAGTGAGATAGGGGCTTTAGCAGATCTGTGGCTTTGTCTTTGTCTTCCCGTTATGAAAAAAGACTTTTTTTTATGGAAAGGCTAGTATGAAATGTAAGATCTCCATAACAAAACATGTCATATGACTTTAAACAAATTAATGCACAATGAGTAATCACAACTATGCAATAGGAGTAAATAAGTAACATTTGAGCCGCCTCATGGGAAAACCAACGATGCGGTTTCCGAACAGGTACGACACAACCTGGTCTGTGCATTCACAGAAGCAGGCTAGATTAGTTTGAAATTTCGGATTTAAGAAGAAGAGGAAGTGTACTATCCGTGTAGCAAAAACAAAGGCGCTGATCAGCTTCGCGTCTTTGTTTTCGCATATGCAGATTGTTGGTTTTCTCATGAGGCGACTCAAATAAGTAACATTTTTATATCTATAGTGATCATATAAATGAGCCACCACACCAGAAAACCAACAATCAGCATAGGTGAAAACAAAGATGCAGATCAGCTTCGAAGTAACTGCAATGCTGATCAGCGCCTTTGTTTTCGTTACACGGATAGTACAATTCCTCTACTTTCTAAATCCAAAATCACAGCCTCTAGCCATCTACTGTGACTGTAGAGCTCGGTTTGTGTCGGACCTCAGTGTTGGGAAACCACATTGTTGCTTTCCTCATGGCGTGGCTCAAATATATTTTCTTTCAACATCCCAGACTTACTGAACATTAATGAATGATATTCCTCTTCCTATTTGTCTTTGATACATTTATTTTATTCATAATCATTTTGGAAAGCGCCTGATGAGGGTTTGAGCCATGCACATGACGCAGTATTAGACTAGCCAAGACTGGGTGTGGATATGCAAGGTGTTTTTTCTCTAAGCTCTCCCATTTTCACCCCACCTGGGGTCAGTTGTTCAAAACTTTGTTAGCTTAATGTCATTGTTAAGACCTCAACTTGTTAAGTAAATGCCAACTACATAAGCAAATACACTGTTGTTTTTATGTTGATAAAATGTGATTGCAAAGGATTCTCACATTTTATTAACATATTCATGTATTTGTAATATTCATGTTTGAAATTTTAACGAATCATTATAACAAACGATGTTGTTAATTTTGAACAACTGGGCCCTGACTGACCCATCTTGTAGGATTTGAAATATAATAATTTATTGAAAAAGACGAAAAACTAGTAAAACTGCTACCCCACCCCCAAGTCCCCCCCCCCCCCAAAAAAAAAAAGAAATATAGAATGTGACATGGGTCTTCTCTACACTGACAGAAAAACATTCTTCAGTATAATTTGTTCAGTGGCCTAGTGGTAGTGCATCAACTGACATTCTCACCTGGCATAATGCAACACACATTACGAAAACACGCCCATGCAATAATACAGAGATTTTTTTTCAAAATCAAAAATAGAAAATTTCATTGGAAAAATTTTGATTTTTTAAATATTTCCACCCAAAACATACATTGTGGGTAGACGTTAGAACCGCCTCGGTAAGGCGGTTCTAACGAGTACCCACAATCTATGTGTTGAGCAATGTATGTTTTGGATCATAAAAGAGAAAATTAGGTCTACCCCTGCATACCCAAGTTTTACTATATAAAAGTGGGGTATAAGGGGGTATACATTACATGGACATGTTTTCCTGATGATTTGTTCCTACACTCAGTCTAAATTATTTTGACAGGCTTTACTGTACACTGTCTTGAATATAATCCCTATTAAAACGATTGTATAGACATATTAGCAATCTTTAATCATAGAGCCAATGTTTTGAAACACTATCTTAAGATTTAAGCTGAACACAAAATTCAATGCGACTGGATTATGTCCAAAGTCATTTTACACTTTGGAATGTTTTGATATTTTTTTCTACAACCAACGCTGAGGTCAAATGACCTTCCTACTTTTTTGTGTTTTTTTTTTTTTCAAAGCCTAATATGTATACTATTGGCCTCGCAACTTTTTACATGTAAAGGGACTCCTTGGTTTCATAAGCAAAGTTCTCATTCAGTCACTACAAATTTGTATATAATGCAGTCTTGGGTTGAGACGAGTGCCACAAACTAACAAACGCCAAACTCCCCGACCATGGATATTGAAAATTGGAGTCAACGATTGGGTCTGCCCCAAAATCTTGAATTTTACCTTTAATTTCTACTATGCTATATAGACAAATATTTTTTTTAAGTCTATTTAAAGTAAAACAAAGGACATTTTTTTTTAAAGTGAATTAAAATATTTTCATTTGTGTCCTTACCATCATGAAGAATCAGGGAATAGCCTACAGGGCAACTAGGGACAAATATTCTCCCTACTATTTTCAGCTGAGGGAGAAGTGAAAATGTATAGAATATATACATGTATAGGCAAACCGATGCTGGTCACGGGGAGGTGACAATAAACAATGCAGCCACTGTAATTAGCCCACACCATGATAGAAAACAACACATTAACTGCCGAATTAACATATCAATGATTATGTCATTTAGTGCTACAATTGTTGACAAATAGAGTTTGATTCGTTAAATATAACTTTAAATGCAATTAAATGTTGTAAAATACTCATACGCAATTCACGCAGTGTACATGTTTTTCATAAACAGCCAGGTTACGCGCTTATTGGAGCATGTATGTTTATTAGAATAAAAGTATTATGCTTTTTGAAAGATAAATTTATAATGACCCTGGCAATTACACATATATGTATATGTATGCATTAAGCCAATCACACGTACACACGCACACACACCTGTGAAGTGCATCTGTCAGACATAAAAGTTAAAATAATGCATCATTTAAAAGTTTAAGCCATAAATCATTCACTCAAGTTTCTAGATATTTTTTCAGCCAAATGACATAAAGTGTGATTATGCTTTGAATATTTGTTTTCCTCATATAAGCCACAAATAATGAGAAAAACGGCTTTCAGCATAAAATTTAGGGTGCTAAATGCACCCCTTGTTCTGTAACATGTGACATGAAGAAGTGTTCAGAAACAATGCTTCTACTGTGCACGGCACTGGCCTAAAATTGTATATAAAGCTATTTACTAAATTAAAATGATAATAAGACAGGTTTTGTGATGTCAAGCTTTATTGATGTTTACACAATATTTAATAATTCAAGACAGCACTCTGCCTCAAGCAATTATACTATAATTATGGTAATGATTTCAAATTGTAATTGAGACAACTATGAAATAAATCACATTCATTTTTTTTAAGAAACAGAATCCCCAAATTGAGTCTATTTGTTTGTTTGTTTGTGTTGAGGTTTAACGTCCCAGCCAACAATTTTTGTCCAATTAATGTTTTGTTTGAATTAAGTTTTAACAAAAATTGTCAGTCTTTAACTGGGGACTCTTAGAATTTGTACAGGGACTCTCAAAAAGCAAATGAGGGAGTCCCAGGGACCCCTTGAAGTGAGGGAAAACACTGATACAGTTTTCAAGACTGGTATGCACTCTGACAATAACTGAATAAGAGCTGTCGCAGGACAGCGTAGGTCGCCTGACTTGTGCTTTGGCACTAAACTTATCAAAATCTATGACCCATGACCTTGACCTCAAGGTCGCTCAAGTGGGTTGTGATGGTACAGCATAAAATGTCTGATCAATATCCACAAACATGCAAAGTTTCAACTTGATCCATCAACATAGAGATATATAGACTTCAAAAATCTTTAACCCAAAACTTTAAACAAAAATTTCTAAGGCCATGACCTTGACCTCAAGGTCACCCAGGGTGGGTCATGATGGTACTGCATAAAACTTCAGACCAATATCTACCAACATGCAAAGTATCAACTTGATACATCAACATGTTCAAGAGATATAGACTTCTAAAAACTTTAATGAAAAAGTCACTAGAGCACGAAATATAGGTCAAGGTCACTAGATCAATGTGGGTGCAAAGTCGGGACATCGAGGAGAAGCCATATGCAAGGTTTGATGGTTGTAGGCTTTATAGTTGATGAGATATTAAGGGTTGGCTTAAAAAATGACAAAGTCACTGGAGCATAAAATATAGGTCAAGGTCAGTAGGTCAATGAGGGTGCCGAGTCGGGACATCGAGGTGAAGCCATATGCAAGGTTTGATGGTTGTAAGCTTTATAGTTGATGAGATATTAAGGGTTGGCTTCAAAAATGACAAAGTCACTGGAGCATGAAATATAGGTCAAGGTCAGTAGGTCAATGTGGGTGCCGAGTCAGGACATCAAGGAGAAGCCTTAATGTAAGGTTTGACAGTTCTAGGCTTTACAGTTGATGAGAAACTAACACAGCATCTGAGCATTGTACAAAGGTGTTCTAGATATTGACCTCTAGCCCCGCCCCCAGGCATGACCCCACGGGTCCCTTCACACTAAATCACAGAGGACCCTCATATGCAGCAATGTTCCAAATATGAATGATTTCTGGTCAGTGACTATCAAGATATAACAATTTTAAAAACTTTAACCGAAAGTGTGATGCGGACATACACGTAAACATACACGTAAACGGGGACGATGAGGTGACAACAATAGCTCTGTGCACTTCGTGCAGGCGAGCTAATAAATGGTGCATCTGCAGATTCATGAGATATGTAGAATTCTAAGACATTTGAGCCTGTGCGTGAGAAAACCAACAATTTGGGTTGTGACCAGGTCCGACGCAAACCAGCTAGTGTACAGTCACAGAAGCAGGCTAGAAGCTTGAAATTTCAGATTTAAGAAGAAGATGGATTGTACTATCTGTGTAGCGAAAACAAATTTTGCATTTACCGCAGAGCTGATCTGCGCCTTTGATTTCGCATATGCTGATTGTTGGTTTTCTCGTGAGGCAGCTCAAATGATAAATTTTGGTATTATTCAGGAGACTTTAGTCATGTTAGTGATTCAAATTCAACTAAAATAAAACTACATATAGTCATATTATCATCATTTTGTTGACATTCAAAAGAATTTATTGTCATCTTGGTGCACCGAGTTAAACCTCAACATTTACCACTGTACTTTGTCACCCTTAGAAGGTGAGCAACGCCATGAGAAAACCAACAATGTGGTTTCTGAACAGGTCAGTCACAAACCGAGCTGCACAAGCACAAAGGATGGCTAGAGGCTGGAAATTTTGGATTTAGAAAGTAGAGGAATTGAGATATCCGTATGGTACAAGGAAAGGCTCTGATCAGCTTTGCAGTTACTGTTTTGACATAATGTTGTTTTCCTCAAAACACCATGAATAATTTGGGTAGAATTTGATCGTTCACTTGCTGGAATAAAAAATAATGCTTCCCAAGTGCAATTGCATTTTTTTTTTTTACATTCCAGTTTTACCCATGGAACTTATTTCTTCATGTAGATAGATGATGCATATCCCTCATGTACTGTACTCTATTCTCATAGAGGGATGTACGACACTTCGTCAAAAGATACTTTAATCTACTCAACCACATTGTCTAAAAGGCTGATTGTCGACTTGTCATTTTGTCTAATAGTAATAACCTCTTTGTCGAAACAACAAAGTTTGTGATCAAGACAATGAAATAAAATTGAAAAATTTTATTTAAATATTTTTTTTATTTAAATATTTTAAGAAAGAATGACTGAACAAATCAAAGAAAATTATAAATGCCACGGCTTTTTCTGACCTTTATGGGAAATTTTTGGTACCAATGAAATTGGCAAAAAATTGTGTGGTTTTGGGAAAAAATACAACAATTTTGGGAAAAATAGTGCAATTTTTAGCAAAATATGGAAAGTTTACCTTTTAAATTGGGATTTTACTGCTAATTGGGAATGTTCCAGGTCAATTGGGAATTTTTTCAGCCAATTGGGAAAAAATTTGGTACCGGAAACCGGACCCAGTTTAGTATAGAGAAAAAGCCCTGAATGCATTACATAATATTTTATTCAGGAAAGCCATACAAAAATTAAAGGCTGCAGGACATTTTGTCTAAAACCATTTCGTCTAAAGAACATTTCGTCTGAATGCCATTTCGTCTAAAGGACATTTCATCTAAATGACATTTCATCTAAAGGACATTTCGTCTAAAGGACATTTCATATAATGGACAATTCGTCTAAAAAAATCAAGCAGGTGCGACATTTGGTCTAAAATAAGAGCTGTCGCAGAACAGCGTAGCTCGCCTGACTTGTGCTTTGCCACTAAATCTATCAAAATCTATGACCCATGACCAGTTTGACCTCAAGGTCACTCAGGTGGGTTGTAATGGTACAGCATAAAACTTCAGACCAAAATCTACAAACATGCAAAGTATCAGCTTGAATACATCTACATGTTCAAGACTTATAAAAAGTTTAACCAACACTTTTAACACAAAATTTCTGTCTGTGTCTGTGACCTTGACCTCAAGGTCATCCAGGTGGGTCATAATAGTACTGCATAAAACTTCAGACCAATATCTTCTCACATGCAAAGTATCAACTTGATACAGAGATACAGACTTTAATATAATAAAAACTTAAACCAAAATCTTTAACACAAAATTTCCAAGTCTGTGACCTTGACCTCAAGGTCACCCAGGGTGGGTCATGATGGTACTGCATAAAACTTCAGACCAATATCTACTAACATGCAAAGCATCAACATGTTCAAGAGATACAGACTTATAAAAACTTTAACCAAAAACTTTAACATTTGAGCAATGCGAACGCGAACGCCAACGCCGATGTCGGAGTGATCGGCGTGATTACAATAGCTCTTCCTGTACTTTCGTACAGGCGAGCTAAAAACGTTGAGAAAAAAATAAGAATATTAATCAATGTGGTAGGTTTATAATTTGTTTTTATCATATGACGTCACTGTTTTCCAGTGGATAACGTCACGTCATAAAAATTTTATGACCACATGTGTATTAACACTTTTGCGGGAATATGTAACATCATTGACGACATCCGTAACAACAATGTAAATTTTCTAAATTTCATTGAAAATATGTCCACATCGAAGGCGATAAAATCCTATTTTAAAAAAGTCATATGATAAAACGAATCTTACACTTGTGGTCATTTCATATGAAATTAATTAAACTCGCCAAAGGCTCCCGCTTGTTTAATAAATTTCATATGAAATGACCACTAACACATGGGCGGATCCAGAGGGGGGGACAGGTCCGGACCCCCCCCCCCCCCCCCCCCCCCCCCCCCCCATCAGACCCCTTCCGGGAATTCAGACGAAATGTCCATTAGACGAAATGACATTTGGACGAAATGTCCTTTAGACAAAATGTCCTTTAGACGAAATGTCTCTTAGACGAAATGTCTCTCAGATGAAATGTTCTTAAGACGAAATAGTTTTTAGACAAAATGCGTTTACAGGAAATGTCATGGATCCAAATTAAAACGGTAAATGAGAGTTTGGCGGAAACTGCTGGATGGAAGCAAGACGTTTCCGTTATCACATGATCATCACATGACAAACATAAACAACATGGTGTCTAAGAGATCTTTTGACCCTAGCTGAGTCAGAGTGTGAGAAAAACTTCTTCTTAGAAGTGTCATATTCGAGCAATATACCGTCCTAGGCCTCACTACGGAATAAACTGCATTCAAAGTTGTTCCCCTTTACAATTTACTTTTGTTTTTTTTTTTATTCAATTTTACATCCCTTTCAAGATTATTTCAGCTCATATGAGACAGGCCAATCAGCAGATAGAGCGAAAACGGGAGAACCCTGAGAAAAACCACCTGACACACCCGCAAGCAGAACTTGGCTTGTCTCATATGTGGCCAGAGCAGGACTCGAACCCACACCAGACATAGCAGTGAGATGATAGAGTGATTAAGAAACAGCGCTCTTAACCGCTTTGCCATGGGGGCCGCCTTTACAATTTAATGAACAAATAATATGCAAATTAGGTTTATTCCGTATTTATTGTTTCATGAAATCTGGAGGGTGGGTGGATAACAGTATATTGCCGATCATATTCGACCCTAAAGAATTCGAGGAGGTAAAGTGATTTGACAAAAACTTTAGACAAAAAGTCTAGTATTCGACAATGTGTTACCTTCACATAAAAGGTTATGAATCCCACAAACCAACAATTTTGTTTGATTTAATTTTAAACATCCATGCCAACAATATTTTATGAATGTTGTGACAAGCCAATGTTTCATAGCCCAGAAGGAGAGTGATTTTGAGGCCAAATTGATGGCCATGTATTGAGTCTGGATACATGAAAGGGGTTTTAATTAAAGTCAATGTCCCTGCTGGGACGCTGTGGGTACAAATGACTGGTGCATTATTTACACACACAGACTTGACAGGTCAGCCTGGGTGAGCCTGCAAAACAATAGTATCAGAGATAATTCAGTAGCTTAATTAGTCAGCGTATTTGCGTAATTACGCAATTCAATTAGTAAAAAACCCAATACAAGACGACCCGATTGCGTACAAAAACGCAAAAGAAATCGGCGATACGCAATTCCGGGAAAATTCAATGCGTACCGGTTTTTATCAGTACCGGCGTTTATAACGTTTCCGGTTTGCCAGTGCGTAAGCGACCTCGTGGTGAGAATGGTTTCCAGCGCACGCCAAAGTATTTCATTACAATATCCGATAATGACGAGATACAGTATTGGGGGAAAATCTCAAAAATGACAAATATGGCGTCAATCTTCCACAAAGCAATTAAATTACGATAAAATAACAGGTAGTCTATGGCGATTTGATATCTACACTCATCCTTTCATCACTGGAATTGTAAACGAACGTTTTGACATGTGTCTGGTAGGGAATATACGCTTGAAATCACTTTCGATGGAGGGTAAACATGACATAATGAAAAACGAAAGTAGCGAGTTGGAACTTTGGCTTTTCAAAGTACCTTGGCTGCTATCAAATCATTAAGAAAGTTGGCAAATCAGTAATGATCCAGGTTTGTACCTTGTAGCACATGCAAATCAGCTAAATACCATTGACAATGAGTGGTGCCCTTTCTTACTTGTCCCTTCAGTTCAATACAACAGTGATGCAGGCAATTCTTAAAAATAAACTTAATTAAATAAATGATAAAAAAATAATTAAACACTAAATACCCAAATAATCTGTTTTCGTGACCATTTACCCAATTGATTTTCCATTTTACCCAATTGATTGAAAACAGAGGGGGTAAAAAATATGAACATACCCAATTAAAATTTCAGATACCCAATTGAATAAAAAAGGGGTGGGTAATTACCCAATGGTCTAAAAAATTAATTAAGGTACTGGATAATTAATTGTTTTCAATGGTTTGAGTTGTCAAAATGATAAGCAATCAAGCAATATTCATTTTGACAGTTGACTCATCACACAAAAACACACATGCCATGGCAATGAAAGTGCAAGTCTTTATTCTTAAACCCTGGACCGGAGGTGTCAAGTGTCGATACACAGATCAAAAACTGGACATTGACTGACCTTTAACCCTGGGGAATACATCATGGCATACTACACATTCACTCAAGCATGAAATCAAATCAACTCTAGTTTTTTACTTGGTGTTTGTCATAAATCATAAAATTAGACCTATGGTAATCAAAACAACCAGCCAATTATTAATAAACTATCAGCCAATTAGCGCCAATTAGGATACGTACGTCCTTTTGTTGGTCTACCCATCAATCGCTCTGGTCTTCCAATGGGCCCATTAAAAGCTCCACGTGACTTGCTGATACACATAAACAAAATACAAAATAAGCAGCAATGTTTGAGCATTAGATAACTCATAGCTATTTGAACTGTGTGCCCAGGAATTCTGATTGTAACTCTTTATAATAAAGCCTTTGAAGTCAATTTCGTTCCATTCTGCACCAGCCATTCAACTTCAAGTTCGGTCGCTTTGTGTACATTGCGATTCAATGGCGGTGTTTATCAATGAATGACGAAACGCACTACGCACATTGTCTACAGTGAAAAGAAACAACATATTCTTGGGTTTCACATTTTCAAAACAGATTTCAAATCTATCAATTTAATCCAAATTTCACTAAGAATAATACGGTGTATATAATTTCCAGTTTAACATCACACTTGTTCGAATAAATTCGTTCAATCGTTCTACAAATAGAATTTAGCCTTGAACCCTATTATAAAAGTCAGTCCAAACAACCGAGAAATCGGTATATCCTGGCGTTTCGCTGCGCCTTTGAGGACTTTAGACACAAGAATATTGTAAACTGTATATTCCTCTAACAGATCGCAGATAATGAGTTTCAAATATTACGTTAAAATCGGTAAAATATGTATATTTTATGTCTATCAGAATCCCTCACACAACACAGCTCTAGACGTAAACAACGGTCGTTGATGATTGGTCAATTCTTTACACAAAGCCATTCTCACAGTTTCGAATGGGCGGTAATCGAGGACGCCACATGCTATAGTCTGTTTCTAAGTTTTCATGGATTATCGGTAATGTTACATTATCGACATTATCCCTGTCTGAGGTGCGAGTTCACGTAAAACTAGCAGTTCGGTTGAGCAACAAAAAATAGCAGTCACATTATATCAACAAAAATAACAGTAGGCCTAACAAGGCTATACTTGCTTATGTAGTCGGCATTTACTTAACGAGTTGATTTTTTAGGGTGACGTTAAGCTAACGAAGTTTTGAACAACCAGCCCCTGGTCGACTCAATTGGTGACAAAAAATACTGACTGTGCTCGAACCAAATGTCATTTAGACCAAGGACACTCTATCGAGAGGACGACACACTCTGATTATTTTGCCCTTTATCTACTGTGACACGATTTTGGACCGAAACGACCCGTTGCCCCGCGTGATCCGGCAAACGAGCGGTAGTTTCAAAATTAGAATTAATCGAATGGAATTATCTTCTCTGAGCCAGTAAGTAGAACCTTTTAACAATTAAATCCATTTACCAGATTAAAGGCCTTTTAATTATCTTTCATCTGACATATTTATCTTTCCCCTAATTATCACATTACTGGTAATTTTAGTGGTTTTCTTTACCCTTATTTTGTTTCTATTTTTGTCCTTAAAATGGCGTCATGGCGACCAATTTTCACACAGTCGTCATAAATCGGAACCAATTACTTAGATATAAGCTGCGTGCTATTAGTAAGTATAATATTTATGAAAAGCAGATACATCAAAGTTTCGAAAAATTTATATAAGAATTTGATATTTTGAAATGTGTAGTAGTAAACTTATTAGAAATTACAAAGTCCGCGTGACAAAATGGCGGACCGTTTTTAGAAAACGAAAATCAACGGTGGCGCTTTTGGAACACTTTACAGCTTTATTTGAGCTTTCTACCAATAATTATTTTGTTTACTTTGTATGTTAAAGACAAATCTTTAAGTTAACATATGCAAAGCCTAAGTTCAAGCTATACTGTCAGTTTGTCAGGAAGATTTTTTCCGGGAAATTTACGGCTCATAAATTTGTTTTAGGTGTTTCTTTTTCCTACGTTTTTTCCTAAACTGAAAAGTTTTTGTTTAACAATTGGTTCTAAAACTGTCTGTTATGATGATGGTAGACTTTGTGCACTTAGTTTTCTTTATTTATCAATTTGAATGCAATCAATCTTTGGAGTTATTTAATAAAAACTCGAACAGGTATGATTTATCTCATTTCAAAATGGCGACAATATCGACTGCTGCGGCTTAGCGGACAGGTAAAATGGGCATAGTACATAGTCAATATTTCATGAGCGATTTCCATTGAGTGTGTCGTCCTCTCGATAGAGTGTCCTTGTTTAGACGAAATGCCCTATAGACGAAATGTCCTTTAGACGAAATGGCATTTAGACGAAACGTCCTTTAGACGAAATGTCTTGTAGACGAAATGTCCTTTAGACGAACTTGATCCTGAACGAGTTTTCCAAGCTCGCAACGCATAGGAACCTTATCAGACATGCGTTATACTGTATACTGCTCTCCCATATACCGAATTTCCCATTAAATTCGCATTAATCGCTAGAAATTCGGTAGCATTCGGTAGTAATTGTAAACATTCGTAAGCATTCGGTGAAAATTTCAAATTGTTGCGAAAATTAGGAGCATGCTCCTAAAATTCGGAAGGAAAACAGATTCTTAACATATTCGTAAAATAATCGTGATTGCAAGACATTTGTAATGACCGCAAGGCATTCGTTAGAAATCGGTAGCATTAGAATCTATTGAGTTTCGATGTCCATAAAGAATCGCTACTAGGTAATCGCAATATTTTCACATTCAAGCCTCAGTTTTTAGCATAGTTTATTTATTCTGGCACAATCCTTCAAGTTAAAGCCATTATTTATGATGTTAAGCTTTAAGCTATCCATAAATGTATGGCAGGCAAATTAAAGCCGTAGTTGTCTTTTTATTATGTAAATCGCAATTTGAGAGAAACAACGCCAAGTGTTGTAATCAGGCTCAAAAGAAGACTGGAATCAGTAATGACATATTTTTTTCCAATTTCGATTTACATTGATATTGTTTGCTACAATGCTTGCGAATAACAATTCGGCACGCATTCGCTACAAAGTCGCTTCCTTTGTAAGGTGTTTGCAGACCGTTCGCATTATTTGTAATGGCATTTGTAAGCGTTCGTAACTGTAAAAATTCGGCAGTGTAGATGACAACCAATCGCAACATTTTTAAGACAATTGTAAGGACCCGCAAGCATTCTTAACATTTTCGCAAAAACGTATTGTACAGGCCCCGCCCTGTCTATTCGCATCATATTCGGTATTTTCAGCGCGAATTTCAAGTTTTAGGATTCGCAAGGGATATTCGGTATTAGACGGAATATTTCCATACGTATTCCTTTAAACCTTTATCCATGTCAGGGAAGTGGAACGAGGTACCGAAGTGGAGCGGAGAGACAGTTAGCCAGCTGATCTAATTCGGTATATGGAAGAGCAGCATTACGGACCAATGCAACTATTGTTCTCTTTGCTTAGATTAGTGTTTTCTACTGAAAATTTTCATTTTCTACAACTTTAAAAATCCATGTATATTGCATGGGCAAGTTTTCGTAATGGCATTTCTGTATATGGAAGAGCAGCATTATGGACCAATGCAACTATTGTTCTCTTTGCTTAGATTAGTGTTTTCTCCAGAAAACCACATGTTTAATCACAATGTTGAATCTCCTCGGGGACGGGAATGTTCCCTCTCGGACATTTGCCCCCTTCCCAAAAATGGCAAGTCGGGACGTTTGCTCCCGACTCGTGTAAGGGGATGGATATTTGCCCCTCATCAAACGTATAAAGGTGGACATGTGCCCCTCTCTTCAACCAAGGGTACATACATTTACATTATCTCAGAGCTTTTGTAACATAATTCCAAAATCATTAAATTACCAATATCGGGATAATAATTCACAAATATTTCTTATTGGTCATTACACTTATTAGAATTATTTTTATTTTATTTATTTATTATTTTTTTTTATTTTATTTTATTTTTTATTAATTTATTTTTTTGCAATATAGGGATCAAATATGTCCCCCGAGGGGACCTAGCGAATGTTAATGAATGACAATTTAAACATTTTTTATATATTGCATAAATTCTGCGCAAACGAAAGAAATAACAGTGCAATATATCTTACAGCCTCGTCACATTTTCATACGCACAAGAGTTTTCATTCTTATGCTTGTTCCGGACGGACTTCAGTTACTCATTATTAGCACGTGGTTTGCGTGATGCCCGGTAACGAGCATAAATAAAAGCCATGCATTAACAGCACGTGCGCACGAGAATTGCTATATTCTTCAAGTCAATATGCTCGGGAGTTGTCCTGGTTAAGGTCAATTTAGTCGGGTGGTTCATTGTTTTCTTCATAAAATGAAAAAAAATATAGGAACTTTGGTCAGTAATGTACATTTTTTGAAGTGCAGTCTCTACATCAAATTAACATTAAAAATCTTTGCAAAAGTTCGAAAAGCGTTCAGCGAAAATGTTCAAAGCTCATAAAAGCACGTGCCTCATCCGCGAGCAGATAAACTAGCGGTACATTTTGGTTGATTTGTCGACAAACTTGTGATTTTGAGCAGACTGCTAAAGATGAGGTATACTTGTTGGTCTTCAATGATGTTTATATTCAAGAAATAACACGTCATTTTGCTTCGGAGGAAGAACAGCAAATGTAGGGGTGGTGTGAATGCAAAGCACAAAATCATGGGTTGCAAGATACTTTCAAAAACATGAAACTGTTAAATTTTCGTTATTATTGAGATTCGTTCGTGATATGGACTCTTTTAACAGGCAATACTATACTTAATATGTGCAGTTGCACATTTTAAGACTTTCGTTAAATTGTTACTGTAGATCAACTCAGACAAATGCGAAGTGTAATAGGCGCTATATGCATTACAACTAATTTGTACGATTAATAGTGAAAATATTGTGTTGATTGCCCTGATCGTCGTACGAGTTTTCGGTCTGCGATTTTCCCTACGATTTTAGACATCGAACGTGATCGTGGGCTACGACGTATGTGTTAACAATTCAACGATTTCTTGCTCTGGCTTTCGTCAATGTTTTTCAGAACCGTATGGAGATCGTTCGATCATCGTAGGGTCTCCGTACGGTGCACGCACGACATGTCTACGAGCAACGGTCATGCGATTTTTTTTTAACAAAAAATGTAAATGTGCGGACTATTACACATTCATAGAGGCTATGGAGAGCGTTCATCCTGCGAACACCGGACGAAAATGCAAAAATTGGCATCGCAAGCTAATCGTAGACCAAATGTGCATTAGTCAAAGTAGTCATTGATGAGAGGATGACTTGGGTATCACGTTCAATCGATAATTTAAGCCCCGTTTACACATTCACGATTTTATCTACGATTCACCATGATTCACCACGATTCACCCCGATTTCTCATGGTCAGAAAAATCGGGATGGATCGGAATGGATCGTGGCGAAAAGTGGAAATATTCAGTATCACTACGATTCCAGTAAGAATGTCCACGATATAAGTACGGTGTCTGTAAGGTATCGCTACGAATCAATGACGATTCATGACGGCAACGCACGGTTAATGAGGATTAACCACGGTGGCACAACGAATGCTCCCGGTGCTTGTACGGTTCGATACGGTACTAGTACGATTCACGGCGGTAGCCGTCGTGGCCAATCGTGGAGCTCCGTAGCGAAACCGTGGATGATTCGTAGGACAACCGTACACAATTCGTGGTGAATCGTGAGAGTTCGTGGTGTCAAAGATTCCACGGTTTCGCTACGGAGCTCCACGATTGACTACGATCTCTCACGAATAGCCGCGAATATAGCTACGGTGTCAGTACGAATAAGCACGATTCCGCTACGGTTGCGCTACGAATTAGGCCACGCCCAATAACCACCACGATTCGCCACGATACGCCACGAATGTTTTAAACAGTTTAAAACTTCCGTAGCGCTACCGTGGAGTTTCCCGAATCATCACGATTCATCAAGATTTACCACGATTCACCACGGTTCTACTACGAATCACCACGGTACACCACGGTACACGACGATTTTACAAATCGTGGCGAACCGTAGCGGCACCGTAGCCGAAGATCGTGAATGTGTAAACAGGTCGTACGGAGGCAAGACATAGGTTAAAAGTCCCATTCGAAACACTGGAGAAGCACTAGACTGAATCAACGACCACTGCGTTACAAAATAAAGGTTTTTGACACCACCTAAGCTTTTGACTGGGATGTAAAGCATCAATTCAAACAAGCAAATTTTTCGAAGAAGGCTTCTATGAACTATATGCTAGCAAGCACATGTATGCAATAAAAATACACTAAAACACAATAATTATTTGAGTAATAAAGTGGGATCGTATTAGAAAGAAGTGTCTTAATCGATCTTTTAACGTTCTATGTATGTCACTTTTACGTCCCAGTCGACAATGGTTGAGTGATGTCGGGAGGGAGTCAAAGCTGCATGTGTAGAACCAGATACATAAACGTATACCGTACGGCGCCCGCCTACAAATACAAAAGCATATCTGCTAAACAACATTTGATCCACATATTTACTTTCCTTGTGGTCGTATGAACATGTTTGCAACAAACTAACTGTAGATCTACGTCGATGCAATACGGATTGGACTCGATATCGCTCGAGATATTGTGCCCGGTCTTCATAAAATTTCTTCATACTTAACTGGGCATATTATGCACCCTGCATACAACATTATTTGCCATAAATTTACATGGGGAATTATGTAGGATATGCATAGACACATTAGTTGATACGTATTATACATAAATAGGGGTGCGTTGCAGAATGCTAGCGCTAGCGAGCACTTCGTAACTATTTCATATGCAACGGTGTGTTCCAAAAAAAGTGCTCGCCAGCGCTACGTAACGTTCCAGGAGCTGCCTCTCTCAAAGCTCTGAAAGCAACCCACCGTTGCTAAGGAACAAGGAAGATCAAAATGGCGTCATCAATATCTCAAGCAACTCACGCCAGAATTAGGAGGAACCATTTTATGTTTTGGGATGAGATGAGATCCTTTTTTTTTTTTTTTATCTTATATGCCTCGCAGCCACTATAAACAAGCTCAATTGTTTCATATTTAAGTGTTAGTGCGGTACATGAATCCTGTACGACGCTTAAATCGAACGAAAAATGCACCTTTGTAGGGAAAGGTTGAAATTAGTCGCAAATTAAAGCATAACATCTTTTCTTTCATTTGCTGGTTGTCGTAGTGTCCGAAAAGTGTAGCGTCATATTGTAAAATGGGGAGATAACTCTGTACTAAAATGTTATAAAATGCAATATTCTAAAGGGTGCATAATGCTAAATCGTCCATATCTCCACTGTTAGTTATCTTAGATGACTAAACTTGGTCTCATTGTAAAGCGTAGACATCCCCCTTTCATCTACAGATAAGTTATGCAAATTATCTAATTTGCATATTCATGATTATTGATAAAATCATTGAAATGTCATAAAAAAGCATGTTTCAAAATCATTTAAAATAAAAATATAAATCAATTAAGACCAAAATCATCATTGTGGCGAATTTTTATTGCACTGGTAGATATTATATCATTTGACAGCTTCTATCATGTCATGTACCTGTAGGAAAATCGTCTCATTTGCATATGCATGATTGAATTTTATTGGTATCCGAGATAAATCATACAAAATATGAAGGACTATACCTATAAAACACATGTACCTGGGTTGTTGTTAGACATAGGGTTTTGAAAGTAACTTTCCAAAGAATGCTCAGACAATGAACTTTTGCACAAATAGTCAGGTATACAATCATGAGATTTTAGTTTCATGAATATTAATGAAAACATCAAAATGCAGGAAAAGGCGGAAAAAACTAAACAGTATACTTACAAAAATGACTTGCATCTCGGCTAGAAATAGCAACAGAGTGCTAAAAAGTATGTCATATTATAGATTATCGTCCCTCCTTTCTGTTATTCCTTATTGCCGTGTCCGGAATGTGTACCGTCATATCGTTAATCGGGGGAGATAACACTATACCATAACACTTAAATATACGATATTTTATATGTATATTTTTGTTTTGAGTGTAAAATATTAAATCAATATTATTGCCACTGCTAGTAATCCCAGACCACTAACTTGGTCTCAGTTTAGAGCTTAAATATAGTTTTCCATCTGGTTAAGTCAACTAATCTAATGCATATTCATGAAACATCAATAAAATATCAATAATGAAAGAAAAGCATTCAAACCCCAAATATATCAGACCCAAACCATTATTGTGGCACATTGCTGTTGTACCAGTGATACCATTCGACACATTTGCTAATAACATGGTCCTGAATAAAATAATCTTATTTGCATATCCATTAATATTTATCAAAACATCACTGATCAGGGAAAGTAATGGAAAATCTGTCACTAAAGAGATTGGGGTGGTATATAGATTTAAGATCTACCTTATAACTGTAGATCGATTCCTCATATATATCAAATTGTTCAGAGGGACCACCAAAATGCAAAAAAAAATATTGCCCTGGCAGCGAAACGTTGGTATGACATAAATTTACAAGTTTTCCATATTTTCTACCAATAATATGGTTCTTTAAAACGGTGTGAACCTACTGAATTGCTATTTCTCCATTAACAATTGACAAAATTACTTAGATTGGTATTATATTAATACTTGGACCTGACACTTTTACCTGGGCTGTACACAAACATACAACACTGAAGATAGTATCAAATACATGCTATGATAATATATAAGCCTTACCTGATTTTCAATTTCATGAATATTAATGAAAAATAGAAATTGGTGAGAATAGACTTGAAAATTAAATGGGTATACCTAGAAGATGACTTGTATCTCAGCAACCAAAGGTTCTGATGTACTGAAATGGGTGTAAAAATATTACTTAGACAATATGATACACCCTGCACTATGTCATTTGACTGTATTCGTTTTATGACTATGAATAAACTCTTAAGAAAATGGAGAAATATTGCAGAAAAAAGGCGGTAAACCTATAAAACCACACGTATCTTAGCTAGTAATAACCCTGGAGAATTAGACTTTGTATAAGATAATAGCTACGACAATGCACTATACACATTTAATCTTTTTGATGATCATATGAATGTTTGTTTCATGCATTTTCATGAAAACCACAAAATATGTAAAAAAAAATCGAGGAAAATTAAAGGGGAATACCAACAAAATCACCTGTTTATCAGTTGTAAACATCCACAAATTATTCAAAATTGCATCAAATAATTTCTACGACTACTAGTCTTTGTTATATGGCCAGATTTACAATATCAATTAGTTAAAGCAAATGAACAAATTATTTTGTTTGAGCACAACTCTTTTTTTTCTGTTATGTTTACATTCTTTGAAGTTTTACGTAACACTCACTAAACGCTATCTAAAGTGGTTAATATATCATACTGCAAGGCAATAGTGCATCGCTTTAGAAAGTCTTTGGCACCATTTACAACACTTTAAGGGTTTTGCTAGTTGAGATATAAGGGATTTCGTTGGTATAGTCCCTTTATTTCTGGTGATGTTTACTTAAATTTCTAATGTTCCAATTAATATTCGAACAACAAAGAGTCAGATAATTTATATATCTTATAGCATGGATATAGTACATTGATCTAGCAATCAATTCGTACCATTTTCAAACGCTATGGCATTGGGTAGCTGAGATATTTGTGATTTTGTTGGTAAACGCCCTTCATTTTTCTGCGTTTTTTTCTCTGATATTTATTTAGTTTTCATTAATGTTCGAACATAAAGAAAGTCAAATTGCTTACATATCTTATTACATGATTATTGCACATTGTCCTAGCAAGTACTTGATGCCATTTTCAACACTCTATAGCATTTGGTAGCTGAGATATAAGCGATTTGAATGGTACACCCCTTCATTTTTCTGTGATTTTTCTCTAATATCTATATTTCTTATTTAAATAAGAGCTGTCGCAAAAGCGTAAAAGCATAAAATTTCAGACCAATATCTACAAACATGCAAAGTATCAACTTGATCTATCAACATGTTCAAGAGATAAAGACTTCTAACAACTTTAACGAAAAATTTCAACAAATTTTTTTTAAATCTGTGACCTTGACCTCACGGTCACCCAGGGTGGGTCATGATGGTACTCCATAAAACTTCAGACCAATATCTTCAAACGTACAAAGTATCAACTTGATCCATCGACATGTTCAAGAGATATAGACTTCTTAAATCTTTAATGAAAAACTCTAACATAAAATTTCTAAGTCCGTGACCTTGATCTCAAGGTCACCCAGGGTAGACCACGATGGTACTGCATAAAACTTCAGACCAATATCTACCAACATGCAAAGTATCAACTTGATCCGTCAACATTTTCAAGAGATATAGACTTCTAAAAACTTTAATGAAAAACTTTAACATAAAATTAAATTTCTAAGTCTGTGACCTTGACCTCAAGGTCACCCAGGATGGGTCATGATGGTACTGCATAAAACTTCAGACCAATATCTACCAATATGCAAAGTATCAACTTGATACATCTACATGTTCAAGAGATATAGACTTCTAAAAACTTTAACCGAAAGTGTGACGCGGACGTACGCGTAAACGTAAACGTAAACGTAAACGGGGACGACCGAGGTGACAACAATAGCTCTGTGCACTTCGTGCAGGCGAGCTAATAAAAACAACACGAATTTCAGCTGATCAACATATCTTATTACATGGTTATAGCAAAATGTCGTAGCAATCATTTGGTACCATTCACAAAAATCTGGTGTTGTGCCGTGTGGCGGCCCAAAAAGTCTCCCCGTACATCATCCATAGTGCAGGTTATATTTTCTTTTTGGTCCTTTGAGATCAGCGAAGATATTCTGAGAACTCGGAAATTTATTATCGGTTAAGATTCATTTTCTAGCCAATGTTTAATATATTTGGCCCCATTTAGATAACACTAGTCTTTGTATCGACTACCCTGTTGAAAGTTGCAAAATTTCAGTAATTCTCTTTGGCTCCATGTTGCCAAATCTAAAGGGTCACTGACGAGACTTCAATAGTCGAAACCGCGGTATGGCCCATCACCTTTCTCATTAATGTGTTCACTGCTCTTAAAGGATCTCAGTTTTAATTTTTATTTACTAGCTGAGATATAAGCGATTTTCTTGATATACACTTCATTTTTCAGTGAATTTTCAAAATACACTCATAAGTTACTGTTTTATTAACAATTGAACAATACAATACTTTATTCAGCCGATTTATATTTCTTAGTATTTGGTTCAGTGTCCTAGCAAACAATTTATTCCAATTTCAGCTCTCTAGGTATATCAGTAGCCCAGATAGATGTGGTAATATAGGTATACCCCCTTCATTTTTCTGCATTTTTCTCCAATTTCTATAGATTTAATTAAAAACAAAAATTAAAACTAAGATATTGTAGAATAGAGTGATATAATTTTGCTATAGCAATCGTTTGATACCAATTTCAGCACTTTAGGACTTCGGGTTGCTGAGAAACAAGTCATTTTATAGATATTCCCGTTTATTTTATTTTATTTTTATCTCCAATTTCAAGTTTTCATTAATATTCATGAAAAAGAAAATCAGATGAGTCTTTTATCAGACATGAACGGTGATCTATCATTGTCATAGCATTCAATTGATACCACTTTAAGTGTTCTGTATTTATAAACAGCTCAGATTCGAGTGATTTTGTAACTATTCCCCCCATATTGTGCCGATTTTCTTATGCTTTATTAATTTCATGAATATGCAAAATCAATGATTTGAATATTAATATGTATTTATGTAAAAGTTTTATGTCCGTGTATTTCTATTGCAAAATCTATAATCTTCAAGAGAATGCTGTTGATGGTATATGAGTAAGTACACCACAATTATTTATGATTTCATTCTGGGTGGGTTGGCATTCGGGATGGGTTGGGAAAACTATAAAATTTTCATAATATAAATGTGTTCAGTGTTGAAGGCAACACATTTGGCCATTCTGGTATTCTTCTGACAAAACTGGCCGCCATGAAAATGTGTCTAAGAGTGCAAGGTAGAACAAATTACCCGCCCCAAAGTCGTCAATGGCAAAATATTTTTCCCTAGTTTTTCCTGATTGTTGAAATTTTCATTAATATTCATGAAAATGCTAACAATATAATTTTCTTTGCGGAAAATGACATCAACAATTTTGTCAAATGGTATTATTGGTGCAATTACAATGTGTCATAGCAATAGTTTATGTATAGAATAAGTTCATTTATTGTTTTTTATGATTTGTACTGTCATTTTGATGATTTAATTAAAAGTCATGAATACGCAAATTAGGTAATTTTACTAATTTATTTACATATTTTATCATACGATATCAGAAATATGTCTCCGCTTTAAAATGAGACCAAGTTATGTGATCTAGGATACAAAACAGCTGAGATATGGTCCATTTTCTTTGTGTACCTCCATTATCTATTCACCAAAATGTGCACGTTTTTAAAGGGGGACGCCATACTTCAAAGGGATGTAACTCAATTAATAAAATTGCACAGAAACGTAGTTTGTATGGCTGAAAAGCTTATGAAATTCTCTATACGAGAAAAGAAAATTCGTTTCAAAATTATGTAAATGAGTTGCGCAAATTAAATTGAAAATATTCATTTACATCGATTTTATGAGTATATTACGTAATATTACGTAATAACATCGCTTTGACGTTCAAGGAACCTAAACAGCAACCAATCGCCGCGAAATACATGTTTGTATTATATAACTTGAAAATTAACGTTGTTCCATGAATAATTCAATGACTTTTTCTAACGGAAACAACTGTCTGTCGAAACTTGCTTTGTTATAGTAGGGAGTTATCTCCCCTTTTTCTAATATGACGCTACACTTTTGGAAAGCTACGACAACCGGGAATCAATAGCAGGGGTAATAAGCTTTCATTTGAGACCAAGTTTGTCCTTTCCCCTTATGGGTGCATTTTATGGCCAAGTTTCAGTTTCATGTACCGTACTATGTGTGTGCTTAAACAATATGAGTACCTGGTAGTCAAAGTCAGTCAGATTGCACGTTTACCGTACTAAAGCGTCTTAACATTCACGGCCACATGAAAAATGTGCTTATAACAAGATTTTTTTTTTTTATTTTGGACTCGCTTTCATGGCCGGAGCGATTTCGATTCCCAGGAATGTACGTTCTGCTTATATTTATTTGCGGGTCGAATCGGACAATATCCGGTGCATACATTACGAAAACATGCATGCCCATGCAATATACAGAAAATATTTTGGTTGTAAAAAAATGAAAATTTTCACTGGAAAAATTTGGATATTTTTCTTATTTTTGCTAAAAACATAGATTGTGGATACACCGCCGAGGCGGTTCTAACGAGTACCCACAATCTATGTTTTGGAGCAAAAATAAGAAAAATAGGTATACCCCTGCATACCCCAGTTTTTTCTATATAAAAGTGGGGTCCAGGGGGGTATACTTCACACGGACATGTGTTCGTGATGAATATTCAAAATGTAGGACAAACTATTGAATCTGGCCGAAACTGTTATATCAAAACAGTCACGTATCGAAACTTTGAACATCAAAAACTAGTTTCCTATTGCATCTTTGCCATTCTAGTTTGGATTTATACAGGTCAGCGTTTGTAAATTCTCTTGAGACTGCACATCAGGATTTCATTCAAAATCAAAAGATAAAACAGTAATCATGCAACTTACCTGTTCACCTGTCTATTCCATTTCTTTGTTTACATTCAATTTTTCATAACCACTACCGGAACCTGCTTATACCTGGACGACACCAGATTATAGAGGCTTAGAGAATAGACACCGTGTATGTAATACATGGGTTTCATTTCATTAATAACGGTATCGTCTTTACTCAATATTATACAATTATTGACTATTGAGTCATTGAATATTAAACAGTTATTTCATGGGTTTTTGGTAAATAGTCAAAACTATTGCCCCGAGGTGACGAGGATGACCATGGTGGGACTATTGCCCGAGGCCGAAGGCCGAGGGCAATAGTCCACCATGGTCATCCGAGGCACAAAGGGGCAATTGTTTTGACTATTTATCAAACACCCATGAAATAACTGTTTTATTACCCAACAATAACTGATATGCTAGAGACCATGGAGATTGAATTAGTCTGCTAGTTCATATCAGTTCAAAATCAAATTGGACTTCTAACATCATCAAAAGATACATTTCCTTTAATGGAGAGGTCAACAATTTGGTATTAAAAAAAAAGCTGTTCAGACTGTCCACATTCATCACTGCATTTGTGTTTTCAATTATCACCTATCTATTCTCTGATTTGGTTACTTTATAACATCTAGCAGCTTATACATATGTACCTTAAAATCCTGTGGGCTGGGTACCAGGCCATGGTATAGTTCCAAGTTATATCCAAAACTATGGACCGGTCCGGGCATGCTTAGTTGAGACCAACTGGTGAACATGTGAAATATTGTTTTAGCTCTGATATCTATTGAGATGGGTACCAGGCCATTGTATATTATCTTTTGAGCTGGGTACCAGGCCATGGTATAGTCCCATGTTATATCCAAAACTATGGACCGGTCAGAGACCAACTCATGATATAGCGAAAAATATGCTATTACTCTGTATATAGAAGGTTGGGTAATAAGATGTGATATCCAACAGAGACTACCAATATTGACCGAGGCGATGACATGATAAAAATAATTTTAAAATAACTATTTTTATCTGTAAATGAATTAGTGTATAAACAGGTACAATATTATTGTTTACATTATTTGACCTTGACCTCGATGACGTAGTGCGCGTTGCATTGTGGTTAAAACTTTCACTTCCGGGTGGCAAAAACATTTCCGGTTCAATGTTGTTTACATACATTACTGAGTTTAAATTAAAGTAAAACGTGTGCCGCCATCCCAATCAGGGAACAACGATGACATTTAAATACAAAATTACAAATAATTTTTTGCCTTTGGCTCTTTTATAAAGAATTTAATTTCTCACACCTTGGGCAAACGATGTTGGATCCGCGCGCGAACGAAAATATGTATTACTTAGATATTACTTATAATTAAATAACAATTTGCGCCATTATGCGGCCACGTCTGCAATCAGAAAATTCATTCATAATGGAAAAATAAATAAATAAAAAAATAAAAAAATAAATAAATATAGGTAATAAACAATTAAATAAATAATTAGTTCTTGTTTCTTTTTCCGACATTGTTTGTACCGAGCCTTACATCAATAAAAGTGCGTTTATCTTAGCGCTTACTATGAAGAATTTTTGCTCCTTTTTCTCCATCTTTTTCATTCTTAAGAATATATTAATTAATTAATTATATTTGAATAATCAAATTGAAATATAACTAAGTCCAGTTTAAATAATAACTATTCAAAGGCTATACACATATTGATGATCATAATCAATTTGAAAGAAACGCGGTTTCAGCTACTGAAGACAGTTTTATGACACCTCAAATTACGATGCCCATAATCATGATAGTCGGCTTCTTTAATTATTATTTATTACACCCTCTTCAAAGAAATGACACATTCTTGGGGTACTATATGAATGAAAGGGATTAATGAGTCCCCGGGGCAGCCGGCGTGTGTGTTCAGTCGGTCGAAATATCATAACAGGTGTTGATATCGCATGGATTAGATCTAGAAAAAGATAATTATATGATTCCAGTGTCGTAAATAAAAATGGATAGGTACTTCAAAAAGTTATTATAACTTGTGGATAAATTATATTTATTCCACGGACTGAAAAAAGTGTTAGTGTTTTTATTATTTCACCGCATGCAAGACATAATTAAATCGTGTGCTCTTGAGAGAGAGAGAGAGAGAGAGAGAGAGAGAGAGAGAGAGAGAGGGAGCACCCAATTTCTAACGGCTTAAGTTTTTTTGTTTATTTGTTTTTTTTTTTGTTTTGTTTTGTTTTTTTTGTTTGTTGGTTTTTTTTTTTTGTTTTTTTTTTTCATAAAACTCGTTTTTCATAAAACTTAAACTTGCTTCAAACACGGCTCAAACACGGAAATTATTCAATGTTGATATCTGATTTCTACCGTATAAAAAACAAACTTTTGATTGACTTTTTAATCCCACACGGGAAGTAAACGCTAAATACTTATAATACTAAACTAGAAACACACATCAATTAATGCGCTAAAATATTTGGAAATGTAATTTGTTATGAACAAGTAATATTTTGACATTATTTTACATTTGTAATACATCAAAACATTACAATTCATTACACATTCATTGAACTGGGGTCGCTTTTTTTGCCACCCGGAAGTGGAAAGAAGTCACGTGAAAGTCACCTGACTTACCTGGATAATATAGACCACGTGGGTTGTGACGTATTGTTTGTATCTGTGTATACATACAGTTTACATATAGTCCCAGCATGACTGAAAAATGTTCATTGGGACATTAAGTCTAAATTCAAATAAACTAAACAGTAATTAACATCATTTGTACTTCATCGGCATTACTGCTTGACAGCAATCAATGTACATTTCAATTGACAGAGAGAGTTCTAAATTTAGTAGCATATATTCAATGGGAAAAACCCCAGGTCATGGAATATGACAAAATATGCAATGGACTGAAAGCATTGTCTGAAATGCTGTCTATTTATAGTTATATAATAATTATTAATATATGGCTGTTAATATAGTGCGACACGGGTATTTATGCAATAATTAAGTTTAATACTACATGCTGTTTGTACTCGCGTAATTCGTATGCCTTTAATTTCGCGGTTCCAACGAGTACCCACAATCTATGATTTGTTTGTTTGTTTGAATTGATGCTTTGCGCCCCAGTCAACAGCAATGGTCATGTCGGGACGTTGCCTCCATTTGATGGGACTTTTACCCAGTTACCCAACATTAGGATGTCATGACACTCAAAATGTGCTTCATAAATATAACCACCCAAGTAAGCCAATAAGTTTGACTAAACCACTTTTCCTAGGCAGGTTCAGCCATGAGCGGTCAACAAGTAATCAGATTGTCGGTCAGTAGATTAGAAGCTTTGCCTGGAGGCACAAACAGCCCATCTATTTCTCCTAGGCCCCGATGGGCGGGGGCCCAATCTGAATTTTGGATCACAAATAAGAAAAATAGGTATATCCCTGTATACCCCAGTTTCACTATATAAAAGTGGGGTTTATGGGGGTATGGCGGATTTTCATGGACATGTTTTCCTGGTGATACAGACTCACCGCCTGAGAAGTCTATACAAAACTCTTTTTTTTTTATTTCAGTATTGCATTATTAATTGTATTTCTTCACGACGAATAAGAAACGAACTTTATTTATTATATATTATATTTATCACATTTTGATAGTACCTCCAGTTTTTCACCAAACATATATGCTGTATTATTATCATATAGATTAGAACCGTTCGCACAGGAAGTAGTGAAGCATTAATAGCAACAACGATGATTAAATAATGATTCCCGGCAATGCGCCATATAAAAGTTTGAGCGGGGTCCAAAATCCTACCCTGCCACCCTTGTCAAAGTTTTCTGATATAAATATGAAATGCTTACATTACACAAAGCGATCGTATCAAATAACACAATATACTATCGCAATAAGATTTATTTTACCAAAACTAAAATGTTCGTTGTACTGACCTCGGTGCCCGTTTCGTTGTAATATATATATATATTTTTCAATAATTTCACACTATTAATGTAATTTTCATTACCAGTTGGAAAATGGCATTTAACCGTTGCCATTAAATTCTCTCAAAGCTTGAAAAAAAAAAAAAAAAAAAAAAAAAAAAAAAAAAAAAAAAAACGTCGATATTGCAGCGGGTCAGGAACACACTGTACAGGCAACGAGCTCGCAACACACAGGAAAACGAGTAAAATGGTAGACGTTACTTGGGGCGAATCCGTTCGTAAGATTTGTTCAATTGTTATTTATTATTAGCTTCTGATTTTGTTAATCCGCACGAAACATGCTTTGCGGACCAGTGCAAACATCTTGCTTACATCATTACTTCCTGCAGGAAACCACGGATTTAATTATAATGTTGAATCACCTGAGATCGGTGCTTGCAAAATCATGCATTCTGTATCAGACCGAGAAATACTTAAGGAGCCTCCGTGGCGCTGTGGTTAAGCAACTTGCCGTTTAAGCCAGGGGTCGCAGGTTCGACCCCGGGCTTCTCTCTCCAGTCCTTCGGATTGAGACTATAAACCAAGTAGGTCCCATGGCAATTTTCCAGGACAAACAGCTGACAAGAACATACCGTGACGAGGCTGGAGACTACGAACTGTGCCTAATGTGGTAAGTCCAAGGGACCTAGTCTTCAGACCTGACTTACGGTCAAAAACTGCACACACGCAAGACAAGCTTATCTTGTGGGCTCTGGTTCGACAGCTTATGATTTATTTTGTTACTGCGAACATGCATGTAGATACTGGCCGTTTAAGATAAAACAACATACAACGTAACCGACACCGAGCTCAGTACAACGAACAAACAACGAACACATTTATTTATTTATGTATTTAATACTATTTATTTATTGTAAAATAAATCTCATTACGCGGATAATATATAATATAAGCAGCATTTTGCCCCCCCCCCCCCCACGCACACACACGTTCTATTTCATCATCTTGTTTGATGCGATCGTTTTGTGTAATACAATTATATAATATTGATCTCAGAGAACTTTGACGATTGCTTGCACCCAGAACCTAAAATAAAGTAAACAAGGATAGCTTTTAAAAAAGCTAGAAGCGGCTCGTTTAGCATTTTGTATTATTATGACCACACCATTTTGGAAATCTATTCATTTTTTAAACAAATAAACTTGTATGCTAGTGGTTTCTGAGAAAAAAAATTCTTATTTAGATGTGCATGAGCTCAAGATTACTCTCACACTGATCTCATGAGAATTAGTCGTAAAGTCAATGTGTGTGTGTGTGTGTGTGTGTGAGTGTGTGTGTGTGTGAGAGAGAGAGAGAGAGAGAGAGAGAGAGAGAGAGAGAGAGAGAGAGAGAGAGAGAGAGAGAGAGACAGATTCCGTTACACTTTTATAGGCTAGAAACGGCTCTGTGTGCATAAACATAATGGACAAGTGGGATAAAAAATATGTTGATTTCCGACCCACACTAATCAGTCATTAAGGAGGCATAAGCCACAGTACTGCTTGCAATGAAATAGCTATAGAAATTAGAGGTGTTTCGGAGGCGAACAGACACGGTCCAATGTATGAAAGTCGTGTACATGGTTTACTTGGTGTGAATTGTGTCAGTGAAAGTGGGGTCCCTTTGATCACGGTGCGAGACCTTCTGCTTGCGGTTTGCCAGATGGTTTTTCTTGTGGACCTCCCGTTTTCGTACCACCCACTTATATGAGCTGAAATTATCTTAAAAGGGACATAAAATTGAATTAAAAAAGAAAAAAAAAAGGCCGAGTGGACTTGGTAAGACCGAAAAGTAAAAAGGCAGAGATGACCTGCTTCCTGGATTTCCTGTTCGGTAATTAGTCGACCCTTACGGCCCCGATATCAGCATTCACCATTTTTGCATTATCCGCTGGTTCCCAGCTTTAAAAAAATCAATATTGGAAATACAGGTAACCAGAACCCCCCTGAGGGGGGTACCTGGTTACCTGTTTTTCCAATATTGATTTTTGACAGCAGGAAACCAGCCGATAATGCAAAAATGGTGAATACGCAAAATGGTCTACATCCGAACTTTGCTTAAAAGAAAAATGATGATTGGCTGGATTTCATTAAACCAATCACTGCTAACGTTTAAAACATCACATGTTCTCGGCTTACCGGATGACTAATTAGTGTAGATCGGAAACCAACCTGTGTAGTCATGCGGAGTGTTCGGTATTTTTCGTAGGTTCCCAGCCAAAATCCTATCGTATATTCGGCTCGTCGAGCCGAAATAAAAGCTTGGTAAATGTATGTTAATGGGAATGGTTATTTTATAAAGTGTCAATTACACTAATTTTACCAGTTTCGAATCGCTTTTTGTTCAATGTGGTTTCCAAATAGTTGTTCGTTGCAATGTAAGTTTTGGCCCTTCTATTGATAACATCAATAGCTTTACGCAGGGGCTGCTCAATAAAACAGCATGCTACCGGCGGTTTGACGGTTACAGCCAGTATCTTTCGGACATGCCTTTAAAAGTGGGTTAAAGTTGTGGTGCTCTCTATTGCAATATATGGAAAATAGTGAAGTCTTCTTTTAAATATTTTGAGCAGTATATGTAGTATATAATATATTAGGGACAGGCATCACAGACTGTTTCATTAAGTTATTCGGCGCCCGGGTATCTCCATCGTCGGACAGCTTACTGAATCTGTGAGTCCTCGTTTTTGATTCATCATAATGGCTATCTTATCATGATTTATTTGTTTGTCCATGATGATTCATTTACTGGTTAGATTCACCACGAGGACCGAACAACTAACTAAATATTATGAACCACTGCAGAAGATGAGGGTGATGTTAGGGCCCTGTAAAACCGGTTAAAGCCCACCTACCATGCCTACCCCCCGTAATTTTATATTACTGATAGTTCCAAGGCGATACTTCTGTTGTGGTTCTATTTGTTTCATGTTTTGGAGTCGAAGTTTTGTGCTGTTTGAACCTTATGTACGTTTCTATAATTTTAATTAAGTTCGGACGAGTGGCCGCCTATTGGGAAATAGCCGCTCACCCGGCTTACGATATGTTCTCTGAGTATAAGTACCTAATTTTTCTCGGTTTTTGGAGTGGGAATTTCTTTTTGATTGCGCATTTTCCTGGTCATTGCCATCTTGTTTTTTTTTTTTTTTTTTTTCATTTATCTGTCCATTTGACTATTTGCTGCACATTGTCCACATGACAATTTTTGATAATCTCCGCTGTTCACCTTCTCTTCGCTGTTCACCTTTTTTTTTTTTTTTTTTTTTTTTTTTTTTTTCATATGGAGTGCATTCAGCATAATTATTTCTTCATCATTCTTGATAAGGATTCATGTGGCATTTTAACAGAAATTCCTAGTGAAAGGATCATAATAGGGAACTGTAAAACTGCTAAGGTTAAGTCTGACCATTACTTGATTCCTCTGCTGCCAGTGTGATTCCTCTGCTGCCAGTGTTGACCAATCTTGAAGCAGCCTGTTCTTGTTTTGCAAAGGCAGAAAACTTAGCTGAACAAGTTCTAATCTAGAAATGACTTATTTCAACGCAAAATACTCATGCTGATAAAACCCGTGCGAACGCAATTTAAGTTTACTCACAGGTTGCTTTGCACACTGGAGTATCTTTGCACACCAGAGTAAATTTACCCACGTGTTCTTTTGGGGCATGCGAATTGGCTTTTAGTAACATTTTCTCTATTAAAATGCATATTCTATCAAAACTGATCACTCCGTAAAATCAGTAATGGTCATCCAAAGGTCACATATAATCCTTGTATAGCTCGGTATGTGGACTTGGGTTCTGCAGAAAATGTATCTAGTTAACATTATTAACCCTTCATGCAACTGCACACAGAACATACTTTTTGGATACGAGAGTTACAATGTACAAAGAGCTGTTTTACTTCGACATTTCAAGAGCTACCCCATGTTAACACCAGAAAATCGTGATCAAGCATAGTCACAGATCTAACCCAACCATGAGCGAGAATACCGGTCTTCGTGGTTTCTGACCAGTGTGATATGGCATGTACAGTCAAAGAAGAAAGCTAGAATCTTGGAATTTTGGGTATGAGTAGAGGAGTTATTGTACTATCCGTGTAGTGAAATCAATTGCGCTGATCAGCCTTTGTTTTCCCATATATACAAAATGTTGACTTTTTCATTTTTTGGATAAATGATGAAAAACGAAGTGTATTCAACTTAAAACATAAAACTTAACCAACACGATCATGATAAAACCAACATTTTGCATATGCGAAAACAAAGACGCATATCAGCTACGCTGATCAGCGCCTTTGTTTTCGCTACACTGATAGTGCAATTCCTATGCACTTTCTGAATCAAAAGTTTCCATCGGTTTGTGTCGGACCAGTTCGAAAACCACATTGTTGGTTTTCTCATGACGCGGCCCATATATCTTTTCCGCCATCGTCCCCTGTATGGATTAGGATTTTAAATTTTATATAATTTCTCCATGGCATCCTTTTGTCCCATTTTTGTTCTCGCCTGTTCGTGAAAGGTGACAGTTATGACCACAGCATCAGGACTGCAGTATTCCACGAGAAAAAAATATGGGCACTGGATTCCCAATCTCTTACTGGAATTTATTATTATTATAGTAAATAATATATATATATATCTTTTTACATTTATGCTGTTTCAGTTGTTGTTTAGCTTCGACTTCAGGCTGACGAATAGAAGCCTCCGTGGTGCAGTGGTTATGTCACTCGCATTGTAAACCAGGGGTCGCAGGTTTGATCCCGGGCTTCTCCAGTCCGTCGGATGGGACTATAAACCGAGGTCCAGTCTCCATATGACCTTAGCTGTTGGTGGGACGTTAAACCCCAATCAACCAATCAGACTGACGATTGAAGGAGTTGTAAATACGCACATACTATCATTGACCACACATGTATTTTTTTACCTCCCATAGTCACATTTTCAACACTGATGTTGATTGCGGCGTGGTTAAGATGAAACCATTTCGAAAACGCCAATTTGCCTGATATTCAAGTGTTTTCTATGATTTCAAAACATGTTGTGACAGAAAATACAAGAGTGAATATCGTTTTCATGACAATTATGGAAGTTTCAAGATCAGCTAACACTATCGACACCTGTCTTCCTTCCTTCCTCAGCTCCGGTAATTAATCCTGTTTAAAGGTTTACATTGCTGTTACTGTTCGGAACATAAGGATAGGGGATCAAATAAAAGCTTAAGCCAAGTCACGGTCCGAAAAAAAAAAAAAAAAAAAAAAAAAAAAAAAAAAAAAAAAAAAAAAAAAAAAACAAGAAACCACCATAACGCAGTGGTTAAACCAATCATCTTAACCACACAACCAGGGGATCTCAGGTTTGATTTTGGACTTTCCAGTCCTTTGGATGAGATTTTCAACCGCGGTTCCGTCTCCGTATAAACTTAGCTGTTGATGGAACGTTAACCCCAAAATTAACCAACCAACCCAACACCAACAGTCTTAGGAAGCCAGAGCGAGAAAGACTCCATTAGAACCGAACATATGAGTTATTAAATCACAGCAGACTAAGGACAAGGGCTTGGGCTCAGAAAGTTCAAGCGCCTGACCATGCTGACGGCGCCAGGGGTTCTGGACCTACCATGACTGTGTTGCGTCCTGGAGCAGTAGTAGACCTTTGCCACATTATTGAAAAAAATGTGGCCATTTATCCATAATTCAAACAATCAACTTGGCCTTCGTAAACAAATCGTTTAAGCCAGTAATTTCTGATTTCTGATTCTGTGTCAGTAATTTCTGATTTCTGATCTCTAATCTCGTACTACAACCATTTGCTACAATATTCAGCACTCTAGGTCTTTTGGTTGCCGATACAAGTAACTTTGTAGGTTTAACCGTTATTTTTTTCCCTTTTCCCTCCAATTTCTAAATTTCGTTAATATTCATGAAGTTGAAAATCATATTCTTATATCAGACTTTAGGGTGATAGTATGCTGTAATGTCATTCATTTATCATAGGTTTATCAACAGATCGAGTAAAGGTGATTCCGTACGTGTACCCCCATTGTTCCACATTTTTTTTCTCCGAATTCTTACGACTTTATTAATATTCATGAATATGCAAATTCAATGATTTGAATAACAGAACTCTAAGGTTAAAGGGGTAAAAGTAGGCAATGATCATAAAATGGTGTATTCAGAAAGAAATTGCTTTGTCCATGCATCAGTATTAGACCAATCATAGTATTTTAGAGCATTTGTTGGTGGGATACAAAAACGTTAAAGTAAGCAATGATCAGGAAATGACGCAATCAGAAAGAAATTTAAACTCCAAAAAACGAAGTCGGAAAAAACTTGACAATCAGGTACTAACACAAAAAGAACATACTCGTAAGCCGAGTGGGCAGCTATTTCCTAATAGGTGGCCACTGAGTTACCGGGCATAACTAAATATATGTAAACATACATGTATAAGATGCAATCAGTATAAAAACATCCCTCCACCCTACTGAATTTTGGACATATTAATTAATATTCATGAATATGCAAATAGAATAACTTTACAGTCCCATTACATCAATAAATTTGACCAATTGTATTACTGGTGCAATAACAAAGTGACACAATGATAGTTTGGGCCTGAAATTACTTTAAACATGGATTGTAACGATTTTTCCAGCTAATTTTAATGTTTTTTATGAAAATTATAAATTCGCTAATGTACATTACTTACCATAGGATGAAAGAGCTATATCTCAGCTTGAAAATGAGACCAGGTTAAGTCACTTAGTGGTCTAGTAATAGTGGAGATATGTCCAATTTGTAGGTACATTTCCATACACAATAATTATAGGTTTATATTATGTGAATATCGTAAAATATTCGGAACGAGTTCATATGGCGAGGACGGACGAGCTTGCGAGTGCGTCTTCGCCATATGAACAAGTTCCGAATATTTTACGATATTCATTCAATAACCTTTTTATTATATACCCTTTAATAAGCAATGGGGGATTTCAAATGCTTATTTCTGGCACCCCCAGGCCTGGTCGACCTTTAATTTGGCCACAAATTATGTAAAAACGACTGATCACCATATTACAATTTACTACACACGCAAAGCTCCGCCTTTCGCGGGAAATATTAACCACTGGCATGCGAATTTCTCGCGACTGTTTTGCGAATTTTGTCGCGGACTTTCGCGCGACATTCGTGCGAGTGTCCTGAGAATTTTCATGTGTCGCGAACTCGCCGCGAACTGGTCGCGAAGGTTTTAAACGTTTAAAAATTATATGCGATTTTTTTCGCCAAAATATTTCGCAAGACTGTCGCGCGACGTTCGTGCGAGTGTCGCCAACCTGTCGCCGCGAAATTTTGGCGAATTTACAATGCGAAATTTTCGCGACACTTGTGCTGCCTTGTGTTCAAACACCTTTCGACTGATCCAGCGAATGTTTGAACACTGAAACAAACCATGGTTGATCCCTATATTCAATGAGACTGCAACGTGAAAGTTGTTTATATCGTCAATCTTTGTCGCTAAATAGTCGCGAACTAGTCTCCAGTTGTTGCATTCCAGTGAGATAGGGGCTTTACGCGGGAAACGTGACGTTGTATCAAAATTGACGACGTCGACGTGACTCTTGGACAGCGTTGCGGTCGAAAATTTCATATTTGTATTTTTGGTATTTGTTTTAGATGAAGTTTTGGGTATTTATTGTGCGAAGCATTCTGTAAGTTTTCTAGTTTCGCCGTTTGTTTAGTTGAAATGGAAAAGCAATATGGCTGCCAGATATTTTTTCAATGGCGACCAACTTGCGAAAGTAGTCCCGCCGGGAACATGCTTCCTTGGACCCGTGCAATATGACAGAACGTTCCTTGGACCCGTGCAATATGACAGAAGTTTCCATGGAAAACATTCTAAACTACTGAATATGAGAAAACAGTCAATGTTTTCAGCAATGCAAAGTGAACGGGACAATTTCTTGTGTATATAATAATCAAGTCTATATCTTTGATGACGAAATATTCTTTGCATTTCATGGGTTCCATTAAAAATGTCCTCGGGTGCAAGGTAAGTCAAATTAACACCCGGGGTATATACATGTTTCAAAATGTGTGGGCGGACGCACGCACGGACGCCGGTTGGAGTCCTTATGGCTCAGGTGAAGTTAAATTATGGGACAAAAATTGGCCTGAATTCGTCCAAGTGAATCGTTTTCGCTGACCAGTTTGCACATGTAATTCGGGCCCGGTCCTCAACAAACGAGGTCAGCTGGATCTCACATGATCGGAGAGACTTGTAAATTGTGACATATCTTTCTTTTGTTCCCGTAGTATTGTAAAATGGGATTGGAAGTGTGGACAAAGAGACGTATGCATGCATGCAAAGACGCCGTAAAATAGGTCAAGGTCAACCAAGTCATGATTTATACAGATTATGATGGGCAAGACGTATGCATGCATGCAAAGACGCCGTAAAATAGGTCAAGGTCAACCAAAAGTCATGATTTATACACATGATGATGGGCCAGAGTCCCCGATGCTACATACCAAGTTTCGTTAAAATCGAGCTGGTTCGGGAGATTTTTTTTTCAGGTTATTGATATTTATGACCCTGGCGGCCAACTTGGTCATGTGACGTGGACCGTTTATACAAATTTTAATTCCCTCTTCCTAAGGATGCTTATTTATAAACGATACTTGACTTGACTTGCTTCACATGAAGTTTGGCTTTGATTGCCCCAGCAATTTCAGAAACATAGAAGACAATGGGTATACTATAAGCTCACGTGGGAACCTTCAGCTCAGGTGAGCTAAAACACCAGAGGACCACAGGTCATGAAACGCTCACCTGACCTGGGGTCAGTTGGAACCAGCGTTCAAGGCCAAGGTCATCCCATAGTCATGGTCTATATAAATACGCGTGTTTGGAAACAAGGTCTTACTTTAGAAGACCTTGTTTCAAGATCCTAGGTCTTTGGCTTCTGGAGAAGATTTTACAGTGTTTTACCATACATGACATATATGGGCATGACAAACATTTTGTTGGCCTTGACCTTTTATATAATATTTACCTCCTCCTCACGGGCAATTTGGCTGTGTTAACGTTTTAGAGATGTTAGGCCAGGAGCTGACAACTCCACTGGGCTCATTTTCTTAGAAACAGAACTCTTCCGTCCATTTTCCTATTCCCAGCAAGCCACCCCCCACTCCATTTAATGACATTTTACCAATTTTCCCCATTCAAATGCATAGGCGAACTAAATCGAACTTGTCATGATTTATTTAATATGCTCCATGAGCTTTGCTTTGGTAAATCAATACAAAACTAGAATTTGTTTTCTATGTGAAAACTGATGTCTCCCCCCGTTCTACGTGCATGTCCAAAATATGCAAGCAAGAGTTATAGTTCTTGTGCATCATATATCCTGTCATTCTGTTTTATAAGTGTACCAAGTTTCATTGAAATATCTCTTACGGTTTTCAAGTTATAGAGCCGGCACGAAACTATGGAAAATAATCAAAGGGAAATAACTCCAAAGATATGAAAGCAAGAGTAATGATTCTTGAGCATGACACATCGTCTCATCATGCTTTATAAGTGTACCATGTTTCATTGAAAAATCTCTAATGGTTTTTGAGTTATAGAGCAGACACAAAATTGTATGAAAAATAATGAAAGGGAAATAACTCCAAAGATATGCAAGCAAGAGTTATGGTTCTTTAGCATGACACATCATCTCATCATGCTTTGTAAGTGTACCAAGTTTCATTGAAATATTTCTTATGGTTTTCAAGTTATAGAGTGGACATGAAATTCTATGGAAAAATAATCAAAGGGAAATAACTCCAATGATATGAAAGCAAGAGTTATAATTCTTGTGCATGACAGATCGTCTCATCGTGCTTTATAAGTGTAACAAGTTTCACTGAAATTTCTCTTACGGTTTTCAAGTTATAGGGTGGACACCAAATTGTATGGAAAATAATCAAAGGGAAATTACTCCAAAGATATGCAAGCAAGAGTTATGGTTCTTAGCATGACACATTATCTCATCGTGCTTTATAAGTGTACCAAGTTTCATTGAAATAACTCTTAAGGTTTTCGAGTTATAAAGCGGACACGAAATTGTATGGAAAATAATCAAAGGGAAATAACTCATAAAATACTCCAGCCAGAGTTATGGTTCTTGTGCATGACACATCGTCTGATCATGCTTAATAAGTGTACCAAGTTTTATTGAAAAATCTTAAACGGTTTTCAAGTTATACCGCGGACACAAAATTGTATCGAAAATAATCAAAGGGAAATAACTCCAAAAATACTCAAGCTAGAGTTATGATTCTTGTGCATGACACATCGTCTCGTCGTGGTTTACAAGTGTACCAAGTTTCATTGAAAAATCTTTAACGGTTTTCAAGTTATACAGCGGACACAAAATTGTATCAAAAATAATCAAAGGGAAATAACTCCAAAAATACTCAAGCTAGAGTTATGGTTCTTGTGCATGACACATCGTCTCGTCGTGGTTTACAAGTGTACCAAGTTTCATTGAAAAATCTTTAACGGTTTTCAAGTTATAGGGCGGACACGATTTGTGACGGACAGACAGACGCAAGGGGGAAAACAATATGTCTCCCGATCCTGTCGGGGAGAGACATAATAAATGAACAAAATTATGTTTGCCTAAAACTTTTATTATTATAAATGAGTGTATATATGAGAGAAAACTAGACAAAAGTTGAAAGACAGCAAATATCAATAACTGTGTGATAGACTATTAGTAAAGCACATCTTTGGCATTTTTCACGACATGTATACACAGCAATACAGATATACAATTTGCCTTAAGCCTTGGGAAAATGTGAATGAAATGAAATGAAAACCTACAGGTTCAGTTGCAAGAAAATACACAGACCAGGCTGTGCATCTTTGCAGTCTACTCACAACAGCTTCCTTGTAATTAGTGGACAGCATTTATTCAAGCATAACATTAGCTTTTCCATCCATCTTCAATTAAGTATTCAATAAGAATGCACTCTTTAAGCACAAATAAAACTGCTTTAGTTCCAACAACTGGGAAAATCATAAGTATGGATAAAATACTAACATTTGGTCCACATAGTAAGTTGCATGCAAACATGGGGCATACTATTTGAGCTGCCTCGTGGGAAAACCAGCAATGTGGTTTCCGAACAGGTCCGACACAAACTGGGCTGTACAGCTACAGAAGTAGGCCAGAAGCTTGAAATTTTGACGTTAAGTAGAGTAGGAATTGTACTATCCGAGTAGCGAAAACAAAGGTGCTGATCAGCTTTGCGGTTACCGCGAAGCTGATCTGCACCTTTGTTTTCGACTATGCAAATTGTAGGGTTTCCCATGTGGCGGCTCATTTTTTTCTATTTTCTCCAAATTAAAGTTTGCTTTCTGAAGCCTTGTGTACAATATAGATAGAACTATACCCAAGTTAACCAACAGCATCAACACATATTGTCTGATATATTAATGACATCTGGAAAACTATAAGAATGATATGTAGTTTCCTGTGTGTCACTCCTATTCATCAGGAAAACATGTTCGTGCAATGAATACCCCCTTAAACCCCACTGTCATATATTAAAACTGGGGTTTGCAGGGGTATCTCTATTTTTCTTATTTTTGCCCCAAAACCAAGGCGGTTCTAACGTGTACCAACAATCTATGTTTTGCGCAAAAATAAGAGAAAAATCAAAATTTTTCCAATGAAATTTTCAATTTTTGATGACGAAAAACTTCTCTGTATATTGCATAGGCAAGTTTTCGTAATGTTTCAAGCAAGGGTTCCAGAAGCAATTAGCAGTCAATAGGAGCCAATGTACCCATGGGGGTGCCCTGAGTCAGAACACACAATCACAATAATGAGCCATCACATAATAAAAACCAACAATTTGCATATGCGAAAGCAAAGGCGCAGATCAGCTTCGCGGTAACCGCGAAGCTGATCAGCGCCTTTGTTTTCGCTACACAGATAGGACAATCCCTCTTCTTCTTAAATTGGAAATTTCAAGCTTCCAGCTTGCTTTTGTGACGGCTGGTTTGTGCTAGACCTGGTCTGGAACCCAAATTGTTGGTTTTCTCATGTGGAGTCTTAATTAACAAAACTGACATATTCACAGATGAATTAATTGATCCCCAAATAAACTACAATGCACATGAAGAATATGTTGATAGGAATGTATTGCACTTTTTTTTTTTTTTCACTAAAATGTCAAAATTAATTCCCTGCCTCATTATAAGAATTTCATGATAACACAGCCTGTGCTATGAATGAAAACATTTAAAGTACAATCTAAATTTTATATATCTAAATTATATATAAAACAGTAAAATACTGATTAAAAAGATGATGTATGTTATAATGAGGAGGTTGATCTATACATGTACTATACATGTACATACACATGAATTCATAATGCCAGTGTGTGGGCATGTTTTATTGTAAGAAAATATATCATCCTAAGTGTTCCGTTTGTATGGTCATGGATTGAATTTGATTGTGATGGAGAAATAGTTCTTGAGTCTATCTAAGTTAAACTTCGAAAGATTAATAGAACAGATGAATCAAACCAGAATGAGCCACGTCATGAGAAAACCAGATTTTTGCCTCTGCAAAAAAAAGTCGCAGATCAGCTGTGCAGTCAAACTTTCAAGATTCTTTCTTCTGTGGGTTAATTGGCTGGTTTGTGTTGTAACTGTTAGGAAATCCCTAAAGCTGGTTTTCTCGCATCGCGGTTCATATAATATGAATAACATGAATATAATGGTAAGGTTGTTAGAATGAGATCAGAACATTTGAGCCTGTGCATGAGAAAACCAACAATTTGAGTTCTGACACAAACCAGCCTGTACAGTCACAGAAGCAGGCTAGATTCTTGAAATTTTGGATTTTAAAAAGAAGAAGAGGAATTGTACTGTGTAGCGAAAACAAAGGCACTGATCAACTTCGCGGTTACAGCAAAGCTGGTCTTCGCCTTTGTTTTTGCATATGCAAATTGTTGGTTTTCTCATGCAGCAGCTCATTTAGTAAATATCACAAAGTGTTAAAGTAATAAAGTACATAGTCCTGGACTGCTGTTGTTAGTACCTTTAATTTTAAAAGACAAGTTCTAGACACTGACTGGTCTGTAAAAACGCAAAGGCTGTGAAAAAAAAAAAAGAAGAAGAAAAAAAGCAGCTCACAGATTATTAACGCACAGAAGTCGAAGAAAAATATGACCATTTATTTATATGTTTATTTCGCAATCTGAAAAGAAGACACAAGCCACTCAGGTGTCTGTATACATTTCTGAGAACTCGCTTAGCAAAAACAATTTTGAATAGTGTAACAAAAAAAAAAAAAAAAAAAAAAAAAAAAAAAAAAAAAAAATCCAATTCGACTGCCAACGGAGATCCTGTCAAGCTTCTACCATTTTTATTCCACTTCTGTGCATTTGGAATCTGTAGGCTGTGTGTGTCCTAAGACTTAATGCACCAGTCATTTGTAACCACTGCTCCCCCACCTACATGAAAGGGTGGGGACTGGGGATTATGACTTTTCAGCTTTCAGTGCCCTGCTATAAGCCCCATTGCCAGGGGGCAAGCTGGAGGTCAAAACTTTGCTCTTTGCCCCTTCCTTCAGAATGGAACATCTCCTTGGGATAAGGATTCTGATGTCAAAACCCGGTCATTACTCCTGCACTGCAGGGATACTCAAAAAGTAATTGCCCCGCACATAAGCCCGGCTATCCCTAACCCTTACCCTTAGGTGAGGGGCCGTGATTTCAAATGACTGGTGCATAATGGCAAACGTGTACAGCTCAGCCTAATATTGAAGTGTATTTAGACTAAAAAAAGTTTTGATTTTCTGATTACTTGATCGTATATTATTTTTTAAAACAATTATCTTATAAGCCAAAAAAGTCTGTGATTTTGAGTATAAAATACTGGATTCCTCAGGCACATCAGCATTTTCAGGAGTTGGGTTCCCTCAGGCCTTTAGCAGTCTGACAAGTTGACCATTTTTATCAGCTGCATCTGTCTCCGTACCACCACCTATACACTTGCCATTGATGAAAACTCTCGGTACCTGAAAGAGTAATGAGAAAACATTCATACATGAACAATATGTCTCTAATCATCACGAAAACATGCCCATGCAATATACAGTGATTTTTGTCAGCTTTAAAAATGGAAAATTTCATTAGAAAAATTTTGATATTTTTCTTATTTTTGCTCAAAACGTAGATTGTGGGTACACGATAGAACCGCCTCGGCGAGGCGGTTCTAACGAGTACCCACAATCTATGTTTTGGAGCAAAAATAAGAAAAATAGGTATACCCCTGCAAACCCCAGTTTTGCTATATAAAAGTGGGGTTTACGGGGGTAAACATTTCACGGACATGTTTTCCTGATGTCATAAATGAGACTCCAGGAAATGAGCAATAAATGGTCTAAGATTTGTCTAAAATCTATCTTTTTACAAAAAAAATATCCCTAAAATGAACCAAGAATATCTCTATCTTTGTTAACACAACAACAGTTTTGTGGAAGTTGAAGCGATTTGCATTGACCTCAAAATAAGCTTAAAAAGTGTATGAAATCATATCCCTTTACTCTGAAGTATTTTTGAAACTGCTCAAAAATCTTGGATCCTAAATGACCCGGATATGGCACTAAAGCTAATGTCTATTTATGTTGTCTATGCTTGGTTTTAAGCATCACAAAATACAAAATGATCATTTAAAATGAGTTTATGTGACAAATTTTATTGTTTTAAGAAGTTTTTATCATGTTTGGTCAAATCGCTATGGAAAAAATTATAGAGTTTTCCCTTCATATTTTACCCAGTTTTGACGATTTTCTATCACAATGAAATTGGGTACCTATTAGACAGAATATTTCCATCGGTATTCCGTTAGATCTCTCCATACCGACGGAAATGACATGTATTGAGCCCTTGGTCGAAAATGAAAAATCATCGAAGACGCCAAAAAATTGAAAATTATGTTATATCTTTTTTGACTGATAGGACTTAATTTTTACATATTCTAGATGTAAAGATACGCAGATTCATAAAATGCATGTTTTTTTTTTTTTTCTGTGGAAAATATCACATGCGTCTATAAATAGACAAGGGGAGACTACTCTAGAATATGGGACACAAAGCAGAAAATCGATTGCTTTTTGCAAATTTATTGAAATTCTGCAGGCTAATCAGATGTTTACAAAAAGTTTTTTGCATTTTCTAACAAAACATAAGAACAATTCTAATAATAAATAAAGCAGCTATAAGCTTCTTACGAAATCCATAATCTGTTTGACCATAGTTTAAAGGCAACTAATGCTAAGCTGTCACGAGAGAGGAGTGAGGTCACGAAGTGTATCGGAGTGCAGGTTAGCCAGCTGATCTAGGTACCTATGTACAAAATCTGTTCAATTCTCTTAAAATATAATGCTACTGTCTTGCACTTTATTTATTAAGTTATTGCTAAATGAAAGAAAATCATGAATGTTTGCTAAAATTATAAATAATTGAATTATCAGCATTAAAACTTTGTCAATCTTAGCTTTGACAATCTGGCTGAGATGACATATTTCCAGTAAATACGTAATTACCTATCCGGTTATTATTGGATCCGAGTCAAAAATGTATCAACAGAATGCATTCTTACCTAGTCTGACGGGTCAGCCGTCAAAATGAATTTTTGATACCTGATTGTTTATCATAAAAATGAACCTTAGGTATGAAACTTTCATTTTGACGGCCGACTAGTCAGACTAATTCTTACCGAACTGGCCCCAGTAAGTTTTCGCAAATAGTCCTGAATAGCACTGCCATTGTCCACGCTGTCAAGTTCCATTACTTCATAGTCTTCGGGACTGAGCTCTTTTCCCAAATACTTTTTCAGTGCAGATTTTGCCATGTTACAGTATGGACAGTAGCTTTTAGAAAATACCATTACTTTCTTTCCACTAATTTTGGCGTCGACAAGCTTTTTAACATCACCCATGTTGTCAATGCAGATTTCTCGAAAATTCTGTTCTTTCCGATTCCACAATGTGTATGTGTATTGCGTAACCAATAACGAAAGTGAAACTTGACACTTGCCAAGAATCCGGAAACGGAAATGATGTTACGGGTTCAGGATAACTCGGACCAAAGGCAACTCGGCCCTGGACAACTCGGCCTAGCTCAAAAGACAGCTCGGCCCTGTATTTATTATTAGTATTATTATTATTATTATTATTATTATTATTACTTGGTTAAGTCATTTTTGCGGTTGCCTTTCTGAATTGTACGTGAGAAACAAAAAGGGGACACTACCTTAAAAAGTTTGTGGTAGTGTGGCAGGGCGGGGCTTCTTGGCTCCAGTGCTCGAGTCCCCACCACTGATCGTATAGTGGAGGTTCGATCTCTGGATACAAGTTTCAGATTGAGCAGTGAAAAGCAACAAAATTGTGTTTTACATTTGTATTCTATTGAACGTATTTACATGTTATATTCACCCTTATGAAATGATGTGATGTCGTATAGTGGTTTTAAGTTGCAAAGAAAATTAACATTTGATCCTAAGTGAGCATCAAGTTATCAGCTGAGATTTTGTATTTGGTATGAAAAATGAAAAGATGAAGATGATTGAATCTGAAGGGGGTTACTGCATTTTGGAATTTAATGTTTTAGAAATTTAGTTCTGGTCTTTTAGATCAGACAGCCGAAAGAAAAGAATTTAGGGTTCAAGGTACAAGACCTTGACTAGGCTGCTCTGGCTACTAGAACCAGACTGAAAAAAAAAGGTTCCAAACTTGAAGTTCGGACGTAAGAAAAAGTGTTCTCGACTATTGTCAAGACATGAAAAAAGGTTCTAGTCAAAAATGACCAGACGTCTTACCTTACATTTTTACCATGAGACTTTTGACATCCCTTCAGACTGATTTGACAGTCTGTAACCCTATGTTATATGTTAAGATTTTATTTCTGCTTAAAGGTGACTTAATTGTGAAATTTACTCTAAATCCAAAAAACTAACCAAAAATCAATAAGTTTTTTTATTATGATACTTCGCATAAATTCAGACAATAAATGTAAAATTTCATTTGAAAAATTTCTAAAGTGAAAGAGTTAAAACAATTTAATTAATTCTAAAATATTTCAAGGGAAATAACTGAATGATTACTCAAAATATTTAACAAGTTTTGACTTTAAACAAAGACCTACTTCAAACAAGATTAAGCTTCAAACACAGGCCTACTACAGTAGTAAAATGACTGAGGCTATCCGCACGACGGTCGTGCCGATAAGCGGCGTTATCCGCACGACGGTCGGGAATCAGGACAACTCGCCCCAAAGACAACTCGCCCCAAGACAACTCGGCGCACATAAAACTCGCCCCAAGACAACTCGCCCCAATTTCAGAAGACAACTCGCCCCACTTTAAAAGACAACTCGCCCCACTTTAAAGACAACTCGCCCCACTTTAAAAGACAACTCGCCCCACTTTAAAAGACAATTCGCCCCACTTTACAAACTTGCCCACTGTCTTAGACCCCCCCCATTATGGAATTTGCTCCATATTAATAAAACATAGATTGTTCAATATTTTGAATAAAAAAAACATCAAAATCATTTTCTTTTCTACTGAAATTTTCGCCGAAAAATTGTTGACTGGGACTTTAAACCTCATAAGAAACAAATAAGCCTTGACTGATTTTTTTTTCATTTTACTGTTGAAAATGCCCTCTGTTTATGGCATGGGCAAACTTTCGTAATGCATGACAGACTGACTAAGGTTTCACGAAAACAATAAGCATTTATTTCAAATATCAAACGCAATATGGCCAGTTGTTTTTCACAGCATTCCACCTATAACATTATGACCATTGTATAATTATTCACTCACTAGTGAACCTCACGGCTTATCCCCAATTATGACCGTTAGTATTTTTTTCGCTCACTGTTGCGTACTTAGGACTATAAATTTTATGTAACCTCACGGCTTCCCTCCAATTATTACCGTTAATAATTTTTATTCACTCACTACTGTTGCGTTGTAGGACTTTTAAAAGTTCATAATGATGTTTTTTAAATAATTTTAAATTTTAGAGTTTTAATGTTTATCTTTAATAATTCACAACAGTACAGTCTGGCGTTGCAGCGTTAGAAACAAGACAACGACCTGTCCCGTGACTGTCGAACAACGAGGCAACAGTTTTACGGTCAAGCAAACCCATACTCATGCCGCCAAACCGGGTGTCCTGAAGGCAATTGAAATTCAACAAAAGGTAACTACTATCGTTTTTAGCTCGCATGTACAGATCTATTGCTATCACTGCGGTGTCTGTCAAATGTTAAAGTTTTTGGTTATGGTTTTATAGATCTACGTTTATTGAACATGTTGATGGGTCAAGCTGTACCATTGTGACCATTGTGACCCACCTGGATGACTTTGATGTCAAGGTCACGGACTTAGAAATTTTGTGTTTAAGATTTTGGGTTTTTATAAGTATATTTCTATTGAACATGTAGATGGATCAAGTTGAAACTTTGGGTGTTGTTAGATATTGATCTGAAGGTTACATGTACGATTAATCATTAAAATTACTATACTTCGCAGGTGAAACATGACGCTATGAACAACATATTTGAACCTGCGCATGTGTTAGTCGACCAGATTTTCGAACAACAAGCTGACCACCGTGAACCTGAGGCTTCTAGACCTGCATACGGGAACTTGTTACGCAACTGCAACAGGGTGCGTCAGAAGCAAAGACCAGCAGATCCTGTAGACATGACGTTCCAGGTAATACGTTCGTTTAAATAATATAAGACACCGGCATTGAATTAATTTCACGTCTCCGAAATTAAGATAAAACTTTTCAATGTACGTGTTTCACTACAAAGTAAAGACTTAATGAATTACGTTGAAAATCATTGATTTCCCTTTTTCAGATTGACCTGGAGTTTCTGGAACAAAACATTCAAGAACCTTTCTATCGGGGCGAAGTGGAACACCAAGGCCGGAGACATCTGCTGTTTGCTACCACGAAACAGCTGGAACTCCTCAGCCAAGCCAAGACGTGGTACATGGACGGCACTTTTAAGATCGTCAATAAACCATTCTACCAGCTGTTGTCTATACATGCCTTCGTGAAGTCTGGTGGCGATATGAAACAACTACCACTGATGTTCATCCTGATGTCTGGAAAAACAAGAAAGATTACAAAAAGGTATATTTTCTACACATGTTTTCCATTTAACACAACTATACTTTTGTAACAACAAAACAGTGCGTTCTTCGTCCCTTAAGTGTCAAGTTAACTGAACATGGAGCCAAATGTGGCTTTTGATACATGTTTACAACGTATTCATATATTGAAACATGCGTGCCTTCTTTCATCAATATTATGAATGATTAAGTAACTATTGAAATATTTTACAGGTGTTCCAGGCGGTATTGCGCCTTCTTCCAATCGACCCGGCCGTTGAGCAGTTCGTGGCCGACTTTGAGGCTGGGCTGTGGCAGGGCCTTAAAGACGTTTTGAGGACCCAACAATTAAAGGCTGCGCCTTTCACTGGGGCCAAGCTGTTTGGCGGCAAGTTCAGCAACTAGGACTCCAAGTTCGTATTTCTTTATTTTTCATTTGCCACAGTGTTTCACTGGGGTCAAGTTGTTTGACGTGTCAAAGCAAGGAAATATTGCTTAACAGTCATTATACTATGCCGCATATGATAGGATATGTGTAAAACATTTCCCAAAATTATGAGCAGTACGTACGCGCTCTCCATCATATGACGTGAGCACAAATGATAACAAACAGGGTGTTTGTTTCCCGACACTGATAATATTCTCGTATTTGTTACAGGTGGCATACAGCAACCGCGATGCCGTCTACAAGTTCGTTAGAAAAGTAATGGCATTGCCCTTCCTACCTCCTGTTCATATCCGCCCAGCATTTGCAGGCCTACGACAGAAATCCAGCCTGGAACAAACCACAGCTCTTCTCAAGTACGTCGAAGATACATGGATGACGAGCACCGTCTGGGATGTTTCATCATGGAGCATCTTCGGCCAGACGGTGAGAACTAACAACGATTGTGAGGGGTGGCACCATAGAATAAATAGAAGGGCAAAGAAGGGGAATCTTCAATTTTACCTCCTTATCGTTTTGCTCTACAAAGAGGCGAGTGTACTACCAATACAAGTTAAAATGGTGTCGGAGGGAAAACTTCGTCGGTACCAGAGAAAAAAAAACAAGGGCTATTCAGGGGCAGTTGTTTGACTTATGGGAAAATATGAAAATGGGGAAATTTCAATCAATCATCTTTTGAAAAAATGTGGGAATGTGTATGCTGCTGTGTGAAAATAAAGTATAAGTATAAAACAAAATATATGTTGTGACTGATCGCGATGGGTTTTAAAGCGACATTCTTTTACTCCAGTGAAATGTAGATACATGTATATATGGACTAAAAATGGTCGGTAAATGGCTGATAAAAATGACAATACTGGTTTTTGAATATGTTAGATGCCAGTATAGCCCTTTCTGGCAGCAAGACCTAATCACTCCTCCTCGTGGCACCGGCTGGAAACTATGAAAAGGTATGCTGTAAATATACGAACAACAACTTGTACGTATGTGTGTATATGTGCAGCATCATATTAAAATTAATAAACCTTTTCATAGGCTAACGTGATGGGTCGAGTTTTCCTTGTGGATTTTTATTTTCAGGAAAAAAAAACACACTCAATGAGGCAACGAAAACATTAGTTTGGTAAGTTCTTCATTAATATGGAGCAAATTCCATAATGGGGGGGGGGGGTCTAAGACAGTTGGCAAGTTGTCTTTGTAAAGTGGGGCGAGTTGTCTTTTAAAGTGGGGCGAGTTGTCTTTTAAAGTGGGGCGAGTTGTCTTCTGAAAGTGGGGCGAGTTGTCTTGGGGCAAGTTTTATGTGGGGCGAGTTGTCTTGGGGCGAGTTGTCTTTGGGGCGAGTTGTCTGCAATTCGACGGTCGTGCCTATAAGCGGCGTTATCGGCCCGACCGTCGTGCGGATAGCCAATGCTACAGGTATTGGCTATCGGCACGACGGGAGTACAAGATTTTCTAACAAGCATACGTATGCGCTGAACTATTAATTTGTCATTAAATAGATTCATTATGTGTTTATCTATTGAAATGTATTCGAAATTAACATTTTTATTAATTATGAATAAGAAAATGATGTAAGCTGAATCACAGTAGATTTCTAATATAACCATTGCATTTTTAGCTCACATGAGCCGAAGGCTCACAAGGTGAGCTTATAGGATGGCCATGCTCCGTTGTCCGTCCGTCGTCCGTCGTCCGTTCACAGTTTCAAAGATCTTCTCTGAAACCGCTTCATGCGCTTGGCCAATCAAAGTCAAAATTCATGTGGAGCATCCTTAGGAAGGGGGAACAAAAGTTTATATAAATGGTCCAGGTCACATGACCAAGATGGCCGCCATGCTCATATATGGTAAAAACCATAAAAAATTCTTCTTCTCTGGAACCGGTGGACCGATTTCAACGAAACTTGGTATGTAGCATCGGGGACTTTGGCCCATCATAGTTTATATAAATCATGACCTTGGGTTGACCTTGACCTATTTTACGGCAAGGTTGGTTACATAGGCTTTTCAATGGAAAAAAGTGAAAACATTGAATTTTTCAGGATATTTGGAAGCCTGTGACCTGAAAGCTGGTAGATGCAGACAACATGTTGAGCTAATGAAGTGATGTGAGTATTAAAGGTCAAGGTCATTCCTTGACCTTGGCCAAAGGTCATTTACAAATTAAATGTTAAACTTAATTTTCTCAGTAACCGCCCAACCAATCAAAGCCAAATTTTATATGTAGTATCCTTAGGATGAGGGACTGAAATGTAATATAAATAGTTAAGGTCACATGACCAAGATGGCTGCCATGGCTATAAATAGTAAAAACCTTTAAAAATCTTCTTCTCCGGAACCAAACGGCCTATGATTTTGAAACCTGGCATGAAGCATCAGGGGGAGGAGTTCTACAAAGTTTATATAAATCATGACTCTTGGATGACCTTGACCAATTTTACGGCAAGGTCAACATAGGTCGCTCATGCATTTGAATGGGGAAAATTGTCAAAATGTCATTTGACAGGAAAAACTTTATGGAAATGGGTGAATGGACTGAATATTTATGATTCTTAAAAAAAGGACCCCAGGGGCAGGTCTGCCCCCATCCGGGGGGCAGTATACATGTTTATATTACCATGATATTTAAAGATCTTTTTCTCTGAAACCATTTGGCCAATCAAAGCCAAACGTCTTGTTGAATCTTCTTAGGAAGGAGAATGAAAGTTTATATAAATGGTCAAGGTCACATGACCAAGATGGCCGCCATGGCTATAAATAGCAAAAAAAAAACCCCTTTAAAATCTTCTTCTCCAGAACCAGAAGGCCTATGATTTTGAAACTTGGCATGAAGCATCAGGGAGAGGAGCTCTACAAAGTTTATATAAATCATGACCTTGGGATGACCTTGACCTATTTTATATATCCCAGTTCTCAGGTGAGCGTTTACAGGACCATTGGTCCTCTTGTTTTTAAATTGTGTGGGTGTTGCTGAAATGTTTCATTACTCCTGTAACGGGGTGGTCTCCCTTGGAAATATGCAAATTTCAAACTCGAGACTTTGTGAATCGAGTAAGTGTTAGGTATATAGCGCAGTAAACCAGCCTTGGTGGATGAGCATGCTTTTCCACCGACGGGGTTCGCTGTGGCTTGGCTCGGCTGTTCGTTACATTTGGTGGCAGCGGTGGGATGATGACAACTGCCAGAACGGAGTTGCCTTACCCATGTAGTCCCCAGACCAAGACTCGGGGCGAGTCTTCTCGGAGGGGGAAGTAGTGTAACGGGGTGGTCTCCCTTGGAAATATGCAAATTTCAAACTCGAGACTTTGTGAATCGAGTAAGTGTTAGGTATATAGCGCAGTAAACCAGCCTTGGTGGATGAGCATGCTTTTCCACCGACGGGGTTTGCTGTGGCTTGGCTCGGCTGTTCGTTACACTCCATTGTTAAAATCAAAGGCTGTTTATTCTTTTGGATCACCACATTATTTTATTATTTAGTTTAAGATAATTACTCATTTACGCATATGCATGACTGATTTTTTTAATTTTTTTTACAAGTAAATTCACAGGTAAGCCAATTTCAGCAAAATAACAATTTTGTTAATTAAAAAGTAAAATTTCCTGCATGTGGAATATTCTATTTCAGTTTTGAAGCCAGTGTAATATATTTATCCGCTTAAAATGTATCCATGTTGCTAACATTTGGATATCGATTTCCCTGTCGTGCGGATAACGCCGCTTATCCGCACGACAGTCGTGCCGATAAGCAGCGTTATCGGCACGACCGTCGTGCGGATAGCCAGTGTCAGTTTAGGACAGAGACCAGTAAATGTAACGTTGCCTGTGATTGGCCCGAAGTGTGGGCAGATCTACCGCGGCAAATTTAAGATGTAACGCTACCTACCATTGGTCATAAATGCGTATCTATCAAATGTCTTTTGTCATATGATAGTATATTCGTTCTTGAATAGTTTGCTATATATTTCTATTTAATCAGCTGCTGTTTTGCCATGCTATGGCCAAATTGCGGATGTAGTTATTTTTGAATAATTATTTTTTCATTGTTGAGCGATTTTGGGGTGTCCCAAAACAGCGAAAAGAACCGTCCTTGAACGCTGGCTAACCCCCTATTTTTTGCTGCACTTGTACACGGCCTGGGGCGATCTCTCGTCTGCTGAATGTGTCGGGGTCCACTATAAGCTGTGAAGCCTAGGAATGAGTCTTGTTTTGGGGCAAATTACAATGGGAGTCTATGGGAACGATAATCAGAGGTCTCTGCCCTAAAGAGAATATCACCTTCAGGCGTGCTCCCTGTTTCGACACTGAAATGAAACTGTGTTTTCAGGAACCAATACACCCTTTGTATCTCTTCATGATTTCACATCTGAAGCCCAAGGCGGAACAGACAGAAACTGGCCATCCTCGAATTTTAAAATAGAAAAATTCACATAAAAATGCACATACAAACAGATCAATAAACAGACAACATAAAGATTTTTCACAACAGAACAGCACTGGAACTGTTATTTAAGAAATGACTTGGGTGCTTTAAAGAAATTTACTGGACCAAACCTCACCCATTGCATCAGTAGTGGTTCCAAACACCTCTGGGAAGTCAAAAAGGTGCAGTTATGACCCCTATAATGTATAATGTAATCATTAATGATTTTCAAGTTTTTCACGTTCTCTGTTGTAATAAGGTTAAACTCACCATGATAGTACATCATAATGTTAAAATGAAAAGAACAATATACAAAACAGACAAATTGAAGGTCAATGTCACAGCTTTTACCCGTTATTTTGTGAAGAATAGGTAATTTTGGTGCAAAAATCCAATTTCAAGTGTAGAATTGTGACTATCATAAAGGTCAAGGGTCAAACGTCAAGGTCACTGAATTGCCTTATCTAACCTTTCCTGTCATAGTCCTTAACAAAACGATACCAGAATTGGTGAAGCGCCAATGCTTTGAATTAATTCAGTGGCTGTATCTTTACCATGTAGAGAGGCAAATTTGCCTTATTTTGGACTTATTGCAGTAGGGGGTCGGTTGACTTTTTGAATAGCTCCAAGACTATGATACGTTTAACCAAGCATCAAACAGCATCGTTGTTATCGTAAGAGCTCCCTTCATTGTATTATTGCAATATCTCGTCAACATAAACGAAATAATGGGTGTCTTTAGGACAGAGACCAGTAAATGTAACGTTGCCTGTGACTGGCCGGAAGTGTGGGCAGATCTACCGCTACCTACCATTGTTCATAAATGCGTATCTATCAAATGTCTTTTGTCATATGATAGTATAGTTGTTCTTGAATAGTTTGCTATATATTTCTATTTAATCGGCTGCTGTTTTGCCATGCTATGGCCAAATTGCGGATGTAGTTATTTTTGAATAATTATTTTTTCATTGTTGAGCGATTTTGGGGTGTCCCTAAACAGCGAAAAGTACCGTCCTTGAATGCTGGCTAACCCCCTATTTTTTTGCTGCACTTGTACACGGCCTGGGGCGATCTCTCGTCTGCTGAATGTGTCGGGGTCCACTATAAGCTGTGAAGCCTAGGAACGAGTCTTGTTTTGGGACAAATTACAATGGGAGTCTATGGGAACGATAATTAGAGGTCTCTGTCCGTAAAAATGGCCATTGTTAGTCCATTATTATCAACAATTTAAAATGTGACCGTTGGCCTGTATCCTGTATATACACATGCGGACCGACAAGTAAATAGAAGGTAGTACTCAGAAGGACTAGTGAACGATGAGACACTCTGGCAAGATAGCAGAAATCGGTATTACGAGTAGTTGCTACGCCGGTAATTATGTGCTGACGATCAAGCAGACAGCGGTTTTAAAACTAAAACGGACGCACTATGACCACTATTAGTCACCAATCAACACTGAAATCAATTGAGCCTTGTTTCCAGACTAAAACACATGGCTTAGCGGGTTTGATCATCATGATTTGAAAAGGTACAAGTAGGCAACGATCAGGAAAAGGCGAAATCAGAAAGAGATTCTCACTCCAAAAACCGAGGCGGGTAAACTAAATTGACAATTAGGTACTTACGAGTCATATCGTAAGCCGAGTGAGCAGCTATTTCCCAATAGGCGGTCACTCAGTTATCCGATCTTAAATAAAAATATGGAAACGTACATAAGGTTCACACAGTACAAAAATATGTGACGGGTTAGCCTCTTCACCTTGGAAATATGCAAATTTCAAACTCAAGACTTTGTGAATCGATTAAGTGTTGGGTATATAGCGCAGTAAACCACCCTTGGTGGATGAGCATGCTTTTCCACCGACGGGGTTTGCTGTGGCTCGGCTCGGCTGTACGTTACATTTGGTGGCAGCGGTGGGATGATGACAACCGCCAGACCGGGGTTGCCTTACCCATGTAGTTCCCAGGTCAAGACTCGGGACGAGTCTTCTCGGAGGGGGAAGTAATGTGACGGGTTAGCCTCCCTTGGAAATATGCAAATTTCAAACTCGAGACTTTGTGAATCGAGTAAGTGTTGGATATATAGCGCAGTAAACCACCCTTGGTGGATGAGCATGCTTTTCCACCGACGGGGTTTGCTGTGGCTCGGTTCGGCTGTACGTTACAAGTGATTGAGGAGTGGAGAATGAACGCACTTTCTTTATACGCGAATCCACCCATGTAGTTTGTAAGACATCCAGAGGGATGGTCCTCCCTGACCCTCTGTGTATCAAATGACGGGGAGAATAAATGGGTAGCCCTCAGGTAACTGAAAAAAAAAAAAAAAAAAAAAAAAAAAAAAAAAAAAAGATTACCTGATACCAAACCGTAGGGAGTCTAGGTCATTCCACCCTCTGGCATACAGACAAATCCGCACCTCCACCAATTACAACAAGTACAGCTTCTTCCCCAGAACTGTAGTACATTGGAATGCTCTCCCCTCCTGTATTGTCATGCTTTCCACAGTGGCTCAGTTTAGTAATGCTGTGAGCCGGGTGATGCATGCATCCCTCTTAATCACCGGATTCTTTTTAGCTTTTAACTATACTAACAATCTTCTTTCACTGTACAAACTCATTTCACTTACTTGTTCAATCCTTTATTTTCAGCTAACACCCTTTAGCACATGGTAATACCGAACTACCGCCTGAAGTCCTCAATAGAGGTTAAGAAGTAATGGAAGAAAGAGATTACATGGATCCAGTCTTTTCTTTCGGACAGAAGTCAGTGTGTTGTCCTTGACGGTGATAAATCTGATACCTGTCCTGTCCTCTCAGGTGTCCCCCAAGGATCAGTACTGGGTCCATGTCTTTTCCTCATGTATATCAACGACATGCCTGATTCCATCAAAAGCAACATTAGGTTATTTGCAGACGACACCATTATGTATCTCACCATATCAAACCAATCAGACTGCCTTGACCTACAAAGAGATCTTACCAAACTGGAATCATGGGAGAGCGAGTGGCTCATGGCCTTTAACCCTGATAAATGTGAAGTAATCAGAATAACCAATAAAAAGAAACCTTTTATTTTTGATTATATACTCCATGGCATAAAACTCCAAAACACCAAAAACACTAAATACCTAGGCCTAGGTATCATAGATATCAACAGGGCTATCGGTATCATAAACTTCGAAAAACCTTTTCTAAATTTTATCGTAGACACTATGAATTGATTTCCAAATATAATGTTGGGTTAAAGACACTTTTAAGTGAGGGCCTTTCGGAACCTGATTTTTATGGTGACTTGGTTTACAAATTAAAGAAACTTAAAGGAATAAATGATTTTTCTCTTCAGTTCGGAAAAATCATAACACGTTACAGACGTATAGGTTATAACTTGAATGTTATGCGACAGTCTGCATGCTTAGTTTTTAACCCAATCATGGTTGATAACTATGCTGCCTTCTTTAATTGCACGCCGGTGGGTCGGGCGTCAGACTCTATGATGGCCCCGACTTAAAGCTATTCATTTTAGTTGGTTGGGGCCGGAGCTTCTTGTCTGTTGCTTGGCCCACCGGGGTCCAACTGGTGTTTTTCTTTTGCTCCGGAGTTAGTAGGTTATTCGGCGCCCAGGGATCTCCATCGTCGGGCAGCTTACTCAATCTGTGAGTCCTGGTTTTTGATTCATCAGGATGTTTATCATGATTTATTTGTTTGTTCTTGATGATTCATTGACTAGTTAGAGATTCACCACGAGGACCGAAGAACTAACTAAATGTTGTGAACCACTGCAGAAGCTGAGGGTGAGGTTAGGTACCTGTAAAACCGGTTTAAGCCCCCCAGTTATTTTATAACTGACCGTACCAAGGCGGCACTGCTGTTCTGGTTCACACTTATCAAAAGTTATTCCAAATACGAGTTTCATGTTGCATGGCTTTGTGACCACCCGAATATAATGGCTGTTCACTTAGCCCTCTGCATTTACTTGTTCTGTCCAAGCTAGCACTGTGACCACCTAATACCTTCAATAGCTGCTCACTCTGCTTTCCGTTATTCATGTTAAACGTTGGTATCTATGTTTAGTATTTTCTTAATATGATTTCTTATTTCTTGTTTATCACTGAACCACTACAGAAGCTGAGGGTGAGGTTAGGTACCTGTAAAACCGGTTTAAGCCCGCCAGTAACTTTGTGTTACTGATCGTTCCAAGTCGATACTTCTGTAGTGGTTCTTTTTGTTTTATGTCTTGGTGTTTAAAAATTTTTTGTGCTGTTGGCGCCTTATGTATGTTTTCATATTTTTAGTTAAGTTAGGGTAACTGAGTGGCCACCTATTGGGAAAATAGCTGCTCATTCGGCTTACGATATGTTTCATGGTATAAGTACCTGATTGTTAGTTTGGTTTTTTCCCACCTCGGTTTTTGGAGTGGGAATCTTTTTCTGATTGCGCCTTTTCCTGATCTTTGCCTACTTGTACCTTCTTAACATATCAGATGATCTCTCCTGGAGTAAACATATCAACCAGACCACTGCCAAAGGAAACAACACCCTGAAATTCATCAAGAGAAACATTCAAACAAACAACAGCAAAATCAAAGAAACAGCATATAAGACCTATGTCAGACCCCTCTTGGAATACTCATCATCTGTTTGGGACCCATGGCAAAATAATTACATCAAACAAATTGAAATGGTTCAACATCGGGCAGTCAGGTATATCCTAAATGATTACGCATTTACCAGTAGTGTTACAGCAATGCTGAAAAAGTTAAAAATTCCAACATTAGAAAATAGAAGGAAAATATCTTCCCTGATAATGTTCTTTAAGATCAAAACAGGCCATGTTCGAATCCCTCTCCCTTCATACATCACCCCGTCACTACGAAACAGGCATACTATCCCATACTCAAGGGTTAACACTCATTTACATTCATTCTTCCCTAGAACTGCCAGACTCTGGAATAATCTTCCACCTGACCTGACCTGCAGCCCAGACCTGGAAGCCTTCCGGGCTGGGTTAGTTCAACACTTTCAATAGAAACCCAAACACCAATCATCATCATCATCATCATCATCATCATCATCATCATCATCATCATACCCCCCTTTCATCATCATCATCAACATCATCATCATCAGCATCATCACCATCATCATCATCATCAACCTTGATACTCTATCCCTGCTAAACTATCAAATGGACTAAATTCCAAATTTTACTGATTTCCTCTACATCGTTATCACTCTCTCTCTCTCTCTCTTTTCCGGCCATTTCCACACGCACTCCATGTAATACTCTTCTTGAGGTGTATGGAGTACCTGGCAGATTCAGATTGAGGGGTTCAAATTATTATTAGCAATTTCTCTATGCCTGGGGTGGTAAACAATATGTCCGACATTGGTGGAAACGAGTCGCTATCTATTTCTGGGAGGTCATCATCTAGTTCTCTGGTGAGCTGAGTTAGGTAGTTTGCACTGACAAAGTCAGGCATGGTATTGTAGAGCTGTATGGAGTAGTTATTGTTTGCCCTACGCGTGCAACACACCATTGCCCTTGGGCTTGGCAAAAGTTAATGCACGAAAAATACTGTTTTTATCCTCCTATTATTATGACACTTGAGCATAATAACTATTCCAAAGCCAAGCAATAATGCTATTTCGCTTATTGTACTAGTAATGAATACTGGAAAAAAGAAGACTAAAAGACCGATGGAAGGACTGGTGGTTTGCTTTGTGGGAGCTCTTGAATGGTAGACGTGTTTTCGTATCACTGTCATCAAGGATATTCACTTTCATGGGTAAACAGGACATTCCTGTGCCAAATGGGATTCTGAGAGTTCTGCTGGCCGTCATCTCTCGCCTGGAAAGTAACGAACTCTGATTCACGTGGACTTGTTCACAGAATAAGGATGGTTTTTCATTTTCGGCTAAACAGGTGAAAGTTCTCGCCAAGCGGGACCCACGTGTCCCAGCCAAGACTTCCGGTGTTGATGTTGACTCTAAAACAGTCGTAATATTGACGACTGTCTTGAACGGAATGTCATGTGATAAAACTCTGAATTGCCATTGTTTGAAAAATCGATACCGACGGCTGTTCACGGCTGTTCCATTAATCCAATATATTAATCGCCCTGGTAAATATTGGTTTTCTAATGTCTCTCGTTCTCAAGAACGGTAACTTTGAAAGAGCCAAGTGTTGATGTTGAGACCAAGCCCAGGAAATCCAGGAAGAAGTCTCCATCACAACGTGCACACGATCGTGCCAGACGCAAGCGTTACAGGAAGAAGAAAGCGGCTTTAAAGGCTGCTTCTCTCCAACGTGAGCAACAAACCGGGACTCTAAAAAAGGTTGAAACTGCCGCTCCCAAGGGGCTGGAATCTTTGGCACCGCAATCAGAGCAACCGACCAGTCATTGTGTAAATAATGAACTGAAGGTGGTTAAAAGCCCAATCCACAGTCATTTAACTGGTGAATCGGACACTGTTTCAGTGCCAATGCGAAAGGCGCTAAGTGAACTTTCTAGAGAAGTTGCAGAATCTGAGTAGCTAAGTGAAACAGCCGAGCAGGAATTCTTACAGGATTTTGTAGAAACATTTTAGGCAGATTCTAGTACCATTGATAGTGACGATGAAGTGCTCCCAAAATATAAAGAAGTCTGCACAAATTGTCGTTTTACATTAGGCACAGACCATATCTCATGTGATAAGTCTAAGGTTACCCTCTATCGTAGCCTTAAGTGCCGGGAGAAATACTTCAGTTTTCACCGGTTCGCTTGCTCGTTTGCCGCCAAAGGCTCAGAGATTAAATAAACTATATGTATATATCTAAGTGTGTCACAAGTTTTACAGATATTCTTATGTTTTTATCGATAACTGATTTTTTATTGTTTTCAGTGTTTTAAGAAGTTACTTTTAGTACTTTTTAACAAACATTATCTTTTACACCTTTTAGTGAAAAAAGATGGTGATCCTATATACAGGAGGTTAATACATACCAAAGAAGAAAGAAGAAAGTGAGTATTTAAATATAGCGATCTTCAATGAATACTCAGTTTTGTTTTCGTGAAATCTTAGTCGGCCTGTTTTGCATTTCGAAAACTTGTCCATGCAATAAACAGAGAACATTTTCAGCAGTTAAATGGGAAAATTTCAGTCAAGCTTGTTTGTTTGTTTGTTTGTTATGAGGTTAAACGTCCCAGTCAACAATTTTTCAGTCATGTCTGGACGAAGAAAATTTCAGTAGAAAATGTTTTTTTTTTTTTTTTTTTTTTTTTTTTTTTTTTTTTTTTATTCAATACATCGAACAATCTATGTTTTAGATAAATGTGATAGAAAAAGGTACAAGTAGGCAAAGATCAGGTAATTAGAAATATCTATACCCCTGTTCACATCAACTTCACTATATTAAATTGGGGAATGAGTTGAGTTGACTTATAGACCGAGAGGGACCAGGGATAAAGAGGAGCGGTAGAAAGGACAATCTAAGACAGTGGGGCAAACTCTCTTCTAAAGTGGGGCGAGTTGTCTTCAAAAGTGGGGAGCTTTGTCTTCAAAAGTGGGGCGAGTTGTCTTCTAAAGTGGGGCGAGTTGTCTTCTAAAAATGGGGCGAGTTGTCTTCTAAAATCGGGCGAGTTGTCTTGGGGCGAGTTTTATGTGGGGCGAGTTGTCTTGGGGCGAGTTGTCTTTGGGGCGAGTTGTCCTGATTCCGTTTATATTGTGGGTCGATTTTTTCTTTTACTTTCAGAAAGAAAACAGTATAGACATATTGAGACAACAAAGCATAAGTTTGGTAAGTTCTGTAATAATATGAAGCGAATTCCATATGGGTATAAAGAGGGGCGGTCTAAGACAGTTTTAAAGTGGGGCGAGTTGTCTTCTAAAGTGGGGCGAGTTGTCTTCTAAAGTGGGACGAGTTGTCTTCTGAAAGTGGGGCGAGTTGTCTTGGGGCGAGTAGTCTTAGGGGCGAGTTGTCTGTAATTCGTCCTTGGGGTGCTCCAACGGACCTTTAACCGAAGGCTTCCTATTTTCGCCGGTCGTGGACCAATCAGCGCTAGACAACACATTTCACAGTCCACGTTGGGAAACCCGGAGATAGTCATTCAGAGATTTTACTGCAAACATGATGCGTCTCTTCGCTTTGCTTGGTTTGATTTCATTGGCATTTGCCAGCGATGTTTTAGAGTTTACTGACAGCGATTTCGCAGACAATGTCGCAGACAAAGACATTATTCTAGTGGAGTTCTTTGCACCATGGTAAGGCTTTAAAGTGGGTGGGGTAATTAGGGTATTTTTTCTCCTAATTCTTCTGTTCCAGATAACGTCACTTTTTAGCACACCTACTGTATAGGCTCCATCATTTCAAGTATTTGCAAGAGATTAGCATAATCAGCTACCAACATTTTTAAGCATTGGTTTCCGGAAGAAATGCCACCGCTGTCAACGGTGGATAAACTTCCGCTTCCGGTTTTGTGAGACGCTGGAAAAAAATAGCAGAGAAAAATATCATCGAAAATCCGGTGAAATCGTTGTGTTTTGGCCCTGGGAATTAGCGAAATGATAAATCCCAACACAAAAATCATATAGAAATATTATATTGTGAAAATTTATCTCGAATTGTAGCATTCAAAATGCCTAAAGAACAAGCTCTAGCGAGCAATGAGCGGGAAAATTCCAATGAGAATCAAGGCAAAATATCCTGTACTGATTGTAAAGTAGACCTAACAACAGGGAAAAAGTCCATCAAATGTGGTTTCTGTAAAAATCAGTACTGCTGTAAATGCTCAAAACTGAAGCAGACACTGTTCAATGAAATTGGTAGGGAGGATAGCATCCTCTGGACTTGCACTCACTGCAGAATAGCAATGCCAGGTGTAAATCAAATGATGTCATCCATCAAAAGTCTTGAATTGAAAGTTGGGGAAATTCAGGCACAAATCCAAAATCGATCAGAATTGCCTAAAACAGATAAGGACTTGATAAGACAGGTGATCAGGGAAGAAAAGGAGGAGGAAAGAGAATCTGAGCTGAGAAAATTGAATATTGTGGTACATCAGCTACCTGAGAGTAAGCTTGGCACGCTTGAAGACAGAAAAAGAGATGATTTGGATACCCTTCAATCACTAGTAACGGATGCATTACATATTGATGTTGACATTGAGAATGTTTTCAGATTGGGAACGTTTTCTAGAGATGGTCAAAGAACCAGACCCGTCAAGTTTACTGTTCAGAATGTGGAAGATAAAAGAAGAGTATTAGGAGCATCAAAGAACTTGAAAAATATTCCTGGATATTCTAATATATATTTTACGCCGGACTTAACTAGGGGTCAAAGGCAAACTGCATTTGAACTGAGGCAAGAAAGGAGACGTAGAATTGAGGCGGGTGAGGAAAATCTGGTCATAAGACGTGGAAAAATTATCAAGCAAGCACCGAGACAGCAAACAGGGGATCACACATATGTTGCTCCAGAAGAAGTGCGTGGCATGCCAACAGCGGCCAGTTTAATAAGGGAGAGGGCAAGGAGTCGGAGTCGGTCACCCCCTGGCAGTAGCCAGTCGGCCGGGTCCTTTCAGTAATGATTCAGTTTCTGATGACTCAACATGTATATACGTTGACAGTTCTTTTGATTCGTTAAGTTCAGAGTTAATTAATTCAGATGTTGAAAGTTTAGACTTAAATAGTTCTTTTTCAAATATTTCTGAAGATTTACATTCAAATGACACTTTTTCTGAGCCAAGTATAGGAAAGCTGAGAGTTTACTACACAAATGCTGACAGTTTATTGAACAAAATTAATGAACTTGAAGTATTGATTGCTCTTGTGAAACCAGATGTTATAGTTATCACAGAATTGTTTCCAAAAAATATGAACCCAACAAACATTGATAAAAATGAGTACAAAATCCAAGGATATGCATGCTTTACTGGTCAAGTTAAAGAACATTACAGAGGAGTAGCAATATATGTAAGAGACAATATTAAAGCAGATTATTGTTACCCATTATTGAATGATGACTTTAAAGAATCAGTTTGGTGTGAAATAAGGATGAATAGCAAAGACAAGTTACTCATTGGTGGAATATACAAATCTCCAAACAGTGATGCTGTGAATCATGAATCATTGAACAAACTCATAACACAAGCAGTGGAATTGAAATATAAAAGTACTGTTATATTAGGTGACTTTAATTTCCCTGAAATCAACTGGGATACTTGGACAGTAAATAAAAGTGAAACTCATCCAGCGTTCCATTTTGTTGAATGCATTAGAGACAATTTTTTGTATCAACACACAGACTCTTATACACGTTTTAGGGAGGGACAAGACCCAAGCTGTCTTGATTTAGTATTGACTGATAAAGAAGAGATTGTTGAAGACTTAAAAATAGGAGATAAATTAGGAGCCAGTGATCATGCTAGTATTGTTTTTGATGTTTTATGTGACATTGAAAGAAATAATCCCCAAAATTTGAGACCCAACTTTTACAAAGCAGACTATAATTCAATTAGAGATTACTTGAAGACTGTTGAATGGAATGAAATGTATGAATTGAATACTGAAGACTCGTGGAAATTTTTCATGACTAAGATAAACTATTGTATTGAAAAACATGTACCAGTGAAAAGAACAAATACCAAATTCAAAAAGCCAAAATGGATGGACCAGTACTGTGTAAGGAAAGTGAAAAAGAAGTATCATGCATGGAAGCGTTTTACATACAGTCACAGCTATGTAGACTATGAGAATTATTGTAAACTGAGAAATAGTGCCTCTAAAGCAGTTAGATTTGCCAAGAAAAGGTATCAAAGGGGAATTGCTGAGAGTGTAAAAGAATCACCAAAAACTTTTTGGAGTCATGTTAAGGAGGAAACAAAGAGCAAAAGTAATATTGGAGATATTAAAGACAAAAATGGAGAAATTAGAACAGATGATACAGAAAAAGCTGAAATCCTAAATGACTTTTTTGCTTCAGTATTTACAGTGGAGGGAAATTCTGAAATGCCTGAATTTGAACAAAAAGTGAAAGACAATGAACACTTAAGTTTTGTTGACATTAAGGCAGAAAAAGTACTGAAACAGTTAAAAACTCTAAATAGTTCAAAATCGTGTGGTCCAGATCAATGTCATCCTTACTTTCTCAAAGAATGTGCTGAAGAGATTTATATGCCACTGACTGAAATTTTTCGTAAATCTTTACGGTCGGGAGAAGTGCCTGAAGATTGGAGAAGAGCAAACATAACATGTATTTTCAAAAAGGGAAATAAACAAGATCCAGGGAATTATAGACCAGTGTCATTGACATCTGTAATATGTAAACTGTTAGAAAGTAATATTAGAGAAGAAATAATGAACCACTTGTCGAAACATAATTTACTATCGGACAGTCAATTCGGATTTCGAAAGAATAGAAGCACTATATTGCAACTGTTAACGGTTATGGAAGATTGGACTGAAGCATTAGATAATAATTTGCAAGTAGATACAGTGTACATGGATTTCAGAAAGGCATTCGACAGTGTGCCTCATAAACGCCTTATCAAGAAATTGGCAGGTTATGGTTTAGATGGAACATTGTTAACATGGTTGAAAAACTTTCTAAATGAAAGGAAACAAAGAGTTGTGATAAATGGAAAGGCATCTAAGTGGAATGATGTATTGTCGGGAATTCCGCAAGGATCTATCCTCGGTCCTGTGTTGTTTATCCTCTACATAAACGACCTACCTGGGGTCGTTGGAAGTGTTTGTCAGTTATTTGCAGATGACTGCAAATTATACAGGAACATTAAATCCGAAGCTGACTTGAGGGAATTACAAGAAGACATTGACAGGCTTTGTCAATGGAGTAAGGACTGGTTACTAGGATTCAACATCAAAAAGTGCAAATTAGTCTCATATGGAAATATCCATTTTGAAACTGAATATAAATTGACTGACAGTGACAATAACTCCCATACATTATCATCAGATGACTCAGAGTGTGATCTAGGTATTCTGTTCAAGAGAAACCTAAAATTTGATGAACATATAAACAATGTAGTGAATAAAGTAAACCGTATAAGTGGTTTAATCAAAAGAAAATTCACACATATGGACAAGAGTTTATTTTTGACATTATATAAATCACTATTGAGATCCCATCTAGATTATGGAAATCTGATATATTACCCAACAACCAAGAAAAACAAGCAAGTACTTGAGAATGCACAGCGTAGAGCTACACGTATGGTGCCAGAGTTACGTGGCATGTCATACAGAGAGCGCCTCATGGAACTGAATTTATCAACCTTAGAGTACAGGAGAAAAAGATATGACATTATTCAAGTGTTTAAAATAGTCCATAAAATAGATGACATTGACATGAACAAATTCTTCACATTCACTGATAACAGCCAACTAAGAGGGCATAATCTTAAACTGACCAAACCCCGGGTAAATAAATCTATAAGGCTGAACTCATTTCCAATGCGAAATATTCAAGTATGGAATAACCTCCCATCAGAGGTTGTGAATTCTAAAACTGTGCTGGAGTTCAAGACAAAGATTGACCATTTATGGAAGAGTTCAAGGTACGAATTATCTGACATCTACTAACTACGAGAAATCACAAAAAACCGGAAGCGACGACTAAAATAAAAGAGTGCAGAGGGGAATAACAAGCCTAAAGGGCTTAAGAAGTTTCCCAGAAGACTAAAGGTAGACTAAAGGTAGCATGAAATCGCCTCAACAGCCATTGATCAGCAAGTGGACATCATACTGCTTGATTTTGCCAAAACGTTTGACAACGACCCTCACAGAAAACTTCTTTACAAGCTAGATGGAGTGAGGGACTGTCAAACGCTGGATTGAGTCCTTGAACTCCTTCCTATTGTTTTAATAGCACTTCTCTCCATGGTAGAGTGACAGGTTGCAGATTCGTACAGATCAAGGATTCATACACTCGGCAGTTTTAGGCCTCTGTAAGATTAAGCATCAATTTAAGAAGACAATCGATTGTACCAGCAATCAGTAAAATATGTAAGTCAGTTTGAGTGCAAACTCGCGCGTGTATGACAGCGCTAGTTCTAGAAAAAGAACCGATCAATTTCGTATTCACTACATGCAATCGGTTCTAGTTGAAGCCATGGCTATAAAAGTCAATTACAAAATCTCACCATTTGGATGTCAAAACAGCATGATCACATGATGTCACTGTATATTCAAATTATTCCATTCATGGTACTATCAAATTATACAGTATTCCACCAAAAACAGTGATAATTAGTAAAATTTCCAGTTGTTTACTTGTTCATCCAACAGAAATCAGCAAATCCATGTGCATGATGTCATGTGACATTTTGGTATACAGTACATCATCAAAATTTTGCACCACAAAAACTGGTAGCATAGAATAGAATAGAATATTTTATTTGGTATATACAAGTGTTCACCACAACATACATGTAACAATAAATAACACGGCATTCCAATCAATACATTTTATTGTGTGTTATATACACAGATAAACTGACTTGTTTACTTGCAGAGTACATTTTGCTTAATTTATATCTTGGGCAAGTCAAGTCGCCCCAACGACTCTGCTTTGGTATTTGAACAGAACATACATTTTAATTTACCTAACGGTGCAATCCCATGCACCTTAGGGCGGATGAAGGTGATTTATGTCAGAAATTGATCAACTCAGTATCTGAAGAAAAATAAAGAAGGAAAAAGATTTCTGGAGGGGGGTTCAAAGTCTCCAATGGGGGGGGGGGGTCTCCTTTTTATCTGCTTTGCCCTCAATTGACCTATGAAAATGAAATAAGTTGGTCCCAGCAAACCCCCTCTTAATCTGCTACTGTACCCAGATAAACACTGTTTGCCTCTAGCAAGGGTGTTAGCCTTCAAATAAACATTAGGTAATGGCTGTTGCAGTAAAATATTGGTGTTTGGGGTGTCAGTTCCCAGTCTTCCTGAACAAGTGTTGCCTTCCGGTACCAGAAGGGGCCTGATTACGGGAATGGACTACCGGAATGGACATTTATATATGTCCTGGAGTACTTTTTATTTGGTTTTTGGGGAAAGACAGTCATTAGTTCGAGAATCGTGTGGTTTAAGTACAGTTTGTTCGATGTGGTAGCCTATGTCAGGTGCTAGGTCACTGCTACAGTACCAGCACATTTTACTAATTTCTATTTCTGTTCACCTCTGTCTTGCTGTATAACAAACACTGGTGATCTCTATATTTTAATCAAATAAACCTCTGAACAGTAGCCACAACACAGTCCCCGCCAATGAGCTAACTTTACCACCCTGGGAAGTCAGTTTCATCAAAAAGCCATTATAGGATATGCTGGTCTGCAGCTCTATGACCATATCGCAGTTGCTAATGGCGGAGGTGCAAGCACCCCTATATATCTACCATCCTGACCAACATATTCTCAATACACAAATACTAGCACTATACATGTAAGCACTGTTATTGCTTTAAGGTCATTATATTTGAATCATTTTTTGAATGTCATTACCTTTTCTTTTTGGGGTAAAAGTTGATTAAAATGGAGGCAACATCTCGACATGTCCAAAACTGTTGACTGGGATGTTCAGCATCAATTCAAAGAAACAAACAATCTTTTTTTTCTTCTTTTTTATGTTTATAGATATCTTGCACACAAGATTATAATAATCAAAGGGGCATAATTCAGCAAAGAGTTATATTTACTGACAAAAAAATATACATGTCAACAATCTTTTCACAAGGCATTCTTATTCCATTAAACTTTAAGACCCTAGCATATAGGCCATTCAAAAAGGAATCAGCATATGTCTTGTCCATTGAAAAATAACTTCAGAAATACCATATTGGTTCTAATTAGCGCACATGCTCCAATAGGCACACACCCTGGTTGTTTCCGAAAAACACATGCATAAGCACACACTGCGCCAGTCGTAAATTGTTATTTTACACCAATTCTACACAATGTTAAGGCATATGACACATTAAAACTGAACAGTAAATGATCATAAACTACTTTGCAACAATTTGAACACTTATTGACATCACCAAAATTCACCACTGATAGATATGACATGGTTATTTCAGCATTTTGATGTGTTGTTTTCGTTTTTAGTGTTTTAAATAAGGCTTTTTCAGGGGTGTGTTTCTTTACCAGAATGGACCGGAATGGGCACTTTTAAGGGAATGGACAACTGGAATTGACATTATGCTATGGATTTTGGTGCTTTAAATATATATGTTATTTGCAGAAAAAAACATACTTCTGTTTCTTATCTCATCTTTTAGTAATTTTGAAAAGTTAAGCGCACTGTGCGCTAATTAGTATGAATATGGTATTTAAGTTTCAGTAAGTTAAAGCAAGCAAAATAAAAGGGTCCTGCTTAATGTGACCTGTCATATGTTGCTATTGGATTATCCATTTCTTTTTTTTTTTTTTTTTTTTTTTTTTTGAATCATCAATGGGCATACACTGTACTTCACTGAACTTACACAGAAGGTCAGTTTGCACATGTGTTAACTGAGAACAATGGCTGACAGAAATATGAAAACACTGTGTAAAAAATGGTGACAATGGAGTACTCAGCGATCTAGTCACACTGGAGTGATTTTAAACAGTCAATATTGTAGATTGGTATGTTTTCTTCAATAGTCATATAAAGTTTTTTAGTGACACATCAGCAATATTGAAAAATCTACTCTTTTGTAATGAAAGAGTTAACATGTCATTCCCGTCTTACAAAATCTACCACTATGACAGCGCATGCGTACTGCAGACGATATTTTTGGACGACCGAAGCGGCAGTTTCGGTGCATTCCTAATTGCTTTTTATTGAAATAAAGTTTTCTTCGCGAATAAAGGTATAATCAGTGCCGTATATGATAAGAAAATAACAACAATTTGTATCCCAAGCACTTACATTTCTGCCACCAGGGATTTTCCTGGGCTGATTTTGGGGCCCATTACAGGCCCCTTTCCCAATTGAAAAAATGTGTAAAATTTCCCAATTTTCAGGTAAAAAATACCAAAATAATAAATAAATCCTTGTACATTTGTTGTGGATAGGTAGATCATACCCTCAAAATATATATATATTTTTTTTTTTGAGAAATATCCTCAAATTAACACCAAATGTGCATATTATCCCCTGTTCTGTTTTGTATCCATTTTCCCAATTTGACTGATGTACGAATTATTTTTCCCAAAATCGTTGGTCCCGGGTCCCTGTTTTGAAACGGTAGGAAAATCCCTGGCCACTGTGTTCATTTGTTTACAGTTTTGATCGATCAGCTGACGTCTGCCCTCAGCTGTCATCCTGGGATTTCCCTTAGGGAGACATCATAATTTTATCAGATGGGTTATTACCTTTTCATTCCATTCATTTTAATTTTCTACACCCATATTCAACTTTTTTGGCGAAAATCATCAGAACTATAAATGCATACTATATGTTTTAAGCAAACTCACTGAATTTTATTCAACTTAAAAATTTGCCAATACCAGCTGTTTTCAAGAGTTCAGAACTTACTTTCCTGTTGACAAATAGCTATGAAACTTTGCATGTCGAAGTAAAATTGATCTTTTCCCATCTTGAAAATGATTGTTTAAAGTTGCTCTTAATTGTTATTCCACAAAGGAAGTGTATGAATCTGCAACCTGTGATGCATGATTTTCTTTGATTTTCGTCCATTAAAATAATGAGAGATCCCTACCAAACAGCAACTGCTGAAAACGAAAGTAGCTCAGAAAATTAAACAAGAAGCGTGTATTATTTTTGTAGCGACAGGTGAAAGGGCTAATTAAAACGGTGAATGAGATGAGATGAAAAAACTTTCAAAACTGTACGAATCTACAACCTGTCACTCTAATGTAACTAATGTTGCTCAGTTTCTGGCTGTAATTGCCCTACAACGACAACCTGTCCATTATTAGAGCCTTATGGCTGTGATCTGCTCCACAACAACAGAAACTTACAGGATTTATCAAGAAAGACTAGAAAAATTGAATTTTCCAACTTATACTACAGACGGAAGCGTTATGACCCGATACAGTTGTACAAAATTGTTCACGGTCATGAGGATATTAGTACAGAAATTTCTGGCCACAGACACAGACTAGAAATTTGAATTTTTTTTTTTAATTTAAGAAATACCTGAAGTTCTGAACTGAGAAGAGGGTTTGTACTATTATATTGTGCATTTACCGCGCAGCTGGCATGTGCCTTTGTTTTCATCTACACATTGTTAAATTTCTTATGTGGTGGCCCATGTTTATTTTCTCATTGACAGGTGTGGACATTGTAAGAAACTGGCCCCAGAGTATGAGAAAGCTGCCACAGCATTGAAATCCAACGATCCTCCAGTTCCACTTGCTAAGGTATGCTGCTTAATCATTACGAAAACAAGACTATGTAATATACAGATATACTGTAAATCCGGAAATTTTCGCTAGAACTTAATTTTCGCTATTATTCGCGAATTCATTACTTCGCAAAAATAAAGTTCCCGCTAATTAAGAATTACTATTAGCTTTATAGACTGCACGAGTACTCGCTCGCGAATTCAAGAACTCGCTAATAATTCAGAAATTGAAAATTCGCGAAATAAAAGTCTCGCGAAAATTTCCGAATTTACAGTATTCTTCACCAGTTAAAATTGAAAAAGTTTACCCATACACAGTCCAAGGATAATTTTGGAAGTGGCCAAGGGGCATGACTGCCCCTTAATTTTCAAAATGGACCCTTCATTTTGCAAGTATGGGCCATTTTTACAATGTAAGGGGATATGGGATAATGTTTCTTGATAAGATTTTTTCTGGAAATGGCCCCTCTAATTTTTTTAAGCAGGGTTCGACACTAAAGGGAGTCCGGGAGTCCGAGACTCCCAAATTATTATTCCGGACTCCTTGTTTTTACCTGTAGGCAGTCCTACAGACTCCTTGAATCTGGGGGAAAATAAGTCAGATTAGTAAAGACTTCAAACCACGGTTTGGCATCCTGTCAACATTTGATGACTTTGGGTTTTGCATGATTTGTATACAAACTGAAGCATATGTCTGTATATTGCTATTACTTAAATCATGACGAATTGTGAACATGGTGAAAATAATTAAGCTGTTAACGGTTTCTCATGATTCAAGTTTGGACTCCTAAATTTGTGTTTGGACTCCTTGATTTTTGAAGTTAGGAGTCCCAAGGACCTACAGTTAGTGTCTAACCCTGTTAAGCCAGCAATATTCCTGGCACACCCCTGATTTACTGTATGTAAACATTTAAGAGGGGATTTAAGGGGGTATACAATACACAGGCATGTTATCCTAATGATTATTTGCATACTCCATGTAAATAAGCTTGCTTTCAAAGCTATAATTATGTTTAATCTACTATTTTGTTTAAAGCTATATTTTGTTGTGATAAAATGACTTGCTGGTCTTTCGTGTGGAATGGCTTATTGCATAGTTTCAGCTTTTCTCATGACAGTAGAAAGGCTGAAAGGGCAATTAACACATTTAATAAGTCTATCCAGGAATTGGCTATACACATTTATATTAATTTACTGGTTATTAATTCAGGAAGCTGTATGAAATATGAACTGTTTATTAGGGTCAGTTACCTCATAAAGTAAAAAGCTTAGAGTATCTACACAACTAGACCTTTTTATAAAATGGTTCATTACAACACAGTTGCGGATGTATCACTAACTGTTGTTGGACCACAAATTGTAATTTATTTGACTCTATCTTTGCTGTATGTCTATAGAGTTTACTCTTGTTATAAAATGTATTGGATGGCTAACACAGAAATTGGCTTGGACCTCAACAATAGTGTTATAAAAAGGTTGTGGTTTAGGCCTGAATTAAAAAATTGTCTGATTGTCCTTTACCTACCAAGCATTTTAATCTTGGGTAGGTAGGGAAATTATCATATTATAATTTGCTTTCTGTAGATCATAAAAAAATAACTTTCAACAGAATTGGCTTTTATTTTGCCTGAAATACAACTTGTACATGTAATATAGGCAGTATTCAATAGATATTCAACGTGAATGATTTAATAAAACCAAAGTCATATATTTCAGCCATAGAAAAATAAAAATATTTTTCCTCATGAAACTGCCATATAATTTTTTGAGTAGGGGGCTAAATTGTGGTTTAGTAAGGTAAGGGACAAACAAACAAAATTTTATTTTCAGCCATATTGCACTGTATTTGATTTACCTGTTAACATAATGTGTTAACATAATTGACTTCTATAGGTTGACTGTACTACTCATACAGAAGTATGTCAAAAGTATGGAGTCAGTGGCTACCCGACCCTGAAAATATTCAAGGGCGGTGAAATGGTTGAAGACTACAACGGTCCCAGGGAGTCAGGTATAGCACTGTCTGTCCATGTCTGTGTACTACTATGGCCACTAACAATGTGTACATGTTTTTGTTATGTGTTGTATGTTTTTGTTGTAGTCATGTGCATGCTCACTAACGCTGTCCATTTGTTTGTGATATACATGTGTGTTCAATGTAGCATGCACATGCTCCCCGACGATGTTTAGTGTTTGTCTTGTTTGTAATTGTTGTGTGTACCGTGTATGTACGTGTAGGTTGATTGTACAGCTAACACTGATACCTGTGGAAAATACAAGGTCACTGGATACCCCACTCTGAAAATATTCAAAAGAGGGGAAATGGTTGAAGACTACCAGGGTCAACGAACTTCAGGTATTCCTTGTTCAAAATTAACGACATCGTTAGTTAACGATTGGTTTAAATTTCACTCATGAATATTACAATTATACACTGTTACATGTATTTTTTGTTGATAAAATGTGAGAATCCTTTGCTTTTGCATTGCAAAGGATTCTCACATTTTATCAACAAAAAATAACAGCGTATTCAATGCAAAGGATTCTCACATTTTATCAACAAAAAAGAAAAGTGTATTTGTAATATTCATGTTTGAAATTTTATTGAATCGTTAACTAACAACATCAGTAATGTCGAACAACTGGCCCCAGGTATTCATTGTCATAGCCATCTTGTTGTATGTTTGCTTCTAGTCAGAAGTTGTATTTCTGTGTCATTCGTTTTCTATGTACTAAAGCTGATGCATTGACATGAAAATTGATCAAATAGTTTATGCCCCATGTGAGATTTTGTTTTTCTGAGAATACATGTATAAGGTAAATTTCCTTAAATTGTTTACTTCAAAAACGTGAAAATGGTTGACAAATTTAATGCAACTCACTTAAAATAATATCAAAGAATAATGTGATTAAAAAAAGTGTAAGTTTAAAATGCACTAAGTTTTCGGAGAGAAAATACCCTGATTTTTTATTTTTTTTACAATATGATTACTAGAAATGGATGGTTGATTTGTCCTGGATTCAAACCATTTGGCAACGAAGTTAACCAACACACAGTAACACCCCATAGTACTAGTCTAGTTACTAAATACCTATGAAGCTGCTGGTTTGTCCCATAATGATTAAAGAATTGTTGACTGTGACAGTTTAACCACCATTTAAACAAACATTTTTTTTATGCCCCCAACTTCGAAGAAGTTGAGGGGGCATATTGGTTTGGGTCTGTCCGTGCAGTCAGTCAGTCAGTCAGTCAGTCTGTCTGTCTGTCTGTGATGCGTGAGCACTCGGTCGGGAACCGTTAGAGCTAGGATCTTGAAATTTGGTATGTAGTTTGTATATGAAAACAAGCAAATTCAGAGAATTTATGTCCCCCGCCTTAATTGTTTAGTTACACAAATATATCTGACAATAATGTATATCCAAATCACATGCATTTACTTCATGTCACAGTGTCAAACATTAAACTGAGGATTATATTCAAACCACATGCAAATCTTCAAATCATGGTCAGGACATCTGTACAGTTTGAAAAGAATCAGAATAAAACTGAGGGAGGAGTTTGCACACAAGGTACACAATGTCCATTCACTTTCATTGTATAAATGCCTGAAAAACGACTAAGTTCAAATTGCGAAAAAGTGTCAAAAATTAACCTGAGGATTATATCCAAAGCACATGCATATCTTCAAAGCATCATCAAGACATCTGTAAAGTTTCAGAAGAATCTGAATTAAAAACTGAAGGAGGAGTTGCGCACACAAGGCACCCACTGTCCATTCACTTTCATTGTCAAAATACCGAAAAACGACTAAGTTCAAATTGCAAAAAAAGTGTCAAAAATTAATCTGAGGATTATATCCAAACCACATGCACATCTTCAAAGTATGATGAAGACATCTGTAAAGTTTCAAAATAATCGGAATAAAACTGTAGGAGGAGTTGCGCACACAAGGTACCCTTTGTCTATTTACTTTCATTATCAAAATGCCCGAAAAATGACTAAGTTCAAATTGCAAAAAAAGTGTCAAAAATTAATCTGAGGATTATATCCAAACCACATGCACATCTTCAAAGCAGATGAAGACATCTGTAAAGTTTCAAAAGAATTGGAATAAAACTGTAGGAGGAGTTGCGCACACAAGGTACCCACTGTCTATTCACTTTAATTATCAAAATGCCCGAAAAATGACTAAGTTCAAATTGCACAAAAAGTGTCAAAAATTAATCTGAGGATTATATCCAAACCACATGCACATCTTCAAAGCATGATGAAGACATCTGTAAAGTTTCAAAATAATCGGAATAAAACTGTAGGAGGAGTTGCACACATAAGGTACATACTCCTATAGGGGGACGGAAGGACGGACGGAAGGATGGAAAGCCAAAAACTATGTCCCTCCGCTTTTCTTCGAAAAGGCGGGGGACAATTAAGAGGACCCATATTTTTTCTTTCAGGTAAATTCAAGGGGCTAGGGGCCCATTCTGTGAGAGTTATTTCCCTCTTGATAAAGTGAATAGATTGTGGGCACCTTGTGTGCGCAACTCCTCCTACAGTTTTATTCCGATTCTCTTGAAACTTTACAGATGTTGTGACCATGCTTTGAAGATATGCATGTGGTTTGGATATAATCCTCAGGTTAATTTTTGTCACCTTTTTTCGCAATTTGAACTTAGCCATTTTTCGGGCATTTTGACAATGAAAGTGAATGGCAGTGGGTACCTTGTGTGCGCAACTCGTCCTACAGTTTCATGCCAATTCATTTAAAACTTTACATGTGTTATGGGCATGGTCTGAAGATATGCATGTGGTTTGGATATAATCCTTGGATTATTTTTTGTAATTTTCTTCACAATTTGAACTTAGTCATTTTTTCAGGCTTTTTAGTGAATGGATAGAGGGTACCTTGTGTGCGCAACTCCTCCTACAATTTTATACTGATACTTTTGAAACTTTGCAGGCATTGTGACCATGCTTTGAAGATATGCATGTGGTTGGGATATACTCCTCAGATTAATTTTTGTCACTTGTTTTACAATTTGAACTTAGTCATTTTTTGGACATTTTTACATCTTGAAAGTGACTTACCAGTTGGGGGCATAGTGTTTCTTAAACACATTTTCTAGTTTTCATTTTTGTTTCAGATGGTATTGTCAAAACCATGGCATCCAAAGCTGGTCCCGACTCTAAAGTATTGGAGACCGTTGATGATTGTGAGAAATTCCTCAACAGGAATGACTATGCTGTTGTTGGTATGAATATGATTAGTCTGCTCTAATTTTCACTATTTTTGAAGCTTCTCAGATTTTATTGTAACTTGCGCATACATACTGTCGGACAGAATTTTCATGGCTTCCACTGTTCAATGTTCACTGGGATGTTGGTAAATTGAGGAGATAAGGAAGACAATTCAAGACATGGTAAAAATTGTAAAGATATGTGCGTTTAAATAGCATTTGCTTTGCTTTGGACTATATGAGCAGCGTCATGAGAAAACCAAATTTTTGCCATTGCGAACAGATCAGCTTCGCAGTAACTGCGAAGCTGATCAGCGCCTTTGTTTTCGCTACATGGAGTACAATCTCTCTTCTACTTATATTCAAAATTTCAATCGTCCAGCCTGCTTTTGTGACTGTACAGGCCGGTTTGTGTCGGACCTGGTCTAAATCCCCGAAGACCGGTTTTCTCGCATCACAGCTCATTTAAAATCCTAGTGTTCTTGTTAGAGGCAGTCAAAAAAGACAGTTATCTCACGTCACGGCTCATATGAGCCTTATCATGAGAGAATCTGCTTTTTACATGTGCAAAAACAGACACAGATACTGCACAGCTGATCAGTGCTTTTGTTTTCGCCTCACAGATAATCAAAACCCTCTTCAATTTGACAAATTTCTTGCTTTCTTCTTTGACTGTACAGGTTGGTGTTTGATGAACCATGTCGGAAACTCAAAGACCGATTTTCTCATGACATGGGCTGGCTCATATTAAAGTTTGCTCAAAAATAAGGAGACTGATTAATTCCTTTCAGTGGAATAAAACCAAAGCCTAAACTAAAATAACACTTACATAATGAAAAAAAAGCTGTTTGTTTGCAGGTTTCTTCAGCGACGTGGACAGTGAGATGGCCAAAACCTTTCTAAAAGTTGCCGCTGCCCTCAGTTCTGACCTCAAGTTTGCTCATACATCAGAGAAAAAGATCCTTGATAAATACAATTATAAAGAGTGAGTACCAATGCATGTATGAATAATGAAAATATAAAGGTTAAATTATAAAGGTGGATCATTTTAAAGCAATAAAGCATTCAAACGGAAAAAGATGAATCATATGATAGTGCTCAGTTCCAAGTAAGGAAACCTCTTCAGTGACTTTAAGGATTGAAATTCAGATTTTTAACTTTCAACAACAGGCTGTTTTGATGTCTGTGAAGCCTGAAGGGCTTCTTGGAGACATTAAAACACCAAAATAATTTTCATCATCCAGTGAAAGCTAAATATCAGGGCCCAGTTGTTCAGAATTAATGATCTCGTTAGTTAAGGATTCTCTAAAATTTCACAAGGCAATATTACAAATACACTGTCATTTTATCAACAAAAGATAACTGTTTTTGCTTATGTAGTCGGCATTTACTTAATAACAAGTTGAGGTCTTAACGATGATGTTAAGCTAACAAAGTTTTGAACAACTGGCCCCTGTATTTCAACTATTCTTTTTACGCAATAACTAAATATATTATCAATAAAAGTATAAGATTTTTATTTTCACCTAGTGCTGCTCATTTTTTCTGGTACATGTATTCAGAATGAAATCCAAATTGACCAAGTTTTGGAACAGTCAAAACACCACTTTTCGCCCTCATCGTCATGGCGATACCCTTGTCACATCATTCAACAGAGTGAACAAACAATGTCACCGGCTGATTGTGATGTTGCTTCGCCTGCAGGCATGGTCTCGGATTTTTTCGAGTGCCTGAGGGGCCCCATTTCCAATGAGATTCAGACCTTTTTTCCAATCTTGAGGAAAAGATTCCCAATCACAGCTGAAAATAATTTTGAATAGTTCCAAACATTTGTGAAATTCAAGATCTGCTGTTTGAATGCTGTTTTACTTTGATCATAAGTTATCATTAAATGATTTTAAATGAATAAGCTTCCATAACTATGTCAACTTGTAAAATATTATCAACTTTTTGTGTTGATAAAATTTCCCAAATTCAGGGTTTACATCGCTAATCTTCCCATCAGAAAGGCTCAAGGGCCCTTCCCAAAATTAAAAAAAAACACATCATGTGAAATAATGCATTTGGTTATGCCTCAATGCATAGCTCCACTGGTATTTTGTTTAATCTTCAGTGATATAGTTTTATTCCAACCAAAACGTCTACACAACAAGTTTGAAGAGGCTGCACAGAAATACTCTGACGATGTCACTGTCTACAAACTCAAGTCATGGCTACAAGCTCAGAGGTAACTTCATTGTTTTTCGTCTTGTGTCATTGCTGTTACTCGGTGAATGATGCTATATCATTTGTGATTTACCTATTATTCTTGTTGGAACTTTGTGATGCCATGACGACAGACCTGTCAACAAAGTGAATTTCAATTGAAATATACTGAACAAAAATAAAAATGCTACACTCAGTCATATTCTTCCTTGAATTTTCATCTCTCATTTCATTTAGAACCTTTTCATTACGCATAAGCATTTCAAATTCATTCTCGGGCTATAACTTGCACTTTGATTTGATTCTGTGAATCATTGCAAACATAGCCGTTCTCCACATATTTTAACAAGTAAGGGATCAGAAAAATGACCATGCAATTTCTATAGATCGTGAAAACAAACTTGACAAACTGAGCGCTCAGCATCGGCATTGCAGTAAGCCAACCACAGACAATTTCAGGAGCTCATTTTGGCTGTAATTTTGTGTTACAACTTGGGTCCACAGGACTATCCTTAGTATTTGTAATATTGTGTTACAACAGAGTCTCTGCAGACACCAAACTATCCTAAATACAAATAATTTTGTGTTACAGCTTAGGTGTGTGTGGACACAGAATTATCCCGAATACAAATAATTTTGTATTACAGCTTAGGTCCATGCCGGCACAGAACAATTTTAGATACGATGATTTTGTGTACAGCTAACTTCTATGCGGACGCAGAACTATCCTAAATACACATAATTTTGTGTTACATCTTAGGTCCATGCCGGCACAGAACTATTTTAAATACAATGTTTTTGTGTTAGTTAACTTCTTTGCGGACACAGAACTATCCTATATACGAATAATTTTGTGTTACAGCTTAGGTCCTTGTGGACATAGAACTATCCTTAATATGAGTAATTTTGTATTACAGCTTAGGTCCATGCCAGAACAACTATTTTAAATACTATGATTTTGTGTTACAGCTAACTTCTATGCGGACACAGAACCATCTAAATGCAAATAATTTTGTATTACAGCTTAGGTCTGTGCGGACACAGAACCATTGGTAATGCAGATAATTACAAGAAACCCTGGATTGTAGCCTACTACGATGTGGATTATGTAAAGAACCCCAAGGGAACTAACTACTGGAGAAACAGGTATTTATGGTATCGTTTTAAGAAAATAAGAAATAGTGGAACTCATGTCTATCATAAACACAATGTTTCGGAGGATTTTTTTCCATGTTATAATACCATTATTCTTTCTAACAGATGTTATCATTCCCCATATATTTGATTGAAAAGTTGGTTTGCAAATAAAAAAAAAAGTCACTGTTATAAAATATCACAAGGAAGAGTGTTTCTTTGTGATGTACACTTTTTGACATTTTGTCTGCAAAGAAAGTGACTGCTGGACAACATTGCAATAAAATGTAAAACATTTCTTTCTTGGTTTTACTAGAATTGTGAATTATCTTTAACATATGGGCCTGTGCGTGAGAAAACCAGCAATTTGGGTTTCGACGAGGTCCGAAACAAACCGGCGTGTACAGTCAAAGAAGCAGGCTAGAAGCTTGAAATTTCGGATTTAAGAAGAAGAGAAATTGTACTATCTGTGTAGGGAAAACAAAGGCGCTGATCAGCTTTGCAGTTACTGCGAAGCTGATCTGTGCCTTTGTTTTCGCCTAGGCAAAAATCCAGTTTTGTCACACTGCCGCTCATATGACATAGTCTGGCAGATTCACCATTGCAAAAATCATCATCACAATCTGACCAACGGTCTGGTTTAAATCACAATGAATAACATTTGGCCTAAATGATTTATATGTGTGGTTCCGGTTTCCCTACCTACCCTAATTTCTTCACCCTACCCTAAACATTAAAATGGTCTTTGGAGAGAATAACAACTAAAACTAGCCACATTTTACGATTTTGAGGCCATTCTTTGTGTTAAATGTTTTTATTAAATTAAATAATACTCCCCACCTACCTACCCTAATTTTTGGGGGCATGAACCACACATATATTTCATTTGGGCCTTAATGTATTTATTTGACAAACATTGTTTCTTCAGCATAGGTCTACAGAAATTTCATTTTGAACCCCTGGAAAAGATATGATGTTTAAAAAATGTCGCGGCCCCTGTGGCCGAGCGGTTAATAGCGCCATTTCTTAATCACTCGATCATCTCACCGCTGTGTCTGGCGTGGGTTCGAGCCCCGCTCTGGCCACGTGAGACAAGCCAAGTTCTGCTTGTGGGTGTGCCAGGTGGTTTTTCTCGGAGTCCTCCTGTTTTCGCCCACCTACTGATTGGCCGGTCTCATATGAGATGAAATAATCTTGAAAGGGGTGTAAAACTGAATTTTTTTCAAAAAAAAAAGAAAAAAGTATGTCATTATTAGATATCTTTAGTATAAGCTATGATGTCATGGTTCGTTTTAGAGTACTGAAAGTAGCCAAGAAATTCCAAGATGCCGGAAAGAAAGTTTACTTCGCTGTCAGCAATAATAACGATTTTGCCGGAGAGGTTGCTGAATTTGGTGTGGACAGTCGTATCGGAGATAAGCCTGTTATTGTCGCCAAGGATGCTAAAGATTTAAAATATGTCATGGAAGCAGATTTCAGGTCAGTGGCAATTGTGGAAATTAGAGATTTGAATTTGTCATTGAAAGTCTATTATTGAAAAATTGATAGATGATTTTGTATATGTATACAAAATTAAGAATTTAAAGTGTGGTTAATTTATGGAAAATTAGAATATATTTATCCTGATTCCTGCAAACAAAAGAGGGATAATTTGGTGAAGAGTGGGTCACCAAGTTTGTGAAGAGTAAGAGCAAAGAAAACTAATTATGGTATGTCATGAGGACAATGTGGTTTGCAAACAGGTCAGACACAAACCGAGCTGTTCAAGCACAGAAAATAGCTAGAGGCTGGAAATTTTAGATTTAGAAAGAGGTGGAATTGTACTATCTGCTTAGCGAAAACAAAGGCGATGATCAGCTGATTTGCGCCTTTGTTTTCACATATGCAAAATGTTGGTTTTCTCATGACGCAGCTAGAATAGACTGCAATGTTTTAGTATAGAATTTTTTAGCAGATTTTCTTACTACTACATGCAACAAATCTTATCAGGACTAGGAGAAGTATTATCAGAATATGATAAGCTGTTACATAAGTGTCACATACATGTATAAATGCCAAATAGTATCCTATTCTTCCCGACAGTATGGATGCCCTAGAACAGTTTGTGAATGATTTACTAGACAACAAACTCGAGGCCTACATGAAGTCAGAACCTGTCCCTGACAACTCAGATAAAGATGTCAAGGTACTGTTTGTTAATAGACTCAAGTTTTGTATTCCGACCTAACACCAAAAAAGAAGAAAGATATTTTCCCATTTACTTTATTTTTGAAATTACATATTGAATACTAGTTTCAACATAAATGTATTTAAAGGATAAAATTGACTTTTGAGAAAAATTTTCAACAGATGCTGATCTGTACATTGGTTTTTGCTACAATAGATGTAACTGCTCCACTTCCATGATATGGGAGGTCTGTGGACTAGTGGTAAAGCGTCAGACTCAAATTTTTGTAGTTCTGGGTTTGAAGACACATTATTGCATAAGTTCTTATTTACTGAAGAGAAAGCCATGTATTGATATCGTACATAGTGTTAATAAGTGTTTACTTATGCTTGTTACCTTGCCTCATGCAAAGCATGTGCTGATAATGAGAAACTGAAGACAAGTCCGCCCAGAACGAGCATAAAAATGAAAGCTTTTACACATATGAAAATGTGATGAGGCTGTAAAATACAGAACACCATTATTTCTTTCGTTTGTGCAGAATTTATGCAAAAATAGCAATCCAAAATGATTTTTGTCATCCATTAACATAGCCCGCGGTTTTCAACACTCCCCTCAGGGCCTAGCTAATGTTAATGAATGGAAAATTATGTTTGATCCCTATAATAACTCATGATAGCACTGGTTAATACCTAGGTGGTGGCACCATCTCAGCATTACTGAAAGATTGTTGACGGATGTTTAAGGTACCGTCAAAATGAACAATTCCGAAGATCTGATATTTCTTCTTGCCACTTGCATCATTGTAGAGGAATAGCTGTGATTAAACCCAGGACCCCTGGTTACAAAGAATTGTGGACAAACTCAAGCAGTTTCTATTTTCTACAGGTTGTTGTTGGGAAGAACTTTGATGAAATTGTAAATGACAATACAAAAGACGTTTTAATAGAGTTTTATGCTCCCTGGTGTGGACATTGTAAACAACTGGAGCCGAAATACACAGAGCTGGGAGGAAAGGTGGGTAAATCATTACGAAAACATTCCCATGTAATATACATATTTTTCTTATGTTGTAAAAACTGAGAACTTTCATCAGAATTTTTTTGATATTTTTGCTCAAAACATAGATTGTGGGTACCCGTTAGAACCCCCCTCGCCGATGCGGTTCTAACGAGTACCCTCAATCCATTTTTGGAGCAAAAATAAGAAAAATAGGTATACCCCTGCATACCCCAGTTTTGCTATATAAAAGTGGGGTACACTGGGGTATACATTACAGGGACATGTTTTCCTGATGTTATCTTCATTATTATTACAATCATGCATCATCCATAGCATTTTACAGCTTTAAAAAGTCAATAACTTTTTCGAGAGAAAAGTTTTTGCTCAAAATATTGTACAAGTGGCTACCTTGGTGCTCAGTAAAAGCCAAACCTTTCATGCAAAATCTGATAACAATTAATGTCAGTATTCATCAGAGCAGCCTATAACCGACTTGGCAATGTTAAAAAATGCTCTGAAAAAATAGAAAATATTATTATTAATAACCATCATTTCAGTTGAAAAATGAGGATGGAATAACTATAGCCAAGATGGATGCCACAGCCAATGATGTGCCCAAACCATATGAAGTACAGGGGTAGGTGGTGTCTGGAAAATTAAATACTCTGAGAAATAAAAAGTACCTGGGGTTTTCTACCAGGTCATACACAAACCAGCCTGTACAGTCTCAGAAGAAGGCCAGAAGCTTGAAATTTCATATTATAGAAGAAGAGGTATCGCACTTTCCATGAATTGAAAACAAAGGTCCTGATCAGCTGTGTAGTAATGAATGCCAACAATCATCGCTGTTGATTGATAAGTAATCTTTCAGAATTTATGAGTTGTATAGATTATGCTCAACTGAGCATTAACTCGTATAAGCCTGGCATTCTTTTTAGGCACTTAGGCAAACAGAATAGCCCCAGATGTGACGCCGCAGAACACGGCGTCCCATCTGGGGCTATTCTGTTTGCTTAGAAGCATTTCATCGAAAAATGGAATAATGGAATAGAAATTCAAAATTGCTTCTAATACTCCTAAAAATGAGAGTGCACTTTCCCAAATGATGATGGGCAAGTATATCATCATGTAATGGGTTAAAAGAGTTTTATAACATAGGATGCAGACTTGATCTGTTTACTTATGTTTATTACAGTCACTAACACTTGTCATCTGTTTCCAGATTCCCAACTATATATTTTAAACCTAAAGGGAAGGAAAATAGTCCCAAGAAATATCAGGTGAGTTCAGCTGGGCCCAGTTGTTTATAAGTTTGTTAGCTTGACACTGTCTTTAAACCCTCAATTTGTTATTAAAGTATATATCAACTTCAAAACTGTTTTTTTAAACAACCCTTAAAGTGCACAAGAGGAAGAGGTAAGTTTGTGTTTAGGGTATCACTGTGATGCAGTGATTAAGCCAAGGGTCAGGAGTTCAAGCCTAGTCTTCTCAAGTCTTTCGGATGATACTTTAAAGCAAGCTCTATTCTCCATATGACTTAGCCTGTTGAGTGGGACCTCTGAACACAGCCACTGCACTGTATTTATCCATTCCTTGATGAATTGACCTATGTTTTTAGCTCACCTGAGCCGAAGGCTCAAAAGGTGAGCTTATAGTACAGTAGTCGAGCCAGCGTCCGTGCGTGTGTCCGTCTGTGCGTCCTCATTTTCAAACTCAAATATCTTTAAGACAACAAGGCCGATCGTGATCAAATTTTATCTAAAGCATCATTGAGGAGGGGGAAAGGTTGCATTAGGTTTTGGGTCAGGTCGGATTGGAACTCTGGTTTCCATGGCAACAGATAGCTCCCATAGACTTACAATGGGAAAAACATAAAAAAATCTTCTTCTCCGAAACCACAAGTCCCAGACCTTTCATATTTTGTGTGTAGCAATGTATAGTGGTCCTCTTTATAAATCCTGCCAAGCGTGCCCCTGGGGTCCAAACAGGCCCCACCCCGGGGGCGTGATGGGGCAAAACATAAAAAAAATCTTCTCCGGTACCACATGGCCCAGAGCCTTCATATTTTGTATGTAGCAATGTGTAGTGGTCCTCTGTATAAATCCTGCCAATCATGCCCCGAGGGTCAAAAATGGCCCCGCCCCGGGGGTCATTAGCTCCCATAGACTTACAATAGGAAAAACATAAAAAAATCTTCTTCTCCGAAACCACAAGGCCCAGAGCTTTCATATTTTGTCAGTAGCAATGTATAGTGGTCCTCTTTATAAATCCTGCCAACCGTGCCCCTGGAGTCCATACTGGCCCCGCCACGGGGGCATCATGGGAAAAACAAAAAAAAATCTTCTTCTCCAAAATCACAAGGCCCAGAGCTTTCATATTTTGTTTGTAGCAATGTATAGTGTTCCTCTTTATAAATCCTGCCAACCATGCCCCTGGGGTCCATACTGGCCCCGCCCCAGGGGCGTCATGGGAAAAACCTTAAAAAATCTTCTCCGAAACCACAAGGCCCAAAGCTTTCATATTTTGTTTTAATCAATGTATAGTGGTCCTCTTTATGAATCCTGCCAACTGTGCCCCTGGGGTCCATATGGGCCCCGCCCCGGGGGCGTCATGGGAAAAACATGAAAAATCTTCTCCGAAACCATATGGCCCAGAGCTTTCATATGTTGTGTGGACCAGTGTATAATACTCTCCTTTATAAATGCTGCCAACGGTGCCCCTGGTGTCCATACAGGCCATGCCCCAGGCATGTCATTATCTACCATAGACTTATAATGGAAATATATGAAAAAATCTTCTCTGCAACAGCATGACACAAAGCTTGTATATTTGATATACAACATTGTCATGTGGTTCTCTACATAAGTCCTGCCAATCTTGCCCCTGGGGTCAAATATAGCCCCACCCAGTGGGTCATTATAGGACCCTGACCTTGTTAGATGATTTTTTCACGTGAACCAAAATGGCAGAAAAGAGGATACACAATCCAGACAAAAGCTCTTCTGCTGATGTAAGTAGGGTTTCAAGGTCACATGACCAAGATGGCCACCATACCCATATATGGTAAAAACCCCAATTACTTTGTCCAGTGAATGTACTTGTTGACTCTTAGGTGAGCGATCGTTGCCCCTGGGCTACTTGTTTTCTATCTATTTGCCAGGGTGGCCGTGAGGTGAAGGACTTCTTGAAATATTTGGCAGCTGAATCTACAGATGAACTCGAGGGTTACACCAGGGATGGAAAGAAGAGAAAAGCCAAGAAAGAAGATTTGTAAATTATGAAGAAAATGGTCTACATAATAATGTTCTCATTAGTCTACAGAAAGTCGAAATAAACAAACGAAAATGATATCTACGTAGAGAATAGATATGGTGCATATTTAGTAGCAATTAGAAAACATGAGCTCACGTCACGAGAAAAACGGTATTAGGGGTTTCTGACAAGGTCCGACAGAAACAGCCCTGTGCAGACACAGGAGAAGAACCTATTACAAATTTACCTAATTATTGCTATGTATGCATGATATCTTTTCTGTATTATCAAAAACTGCAGTTTCTCTATTTGACGGGTAACAAGGTGCTTGAATAACAATAATAAATGTTGGAGCATTCTTTGTTTACTTTTTGTTTGGTCCAGAAAACACCTTTTTGTTTTGCACTTTTTGCACCTGAAGCAATATTTGAGCCGCCTTGTGGGAAAACCAGCAATGTGGTTTCCGAACAGGTCTGACACAAACTGAACTGTACAAGCACAGAAAAGAGCTAGAGGCTTGAAATTTCGGATTTAAGTAGCAGAGGAATTGTACTACGGTGTAGCGAAAACAAAGGCGCTGATCAGCTTCGCGGTTACCGCGAAGCTTCGCGGTTACCGCGAAGCTGATCTGCGCCTTTGTTTTCGCCTATGCAGATTGTTGGTTTTCCCATGGGGCGGCTCATTTTGTTTTTACTTAAACAGTAAAATCACTACATATTTTGGACATTTTGATGTGACATATTTGTGCTCTTATCAAAATTATATTTGGTTTATAAATGTATTTTCATTTGTTGAATATTGTAGTACTTACATTTTCTACTTTGATACTATGACTGCAACTTAAATTTGCTCAGAGAAAATTTCAGTTGTTGATTCATTGCATATTGCATAAAAAGCATTACATTAGTTTTACAGAAATTCCAGTGTGAGTGTTTTATTTTACAGAAATATCACTCTTCGCTTGAGTAAAACAACAATTTGGGTTTTCGACCAGGTCCTGCACAAGCCGACCTGTACAGTCACAGAAGCAGGCTAGGTGCTTGAAATTTTGGATTTAAGTACATGTAGAAGGGGAATTGTAGTATCTCTGCAACCTAAACAAAGGCGCTGATCAGCTGTGCAGTTACTGCACACTGCATAGCTGATCTGAGCCTTTGTTTTCGCACATGCAGATTGCTGCTTTTCTTATGCGGTGGCTCGTATGACTGCATGAAATAATGAAAATGTGTAGCTATGTTTGATGGTTTAAGTTATTTCAGTACCGTGCTTTGTTTAGATGCTGATTGTTAATCTAAAGCTATTGCAGTCTATCATGGCACAAAACAATAATTGCTTATTCACATGTTTATCGATATCTCCATTATAGATTTACGGCAGGTAGATATACGGCAGGTATAGGTGAAATGTAAATAAACAAAGAATTGTTTGCGACCTGTAGAATGCTGTTTACACCTTTGTAACGAAGCAGCCATAACAGTTCACAGAACAGGCATTTATTCAGTTATTGTCAAATCTATTAAGTTCTACTATCTCAAAGAATCCTGAAAGAGTTGAAAATAACTTGTTTTATTTATCATTGTATAGTCTATTTTTCATTGTATCATTTGAGCCATGACGCGAGAAAACTGGTCTTTGGACCAGGTGTGACACAAATCGGCCTGTACAGTCACAGAAGGTGGCTAGAAGCTTGAAATTTCGGACTAGGAAGAAGAGAAATTGTACTATCGAAGTAGCGAAAATAAAGGCGCTGATCAGCTTCGCCGTTACTGCGAAGCTGATCTGTTTTGTTTTCACCTAGACGAAAATCTGGTTTTCTCATGACGCGACTCATTTTATTTGTGTTTTCAAGAAGAATTTGTGTTATGATTTTCTGATGGTTGTAGGTGGGTGAGAATGAGATAAGATAACAAAGCAATTGTTGGACTTGTTGATTTCTGTTAACTGAAAAATCATGTACTTTGTATGTAAATTTTGATAGTAAATGAGAAAGGTATCTAGAAATTACAAATGGATGATATTCAAGTTTAATGCAGCATTTATTATCGTTTTTGCACCAGTCATTTGCTACCATAGCCCTTTTTGTGAGTCCAGAAATTAAAGGGATATTGCCATAGAACGACCAAACCTCAAATGAGCTGAAATAATCTTGAAAGGGATGTAAAACTGAATTGAAATAAAAAAGAAATAACAGATTCTATCAGATTTATCTGATGATAATTTTAAGGGAAAAATTTGCATATGAGCCTGTGCATGAGAAAACCAACAATTTGCATGGGCAAAAACAAAGCCGCAGATCAGCTTCGCGGTAACCGCGAAGCTGATCAGCGCCTTTGTTTTTGCTACATGGATAGTACAATCCCTCTTCTACTTAAATACAAAATTTCAAGCCTCTAACAATGTTCTGTGACTGTACAGGCCGGTTTGTGTCAGACCTGGTCGGAAACCCAAATTGTTGGTTTTCTCATGCACAGGCTCATATTTCTTCTTACATTGTATGCTTTGGATCTTGATTAGTCTTCTCGTTGAGGTGATTCTTACGAGTGCCCCCCATCATGGGTTTTTATGACGAATGGAAATGATGGCATTTGTAAATTACATCTCCTATTTAGTCCTCTGAGATAGTGTGAATTGCAATACAACAAGGGTTGAAGTCCACAAATGTCTGGTGCATTATTTCAAGTTACCATAAGTATATTTTACAGTGCACACAGTATCTATTGACATATTACATTTATACAGAAAAACTGGAGATAATCAACAATGGTGTGCCGTTTCAACAAGCTCTATGGATATCTGTACTGTTAACTGTATTCAAAGTTTTCATATGGGGGTGTATGTTACAAAGTTTATATTTTTGATTGAATGAAAACTTACTTGAACAGTGAAACAGTTTGGGTTGCGTCATGAGAAAACTAACATTTTGCAATGCGAAATATAGATGCAGATCAGCTTCGCGGTAGCTGCGAAGCCGATCAGTGCCTTTGTTTTCGCTGCAAGGATAGTACAGTTGTTCTTTCTAAATCCGAAATTTCTAGCTTCAAGCTGTCTTGACTGTACAGCCAGATTTGTGTCAGACCCGTTTGGAAACCACAATGCTGGTTTTCTCATGTCGCGACGCGTTTATTCATTGACATTTACCGACCATCATGTAAGTGCTGTATACAAATCATTGCCATCATTAAAGTTAATCACATTCCAATGACTTGTCTTGTCTGTTATAACCTCAGCAGCATACACAAACTGGTCAAAATAAGTTATGCCCCAGAGAAAAAAATCTCATAGACTAAAAGTAAAAAAATTCAATGTTTTGTCATAACAGACATTAAAACTGCCAAATGTTTTTCATCATTGAGTGAAAGCTAAAAATCTGAATTTCAATCCTTAATTATTAATTTAGTAAAAACTGCAAAATACTGTGTTCTAACTTTATCATATGACGCCGCCGTTTTCCAGTGGATAACGTCATGTCATAAAAATCGTATGACCACACGTGTAATAACACTTGCGTGAATACGTAACGTCATTGACGACGTCCGTAACAACAATGTAAATTTTCATTGGAATTATGTCCACTTTAAAAGCAATAAAAACCTATTTTAGAAGTCATATGATAAAACGAATCTTACACTCGTCATTTCATATGAAATTTATTAAACTCGCCGAAGGCTCGTTTAATAAATTTCATATGAAATGACCACTCGTGTAAGATCCTCTATATATAATAAGTTTTTCATTTCTGAAATCAACAACTTAAGGATTTATCAATATTGACATGAGTGGGTGGGGTATGCAAAACAGAAATCTACTGTTTTCTTGAACCTGTCAATCAAATGATGATGTGCATTTATCGCTAATAGACGTCACAAATACTAGGAATGACTCAATATAGTTATTATTTTAAAATTTTAAATAACGTGGTGTAAAATTGGAAATGTATCTGGTTTTCGTGGGACCCATTTCCTGGAAAATGGAATGCATTTGAATAAAAATTACACAAAGCCTAAATGTCTAGGATACATAATCTGACAAATTAAGTATTATTTTGGGGACATGGAAATGTATTTCTCTGGGAAAAGTTAGTGTAAACATGTTTTTCTGGAAAATTCTGAAAGTGGGTAACTTGGGGCGGCTCGTGTGTGCTTATTGTTTGCTGAAAGATGACATGCCTTTTGTTTCAGGTTCTTATATGATTGAAGTCAATGACTACATCGAAAAATCTGGCGTATTGTTTTCAAAAGGCTAAGAAAAATGGGTCCAGCGATTTCAACCCGGAAGTAACTGAAAAATGACTCGCTTGCTCTGAGCTGACCACTCATTTCACAATCATGTATACACAAATCCATGTATTTGCAACATATTCAACAGTCCCATGATAAAGCATGCTAAAGAATGTAGCATTGTTGACAAAATAAACAATTCTTTTTTATACAGGTGTATATACAGTGACCACCCATAAGTCCTTAACATTAATAATTTAACTCTTTATAGAAGAAAATAGATGGGAGGCTAAACTTATTTTGACCAGTTTAATATTAAACATGTACACAATGTACCCACTTAATGCAGTGTATATCCCACCTGAGCTGAAGTGTGACAAGGTGAGCTTATAGTATACTGATTGTCTTTCCCTCCACCATTTTCAAAAATCTTTGAAACCGCTTGGCCAACCAAAGCCGAATTTCTTTTGGAGCTGGTATGAGAATGGGGAATGAAAGTTTGTATATTAAATGATCCATGTCACATGACTAAAATGGCTGCCATGCCCATTTATAGTAAAAACTGTACAAGCAGGCAACGATCAGGAAAAGGAGTAATCAAAAAGAGATTCCCACTCCAAAAACCGAGGTGGGGGAAAAAAACTAAATTAACAATCAAGTACTTATACCATGAAAACACATGGTAAGCCAAATGAGCAGCTATTCTCCCAATAGGTGGCCACTCAGTTACCAAAACTTAACTAAAAATATGAAAACATAAGGCGCAAACGGCACAAAAATTTTAAACACCAAAACATAAAACAAAAAGAACCAACACAGAAGTATCGCCTTGGAACGATCAGTAATATAAAATTCAGGGTTCCCACAGGCACTGGAAAACATGGAAAATGGCTAAAATAAATTCCATGCATGGAAAAGTCATGGAATTTGAAAAATGATGAAATATGGAAAAATCATGGAATTTTGTTATGAAATGTCATTTTGGATGTCTTTAGGATTCATTCTTTTCCTCGCTCGCTGGATAAGTATTGATAAATAAAGTCATGTTTTTCGAAAGGGCATTCAAACCTAATTTGTCTTCATAAGAAAACAAGATAATACCTTGAAGTAAGTTACATTTGCAATATAATTATCTGTTCTTGTCTTTTAAAAAGTGTGATATGACCAAAAAATAAACAGAAAAAATCAGTCCTGAAAATTGAACTCCGATCATGGAATAATCATTGAAAAGTCATGGAATTTTATTTTATACTTTCCGTGGGAACCCTGACCAGAGGATCAATGGTCCTGTAAACGCTCACCTGAAACCTGAGATATATACCAATAAACTTGTTTGACTACAATGGTAATATACATGTATATAACCCCAGGGCCAGATCAGAGCAACCCCTGGAGTCAAATTCTTTTTCAAATCATTAAACTCCAGTCCATTTGCCAATTTACTGCAAGTTTTGCCCTTCAAATGACATTTTAACAATTTTCCCCATACAAATGCATGGGCGACCTAAGTTGACCTTGTCGTAAAATAGGTCAAGGTCATCCAAGGGTCACAATTTATATAAGATTTGTAGAGCTCCATTGCCTGATGCTTCATGCCAAGTTTCAAAATCATAGGCCTTCTGGTTCTGGAGAAGAAGATTTTTAAAGGATTTTGCTATTTATAGCCATGGCAGCCATCTTGGTCATGTGACCATGACCATTTATATATACTTTCATTCCCACTTCCTAACAATGCTCCTCATAAAGTTTGGCTTTGATTGGCCAAGCAGTTTCAGAGAAGAAGATCTTTGAATATCACTGTAATATACATGTATATTGCCCCGGGGTGGGGACAGACAGACCCCTGGGGTCCAAATTTTTTCAGAATCATCAATCTTAAGTCCACTTGCCCATTTCCTGCAAGTTTTTCCCTACAAATGACATTTTAACACTTTTTCCCCATTCAAATGCATGAGCGACCTATGTTGACCTTGCTGTAAAATAGGTCAAGGTCATCCCAGGGTCATGATTTATATAAACTTTGTAGAGCTCCAGTCACTGATGCTTCACCCCAAGTTTCAAAATCATTGGCCTTCTGGTTCTGGAGAAGAAGATTTTTAAAGTTTTTTTTTCTATTTATAGCCATGGCGGCCATCTTGGTCATGTGACCTTGACCATTTATATAAACTTTCTTTCCCCCTGCCCAACGATGCTCCATATGAAGTTTGCATTTGATTGGCCAAGTGGTTTCAGGGGAGAAGATGTTTCATTATTATGGAAATATACATGTATATAGCCCCGGGGCAGGGGCAGACAACCCCCCAGGGGCAAAAATTTTCCATTAATATTAATCTTCTGTCCATTTGCCTATTCCCAGTAAGTTTTACCCATTAAATAACATTTTCCCATTTTTTCCCATTCAAATGCATGGGCGACCTAAGTTGACCTTGCCGTAAAATACGTCAAGGTCATCCTAGGGTCATGATTTATATAAACTATAATGGGCCCACGTCCCCAATGCTACATACCAAGTTTCGTGGAAATCACTGGTTCTGGAGAAGAAGATTTTTAAAGGTTTTTGCTATTTATAGTCATGGCGGCCATCTTGGTCATGTGACCTGGACCATTTATATAAACTTTCGTTCCCCCTTCCTAAGGATGCTCCACATGAAGTTTGGCTTTGATTGGCCAAGCGGTTTCAGAGGAGAAGATCTTTGAAATTGTGAACGACGGACGGACGGACGGACGACGGACGACGGACGGACGCCAGAGCATGGGTATACTATAAGCTCACCTGTGAGCCTTCGGCTCAGGTGAGCTAAAAATTACTGGCGGGCTTAAATATACTCATCAAAAGAAGTTTTGCACCAGTTAATATTTTCTCATTTAAAAATAATGTCTAGTGTAGATATTTTTAGCTCACCTGAGCCGAAGGCTCACAAGGTGAGCTTATAGGATGGCCATGATCCGGCGTCCGTCCGTCCGTCGTCCACAATTTCAAAGATCTTCTCTGAAACCGCTTGGCTGATCTAGTTGAAATTGTTGAAATTTTATGTGGAGCCTCCTTGGGTAGTGGCATTTCAAGTTTGATCGCGAAATTCAGGTCACATGACCAAGATGGCCGCCACGCCCATATATGGTAAAAACCCTTCAAAAATCTTCTCCAGAACCAGTGAGCCGATTTCCACGAAACTTGGCATGTAGCATCAGGGACTTCAGCCCATCATAGTTTGATAAAATGATGACCCTTGGATGACCTTGACCTATTTTACGGCAAGGTCAAATTTGGAAACATAGTCTTTTACATAAGAAAAAGTGAAAACTATGGATTTTTTGAAAACTATTGCAGCCTGAGGCCTGAAAAGTGGTAGATGCAAACAACTAATGGAGTAGATGAAGGTATGTGATTAATATAGGTCAAAGTCATCTCTTGACCTTGGCCAGTCTGTTGTCCATACACACTTTTCAAAGATCTTCTTCTCTGAAACTGCTTGGCCAATCAGAGTGAAATTTTATTTGGAGCATCCATTGGTAGGGGAGACAAAAGTTTGATCGCGAAATCCAGGTCACATGACCAAGATGGCCGCCACGCCCATATATGGTAAACACCACTCAAATATCTTCTTCTCCAGAACCGGTGGGCCGATTTCCACGAAACTTGGTATGTAGCATTGGAGACCTCAGCCAATCATAGTTTGATAAAATGATGACCCTTGGATGACCTTGACCTATTTTACGGCAAGGTCAAATTGGAAACATAGGCTTTTACATAGGAAGAAGTGAAAACTATGGATTTTTTGAAAACTATTGCAGCCTGAAGCCTGAAAAGTGGTAGATGCAAACAACTAATAGAGTAGATGAAGGTATGTGATTAATTTAGGTCAAGGTCATCTCTTGACCTTGGCCAGTCTGTCGTCCATATACACTTTTCAAAGATCTTCTTCTCTGAAACTGCTTGGCCAATCAAAGTGAAACTAGAATTTGTTTTCTATGTGAAAACTGATGTCTCCCCCCACTTTCTACGTGCATGTTCAAAATATGCAAGCAAGAGTTATAGTTCTTGTGCATCACATATCCAGTCATTCTGTTTTATAAGTGTACCAAGTTTCATTGAAATATCTCTTACGGTTTTCAAGTTATAGAGGGGGCACGAAAGTGTTTGGAAAATAATCAAAGGGAAATAACTCCAAAGATATGAAAGCAAGAGTAATGATTCTTGTGCATCATGCTTTATAAGTGTACCATGTTTCACTGAAAAATCTCTAATGGTTTTTGGGTTAAAGAGCAGACACAAAATTGAATGAAAAATAATCAAGGGGAAATAACTCCAAAGATATGCAAGCAAGAGTTATGGTTCTTTAGCATGACACATCATCTCATCGTGCTTTATAAGAGTACCAAGTTTCATTGAAATATTTCTTATGGTTTTCAAGTTATAGAGTGGACATGAAATTGTATGGAAAAATAATCAAAGGGAAATAACTCCAAAGATATGAAAGCAAGAGTTATAATTCTTGTGCATGACACATCGTCTCATCATGCTTTATAAATGTACCAAGTTTCACTGAAATTTCTCTTACGGTTTTCAAGTTATAGGGTGGACACGAAATTGTATGGAAAATAATCAAAGGGAAATTACTCCAAAGATATGCAAGCAAGAGTTATGGTTCTTTAGCATGACACGTAATCTCATCGTGCTTTATAAGTGTACCAAGTTTCATTGAAATTATTCTTACGATTTTCGAGTTATAAAGCGGACACAAAATTGTATGGAAAATAATCAAAGGGAAATAACTCATAAAATACTCAAGCCAGAGTTATGGTTCTTGTGCATGACACATCATCTGATCATGCTCAATAAGTGTACCAAGTTTCATTGAAAAATCTTAAACGGTTTTCAAGTTATACAGCGGACACGAAATTGTATCGAAAATAATCAAAGGGAAATAACTCCAATAATACTCAAGCCAGAGTTATGGTTCTTGTGCATGACACATCGTCTTGTCATGGTCTACAAGTGTACCAAGTTTCATTGAAAAATCTTTAACGGTTTTCAAGTTATACAGCGGACACGAAATTGTATTGAAAATAATCAAAGGGAAATAACTCCAAAAATACTCAAGCTAGAGTTATGGTTCTTGTGCATGACACATCGTCTCGTCGTGGTTTACAAGTGTACCAAGTTTCATTGAAAAATCTTTAACGGTTTTCAAGTTATACAGCGGACACGAAATTGTATCGAAAATAATCAAAGGGAAATAACTCCAAAAATACTCAAGCTAGAGTTATGGTTCTTGTGCATGACACATCGTCTCGTCGTGGTTTACAAGTGTACCAAGTTTCATTGAAAAAACTTTAACGGTTTTCAAGTTATAGAGCGGACACGATTTGTGACGGACAGACAGACAGACAGACAGACAGACGGACGGACGGACGGACGGACGGACGGACGGACGGACAGACGCACGGGGAAAAACAATATGTCTCCCGACCCTGTCGGGGGGAGACATAATTTTATTTGGAGCATCCATGGGTAGGGGAGACAAAAGTTTGATCGCGAAATCCAGGTCACATGACCAAGATGGCCGCCACGCCCATATATGGTAAAAACCACTCAAATATCTTCTTCTCCAGCCCGAGGCATGAAAAGTGGTAGATGCAAACAACTAATGGAGTAGATGAAGGTATGTGATTAATATAGGTCAAGGTCATCTCTTGACCTTGGCCAGTCTGTTGTCCATACACACTTTTCAAAGATCTTCTTCTCTGAAACTGCTTGGCCAATCAAAATGAAATTTTATGTGGAGCATCCATGGGTAGGGGTGACGAAAATTTGATCGCGAAATCCAGGTCACATGACCAAGATGGCCGCCACGCCCATATATGGTAAAAACCACTCAAAAATCTTCTTCTCCAGAACCGGTGGGTCGATTTCCACGAAACTTGGTATGTAGCATCGAGGACCTCAGCCCATGATAGTTTGATAAAATGATGACCCTTGGATGACCTTGACCTATTTTACGGCAAGGTCAAATTTGGAAACATAGGCTTTTACATAGGAAAAAGTGAAAACTATGGATTTTTTGAAAACTATTGCAGCCTGAGGCCTGAAAAGTGGTAGATGCAAACAACTAATGGAGTAGATGAAGGTATGTGATTAATATAGGTCAAGGTCATCTCTTGACCTTGGCCAGTCTGTTGTCCATACACACTTTTCAAAGATCTTCTTCTCTGAAACTGCGCGGCCAATCAAAGTGAAATTTTATGTGGAACATCCATGGGCAGGGGAGACAAAAGTTTGATCGCGAAATCCAGGTCACATGACCAAGATGGCCGCCACGCCCATATATGGTAAAAACCACTCAAAAATCTTCTCCAGAACCGGTGGGCCAATTTCCACGAAACTTGGTATGTAGCATCGGGGACCTCAGCCCATCATAGTTTGTTAAAATGATGACCCTTGGATGACCTTGACCTATTTTACGGCAAGGTCAAATTGGAAACATAGACTTTTACATAGGAAGATAGGAAGAAGTGAAAACTATGGATTTTTTTGAAAACTATTGCAGCCCGAGGCCTGGAAAGTGGTAGATGCAAACAACTAATGGAGTGGATGAAGGTATGTGATTAATATAGGTCAAGGTCATCTCTTGACCTTGGCCAGTCTGTTGTCCATACACACTTTTCAAAGATCTTCTTCTCTGAAACTGCTTGGCCAATCAAAGCGAAATTTATGTGGAGCATCCATGGGTAGGGGAGACGAAAGTTTATTAGCAAAATCCAGGTCACATGACCAAGATGGCCGCCACGCCCATATATGATAAAAAACACTCAAAAATCTTCTTCTCCAGAACCGACAGGCCAATTTTCATGAAACTTGGTATGTAGCATTTGGGACTCCAGCCCACCATAATTTGTTGAAATGATGACCCTCTGATGACCTTGACCTATTTTACGGCAAGGTCAATTTTGGAAACATAGGCTTTTACATGGGAAAAGGCAAAAACAAACTGTTGCAGCCTGAGACCTGAAAGTTGCTAGATGCAAACAACTAATGGAGTCATTGAAGGTAAGTAATTACTGAAGGCCAAGGTCATGTCTTGACCTTGGCCCAAGGTCATTTAAATATCAAAATTAAAATTATGGTTTTCTCAGAAATCACTGGGTTTGGAAACTATTGCAGCCTGAGACCTGAAACTTTGCAGATGCAGACAACTTATGAAGTCAATAAAGGTGTGTGAGTATTCAAGGTCAAGGTCATTTCATTATGACTTAATACTCCAAGATCAGGCTTCAGGTGAGCGTTCTCAGGACCAATGGTCCTCGGGTTCAAATAAACTTTTAAAACTTAATACCATCTTAAAGTTCTGGACATCCTGAATAACAACTCAATATTTTTTCTTAAAAAGATTAAATAAAAATGTGCAAAAATGCATGTTTTTGAAAACACCAAAATCTGGGATGCAGTAAAAAGCCCACATCTTTATTTCTGGGCTTCCAAACTCGAATTCGTTTCACATCCTCATTCGAGATACTGAAAGCAATCATTTAAAGCAAAAAACTAAAAATTGATTTTTTTTGACAAAAACACTATTTTTGACCAAAAATAACGATTTTTGAGATTTTGTTTAAATTGTAAATCTCTCCAATAAAATGGGTTGTTTTTCTTTCAAACACACCATTCAGCACCCATTAATGTTTAACTGGAGGTACTGGTTTTCAACCCATCCAAATTCAGAATTTTTAAAAAGCTGCATATCAAAAAAGTACTCGTGCAGCATCTTTGACATGCGATTGCCTTTAACAGAAGGTACAGGCGGCAGGTTTTGGTGTCAAAACATCTCATAGTGATCCTAAATTGAAATGAATTTCGATTTTACTCATTTTTTCCAATATTTATCATTTTTTTCTCAAAAATTGCAATTTTGTCAAAAAATGAATTTTTACTGAAATTTTGAGATTTTTAAAATTGTTTTTAGGCTTAATCATTAGCTTTGGAGCTCTTGTGTGTAAATTTGGAAACAAAAATGTGTTCTTAATGCTGTGGCATTTTTTTTGGAATTTTTTCGATTTTCTAATTTCGATTTTCTAATTTCGATTTTCTAATTTTCAGCATTTACAGAAAATTTTTCCTAAAATCGTTTCCGCAACGAGTTTTGGTCTTATCACACACATTATCAAACTCTTTCAGACTGTGAAAATTCAAAAAGCTAGGTTATAAATTTGTTAGTTAAAATGTCACTTAAAAATATGAAAAAAATCTAAATGGTGCAAAACTTTTTTTGATGAGTATAGATTTTACAAGGGCCTAACCTCACCCTCAGCTTCTGCAATGGTTCACATTGTGACAACATTTAGTAGTTTGGTCCTTGTGAATCTCTAACTAGCCAATGAATCACCATGGACTCTTTTATTTAAGATGCGTTGTAATTCAACATTGCCTTTCTCTTAAATGTGCATTAAGCGTGGCTTTTATTTTACGGCAAGGCCAAATTTGGCCACATAGGTTTTTCAGATGGGGAAAAAAGTTAACATTTGATTTTTCAGAAAGTTCTGTAGCCTGTGACCTTAAAGCTGGTAGAAAGTACATGGGCTCAATATTTCCATCGGTGTTCCGTTAGACCTCCGTCACGGAAGTGGAGCGAGGTCACGAAGTGTATCCGAGTGTAGGTACCTAAGCCAGCTCATCTTGAAAGTATAGACAACTGAGTCAATGAAGGTAAAGACATTTCCTTGATCTTGGCCCAAAATGTACACTAATATTTTCTCAGAAACCACTGTGCACACTTTAGGTACATATGGAAATGAAAACATAATGGGTCACATGACCAGTGTGGCCGCCATGCCCATATACATGTACACTGCATGGTTAAATATTTCAAAGATCTCTGGAATGGGTAAAATCTTTCAAAGAACTCCGTAACTGATAGACTAGTCTATCAGTGGTTGCACAAATAATTACGTTTGGTTGACCTCGACCTACATGTATTTTACGCAAGGTCAAATTTGGTCACATCTGAAAAGTAAAAAAGTGCCAACACTGGAATTTTCAGAAAGATTTGTAAATTGGTACAGCGATACCATGCGATTTTAACAGAGTCGCTTCATATTTTGTTATTGAATTCATAGTCCTGTATTGATTTTTGGGAAATAGAGTCTACTAATTTAGTTCATTTTTGGCAGTTACCTATTTTGAAATACATTGTTTGTGCGCATCGTCATAGAAACGTAATGTGAAGGCGCCAGTGGTCGCCACGGTCAGTTGGCCATTCACGATTTTCAAAATATTTTCAAAATGTTAAAAATCAAACTATAAATATGATGGAGGTTAATTTATAATATTATAAATGCAGAGGGTGGCACGGTAAAATTCGTATTTTAGAGAGACCTAGCAACGTGCGGTCTATCTGGTGTTAACGCAGGGTTTCACTCTGGTGCGCCCTCGGTAAACCTATAAAGTTTCAGATGAAATCCTGTGGGTCTTGTAAAGGGATCATGTGGGTACTCGACCAGATACGCCGGTACCCGGAGAAATTAGTATTTTAGATCGAGAGACCCGAGGTCAAAGTGTTTCGTGCGACTCATAACATACATTTTGTGTTTTAACAACTGCGATGATACCTTGAGTACTTTCAGCAGTACGGCTGCTAACTTCATACTGGTCTATTTCATATCGTCCGTGTTACCTTTTCAGTATCACGGTCATCTCTCGTATCGCAAACAACTGGAAATGTCTGAATTATTACGGAGTTGGTGGTCAGAGATTTTCTCTCTCTGTATACAGTTAATAAAATATAAAAGCTTGATTGATCCTAGGGAGGTAGTATGGGCCATATTGCGCAATTTCGGGTACAGAACCCTCATCAGTGACCCTTTATAAACCGACGACTATAGCCAGATAAATATACTGCAATTTTAAAAAATTTATACAAGGTAAGTCTAAATCCAAGACACATGCCTGAACGGGGTCGAATAACTCAAACAATGTTTAGAAGATGACTCTAAACGAACAACTTTAGTATTCTGAATATTCTAACTGATCTCAAAGGACCGAAATAAATAATAATATTATAATCTGCACTCTGGACGGGGAAACTTTTTAGGGCCGCCACACGGCACAACGCCAGCTGCAGTAATAGCAAATAAAACTTATAAGTTTGATCCTTTGAAAGCAGTGAAAACGTTCAAAGGGAGGTAGTTAGGCCATACTGCACAATTTCGGGTATTGAACCCTCATCAGTGACCCTTGTTTGTTGTTTGTTGAAGTTGTTTGTTTGAATTATGATGACGCAGTGATTCTGATCATCATGACATGACATAAAGCTGATGACTAGGTTGTATTATCACATCTCACAAATATTTAAGATAAGTTTCGAAAATTGAAAAAAAAAAAATGCACCAATATTTTAATTTTAATTAGACCAATGCTTAAATTAGATGGTAGATGGTCATTTTAGAGAAACGTTAAATGTTTCATAGGGTAAGGAATAGAGAAGATTCTGAATTTCGATGATATTTACCAATTTTATTAAAGGGATTGTGAGAGGCTCAATATTTCTTCGAGGCTATTGTTTATGAGACTAAATTTATCCTAGCGTTGAATGCGTTTTGAGTATAGCAAACTAAAATGGTGTCTTTATCAACGCTTATCATTTATTGTGAAAACTCGAATTTTGGTCTAATTATTTAGCCTTTTTGGTGTCTGAGGATACTTTTATACGGACGTGAACGTGTCGTTTTAGACTTTCGTCAATTGGATTAAAGAAGAGACATCAATAATTCATTAATATATGAATACTGATGATTATCAAAAAATGGCGGAATTTAATCTTGCATCTTCTATTTGCACGTGGTTTGGTCCAGTCAAAAACATTTCCGTGTTGGTAACACACGAATGGAGTTTCTTTAATATGCTAAAACTGCTATCATTATGGGATGTATATTGCAAAAGAATGCAATGCATTTAAATATGCTAGAATCAAGCTCGGGTTTGCACATGCGATTAGTTATTTTGAAAATCATTTGACTTGTAACTTTGCATATTCGAAAGAGCTGCTTATGCACCGATTTTGGTGCCACTGAATACGTACTCTGGCAATGAACTGTAAACCTGCATTTCAGTGTTAATCAGATATCTCGACTTTCTCACCCCAGTCCACCCCTTTCTGCTCGCCAGCAACACAAAAAGCAGAAATTCACGTTCGCTTGACGTCTGTTTCGAATTACTTCCCTTGCAAGTCGTGTTTAGCGACGCCCATGCTACGTTTTACACACGGGCGTGCTCGTTTGGCGGTTCTGATACGGAACGGACTGTTTCGGCCTAACCAAAGACAGAATGTGGCATTCTAGTCAGGGACGAAAGGCTGACGGCAATTATCAGGTGCTTTGCGACACAACAGAGTCCAACACATGTGACATTTGCCAATGACACACGTCGAAGGTAACGGCAGTCACACTGCTTGTAGTTGTGGCATTTGAGGAAAGCAATCATGCCAAATCTGAGCAGCTCAAATCAAGGAGCTGACAGCTATCCGTCGTACTCTGGTCTTTTGACTCAGTTGTTAACAGCCAAGCGTTGAGCACTTTGTGTTTACATCGGCAAAAAGGCAATTTCGGGCACAAGACTTTAGGAAAGGCGTGTTGCACGCGTCCAAAATGACACCATGGAGTAAATCCAAGTAGTGTCGGATTTCTAATAAGAAGAAAACGAGAAAAATATGGAACGCTTCACGAATTTGCGTGTCATCCTTGGCAAGAGGGGCCATGCTAATCTTCTCTGTATCGTTCCAATTTTAGTATATGTACGGCCGAAGCACGTACAATATTGGAGACGAGACACATGTGCATATATAGGGGACATTAGTTATTTTGAAAATCATTTGACTTGTAACTTTGCATATTCGAAAGAGCTGCTTATGCACCGATTTTGGTGCCACTGAACACGTACTCTGGCAATGAACTGTAAACCTGCATTTCAGTGTTAATCAGATATCTCGACTTTCTCACCCCAGTCCACCCCTTTCTGCTCGCCAGCAACACAAAAAGCAGAAATTCACGTTCGCTTGACGTCTGTTTCGAATTACTTCCCTTGCAAGTCGTGTTTAGCGACGCCCATGCTACGTTTTACACACGGGCGTGCTCGTTTGGCGGTTCTGATACGGAACGGACTGTTTCGGCCTAACCAAAGACAGAATGTGGCATTCTAGTCAGGGACGAAAGGCTGACGGCAATTATCAGGTGCTTTGCGACACAACAGAGTCCAACACATGTGACATTTGCCAATGACACACGTCGAAGGTAACGGCAGTCACACTGATTGTAGTTGTGGCATTTGAGGAAAGCAATCATGCCAAATCTGAGCAGCTCAAATCAAGGAGCTGACAGCTATCCGTCGTACTCTGGTCTTTTGACTCAGTTGTTAACAGCCAAGCGTTGAGCACTTTGTGTTTACATCGGCAAAAAGGCAATTTCGGGCACAAGACTTTAGGAAAGGCGTGTTGCACGCGTCCAAAATGACACCATGGAGTAAATCCAAGTAGTGTCGGATTTCTAATAAGAAGAAAACGAGAAAAATATGGAACGCTTCACGAATTTGCGTGTCATCCTTGCGCAGGGGCCATGCTAATCTTCTCTGTATCGTTCCAATTTTAGTATATGTACGGCCGAAGCACGTACAATATTGGAGACGAGACACATGTGCATATATAGGGGACATTAGTTATTTTGAAAATCACTTGACTTGTAACTTTGCATATTCGAAAGAGCTGCTTATGCACCGATTTTGGTGCCACTGAACACGTACTCTGGCAATGAACTGTAAACCTGCATTTCAGTGTTAATCAGATATCTCGACTTTCTCACCCCAGTCCACCCCTTTCTGCTCGCCAGCAACACAAAAAGCAGAAATTCACGTTCGCTTGACGTCTGTTTCGAATTACTTCCCTTGCAAGTCGTGTTTAGCGACGCCCATGCTACGTTTTACACACGGGCGTGCTCGTTTGGCGGTTCTGATACGGAACGGACTGTTTCGGCCTAACCAAAGACAGAATGTGGCATTCTAGTCAGGGACGAAAGGCTGACGGCAATTATCAGGTGCTTTGCGACACAACAGAGTCCAACACATGTGACATTTGCCAATGACACACGTCGAAGGTAACGGCAGTCACACTGCTTGTAGTTGTGGCATTTGAGGAAAGCAATCATGCCAAATCTGAGCAGCTCAAATCAAGGAGCTGACAGCTATCCGTCGTACTCTGGTCTTTTGACTCAGTTGTTAACAGCCAAGCGTTGAGCACTTTGTGTTTACATCGGCAAAAAGGCAATTTCGGGCACAAGACTTTAGGAAAGGCGTGTTGCACGCGTCCAAAATGACACCATGGAGTAAATCCAAGTAGTGTCGGATTTCTAATAAGAAGAAAACGAGAAAAATATGGAACGCTTCACGAATTTGCGTGTCATCCTTGCGCAGGCGACAGGCCAATCTTTTCTGGAGAAGTTCGAACAATTTGGACCATTGTTGGAACAAACCGCGGCCAGTCATTGGTGGCCCGTTCCAAGTTTGTTCCAACATTTTCCAACTTTTGACCAATCGGTGCGGTACTGCTCTCACGTGACCAAGAACATCAGACGTAAACACAAGACGCCATATTGAATTTTCATGTTTTTATCGCTGTGATTTTTGATTATTTTCTGTACATTTCAGGAGGATTTCAGGGAATCGGTAAGGCAGACGACTTTCAGAATGTTCGATTTAAAAGTCCACATGAAAATAATATCCATTTAAATCGCCTAACTCAAGTTTCGGGCCGACAAATAATAGGTCATTTGCCGGTTAAGTTTTGACAAGTAAAAAACTTACGCATCGATCTTTCCTATAATTTCTCAGTTTTTACAGCTATTTTAAGGCAGAATCCGACAGCGACAATTTCGAAGCATTTATATATGAATGTTTTCATTCATCCAAAGTTTCCCATTTGCATAAAAGTGCCGAAATCCGTCTTGGAATTAGTGACCTTCATTATCGTGTATCAAAAACAAGTAATAGCTTTTCTGAAAATACGACCAGTTATAATGCAATAAGCACTGCCTAGGACAAACTACACAGATAATTTTATTATAAATCTAGTCCCATAAGAATACATGTAAAATACCATATAGACTCTTATTTACGGTGTTGTCAATATAAAATTTAGTTTATTGTGTTAAAAACAAATATCTCAATTTATGGTACTAAAATAAAAATACTGCAAAGCCACTCAATATGTGGGAGTTATTCAGCTGTTGATGTTGTGTGAGTAATGCGCTTTCTTATAAGGTACAACATGAACCGACCGAAAGTCAGAAAGGAAGGCAGCACCTACATCTTCCAGCCTACAGATGAGGCAAAGAAATTTAAATTGGAGCAGAGGAGAAATGCCATTACACACGAAGAGGTGCATGCTGCTGCACTGAACAGAGCCCATGACGCCGGAATTCAACGTCCAGATGCCAATACTACAAGGGGGTTTTATGAGATGCAGATTGGCAAATACCAGGGACAATCATTCAGATGGCTAGTAGAAAATGATATGGGCTATGTCACTCATCTGCTAACCCAGATCGAAAGAGAAGGAGGAAACACAGGGCCAGGCAATATGAATGACAACAAGCGGCAGTTGAAAGTTAGTTTTTAAAAAAATATATTAGGAATTTAACCATTAAATTTACAAATTTAACTGAATAATGGCTGTAAAACAGAAGTATTGTAATGATTTTGTCTGATAAACCCTTAACAAGGAAAGACGGTCAAAAAGTGAAATATCGGAGCTAAGATGGGTGCAATAATACACGATGTCTGATATTGTCAACTCTAGTTTCAAAATTGAATCTACAAATTAATACCTAGTATAGCTATTTATTAAACATGTTATTTAAAGTGTCATTGTCAGCTGGTAAAACATAATAAGCATTTTTTTTCAGTGGTACATGTATGTTGAAAGTTTCCCGGATGGGCGGGCAGCTTTGGCCCAGAGACGAAAAGAAAATGAGCGTAAGGAAACAATTAATAAACAGAACTCGTCACTGGTCGCGGGTAATTTACCTCCAACAGAAGTTGCTCGGAGGCTCCAAATGGGAAAACAAGGCAGTCTAGTGACCCCGAATATTCCACTAAATAAACCCAAGCAAAACATTGCAGTTGAAACAGGTACTTCAGATTTGCACTTACTTTGTTTTACAGGTAGTGAAGCTTTGCATTTACTTTTTTTGATCATTTATTAACAATAAATATTCCATATTTTTGATATATTGACAATAAATAATCCATCAAAAAGTTTAAATGTACAATATGTACACTAATTTTTTTTCACAGTTTCAGCTTGTCCAGCACTAAGTGAGTTTAGTGATGATGCCCTTCTGCATGAGGTTGAAGCTTTGGAAGCTAGTCAGCCCAGCTGCCAAGCAGAGAAACACTCTAGTCAACAGTCAGAAGGCAATGTCGGTCAGTCCAAAAGTATTGAACCGTCCAGTTCTCTGAGCCTGCATGGACAATTGGAGCCATCTTCTCCTCCCAAGACACTATCCCAGCTGAGGGATCTGTTGTGCTACCCAAATACCGGTGTGCCCGAGGCTCTGTGTCACTCGAATCATTCCACAACCATCTTGCCAAGTTTATCCCAGGTAATAAGACAGCTTTTCATGATATTTATATACTTATCTCTTTCACATATGTCTCAAATAAATTCACTTACTTGATTGTTATAATTAATCTGACAAAACATTAACAATTTATTATGTGTTTTTCAGGAACTACTACCTCAGATACTCACTACCAGGCCTACCTCCTAGATGGACTGAGACGATGGAATGAGGATCGAATCAGGCAGCAGACAACTAAGCCAACAACCTGCAGCTATAGTGGCCTATTGCGCTATGCCATAAATGACCTAAGCGAGGCAGTGCTGAATGAGAAATTAGTACCTGAATTTCAAGCACCCAGAAAATACACAGGTTAGTTAGCATAGTTTTTCACTTGATTTAATGCTGATTCTAGCTTTCTCTGTCTAGTTAAATTGTTTTTATTTTTAAATAAACAAGTTGACATTCCTACTAATTTAAACTTCTCATATCTATAATTTCAGGTGAGAAGATAGGTGTAGAGTATCTGCTGGCCCAAACAGGCAAAGTTCTGCAAGATCTCATCTCAGATACAGATATTGACAATGAGAACCTTGCCCGTCAAGCGCAAACAACTGCCACTGAGGAGGGAGAAGAAGATCCTGTTCCAGCCAATCACAGCCCAGCCTATGATACCCATCCCACAAAAAGCTAGAACCACAGAATGGTACCAGAAACAGAAAGAAAAGAAAAAGGCTGCAGGACAACAACTACGTGAAAACAAAAAGCGCAGGGAAAATGTTCTCTACACATGCAGCAAGTGTAAGGTCCAAGGTCGAGAAACAGCCACCGAGACACTAGAGGAGTTTCTGGCTCGAGAGAAACCAAAAGAGAAGAAAAGCCGTAAAAGAAAACACGAGACCGACCCAACAGAGGATGCACAATAAATACCCAGGACAAGACAATAGAACTGAAAATAGACAAGTAAGGATCAACCAAATCTGAGGCACAACATAAGCAATAGGAATGAAGATGATTAAAGGATGCACTTTTGATCCAGCAAGGGAAGAAGTGCAAGGGAAGAAGATCAGCGAGGATCCATAATAGAACCACATTCATCCATAAGAACAACATGAGATCCACTACCGATCCACATGCACCCAATGGAACAACTGAGTATCCACTACCAATCCACATATGCCCATCAGAATAACTATGGATCTACTACAGACCACCAAACCCCCTATGGAACATCTCTGGATCCACTATAGATCCAAATTCAACCATTCACCCAACAGAAAAACTGAGAATCCACTACAGATCCACATACACCCAGTTTGAACAGCATAACAGATCCACCTCTACCCTACAGAACAATGAAGGATCCACTACAGATCCACCTACACCCAACAGAACAACTTAAGATCCACTACAGGTCCACCTACACCCAACAGAACAACTAAGGATCTACTACACAGCCAAAACGAGTTAAGTCATTGAATTCGGTGATTTTTGTGTCCCATCCATATATTTTCAAGTAAACAAGTAGTTATTAAGTGCTTTGAAGCGGTTTTACCTAGGTTAAGGTCATAGCCCTACAGTCATGTGAAAGAAAAGCAGGAAATGTGGTCTACAGTCACTCTGTAAGACGTTTTCCACGTGACATACCCATAAAATCCAGCAAAAATGCTGTCCCATCAGCACAGTAAGCTTATTACAGAACTTATTACTGAAAATACATTGTTGGGGTTGGCGGTTTTCTATCATTTGTCAATGCCATATACATAGACCTTTTATTTTACGCCTTGATTTTGGTTCTGAAGTAAAAATTAAAATTTTCATGTCTCAATTACAAATGTCCCAGATTCTTTCGTGAATTACGTTACTACCTTTAATGTCTCTCACAAAATACTTTTAACGTATATTTAGTTTACATGCTACATGTTTTTGGCAAGAAAGTAGATACATGCTTGGAAAATAAATACAAATATGGGCTTGCTATTGTTCATTTGTCGAAGATAAAGTCAAAGCAAAAGCTGATGAAAAATAACACAGTTTTGTGAACTACGTTACCCTACCCATATCATTTGCTAATTAAGAGGTAGAAATATTCCATGTGACAGCAGTGAAAGGACTTTGACCATACTATGTAGCAAATAGATAAAGAACTTTACGGGATGTTCTAAACATAGGAGAAAATAAGAAGAAAGCTCAAAGTTGTGAATTACGTTACTGTGAATTACGTTACTACAATTTTACTTTAAGAGAAATAACTCTGAATTCTCATGTCTCGTTGGAATTTATGTTCGTTGTTTTTTAAACCAAGTCTATTTCTGCTCGTAGGTATCAATTCCAACCATACAAGTGTTGCTTTTTTGTAGCTACATGGACTTAATTTATATTTTCTGGGTACACCATCTCACCCTTTTATGAAAATTATAAAGATAGCCATCGTATCAATGCAATATGTGCAAGGTGTCCTTTATGAATAACAAAAGTCATATGTTAAAACATATATTATGTTTTGCATACCGCCTATGATCTGAATGTGATTGAGTGTAGGTAACGTAATTCACATGCAGGTAACGTAATTCACTTTTTACATAATTCTGCTTTAGATCCATGATAGGATCACATGATTCATACTTTCAGTGATATAAAACATATGTTGTCTCGGTTAATTGTTTTTATCATTAATCGATGTCACCTGGTACCCAGATAATCCAAAAAATGTGTGTTTATCGTCCTTTTTAGCTCGCCTGTACGAAAGTACAGGAAGAGCTATTGCAGTCACCCCGGCATCGGCGTTAGCGTCGGCGTTAGTGTCGGCGTCGGCGTTGCTCAAAATGTTAAAGTTTTTGGTTAAAGTTTTTATAAGGCTATATCTCTTGAACATGTCGATGGATCAAGTTGATACTTTGCAAGTTGGTAGATATTGGTCTGAAGTTTTATTCTGTACCATCATGACCCACCTGGGTGACCTTGAGGTCAAGGTCACGCACTTAGAAATTTTGTGTTAAAGTTTTTGGTTAAAGTTTTTGTAAGTCTATATCTCTTGAATATGTTGAGGATCGAGTTGATACTTTGCATATTGATAGATATTGGTCTGAAGTTTTATGCTGTACCATCATGGACCACCTGAGTGACTTTGAGGTCAAGGTCACGGACTTAGAAATTTTTTGTTAAAGTTTTTGGTTAAAGTTTTTGTAAGTCTATATCTCTTGAATATATAGATGGATCAAGTTGATACTTTGCATATTGATAGATAATGGTCTGAAGTTTTATGCTGTACCATCACGACCCACCTGAGTGACCTTGAGGTCAAGGTCACGGACTTTGAAAATTTTGTGTTAAAGTTTTTGTAAGTCTGTATCTCTTGAATATATAGATGGATTAAGCTGATACTTTGCATATTGATAGATATTGGTCTGAAGTTTAAATGCTGTACCATACCCACCTGAGTGACCTTGAGGTCAAGGTCACAGACTTAGAAATTTTATGTTAAAAATATTTTGGGTTATAGTTTTTAAAGCCTATATCTTTTGAATATGTTGGTGGATCATGTTGTTATATACATGTAGTGGTTTTAAGCTATACCATCATGGCGAACCTGAGAGACCTTGAGGTCAAGGTCATGGGTCATAGATTTTAGTAGATTTAGTGGCAAAGCATAAATCAGGCGAGCTACGCTGTCCTACAGCTCTTATTCAATATACACTTTAGAATAAGCACGCTGTATTTGAAGCCCTGGTCCACTTATGTTGATATCTTTTATCCCATATGTTCTTTTGACTTACTTTGCATGCCTCTTGATAGCTTTATGTGAAAAAGAGACATGAAAATCATGCTTATAACATACTACTTTCGAAAACATTTGACATATTTTGTGTGTGAATTACGTTACCTTTAATGTGTTATGGCATCATTTTCGGACATGCACTTTTTCTATAAAATAAAGCTTTAACCTGTTGTATAAAACATTTTTGAATATGTATGCGGTGATTCATTCTTTATTTGTTGGGTGTCTTGCGAACTACAACAAGTTAAAGAATAACAATAATATAAAGATTTTTTTACTTATTTTATACATTGTACATTTGAAAGGGTCCTTTCTGCAAAATCAACAATGACATATACAATGAATTGTATTTAAGGTGCAAATAAAGGTTAAATTTACCTTCTGTGGCACATTTGAGGCAGATTGGTGGTAGACAAATGTACGTTTTCTCATAGGAAAGAATACATTGGTATTGGGTTTGTGAATTACGTTACAGGACAGACCCGCTATACCGCGCCTTGAATTAACGCGGTGTTGGATATAACGCGAGGGCACCTTGGATCCCAAAATTTTGCCCACCCACTTTTGAAAAAAAAAAAAAAAAAAAAAAAAAAAAAAAAAAAAAAAATCGTGGCGACGCGAAGGCGCCGTTTTACCCATATATTCCTTTATTGTATTACAGTTTAAGGCGTTTATGTGCGGATGAATTCACTGTTAAAAAGATCGTTTGCAGGGAATTCAACAAGGTTCAGTTTTCTTACAGTTTCTCTTTATGGTACTCGAGAGAAAAAAATTAAAAGCAGTTGTCAGGCGTTTGCCAAGGTGCTATTTTCTAACAGTTTCTCTATATTATACATTGAGAACAATTAATGTTAATTATCTTTTGCATATTTAAAACTGAAAGAACAGGTTTTCTTATAGAAAGCATAATGTGTTTACGAACCGTGTCGGCTGCGTGTATATTCAAGAGTGATAATTGCCATATCAGTAATTTTTAGACTTACACAATCCACCGTTCGCGAAGCGTGGATGACACATTGTTTTCTTAAGATAAGCCATAAAAGTTGTGAAAATAAGCCCAATGAGCTAGGGGATTATCGATAGACCGTAACGAGACCGTAAACACAGGTTGCTGTAGGCAATTGATGACACCTGTTACGCAACGTTGCTCATTTTCGACGGCGACACAAACCAAAGATTGTCTAAGCATTGGGACACCTATATCTTGTATAATTCTATCCGATCAGAAAATTCAATTAAGAAAGGCGAATTAAAATAACTGTAAATACGGTATCGGCAAAAGACTTGTCCGCGTTAAATATCCGGGTGCGCCAATAAGTCAAAGGCGGAACTCTACAATACAACAGCAACATAAGCCCGGTGTCATGGACGCTCTTTGCACATAAAATCGTATGTTGTAAATAAACAAATTTTATCATTGTAGATCGTTTTTAACTGATAAAACTGTGGAACACGCAATACTTCACTTTTGTTTATTCCATTTTACAAGGACTATGCGATAAACCGCCAAGCTCGGTTAAGCCAATACACACGTCGTATAGGTTCCCCACCCACCAATACACTAGAGAAACTGCGATCAGCCTGGTCCAACTCAGTAGATTTGCATTACGCGCCTCACCTATAACGCCGTGCGACTTGTGGACCCCGACCAGCGCGTTATAACGGGTCTGAAGTGTACCAAGCTTATGTTACATTTTTCAGCACGAAAATGGCAAAACGGTATTACAAGTGCCTCAAATACGTATAGTTATGATATTTATAATCTTTATTCTAAATAAAAACGAGTTTATTTATTTAATAGTTCTCAAAAGTGGATGGAAATAAGCAAACCGATGTTTGTATATTTAGAATAACAACTATTTTTAAATTTTCTTTTGAGGCTAACATTCAAACTACGCTGAGAAGGCAATTATGAAATAAGTGTAACGTATAACACTTGTTTTAAGCAAGAAAATGACAATTGTGAAAAGCTAGTTTAAAACAGTTTGAAAGTGTCATACCTCGTTACATTTTTTGCGTTTTTAAAAATACTCTACCACAGTAACGTAGTTCACATTAGAATTTAGTCTTGTTGTTCATGAAGCGATAAAATTTGAAAATTCGGGTTGCTAACATTTTTTAAACATCACAATTTATCAGGCAGGGTCCAAGTAGTTGAAAAAATAGCAAAACACAAAAATCTAAGCCAAAACATTTATGGGACAGATTTTGGCCCGAATTCAATGACTTAACTCGTTTTGGCTGTACAGATCCACCTATACCCAACAGAACAACTTACAGATCCAGAACAGAGCCACCTGCACCCAACAGAACAAATCAAAGATACACCTACACCCAGCATAACAACTTAGGATCTACTACAGATCCACATATACTGGACATAACAACTTAGGAGGCAGTACAGAGCCACATACACCATACAGAACAACTTAGGATCCACTACAGCTTCACCTATACCCAACAGAACAACTTAGGATCTACTACAGAGCCACATATACCCTACAGAACAACTTAGGATCCACTACAGATCCACCTATACCCAACAGAACAACTTAAAGATCCACTACAGATCCACCTACACCCAACAGAACAACTTACAGATCCACTACAGAATTCCACCTACACCCAACAGAACAACTTAGGATTCAGTACAGAACCACATACACCCTACAGAACAACTTAGGATCCACTACAGATTCACCTATACCCAACAGAACTTAGGATCCAGAACAGAGCCACATACACCGTACAGAACAACTTAGGATTCACTACAGATCCACCTATACCCAACAGAACAATTTAGGATCCACTACAGATCCACATATACCCAACAGAACTACTTAGGATTCAACAGATCCACATATATCCAACAGAACAACTTAGGATTCACTACAGATCCACATACACCCTACAGAACAACTTAGGATCAACTACAGATCCACATACACCCAATGGAACAAGATCAACTCGATGTCTGGGATCAGATGCAATCAGTCAACAACACAAACCTTCTAAAAGACCTGCACTTCTTCTAAAGCTACCTAACTCTAAAAATAGTCTGTTCATTGCCAGGAACAGCATAGTTTTAAAGTGAGAAGGTCCAAAGTACTTGTAAAAGCTGATGGGAAGAAGCACCTATAGGTTCTAGTGCATTCTCTACAAGCCTAATATGGTTTTATTAGTCTAATATGTAACTCCAGTTTGCTTACATAGAAACAGAGGGTGTAGTTCAGGGGTAGAATGCATTCTATTCAGAATGAGACCTGGGTTCAAATCCCGGCGCCTTCCAAATATGTCGCACTCTGGAGTCACTTTTATTCCAGATAAAATAATAGAAAATGTGCTAAAATCTATAGAAACAACCTTACCATAAATTATCTAATAAAGGCCCATGCTATGACAATATTTTACATATTAGAGCAGTTCTCTGTAGTAGAGGTGTTCTGTGAACTAAATTGTCAGTTTTGAGGAACCGTTTATAGAAATAGTTGCACATGGTATGAAAAAGTGACAATTAATGCGTTTCACAACTTTGTTTCATACCATTTTCTATCTAATAAATGCTTCACAAGCCTTTTAAGGCTATCAGATAATTTATTTCTGGTTTCTTACATTCACTGAACAGAAAATGTTGAAGATGATAAAAAATAGACTATTTATGCATTAAAAAAAAAACATTTTGCGTACTGTATGCTATCTAATAAACAGTCCACAGGCCTTTTAAGACTTGTAAAGCCTTTTAATACTAAAAGATAATTTCTTTCTGGTTTTACATGCCTTTTATATTTACATTATGCAATCCATTGGATTTTTAAAGGCCACTAAAGAAAAACAATTTGCAAATGGTAAGACAAATTGACAATTAATGCATTTTTACATGTTTTTGTGTACCATATACTATCTAATAAATGCTCCACAGCATTTTGACAACTTTTTTGAGTACCGTATGCTATCTAATAAATGCTCCACGGGATAATTGATACCTATATAATGCAACTCTATGCAACGTTTATGATTTTTTATGACTTTTGACTGGAGACATTGAATAGTTATATAGAATTTTGATATTTATAGCAATTTCAACAGTTTTTTCAGTCATATTGAGCAGCTTAGGTAACTGGTTTTGTCTCATAAATATATTTTTTATTTTTGGAACAGCCACGTAGAACATCGAGCCGCATCGTTGCTAATCTTCTATGTATCATTCCAATTTTAGTATATGTACAGCGGAAGCACTTACAATGTTGATGTCTTGCAACATCAAATTCCAAGATGGCCACCAGCCGCCATTTTGAAAAAAAAAAATCAGCTTTTTAACTTTTTATCAAGAAAGTTATTTTTGTGTCTTTTAATGGATTTTTGGGTATGTAGATTCCAATTCTGTTGTTAGTTGTTCATTTCGAGTTAAACTTAAGGGTTGTCGGGTGGGAACATGGGCCCCGTCCATTGGGACTCTTTGAAATGGCTGTGATGCTTGTGACTCCAGACAAAGCTTTAACTTACCAACCGACCATCTGATTACTGGCTAACCGCTCAGGACTGAGCCTGCCCAGGAAAAGTGGTTTTAGTCAAACCATCCATGCATATCAACCTTAGTTTTGGGTGGTTATATTTGTGAAGCCCATTTTCAGTGTCAATTTCAAGGCTAAAGAGGAGGCAATAGCCCGATATGACCATAGCTGTTTACATCAATTCAAACAAATGTTTTGAGTAACTAGTAAAATCATAGGAGCCTGTCATGTTCCAATTCAAATAAACACAGCGCTACAAACTCACTTTTTGTTTTGAGCATTTGTCGTCTGCTTGTTTGACTTATGTCAGAACTTAAAATGGCAACTCCTAATATAAAGTGTTCTTTACTGACTTGTAGCAGTTCTGGACCACTGCAGACATTTAAGAAACAAGGTATTCTTAAACTGATTGATTGTGCATTTCGAGAAAGATTACGAGATGCGCACTAGAATGCAGGCTATTTTAGACTCACAAGGAGACCAAGCAACCTTTGAAATGCATAAAAGTTGTTATAGCACATACACATCAAAGGACCACATTCATCTGTGTAAGAAGAGAAAAGATGGCAGTCCAGACACGGATGATGTGCCAGCTGCAAGAATAAGAAGGTCACAGGTCACAGACTTTGACTTTAAGGCACAGTGCCTTTTTGTGCGAATGTGTGTGAGCAACTAGATATTAAAAACCCAGACAGATGGAACCGTGTGATTCGGTGTGAAAGGTTAGGAATGAAAATGCACCTCCTTTTTAAGAATGTGTACTAGTGATTGAAATGATTCATGGGGCAGAGAAGTTGCTCTTCGCTGCCATGGTGCCCATGATTTAGCAGCAGCAGAGGTACTCCAATTTTTTGAGTTCGCATTCATTTTTTTTCATCGGATATTGTCAGTATGAATGCGAATTCACAATTCAGCCAGATAACATAAACTTAATATAAAAAGAAAATGACCAATGAAAACGTAAAATAAAAATGTGAATGAAAATAATTGAATTGTGAAGTCTCATTTAATGGGACTACAGCAGAGGCACAATACCATTTGAAGTGTTATAATGATTATGTCCCCCCTCCGAAGGAGTTGGGGGACACATTGTTTTGGTGTGGATCCCGTCGGCGTCAGCGTCGGCGGCGTAGCTTTTTGTCTGCACAATATCTCCTGAACCACTGGATGGATTTAGACCAAACTGGCACAGAAACTTCATTGGGACAGCCGAATGGAGTGATTAGATTTCGGTGACCTTGACCTAATTTTCAAGATCACAAAGGTCAATTAACTGTTTGAAAATCCAGGTGTCTCCATTCGGTTCCGCTCTCTAACTTGAGTAGTTTTTGACCGATTTTCTTCAAACTTTGCATATTAGTTGATACTGGCAAGGAGTGGTTTGGGATTGTAGATGGGTAAATTTCGTCAAACGACCTTAGAGTTATGGCCCTTGATTGAGGTTAAAAATTGCATTTTGTTCGTTTCCGCTCTCTAACTTGAGTAGTTCTTGACCGATTTTCTTCAAACTTTGCATATGAGTTGATACCGGCAAGGAGTGGTTTGGGATTGTAGATGGGTAAATTTCGTCAAATGACCTTAGAGTTATGGCCCTTGATTGAGGTTAAAAATTGCATTTTGTTCGTTTCCGCTCTCTAACTTGAGTAGTTTTTGACCGATTTTCTTCAAACTTTGCATATGAGTTGATACCGACAAGGAGTGGTTTGGGATTGTAGATGGGTAAATTTCGTCAAACGACCTCAGAGTTATGGCCCTTGATTGATGTTAAAAATTTCATTTTGTTCGTTTCCGCTCTCTAACTTGAGTAGTTTTTGACCGATTTTCTTCAAACTTTGCATATGAATTGATACCGGCAAGGAGTGGTTTGGGATTGTAGATGGGTAAATTTCGTCAAATGACCTTAGAGTTATGGCCCTTGATTGAGGTTAAAAATTGCATTTTGTTCGTTTCCGCTCCCTAACTTGAGTAGTTTTTGACCGATTTTCTTCAAACTTTGCATATTATTTGATACCGGCACGGATTGGTTTGGGATTGTAGATGGGTAAATTTCGTGAAACTTCAAACTTTATAAATATGGAAAGCTGAAACGTGATATTTTAAAATGTCTGTTGATATATATTGGTTTTAATTTAAAATGTCTGTTGGTATATATCTTTCAGGGTTATATGTAAAAATTTACAAAATTAAAAGTGGGTTGGGGCAGAGAGGGGGGACATATGTTTTCCTCTGAAAACTCCTTCTAGTTTCAGAAAGCAGCCGTCTCAAACAGAACAGACACTAGCCATTGAAGATCCTGCCTTACAGTCACTTGTTGATGAAATGTGTGCTGGGAGAAAGCATTGTACATGGACATCCCTTGAACTACATGAAAAATATGTTTCTAATGGGGGATGTTTAACAAGAAAACAAATGTTTACCAACCTGCTAACATACCTTGGCAAACAGATAGTAGTTCTAAATATTCATGGTTGTGCTTCTGTTGTTGGTTTCCGCGAGTTTGTTGGCAGAATTCTGAAACTTTCAGCTGTAGACACCATTGATGAAGAAAGTGAAGATGCGTTGGTAAGAAAGATAACCACCGAAGCTCGAGAAATTCCCGTCAATAATAAACAGTTTGATCTAGGTGACTTTACTGGAAGCAAAACCAAAGAAAAAAACAGTGCTACATTGCTAAGGTTTATTTCAAAGTTGATTTCAAAAGGTGAAGTCACAAAAGCATCGTTAAGCTTGTCACAAGCAATTCAATATGGAATAACCAACACAACTAACCAGTCTACGCTTGGCAGACATGGAGTAATCATAATCAGTATTTAATCATCAGTAATCGATTACAATTTTTATGCCCCAAACTTCGAAGAAGTTGAGGGGGCATATTGGTTTGGGTCTGTCCGTCCAGTCCAGTCCAGTGCAGTCAGTCTGTGATGCGTGAGTAACACTTAGCACTCGGTCAGGAACCGTTAGAGCTAGGATCTTGAAATTTGGTATGTAGTTTGTATATGAAAATTAAGAGGACCCATATTTTTCTTTCAGGTAAATTCAAGGGACTAGGGGTCCATTCTGTGAGAGTTATTTCCCTTTTTAATTCTTGATAAAGTGAATAGATGATCATAGATAGTGGGTACCTTGTGTGCGCAACTCCTCCTACAGTTTTATTCTGATTCTCTTGAAACTTTACACAGATGTTGTGACCATGCTTTGAAAATATGCATGTGGTTTGGATATAATCCTCAGATTAATTTTTGTCACTTTTTTCGCAATTTGAACTTAGACATTTTTCGGGCATTTTCACAATAAAAATGAATGGGCAGTGGTTACCTTGTGTGCGCAACTCCTCATACAGTTTCATGCCAATTCATTTAAAACTTTACATGTGTTATGGACATGGTCTGAAGATATGCATGTGGTTTGGATGTAATCCTTGGATTATTTTTTGTCAGTTTTTTCACAATTTGAACTTAGTCATTTTTCGGGCATTTTAGTGAATGGATAGAGGGTACCTTGTGTGCGCAACTCCTTCTACAATTTAATACCGATACTCTTGAAACGTTGCAAACATTGTGACCATGCTTTGAAGATATGCATGTGGTTAGAATATACTCCTCAGATTAATTTTCGTCACTTTTTTTACAATTTGAACTTAGTCATTTTTATTGGACATTTTTACATCTTGAAAGTGACTTACCAGTTGGGAGCATAGTGTTTCATAAACACATTTTCTAGTTTGAATAATCATGGATAATCAATCATCACAAAATTTCAAAGTAATTTTAATCATAATCTAATCGTAATAATGTTTTATTAGGCCAGTAATATCATGATTATTTATGATTACTTTCATGATTACAAAAAAACAGTCGGGTACAATATCAATGCCATTAAGAAAATCTGACAAACTAGTTTGTATTGATGCTGCTTTACACTTAGATGAAACCCTGGGTCATGCATTCTACAGAATTATGAAGCACTGCTCAAATAACAGCAGGCCAGATAAACCATGACTGGTTTGACATAACCACTTTCCTAGGAAGGCTGTAGCCTTGTACATGTATGTGACTAGAAAGGCATCTAGCAGCCCAACAATTCCTCAAAGCTTTAATAGACACAGAAGAGAAATGAGACAATACCATCATTGTGATCAACTGTTTTCCTCCCAATAGTTGATGGGTAAACAGCCAATTTGCCATAGCAACAAGATTTCTTATCCGACTGAAATAAAAAACACAAATTATGTAGAGACTACTGTCAGGAACATGTATACAAAGTACAGGCTTCATGCCATAGACAATTTTTGAGGAGAAGATTCTAAAATGTTTTTCGAAATTTTACACTTTATGTGGCCCCAGCAACCAATCAAAATAGGAAAAAAGTCACATGAAACATAGAGATATACTCAATAAATATTTCTGCAAAGACAAAATTCAAATACCTACAATTGGTCCTGAAAAATAGCTAACTTCCACTTTTCCCATTATAAGTCTATGGAAACCATAGCAACCAGAGTTCTTATCCGACTTGAATAAAAAAACACAAATTATGTAGAGGCTACTGTCAGGAACATGTATACAAAGTACAGGATTCATCCACTTGACAGTTTCTGAGGAGAAGATTTTTGCATTTTTTTTTCAAAATTTTGCCCTTTATGGGGCCCCAGCAACCAATCAAAATAAAGGATTAGGACAAAACTCACAAGAAACGTCAAACACTACTCAATAAACATTTCTGCAAAAACAAAATTCAAATATCTCCAACAAAGCAAAAATTGGCAATTTTCACTTTTTTCCATTATAAGTCTATGGGAAGCATAAGTTGCCATAGCAACCAGAGTCCTTATCCGATCAAAACAAAAACACAATTATTCTTTCCCCCTACCTGTAGATGGTGTATGTGTAATATGAGAACAATCGGCCCAGCGGTTTCAGAGAAGAAGATCTTTGAAATGGACGGACGACGGACGGACGCCGGAGCATGGGTATACTATAAGCTCACCTATGAGCCTTCAGCTCAGGTGAGCTAAAATCTGAAGTGAATCATAAGGAGTCATTTCAAAAGCGATAATGGACCAGGGGCTGGTGAGCAGTTCTGATCATTATCACAATGCAGGATGTACACTTTTTTATTCAAGAATGTACATCTTTTGAGGTAAAACTATATTTCATGGGGATTTAAGATAACCACTGTTTACACCATGCATTCATAGTTTTAAAAATATAATTTAACCCTTCATTATTTAATTTAAAATTCAATGTTACACCTGTGTAATAGTCAGTGCAGCTATACCTGTTATGTTTCTGATGTAACAGAGGAAGTGTCTGGATCTCATTCAACAAAGAAAAAACAAATGAATAAATAAAATGTAATCATTAATCATAAAAGTAATCTGATACTTTTTCACATTAATCATAATTTAATCAATTACTCTTGAAAAATTGGGTAATCATAATCATAATTTAATCATACAGACAACAGAGTAATTGCAATTTAATCATTACTGATACCCCAGTAATCGCCCCATTGTCTGACGCTTGGTGTGGATATTAAATAACACCACGAGTTCGGTAGCAGTGATTTAATACAGATCTTACATGGGCATGGATATTGTGTATCTATCATATGATGAAGTCCTCAGATTAAGAAAATCTGCTGCAAAGTATGTGACCGACAATGTTGTAACTCATCATCAGATGATGGGCTTACATGGTATGTCATGGTATGACAACTTTGATTTAACTGTGTCTACCCCAAATGGGCGCCGTGAAACACATGCAATGGCAACTGAATTTCAAGTTCACCCAGCTGGAATAATTGAGCCAGCTTTAGCCCAGCTGCCAGGAATCAGCACCCTCGTGATTCCACGTCTTACTGCCAAGCAGTACAAGTCTAATGATGATACCAGGGCTGTTCCACTTATAACTGCACTACACTGGACCAAAAAGGGGGTCCCCACCTGCAGTGAAAACAGTATCACATACGCTAAAGTTTGTGCTCAGCATTCAAGTGTAGTGTCTGCACAAGAAAAGGATACAAAACAGCTTAACAGTTTAGGTCAAAAAGATGCCATGGAGTGGAATGGCTTTAATAATGAACTGTCGAGAACAGAGGATGTACTTCACCCTGCAAACACTTATATGATTGGCCCCCTTATTGATGCATCACCCTCTCACCCAGACACAATCCTCACAACTCTAACATACATGCAAAGGTCAATGGTAGATATGGGGATGGAAAAGGTTCATTTATGCATGGACATGCAGCTTTATGTGGTGACAAAACAATATGTTGGAACCAACCAAGACGGTTCCAGAACATTATAGTTCATCCTGGTGGTATGCACATCATTCAGTCATTTCTAGGTTGCATTGGAACTTTAATGAAAGGCTCGGCTCTGGAATTATATAATATTGCAGCTTATTGGGGCATTCCAGGTATTTTCAGTGGGAAATCATGGGTGAAAGCCATGAAAGCTTTCCGAGGTGTAGCCGCTGCACTCTTACAACGATTTCTGTCTATTTGGACAAAAGACATTTGACGACATTGAGCAATACGTAGAAAAGGCCCGCATGCATCCAACTGGTCGACACTGGGTAGATAATTTCCTCCTACCAACTCTTCTAATTCACCAGTTTGAGCGCGCAGAGCGTGAAGGTGATGTCCATCTGAAATGCCTGACCATGAAGCGAATGATGAAGTACTTCTTCATTGCTGAACATGTCCAGTATGCACGTTGTTTTAGCTAGTATTTGATAGAAATACGTGCACATCCTGAAGACAATATTGATCTTGTCTGCCGTCATCAGGATGGATACTGGAATGCAGTTTCTTCAGATCAGTTTGGTGAACAAACTGCAATCAGAATTGGCAAGGGAGGTCTAAAAGAAACTGCAATCAGAATTGCGAGGGAGGTCTAAAAGGTATGACACTGTCAGCAGATCTGGTTAGTGAGTGGATCAATGCATTCTCGATCACATGTACAGTTTCTGATAGGCTAGACGGTATTTACCCAGACTCTGAGCCAAGCTCTTCAACACAGAAATTGCACAAGGAGGAAATGAAGTACCGACGTACATTGGATTTCAAAGATCGGGATCATATTCTTGCAGAGGTAGACAAATATCCTCATCCCCTAGAAGATAACAAGCCTCACCTTTACAACCCTGTTACCGGTCAGATTGCTTCAAGAAATGTTAATGTAGCTGATTCTGTTGTGATTGGAGAAAAGATGGAGAATAATTTCATAGCAAATCTCCCTGATGGTTTCTATAAAGCTATAAGTAGCACAGTTAAGACAATGTGCATGCTTAAAGGACAAACCAAGGGCATACAATCAAAACCAGTAATAGATCTGGAAACCATATTTCTTCGGTTGCTAGCGGAAGATAGAACTGGGTCCTTTGTTTGCCTATGAATTGTGTTCGGTTCCCCCAGCACTTACTGACGGACAGGGTTAACTTCGCAAAAGCAGCAAGTCTGACTTAGTCAAACGCCTTGGTGTCATCGACATCTCTGCGAAATCTGCAGACACGATCATTGTTGATGTTTCACAGCTATTTTATCACATTAGCTGGCCTTATGGTGGCAGCCCATCTGATCTCATTGCATCAATAGAAGAGAGGTTAAGTAACTACCCTGATACTAATAAGATTGTTGTCTTCGACTAGTACCAGGAAGTCTCAGCCAAAGACCATGAAAGGATGCGGGAAGAGCCAGCGAAGTTGTGATTGACTATGAACTCTCTGTTGCAAGCCATCTGCCCAAGAGAGATGCCATTATGAAAAGCAAGTCTAATAAACGAAAACTTACCAGTGTGTTAGGTACTTTCAACCTTGGAGAAAACACTACGATGGAGACTTGTGATGATGGTTCATTTCAGCTTGATGAAGCTGATGTTACAATGGTTTCCTTTGTGCTTGAGGCAGCTAAGTCTGGTCAGAGAGTAATCCGTGTACTTAGTGACGACACAGACGTGTTTGTACTTCTTGTTTATTGGGTGAATCGGGCAGTCCTGCACTGCAAAGTACAGATGGAGCGATGGGATGGATCAGTACTTGACATAAATGTCACATTGGCTGCCCTTGGACAGAAATGCGAACATGCTACGCATGCTCTCACAGGTTCTGACACAACTTCTTACCCTTATGGTAAAGGAAAGGTCACTGCTTTGAATACTATGATATCTGGAAACTTCCAAGGCTTACCTACTGTAGGTGAAGTAAGTACTACTCATCAAGAATTGCTGACTGCAGCAAAGCCATTCATCCTTGTATTGTATAGGCAGCCACCAGGAACATCTATGGAAGCTGCTCGCTTCAATTTGTTTACGAAGAAGAAGAAACCCAAAGTAATGGCGTTACCACCAACATCTGAAAATCTTTTACAACACATACTTCGGGCTCATCTTCAAATCATGTTGTGGAAAGCAGCTGATTGTGAAGTTCCTCCTGCTGAGACAAGAGATATCACAAACTTTGGTTGGAAGTTTCAAGATGAGATTCCTATTCCCGTTATCGCTGGAGGCGATTCTGCCCCACCTGAGTTACTTGATGTGATACAGTGTCAGTGCAAAGTACAGGGCAAGAAGTGTTCTACGGGGGCATGCGAGTGCCATAAGCAGCACATGTCATGCACTAAATTCTGCAACTGGTAAGGTGGACAAGACTGCTTAAACCCATTCACTGCAGCCACCGGAATTGTTCAGCCAGCTGAGGAGGCTACTGACGCTGATTACAATGACATAAAAAGTACAAGTAGGCAAAGATCAGGAAAAGGCGCAATCAGAAAAAGATTCCCACTCCCAAAACCGAGGTGGGAAAACACTAAATTAACAATCAGGTACTTATACCATGAAAACATATCGTAAGCCGAATGAGCAGCTATTTTCCCCAATAGGTGGCCACTCAGTTACCTAAACTTAACTAAAAGTATGAGAACATTCATAAGGCGCCAACAGCACAAAAATTTTAAACACCAAGACATAAAACAAAAAGAACCACCACAGAAGTATCGCCTTGGAACGATCAGTCTTACGAATATGAAAATTCGTAACTAAGAGATGATGCATAGCTTGAAAAAAATCCCACGTCCCAGATGGGGGCTCTTTTTCAAGAGATGATGCATAGCTTGAAAAAAATCCCGCGTCCCAGATGGGATTCGAACCCGGACCGCCGGGGTAGAAATCCAATACTCTAACCACTGAACCAAAGAGTCGACTCTCTGACGCAGTATGTCAGAAATTGTACATATATGATACATTGTATCGAATAGCTGAGCTATTTATAGAAGCTACGCATCATAGATAATCTCGAATAAATGAGTGGTGCGATGGGACATAACATCAGTAACACAAAGTTACGGGCTTAAACCGGTTTTACATGGCCATAACCTCACCCCCAGCTTCTACAGTAGTTCATAACATTTAGTTAGTTCTTCGGTCCTCGTGGTGAATCTCTAACTAGTCTAACTAGAAAAAATGAAGAACATATGAGAAACCCAGAAGAAACATTTACAGTGCATACAGTACCCAGAAGGTGTAAGACTGTACACACAGACTGGCACATGTAAGAAAGGTGATATCATCCTACCGAAATACAGATGCGCCCGCGGCTCGGTCTCATTAGAATCATTTCACAATCACCCAGCGAACTTCATTCTAGGTATCTACCTCCGTATTTCTTTTGTTTTGTACAAAGAAAATTGCTGAGCTACTGATATTAGTCTTGTCTCCATATGACCTTAGCTATCGGTGGGCCATTAAAACCCAAATCTGCCAACCAGCTACTGATTCAATTACTTTTTGACACTCATCCTTTGTACTTGGAACGAGGACAGGCTGCACCAGCAGTCAAACCAACCGACCTACGTAAGTTACAGCTTCCTAGAGCGATATGCGGTTAATGACTTGAGCCAGTCGGTACTGAATGAGAGACTCATTCCAGAATTCCAGTCGCCTAGGAAGTATACTGGTAAGTATAAAACAGTCATTTTTACTTAATAACATTTTCTGTGGTGTGTTTATTAGATTGAATACTGTAGATTGAACTTCTACATGTATAATGCAGTAACAAACTTGAGCTTTGACTATTGAATGACATTTTTTTTCAGGTGAGAAGACAGGTGAGAAGATAGGTGTGGAGTATCTTTTGTCATTTACAGGCAAAGTTCTCCAGGACATCATATCCAGTACTGACACTGACAATGCTGCGCTAGCCCACCAGGAGGAGACCGAGGCGGCCATAGAAGACGAGGAGGACCAAGATGAGGGCTTCATCGATGAATCCGAAGATGACCCGACCCAACCTCCCTAAGAACCAGATGAAATCAGAATCCCTCAAGTGCGGACAGGGGCTCGCACCACAGTTCAACAGCAGCACTCATCACCAGTCCCCCCTGAATGTTCTACGCCCCTCCATTCAGACCTTTCAACACCCCAAGCCTCATCCAGTGTGACACCGGCCCCACGAGACAATTCTGGAAATGATTCTGGAAATGAAGAATCCCCAGACTCACCGCCACAGCCTGATGACGACAATATATTTTCATTTGGTTTCAGTGGTGGTTACCGTATTGAGTCTAATAAACACACTACATTGCTGTTACAAATGACAAATCTAAGGGAGACAACTTTTTGAGACACAGTTTTCAAAGTCCATTCTGTCAATTAGTGAGTGCTAGTCTAAAGACATGACACTGCTTGAACATAATTCAAAGGTTTTGAATAGTATCTTTGAGAAACTAATCTTGCTTTTCAGGAATCCGTTGATCCAGATAATATTGGCGGCTATGACAAGGTCAACAAGTTGGCGGACTATCTCTTTTCCCTAAGAGATCAAACTGATCCTTTAAGTAATGTCCAAGCCCAACACATTATGACTCTTTGGAGCAACTTGACAGTTTTCGACAAAAACCTACAGTTCCCCTTCCGCGACACAAAGCTCGCCTCACAACAGGATCGGCTACAACCTTCAAAGTTAGGTCCAAGAGTACCTGCGTACCTGGTGTTGACAGTGTGAAGAGGGCATTTCATGGCAGCGAAGGTGGGGTGGCTCAAAGACCAGATTCAAACAGGTACATGGTACTGTGTGAGATCTATCCTCTCCAGTAAAGGTGGACAACAAGAGAATTGACAGGTGGAATCTGTTTGGGAAGGCGTACAGACACATCATAGAATTGATAGCGGCGAATCCCATTGTCAAACATGTCACACTGTTTTCCATTAACAATGCCACTCTATCACAATGGTACAGTAGACGGACAAAAACCCAAGATTGACAGATGCTGGAGCGAAACATCACCATTTCAGAGCCTCCAATGACTACCAATGCCCCTGTAACAGAAGCCCAGACCTTGGTCCCACCAGCTGAGAAGACCAACAGCATGTCTTTACATTGCCACCATACACTGTTGGAACTAGCGGCAGAGTCAAGCGGCAAGTTTTCCGTTCAGAAACTCCTGCAAATCCTAATTCTGACCTCCAGAGAATACCAATCCAGTACATACAAATGCCTTAAGGATTGAACCAGCCCTCTACATCCCTGCCCATCGTGTTCAAGCCAACCACAGCCTATGATACCCATACCACAAAAAGCCAGAACCACAGAATGGTACCAGAAACAGAAAGAAAAGAAAAAGGCTGAAGGACAACTACGCGAAAACAAAAAGCGCAGGGAAAATGTTCTCTACACATGCAGCAAGTGCAAGAAGCCCAGAGACCAAAAAATAGTCCTACACAGGTCCAGGGTAGATGGTACTGTCGAGAAACAGCCACTGAGACACTCGAGGAGTTTCTGGCTCGAGAGAAACCAAAAGAGAAGAAAAGCCGTAAAAGAAAACATGAGACCGACCCAACAGAGGATGCACAAAAAACACCCAGGACAAGACAATAGAACTGAAAATAGACATGTAAGGATGAACCAAATTAAGGCACATGGGATCAGTAGGAGAGAAGATGATGAAAGGATCCACTTTTGATCCATCAAGGGAAGAAGTGCAGGGGAAGATCCATAATAGATCCACTTCCATCCATCAGAACAACTTGAGATCCACTACCGATCCACCTGCACCCAAATGGAACAACTGAGTATCCACTACCAATCCACATATGCCCATCAGAATAACTATGGATCTACTATAGACCACCAAACACCCTATGGAACATCTCTGGATCCACTATAGATCCAAATTCAACCATTCACCCAACAGAACAACTAAGAATCCACTACAGATCCACATACATCCAGTTTGAACAGCATATTATCCACTACAGATCCACCTCTACCCTACAGAACAACTTAGAATCCACTACAGATCCACCTACACCCAACAGAACAACTTAAGATCCATTACAGATCCACCTACACCCAGCAGAACAACTTAAGATCTACTACAGATCCACCTACACCCAACAGAAAAACTTAGGATCCACTACATATCCACCTACACCCAACAGAACAACTTTAGTTCTACTACAGATCCACCTACATCCAACAGAACAACTTAGGATCTACTACAGATCCACATATATCCAACAGAACAACTTAGGATCCAGAAGCACCTATAGGCTCTAGTGCATTCTCTACAAGCCGTATATATGGTTTCATTAGTCTAATATGTAACTCCAGTTTGCTTATATAGAAACAGAGGGTGTAGTTGAGGGGTAGAATGCATTCTATTCAGAATGAGACCTGGGTTCAAATTCTGGCGCCTTCCAAATATGTCGCACTTTGGAGTCGCTTTTATTCCAGATAAAATAATATTTTTTTCCAATTCCAAATTTATTGCTATTAGGTTATACATTCATATAACAACATAAGATGCAGTACAAACAGCGAATATATAAGATTCCATGGCGGCATGCAAAAGGAAGAAGGAAGAAAGATGAGAAGAATGAGGAAGATATAAGAAACCAGTATAGGGAAAGAGAAGTGAGGGCAACAACAGAAAATACATTTCATACTTCAAATTCACAAGGGGAAATAATTACATCATTACTGTGAGGATATGCATTCCCTTTAGCTATCTACTTTAGACCAGGTGGATCAACGCACAATAAGCATTTTACAATTGCTTCTCTAAAAGCCATAACAGATCGCCGTCAATCTGAGCGAGTCTGTCTATATCTGGGGGTCTTGATCCAAGTTTTAAGTAAACAAGGACCAGCACGTGCAACCACCCAATTTTACTTATAAGGTTATCTGGCTGACTTAGCCGAGCACCAGTTCGTGTGTTACCTGATCTTTTGTTACGCACGTGCTACACGTACACGATTTATCTTCAGGCTCGATAATAGTCTGCCTTCATAATAATAATAATAGAAAATATACTAAAATCTATATTAACAACCATACCATAAATTATCTAATAAAGGCCCATGCTATGACAATATTTTACATAGTAGAGCAGTTCTGTGAACTAAATTGTCAGTTTTGAGGAACAGTTTATAGAAATAGTTGCACATGGTATGAAAAAGTGACAATTTATGCATTTCACAACTTTGTTTCATACCGCATTCTATTTAACAATTGCTTCACAAGCCTTTTACGGCTATAGAAAATTTATTTCTGGTTTCTTACATACATTGAACAGAAAATGTTGTAGATGATAAAAAAATAGACTATGCATTTTTTAACAACATTTTGAGTACTGTATGCTATCTAATAAGCACTCCACATGCCTTTTAAGACTTATAAAGCCTTTTAATACTATTTGATAATTTCTTTCTGGTTTTACATGCCTTTTATATTTACATTATGCAATCTATTGGATTTTTAAAGGCCTCTAAAGAAAAATAATGCAAATGGTAAGACAAACTGACAATTAATGCATTTTTACAAGTTTCTGTGTACCGTATACTATCTAATAAATGCCCCCACACTTTTTAAAGCATTTTGACAACTTTTTGAGTATTGCATACTATTAATAAACGCTCCACAGACTTATTGAGACCTATATAATGCAACTTCATAGATCCAAACTTTATATACTCTATATACTTTATATATATATATATATACTCTATATACTTTATATATATACTTTATATACTTTATGTACTATATATATACTATATACTTTTTATATATACTTTATATACTTTATATACTTTATAGATCCAAACTTTATATACTCCTTTACAAGGAATCAGAGGTGTGAATCAGAGGTGTCACGCGACCTCATTAATATGCAAGCGGGAAAATCGATACATGCTATTGGTTATGTACTTCGCGCCTTCGGCTGCGGGCTGCGCGGCACGCTATGAGCTTGCCGCGCAGCCCGCAGCCGAAGCCAGAAGCCAAGTATCCAATAGCATGTATCGATTTTCCCGCTTGAATATTAATGAGGTCGCGTGACCTGCTAAATATAGATTTTTTCCTGGAAATCCGCCATTTTGAATTGTGACGTCATCGGTGACGCAATAACCAATCGGGTTTACGGAAATAGGCGGGAAAATCCGGAAAAACCCGGAAATTTCCGACAGTTTACGGACGCCATTTTTGGTAAGTAGAAGCTTTTTTTAAAAATGTGGAAACAAAATACGATTTATAGGGTCATCCATCAGTCGGATTATGAAATAAATATGCCTTATAAGACAATATTTAAATACATTCCGCCCGAGGAAATTGTAGATGCAGAAATTCGGCAATCTCTAATGGAAATGAACACTTTCGAAATTTATCATTCCTCCTGTGACAATGTTTGCTTTGAATTGCAGATAGCAGATGACAAAGTTAAAAAAAACAACAGTAAAATGGCAAAGAAATGCAAAAAAAAAACGGTGGAACCTTACATTATCCAACAGGATATTAGAAAATATTTAAAAGTTATAAAATAAAATGACTTTCCAATTCCCAAAACCAACCAGACAATATCGGACTGATTTTTCGCTACCATCTGAATACGCAGACGATATTGCTGAAAGGAAACAAAGAAAAAACATGTCCGATACGCCATTTGTAACACCACCAACTTCTCAAACAACTAAACGGAGAACAATCAAATTACCTACAAAAAACAAGGTTCGGAGGAAATTAAAGCTTACACAGCAAAAGGCAGTTCGACAACGGCGGTATCGTCCTGGTACTGTAGCATTACGTGAAATACGGAAATATCAAAGGTCAACGGAGTTATTGATAAACAAAGCACCTTTCCGGAGACTTATACGTGAAATAGCACTCTATGTGGATAACCAGAAACGGTTTCAGGAAACTGCATTAGATGCACTTCAAGAAGCATCTGAAGCTTATTTAGTTGACTTACTTGCGGACACAAATCTATGTGCAATTCATGCTAAAAGAGTAACAATATTACCTAAGGATATAAAATTGTCTAGACGTATAAGGGGGATGGTGTTTTAATTGCAGAACCACAACAGACAAGATGGGCACAACTTTCTCCATATTTAGAATTTGGAAATGGAGACACTTATACCTACCATAATGGAAGACACAGATAAAAAGGATTATCGTTTTTGGGTTGAAACACTATTCTTATTTGTAGTGTTAGTTTTTTGTATGGTACAATTAGCAAGGAATTCTTCTGATCAACCAGTATATTTCACAATCATATCTGGAATTTGCGGAAAAATAACTAAGTTAAAGATAAAAAAAAATATAACTGGTAGTAGCACTGGCAATCCATTATTTCTAGACGAAGTAGATGGGTCAAGAAGTCATTACAGAACAGAAAGGACATCAACAGTAGCTGTATATTTTTATTCTGCAATGGTCTAACATGCCAAAAAGAAAAAATCAGCGAGTTAGATTTACAGAAAATAAAAGGCAAAAAAGAAACACAGACGTAGCAGAGGTGAAAACAGAAAAAAACAACAACACTTCCTAAGAGACGACCTATATACCGGTAACTTGTTTCTACACTACATAATATAAATAAACAATGGCAGTTGCAGCATTAGGATTAGTAGAACTAGTAGAATTGGTTGGCGAAATAGATGCTATAGCATCGGAAATGGCTGCATCGTCAGCCCTTACGGCAGAGACAATAGGTGCCATGGAAGAAGGAACAGCACTTGAAATGGTAAAACTGTCATCAAGTAGTTCAACTATGGGTGAAAGCATGGCTGAAACAACTTTTATTGCATCTGAAACAATGGGTTCCGTTGGGGGTGGCATAGCCGAAAGTGCAGAAATGACAGCGGAACAAATTTCAAATTCTATGGACGCTTCATCTATAGCTAATGCATCTCTTGGTCAATCAGTTTCTGATCTGAGTGAATTTGAGGGATCTGCTTTTGAAATGTCGGAGTTCAGTCCTAGAATAGTCGGACGTCAACCACCATTCACATCTACTCCATTTGGCGTAAGGCCAGCACCTTCATTGGCATCATCTGATTTGTCTAACTCTTTACTGTCGATATTGGATGAACTTGAAGAAGATGAATTTGAAGAGTCCTTTTCACAAACACCAAGAACATTATCTCAGACAAGAAGAAGAAGAACTCTCAATGAATCCACATTATTAGGTCTTAGTGGACTTACCTTAGGTGGTAGTTCTTTTGCTGCAACTACATTAAGTAGTACTACAGCTCTAGGAACAGGTGCAGCAGTTACTACATTAGCAGGTCACATTGCAGCAGCAATTTCTGTTCCAGTAACATCTGCAATAGGAGCCGGTGTCTATAAAATTGTATCAAGTCTTGAGGAATATATACCAGGAGCTGCTGATTTTCTGGTACAAGCCATAGAAAGCGGAAATATAAATTTAAACGAAACAAATGCAGTCTCCTGGATGCAATTATTGCAAGATAATATAGGAGTAATGGCTAGGTTAAAAGCAGCAGGAATAGATGTAGCTATGTTGGATGATGGAAGAATTCATAAAGTGGGATCTGTAATCTCAAACGTTATAAAAAACAATGACAATGAAATCAGCAGGATAATACATGAATTGCCTACAACAAGTATTGCATACAGACAATCAAATTTGTTGCGAAATCTTAATACAGATATCGTAAGGGAATATTGGCAAGCAGCCACAACATATTAGTTATGATGTTTCAGGAACTACAATATACCAGAATTATTAACTAAACTAATAGACGAGGGACAAAGACACGACATCAACAAACAAAAACAAAGAACAAAGAAACAATAACGACAGGCGAAGGTAATATACATCATCAAACATGGCTTATCAAAGCATTCCATCGAATGACGTAGGGAATTTAAAAACAACAATAACTAATCGACAAGGAGAACGTATCTATGATCAATATGGGAATGCTCTTTGGACCCCGACATTAGGAGGTGATATTGAAGATGTCAGAGAACGATTAGAAGATGTTAGGGCAATCTCTAACATCACATCAACCTACATAAATGATGCAAAAAAACTACTTTACAGACAATGCACAAGCAAAACTATTAACTTCACTTGTTGCTGTTAAAGACTTGATAAAAGAAGGCGAAGACCCAGATGACATCCCGACACTATCTGAAATTCATGAAGCATTAGAATTAAAACAAAAATTTGCACAAGCCGAAGAAAAATATGTGAAAAAGTATCAGGATGGCTTTTATGTAGACCCTAAAGGAGGGACACTCAGATATTTTGATAATGAGAAGTTAGAGTACGTTAACACTCGCAGAGTAACTCCACTACCCAACTCAGATTTACTGATATTTCCAGTAGAACATAAAACAATTGATGGCTGTTATACAATGTACACAGTTCAATTACCAGAACCAGAAAAAAAAAACTAACGTACAAAAATAGCCTAATTTGTCATGAATTGATAGGATATAGAGAAATACCACAAATGGGTTTTGGAATAGATGAAATGGATGCTAGAGTGATATGTTTTGGTTCAGGCAAAATCCCATTGGCTAACCTAGACCATTATATAAAAATGGTGTTCAGAAGCACAAGAAATATATGAAAAAAATGGGTATATACCAGACTTTAATGATCTAGTTTGGCTGATGAAGGATAACAAAACTAGTCTAAAGTATGATCCATATTCATCTGGTTCATTCACACCTCTGATTCCTTGTAAAGGGGTATATAGTAGGCAGGTTATTAAGAAGAAACCTAAATATTCTAGAGAGTACAGAAATGAATCTATTTTTCAGACATTTACAAATTCTGGGACAACATACAATGTAAAAGATCCACATACAGGTATAGGGATTATCTGTTTTGAAGATATAATAAACATTGTTGGGGCACACAAATGTTTCAGTCAGGATACCGACTATGAAAAAAAGGCAAAAATGAACAAAATTGAACTGATATTAAGGGAAGTAGCAGTAGAGAAAGAAGAGGAAAGCAATTGGGGAGATGTATGGTATTATGTAATTAAGAGTCAACTTCAATCAGACGTAATGTACACTGGTACTATGACACTTGGTCCAAATTTCAATCCTAGACCAGAAAGTGTCCAGATTATGACACAACCAAAACATTTAGAAAACAATGAATTAGAAGAACTGGCCAGAAAAAGAATGGATACCTATGCTACAGCTGCACATAGACAACTTGCTGATCAAGTTAGAGAACAACATCCCTTGCATGAACCACCTGAGCTTCCACAAGATATGGAGATTACTCCAGATCTAACAGGAGCAGATGATATTACCAGCAGTAATACTGATACCCCCCTCAGTGATGAACATATCTCAGATTGGTCAGTGAGAACAGACAGACTGTCAGACTTCGATAAGGATACAATAACAAATCTTATGCATGGTGCTGTACAACTCATTGATGATAATGATCAAGACCCTATTAAGGTGACATCAACAAACCTAATGCATAAGATACTAGATTCATACAATATGCACTTGATGGATAGGTCTAGATCTGAAGTTATGTTACTGAAATTCAACCAAACACTAACACATTGTCACAGAAAATGACAGGAATGGAATATCAGCTAATATATGATCATAGATTTCTACCTTTCATACAAAGTAGACTTAGTACATCTAGGACCTTATTGAGGTACACATCAGAAGGACTCGACGAAATGGAAGTAGGAAATGTTGTTAACTTTAGTAAACTAAAGACTGTAACAATACAAGTTGATTCTGACAATAGTAGAGAAATAAAGGTTTTCAGAAAGACTGGTGACCTATGGAGAATGATGTTTGCTAATGTTCAAAACGGAAAAGTCTTTGAGGAAATAGTGCATCTCACAGCCATATTTATTGAATACTATGCAGACAAATTAGCGCAAAAAGACATGGTATATCCAACATACAGTCAACTCATGGAAGATCAGTCACCTGAAAAATGGAGAAGTGACGTTACACTTCATCCATTTTATCCGCCTTTTAAGCAAACTAAAAAGAAACACTATGATGTAGACTTTACAAAACCCAGTTTTGAACAGAAAAAAAGGGCCTATGAGGTTCTTCTGACCTGGCATTGTTTGATTGCCTTAACTATTTCTTACATCAAACACGACGCACAAATAATGAAGGGTGTTAATGCTACAGAATTAACATTAGAATACCTTAACTGTGATGCTGTTCAAATGTTAATCAAATGTCCTGCTACAATTAGTTCAGGAGCAGCATACTTTGACAAATTTGCTGACTGTCCTTTACTATGTCAATATGGAGAAATAGGAGGCCTACCTGCTGACGATCCTGATTATATGCTAAAACCAGAAAATTACTTAGCTGTACAAGATGCATTCAAAGGGGGGGGATGGTCATACAGCATATGGAAACTACACTAGATCAAACAAGATATACAAATCCAGATGAAGGCGATGCATTATGGAAAAGTATCCGTGAAGATCACAAAATTAGATGGGATACCAGAGTAGTCCGTTGTTGGTATTTCTTGACTCTGACATACAACGAGTCATTAAAGATAACAAATATTGGCAGATCATTGTTGGCTTGGAATGAGTTGTTCAGGGGTCAATCATTTGCTATGGATTATCTAAAAACAATAGGTGAAAGTGTAGTTAGAGATTCAATAGGACATGCTATGCATTCAGATAGAATCATAGAGATACCAGAGTCAGTAGACGTGACGAAGGTCATAGGCATTGTAGAACCAGGTCCTGTAAAACAGTCAACACCACAAAGACTAATAGCAATGCATGACATTAGCAGGGAGGCAAACTACAATAGCATAATTACTATATCAAAAGAAAGCCCCGTAGCTTTAAAAGATATATGGAGTTGGTACTATAACATGTTTGCAAAACAAGCAGTATGGTCATCTCAATTCCTGTTCTCATTCTACATGGCACCAGACTACCCACCCTGGGAAACACACCCGGGTGATCAAGCAGGATATAACCCTGTACCAGACTATATTACGGATGAATCACATGTAGAACGATTTCCATGGACCGTTTCAGACGCACATGGAGTTGAAACAACCGAAAATTTACCTTACCTAATGCCTACTAAGTGGTTGGCAACCCAAACATTCAATCATAGTGACTATTTGGTATCCGGTGGAGATTTTGTATTGAACGGGTCAGGAATGTATCTCATCAATAAATTCATCCCAAAAACAGATGTAGAATGGTATAAAGTGCAAACTAAACTATTCAAGGATGTATTCGATAAACAAAATACAGTTAAGGGATGGAACTACATGGCAGCTATGAGACCTTTTGGAACACACTTATGGGTCAATGATCAGGAAGTTGACATTAAAGGTTACATAAATAGACCATACTTCAGACTTGGTAACAGACCTGCAATAACTTCTATTCCAGAACTTGAGGATTGATCAACAGCTGAACAGAGAAAAACGATTCATTTTAAAAATGGAATCTCCATACCAGGAAGATAGTATCCTAAATCTTTTATTATCAATTGATGGAAGAAGACAAGTTAAAATAGCTTTTGAGAAAGCAGGTTTGTTTGAGGAATCACAGTCACAATATATTTCCATAGCACAATATTCACAGCTTCAGGAACAAGTTAAAGAACTGAAAAATAAGATACAAGATATCGAAAACAAAGACATAACCACACCAACTGAACCTGAACCTGAACCAGGCAATGGTGGCGAAAGTGGTGGCAATGGCGACAACGGACTTGTATTTATACCGGAATACCAGAAATTACTAGAACTTGAACAAAAAATAACTAAAGTTGACACAAGACTATCTAAAATTGACACAAAATTTAATGATATTACTATAACATTAGACGAAAGACTCAATAAATTGCCGTCTTCTGAAACCATTATAACTGAAGAAAAATTGACCGAAAAACTTAAAGACCCGAAAAAAACATTGGCAGAGCTTAAAATCAGTTTTAACGAACTTCCATCCAGTGAGTCCATTATAACTAAAGAAAAATTGACCGAAGAACTGAAGGATACCAAAAAAACATTGGCGGACCTTGGAGAAAGTTTTAACCAGCTTCCATCCAGTGAGTCCATTATAACTGACAAAAAATTGACCGAAGAACTGAAAGATACCAAAAAAACATTGGCAGACCTTGAAGAAAGTTTTAACCAGCTTCCATCCAGTGAGTCCATTATAACTAAAGAAAAATTGACCGAAGAACTGAAAGATACCAAAAAAACATTGGCGGACCTTGAAGAAAGTTTTAACCAGCTTCCATCCAATGAGTCCATTATAACTAAAGAAAAATTGACCGAAGAACTGAAAGATACCAAAAAAACATTGGCCGACCTTAAAGAAAGATTTGACGAATATCCACCTAGCAATGAAATTATAACTGATGAGATATATAAACAAAAACTTATAGAAATTAGTGACAGTGTTAACAACATACGTAAAACATTTCTAAATGATTTAAATACAAAGTATGATCCCATTAATAAGAAAGTAACAAAACTTAAAGAAGAATTTGACAAACTTCCAGCCGCGACCGACATAATAATTGATGCACTATTAACACCTAGACTCAGACCCATTCATACAGATCTTGCAGAACTTGAAACTAGACTTGACCAACTTCCAAACAAAGATGCAATCGTAACAACTACAATACTAACTGACAAATTAAAAGAACATGTAGACAATCTTAAAGAAATATTTGCAACGGAACTAAAAAACCAATTTGCGCCAGTAAAATCCACAGCAGACACTAATGCTGAAAAAATTAAAGGTGTAGCAGACAGAGTAAGCGATTTAGAAAAGATAGTAAAAAAGATGATAGTGGATATGGTGGATTTGGAACTGACTAAACCGTAATAGTATGAACAATAATCATGATATGGTGAAATCATGTAAGTTCAAGTGTGTATAAATTATATACGACGGCGGACATATGATTTCTTAAGTGTCATTAGTTGGTATCAATGGGCATTTATTGATTTAACCGACAGACAGCCATAGCATGTTCATAGTATCCTTTGATATTGTATTGTTTGTTGTTTTTGTTGTTTGATTTGTTAACGCATATTGTACTTCTTGGTTGGGACTATGTTGCAATAATTCTTTTATTCTTTACTCTTCAGACAGACAACTCCATATAAGTAGGGGTGGTTGTTGGGTGGGACAATAAGGGGACAACCGGTTACACCTTGGGAGACACCATTTATACGCCACAGGGGCGTCTCCTGAGGCGTAACTGGTTGCCCCCTTATTGTCCCCTTATATGGGGTGGTGAATGGGGTGATAAGACAACAAAATATATATGTGCACATATAAAATTGTATTGTTTCACAATATTAGTTGTTTCATATTGTTAGATGTTATTTTTAATTTTGTTAATTTGTTATTTGTTAAAAAATGTTAAAAACCTTTTAAACAAATTAAAGTTAAATTGTTCTGTTAATTTTGTGTCTGTCGTTTGTCAGTACCATAGTAACTCTGAAGTTCACAAGTATCTTGTGACGTACAACGGTCCTTGCTGCAATGTGTACACATGCCATCTGTCAAGACTTAACAGGCCCAGGTTTGGTAATGAGTTAGAGAAAACTATGATAACAGGTGGGTCGAATATGACACGTTTTGACTCATATTTTTGCACGTTGATGATTCCGTTCTTTAAATCCTCAACTAACCTCATTTCTTTACATTCGTACCCTGTCGGTAAGTCAAATATTACGTACTTCTCTTTTGCGTAAATAAAACTATTATGAATGTAGTTTAGGTCATGAAATATTGCCGCATTCTTCTTTTCGGCCAAATATTGACACAGCTTTGACTTCCCTTTACCGCCTTCAAAGTCCACCACCCACAGGACAGCCCTTTCATCACCTTCCAAGCTTTCTGCGATTTTGACAACTTCCTCTTGCCATTGTCTTAACTCCATACCTTCTACCCTACGAGTTAAGCACTCAGAGTTCTGAATATGAATTTCTTGTCTAACATTATCTTCAAATACACGACGGTCACTTGCTCCTATCTGGGAGGGAATGTAATCCCCCCAGTTCACGTTTGTGTGACCCTGGTCACGGTATATTTGGGCCTGATAAATTGTGCTTGTATACTTTAAAGGAATATTGATTACTACTGATTGTTGGTCCTGTTTTGTGATGTATTTTACACATTGCCTAATGTTGATAGGTCTTACAATGTCGTTGGCTTTGATGTTAAAATGCTTTTTCATTAATTTTTTTACGTCTTTAAATAATTTGCCGTCTTTTGTTTTCACGTGCATATGTGAATGAGAGTGAGGAAACTTTTCCTTAGAAACACTGAATTCATTATAAACCGCAGCACTCTCAAATAAGTTCGCTTTTTTTCTAGTTGCTTTCGTTGTCTTGTCTAATATATCTTTCTTGCTATCTTTCTGACTTTGTCCTTTCTAGGAATTTCAACAAATTTCTTCGACATATGCTTGTGTTCCTCTGTATGACGGTGGCGTCTTAATAACCCAGCATTTTGAAAAGACTTTTGACAATCTATGCAGATATGCATATACTTTACTAATCGTTTACAGAATTTATATTTTATAGGTTTTTGCACTTCTATCATGAAATGTCTGCCTTTTCTGCTTTCATCTTCATCGGTCTTTCTACAAAATGGTAGTTCTTGTGTGTCCTGCCGGGTACCAATATCGACTTGAATTGTTTCATCAGTGGTGCATATGTTGTCTTTTTTGCCTTGTGCATGTCTCTTTGACATGAGGTGCTTCTTTATATTTTTTTTTTGTATGTAATAGAAACCTCACATATTTTACATTTATAAATCATTTTCCCATTTACTTCCTTCTCTTCAATACATGTATCCAGTGGTGGTGTTGTTTCTTTTTTTTTTTTAGTTGTTGTTTCATTGTTGTCCTCATTATTTGATTTGCTTTTTCTGTCATTTCCGGTTGTTTTGTTTTACTGTTCTCATGTCCGGGTTTTGTTTGATTGTCTTGTTTGGGTTTTGGTTTTGTACTTTGCTTCTTCTTCATCTCTTCTTCTTTCTGTTTATGTTTTCTTCCTTTCATATGGTTCGCATAGAAGTCCTCGCTGAAACAGCGTACGTCACAGCATTCACAATAGTACTTGTCCTTTTCTTTTTTGGTCAGCTCCTCTAGCTTCTCTAGCACACTTTTTATTTCTAGATACTCCTCGTCCAGTTCCGCTTGATAAATCAAAGGGTCATACATAGACTTGTCTTTCTTCTTTTCATCCGCAAATCTGATTTTGCATTCGTCACAGGTGTTGGGGTCATGTATTGGTATGTTCACGTTGGCCGTCCAGCAGAAGCAAATGTGGTGTTTCAGTAAGTGCAGCCGTACTAGGTGGGATTTTGTCTTTATGTGTTCCGGCCAATCAATTTACGCAATATCAGTATTGCAGTAGTAACAAAATCTCTTATACACTTCTGTGGTATTATCCGGTGGGTCGTTCGTTTCATTCATTGCGACACGTCGATAGCGTCCTGTGCTGTAATCGAGTATCAAACATGGCGTGCTGTTTACTGCTGTTCTCACTCTGTTTTCGTGCTCTTTGCGGTCGACACCTGTTGCGTAGATGGCCATAAGGACCTCTGGTGGTTAGTGAATCTTGATTTCTTCTTCTTGCGGTTCTACTTCTGGTAGTTGTTCATCTTCATTTTCTTGTTCCTTTTTCTCTTGTTCCTTCTTCTCTTGCTCTTCCTTCTGTTTACATTGCCTCATTATCATGTCCTCACACTCTGTTACATCTAATCCATCTTCTTCTTCGTCAAACACCTCCCCGTTGTTGAACATTTTCATCCTTTGTCTTCTATCAACCAATAGTTTCAACTTTTTCAGTGCCCATAGCCTTTCCCTGCCAGATAAACTCTTATTAAGTGTAGCTTTGAAGAAGGCATCTTTTAGTGTCTTGAATTTTTCGTCTGTAAGAGTCATGTTTTTCTTCTTTATTGGATTAAGAGTCAGTTTCTTTGTTCTTGTTCTTTCTGTTTGTTCTTTTTCAATATCTACTGCATCTATGAACATTTCTTCTCGTCCACTCTCATTGAACAAAAAGACTTCCTCTTTCACTTTATCATTAAATGTGACATGCAATCCGTCCGTCCGGTCTTGTCCGTCAGTCTGAGTATTCCTATTGTCAGATTGGGATTGGGTTTCAGTGGTGTTGTCACTATTGTCAATTATTTGGGATTGGGGGGTTTCACTGGTGTCACTATCACAATGGGGGGGGGGGTCAATGGTGTCACTATCACTGTTGTCAATTTGGGATTGGGGGGTTTCAATGGTGTCACTATCACAATGAAGGGGGGGGGGGTTCACTGGTGTCACTATCACTGTTGTCAATTTGGGATTGGGTTTCACTGACTGGTGTCACTATCACTATGGTCATGTTCAGGTGTACTATGGTCATGTTCAGGTGTATATAATTCCGCCACATAGTAGTCTGTGTCGTCCATTACTGTGGTGGTGTCTGGTTCTACTGGTCCATCATCTGGTGTTTGTTCGTCAACTGTGTTGTCATCCTAAAAAAGAAGAAAAATAATATAAATACAATTACCGATGAAAATGATCGCACGGAGGGGTTTCGATCCCCCGACCTCAAGGACTAGAGCCTTGCGCTCTACCAACTGAGCTACCTTGCGATTATAATGGTATACCAATAACAAATCGATGAAATACTGGGGAAAGATGACTTTGTAATGTGTTGGTGTCACAGTTCCTCGTGATAAATAAATATGTAACTTACATACTTACATCTCTATACTCGATCTCCATGGGTTCATCCTTCACTTCTGCTTCATAGTATGTCTGTGTCTCTTCTCCCTCTTCTCTGTCGTCATCATCTATTATTATTGGGTCATCTCTCAGCTGTAAAAAATAAAGAAATGATTAAATGATTTTATCAAAGCTATTACTTTATCAAATATACTATAGTTGTCAAAATATTACTATATTTTATCAAAGCTATTACTTGTATAAATTAAAATATAACTTACATTGCTGATATCCATCCTCGGCATCTTTAGTTTCCAGTGAGGTGCCCGTGGTCCTCCTTCTTCTGGTAAACCGAATCTCTGTCCAATCTCCTCCATACTCATGCCGTCCTCCTCCTCGTCGTCGTCATCCACAATCCGCCGCTTCCTCTTTCGGATTATGTGTGGTGCTGGTAGTGCCTCCTCCTCATCGTCATCATCCTCCCCTAAAAATATGACAACTATATTTTATCAAAGCTAATACTTGTATAAAGTTGTTTCCCTTGTGAAACGATGATACATTATAATTGAAAGAAAAGAATGCTTTTATAAAAGCTATTACTTGTATAAAGTTGTTTCCCTTATGAAACGATGATACATTATAATTGAAAGAAAAGAATGCTTTTATAAAAGCTATTACTTGTATAAAGTTGTTTCCCTTGTGAAATAATAATAATTATAAAAATAAAAATTATTATTTTCTATATATTCCTCCTGGCAATCCATATCCTCCTCCTCATCGCTGCTACTATCACTGCTGCTGCTACTATCACTGCTGCTGCTACTACTACTACTGGTCGTACTTCTGTCACTGTTGGGTGGGGTACTGTCGTATTCGTCGTCTTCACCATCACTACCATCACTGCTGTTACTTTCTGAAAATAATATAATAAATAAATAAATAAGAATAAATTATATATAAAATAAATAAAATTATATACCCTTTTATTTATATTTAAAAATATTAAATAAAAAAAAATAAATAAAATATTTACCTTTAGTTTTACTAGATCCAGGCATAGGAAGGTAAGGGTTGGGGGGTGGGGTATCATCCTCTGAATCTGTGTTGGTATCACCGTCGTCTAAAAAACCTCCGCCGAGATGATCTTCTTCCTCTTCCTCTTCCATCTCATCGTCACTCACATCTTAAAATATAAAGAACATAGAGTTATAAACCAGTAAAAAAAAATAAAAATCGCGAAAATATGTTACTATGTGAAAAAAACCCATAAAATACAAAAAAAAAAAAAAAAAAAAAAAAAAAAAAAAAAAAAATATTATGCATTGTCATCATTTAAAACAATATAAATAACACTTACCATCATCCACCCCGCATTCTCTGTCTAAAAAATCCATCTCAACCCTCCTTCCCTAACTTTCAAACCTCACTCCTTGGAAGCGGCAAGCTATATCTAGTATTACTATGAGCTTGCCGCGCAGCCCGCAGCCGAAGCCAGAAGCCAAGTATCCAATAGCATGTATCGATTTTCCCGCTTGAATATTAATGAGGTCGCGTGACCTGCTAAATATAGATTTTTTTTTCCTGGAAATCCGCCATTTTGAATTGTGACGTCATCGGTGACGCAATAACGAATCGGATTTACGGAAATAGGCGGGAAAATCCGGAAAAAAACCGGAAATTTCCGACAGTTTACGGACGCCATTTTTGGTAAGTAGAAGCTTTTTTTAAAAATGTGGAAACAAAATACGATTTATAGGGTCATCCATCAGTCGGATTATGAAATAAATATGCCTTATAAGACAATATTTAAATACATTCCGCCCGAGGAAATTGTAGATGCAGAAATTCGGCAATCTCTAATGGAAATGAACACTTTCGAAATTTTTCATTCCTCCTGTGACAATTTTTGCTTTGAATTGCAGATAGCAGATGACAAAGTTAAAAAAAACAACAGTAAAATGGCAAAGGAAATGCAAAAAAACAGGGGAATCTTACATTATCCAACAGGATATTAGAAAATATTTCAAAGTTATATAATAAAATGACTTTCCAATTCCCAAAACCAACCAGACAATATCGGACTGATTTTTCGCTACCATCTGAATACGCAGACGATATTGCTGAAAGGAAACAAAGAAAAAACATGTCCGATACGCCATTTGTAACACCACCAATTTCTCAAACAACTAAACGGAGAACAATCAAATTACCTACAAAAAACAAGGTTCGGAGGAAATTAAAGCTTACACAGCAAAAGGCAGTTCGACAACGGCGTCCCCAGTATTTCATTGATGTGTTATTGGTATACCATTATAATCGCAAGGTAGCTCAGTTGGTAGAGCGCAAGGCTGTAGTCCTTGAGGTCGGGGGATCGAAACCCCTCCGTGCGATCATTTTATTTATATTATTTTTCTTTTTTTTTAGGATGACAACACAGACGAACAGCCACATGATGGACCAGTAATGGACACCACAGATGAATACTATGTGGCGGAGTTATATTATAATACACCCGATAGTGACACCAGTGACCCGGATATTGACACCAGCAGTGAAACCCCCAGTGATATTGACACCAGTGCCCCCCCCCCCCCATTGTGATAGTGACACCACCAGTGAAAATCCCAGTGATAGTGACACCAGTGCCCCCCCCCCATTGTGATAGTGACACCACCAGTGAAAACCCCAGTGATAGTGACACCAGTCCCCCCCCATTGTGATAGTGACACCACCAGTGAAAACCCCAGTGATAGTGACACCAGTCCCCCCCCCAATCCCCAATAATAATTGAAAATAGTCACACTGACGGACAAGACCGGACGACGGACGACGGAAGAAGGAAAGTAAAATTTAATGATGATGTAAAAGAGGAAATTTTTGTATTTAATGAAGGTAGAAGAGTTGAAATGTTTATAGATCAGGTAGATGTTGAAAAGGAAGAAACAGAGAGAACAAAAAAAAAAAAGATACTGACTCTGAACCCAATAGGAAAGAAAAATATGACACTCACAGAGGAAAAATTTAAGAAACTAAAAAATGGGTTCTTCAAGGCTGCACTGAACAAAAGTTTACCTGGAAAGGACAGACTGTGGGCGCTTAAGAAGTTAAAGTTATTGGTCGATCGAAGAGAAAAGATGAAGATGGTGAACACAGGTGAGGTATTTGATGAAGAGGGGTTAGATGTGACGGAGTGCGAGGAGACGATATTGAAGCAATGCAAGCAAAAGGAAGAGGAAGAGAAGAAGGAAAAGCAAGAAAAGGAGGAACAAGAAAAAAATGAAGAAAATGAAGAAGATCAACAACAACTACCAGAAGTAGCAGAAGTAGAACCACCGGAAGAAATCAAGATCAATTTACCGCTAGAAGTGCTGATGGCTATCGAAGCAACAGGTTTGGATCGGAAAGAACAAGAAATCAAAGTCAAAACGGCTGTAAACAGCTCGCCATGCCTGATCATGGACTACAACACAGGGCGTTATAAACGTGTATCATTAAATGAAACAAACGGACCACCAGATACTTGTCATGCGACGTATAGAAGATTTTGCTACTATTGTAATACCGAAATTGCTGTAATAGACTGGCCAGAACATATTAAGACTCAATCACATCTAGTACGACTCTATCTATTAAAACACCAAATCTGCTTCTGTTGGACAGGCAACCCAAACATACCCATTCATGATCCGAATACATGCGACGAATGTAAAAAGAGATACACAGATGAAAAGAAGAAAGACAAATTTTTTTTTGACCCTGTGATTTACCAAGTAGAACTCGATGCCGAATATGAAGAGATAAAAGGTGTGTTAGAAAAGTTACAGGAACTGACGAAAAAAGAAGAAGATAAATTTTACTGTGAATGTTGTGATGTACGTTGTTTCAACGAAGAGTTCTATGGAAATCATATCAAAGGGAGAAAGCACAAACAGAAGAAGGATGAAGAAATGAAGATGAAGAAGAAGCAAAAACCCAAACAAGACAATAATCAAACCAAACCCACACAAAAAACAACCGGAAATGACAGAAAAAGGAAAGCAGAGGACAACAATGAAACAACAACAAATAAAAAAAAAGAACCACTGGATACATGTATCGAAGAAAAAGAAGTTAATGGCAAGATAGTGTACAAATGTAAGATATGCGAGGTGTCCATTACGTACAAGAAAAACATCAAGAAGCACTTAATGTCGAAAAGACATGCGCAAGGAAAGAAAGATAATATTTCAACCTCTGACGAAACGATCCAAGTTGATATTGGCACTCGACAAGACACGCAAGAGTTACCGTTTTGCAGGAAAACAGATGATGATGAAAGTAGAAAGGGGCGACATTTTATGATTGAGGTTCAGAAGCCCATAAAATATAAGTTTTGTAAAAGGCTAGTAAAATACATGCACATTTGCATCGATTGCCAAAAATCATTTCAGAACGCCGGTTTGTTAAGAAGACACCGTATTACGGAGGAGCACAAACAGATGTCTAAGAAATTTATAGAAATTCCCAGAAAGGAGAAAGTTATAAAGATCGCTAGAAAGATTTACGAGACACAGCAAAGAAAACAACTGGAAAAAAAAGCAAACCTATTTGAAAGTGCGGCAGTGTGCAACGAATTCAGCGTTTCGAAGGAAAAATTTCCGCACTCCCATTCTCATCTATACTTAAAAACAAAAGACGGGAAATTATTCAAAGACGTTAAGAAAATCATGAAAAAACATTTCAACATCAGAGCGAATGACATTGTGCGACCCATCAATATTCGCCAATGCATAAAATACATAACAAAGCAGGATCAGCAGTCAATAGTTATAAATATACCTTTAAAGTACACAAGTACTATCTACCAAGCTCAAATCTACCGTGACCAGGGTCACACGAATGTGAACTGGGGTGACTACATTCCCTCGCAAATAGGTGCAAGCGATCGGCGTGTTTTTGAAGACAATGTAAAACAAGAAATCAATATTCAGAACGCGGAATGCTTAACAAGGAGGGTGGAAGGATTGAATCTAAGAGAATGGCAAGAAGAAGTTATGAAGATTGCAGAAAGTCTGGAAGGCGACGAGCGGGCGGTACTGTGGGTTGTGGATTTTGACGGAGGCAAAGGAAAGTCCAAGTTGTCTCAGTATCTGGCCGAGAAGAAAAGAGCCGCAATATTCCATGACCTCAACTATGTTCACAATAATTTATCTACGCGAAAGAAAAATATGTCATATTCGACTTACCTCGAGGCTATGATTGTAAGGAGATGAGGTTGATTGAAGATCTCAAGAACGGGATAGTAAACGTTCAAAAATATGAGTCGAAAAGAGTAATTTTCGACCCGCCAGTTGTCATTGTCTTCTCGAACTCGCTACCAAACCTTGCACTTTTAAGTATTGACAGATGGCACGTATACACGTTGCAAGCAGGACCACTATATGTCACAAGGTATTTGTGAAGACTTACTATGTATGGTACTGACAAAAGAGAGACACAAAAGTAACAGATAAATCCAACTTTATTTTCTTTAAACGGTTAAACATTTTGAACAAATAACAACAACTTAATGAAATTAACAAATTAACATCAATCTAACAATATGAAACATCTATTATTGTGAAATAATACAATTTTATATGTGCACATATATATTTTGTTGTCTTATCACCCCCATTCACCGCCCCATATAAGGGGACAATAAGGGGGCAACCGGTTACGCCTCAGGAGACGCCCCCAATTGGGGGGTGTCTCCCAAGGTGTAACCGGTTGTCCCCTTATTGTCCCACCCAACAACCACCCCTACTTATATGGAGTTGTGCGTCTGAAGAGTGAAGAATAAAGAATTATTGCAACATCGTCCCAACCAAGAAGTACAATAATGCGTTATAAAAAATAACATCTGCAACAAATCAAACAACAAAAACAACAAACAATATCAAAGGATACTACCCATGCTATGAACATGCTATGGCTGTCTGTCGGTTAAATCAATAAATGCCCATTGATACCAACTAATGACACTTAAGAAATCATATGTCCGCCGTCGTATATGTGACTTGAACTTACATGATTTCACCATATCATGATAATTGTTTATACATAAGTCAATTAGTCAGTTCCAAAACCAGCATAATCACTATTAGCCTTAACTGCTTTTTCTACTTTGTCCAATCTGTTTGTTACCCCATCTATTTTGCCAGAATTAGTTTTTACGTCGTCTTGTATTGGTTTCAATATGTCTCCTAGTGTTTCTTGAAATATTTTTTTGAGTTCGGTTTCATGATCTTCGAATTTCTCAGTTAGTATTGTAGTTGTTATGATGGTATCTTTTGGTGGTAGTTGCTCCAATTTCTCCTTATTGCTGGTAATATCCCTATGAACGCCTCTAAGTCGAGCTGTTAATTGGCCATCAGTTACTATATCTTCTGGAAGTGCATCAAATTCTTTTCTAAGTTTGTCAATGTCTTCTCTAATTTTTTTTACTTTGTCATCAATGGGATTTAACTTTGAATCTAAATCGTCGTTAAACGCTTTACGTATGTTGTTTACTGCATCACTAAGCTCTAAAAGTTTAGCTTTATATATCTGTTCAGTTACAATCTGATCGCTAGCTGGATATTTGTCAAAACTTTCTTTAAGGTCCGCCAATGTTTTTTTGGTAGCTTTCAGTTCTTCGGTCAATTTTTGTTCAGTTATAATGGTCTCACTGGATGGAAGCTCATCAAAACTGGCTTTAAGGTCCGCCAATGTTTTTTTGGTAGCTTTCAGTTCTTCGGTCAATTTTTGTTCAGTTATAATGGTCTCACTGGATGGAAGCTCATCAGAACTGGCTTTAAGGTCCGCTAATGTTTTTTTGGTAGCTTTCAGTTCTTCGGTCAATTTTTGTTCAGTTATAATGGTCTCACTGGATGGAAGCTCATCAAAACTGGCTTTCAGGTCCGTCAATGTTTTTTTGGTATCTTTCAGTTCTTCGGTCAATTTTTCTTTAGTTATAATGGACTCACTGGATGGAAGTTTGTTAAAATCGATTTTCAGCTGTGCCAATGTTTGTTTCGGGTCTTTAAGTTTTTCGGTCAATTTTTCTTCAGTTATAATGGTTTCAGAAGATGGCAATTTTTTGAGTCTTTCGTCTAAGCCTATAGTAATATCATTAAATTTTGAGTCAATTTTAGATAGTTTTGTGTCAACTTTAGCTATTTTTTGTTCAAGTTCTAATAATTTCTTGTATTCCGGTATTAATACATTTCCGTTGTCGCCATTGCCACCACTTTCCCCACCATTGCCTGGTTCAGGTTCAGGTTCAGTTGGTGTGGTTATGTCTTTGTTTTCGATATCTTGTATCTTATTTTTCAGTTCTTTAACTTGTTCCTGAAGCTGTGAATATTGTTCTATGGAAATATATTTTGACTGTGACTGTGATTCGTCAAACAAACCTGCTCTCTCAAAAGCTATTTTAACTTGTCTTCTTCCATCAATTGATAATAAAAGATTTAGGATACTATCTTCCTGGTATGGAGATTCCATTTTTAAAATGAATCTTTTTTCTCTGTTCAGCTGTTGATCAATCCTCAAGTTCTGGAATAGAAGTTATTGCAGGTCTGTTACCAAGTCTGAAGTATGGTCTATCTATGTAACCATTAAGGTCAACTTCCTGGTCATTGACCCATAAGTGTGTTCCAAAAGGTCTCATAGCTGTCATGTAGTTCCAACCGTTATCAGTATTTTGTTTATCAAATACACTCTTGAATAGTGCAGTTTGCTGTTTATACCATCCTACATCTGTTTTTGGGATGACTTTATTGATGAGATACATTCCTGACCCGTTCAATACAAAATCTCCACCGGATACCAAATAGTCACTGTGATTGAATGTTTGGGTTGCCAACCACTTAGTAGGCATTATGTAAGGTGCATCTTCGGTTGTTTCAACTCCTTCTGAGTCTGATGTGGTCCATGGAAACCGTTCTACATGTGATGCATCCGTAATATAGTCTCGTACAGGGTTATAACCTTGTTGATCACCCGGGTGTGTTTCCCAGGGTGGGTAGTCTGGTGCCATGTAGAATGAGAACAGGAATTGAGATGACCATGTTGCTTGTTTTGCAAACATATTATAGTACCAACTCCATATATCTTTTAAAGCTAAACCTCCGGGGGTTTCTTTTGATATAGTAATGATGCTATTATAGTTTGCCTCCCTGCTAATGTCATGCATTGCTATTAGTCTTTGTGGTGTTGACTGTTTTACAGGACCTGGTTCTACAATGCCTATGACCTTCGTCACGTCTACTGACTCTGGTATCTCTATGATTCTATCTGAATGCATAGCATGTCCTATTGAATCTCTAACTACACTTTCACCTCTTGTTTTTAGATAATCCATAGCAAATGATTGACCCCTGAACAACTCATTCCAAGCCAACAATGATCTGCCAATATTTGTTCTCTTTAATGACTCGTTGTATGTCAGAGTCAAGAAATACCAACAACGGACTACTCTGGTATCCCATCTAATTTTGTGATCATCACGGATACTTCTCCATAATGCATCGCCTTCATCTGGATTTGTATATCTTGTTTGATCTAGTGTAGTTTCCATATGCTGTATGACCATCCCCCCTTTGAATGCATCTTGTACAGCTAAGTAATTTTCTGGTTTTAGCATATAATCACCACCGGTAGGCCTCCTATTTCTCCATATTGACATAGTAATGGACAGTCAGCAAATTTGTCAAAGTATGCTGCTCCTGAACTAATTGTAGCAGGACATTTGATTAACATTTGAACAGCATCACAGTTAAGGTATTCTAATGTTAATTCTGTAGCATTAACACCCTTCATCATTTGTGCGTCGTGTTTGATGTAAGAAATAGTTAAGGCAATCAAACAATGCCAGGTCAGAAGAATCTCATAGGCCCTTTTTTTCTGTTCAAAACTGGGTTTTGAAAAGTCTACATCATAGTGTTCTCTTTTAGTTTGCTTAAAAGGCGGATAAAATGGATGAAGTGTAACGTCACTTCTCCATTTTTCAGGTGACTGATCATCCATGAGTTGACTATATGTTGGATATACCATGTCTTTTTGCGCTAATTTGTCTGCATAGTATTCAATAAATATGGCTGTGAGATGCACTATTTCCTCAAAGAATTTTCCGTTTTGAACATTAGCAAACATTATTCTCTATAGGTCACCAGTCTTTCTGAAAACCTTTATGTCTCTAGTATTGTTAGCATCAACTTGTATTTTTACCGTCTTTAGTTTATTAAAGTTAACAACATTTCCTACTTCCAATTCGTCCAGTCCTTCTGATGTGTACCTCAATAAGGTCCTAGATGTACCAAGTTTACTTTGTATGAAAGGTAGAAATCTATGATCATATATCAGCTGATATCCCATTCCTGCCATTTTCTGTGACAATGTGTTAGTGTTTGGTTGAATTTCAGTAAACATAACTTCTGATCTAGACCTATCCATCAAGTGCATATTGTATGAATCTAGTATCTTATGCATTAGGTTTGTTGATGTCACCTTCATGGGGTCTTGATCACTATCATCAATGAGTTGTACAGCACCATGCATAAGATTTGATATTGTATCCTTATCAAAGTCTGACAGTCTGTCTGTTCTGACTGACCAATCTGAGATATGTTCATCACTGAGGGGGGTATCTATATTTTGATTACTGGTATCATCTTCTCTTCCCGTTAGATCTGGAGTAATCTCCATATCTTGTGGAAGATCAGGTGGTTCATGCAAGGGATGTTGTTCTCTAACTTGATCAGCAAGTTGTTTATGTGCAGCTGTAGCATAGGTATCCATTCTTTTTCTGTCCAGTGCTTCTAATTCATTGTTTTCTAAATGTTTTGGTTGTGCCATAATCTGGACACTTTCTGGTCTAGGATTGAAATTTGGACCATGAGTCATAGTACCAGTGTACATTACGTCTGATTGAAGTTGACTCTTAACTACATAATCCCATATATCTCCTCAATCGCTTTCTTCTTCTTTCTCTACTACTACTTCCCTTAATATCAGTTCAATTTTGTTCATTTTTGCCTTTTTTTCATAGTCGGTATCCTGACTGAAACATTTGTGTGCCCCAACAATGTTTATTAAATCTTCAAAACAGATAATCCCTATACCTGTATGTGGATCTTTTACATTGTATGTTGTCCCAGAATTTGTAAATGTCTGAAGAATAGATTCATTTCTGTACTCTCTAGAGTATTTAGGTTTCTTCTTAATAACCTGCCTACTATATACTCCTTTACAAGGAATCAAAGGTGTGAATGAACCAGATGAATATGGATCATACTTTAGACAAGTTTTATTATCCTTCATCAGCCAAACTAGATCATTAAAGTCTGGTATATACCCATTTTTTTCATATATTTCTTGTGCTTCTGAACACCATTTTTCATAATGGTCTAGGTTAGCCAATGGGATTTTGCCTGAACCAAAACATATCACTCTAGCATCCATTTCATCTATTCCAACACCCATTTGTGGTATTTCTCTATATCCTATCAATTCATGACAAATTAGACTATTTTTGTACATTAGTTTTTTTCTGGTTCTGGTAATTGAACTGTGTACATTGTATAACAGCCATCAATTGTTTTATGTTCTACTGGAAATATCAGTAAATCTGAGTTGGGTAGTGGAGTTACTCTGCGAGTGTTAACGTACTCTAACTTCTCATTATCAAAATATCTGAGTGTCCCTCCTTTAGGGTCTACATAAAAGCCATCCTGATACTTTTTCACATATGATTCTTCGGCTTGTGCCAATTTTTGTTTTAATTCTAATGCTTCATGAATTTCAGATAGTGTCGGGATGTCATCTGGGTCTTCGCCTTCTTTTATCAAGTCTTTAACAGCAACAAGTGAAGTTAATAGTTTTGCTTGTGCATTCTCTGTAAAGTAGTTTTTTGCATCATTTATGTAGGTTGATGTAATGTTAGAGATTTCCCTAACATCTTCTAATCGTTCTCTGACATCTTCAATATCACCTCCTAATGTTGGGGTCCAAAGAGCATTCCCATATTGATCATACATACGTTCTCCTTGTCGATTAGTTATTGTTGTTCTTAAATTTCCTACGTCTTTCGATGGAATGCTTTGATAAGCCATGTTTGATGATGTATATTACCTTGGTCTGTCGTTATTGTTTCTTTGCTCGTTGTTTTTGTTTGTTGATGTCGTGTCTTTGTACCTCGTCTATTAGTTTAGCTAATAATTCTGGTATATTGAAGTTCCTGAAACATCATAACTAATATGTTGTGGCTGCTTGCCAATATTCCCTCACTATATCTGTATTAAGATTTCGTAACAAATTTGGTTGTCTGTATGCAATACTTGTAGGCAATTCATGTATTATCCTGCTGATTTTATTGTCATTGTTTTTTAAAACTTTTGAGATTACAGATCCCACCTTATGAATTCTTCCATCATCCAACAGAGCTACATCTATTCCTGCTGCTTTTAACCTAGCCATTACTCCTATATTTTCTTGCAATAATTGCATCCAGGAGACTGCATTTGTTTCGTTTAAATTTATATTTCCGCTTTCTATGGCTTGTACCAGAAAATCAGCAGCTCCTGGTATATATTCCTCAAGACTTGATACAATTTTATAGACACCGGCTCCTATTGCAGATGTTACTGGAACAGAAATTGCTGCTGCAATGTGACCTGCTAATGTAGTAACTGCTGCACCTGTTCCTAGAGCTGTTGTACTACTTAATGTAGTTACAGCAAAAGAACTACCACCTAAGGTAAGTCCACTAAGACCTAATAATGTGGATTCATTGAGAGTTCTTCTTCTTGTCTGAGATAATGTTCTTGGTGTTTGTGAAAAGGACTCTTCAAATTCATCTTCTTCAAGTTCATCCAATATCGACAGTAAAGAGTTAGACAAATCAGATGCCGATGAAGGTGCTGGTACGCCAAATGGAGTAGATGTGAATGGTGGTTGACGTCCGACTATTCTAGGACTGAACTCCGACATTTCAAAAGCAGATCCCTCAAATTCACTCAGATTAGAAACTGATTGACCAAGAGATGCATTAGCTATAGATGAAGCGTCCATAGAATTTGAAATTTGTCCCGCTGTCATTTCTGCACTTTCGGCTATGCCACCCCCAACTGAACCCATTGTTTCAGATGCAATAAAAGTTGTTTCAGCCATGCTTTCACCCATAGTTGAAGTACTTGATGACAGTGTTACCATTTCGAGTGCTGTTCCTTCTCCCATGGCACCTATTGTCTCTGCCGTAAGGGCTGATGATGCAGCCATTTCCGATGCTATAGCATCTATTTCGCCAACCAATTCTACTAGTTCTACTAATCCTAATGCTGCAACTGCCATTGTTTATTTATATTATGTAGTGTAGAAATAATTTACCGGTATATAGGTCGTTTCTTAGGAAGTGTTGTTGTTTTTTCTGTTTTCACCTCTGCTACGTCTGTGTTTCTTTTTTGCCTTTTATTTTCTGTAAATCTAACTCGCTGATTTTTTCTTTTTGGCATGTTAGACCATTGTACCAGAAAATTATACAGCTACTGTTGATGTCCTTTCTGTTCTGTAATGACTTCTTGAACCATCTACTTCGTCTAGAAATATATTGCCAGTGCTACTACTACCAGTTATATTTTTTTTATCTTTAACTTAGTTATTTTTCCACAAATTCCAGATATGATTGTGAAATATACTGGTTGATCAGAAGAATTCCGTGCTAGTTGCACCATACAGAAAACTAACACTACAAATAAGAATATTGTTTCAACCCAAAAGCGATTATCGTTTTTATCTCTGGTGTCTTCCATTATGGTAAGTGCCTCCATTTCCAAATTCTAAATATCGAGAATGTTGTACCCATCTTGTCTGTTGTAGTCTGCAATTTAAAACACCATCCCCCTTATTAATAAACGCCACGAATTTTCCTTGCTAGCCTCATATCCTTTGGCATTATGGTCACTCTTTTTGCATGAATAGCACACAAATTTGCATCCTCGAGTAGATTGACCAAGTATTGTTCTGATGCTTCTTGTAATGCATCAACTGCTGTTGTCTGGAACCGTTTTAAGTTGTCTATATACATAGCAATTTCTTTAACTAGTCTCCTGAAGGGTGCCTTTTGTAATAAAAGGTCTGTTGATTTTTGGAATTTCCTGATTTGTCGTAAAGCAACTGTTCCTGGTCGATATCTTCTAGCCCTTATCGCCTTTTGTTTTGTCAATGGCAGTTTTTTACTTGGAAATGTTGCCCTATCTAGTTTTGTTTGTTTTTTTTTGTAGTCTGATACCCTGTATTTGGGACCCTAATGACTGTATTTCCTGTGTCTGGATCTGGGAGCGCGGTGTTTGTTTTGTTCGTGCCATTTTCTGTTAGAAGTAATCAAATAATTTATTTCTTTATTTTAAAATAAACAGTTATTTTTGTTTGTATTTTTTTTCTTTTATTTTTTTTTTATAATTCCTTTAGCAAGACATTTTACTAGCTTTAACTGTCTTCCCCCAGCGAAATAGATAACGATGCGTACTGCGTATGTACGCACGATTTTTCACTCTGTACGCATTAAAAATTCAGACCTGTGCGTACTATGTACGCAGTGAAAATCAGCGGTACGCAAACGGTTTACGGTTTTATGCGTACTCGAATTAAAAGAATCATTAAAAATGTCATTTTTTTTCAACTAGTTTTGTCTGGCTTTTCTGTCAACAATCGAAAAGTAGTTACAATAATGGTATTAATACACCTTATGATCGTTCCACATTACACATCATACGTATCTTCAGTAGTAATACCATGTGTGTGTTCTCCGTTCAGTGCCTAGTCATGACTAATTGTTTACCAAAGGTTTATTCATGAAGTTTGATGGTAGCGTGTCATTTGGGTTTTGCGAATAGGCATTTTGCATCGATTTCTGGTCATTGTTTTCAATTTAAAACTTGATGTATTCCACGATCTACAACCATCCCAGTATATCACGTTTTCCTCTTTTTTCTCTCTTATCATTTGTTCTATGAAGGGGACAAAAATATGGTTTAGCATGCCTAAATGATAGACTGACACGTGATTACAGGATTATCAACCAGTTAACTAGAATTTTCAAACTTGAATAAATCGTCTTATCCACATCTGTACACACATCTATAATTTTGATTCTGAATAAGAGGTTAGGAACATGTGTACACAGTGGTATTGTCGGTACGCACTGTACATTTATTTTGATGTGTACAGTACGCATTGTGAAAAATAATTATCTACATCACTGTTCCCCTTCCCATTTTCCTTTGGCAATTGCTTCAGATACCATCCAAAGATCTAAATCCGGTGTCCTTGATCTGATGGTAAAACTTCTTTCTTCTTTCATTTTTTCAAGCATTTCTTTGTCAAGTATTTCTTGCTCAGGAATGTAATCAAATATGATATCCCACCATATATCCAATCGGATTAAATTATCATTCCAGATACGATGTTTTTTCTTTGTAATTTTCCACATTTTAAAAAAGCTTCTACTTACCAAAAATGGCGTCCGTAAACTCCGGTTTTTTCCGGATTTTCCCGCCTATTTCCGTAAATCCGATTGGTTATTGCGTCACCGATGACGTCACAATTCAAAATGGCGGATTTCCAGGAAAAAAATCTATATTTAGCAGGTCACGCGACCTCATTAATATTCAAGCGGGAAAATCGATACATACTATTGGATATCTACTTCGCGCTTCGGCTGCGGGCTGCGCGGCAAGCTCATAGCCAAGTATCCAATAGCATGTATCGATTTTCCCGCTTGAATATTAATGAGGTCGCGTGACCTGCTAAATATAGATTTTTTTTTTCCTGGAAATCCGCCATTTTGAATTGTGACGTCATCGGTGACGCAATAACGAATCGGATTTACGGAAATAGGCGGGAAAATCCGGAAAAAACCCGGAAATTTCCGACAGTTTACGGACGCCATTTTTGGTAAGTAGAAGCTTTTTTTAAAAATGTGGAAACAAAATACGATTTATAGGGTCATCCATCAGTCGGATTATGAAATAAATATGCCTTATAAGACAATATTTAAATACATTCCGCCCGAGGAAATTGTAGATGCAGAAATTCGGCAATCTCTAATGGAAATGAACACTTTCGAAATTTTTCATTCCTCCTGTGACAATTTTTGCTTTGAATTGCAGATAGCAGATGACAAAGTTAAAAAAAACAACAGTAAAATGGCAAAGGAAATGCAAAAAAACAGGGGAACCTTACATTATCCAACAGGATATTAGAAAATATTTCAAAGTTATAAAATAAAATGACTTTCCAATTCCCAAAACCAACCAGACAATATCGGACTGATTTTTCGCTACCATCTGAATACGCAGACGATATTGCTGAAAGGAAACAAAGAAAAAACATGTCCGATACGCCATTTGTAACACCACCAACTTCTCAAACAACTAAACGGAGAACAATCAAATTACCTACAAAAAACAAGGTTCGGAGGAAATTAAAGCTTACACAGCAAAAGGCAGTTCGACAACGGCGGTATCGTCCTGGTACTGTAGCATTACGTGAAATACGGAAATATCAAAGGTCAACGGAGTTATTGATAAACAAAGCACCTTTCCGGAGACTTATACGTGAAATAGCACTCTATGTGGATAACCAGAAACGGGGGTCCCCACCTGCAGTGAAAACAGTATCACATACGCTAAAGTTTGTGCTCAGCATTCACGTGTAGTGTCTGCACAAGAAAAGGATACAAAACAGCTTAACAGTTTAGGTCAAAAAGATGCCATGGAGTGGAATGGCTTTAATAATGAACTGTCGAGAACAGAGGATGTACTTCACCCTGCAAACACTTATATGATTGGCCCCCTTATTGATGCACCACCCTCTCACCCAGACACAATCCTCACAACTCTAACATACATGCAAAGGTCAATGGTAGATATGGGGATGGAAAAGGTTCATTTATGCATAGACATGCAGCTTTATGTGGTGACAAAACAATATGTTGGAACCAACCAAGACGGTTCCAGAACATTATAGTTCATCCTGGTGGTATGCACATCATTCAGTCATTTCTAGGTTGCATTGGAACTTTAATGAAAGGCTCGGCTCTGGAATTATATAATATTGCAGCTTATTGGGGCATTCCAGATATTTTCAGTGGTAAATCATGGGTGAAAGCCATGAAAGCTTTCCGAGGTGTAGCCGCTGCACTCTTACAACGATTTCTGTCTATTTGGACAAAAGACATTTGACGACATTGAGCAATACGTATAAAAGGCCCGCATGCATCCAACTGGTCGACACTGGGTAGATAATTTCCTCCTACCAACTCTTCTAATTCACCAGTTTGAGCGCGCAGAGCGTGAAGGTGATGTCCATCTGAAATGCCTGACCATGAAGCGAATGATGAAGTACTTCTTCATTGCTGAACATGTCCAGTATGCACGTTGTTTGAGTCAGTATTTGATAGAAATACGTGCACATCCTGAAGACAATGTTGATCTTGTCTGCCGTCATCAGGATGGATACTGGAATGCAGTTTCTTCAGATCAGTTTGGTGAACAAACTGCAATCAGAATTGGCAAGGGAGGTCTAAAAGAAACTGCAATCAGAATTGCGAGGGAGGTCTAAAAGGTATGACACTGTCAGCAGATCTGGTTAGTGAGTGGATCAATGCATTCTCGATCACATGTACAGTTTCTGATAGGCTAGACGGTATTTACCCAGACTCTGAGCCAAGCTCTTCAACACAGAAATTGCACAAGGAGGAAATGAAGTACCGACGTACATTGGATTTCAAAGATCGGGATCATATTCTTGCAGAGGTAGACAAATATCCTCATCCCCTAGAAGATAACAAGCCTCACCTTTACAACCCTGTTACCGGTCAGATTGCTTCAAGAAATGTTAATGTAGCTGATTCTGTTGTGATTGGAGAAAAGATGGAGAATAATTTCATAGCAAATCTCCCTGATGGTTTCTATAAAGCTATAAGTAGCACAGTTAAGACAATGTGCATGCTTAAAGGACAAACCAAGGGCATACAATCAAAACCAGTAATAGATCTGGAAACCATATTTCTTCGGTTGCTAGCGGAAGATAGAACTGGGTCCTTTGTTTGCCTATGAATTGTGTTCGGTTCCCCCAGCACTTACTGACGGACAGGGTTAACTTCGCAAAAGCAGCAAGTCTGACTTAGTCAAACGCAATGGTGTCATCGACATCTCTGCGAAATCTGCAGACACGATCATTGTTGATGTTTCACAGCTATTTTATCACATTAGCTGGCCTTATGGTGGCAGCCCATCTGATCTCATTGCATCAATAGAAGAGAGGTTAAGTAACTACCTTGATACTAATACGATTGTTGTCTTCGACAAGTACCAGGAAGTCTCAGCCAAAGACCATGAAAGGATGCGCGAAGAGCCAGCGAAGTTGTGATTGACTATGAACTCTCTGTTGCAAGCCATCTGCCCAAGAGAGATGCCATTATGAAAAGCGAGTCTAATAAACGAAAACTTACCAGTGTGTTAGGTACTTTCAACCTTGGAGAAAACACTACGATGGAGACTTGTGATGATGGTTCATTTCAGCTTGATGAAGCTGATGTTACAATGGTTTCCTTTGTGCTTGAGACAGCTAAGTCTGGTCAGAGAGTGATCCGTGTACTTAGTGACGACACAGACGTGTTTGTACTTCTTGTTTATTGGGTGAATCGGGCAGTCCTGCACTGCAAAGTACAGATGGAGCGATGGGATGGATCAGTACTTGACATAAATGTCACATTGGCTGCCCTTGGACAGAAATGCGAACATGCTACGCATGCTCTCACAGGTTCTGACACAACTTCTTACCCTTATGGTAAAGGAAAGGTCACTGCTTTGAATACTATGATATCTGGAAACTTCCAAGGCTTAGCTACTGTAGGTGAAGTAAGTACTACTCATCAAGAATTGCTGACTGCAGCAAAGCCATTCATCCTTGTATTGTATAGGCAGCCACCAGGAACATCTATGGAAGCTACTCGCTTCAATTTGTTTACGGAGAAGAAGAAACCCAAAGTAATGGCGTTACCACCAACATCTGAAAATCTTTTACAACACATACTTCGGGCTCATCTTCAAATCATGTTGTGGAAAGCAGCTGATTGTGAAGTTCCTCCTGCTGAGACAAGAGATATCACAAACTTTGGTTGGAAGTTTCAAGATGAGATTCCTATTCCCGTTATCGCTGGAGGCGATTCTGCCCCACCTGAGTTACTTGATGTGATACAGTGTCAGTGCAAAGTACAGGGCAAGAAGTGTTCTACGGGGGCATGCGAGTGCCATAAGCAGCACATGTCATGCACTAAATTCTGCAACTGGCAAGGCGGACAAGACTGCTTAAACCCATTCACTGCAGCCACCGGAATTGTTCAGCCAGCTGAGGAGGCTACTGACGCTGATTACAATGACATAAAAAGTACAAGTAGGCAAAGATCAGGAAAAGGCGCAATCAGAAAAAGATTCCCACTCCCAAAACCGAGGTGGGAAAACACTAAATTAACAATCAGGTACTTATACCATGAAAACATATCGTAAGCCGAATGAGCAGCTATTTTCCCCAATAGGTGGCCACTCAGTTACCTAAACTTAACTAAAAGTATGAGAACATTCATAAGGCGCCAACAGCACAAAAATTTTAAACACCAAGACATAAAACAAAAAGAACCACCACAGAAGTATCGCCTTGGAACGATCAGTCTTACGAATATGAAAATTCGTAACTAAGAGATGATGCAAAAATTGAAAAAAATCCCACGTCCCAGATGGGGGCTCTTTTTCAAGAGATGATGCATAGCTTGAAAAAAATCCCACGTCCCAGATGGCATTCGAACCCGGACCGCCGGGGTAGAAATCCCAATACTCTAACCAAAGAGTCGACTCTCTGACGCAGTATGTCAGAGATTGTACATATATGATACATTGTATCGAATAGCTGAGCTATTTATAGAAGCTACGCATCATAGATAATCTCGAATAAATGAGTGGTGCGATGGGACATAACATCAGTAACACAAAGTTACGGGCTTAAACCGGTTTTACATGGCCATAACCTCACCCCCAGCTTCTACAGTAGTTCATAACATTTAGTTAGTTCTTCGGTCCTCGTGGTGAATCTCTAACTAGTCTAACTAGAAAAAATGAAGAACATATGGGAAACCCAGAAGAAACATTTACAGTGCATACAGTACCCAGAAGGTGTAAGACTGTACACACAGACTGGCACATGTAAGAAAGGTGATATCATCCTACCGAAATACAGATGCGCCCGCGGCTCGGTCTCATTAGAATCATTTCACAATCACCCAGCGAACTTCATTCTAGGTATCTACCTCCGTATTTCTTTTGTTTTGTACAAAGAAAATTGCTGAGCTACTGATATTAGTCTTGTCTCCATATGACCTTAGCTATCGGTGGGCCATTAAAACCCAAATCTGCCAACCAGCTACTGATTCAATTACTTTTTGACACTCATCCTTTGTACTTGGAACGAGGACAGGCTGCACCAGCAGTCAAACCAACCGACCTACGTAAGTTACAGCTTCCTAGAGCGATATGCGGTTAATGACTTGAGCCAGTCAGTACTGAATGAGAGACTCATTCCAGAATTCCAGTCGCCTAGGAAGTATACTGGTAAGTATAAAACAGTCATTTTTACTTAATAACATTTTCTGTGGTGTGTTTATTAGATTGAATACTGTAGATTGAACTTCTACATGTATAATGCAGTAACAAACTTGAGCTTTGACTATTGAATGACATTTTTTTTTTCAGGTGAGAAGACAGGTGAGAAGATAGGTGTGGAGTATCTTTTGTCATTTACAGGCAAAGTTCTCCAGGACATCATATCCAGTACTGACACTGACAATGCTGCGCTAGCCCACCAGGAGGAGACCGAGGCGGCCATAGAAGACGAGGAGGACCAAGATGAGGGCTTCATCGATGAATCCGAAGATGACCCGACCCAACCTCCCTAAGAACCAGATGAAATCAGAATCCCTCAAGTGCGGACAGGGGCTCGCACCACAGTTCAACAGCAGCACTCATCACCAGTCCCCCCTGAATGTTCTACGCCCCTCCATTCAGACCTTTCAACACCCCAAGCCTCATCCAGTGTGACACCGGCCCCACGAGACAATTCTGGAAATGATTCTGGAAATGAAGAATCCCCAGACTCGCCGCCACAGCCTGATGACGACAATATATTTTCATTTGGTTTCAGTGGTGGTTACCGTATTGAGTCTAATAAACACACTACATTGCTGTTACAAATGACAAATCTAAGGGAGACAACTTTTTGAGACACAGTTTTCAAAGTCCATTCTGTCAATTAGTGAGTGCTAGTCTAAAGACATGACACTGCTTGAACATAATTCAAAGGTTTTGAATAGTATCTTTGAGAAACTAATCTTGCTTTTCAGGAATCCGTTGATCCAGATAATATTGGCGGCTATGACAAGGTCAACAAGTTGGCGGACTATCTCTTTTCCCTAAGAGATCAAACTGATCCTTTAAGTAATGTCCAAGCCCAACACATTATGACTCTTTGGAGCAACTTGACAGTTTTCGACAAAAACCTACAGTTCCCCTTCCGCGACACAAAGCTCGCCTCACAACAGGATCGGCTACAACCTTCAAAGTTAGGTCCAAGAGTACCTGCGTACATGGTGTTGACAGTGTGAAGAGGGCATTTCATGGCAGCGAAGGTGGGGTGGCTCAAAGACCAGATTCAAACAGGTACATGGTACTGTGTGAGATCTATCCCTCTCCAGTAAAGGTGGACAACAAGAGAATTGACAGGTGGAATCTGGTTGGGAAGGCGTACAGACACATCATAGAATTGATAGCGGTGAATCCCATTGTCAAACATGTCACACTGTTTTCCATTAACAATGCCACTCTATCACAATGGTACAGTAGACGGACAAAAACCCAAGATTGACAGATGCTGGAGCGAAACATCACCATTTCAGAGCCTCCAATGACTACCAATGCCCCTGTAACAGAAGCCCAGACCTTGGTCCCACCAGCTGAGAAGACCAACACCATGTACCATACACTGTTGGAACTAGCGGCAGAGTCAAGCGGCAAGTTTTCCGTTCAGAAACTCCTGCAAATCCTGATTCTAACCTCTAGAGAATACCAATCCAGTACATACAAATGCCTTAAGGATTGAACCAGCCCTCTACCTCCCATTCCATCATGTTCAAGCCAATCACAGCCTATGATACCCATACCACAAAAAGCCAGAACCACAGAATGGTACCAGAAACAGAAAGAAAAGAAAAAGGCTGAAGGACAACTACGCGAAAACAAAAAGCGCAGGGAAAATGTTCTCTACACATGCAGCAAGTGCAAGAAGCCCAGAGACCAAAAAATAGTCCTACACAGGTCCAGGGTAGATGGTACTGTCGAGAAACAGCCACTGAGACACTCGAGGAGTTTCTGGCTCGAGAGAAACCAAAAGAGAAAAAAAGCCTTAAAAGAAAACATGAGACCGACCCAACAGAGGATGCACAATAAGCACCCAGGACAAGACAATAGAACTGAAAATAGACATGTAAGGATGAACCAAATTAAGGCACATAGGATCAGTAGGAGAGAAGATGATGAAAGGATCCACTTTTGATCCATCAAGGGAAGAAGTGCAGGGGAAGAAGATAAGTGAGGATCCATAATAGATCCACACCCATCCATCAGAACAACTTGAGATCCACTACCGATCCACCTGCACCCAAATGAAACAAATGAGTATCCACTACCAATCCACATATGCCCATCAGAATAACTATGGATCTACTACAGACCACCAAACACCCTATGGAACATCTCTGGATCCACTATAGATCCAAATTCAACCATTCACCCAACAGAACAAATAAGAATCCACTACAGATCTACATACATCCAGTTTGAACAGCATATCATCCACTACAGATCCACCTCTACCCTACAGAACAACTTAGAATCCACTACAGATCCACCTACACCCAACAGAACAACTTAAGATCCATTACAGATCCACCCACACCCAGCAGAACAACTTCAGATCTACTACAGATCCACCTACACCCAACAGAACAACTTAGGATCCACTACAGATCCACCTACACCGAACATAACAACTTTAGATCTACTACAAATCCACCTACATCCAACAGAACAACTTAGGATCTACTACAGATCCACAAGCACCTATAGGCTCTAGTGCATTCTCTACAAGCCTTATATATGGTTTCATTAGTCTAATATGTAACTCCAGTTTGCTTATATAGAAACAGAGGGTGAAGTTGAGGGGTAGAATGCATTCTATTCAGAATGAGACCTGGGTTCAAATTCTGACGCTTTCCAAATATGTCGCACTTTGGAGTCGCTTTTATTCCAGATAAAATAATATTTTTTTCCAATTCCAAATTTATTGGTCTTAGGTTATACATTCATATAACAACATAAGATGCAGTACAAACAGCGAAAATATAAGATTCCATGGCGGCATGCAAAAGGAAGAAGGAAGAAAGATGAGAAGAATGAGGAAGATATAAGAAACCAGTATATTGAAAGAGAAGTGAGAGTTGAGGGCAACAACAGAAAATACATTTCATACTTCAAATTCACAAGGGGAAATAATTACATCATTACTGTGAGGATATGCATTCCCTTTAGCTATCTACTTTAGACCAGGTGGATCAATGCACAATAAGCATTTTACAATTGCTTCTCTAAAAGCCATAACAGATCGCCGTCAATCTGAGCGAGTCTGTTCATATCTGGGGGTCTTGATCCAAGTTTTAAGTAAACAAGGACCAGCACGTGCAACCACCCAATTTTACTTATAAGGTTATCTGGTTGACTTAGCCGAGCCCCGGTTCGCGTGTTACCTGGTCTTTTGTTACGCACGTGCTACACGTGCAAGATTTATCTTCAGGCTCGATAATAGTCTGCCTTCATAATAATAATAATAGAAAATATACTAAAATCTATATTAACAGCCATACCATAAATTATCTAATAAAGACCCATGCTATGACAATATTTTACATAGTAGAGCAGTTCTGTGAACTAAATTGTCAGTTTTGAGGAACAGTTTATAGAAATAGTTGCACATGGTATGAAAAAGTGACAATTTATGCATTTCACAACTTTGTTTCATACCGCATTCTATTTAACAAATGCTTCACAAGCCTTTTACGGCTATAAGATAATTTATTTCTGGTTTCTTACATACATTGAACAGAAAATGTTGTAGATGATAAGAAATAGACTATTTATGCATTTTTAAACAACATTTTGAGTACTGTATGCTATCTAATAAGCACTCCACATGCCTTTTAAGACTTATAAAGCCTTTTAATACTATTTGATAATTTCTTTCTGGTTTTACAATGTACATGCCTTTTATATTTACATTATGCAATATATTGGATTTTTAAAGGCCTCTAAAGAAAAGAAATTGCAAATGGTAAGACAAACTGACAATTAATGCATTTTTACAAGTTTTTGTGTACCGTATACTATCTAATAAATGCCCCACACACTTTTTTAAGCATTTTGACAACTTTTTGAGTATTGCATACTATTAATAAACGCTCCACAGATTTATTGAGACCTATATAATGCAACTTTATGCAATTTTTATGATTTTTGATGACCTTTGACTGGAGAAATTGAATAGCTATATAAAATTTTGATATTTTTTTTATTCTTGGAACAGCCACGGAGATCATTGAGCCGCAACCCACATTCCCGTTCCGAATCAATGCTTGCTGGTGGCCCAGCAAGCAAAATGGAACCAAAAGTATAATTCCGAACGATGGGGTAATTTTATTTGCCAAAATCTGGTTCAGCTGAGCGACGTACATGTATATAAATTCGGCTTGTTCTGTAACACAGTTCGAATATGAGTACAGTGTACGTTGAACTGCAGAAAATTGCAACAAGTGCGAGTAATCCCGTTTTTGTTCCACCTACTGTTTTGCCCGTCTTACATCAGGGAAACCAGAATTCGATAAAGGCTAGTGTCGTTGGAAAATTATTTTTTTATGTGTTTTTATGTGTTTTCTTCAACACCTGGTGTCATGTTGGTACTTTAAATAAATTTAATTGCATCGACTCCGGCTCCCTCTATTCTCATTTTACATAATCTAGAAAGAGACGTAAAACGGAAATTGACCAATAACATGGTTGTAATTTGTTCTAATACATGTGCAGCGACGTGACATAACTATGACAGTCACGAGTAAAAGTAGTCGCATATGATAGTTTTAAATAAAATATACTTCATCTGAAGCCGGGTGCAGACGATACCCACTCCATCCTTTTGTTAACAAGTAGGTACCTTCTAAAAATCTATACTGAACTGTGTTGGTCGATAACTACATCGGTAAGTGGCTAGACTTTTATTACTTTAATACATTTTCTTTAGGTTGAGTTTAACTGCTGATTCTACATCAAAATAATTGGCATTTTAAAATCTCAACACACAAAATGTTACGAAAAACGCCCTTTACTCAAAACATAGATTGTAGGTTCACAATAGAACCGTCTCGCTGAGGCGGTTCTAACGAGTACCTTCAATCTACGTTTAAGAGCAAAACTAAGAAAAATAGGTAAATCCATATGAGTCGACCGCGTATAATTTCTACGATAACTCATGATGGCATTTTTTGTTAATGCTCGGCATCCGGGCTAGAAATATTCCTTAGGCTACTACAAACAAAATAGGGCCGGATGCCAATCGTGAATTTGCGTTTTAAGGTCACAGTGAGGTCAAAGGTCAACTAAGTGCATTTTTAAAGAAACTTAATTTGATAATATGTACTTTTTTGTCACAAAAATGTTCCAAAATGAATGGAAACAACTGTTAGTTTATATAAAATGGTCCAGAGGCTTGCCACAAGGATTATATTGACACCTGGGTTTGATACACAGAAAGTTCAGAGGTCAAACTGGTGCAAATATGCTGAAAATGCTTACAAATACAATTTCTTTTTTTCTGTATCTCAATTTGCTTATTTAATTCTGACTTAAACAATTGTAAATAGATAGTGTTATACAGAGGTCTTAGGATTTTGTTTGACCTAGTAATCAAACATACCGTATTTCTGCTAATAAGGCACCAAAGTTTGAACTCGAATAGCACTGTCTCAATACAAAAAACTGCTACAACGAAACTTGATTATAAACCTTATCCTGTGAAAAGGTACAAGTAGGCGATGAAGTTTTCATGACATTTCAATGTACTTCTGATATTATTTGGGACATGTAAGTCAAACCATATGTTCCTAATCGTGGTCAAACATAAGCATCGAACCTTAGTCTCTATAGACCGGGTTTACTTATAGAAATTCCACTGACTGAGCATATTCAAATGCCTCCAAGGCAGCTTGAAGTCCTACAGGATTGGTACAACCGACAGCATCGCATGACTACTCTATCATGCAGACCTGACCAGCCTTGAAGCATTTACATCTGACAGTGCTACTCTTGGTTTTGCAGCCACAGGTTGTAAGCTCAATGCAAGCTGTTGGAACGGCCGATAACCTACTCCACACAATCTCTATTCCTTTTGGTCCCGGCTTCTAGCCCCCTGTATCAGTTGCCGTACATACGTTCATTTGTAGTTACTGTAGCAGTATCGGCATTGAGCCAACTTCTTGATAATCAAGCTGATGTTATCGAGGCTTTTAATTCCACATCTAGGTACCTCGATGACCTTTTGAACATTGACAACCCTTATTTTTAAGGTATGGTCAATCAAATTTATCCACCTGAACTTCAGTTGAACAAAGCTAATATCTCAGATACAGAAGCCCCCTTTTTAGATCTACATCTTTCTGTTGCAAATGGATTTGTTTCTTCTAAAATTTATGATAAGCGCGATCACTTTGATTTTGATATAGTAAATTTTCCTTTTTTGGATGGTGACGTTCCTCGTCGTGCTTCTTATGGTTTATACATTTCGCAACTTATTAGGTTTGCTAGAGTCTGCAATCATGTTACAGACTTCAACGCTCGAAATAAATGTTTAACGGCAAAACTTCTCCAACAGGGCTATCGGTATCATAAACTTCGAAAAACCTTTTCTAAATTTTATCGTAGACACTATTAATTGATTTCCAAATATAATGTTGGGTTAAAGACGCTTTTAAGTGAGGGCCTTTCAGAACCTGAATTTTATGGTGACTTGGTTTACAAATTTAAGAAACTTCAAGGAATAAATGATTTTTCTTTTCAGTTCAGAAAAATCATAACGCGTTACAGACGTAAAGGTTATAACTTGAATGTTATGCGACAGTCTGCATGCTTAGTTTTTAACCCAATCATGGCTGATAACTATGCTGCCTTCTTTAATTGCACGCCGGTGGGTCGGGCGTCAGACTCTGTGATGGCCCCGACTTAAAACTGTTCATTTTAGTTGGTTGGGGCCGGAGCTTCTTGTCTGTTGCTTGGCCCACCGGGGTCCAACTGGTGTTTTTCTTTTGCTCCGGAGTTAGTAGGTTATTCGGCGCCCAGGGATCTCCATCGTCGGGCAGCTTACTCAATCTGTGAGTCCTGGTTTTTGATTCATCAGGAAGTTTATCATGATTTATTTGTTTGTTCTTGATAATTCATTGACTAGTTCGAGATTCACCACGAGGACCGAAGAACTAACTAAATGTTATGAACCACTGCAGAAGCTGAGGGTGAGATTAGGTACCTGTAAAACCGGTTTAAGCCCGCCAGTAACTTTGTGTTACTGATCGTTCCAAGTCGATACATTTGTGGTGGTTCTTTTTGTTTTATGTCTTGGTGTTTAAAAACTTTTTTGTGCTGTTGGCGCCTTATGTATGTTTTCATATTTTTAGTTAAGGTAACTGAGTGTCCACCTATTGGGAAAATAGCTGCTCATTCGGCTTACGATATGTTTCATGGTATAAGTACCTGATTGTTAGTTTGGTTTTTTCCCACCTCGGTTTTTGGAGTGGGAATCTTTTTCTGATTGCGCCTTTTCCTGATCTTTGCCTACTTGTACCTTCTTGTCTGATAATCAGCTCTAACACAATGCAGTTAGAGTGCATCCTTTGTAGGCGGCAAGAGCTCTAACCCTTTTCTTGCTATGGAGAACAGATTGAACCGTATCAAATCAATATCTACACTTTCTGTTTCTGCGCAGCCGCCATAAAGACGAAAGACAAACTCTTCTACTTCCCGAAGATTCAAGACTCTTCCCATCGAATGTACCAGATTTGGTGTTTCCAAGAACTGCTTCCAACATGTCTTCTTGCCCATGCCGGAGAACGATAAGGTTGTATCGCACCCTGTCAGAGCGTGAAAGCCCAGTATATTCTCCAGTACATCGTTATCCAGTTTTGATGCAACAGTTTGAACTGGGTAACAATTTTGCTGCTTTGATGTTCCCGATACCATCCAAACCTCAGTTTTTGTTCGGCCAAGGTGATACAGAAGAAGCAGTAACACATCGGTATCTCTGCAGATAACGATGAGTCGCTTGTAGTTGTTCTGTACTGCATCTTTGGCATGTAAAATCAAACGAGTGTCAGCCTCTTCATGATTGGCTGACAGAGCGGTAACGTCTCGTGTACTTGATTTTGCATTCCAAGGATCAGGAAAGGCTCCTCCGGCAACAACTTCACAATTACTTGCCAAAGTTGAAGCTTTTTGTAACAGTTCTCCCGACACGTATGTTACAATGTCTGCCTTGTTATCTTCCAGCGCAACAAATTGCGCCCATACCTGTGGTAATGGAACTTCTGGGCCTTGGATAAGCTTCGGAACGGGCCTCCTTTTGGCTGAGCGCTTTGTGAGTGTTGAAGATTTGATCGACTGCTGTCCTAAGTAACGGCCAAATGTGACATCGACACGAGTTGTAGTGTGTCGAAAATGTTTAAAAACAGATGCATCAAAGACATTTGCGTAGTCTCCAAAGGAACTACAATCTGCGGGTTTACCAAGAGACTGGAATTTGGCATGGCCATCAATTAGCACGCATGTAGATAATTTACTTTTGGGTACATCAGCTGGCGTTTCAACGTCCATTGCCGTTGTCAGGAGAAACAGCATGTCAGATTTTGTTGTTGGGTTTATCTGGTCAACAGGTTTAGCCAGAGAAAGAGGCACAGGGGACAATTCATGCTTCAGCAGTTTGCACAGATTGCCCTGAACTAGCAGCGTTGAACAGCCGCTGCAGAAGCTTATTTCTGCTTTTAGAAATTTCTTTTCACTTTCTTTTTCTGCCACTGGTATTTTGTACAATGTAGCAAATGTTTTTGAATTTTGCTTTTTGATTGTATCAAAAAATCCTACTGTCTTTTCCTTAAGGCGTTGTTCTGTGAAATATTTCAGCAATGATTTGCCTTTCTCTTCCGCTGCCAACAATTCATTGCATATTACATCTACTGCAACGTCTTTCGTAGCCAATGCGACAAGCCTGCTAGCAACAGGTTGGTCATCACCAGCAGCAGGCGCTATCTGGTATCTTGGTTTTCAATGATGTTCCAAATACATCAAGTGACAAAATGTTTGACAAGCTCTTTAACTTTGTCCTCATCCAGCTTTATCCTGGACGGTATTGCATCGTTTCTCATGAATGTTTGCTCTTCTTCGTCGTCAAGAAGCCCAAATAGGACTTTGGCTGTTTGTGAAACGTGTGACCTTACTGCCCAGGTGGCACAGAAACGATCCCGAGCTTGGTCACTTATTTGTGATTCCTATACTGCCACCAGGCACTTTACACATTCTATTTATCCATTCAGTAGCTTGATCTGGTGGCACCTGGTTGAACAGATTTCTGCTGCGCTTGATGACAAAGTTTTCTGCCATGAATTCAGCATGTATTTCGGGCGCTGTCCTCTCTAACGACCTCATTTCTGTAAAGTATACTGGACCCCACCTTGAATAATTGTTGTGATTGTACACGAGTAACCATGGTATTATTGCAGCAAAACTCTCTAGGTAAAGTTCCCAATTACCTTCACGCTCAACCCTAATGACGTCAGCAGTGTCTCAACCATTTTCATGTAAGACAGCCAAAATATGTTATTCTTACTGGAAGACATAGAGCCGTCAAACTCGCTCAAAAGTTCAGTAAGATTTAAGCTCTGGATATAGCCCTCAAGTGTACCAACAATTGTTTGGAATGATTCTCTTGCTGGCTTTTCTGCTGATTTGAAGATAAAATATAATTGTTAGATCCTTTGAAGAGTTCAACAACTGGACTAGCAACGCTTTCTAGACCTTCTAATGCTTTTTCGTGATGCTTAGCTAACCAGTCTCGAAACATTCGCCAGCGGATGTGCCATAGAGACTCGTATGCAAGCATATGTCCTCTAACGGCTCTGCAGTAAGCTTTTCCCTCTAAGACCTTTTCAGTGGTATCAGCAGCGAAAACTCCAGATTCGATCCAAACATAATCTAGACCAGCTGACTCAATGTGCTGTCCAATGGCTTTCAGGAAATTGAAGCAAACATGTAGACCGCCCATTCTGAAAATAACATTTCCATAGTTTTCTTTATTTGCCCATACTAGCTCTCTAGCTCTACTGTACAGCGGCTGATCTGCCGTGATGACAGTATACTGTTGTCCGAAATGCCGGCTAATAGATACAAACCGGTTTATTACGCTTGCTATTGTGTCGTTACTATCAGCAGGAGCTTGAAGAATTGGTAAAATACCAGCGGTAGTAATAGGTGGATCAACTGAACAACGCGCCTCATTGAACCCACCCCAGACTGGAACTTTCTGATCATATGAGCCAAACTGTCTCGTTATAGCCCATGCCAGTGAGGTTGGTATTGGCGGACAGACATGTATGAGTCTTTTCATTTAACCAACTCTCCATTTCATACTCTGTTCCATTTTGAAAATGGGGACTGGGTCTTGCATTCGAGGGAAGTATTGCTTTGTCAACCTCGTGAAAACGGGTTAAAACTTTATGGTCAATTTTTGCTGACCTGTTGCTCTTTTGTGCAGGAGTTTCTGTCATGATGGTATCAGAACTGCGTTGCCAAGCCATCATCTGAGTGCAGTGAAACGAATTCTTGCCATCAAGAGTTGACTCTAGCACATCAATGTTATCGCATGAAAACTGTATAAGATTTTCTGCGTTGATATTATCAGGGACATAAACGTATCCATTTGTATCAAACTTGTCTAATGCGTTATTTGCAATTTCATTGTCAGTTCAACGAACGGTTTGAATCTCAATAGTGTGGCTTGCTGCATTGAACAGCTGCTCAAGGTTTTCCGATCTTGTAGCCTGGTGTAAGGCGAGACCGAGGCCTATTTGCTTTGGTGTCAACTTTTTGTGGTTTGACATACCGTATATTATGTCTTGAGCTATGCTACAGATAGCTCTCTCGGCATCATTGTCTTCCAGAGGTGCTACAGATAGCTCTCTTGGCATCATTGTCTTCCAGAGGGTGTTCTCTTGAGCCCTCTAAGATATCCATTTCCCCAAACAGGAGGCTTAGAAATAGAAATAGGCTATCAGGAATTATCTTTTCAACGTGTTCTTGATCTATTCCTTGCCATAAGTCAGCGTGACCAGGTGTCTGTTTCAGATCAGCTCTAAGTCTGATGGCAACATGTACCATTTCCTGCAACAGACTTACATCATGAGTTTTACTAAACAAACCGGTGTCGTCTTCAGAAGAACTTTCTGACGAATCTGTGTCTGAAGAGGCAAACACTTCTTTCTGTGCTGCTTTTGTGAGAGTTTTTGAAATGACAAAGTCGGATTTATCACCTGGGTACATAAAAAGAGGGGCTTTTATATTTAAGGAGCGAACAAAGTTAGCTTTGTGACCAAGATGCATCCGCACGTCATCTATAAATAACTATCGTCTTGATAGGTATTTCGGTGGTATTTCCGATGTCGGGGTTTCTGCTGTGATTTCCTGATACTTTTCCCAGACACTACCCATGTCATACACATGGCCGACCATGAGCCAGTCCATTCTCAAGAACTTTGCAGAGTTCCGGCACGACTTCAGTCTTGCGGATTTTTTTCAAATTTTCGTTCAAAGTCCACGAGACAAGATAAATGGTAATTTCCCTCAGCAGCGGGAAGATCGCTTATTCCTGATAAACGAACTCTCATAAATGGATCAAGACTTGCATCTTCCATTATTTGCTTAGATTTCTTCATGTACTCTATATTGTGTAAGTCTTCTCGCTTAACACATTGACAAAACATACATTTTGTCCAGTCTACAGGGTCTATAGATCGTCGTCCTGACCGAGATGTCGACTAAGTAGCTTGTGTGTCTGATGCTTTTGATTCACTTGCTTTTTTCTGAAGCCTTTGAATAGGATGGTCCGATGTAAATGAACTATAACAGATTTTGTGCCATTTTAACTCCGCAGATTCCCACTCGGTTTCAGTTAAAGCTTCGAGCTTGTCCAGCACCTCTATATTAGCAACATCTCTGAAGTTTCTACGCTTTTGCATGCACTCTTTCACCTTTTGCCTTCCGCTTTCTCTAGACTTTCTGAGTTGCTCCTTACTAGAAGCTTGGCATATAATACAATGATCATAAGATAATTTCAAACTATCAGATTTTCTTTTCAAAACAATAACTGGACTTACGTGATGATTTTGATTTTAATATTGTAAATTTCCCATTCTTGGATGGGGATATTAAACGAGCACCTTCTTATGGAGTTTACATATCTCAACAATCGTTTTGCGAAAGTTCCTAGTCATGTTCTTGATTTTAATAACCGAAATAGGTTTTTGACAGCTAAACTTCTTAAACAAGGCTATCGGTATCATAAACTTCGTAAAGCGTTTCCAAATTTTATCGACGTCATTTCGAATTAGTGTCTAAGTATAATAGTGGATTGAAAACACTTTTACTACAAGGTATATCGGAACCCGAGTATTATGGAGACTTGAGGTACAAATTTAGAAAACTTTGGAATAACTGTAATAAAAATGTAAAATTAGTAAACTTTTCTGAATCATTTAAAAAGATAATCAATCGGTATAAAAGAATTGGTTACAATTTAAATGTTACGCAACATACTGCATGCTTAGAATTTAACCAGGACCTGGTTAAACGCGTTGCTTTCCTCTTTCGTTGCACGCCGGTGGGTCGGACCTCAGACTCTATGACGGTCCTGACTTAAAGCTGTCTTACAGACGAGAGGGACCGGACTTTGAGTTTGGATAACGGGCTTAAACTCTTGTCTCTAGTCGGGTCCACCGGGATTTAAACATAAGCTTTTGCTCCAGTATTCCAGTGTCTATATTACTGTTGAGTCCTCGTTTTTGGTGTATCTCGGTGCTTGCACTTGTATTTTAACTATTAATCAATGTCCGATTCATCACCGTTCAGTTACATTATAATTTCGAATACGATAGGGTCCAAATTAAAGAAACTGCTTACATTTTATAATTTCGAATACGATAGGGTCCAAATTAAAGAAACTGCTTATATTTCTTACTTTATAAATACAATGTACGCAGTGACGTCACTAAAAGCTTACGGTTAAATCGAACGTTTATTTCTGTGATAAATATCAACATACAAGGGATTAGAGCTCTGTAAAATCGATTTAAGCCCCCCCCCCCCCCAGTAATTCGTTACTGACCGTTCCAAGGCGGTTCTGTTGATGTTTATATTCATGTTGCGTGTTTTGTCCGTTTGGCTGTCTGTTGTGCTCGTCGGGGTTTTTTTTACTTAATATGGTCGTATTGCTGTCTTTCTTGTTAGGCTCTTGTTTGGTTTCGTTCAAATGATCATTTTGATGAACCAGTGGAAATGCTCTCCTTCCCACCTAGTATCTTTGGGTCGAGGATTTTGGCTTTATTTGCAGCAACATTTGTAATACGTGTGTTAGCTAGTAGAGATCTTGGTTTATTTTTTGTTCTGATCCGTTTTGGTGGTCGCTTGTGCAATTTCGCTATACTGATAGATATGGTAATTTCGCTGTCCCAGTGAGGGTGGTTTTTGTTGGTGATGATGGTGGTCGCTGTATTTCCGGTGTATTTCGTTGGGATTTTGGCTTGGTTTTATCAAAGGTTTTTTGTTGCATGTGTTCGCCAGTTGAGCACTGTTTTTGTTTTTATTTAATTTTCTTTCTTTATGAATACGAGAACGTCCCCAGGAGAAGTGGTTTTCGGCGTTGTGACCGGTAGGGACGTTAAGTTGTGCCCCAGATGGAGTGGTTTGTCCCCTGTTGGAACGATGATCGGTGGCCCAGGAAAAGTGGTTTATCTTCATTATACTACTGTTTGTTGTGCCTACCTCTCTGTCGTACTCGTTCCCTTTAGTTCCTGTTGAAACTTAGCCGGATGGCTACCTTGTTGGGAAAGAGCTAGTCATTCTGCTCTTCGACTGTGTTGTCGGAGGATGTTTTGTTGTGCTTTGTGTATTTTCTTTCCCACCCGCTGTTTATGTTGGGACTTTAGATTTAATTGCATCGATTCCTGATCCCTCTATTCTTACTGAATTATTCTTGATTCAAAATACAAAAAAGCAAAGAAACAAACAAAACAAAGGCCGATAGAAAGAAAGAAAGCCCCGGGGACTAAATTGAATAGCAGAATTGAACTAATTCTCTACGATACTCTAATTATGAATCAGGGGTTGGTAACTCAAAGCCATCTTAAGCTTAAGATAAACTTACGACCAACTTAAGAATCTCTTAGGGATTATGGTGAATAACTGAAAAGGACACTTAAACTATGATGACAACTGAACAGCATCGTAACTTTTGCATCGTCTTATCTTACGAAGTGGCACTTTCCTTTGAAAAATGTTAAGACAGGTTAACTAGAGTAACTGGAATAGCAAAGGCGTTAATTTTAAGGTGGTCGTCTTAAGTATACGATGCCTTCCAGTTACTGGGCCCAGAAATTTAAACAATACTCACTAAATATTTTGACTTGTAATGAATTGAATCGTTTTGTATTCGCAGACGGAATAAGTTGTTCAAGGTAAATCTAGCATTTGTAGCGCTGTATTTACGGCGTTACGATTAGGTGTTGTTATTAATGAAGTCTAAATATACCATACAAATATTGGCAATTAAATTAGTAAAGAAAAATGGATCTGAGATCATTACCAGCATAACGCACTACTTAAATTGTTCAAGCGACTCTGAAATCAAAATTTTGGCAAAAGCTGTACTTGTGTCGGTGGACGGAAAAAAGTCACAAGAAAAAAAAAAGTAACGGAAAAAAATCATACAGGAAAAAAGTCACAATTATAAAAGACCAAGAGAAAATACATATATCAGTAGATCTACATAAATAAAGTAGGACATGATTTTCATGTTAAAAGAAAGCAATGATGAGGAAATGCCATAATCAGAATCAAAACATGCCCTTAGAATGGGAAACATTGAATGGATGAGAATCCACCAAATAGGCCTACGAGAAGCATGGTGGCATTGTGGTAGAGTTTCAGACCAAGGTGCTGTAGAACTTTGTTTGAAACAAACTGTTACCTTGCAGTGTCCTTGAACAAGCTTATTTTAAGTTACCAAATTCTGGTCAAGTACCAAGGAAACATCAGCTCAGTCCCAGCATGCCCAAATATTGTTAAGTGGGATATAAAAAGGCTAAAAAAACATCAATCCAAACAAAACATAAAGTGATAATAATGGTAATAATAAAAATAAAAATGTTTATTCCCAACCAAAAGTTGAGAAAAAGCATAATTCTTTTTTTTGTGACTTTTTTCCTGTGACTTTTTTTCCTACCCAAATCTGTGACTTTTTTCCGTGACTTTTTTTTCCCGTGTCTTTTTTTCCTACATTCCTTGTATCTATCCCATAATAGGAAATATATTCGTCAAAATGTTCTGTTCGTTATTCCTATTAATGTCTGCCTATTTAATGCATAGTTAGACTGATAAAAAGATCATTTGTGACAGTTTAGAAAATAAAACAGATTTTTTTACGACAATGCTCCTAGTTGACCTTTGACCTCACCGTGACCTTAATTCGAAGATTCAGACGCGGCATCCGCCCTGGGACATTTTGCCATACCCCAAAGAACATTTCTAGCATGGATGCCGAGCATTAACAAAAAGTGCCATCAAAAGTTTTTTTCTAGAGCCACTAGAAATTATACGCGGTCGGTCGACTATTACTATATAAAAGTGGGACGTGAGTGGTATACATTTTACGGACATGTTATCCTGATCATGTTAACCAAGAGTTGTATTAATTTTGGGATTTTGTTACTCGAAAGTATGTGCTGGTCTCAAAAGTTATTTGAAACGGTTCTATCTACATACACGGTCATTGCTAAAGTCCTGTTAAAAACCGAGGTTGTAATACCAATAAAAAGTGAAACAAGTCACCCAAAAGTCGGAAACCCTTTTCCAAAAGGTGGCCATTTAGCTATTTGCATGCTATTTGTTGATACTTCCCCTTTTAAATTCAAAATACATTTTGGCCATAAGATATCGCCAGTTGAGCAATTAACGAAAGTTGGTCGATGCGTTGAGATCAATTTCCTTTCAAGAATACGTTTTGCTTCATCCACTAAAATATTAAAAAAAAAAAATCAGTATCAGATGATCTAAGTTTTCAAACTTAAGTTCACTTTAAATTTAAATATAGCAAATACATCACGATAAGAAAAACATCGTGCTGTGTGGTCGATTTCATATAGAATGCTTAAATACCGCCAATATAAACATCAATACTTCTGCTTTCGTACTTAAAAATTTTAATTGCCATCCGGCGACCGAGTCGTTGTACGCAGACGGTAGCCTAGTTGCGCCCGACCAAGAGAAAATACCGTCAGAAAACGAATAGTTACATACTTTTGCCTCCGATTTCTCGCCGCATTTATAATGGCTACATTTCAAAACACAGCCAAAAGTTACTTTAAACATGTAAATAAAAACTGAAAATGAGATCCTTTAAGAGCAGTGAAAATTATTAATGAGAAATGGGATGGGCCACACCACGCTTTTGGCTATTCAAGCCTCGTCAGTGACCCTTTAGATTTGGCAACATGGAGCCAAAGAACGCAAACTTCAAAAATGCAAGCTCAGAGTTGCTTATAAAAGTATTTATTGTGATCATGGTTTAATCGAGGCCAAGAAAAGAGACCACAGACATTTGTGTTTGGGTTTATACGATAAAACTAAACTAAATCAACTGCAGGGCCGATCTGTGCTGTGACCGTAGGACTTAAAATTATTGGTCACTCAGCTAATCAGCATTTGGTGCTACATGTATTTATTTTTTTTTCAAGTTCTAAATATTGGAATAGCAAGAAACGACAAGAAGAAGAACAGGTATGGCTCCTATAATCCAGATGACTCTGGCTGCAGTTTGGTTGGGTGTCTTCTGCGAGGGCCGCTTTATTGTTGATTTGACCCACACATTTGACAAAGATGCCACGAAGTACCCGCTTGGAATGCTTGGCTTAAACAACGTCTCGTATTTCGACCATTGGGTACTGTCGGCAGGTTACAGCGATGACAAGAATTATAAAATGTGGTGAGGATGAGGTTTTGCATGGTATCGTTTGAAAAGAATCTGTGCTGTCTATTTTTTTTGCGAAATTTTAAATGTTATCTTTCTTCCTTGATGGGAAGCACGGTGACCTAGTGATAGAGCGCAAGACTCCGAATCGTTAGATCCTGGGTTCGATCCCCACAGTTGGCACTGTGTTGTGTCCTTGAACAAGACAAATTAACGCCCTAGAGTACTCGTTATTACACAGGAAGCGGAGGCATGTCCCGGCATGACTGTTGAAAGTTTTGATAGGGACAAAACATCTCAGTATAAAGAAACAAAGTCTTTCTTGATAGAACATGCATCATTATTTTGGAATTGCATGCACATCAAAAGAAAAGTTAAAAGTAATGATTAAATAATTCCATTCCTACATTAGCAGAATTCGATGTCCAAAGGATTGTTAAACCTCATTAAAGATTTAGTAAAACTTGTACTGAAATATGATTGTTATGCAACACTATTACTTAAGTCAGTGTAAGCAGAGATGCGCCTTCATGTATGCATTGAACCAATTTCTGACATCTTCTGGAGAACAATATGAGTAATTCGTTTTGTAGAAATAAAAAGATTTCCGTTCGAAATATCGAGCCATCGTTCAAAATATTATTATCTTTACGCCAAGAGTATTAATAAATTCCATCTTACAGGGTTGCTATAAAATACCTGGAATTCTACGAGCATATGGGAACCCACATTGATGCCCCGTACCACTTTTCTGAAAAGGGTCAAAGACTACACGAGATACCCCCGGAACGCCTGATGGGGCCAGGTGTTATCATTGACATTCAGGAGAAGGCAAACACCAACCCTAGTTATGCTGTAACTATTGCTGATATTCAAGCATACGAGAACAAATATGGTAGAATTCCTCGCAGGGCTATCGTGATAATGAACTCAGGCTGGGATAAAAAGTATCCGAACCCCGAAGCAGTGTTTGGAACAACAAATACGAACGACCCAAGTACGTTCAATTTCCCAGGTTGGCATATCGATGCATGTAAATTTCTACTGGAAGAACGTCAAGTCGGCGTTGTAGGCGTGGACACCCCGAGCACGGATCCGGCGAAACCAACCAGTGACCCCTTTGGCTATACGTATCCGTGTCACATGTACCTACAACCTGCCGAGGTCCCTCTTCTCGAGTACGTAGCCAATCTAGATGCTGTTCCTAAGAATGGTACTACAATGTTCCTTGGGGCGATCAAGACAAGAGATGGTACCGGAGGTCCGACGCGAATATTTGCCGTTATTGAATCAGATACCAGTGATGACAGAACAAGTGGGAGCAATAACGTATTGCCAGAAGTTTTCATTACATGTCTTTGCATATTTTTCAACATTTGAATAGATACATGTAGAATGTCTTTATTTATCACTGGCATTTAGACCATCGCCAAAATAAAAGAAAACGAAAACAATACGACTGTGTTTGATGCTGAACAAAGTACTGATGTCCCTCGACAAACAATGTATAATAGACCCACCCTTTGCAGTAACGTTGCAAATGGAATAAATAAAATCAACACTATTCAAAGTTCAAAGCATGGTTCTTCGCTAGAGTAAGTCCCTTCCTATAGAGATGTTAACTGACTTATCACGTGCGTCCTGATTAAATGCTTGAAGATTTGAAACGTGATTATGTCAGACCGTGCTTACATATAGTACTCAAATTTTTATAAGCATCAAAACTTTAGGTTTGTTTACAGTGCATACTGGTAATTTAACACTCAAAATTATGTTAAAGATATATAGCAGAACCATGGCCGTGCAAACATGCCATCTTTTTTCACGTTGCCTGAGAGCCCTTCTCGCAGACTTGCAGAAACGATGGTACATCTCCGAAATTGAAGCCATCACTGCTGCATACTCATTCCAGATTTTTCATTCACCACATCTTATGATTCATTCAGCTGCAGATCTTTTATGTCTAAAGCCACTTTTGGAAAATTTCAGAAATCTGTGATTTTTGGTAAAAAAAAAAACACGATTTTTCTACCAAAAAAGATAGAGGTAAAGAAAGTCGCAGGAAGGTGTTGAATGATCGAAACTCAACGGCAGGGGATATTGAAGGTGATGAAGAAACAATTGTCTTCATCATGACAGTTTACTACGTGTATCATTTCCGTAATACTGCTGTACAATATGCGTAAATGCACGTATTTACCTATTTTTACGCGTTATAGCATTTTATTCACGATTGTGTCGTTCATCGGTTGAAATCATAGCGCATCATATGGGTGATTTTCAAAAAATGAAGTAAAAGTGTGACATTGACCCATTTAGGTCAAAATTGAGATGTGCATTTGTCTGTTTAATTTTTGTTCCTGGTTTTTCTATGGATATCAAAATAAATGAAATCAACATTCAAATCTTTTTGACAACGGCCATTTTTGTGATTTTCTTGTTTCTGTGCTTTTTGTTGTTTATTTTCAAAACTGGTGATATACCTTATAAGTAGTGCTACATTTGTAACATACACTTTATGTTTCAAATTTGTTCTTAGTTTGATAGACCCTATATTGGGACTAGACTCTATGCCATTAATTTGATAAAATTGTCCAAAAATGTTTTTTTTCACACACTTATTTGATAAATTTGACCCTAAAATTGCTTTCTGCACTTATAAATGTTTCCATAACCACTCAGATGATCAATGTATTTAATGATGAACAGTATCTTACATGTGTACAATGCTTCCTGTGATTGCTATATACATTTATAAGAGTGAAAGTAATATGTATCGTTAGGAATTAGCGTTCAATTTTTTAGACTAGAAAATATGCTTTGCACTTGTGACATCACTTTTGTTAATTATTAGACACCAATATGCATAACTGTATGCAAATGGTTGTTTTGTTGGTTTCTTTCTGACCTGCTAGACTAAAATATGAAGCACAGTAACAAGTCATACATGATACGCTTATATGGTCAGTCAAGAAATACAAAACGTTGCACTTGTGACAAAAATGGTTAACTGATTAGATCGGTTAGTTTTCAAAATATAAGAAAGGGTTTTAAATGAAGAACCTCTGATAATCAATCCAGATACATCAGACTTGATCAGTAAGAGCATACAATAGATGTAGGGCTTACAATGACTGAACACTGGCTTTCACAAGTTTAAGCTAAGCTTTTTTTACTGTAGTTTATTTTTAGGGGTATGGTTATTATCTATAAATGCTGAAGAGGCAACAAAGGCGAAATACATGCATGGCTTAATTGTTTGTAACTTTTTAGAGATTTTGTTTTGTTAGGTAATCAGATAATTGTTTTCTGACCATTTGAAAATGACTTGATATTCAAAATGTCACGCTAAATCGTTGCACTTGTGACATTTTTAGGTATACTTTGTTGTATAAATTTGGTATAGATCCATCTCTTTTTATGAAATTTTGCATGGAGTTTGACCCCTTCATAACACACATTTAAGGTATAAATGAGACCTTATATGTATAAAGCTTATCAGTTCAGCTTTAATATTGAAAAATACTTCATTTTTTTTTAAAACCACCCATATACGCGTAAATAGTATTGAATTCAGATTTGCTATTTATTATCAGAATTACGAGCGTATGTTACGCGTAATAGATATACGCGAGCGATAGTGTATTTGTCAACAATGCGATTCTGATATGGTAAAGAAGACATGCCCACGTGCTTCACCTGATACTGGAATGTCTAAAGAAAGTAGGTACCCCTTTTCTATTGTTAGCTCACCTGAGCCGAAGGCTCATAGAGGGGGGGGGGGAGGTTCAGTGATGTAGATAATTATTTTTCACAATGCGTACTGTACTCATCAAAATAAATGCACACTGCGTACCGACAATACAACTGTGTACACGTTTTCTGAGGATGCTTATTCTAAACTCTCATTAGAATCAATTGAACTTATAGATATGTGTACACGTATGGGTATAAGACAATTTATTCAAGTAATGAAAATTCAAGTAAATTGGTTAAAAATCCTGTAATAACATGTAATTCTAATATTTAGGCATGGTAAATCATACTTTTGTCCCCTGCAAAGATAGTAAGAGAGAAAAAATAGAAAAAACATGACAACTGGGCTGGCTGTAGAACATGGAATACATCAAGTTTTAAATTAAATACAATAACCAGAAATCGATGCAAAATGCCTATTCAATAAATAAAAGTGACACACTAAACTTCATGAATAAATCTTTGGTAAAAGATTTGTCTGGCCGAGGAAATGAACGGCGAGCACGTGAAGGTACATGTACATACTATATCACTTTTGAACGTAAATCTTGTTGCTGCTGTCACTTGCGTTTGTCGGCAACATGGGCGATTACTTCTCAGGCCATATCTGAAACGAAGACGAGGGGTGATATGAACCCTTACTTGGTCAAGAATTATCGATAGCAAACAGAGGCGAATTAAACAGGACAGGCACAAAATGAAATAGTCTGGGACATCCATCTTTGTAGCTCAGTAGGTAGCGTGCGAGAGTTAAAAGCGAAAGTCCCTGGGTTCAATTCTCAGTCGGACCTCTTTTTTGTTTTATTCTTTTCTTTTGTTGTCTACCATGTGACAATAAAGCTTAGGAAATGAAAAATAAATATATATTATCAGCTGATTATATTTATTAGCAAAATGCAAGAATCATGAAATGTACGACTGCATTAAATACTAAAATCAGAAAGAAATTGAAGTGTCTAGTGAGAAGGCAGACCACATGTATGTTTTTCTCTTGTTGACTTTTAACCTATTGAAATCGGGTGTTCGATCGTATTTTTCGGTAGAAGAGCGGATCTTCGAGCGATCCTCAAGTCAACATTTCTTTCTTTGAGACATGAAAATATTTGTACTGCGACTGAAGACTTGTACAGGAATAATGTGGCTAGGATACGTTGGCCACACCGAATGACTTGAAAAGTGTTCCGCGGACGTAAAGCAACTCAAATAGTATAGTGTCATGAACATTCGGTGTAAAACTACGGTACCATGTGTTGTCTCGTGAGGGCACATAATTCATTTTGGCATGTTTATACATGCATTTATAACAGATAATCGAAAGCTTGATGGGGGTTTATTTATAGTTGGTGTTTCAACAGGTATTTCAGTCATATAACTTACGATATATGAGATGAATTTTGCAAGCCATATGCTTTCTTTCTGATCCTCATTTATTATTGTAGTATGCGTGATGTTATTTGGTTAAATTCAAATAAATATATCTCACCGCTATGTCTGGTGTGGGTTCGAGCCCCGCTCTGGCCACATGTGAGAAAAGCTAAGTTCTTTTTACGGGTGTGCCAGGTGGTTTTTGTCGGGGTCCTCCCGTTTTCGCCCACCTAATGATTGGTCCGTCTCATATGAGCTGAAATAATCTTGAAAGAGACGCAAAACTGAATTCATAAAATAAAATAGATATAAAAAAACATAATTAAACTTCAATTTAACTCAAAGGAGGCGCGATGGCGATGACTCCGAATCGAAAGGTCCTGGGTTTTCCCCACAGGCGTCACCGTGTTGTGTCCTTGAGTAAGACATATTAACTCCCTACAGTACTGGTTAAACCAAGGAAGAGTTGGCTCTGTCCCGACATGACTGACAAATTGTTGACTGGGCTGTTACGCCTCAATACAAACAAACCAAAAAACAGGCAAACACAATATTATTTTCATGAAAATAAATGTTCATAAAACTGAGAAATATCTAGTTCTTTTTCTTTGCATACCAAGCTTAACCCGAAAACAGGACAACAGTATTCTTCAGAACTTTACGCGCGCACACACATCTACATCCACCTTGACCCGCGCGCGCAATTCGTAGAGGACTTCATGTCGTAGAAAATCAGTCAGTCGCCTCTTAAAATCACCTGATAAAAACTCGTGTGAATAACTAGGGCTCGCCAGTTCGATTCCGGGCCGAGGTCCCGTCTTTATATGACCTTAACTGTTGGTGGGAAAACCCGATATCAACTATTTGTTATCGCCATGTGATGTTTCATACTGGCACATGTACACTGTGTATATACGTACATGGGTTCTATTAAGCTACATTTTCACGTGTCTTTCGTGAACGCACAGACAACTTTATACATGTATATATAATTGCAAGATTTACGATTTGAAACATTTAGTTGCTCTTTGATGTGCAGTTTTTGATTCTAAGTCTTACAAAGTTTTCGAACACGAGCGTGGTCGGTTATCCTCATAAGGATAGCATGTCCGTGACATGTATACTCCCTTGAACCACACCTTTATACAGCAAAACTGGGGTATGCAGGGGTATACCTATATTTAGCTCAGCTGAGCCGAAGGCTCAAAAGGTGAGCTTTGGTGTGGGTTCGAGCCCCGCTCTGACCACATGTGAGACAAGCCAAGTTTTGCTTGCGGGTGTGTCAGGTGTTTGTTCTCGGGGTTCTCCCGTTTTCGCCGCACCTACTGATTGACCCGTTTATAATATGAGCTGAAATAATCTTGAAAGGGACGTTAAACTGAATAAAAAAAAAATAAATAAAAAAAAGAAAAAAAAAAAAAAAAAAAAAAGAAGAAGAAAAAAAAAGGGAGTTTTATATTAGGATGGCCATGCTCCGGCGTCCGCCCGTCGTCCGACAACAAGTTCAAAGATCTCCTCTGAAACCGCTTGGCAAATCAAAGCTAAACTTCTTGTGGAGCAGTCTCAAGAAGGGGAAACGAATTTGCATAAATGGCTCAGGCCACATGACCAAGACGGCCGCCGTGGCTATAAATAACAAAACATTAAAAAAAATCTTCTTCTTCTCCAGAACCAAAAAGGCCTTTGATTTTGAAACTTGGCATGGAGCTCTACAAAATTAATATAACTATTTTAGGTCGCCCATGCATTTGAATTGCGAAAATTGGTAAAATGTTATTGAGTGGCTGGAAACTTGCTTTGAGTATGCAAATCGACATAAAATTTACGTTTATGAAAACGTTTAGTTCTCAGGGGGTTAACTGCTCCTTCTCTGAAACCGCATGACCGATCAAAGCCAAACTTCATGTGGGAGCAACGAAAGTTTGTATAAATGATCAAGATGGCCGCCATGGTTGTAAACAGCAAAAAGCTTTATGACATTGACATGCTTTACGGCAAGGTCAACTTAGGATGCCCATGCATCTGAAAACATAATTTGTGAGTTCTTGTTAGGACCGCCTCTGCGAGGCGGTTCTAGGGTGTACCCAAAATCTATGTTTTGAGCGAAAATAAGAAAATAACAACACATTTATACTGTTTTTTTTTTTTATTTTTTTAAATCTTTAAAAATCACTGAATATTGCATGGTGTTGTTACATTCAAAAAAGCGTCAAGATACAGGGCATAGTTTTAGTGCACATGTGTTACACATGCTGACAAGTCATGCTGAGTTACAACAATACTTTGTCCTGTTTTAGCTTGATGTGCAACACTTACTGAAAAAAAGAACTAAATATTTCTCAGTTTTATGAACATTTATTTTCTTGAAAATAATATTGTGTTAGTTTGAAGTTTAAACATATGTAACTTTTTCTTCAGTTTTACGTCCCTTTCAAGATTATTTCAGCTCATATGAGACCCCGCAAGCTTGCCTCACATATAGCCAGAGCGGGGTTCGAACTCGCACCAGATATAGCGGTAAGATGATCGAGTGATCAGCGCTCTTAACCGCTCGGCAACGGGGACCGCCTTAAATATACATGTATTTATTTGAATTCAACCAGATACACAGCACGCATACTACATGTACAAGAATAAATGGAGATCAGAGAGAAAGCCTATGGCTTACAAATTCATCTCATATATCGTAATTATCGCATCGGATATGGCTGAAATACTGTTGAAGGTCTACAAATTCTCAAAATATTTTTAATTCTGTTTTACGTCCCTTTCAAGATTATTTCAGCTCATATGAGACGGGACAATCAGAAGGTGGGCGAAAACGGGAGAACCCCGAGAAAAATCACCTGACACACCCGCAAGCAGAACTTGGCTTGTCTCACATGTGGCCAGTGCGGGTCAAAATATTTGTGTGGCTATGCATAATGTAGCTAGGATATCGTACTTTTGACATGCAGATGCCTGTAAACGAAACATCAATTAAACAAACCCCATCAAGCTTTCGATTATCTGTTTGAAATACATATATAAAACTGAATTATGCTCGCTCACGAGACAACACGTTAAACTGTAGTTTTTTACACCTAATAAATAGACATATATCCGTACATGTACACTATATACTATTTGAGTTAGTGCCTTACGTCCGCCGAAAACATTTAAAGTCATTCAGGGTGACCAACTTATCCTAGCCACATTATTCCAGTACGAGCCTTCAGTATATAAATATTTTCATGTCTCAAGGAAAGAAATACTGATGTGAGCATCGCTCGCAGATCCGCTCTTCTACCGAACAATGCGATCGGACTTCCGATTTCAATAGGTTATAAATTAACAAGAGAAAACAAACATGTGGACTGCCTACTCATTAGACACGATTCTTGCATTTGCCAATAAATATAATCAGATGAAAATATATATTATTTCCTTTGCTTTATTGTCACATGGTAGACAACAAAAGAAAATATTAAAAGAAAAAAATAGGTCCGACCGGGATCTGAACCCAGGGCCATTTGCTTTTAATTCTTGCACGCTACCTACTGAGCTACAAAGATAGATGTCCCAGACTATTTAATTTTGTGCCTGTCCTGTTTAATTCGCCTCTGTTTGCTATCGATAATTCTTGACCAAGTAAGGGTTCATATCACCCCTCGTCTTCGTTTCAGATATGGCCTGAGAAGTAATCGCCCATGTTGCCGACAAACGCAAGTGACAGCGGCAGCAAGATTTACGTTCAAAAGTGAAAAATGTCTAATAAGGAACGAGCAAAAGCTACATTAATATTGTAATACTTTTCCATTGTTGACAGAGCAGCCAGACAAAACTAGTTGAAAAATTGTCATTTTGTGATAATTTTAAAGTTTGTTTTTTTCTGAGTACGCATAAAACCGAAAATTGTCTGCGTACCGCTGATTTTTACTGCGTACATGGTACGCACAGGTCCGGATTTTCTATGCGTACAGAGCGAAAACTCGTGCGTACATACGCAGTGTCACCGGACTCGTTCTCCGTCCTTCGGGATAGATTAACAACCCAGAACATGATGAAATGATGATGATGGTTTAATGGACATACAACAGCAACTTCAATCCATAGCGATGTCTGCAATAACAATAATATATCCAATATATATTATAGTACCAAAAATGGTAAAATGGCATACACAGAAAAGTATACAACTTGACTGGCTTGGCTAATGGCGTTAAGTGCAGTAATAACAAAACACAGCATGAATCAACAATGAATAATGATAACAACATTAATGAAATGTGCGGATTTAAACAACATGACGTATGACCTTTGACCTTGACCTTGCAGTTTCATGGCTTACAAAACATTACACGGCATATGAAATATTCAAAAACTGACAAATCTATCAATTTCTCAATTACCAAAATTTCTATGCTTCTTTCAAAACCATTCAGAAAATGTACAAAATACAAAAGATTACATACCTGCAATAACAATAATATATCCAATATATATTATAGTACCAAAAATGGTAAAATGGCATACACAGAAAAGTATACAACTTGACTGGCTTGGCTAATGGCGTTAAGTGCAGTGAGGCATGCGCAACGACCATGCATATTGAAACTTACACTCGCCTACGGCGAAGACGCATTAACGCATTTTGGTACACGGTATATAATCGAAACGGACCTTAAATCGCAGGTTACATCTGACCATGACATACTTCCCCACTTTGAGAAATGGCGTCCTCGACATTTACAAATGATTGCTTAGGACCCTGAGAATATGAGGCATTTAAAATAAAGAAAAATAATAAGCAGGAAAAATAATGTTATCAAATTGTAGGCTCTTCGGGAAACACGTATCTTAATGGGGCCTACAATGCCTCGACAATCTGAAAGATGCCATGACCAAAACAATCATCAATAATAAAAACATTCAGGACCTGCGCATAGTATAAAATAACTACATATAACTATCTACTTGTTAACGCCTCTAAGCTACCTCAACATCTAATCTCTATGCACTGAATAAAACAACAACTAAAACATAAATGATAATGTGGATGAGCAATGGAAATGATATGGAGTCTATAGGATTCTGGACCTGGATAAAACGTAACGCGTAGGCGATCTGAATGCTGTGCCTCAGATAAATATCACATCCTCTGGTCGCACTGTAAATGTATATGGGTTCGCGCCCATTCGCCATTGGTCGAATCTCAATCGATCAGGTTGTCTCCTTGTTCTCTGACCTCTTCTAGGTCCAGCTGGTGGACGCGTCTTCCGTGTCGGCCGTGAAGAGTACAGATCAGTATTTGCTTGCTGAGATCGCCTCTGTGGAATGACATACTTAGGAACAGGCTGAGGACTTGAAGTCGAAGAATTGTCATCTTCTTCGTCGGAACTGTTGCTTGACGAACTATGTTCATCTGAGTCGTCATGTCCATGTGCAGGCTGATCTACAGTAGGCAAAGTTTGCTGTAATCTTCTTGGTCTTGGATTAGGTTCTTCCTCTGGGCATGGAAGGGCGTTGAAGGGCAGAAGCATGTTACGGTGGAGTGTCCTGGGCTTGTTGGTCGAGTTCTCCTTCTGCACAAGGTAAACAGGTATATCTGGCATCGGTTGACTTTTCACAAGGTATGGGCTCGCTTCCCAAATGTCAGCCAGCTTGTGCTTGCCCTTGATACCGACCTTTTTCACAAGAACTCGGTCACCAGGTTCCAACACCGAATAGCGAACACCGTGATCGTAGTACCGCTTGTATTTCCTACCCTTCTGTCTGGCTTCTTCACTCGCGTTCTGGTAGGCGTCTGCCATGCGGTCCTTCAACTTGTCTACATAATCTTGATGAGACTTTCTTTCTTCGGAAGATCGAATCCCAAGGAACGCATCTATCGCCAATCGGGGATGGCGCCCGAACATGAGGTAAAACGGCGAGAAACCCGTACTCTCATGCACAGCAGCATTGTAGGCATGAGTAAAGGAAGGCGCATGTGCTTTCCAATCAGTCTTTTGTTTCTCGCTCATCGTACCAAGCATGTTCAGTAGGGTATGGTTGAATCGTTCAACCATACCATTCCCCATTGGGAGGTAGGGAGTGGTGCGGGTTTTCTGTATTCCGGCAACTTCACACAGCTTCTTGATAACTTTGGATTCAAAGTTTGCACCTTTGTCGCTGTGTAATTTTGCCGGAAAACCGTAATGCGGAAAGAAATTCTCAAACAATGCACGGGCAGTTGTTTGAGCCGTTTGATTTCTTGTCGGAATAGCCTGGGCATAACGACTGAAGTGGTCTGTTATGACCAGGATATTCTCAAACCCGCCCTTCGATCTTTCCAAAGAGAGGTAGTCTATGCAGACAAGTTCCATCGGCGCGGACGACGTGATGTTAACGAGATGCGCGGCCTTTACGGGCGCTGTTTTCCGGCGTATACAGCGTCCACACGACTGTACGCGTTCGCGAATGAACTTATTCATGTAGGGCCAGAAGAAACGTTGTTTGATCAGCGAAGCAGTTCTGTCTCGACCTTGGTGACCTAAGTCGTCATGGTACGACTTGAACACTATGTCTCTGAAGGCCTCTGGAAGGACTAGTCTGCTGAATTCTTCACCATTGATAGTCTCTGTTTTGTAGAGGACGCCGTCGTTCAACAAGTACTTGTCCCAATCAGGTAAGTATCCAGCATCTATGTTGTTGCGTTTGACCTGTTCTGTTGTAGGTTTTACTCCTGTGAGTACAGCGTCGACTACAAAGTTGATGTTATCATCAGCAGCTTGGGCTCGTTGCCAGTCCTGCGAGGTAAGTGCTGTATGTGATATTGTCTCTGCTTGTATATTTTCAGATTCATCCTTTCCGATGTCTTGTGTGATGTCAGGAGGTGCAAGGCTGTCAACTAACGGTTCTGCGTCCGCTTCCTGTGCAACAACTGTATTGCATATAGCTTTCAGGACTTCTGGAAAGACTGACGTTGTGGCTGTGTTCTCATTGATTCTTGATAGCCCGTCTGCGTCGATATTCTTCTTACCACTTCGGTAGGTGAGACTGAAGTTGTAATTGGAGAGCTCGGCAAGCCATCTGTGTCCTGTCGCATCCAACTTGGCAGTTGTAAACACGTAGGTCAGTGGATTGTTATCTGTGAATACCTCGAAGTTGGTTCCATAAAGGTAATCGTGGAACTTCTCGGTAACTGACCATTTCAGAGCCAAGAACTCCAATTTATGAGCCGGGTAATTTTTCTCCGACGGTTTGAGGCTCCTGCTGGCATAGCTCACAACTCTGTCTTGGCCATCCTGATGTTGGTAGAGCACGGCTCCCAGGCCTGTGGTAGAGGCATCTGTATATAGTTTGAATGGCAGACGGTAGTCAGCGTAGGCAAGAACTGGAGGGTTCGTCAGTTTCTCCTTGAGTGTCTTGAATGCCATCTGCTGCGCATCTGTCCAAACGAACGGTGTCTTCTTTGCTCTCGGCCTCTTTGATGCTCTGTTGTTCTTGGCAGTGCTGTGCCCCACAAGAAGGTCGTTTAGCGGCCTTGCTATCCTGGCATAATTCTTAATGAAACGCCGGTAGTATCCGGTAAATCCTAGAAAAGCGCGCACATCTTTTACTGTTTTTGGTTCTGGCCAGTTTTCTATTGCAGCTGTCTTTTCTGGATCCGTTCTGATTCCATCCCGTGATACTATATGACCCAAGTAGGTGACCTCCGATTTCATGAACTCACACTTGGTTGCCTTCAGTCTAAGGTTGTAATTTTGTAGTCGGGTGAACACTGCTTGTAATCTGTCGATATGTTCCTCAAAAGTCGTCGAGAAAATAATGACGTCGTCCAGATAAACTAAGCATTCACGCAGATTCATGTCTCCCATACAGAGCTCCATGAGACGCTGGAAAGTTGCTGGGGCGTTGCATAAACCGAAGGGCATCCTGTGAAATTCATAAAAACCGAGGGTCCCTACTTGGAAGGCTGTCTTCGGCTTGTCTTCTTCCTCTATTTCCACTTGCCAGTACCCGCTCCGGAGATCCAGCTTGGTAAAATACTTGGCACCGGCCAGCAGATGGAGAGTTTCTTCTGTTCTAGGAATGGCGTAGGCATCTTTAACTGTTCTGTTGTTTAGTTTTCGGAAGTCCACACAGAATCTTATTGTGCCATCTTTCTTTCTCACAATCACCACATTAGAAGAATAGGGACTTTTGCTTGGTCGTATAGCACCGGCGTCGAGCATTTCTTGCAGGTGTTCACGTACTTCCTGGAACAGCGCAGGTGGGATTCGTCGATGAGGATCCTTAAATGGTTTATCATCGTTTAAATTGATCCGGTGTTTCACCTTGTCGCAGTTTCCAAGATCAGTGAGCCCTTTAGAAAATATTCCCTTCCATCTAATCAGAAATTGCGTCATTTCCTGTCTTTGTTCTTCTGTCACTGCAGAGTCTGTCAAATCTATCCCGGCTGGTAATTCTTTGTACTCTGGTAGTGTTGACTCCTGAACCGTTTGTTGACAGCTTTGCACATTTTCTCCTGGTGTATCCAAGTCCAGATGTCTTAATACTTTGACTTCATGGAGTTCACAAAGGGCTGTTTTAGGAGTAATCTCTATTTCCTTTGCTGATACATTATATATCTTCACTGGCACTCTTTGATTCTTTCCAATCTTATCAAGTTTGACAACCCGGGGACAAACGCCTATCCTGCTTGATGCCCCTTTCGTGGTCTCTGTCACAGCACTAACAATCTGCCTACAGTTCTTCACCATCCCTGACAGAATAATAGACTCATTTGGTTTAAGCCTGATGGTCACTTTGTTGGTAGATTTGACAACTCCAGCTGATTCTGTTTGGCAAGCAACAAATGCATCTTTCCAATTATCTGGCACAGTGGTGTCCTCCTTACATTTATTCCTACATCGGCCGATCACATTTGTTCCAATGATCACTGGGACATGTTGCCCATAATCAGTCAAAGGCACTACTAAAGCTCCCACTTCTATCTCAGTGTCAGGCAAAAATGGCACTTCAACTTGGGCTAGTATACAGCCGATATACGGAATATCATGTCCTCCTGCTCCCTGAATGTTAAGATCGAGCCCAATTTCCTTTAATGAAAACAGACGCGGTCTAGGAGATAAGGTGTTATAGAATTCCTCAGTCACCGTAGTTATCTGTGATCCGCTATCCACTAATGCATTTGTTTCCCTGCCACAGAATCCAACATGTGTTTCATTCGAGTGACCAACAAACTTGTCAAAGAATCCTTTGATATTGGGGCTGGAAAGGCGTCTGTCCCCAGTCTGCCCCTCGATGGAGACGCCTTCTAGTTTAAACCCTGTTGTTGGTTTCTTGCCCTATCTGATGGATTCTGTTCTGGCTGTTGTTGATTTTGCTGTTTCGGATAACTATTCTGATGACTTTGACTCCCTCCAGCATTTTGATTCTGATTTTCTTCACCGTCTTCATTGTCTGTTTTATTTTTCCATTTCCACCACGGCTTTCTGTTATTTACTTTCTTCTCTAGCTGCGTGAGTCTTTCTAGAATCAAGTCAGCTTTCGAATCAGGAATGTCTTTTGTAGCTGGTCTTTCTGTTCTAATGGCCTGCTGTTGCATTGCCGAACTAAGTTGCATTGCTAGTTCTTCTGTTCTTACTTTCTCTCTCAGGAGATCGAAAGTTTCACATGTATTGAAGTGCAGTATGGTCGCCATCTTCAGTTTCTCACTTCTGAGTGATCGCCAGAACTTATCTCTTAGCAATGCGTCCTTATCTGATAGTCTAACTTGGCCTTTATCTACAGCTCTTTGGAGGATTTCTTCTAATCGTATACTCCAGGTACTAACAGATTCGTCCTGTTTCTGGTATACAGTATAAAACTCCTGAAGAATACTCATAGGGGTTGCCACATTTCCAAAGACGCCTTCTAACCTATGAAGTATCTGGTCCACTGTTGCATCAGGACCCATTGGAAGTATCGCTTGCTTGCGTGACCCTTCAATGCTTTCCTTATAACCTGACCCATAACAGCCTCAGAATATCTCCTACTTAGGTATTTCACTTCATAAGCCCATTCCTCAAACGCGGCTTCACTTTTTGGTTTTGGATCCTCGCCAGAGAAAACAGACATCTTCGGGAAGTTATTTGTGGAATCCTGTAACATAGGCCCAGTGTTAGTCGCTACAGTTACTGTATTCTTGTCTTTGATGGTAGTCATGTCTGACACATCAAAAGTCAAAATTTTCTCTCTGTCTTTGGAGGCACTGATTTCTCTACTTTCAACAGGATTTCTGTGTTCCAGTTTATCTAATTTCTGTTCTTCTTGTTCAAGTCCTTGTTCCAGTTTCATGAGTTTTAATCTTCTTTCTTCATCTTCATTCCGACGTTGCAATTCGTTTCGCTCTATTTCTGCTTTCCGTTCCTTATACATTTTCATTCTTTTCTCTATGTCGCTTTCCTTTTCCTTCAATAACTGATCATATCTGTCAGTTAGTGTTCTCCTACTACAGTCTTCTTTTTCAAGTAGAACTTCTCTCTCAGTCAGTTTCTTTTCTCTCTCAATAAGTTGTCTTTCTCTTTCCCTTAATATTGCTTCTTTCCTTTTCCTATCTTCCAGTAACGGTACTTCCTCTCTTATGACCTCTGACGATTCGTCAGGTAGATTCATTCTCTCCCTCTCCAGAGTTTCTCTCCATCCGCCTCTTTCTATTCCTTCCCTTACTCTATTGCAATTTTCTCTCTTCACAGGTATATTCAACATTTCATCGATTGATCTTTCACAATAATTCATGTTCTCTCTTTCTCTGCCAAACGTGTAATCAGATTCACGTCGTGTTTCTAGATTCATGACGTTTTCTTGTCCGCGAATCTGTTCACTTTGAGGAATATTGAATGGCCTTTCGATCCTTTCTCTATATCGTAGATCATTCATCCTCTCATCATGAAACATTCCTGTAGAATACTGATCACGTTGTGGTACGTTTAGTCTCATGTCGATAGGTTGCAACAATTCCATTCTGGGCTCCTGTTCACTAATAACACTAGTTGTCGTCCGTAAGTCTAACGGTTGCGTCTGAGTAGCACTATATTGAGCCTCATCTAATCTTTGTCTTAATTGCAATAACTGTTCGACTTGTAAATCTATTGCATTTATTGCACTTCTTGGCCTATCGCTCACTACATTCCTATCTATCCTTTGATTCATATCGTATCTAGATATTCCTCTGTTATATGAAGTGTCAACTCTTTCTGATCTCAGAGCACTATTTGCAACGTCCATTCTTTGTAAGTCTGGTCTCTCTCTTAATCCAGAATATTCTTGAAATCTCCTATTACTATCCGGTACCATAGATTGTATTCCTTCCTCTTGTGAACGAGATCTATTTCTTTCTTGCTCATAGTCTATCCTTGTCTTGGGTCTTGCCCCTTCATATTCTCTCTTAGGTGAACTTATTGTCTTAGCACCCGTCAGAGATTCATCTCTTGACCAATCTTCTGAATAAGATCTGTTCAACATCTCCCTATTCTTCTCCAGTATTTCACTCCCACTAGTTAACATTACATTAAGACGTCTATCCATGTCCTCTATCTCCCTGTCCATGAAATTCAGAAATGAAGACTGCATCCTTTCAGAGCCTGTCCTTTCTGTCTGCATCGAATCTGTGCGATTATCTTGTATTCTATCCCCACTCCTGTTCTGCAAATAACTTCCTCCCTGGTCAATTAGGCCGTAATCAGCATCCTCTAAACTCATTGCCATACTTCGGAGATCTCTTGTCAATTCACCTTGACCCTGCTCATGTTCCTGTGAATATGTAAGCCTTCTTGCAAATGTCACATTCGACGGTCTTCTATCCTGTTCTGTTTCACTTACCCTACTGTTCACTTTGTCAGCACATGGTGTTTTCTTCAGAATGCTTCTTGGACCTTGAACTTGTGAAATCTGTCTATGATCCTGGTCCCTATCAGGCAAGAACACAGAGTTGTCTTGAGGAGACACTGCCGAACTAGGCTGCATGTCTGTTCTCACTTGTGATCTGTCTGCTAAGCTATTGGTGCCCAATAACTGCATTCTATAGCTTCTATCTCTGAGATGTTGCTCTCTCTGACTTTGTAAATTAGCCATTGCTTCCTCTGTCTGTCGTTGTGTTTCCTCTTCTTCTCTAAGAAGATTACGCCTTAAATTGCGCAGTTCTCTTTCACTCATTTGCTGCGCCATATTTCAATGTAACACTATATTCACTTTCAAGCTTCCGTAGAAAGTTATTCCTGTTCACATTCACAATTCACAATTCCGCTTTGAATCGCCAAGAATTTTTCACAATGACACTAATTGTCCTCCGTATATTTCCGAAACTTTGATATTTTCCTTTCCAAACAGGTTCACATTCACTTATAAACTTCTCCAAACTAGTGCTTTCAGTTGGTCATTAATACATTTGCATATTCAAATGTCTATGTATTATTTTCACTGACACTGTAATGTTTCCGTAGAAAGCGAATAATGCATCGGCGTTTTAAATGCGCAATTGAATTCGTGTCAAAAATTTCGCGAATATATATAACTTCTTTAGAAGCGTAATAAAGCGGCGGAAACAAAACACGATGTCGGTACTGCTATATTCACTAAAGTGATTACTTCCCTTTCATTATCAGCGTAGCCAGCACAAAATAAACTACAACTGATTAATCAATGATAACCTGTATGCACCAATAAGGATAGTAGAGCACATGTAACAACATCAAACTATTATAAAGCACAAACATGTCTGATTCTATTCACTACTTTTTTCTCAGCAAGAAAAGGGGGTGGGGTAGGTGGGTACAGGGGTAGGCTATTGGATGTTGGTAAATGGGTAATGAAATGACATGATGAAACACAAAAATGCACAACAAAGATAAATAAAAGAGAAAAAAAAATATGAATACCTACCGTGACTCGATCCTGGGTACCGTACCACTATCTATTTCTCTAGTAATAGCGGCCGTCGGCTCTACCTACTGCGCTACTGAGCCGATCGATACATACTACAGTGAAAATCCAATATTCGTCACTAATATGCCGATTCAACAATGTAGGGGGAGGTTATCGATTTCTTTCCAAGCGACCAAAAACTAAGTCCACAAAAAGTATTTTCGTTACAAATTTTTCAGATAAGTAAGCAGAAATCAAAATTTGTCGAACACTATCAGTTCTCGGTATGCCGGTCAACACTCAGTGTTTTCAATGTCGAATTTCATTCAAGAATCTGAGACATTTGACATACTATGCCTATTCACCAACTATTTGTGTAAGTGGGGGAAAAGGACCGTCCAAAGTTGAGGGATGGGGCGGCAAGAAATAAAAGAAGAAAGAAAAAAAAAATACCTAAATGAAAATCAGAAAAAAAATAACATCAAAAATAGAAAAAAAAAGGCAAAAGTAAGAGGGAAAAAAAATAATTGACTAAGCGGTGATTCGAACCCACACGGAAACTAGTCCTAGTTCAGGAAACAACGTCGCTACCTACTGCGCTACGGGGGATTTACGCATGTAGTAGTGCACCAACTATGATATCGGATTTTTGCGGATCGGTAGATGCATTGGGACAGTCATTGATTTTTTTATAGTAACGCACGGAGGATTTTCTGTTTCAAACGCAATACCTTATGAAAGCGAGGGGTGCGCAAAAGGTGAAATTGGCATGCAAAATAAAGCCATGATTTCTAGATTTTTACAAATAACAGCTGAAAATCTATCAAGCTAATAAATCAAATATCTGCATTTCAACTCAAAAACGTTGTCTATTCACAACCCAACCCGTCGCGATGCGGAAATTTCAGAACGGCGCGTTTAACACCCAGGTGAATGACAACATGTTTGTGTTTCTATGCAGATGCAACATGCCAATTGATTATGTTGTATTGATAATGTGTAGACCCTTTACTTGCAAACAAGGAAAGCGTTCAAAATCAAAAATGACAAATGACAAACTTTATCAATAAAAGTTATGGATATGATAGAAAAGGTTTCAAAATCAAAATGAAAATATTTGAAACTGCAAGGTAATTAAAGTTTCCTACCGCACTAGGGAAATCCTTAATCCTTAAACACAAACATATATCCAAACACACAACACAAAAAGTACATCAGTTGTAAAAACTGACAAAAGTGTCCACGGAATGAATGTTCATCTAATCCACACAATAACTGTCATCTCCAGTGGGTATCCGATTGTCGACGTTGAATCGCGATAACACTAGTTGACAGTCAATGGGCCCAACACGTGTTTAGAATAAATAAACAAACAAGATGGCTTCCGGAAGTCTTATGTGATTGGATCCGGCACGGCTATGTCACTGAATATGCATGCTTAAGCTCCATATAAGGAATGTAAAATTCCTAAACATCTCACGTGACAAAATCAATTGTCTAGGTGTGTAATCGTTGATCTATGTCAGCATAATGCTGTTCACCGAAGGTCCACACTGGCCACCAATGTCACCGGACTCGTTCTCCGTCCTTCGGGATAGATTAACAACCCAGAACATGATGAAATGATGATGATGGTTTAATGGACATACAACAGCAACTTCAATCCATAGCGATGTCTGCAATAACAATAATATATCCAATATATATTATAGTACCAAAAATGGTAAAATGGCATACACAGAAAAGTATACAACTTGACTGGCTTGGCTAATGGCGTTAAGTGCAGTAATAACAAAACACAGCATGAATCAACAATGAATAATGATAACAACATTAATGAAATGTGCGGATTTAAACAACATGACGTATGACCTTTGACCTTGACCTTGCAGTTTCATGGCTTACAAAACATAACACGGCATATGAAATATTCAAAAACTGACAAATCTATCAATTTCTCAATTACCAAAATTTCTATGCTTCTTTCAAAACCATTCAGAAAATGTACAAAATACAAAAGATTACATACCTGCAATAACAATAATATATCCAATATATATTATAGTACCAAAAATGGTAAAATGGCATACACAGAAAAGTATACAACTTGACTGACTTGGCTAATGGCGTTAAGTGCAGTGAGGCATGCGCAACGACCATGCATATTGAAACTTACACTCGCCTACGGCGAAGACGCATTAACGCATTTTGGTACACGGTATATAATCGAAACGGACCTTAAATCGCAGGTTACATCTGACCATGACAGCAGTACGCATCGTTATCTATTTCGCTGAGGTTATAGGATGGCCATGGTCCGGCGTCCGTCCGCGTCCGTCCTTCACATTTTCAAAGATCTTCTCCTCTTGGCCAATCAAAGCCAAACTTCATGTGGATAAAAATAAAGGTTTGATCAAAGGGAGATAGTAAAACTATATTGCGCAATTTCGGGTAATGAACCTTCATCAGTAGCCCTATATAAACCGGCAACGAAAGCCAGACTATTGTACTGTATTTTCGACAATTTACACGAGAAGTCTAAATCAAAGGCACATTCCTAAACGGGGTCAAATAATTTAAAAAAAATTGGAGCATCCTTAGGAAGGGGGAACGAAAGTTTATATAAATGGTCCAGGTCACATGACCTCAATCTTCTCTGGAACCGGTGGACCGATTTCAACGAAACTTGTTGTGTAGCATCGGAGACTGGCCCATAATTATTTATATAAAAATGTCCTTGGGTTAAATTTGACATATTTTACGGCAAGGTCAATTTTGATTACACAGGGTTTTCAATGAAAAAAAGGTGAAGTAAGACTAGAGGGACCAGGAATCGATGCAATTAAATTTAAAGTCGCAACATAGACAGCGGGTTCAACTGGCGAACACATGTAACAAAATATTTTGATAAAATTAAGTTAAAATCCCAACCAAATACACCAGAAATACAGCGATTATAATTATCATTAATAAAAACCATTTTTACTGGGACAGCGAAATTACCATAACTATAATTATAGCGAAAATGTATGAGCGATTATTAAAAACGGATTAGAATAAAAAATAAACCAAGATCTCAACTGGCTAACACATGAATTACAAATGTTGCTGCAAATAAAGCCAAAATCCTCGACCCAAAGATACTAGGCGGGAAGGAGAGCATTTCCACTGGTTCATCAAGATGATCATTCACGAAACTAAACAAGAGCCCAACAAGAAAGGCAGCAATTCGACCATATTAAGTATAAAACATCCCGAGCACAACAGACAGACAGACGGACAAAACACGCAACATGAATATAAATATCAACATAACCGCCTTGGAACGGTCAGTAACGAATTACTGGGGGGGGACTTAAATCGATTTTACAGAGCTCTAATCCTCGCCCATGTTTGTTGATATTTATCACAGAAATAATTGTTCGATTTAACCAAAAGCTTCCATATCTCGTTTAAGTGACGTCACTTGCATACATTGTATTTATATAGAAAGAAATATAAGCAGTTTCTTTAACTTGGATCCCATCGTATGAGAAATTATAATGTAACTAAACGGTGATGAATCGAACATTGATTAATAGTTAAAATACAAACGCAAGCACCGAGATACACCATAACCGAGGACTCAACAGTAATATAGACACTGGAATACTGGAGCAAAGGAAAGCTTATATTGAAATCCCGGTGGACCCGACTATACAGCTGTAGAGACAATAGTTTTAGCCCGTTATCCAAACTCAAAGTCAGGTCCTTCCCGTCTGTAAGACAGCTTTAAGTCAGGACCGTCATAGAGTCTGAGGTCCTGCAACGAAAGAGGAAAGCAAAGCATATAACCAGGTCCAACATTGAATTTTTCAGGAAGTTTTGTAGCCTGTGACCTGAAAGCTGGTAGATACAGACAACCTGTTGAGGTAATGAAGTGTTGTGAGTATTAAAGGTCAAGGTCAGTTCTTGACCTTGGCCAAACGTCATTTATACAGGGTTCCCTATGGCTCTGGAAAACTTGGAAAACATGGAAAATGGCTTTAAAAAGTTCCATGCATGGAAAAGTCATGTAATTTGAAAAATGATGAAATATCGTGGAAAAATCATGGAATTTTGTTAGGAAATGCCAGTTTGGATGTCTTTGGCATTTATTTTTTTCCTTGCTTGCTTAGCTCGCTCGATAAGTATTGATAAATAAAGTTTTGATTTTCAACCGGGCATTTAAACTAATTTTTCTTCAACAGAAAACAAGATTATACCTTAAAGTAAGTTACTTTTGCAATAAACTTATCTGTTCTTGCCTTTTTCACAATCTTATATGGCAAAAAAAATAAAATAAATAAAATAAAAATAAAAAAAAAATAAAAAAAAATAAAAAAAATAAAAAAATAAATAAATTTACAGAAAGAATAGTCCTGGAAATTTTACTCCAATAATGGAATTATCATGGAAAAGTCATGGAATTTTATTTTATACTTTATGTGGGAACCCTGTTTATAAATCAAATGTAAAACTTAATTTCTCAGTAACCGCTCGGCCAATCAAAGCCGCCAGCCTTTGGCGAGTTTAATATTTACATTGTTGTTACGGACGTCGTCAATGACGTTACGTATTCCCGCAAAAATGTTAATACATGTGTGGTCATACGATTTTTATGACTGTATGACGTTATCCACTGGAAAACAGCGACGTCATATGATAAATACATACACATGGGTCAAAGGATTTCAGAACATGAGAAATTATACAATAAAGTTGATTCTGTAAATTGTTTATATGTTATCCAATTTGCAATAAGCAAGAATTTAAACAGTGTGATAAGTGCATATCAAACATAGCTGTTACCGTTGTATCATTGTAGAGTATTGTGATATAAAACATAAATCTAAAAACAGAATGTACGTGTGTTTGCATTACAAAATTATAAAAGAAATACTTAAGTGAAATGAATCACCCAATTTAGCCGGTTTCAGGCGATTGCGTATTATATAGATCCGCTATATTTTTGTTATTTTTACGGGACGTTAAATACATTTTTCAATTCATATGAGACGGGACATGAAGTAAGTGGGCCGAAAACGGCAGTATCCCGAGGATCAGCGCCTTTGTTTTCGCTACTAGGATAGTAAAAGTCCTCTTCTACTTAAAACCCAAATTTCAAGCTTCTAGTCTTCTTCTGTGCAGCTCGGTTTGTGTCGGACCTGGTCGGAAACCAAATTGTTTGTTATCTCACGCACATGCTCATTTTGTTTACAGACTGTACATGGTATGACATTATTCCCAACCAGGATGACTATTCCTAAATCAAACCGCTGCTCCCTACTTGGACGTCATGCATCCTCCGACGCAAACAATTGTAACTGACCATTGCGATGAACATGTAGTACAGTCTCTCTAGCTGTACACATAAAATAAAGGAACTAGAATGCGTTAAGCGCCGGTCCCACTGAATCGTAAGCAATCGTACGTCTAATCATAAGTTTATTGATAAGACTGTGTATGCAAAATTTGTAAAATGGTTTCCAACGTGTTTCTGCTTTCTTAATTAATATTAAGACAATCGTATAGCGATCTTAAGCTCAGTGGGACCGGGACTTAACGTAAAACTATGCGCATAAACATTCAACTCATTTTTATCTACGTCTTAACATCTCAAAATTGACCTACTATGACAGGTGTACATTTTTAACGTTTCACCATATCAGCCTCTTATAATACAACAACGTCAGCAACGTGCCCCTTGGATTAGATTTATTAGTATTACAGGTAAGTGTCTGCATATTCCGTTTCGTTTTCTTAAACATTGCATTTATTTGGCGAACTATACTAACAGAATTTGATGCTTAACGCCCCAGTCAACAGCTAAGGTCATGTCGGGACGTTGTCTCCATTTTATGGGACTTTTATCCAAAATGAGGATGTCATGACATACAAGTGCTTGAAATATAACCATCCAAGTAAATAAAAATAAGACAGATCACAAAGGCTTATATGGGATGGCTTGACTTGAACCACCTTTCCTGGGCAGGCTCAAACCGGAGTGGTTTACCAGTTATCAGATGATCAGTCATTGTCTGGGAGCACAAGCAGCCCGAATGGGCGGGGTCCAAATATACTCAGAATTCCGCCAAAGTAATGATCAAGAGCTGATGCTACCAGAAACCGAGGACCAACCAAGAAAAAAATAAATAAAAAAAATGATGAGAAACAGCCGAAATAACGCATTGGTATTGAAGGGAACATAGGTAACCCGGGTGAGCAGCTATATTCCTTAAGATCTGAACTTCATTGACTAGTTAAAGATTCACCATGACGACCGAATAACTAACTAAATGTTGTAAATCACCGCAGAAGCTGAGGGTGAGGTTAGGTACCTGTAAAATCGATTTAAGCTCCCAAGGTATTTATAACTGACCGTTCCAAGGCGGTACTACTGTTGTGGTTCACACATATCTAAGTTATTCCAATTACGAGTTTCATGTTGCATGGCTTTGTGGCCACCGAATATTTGGCTGTTCACTTAGCCCTCTGCATTCTACTTGTTCTGTCTAAGCTAGCACTGTGACCATTTTACCTTCAGTAGCTTCTCACCCTGCTTTCCGTTATTCACGTTAAACGTTGGAATCTATGTTGAGTATTTTAATATGATTTTTTTTTAAATTTATTTCTTTGTATATCACTGAACCACTGCAAAAGCTGAGGGTGAGGTTAGGTTCCTGTAAAATCGATTTTAACCCGCTAGTAATTTTATATTACTGATCGTTCGAAGGCGATACTTCTGTGGTGGTTCGTATTGTTTTATGTCTTGGTGTTAAAACTTTTTGTGCTGTTTGCACCTTATGTATGTTTTCATATTTTTAGTTGACCACCTATTGGGAAAGTAACTCATTCGGCTTACGATATGTTTTCATGGTATAAGTGCGTGGTTGTTAATTCAGTTTTTCCCTACTACCTCGGATTTTGGAGAGGGATTCTCTTTCTGATGGCGTCTTTGCCTGATCGTTGCCTACCTGTACCTTTCAATAAATATATGAATGGTAAGTATAAATGCATACACACGATCGACACCAACAGAGCCGCAACAGAAGTACCGCCTTTGAAGCTGCGATGGACCGTACCGAGAAAGAGCTCGGCCAGGCCAGTACGCAGGGACACGTCAGCAACTTGCAGCCAATTTGTTGCAGCTAAAATGATTAAAAGGTACAAGTAGGCAACGATTAGGAATAGGCGCAATTTGAAAAAAGATTCCCACTCCGAAAACCGAGGTGGGAAAAAGCTGAATTAACAATCAGGTACTTATACCATGAAAACACATCGTAAGACGAATGAGCAGCTATTTTCCCAATAGGTGGCAACTCAGTTACCTAAACTTAACTAAAATATGATAACATACATAAGGCGCCAACACAAAAATTTAAAAAACACAAAGACATAAAACAATAAGAACCACCACAGAAGTATCGCCTAGTAACGATCAGTAATATAAAATGAGCCGCGACGTGAGAAAACCGGTCTTCGGGGTTTCCGAACAGGTCCGACACAAACCGGCTTGTACAAGCTCAGAAAAGAGCTAGAAGCTTGAAATTTCGGATTTAAGTAGAAGAGGAATTGTACTATCCGAGTAGCGAAAACAAAGGCGCTGATCAGCTTCGCAGTTACTGTGAAGCTGATCTGCGCCTTTGTTTTCGCATAGGCAATAATCCCGTTTTCTCACGATGCGGCTCAAATTTTACTGGCCGGCTTTAACCGGTTTTACAGATACCTACATGTAACCTCACCCTCAGCTTCTGCAGTGGTTCAGAACATTTAGTTAGTTGTTCGGTCCTCGTGGTGAATCTCTAACTAGTCGATGAATCATCATGGACAAACAAAAGAAAGATAAAGTCTGCAGCAATTATGCTGTTGAGAAAAATTATTAAGTCGTCAGATACACCTGTAGCAAAAGTGAAATAAATGAACTACAGATTATGAGTTGGCGACAAATCTCTCTCTCTCTCTCTCTCTCTCTCTCTCTCTCTCTCTCTCTCTCTCTCTCTCTCTCTCTCTCTCTCTCTGTCTCTCTCTAAATAACTGGCATGTATCTTTTCATGATTGTGAGTTTATGACGTCACTCACTCCAAGCCTCGTTTTGGATTCGAGTAATCCAAATATTCAAAACTCCGTAACTTTCTTTTTATTTTCATTTGAAAATATTTATATGTTTCGCATTCTATTACTTAAATATCAAAAGTAAGGCAGATGCGGTTTGGTCCGGTACTGTTGTAAAAATAACTGACATATTCATACATTACATGTCATGAAAAAAAGTTAAACTGTCAGTTTATATTCTCTCCGTCGTGTCAAGTTGGTGTTTTAGCATTTTTAGCAGAGAGACATCAATACGAAACATTAGTCTTATAACAATTAACCTTTTTGTCATGTGGGTCATAGTTTTACATAATTTATAGGCTTACCAACTTGACAAAAAAGAAACGTTACGAACACTTTTGGTCAATATAAGCAGGTGTAGTGGTGCAAGTTTCATATTTTGTGGTGTAAATTATAAATGTGATGTGAAGGGAGCTTGTTAACGTCAACATACAGGAGGTTAAACCTTTATTTATGTTTAAGAAATGCGAATTTAGAATTTCAGCCTTCAATACATGATGATGTAGTAGCTTCCCACCATGTCCATTCGTTTTTCTGATCCACTTTAACACAAGTTGCTTGTTTGTGTCGGTTTGTAAGCTACAATAACGATATTTTATTTTAGAAGCCTGTGATATTGAAACGGGTTTCGTCGTAAAACGATCCAATTATATCGATTGAGGCTTAAAATTCGTTACAATTTGCTTCAAACTTTTCGTGGTTGACAAGGGTTATCTCTAGTATGTATTCGTTACTGAAAATATTGTCGAACGATAAAGAAGAATAAGCCTTTTCAACTTAAACGTGCTTAAACAAATGCAGATGAATGGTGGAAATAATGCGTGTCTTAGTAGCTTTAGAGCCACTCAAAGCTACCAAACACATGTACAAATAATTCTAGTGATAATGAAAAACAGTGCAATTTTTATGCGATTCTAATGTTTGACCCCCACTTGCTTTCGAGCAGAGTTTCTTTTCGGGCTTTAAGGCTACCATTGTATCGCTGAATAACAAGTCTTTGAAATTATATAAATGAAATAGTGTCATTACTTATGGTCTCTGTTTAAAATTTGATGCGTTTCTTATTTAATCGGGTATACTTATGCACTGCAAGTTTGTCAGTCTATCATATGGTCATCATCTTACAAAGATTGATATGAAAATGAGCAAACACCCTTTTATTTTCAGAATATATAGAGTTAACTGTGTTGTCTACCCTTCCTCAGACACTCAATTCTGTTAGACTAAAACTTTTAAAATGTTACAGTCATAATCAATCAATTTACTTGGCATTTATTCCATCAATATCATTACACGTAAATGTATGTATTCACTCTGCTATGAAATGCACAACACTGTCCATAATCTTTCTCACACTGTCCATCATCTTTCTCTCCATTTTTTTTTACTTCTTTCAAATACACGGAAATTTATCTGTCTGTTTATAATGTGGATTACTCTACATCGTTTTCACGTTTACAGCTGTATGTATTGAGGGCGATAATGGCACTTGCACAATTGCTTCTGATCTGGCTGGTTTTCGGTGCCTTTGTCGATGGTCGGTTTATTGTTGATCTGACCCACACTTTCGACAAGGACGCCACCAAGTATCCCCTGGGGACATTCGCGGTTGGAAACTTCACCTACTTCAAGTTCTGGAGTCTCGGGGAACAATTTCACGAGAGAAATAACACAGATGACAAGATGTGGTAAGTCCCCATTCACATTATTTTACATTTCATACACAGAGTAAATATTTACCCTGAGGTTCATACTTTTATAAAATATATAAACAAATTCCTTCATGGAGCATTACTTGAACCTGGGCGTGTCTGAACATGGTTAAACGGAAGGTATTTACGCTAAAACGTCAACCCAAACAAAACATATAATGATGAAAATAGCAAAATGATGCCCATGCCTATCCAGAAGTAGCAAAGATCACACCCATACACTTTTTTTAGCTCAAATGGGTCGTTAGGCTCACAAGGACACATGCTCCGTCGTTGTAGTAGTTGACGTTCTTGTCGTCCACAATGTTTAAACGTCTTAACCTTTGAAACCGCTAGGCCAATCAAAGCCAGACTTCGCATGGAGCATCCTTAGGAAGGGGGAACTAAAGTTTGTACATTTATATTAAATGATCCAGGTCAATGTCCAAGATGGTCGACATGGCTATAAATAGCAAGACATTTAAAATCTTCTTCTCTAGAACCAGAAGGACTATGATTTTGAAACTTGGCATGAAGCATCAGGCAATAGTTTTACAACGTTTATAAAAATTATGACCCTGGGATGACCATGACCTTTTTACAGCAAGATCAACATCGGTCGCCCATGCATTTGAATGGGGAAAATTGTTAAAATATGACTTGCAGGAAATGGGTAAATGAACTGGCCATTTAAGATTCTAAAAAGAATTTGGACCACAGGAGTAGGTCTGCCCCTGCCACGGGGCATTATATAGGTATATAACCATAATATTTAAATAGCTTCTTCTCTAAAACCTCCCGGCCAATCAAAGTCAAATTTCATAGGAAAAGGTACAAGTAGGCAGAGATCAGGAAAAGGCGCAATCAGAAAAAGATTCCCACTCCAAAAACCGAGGTGGGAAAAAACCAAACTAACAATCAGGCACTTATACCATGAAACATATCGTAAGCCGCATGAGCAGCTATATTTTCCCAATAGGTGGCCACTCAGTTACCTTAACTTAACTAAAACTATGAAAACACACATAAGGCGCCAACAGCACAAATTTTATTTTTAAACACCACAATACATGTAGGCAAAGATCAGGAAAAGGCGCAATCAGAAAAAGATTCCCATTCCCAAAACCGAGGTGAGAAAAAACCAAACTAACAATCAGGTACTTATACCATGAAACATATCGCAAGCCGAATGAGCAGCTATTTTCCCAATAGGTGGCCACTCAGTTACCTTAACTGAACTAAAACTATGAAAACACACATAAGGCGCCAACAGCACAAAAAATTTTAAACACCAAGACATAAAACAAAAAGAACCACCACAGAAGTATCGCCTTGGAACGATCAGTAACACAAAGTTACTGGCGGGCTTAAACCGGTTTTACAGACGCCTAACCTCACCCTCAGCTTCTGCAGTGGTTCATAACATTTAGTTAGTTCTTCGGTCCTCGTGGTGAATCTCTAACTAGTCAATGAATCATCAAGAACAAACATATAAATCAAGATAAACATCCTGATTAATCAAAACCCATGACTCACAGATTGAGTAAGCTGCCCGACGACGGAGATCCCTGGGCGCCGAATAATCTACTAACTCCGGAGCAAAAGAAAAACACCAGTTGGACCCCAGTGGGCCAAGCAACAGACAAGAAGCTCCGGCCCCAACCAACTAAAATGAATAGCTTTAAGTCGGGGCCATCATAGAGTCTGACGCCCGACCCACCGGCGTGAAATTAAAGAAGGCAGCATAGTTATCAACCATGATTGGGTTAAAAACTAAGCATGCAGACTGTCGCATAACATTCAAGTTATAACCTATACGTCTGTAACGTGTTATGTAATGTGATTTGAAGGGCAAAACTTGCAGGAAACGGGTAAATGAACTGGCCATTTAAGATTTTAAAGAGAATATGTACCCAATGAGTGGATCTGTCCCTACCCCGGGGCATTATACAGATATATATAACCATAATATTCAAAGATCTCCTTCTCTAAAACCTCTCGGTCAATCAAAGTCAAATTTTATAGGAAACATCTATCTGAAGGGGGAACCTATGTGATCATATATAAACTAGGTCAGGTGACCAAGATGGCCGCCGTGGCCATATATGGTAAAAACCCTACAAAAACTTTAATTGCAGGAACTGCTGAATAATTGCAACGAAAATTGATATGTAGCAAGACTAGAGTACTACAATGTGTGTATAAATCATGATCCTGTGATGACCTTGACAGATACTACGGCAAGGTCAACATGCAGAAAACTGTTAAAATGGCATTGAAGGGAGAAACTTCCAGGTAATGGGCAAGTGGACAGAATATTTATGAATTTGAAAAAGAAATTAACCCCAGGGAGATATTCTGACCCTGTCCTGGGGCTACATACATGTATATGGCCCTTTTAGTCGAACAAGTTTATTGGTATATTTCTCAGATCTCAGGTGAGCGTTTACAGGACCATTGATCCTCTGGTTTATAATTTTACCTAAATTTGACTTTTCTCCGTGACCTCCTTGCGTGATTTGAGTTACCCGAGCCACCAATCATTTTGGCGGACCTAACTCTTTCCGTCCAAAACAACTATATACAGACCTACATGCAATCCAGTTGTTCTATTATTCTAATATAAGAGTTGTGTCCCAACCTATAAGCCGGTACATTTTATTGAGCATTACTAGTATGTTTATTCTCTGTATTTCAGGCTTGCTTTGAAGTATTTGGAATTCTACGAGCACCAAGGCACCCATATAGATGCTCCTTACCACTTTGCCTACGAGGGCCAGAAAATGCATGAGATCCCGCCAGAGCGCCTGATTGGTCCGGGTGTTATCATTGATGTGAAGAAAAAAGCAAGAGCCAATCCGAATTACGCTGTAACTGTAGAGGATATTCAGGAATATGAAGAAAAATACGGTAGAATTCCTCGACATGCTATCGTCATAATGAACTCGGGATGGGATCGAAAATACCCCAACGCTGAAGCCGTGTTTGGTACGTCAACCCCTGATGACGTTAGCACGTTTAATTTTCCGGGGTGGCACATTGATGCCTGTAAGTTTCTCCTAGAGGAGCGACAAGTCGGGGTTGTCGGAGTAGATACCCCCAGCACGGACCCAGCACAACCAACAAGTGACCCCTACGGATTCAATTATCCCTGTCACATGTACCTGCAACCGGCTCAAGTACCGCTCTTGGAATACGTCGCTCACCTGGATGCTGTTCCTGAGCATGGTACCACAATCTTCCTTGGGGCCATCAAATCTAGAGATGGCTCTGGAGGACCGACCAGGATATTTGCAGTCTTGGACTCAGAGATGAATGCCGATGGAAACAATGGCGGAAGAATACTTGCCTCGCAAACGTTTAACATGTTCGCGGCCTTTTTCGCGTGTGTACGTCTAAAGTTCTTTGTCAAATGAGTCTTGATTCACACTGCCTTCCTAGCTACTGCTATGTAGACTTATTATCCCGTATAAAACCTGAGTCTTGACTCGCTTGGCATTCCTCGCTACCGCTAGACCTATTATTCGGTATAAAACCACTTTACAACATTGTGGCTATGCAGTCACAACACCATTATTTAGAAAAGTTATGTTTTGACGAGGAATCGGAATGTATTGTGTTAGACATATCTACAGTAAAATGTACATTGTTTTTAACCTTGAGAAAAAAAAACAACAACAAAAACTTAAAAGACTTTTGGTGTAAGTAATATCATACTTATTTCATGCTAAGATATTACATATAAATATTGCTTGAGTAATTAAAGTGTATATTCGTATTTGAGCCACCGCATGGGAAAACCAACAATCTGCATAGGCGAAAACAAAGGCGCAGATCAGCTTCGCGGTAACCGCGAAGCTGATCAGCGCCTTTGTTTTCGCTTTTCGGATAGTACTGTTCCTATTCTACTTAAATCCGAAATTTCAAGCTTCTAGCTCTTTTCTGTGCTTGTACAGCCCGGTTTGTGTCAGACCTGGTCGGAACCCAAATTGTTGGTTTTCTCACGCACAGGCTCATTTCATTAATATTCATATGTGGTGTATGTAAAGCAAGCCGTACATTTGTTTTAATTACAGGTAACCGAAACGTGTGTCACAATTCCAATATGATTCATATCTCTCATCAAGGCAATTATGAATATATCATAAATATGATTGCTCATCCTAACCGAAGACAATTAATATTCATGGACAGTTAATGTCGTATGCTGCATTTTTATGTTATTAATTTTTAAATCCATCTTGTAGAAAATCCGCTATGGTGAAAACCGGTTGTGAATGTCAGAGCTAACAATCGATTGAACTATGCAAACATACGCCCAGTGCACTGCAAATTTACCACCGTCGGTGGACAACGTACAAACATTGAATTACATCAGGTGTCTGTTATAAGTTTTCGCGAGATTGACTGAGGTGAAAGGTACGATAATTTTCTATCAAATCAAAGAATGTCTACCCAAAGTAGTGGTTGAATAAAAAACTACCGTTTCGGGTAGACATACAACGACAAAACAAAATCTGAGGCTGACATTCTTTGATTTTTATAATAAGCTTTTGATAGAAAATTATCGTACTTTTCACCTCAGTGAAACCCTCGGAAACTTATAACATGAAACGCTCAAAAAGACCACCGGGTATAATTGACGGGTGGTCAATTTGCATTTTACCAGGCGTGAAGGAAATCGGCCCAAAACCCGCATAAGCCTTGTTCAGTGACCATCAGGAAAACATGTCCGTGTCCGTGCAATGAATACTCCATTAAACCCCACTTTTATATAGTAAAACTGGGGTTTGCAGGGGTATATCTATTTTTCTTATTTTTGCTCCAAAACATAGATTGTGGGTACACGTTAGAACCGCCTCATCGAGAGAAAAATATATAAAAAATTCTACTGAAATTTTTCATTTTTTAAAACTTTAAAAATCTCTGTATATTGCATGGGCAAGTTTTCGTAATGACTGATTTAGAGGGAGTTCGGTGTTTGCTCTCAAAACCCTCTTTTTGATCAAATGATGTCAAGTTCGCGGGGAAATGTATGAAAAACGGAATAAAATGGTGACAACGAACTCCCCTTGGTAGATTTGATCCCCCCCCCCTTCCAGAAATCCTGGATCCGCCCCTGCTTATTCTATGCTTCGTTGAAACCAATCAAATTTATATAATATAAAAAAAAAGTTTGTTATGGTTTTGTGTTGTTGATGTTTTTGCACTAAAGAACCTCATCAAAGAAAGTGTCATTCCATCCCTGCATAGATTTCCCCTAGGTCTCTGACTTCCTGACACTTGGGTCTCGCCAAAAGAAAACAGTTCTTGATAGGAGTTCCTTAGTGTTAAAACTGAGTTCTATAGGGGTCTCGTGAATCTTTGCAATTTAGTTTAAGGCCAATGAATCGGACGCGATTTTACTTCATATCTTGAAATTGAAAGCAAAACTGCTAATAAACTATGTGATAACTACTCGGCTTTTATGGCATAGGCAAAAACGGTTGATGTTCTGGAACGGCTCATTTTAGTCAATAATTTCTCTGTGATACAGTGTAAGTGGGAATCAATGATAAATTATTCATAATTTTATTACATTGCCATTCACTTCATGTGACACTAGTGCTGTGGGAAAATGGGACCAATTTCCTCAAAACTTCTGACACGAGTTTAGACTACATTGAGTCATTCTTCTTCTTGTTGTTCTGACACTGATTCAAGAAAGCATTAATAGGCAAGTGGTACACGATTATTTTCTTTTGTTTGTTTATGATTCGGTTTTACATCCCTTTCAAGATGACCTTCTCAATATTGGGTAGAAGCCCCATCAAATGGACTCTAGAGTCCCTACATGACCATAGCTGATGACTGGATTTTAAAGCATTAAATCAACTAAACAATAAAAGATTTTCCTTCCATAGACAACCACTTAAATTGAAACAAAAACATTTTTATTCAAGCTCATAACCATCTACTTTTAATCGTAATGGTATCTTATATATATTATATTATTACCCAACATACTATATAAAGAGAAATAAAACATTTCAGGCTGTTTTTTAAACAATTTTAGTTAAACCCAGTTTAAACCAGTTTCAATGAGCTGTTTCATGTCATGTGACGAACTGTTTCATGTGCAACAGTTTTTACTGTTTCCCAGTCGTGACATGCTTTGCATGCTTTTATACTGCATGCTTTTATACTGTCTGTATACCTGCAAATATTGTCAAACAAAAAGTAATCAAAAGCAAACAACAAACAAATAAATCAAACAAACAAACAAAACATATGACAAAACAAACAAAAACAAGCAAACATGACCAAACAAACAAAAACAAGCAAACAAACAAACATAAAACAAACAATTCAAACCAAGCATTAATCACAAATAAGCACATGAAATAATCTAAGAAAGCAGAAACAAAAAACTTACAAAACAAAACAAACAAAAAACAAACAAGCAAAACAAACAAAAATGGAATAAAACACATTAAACAAACAATCATACAAACAAAAAATGAACCAAAGAAACAAACAGAATAAACAAAACAAAAACAGTAAAATAAGCAAACAAGTAAATCAACTTAAGTGCCAAACCTTCAAGCAAGTAAACAAACAAGCAAATCAGAATCAAACAAGCAAACATGATCTGTACAACAAAACCAGGATATGAGATGTTTCAACCTTATTTTCACTTTTTACATTTAATGTTACAACCAGTCTTGTCATAATATAGTATGTGTATGGTATTAAGTTTGAGTTGGGTAATAAAACAACTATTTCAAACCTTCCTGTGTGACAGTCATAACTATCACCCCTCGGAGCTGTGGATGACCCGATGAACTGTTGCCCTCGGCCTTCGGCCTCGGGCAACAGTTCATCGGGTCATCCACAGCACCTCGGGGTGATAGTTTTGACTGTTACACAGGAAGGTATGAAATAGTTGTATACTGTCAGGCCAGAAACACGAAGAAGGGTTTTCTAGTTGTTCTTAGATCGAAATATAATTATTACGACATAACAGCCAATTTATCAATCGCAAGTACCATTATTATATCACCACAATCAATATAAACATTATCTCGGAGCTTCAATAGAGAAATTAATCGTGCCTTGAGAAATTCTGCCTCTGAGGTTTCTGACCAGGTCCGCCCTGTATTTTCACAGTAAGTAACTGAACTGTACAACCGCCAATCAAAGTAATACTTAGAAAGCGCTATATGGGCCGCATCATGAGAAACCCGGATTTTTGCCTATTCGAAAACAAAGGCGCAGATGAGCTTCGCTGTAACTGTGAAGCTGATCAGCGCCTTTGTTTTCTCTATACGGATATTGCATTTTCTCTTCTTAAATCCGAAATTTCAAGCTTCTAGCCTGCTTCTGTGACTGCACATGTCGGTTTGTGTCAGACCTAGTCGGAAGCCCCGAAGACCGGTTTTCTTACGTCGCGGATATATAGTGCAATTTTGATTTTTTTTATTTGTTGAGAATCACGTACAAACCGATAAATGATCGGTGACACACAGTGAAATTCTGCCCGAAGTTGAGATGAGAACAGTTCGCAAACACCTCAGTGTTATTCGTTTTTCGTTTTCGCAAACACTTCCGCGCCATGAACATAAAGTACTTCCAACACAATAACATTGAAGTGTTTGACAGTTGTTTGTTATTTTTCCTTAATAGGTAACGTGTTTGGACCTTGGTATTTTAAGACTTGAGTTCTTACTACGAATCTTTTCATATTTTTTTTCTTTATCTGGCAACTTTGAAGATTTTATTTACATGGGATCGAAACTTTGATTTGAATTCATTTTAGCTCACCTAACCGAAGGTTCACAGGTAAGCGTATATAGTATACCCTTGCTCTGACGTAGTGTCGTTGGTTGTTGTCGTCGTCGTTGCTGTTCACAGTGTTCAAACATCTCCTCTGAAACCACTGGGCTAATCAGAACCAAGCTTCATGTGGAGCATTCTTACAAAAGGGAACCAAATTGTATGATAGTCCAGGTCACATGATCAAGATGGCCACCATGCCCATATATGGTAAAACCATTAAAAAGCCTTCTTCTCTAGAACCGGTGGACCAATTTCAACGAAGCTTGGTATGTGGCATCAGAGACTCTGGTCCATCATACATGTATTTTATATAAATCATGACCTTGGGATGACCTTGACCTATTTTACAGCAAGGTCACATTTGGTCACATACATGTAAGCTTTCTGATGAAAAAAAGTGAAAACATTGGTTTTTCAGAAAGTTTTGAAGCCTGTGACCTGAAAGTATGTAGATATAGACACCTTATTGAGTTAAGAAAGTTATGCGTGTATTCAATGTCAATGTCATAATTTTTTTTACCTTGGCCAAAGGTCATTTACATATTAAATCTAAAACTTAATTTTCTCAGAATCACTCGACCAATAAAAGCCAAACGGCAAGTCGAGCATCCTCAGGAAGGGGAACCAAAGTTTGTATAAATGGTCCAGGACACATGACCAACATGGTCTCCATGCCTTTATATGTTAAAAACCTTAAAAACCTTCTTCACTAGAACTGGTTGACCGGTTTCAACGAAACTTGGTATGTAGAATCAGGGACTCTGAGCTATTTTACAGCAAGGTCAAATTTGGCACATACGCTTTTAAATGGGAAAAAGTGAAAATATTGTTTCGTTTTTAGAAAGTTTTGCAGCCTGTCACCTGAAAGTAGGTAGACACAGTCAACTTCCAGAGTTAACTTGATAGAGTTATGTGAGTATTGAAGGTCGATGTCAATTTGGTTAAAGGTCATTTTTCAAATGAGCGTTCTCAGGTTACTGGTCCTCTGGTTTTCTTTTTCACCTATGGCATGCTTTAGTTCCTTTAAAAGGGACAGGGATGCATTCCCATTCATTCTCACACAAGTTTTTTTTTTACACATTTTTGAAATCATTTTACAGTGTCAAATTTTTCTGTAAAACGTAATTCGTTGTTAACGACGACATTCATAATTAACGAAATTATATTATTGTTGTAGTAGATTTGATATTGTTCATCTAATGTACGAGTGCGGCAGACATGTGTCTACGATGACATATATGTAAATAATAGTTCACCGTTTTCTTTTTGTGAAAAAGTATATTATGGGTTAATTTCTCCTGATTCAAATGTTTGAGTTGAAATGCCAAAGTGTTGACAAGAATTAAGAGATGTGCACTTTATAAATTTAACATAGCGTTCCAGTTGACTTATTTCTTACTGCCGTATGCTCTGAGTTGCAGTTGAAACCTGTAAATTGATAAAAAGGAGAAAAGAAAGAAAAAAATAAACAAAGAAAGAAAGAAAGAAAGAAAAACAAACAAACAAACAAACAAACGAACAAACAAAATCACTTTACTAGTTTATTTACTAGTTAGAGATTCACCAGGAGGACCGAAGAACTAACTAAATGTTATGAACCACTGCAGAAGCTGAGGGTGAGGTTAGGATCCTGTAAAACCGGTTTAAGCCCGCCAGTAACTTTGTGTTACTGATCGTTCCAAGGCGATACTTCTGTGGTGGTTCTTTTTGTTTCATGTCTTGGTGTTTAAAATTTTTTGTGCTGTTGGCGCCTTATGTATGTTTTCATATTTTTAATTAAGTTAAGGTTACTGAGTGGCCACCTATTGGGAAAATAGCTGCTCACGATATGTTTCATGGTATAAGTGCCTAATTGTTAGTTTGGTTTTTTCCCACCTCGGTTTTTGGAGTGGGAATCTCTTTCTGATTGCGCCTTTTCCTGATCTTTGCCTACTTGTACCTTTTTATAACTATGATCACTTTTCTGAAACACGGCAATAAAAATATGACATAGTCATCCTTTTGCAATCAAAAGGTCAGTAAATGTGCCGCAAAAATTGAAAATCGAATAACTAATAAACATATGCCCAACATTATTTGAATACGCCTTTTGCATTCGTAAGGGAGGTAATCCAAACAAATTAAAATTGAACATCTAGCAATTTTGGGGAATGATTTTAAGAGTTTTGTGCTCAGGTATGTATACTATACAATTTTGTTTTGGTTTGGTGCATTTTAAATTAAACATTATCAATTTAGATTTGTTTCCTTGAAAATAGTTACTTTCCTAGCTGACATTAGCCCTATTCAAAATAATTTTCTGGCGTAATCTTTTTATTTGTTAACCAATTTCACTTTTTGTGGCACATTTTAAGACTTTTTGAAAGCTAAATGGTGACATGGCCATATTTTCTTGAGATGTTTCATGAAAGTGAGATTTTGAAAAAGGCAGTTTCTGGAAAGACAGTCTTCCAGAATTATATCCCTTTGAATTATCCCCCTTTGAATGTTTTATTGCTTCCAAAGGATCAAAATTTTATATTTTATTCCTTAGTTTTAAGGGAGGGTTGAAATTCTTGGCCCTGGTCAATGGACTGGGTTTATGGACTGGGCTGCTTTCAAATAAAACTTGGCTATTGCCAAAATGCGTTGCCAATTTCGTCTCGTCTCAAAATAATTCCCATTAGATCTAGCTGAATGAAAGTGTTTAACCCATATTTGACGAATGGACTCCACTTTTATTTTAGGGGTATCAGGAATGATTTTTAAATTTTGTTCAATTTTTCCATGAAATTCCTGTAAGCAAACAGAATAGCCCCAGATGGGACGCCGCGTTTTGCCTATGTCCCACAAAAGCGACGCCAGGCTTAAATGAGTTAAATCAGTCATTCAGATTATGGTAAAAACACATTTTGTAGGGGCTTAGTATTTAAACAATCTGCTATTTTAATGATAATGCTACGATCGAGGATTGGCCAGAAAGTTCTGTCATAGGTAAAATAGTTCGGTTCATACAGACGATAGGCTGCTGTATTAACTCATTTAAACCTGGCGTCCCTTTTGTGGGACATATGCAAACAGTATAGCACCAGATGTGACGCCGCAGAACGCGGCGTTCCATCTGGGGCTATTCTGTTTGCTTACAGGAATTTCATCGAAAAATGGAATAAAATTTTAAAATCACACCTGCGGCCCCTAAAAATCAAAGTGGACTCGTCCAATTGATAATGATGGGAGAATCCATTCGTCAAATATGGGTTAATATATCGCCAGAAAGGGAAACATTTCGCCTTTATAATTATACCAAAATCATGCTAAAAATAAATAAATAAATATTATTTGTCTTAAAAGACACGTGAGGTATTACCACCGGCATTTTTCTTTATGAAATTGTGAACCTTGTATTGTTATTTTCATGTATTTTATATTCATAACTACCAGTCACCATTTCTTCAACTATTAAGTCATTAAGGATCTCTGACGGTGGTAATGGGAGTTATAATGTATAGCTGCCTCAGATTTTGAGAAAAATAAATTTTGGTCAAACGCTTTTGTTTTTTTTACATGCTTGCTAGTAGTCCATAGTTCATGATATTGGATTAAGGTTTTTGCTTCAAAAGATGTACTGCTTTATTTTTGAGTTAAAATGGGCATATTTTTTATTAAACATATAGAAAAATAGAAAAGTATTTACTTAACATTGTTCACCCCCGAGTCCCAAGAAATCCTTTTGGATGTGAATGCATTGTCACACTTTACATAAAATATGTGAATGGCGTTCTGGGACTCGGGGGGGGGGGAAACACTACCCTACAGCCCAAAATGTTATCTCAGTACTAGAGCCCAAGTATGTGAAATTGTTTTAAACTTGAAAATGAAAAGAAAACGAAACAGAAGTTAAATTGTAAGCCATGTATAAAGTACAAAAAATGCATATATACATTTGTTTCCAAAATTAACCCAAATCTGCATGATTTATAACCACTTTTTATGTTCCATTCCCCAGAAAATGAGGGTACTGTACATTCTGTGGAACAAACTTTTGAAATCATTCTATACTAATATTGTCCACTTGTTTACACGGCCAGTAACCTCTTGCACCACAAACAGTAACATTGGTGGATTGTTTTACGTTTTAAAAAAATGTATTAACTTCCAAATCAACAACTTTTCAGTCACGTCGGTAGGATGCCACCACTGTCTATGGCCACTATTAGTCAGGAACTTAAAATATCTTTGTCAATGGTAGTACAATACAGGGACGTGAAGTTTCAAATTACCAACTTTTAGGATGTTTACACAGTTTGCCATTCATTCTCATAAAACTATTTACATATTATACCATGTTAGGCATCAAAATATGTATCTTTCAGTTCTTTAATGCAACCGACTCTAAGTAGAGGCCCTGAGTTTGATCCAGTCGTTGGGAGCCGTGCTGTGCCTGAGACACATTAACTCCCCAGAGTACTGGGTACAAGAAGTAATACGTGACTAAATCCCAAAATGACTGATAAATTGTTACTATTAAAGGATGTTCGGCCATAATCTAACTGAACCAAACTAAAGTTTATGATTAGAATCACTACGACACATCCATTACACTGAAACGGGACGCATGTGAGAGAAGCCAAGTTCTGTTTGAGGTGTGCCTGGCGGTTTTTGTCTGGGTTCTCGTGTTTTCGCCCACCTACTGATTGGTCCATCTAATACGAGCTGAAATAATCTTAAACGGGACATTTAACTGAATCATAAAAATAAATACACTGAAGGCCGTGTAGCTGCAGGTTTATACAGGTAAATATTGATGCAAGGTTGCTCAGTGTCATGGTTAAGATTAAACTCTAATCAAGCTGTGCAACACATAGAAGATGGATTGAAGTTACGTTAATTAATGACAGGATTCTGAGTAGCTGGCTGGTCATCGCAGATCTGGGTACATGTATATGGTTTTGTATATAAAAATAGCAGGTTTTCTCATGAGGTAACAGTGTCTTCTTTTATCTTTGGTAGTACTGAGACAATAATATTATACAGGTAACTGCTAAAAGTTTGTACCCAAAATGTTGACGTTTTAATATTTCAATTTTATTTCAATGGCATAATGCATGTTTATCGCACTCAACACAGTGTTGTATGCCCAAAATATGATACAGTAGTGGAATTAAAGGACTACAAGCAAGGAAAAGCGAAAAAAATAATTTTTCTCACATATGAAATTTTGACCCCCACCCCCGCTAAAATCGCCTTTTTTAAACTATATGGAGGAAATAGTCAAAACTTTTAATAGTTATAGGCTTAGAATACATTGGGCTATTGCCCTTATTATGAAATACCACCACCAGGACCTTTGAGACATTGTTCTGGTCTTTTGAAAACGGGGCATCAGACCCCCAAGAATGTCACTGATTCTTCTGTAATATTTAGAAAAGCAATGCATCGGAAATAAACGTTACCATGACTATTTCTCAAAAGTCGTGTTCGAAGAATGAGAGTTATTTTTAAAAGTTCACATTCTGTTTTCAATAAACAATAGTACTGGCCTCTAAGTTTTAAAAAATAAAGTACCGTCCTAAAACAATTTGTGGACGAAACATAATATCAAAGTATCCGAAGAGAACAATCAGCCATCCTTCCCAGGGCTCAGTTTCATCAAGGATTTATATATTTTGCCTAGGGCTTTCTTAATCATATCTTTGTCAATGTTATTGTGGCGCATTTAGGACAAACATTTGTCCTAAATGCATTTAGGACAAACAAAACTTTTGTCCAAAATGCTTTGATGAAACTGGGTCCAGAATTCCTGACCAAGCTGCAAAGACTAGCTTGTGTTGTTTCAATTTGCGACCGAGATTCTATCTATAACGTCTCTGAAACTTTGACAGGATTCGTTTAATCGTGTGTCTTCGTTAATGCGTCAAAACCAATTAAAATGGCAAAATATTTGGAATTAAGCTGTCATGACATCTTCAATACGAACGTAATCTAGTTTTCGTCGCAGACAAAATGAGTGCGTTTTGTTTAACTCCGCTTCACTCTGCAATTTCATAAAATCCAATATAAACTCGTTACGCAGTACTGTCGCTAATTGAGATTCTATATGAAAAAATGTAATTTCGGAGTTTCTGACCATTTCCGATCCTTGCGAGGCTGTGCATTAGTTGAGTTGTTCATGTATGATTTTTGAAATTCCGATAAGACTCAAGGATGAAAACCTGCTTAATCAAAGAAAACAAAGGTGCTGGCTATCCTGCTTTGTTGTGACGTTAATCTGCACTGTATTTTTGCATGCAAAATAATCTCGTTTTTCTCATGACGCTAGTTAATTCATTCTTGCAACTTCTAAAACATTGCATTACGGATATTGGCAATTTCTGCTCGTCGACAACCGGAGACTATATCAAAGGAAAATCATGTCGCATAACAAAGTCAACATTGTCACACAGAGACAGAATTACATGATATGAGCCGCGACACGAGAAAACCATCAATGTGGTTTCGGAACAGTTCCGACACCAACCGAGTTGTACAAGCACAGACGATGGCTAGAGGCTGGAAATTTTGGATTTAGAACAAAGAGGAATTGTATTATGCGTGTAGCGAAACCAAAGGCGCTGATCAGCTTCACAGGTACTGCTAAGCTGATCTGCGCCTTTGCTTTGCAGATGCAAAATGTTGCTTTTCTCATATGATATGTTAATGCCTAAGTATGTGTAAAATCTTTAACCGCGGACTCGCGTCAAATTACGATACATTATAACTATCGCTAGAAACAAGCATCATCATCATATATCTATCTAAGTCTACGCTATTCGAGTTGGAAAAAGTGTGGTACTCGCCGTATATAATTCGAAAAGAAAACACATGCCACGGCCCCAACATGTTCCCGAGTTCCAAAGTAAGTTAACTACATACCGGTACATTGCTCGTTAAGTACTACACATTAATGGTCTTAATGAAGTTTACATATATTAGTGATTCGATGTAGTATAGGTAAATACGTTCGAGATCGAGGTCACAGATTAAGCGATTGATTGCAATTAATAACGAAACTATGAGCTTCTTTTAAAATGATCAACAATGTGTGAAATTCATATCTCCATTGCCTCTCTCTATAAGTTGCAAGAAGCTAGTCGCCGCACTAATGAGTCCAAAGGCAATAGACGTAGTTCTACATGCGTTACGGCATGTTATTTGTTTGATTGTTTGATTTGTGGCATTCAAGACAACAGCAATGGACATGTTGGAACGTTGCCTCCAGTTGATGGGAATTCTACCTCATATGTCATGACACCAACTATTTGCTGGAGGACATAACCACCATAGTAAACAATTAAGGCTTATATGTATGGATGGTTTGACGTAAAACATTTTTACCTGGGCGGGTTCCGAACTGGGCAGTGAACCAGTCATCAGTTGACCAGTCAGCAAATTGTAAGCTTTGTCCTGAGGCAAAAGCAGTCCATCTATTTCTCACGGCCCAAATAGGGGGGTCCATATATTTCCACCCTACCACCATACATGTGGTATTTGTCCATGCGGTATTTGTCTTTGGTCGTCAATAAGATCTTTCCGTCGTTCCTCCAACTTCTACCATTTGCCAAATTTTGAGAAAACTTGAGACAACTTTTATTTTTCTGTTGCAAAGAGTACAGCATTGGTCGGTTAACATTCCTGTTGGACCTACTGTCTCTTCACCATTATGTTTCGTTTTGTTTAAATGGCTCAATATCTTCTAGCGTTTCACACGTATGGTTCAAATCCGACCATCTTAACACATAAGCCTTAGTGGTCTCCTTGGGCGGTTATACTTCCATATTTTGGGTGTCACGTCATCCGTATGTTTGGTAGAAGTTCCTTAAGGTAGAGGCAACGTCCCGACATGATTGTCGTCTGAGACGCTAAGATAATTAGATAAAACAGATAATAACACTTACTTAAGCACATGTTTTCGGGGACGCAGGCTCAGACAACGAGACTTTTCCGATAGATCCAGGTGACTATAAAAGCGGCTAGCTGCAGCTTAATCTTGGTATCGCATCTTTGCAGTACCGACATCATAAAAAAAGAATAAACATTAAACCTTGAAAGTAAAAAGATATAGATAAGGTGTTTGGTCTGGAAATGAAAATAAATGATTGTCGTGATCGTTAGCACCGCGTCCACGGGGCGATTCTTGCGTGCATCCTCATTTTTTTCTTTCTGAGTAAGGAAGAAAATCAATCATAGCTTTCTACGTTTAGTCATTATTACTCGACAAATTATCATAGATAACTTAACTTAATATTAGCTCATGCGGCAGCCTATTGTTGTCTCCTGAAAACTCTGGTTGCAAGTCAGGAAATGCGACAGGGACAATTCAAGTACGGATATGAACAGTCGAGGAATATTTGTACGTAGTTTTATTCTTTTGCGTGCGTTAAATACATTTCCTTAATTTATCACATATATTTGGTATTATTTTAATTTATGAATTGATTAATACGCAAGTTTGGTTGTTAAATTCATATTTGGATGTGTACTTAAACTTTCGTAAAAAGGTTTTATACTTATTAGACGTTATCTTGTAGTAACTATACAGACTATTATTTGAATTGGTAGGACTTGGTTGGATGGGCAGTTCAATTGTAAACAGCAAATCATCGAGGTTTCCATAATTTTCCATATGCGTAAAGCGAAGACTCACATTAGGCTATATCAATAGACAGAGAATCAGATGAACATTGGTTCTGAGAACGCTCACTTGAGATTTTGTCTTTAAAAAATGACCTTTGACCAAAATGAACTTGATTTTGAATAAACACATAACTACATTAAATGCATATAAAGTCTATGTATCTATCTATCTATAAGTTTTCAGGTCACATGCTACAACACTTTCTGAAAAAAAAAATGTTTACACTTTTTTCTCTATTGAAAAGCCTATGAGACAACATTTAACTAAGTTGTAAAATAGGTCAAGGTCAACCCAAGATCATGATTTATACAAACTACGATTGTTCAGAGTCCCAGATTCGACATACTAGTACCAAGTTTCGTTGGAATCGATCATCCAGTTTTGGAGAGATTTTACCTATATATGGGCATGGTAGACACCTTAGTCATGTGACCTGGACCATTTATAATACTTTGTTTTCCTTTTCCAAAAGGAGTTCCAGATAGAATTTGGATTTGGTTGGAATAGCGGTTTCTAGGAAAATTAAGTTTTAATTTTAATATGAAAATGGCCTTTGGACAAGGTCAAAAAGTGACCTTGACCTTAAATACTCCTATAACTTTATTAACTTAATAAGTAATCTGCATCTACCAACTTTCAAGTCACATGCCACAAAACGTTCGAAAATATCCAATATTTATTTTTTTTCCATTGAAAAGCTTATTTGACCAAATTTGACCTTGCTATAAAACAAGTCAATGTCAACCAACAATTATGACCATACATGTATATGTCATATATAGGCATGGCAGCCATCTTGGTCATGTGTTCTGGACCCAGCGAAATAGATAACGATGCGTACTGCGTATGTACGCACGATTTTTCGCTCTGTAAGCCTTAAATTTCAGACCTGCGTATGATGTACGCAGTAAAAATCAGCGGTACGTAAACAATGTTCGCGTACTCAGATAAATTACCTTTAAACTTGTCATAAAATGACAACTTTTCAACTAATTTGTCTGGCTGCTCCGTCAATAATCGAAAAGTAGTTACACTATTAATGTAGCTTTTGATCTTTCCACATTACATATCATGCAATATGTTATGTATCTTCAGTAGTTATACCATATACGTGCTCTCTAGCCAGTGCCTCGGCCAAACAAATTGTTTACCAAAGGTTTATTCATAATTGTAGTGTGTCACTTCGGTTTATAGAAAGGACATTTTGCATCAGTTTCTGGCCATTGTTTTCAATTTAAAACTTGATGTATTCCATGTTCTACAGCCATCCCAGTTTAATATCATTTTCCCTCATTTATTTCTGTCTCATTGAAACATTTGTCCGTTATTGCACCCAGCAACCTTATAGGCGATTATGTGAGCTGCTGCACGAGAAAACAAACAATCTGCATATGCGAAAACAAAGACACAGATCAGCGCGCGCCTTTGTTTTCGCTACAGTGATAGTACAATTCCTCTTCAACTTAAATCCGAAAGTTCAAGCTTCTGTCCTGCTTAGTGACTGTACAGGCCAGTTTGGACTGTCGGAAACCCAAATTGTTGGTTTTCTCATGCGAGGGTTCATGTTATTATTGTAGAGTGAACGGAAGGGCGATAATGTTCTTAAAAAAATGAATAGTCTGTACTTTGAATGTATGCTTCGGTTAAAATATGAAACGCTGCTATTTAAAGTGTAATATATATTTATCATTTATCTTTAGGTTCTCTCTAAATAAATAAATCAATAAATAATAATTAACAATTATTAAACAAGGAAGGTTGTGCACAAATATCATTCCAAAATGGACTATCCTACTACAAGTTCGAACTAATTGGTGCACATGCGCCAATAAGAGCACAAACACGATGTTTTGGGCCTGGACTAGCTTCATTCAGCAATTAATGAATTCGAGTGTAAGCCAATTAGAACGAATTTTTGGAGGCAAATTTGAAATCAACGCAATGTGCGCTGAATAGAATGAATAGAGTGTGTTCGAAAACTATCCCCCGCTAAACTCCAGACCATTTTAGATGGAAAATTCACCCTAAGTATATTGCACATAGAAATTCCGTAAACTCGAGACGGTCAATCCTCCTCGGTCGTGGCATTATTAGGTAGTGATATAACAGAGAAGACTTTTTGGTCGTGTAATGTAACTTGACACTGGCTAATGTTCGGTACCAGCTCGGAGTGTCAAACAGTGTACGAATTTGCATTGCGACCTATTGTTTTTAGCTCACCTCAGCCGAGGTCTCACAGGTGAGAGTATAGGATAGGTAGGCACCCGGTGTCCGTGCGTCGTCCGTACGTCCGTCCGTCCATCCGTCGTCGTCGTCCACACTTTTCAAAGATCTTCTTTTCTGAAATCGCTTGGCCAATCAAAGCCAAATTTTGTATGAAAAATCAGTTCGTCGTCCACACTTTTCAAAGATCTTCTTTTCTGAAATCGCATCGTCTTTTCTAAAATCGCTTGGCCAATCAAAGACAAATTTTGTATGAAACATCAGTGGGAAGGAATACCAATTTGTTTATATATAATCCAGGTCACATGACCAAGATGGCCGCCATGCCCATATATATGGTAAAAACCCATCAAAAATCTTCTTTTCCAGAAACGGTGGACCGATTTCAACAAAACTTGACATGTAGTTTCTGGGTCATAAGTAAGTACTGCAATGTGTTTATAAATCATGACCATGTGATGACCTTGACCTATTTTATGGCAAGGCCAACAAAGGTCGGCATTGCTTTCTGATTGCGCCATTTCGTGCTCATTGCCTACGTTTACCTGTTTACTATTATGTTTAGTAAACTGAGCCAAACATAATATGTCAAAATAAAAAAAATCTGATATAATAATTATAAAAATGCCTCGCAAATATAAAAATGTTAAGTATACATAAATATAAAATATATGTTTCATTTTATTCCTAATATTCAATTGCTAAATTAAATGTGACCAGGCCATTACGAAAATAGAGGATCTTACACTCGTGGTAATTAAATATGAAATTTATCAACTGAGTTTAACTAATTTCATATGAAATGACCACGAGTGTTAGATTTGTTTTATCTTATCACTTTTAAACGCGCCAGCAGATTTTGAATCCCTCTCTTGTTTGACTGATATCCGCAGAGTTGCTATGGTTATTCTTTTTATAACATTTTGAAATCCGATACATATTTCCTCCTTGTTATGAGGGACGTCATGAGAAAGACAGCATTTTGCATATCCAAAACAAAGGTGCAGATCAGCTTCGCAGTAACAGCGAAGCTGATCAGCACCTATGGTAGTACAATTCATTTTTCCCCTAAATCTAACATTTCCACCCTCTAGCTATCTTCTGTGCTTGTACAGCTTGGTTTGTGTCGGACCTGTTCGGAAACCACATTGTTTGTTTTCTCTTGACGCGGCTCTTATAATGTTCTTGAAACTGCAAAACATTTTCTAGTCTTTGGGTAAACAAGTTACAAGACAAAATGTTTGCATTTTATTTCTAGTAAAACAAAGGTGCGTCCTAGCAATTATTTTTAATTATTTTATTTTATAAGTAAACATTTCAGAAGGGATAGTAAGTTTATCATTTGTCCTTAATTTGTCATTATGAATGTTAAAACAGTGTTCATGCACTTCGCAATTTAAAAATGGTAAACGAGTGCCTATTTCATGGAGATTTTACTTTTTCCAGTATATAAACAGTGCCTGTATTTACCGTTTTATATTTTTCCAGACTACATCATAATAATGAGCCGCGACGCGAGAAAACCGGTCTTCGGGGTTTCCGACCAGGTCCGACACAAACCGGCCTGTACAAGCTCAGAAAAGAGCTAGAAGCTTGAAATTTTGGATTTAAGTAGAAGAGGAATTGTACTATCCGTGTAGCGAAAACAAAGGCGCTGATCAGCTTCGCAGTTACTGTGAAGCTGATCTGCGCCTTTGTTTTCGCATAGGCAATAATCCCGTTTTCTCACGATGCGGCTCAATTATCATCTTCATGAATCTAATGTTAGAACATGGATGAAAGATAGTTGTTCAGACTGATAATAAACACGTACAGATTTGTCGATCAGTTACTGAAATATTGGACCAAGCTACGTATTGCGCAACGTATATCATAATAAAAATATTATAAACTGTATAAAAAGCTATTTCCTAAAAGGTGACCCGATAACCGTCAGGAAAACATGTCCGTGAAAAGTATGCCCCCATAAACCCCACTTTTATAGAAAAATTTGGGTTTGCAGGGATTTTATTTAATTTCTTATTATTGACCAAAACATGCATTGTAGGTATTCATTAGAACCGCATCGGCGAGGCGGTTACTGTGTACCCACAATGTATGTTTTAAGCAAAAATATTTAGAAAATATTTTTTCCGATGAAATTTTCAAATTTTGCTTCTGAAAAAAATCTGTATATTGATTGCATGGACAAGATTGACTGCGACAACTATGAATGGCACATGCAACCAGAGACATATACAGATAGAGAGACTTGAAACTGCTATTGAGTATTGATATTTGCCTCCGCTGTGTCTGTCGCTTAGGTAGACAGGTAAATCGGCGAAAAAATCAACATTTTTATCGGCCGCTGAATGTGGTCCGAAATTTTGTATAGTAGCAAAAATAAATCGTTAAAATTTTCTTCGCCATAATCCATATAATAGTAGAAGGTTTTATTTTTGTTAAATAGAGCTTCAAATTTCCAACAAATAGATACTAAACACGACCGGCATCTTTGTAAGAGAGAGAGAGAGAGAGAGAGAGAGAGAGAGAGTCATTTCCTTAGTTGTTTTTATTAAAATAATTATCATCAATTATCCTTCAATTTGCAAAAGCAATTGTTCTTTTTTCTTACGAATTACGCTTATAATTATGCTTATTTTCTACGCCACTGGACACATACAACGATCCTTAACGGATTATCTTTAGATTAAAGAAAGCGCCGATTGATTAATCTCGCCGTATCACTACTTAACACCGCAAAAAAATAACGATAATTAATGAACAAGGTGAAAACTTCAATTCAAATGAAAAAAATCTGTTTTAAGCTTTAGACCTTCAGAATTTTGGATGGCAACACCGATTTTGATGCTGTCGCGTAAGGAGATTGTCCTATATCAATTCTAGCCACAACCGACATTTCTTTGACGCATCTATCACGTTCAATGAAGAATACCGCCAATATCCGAATATAATTCAATTGCACGCGTTGGAGAGAGGCGTTTGGTGCAACAACCATTTTCGCTCTTTTCTATCTTCTTTTTTGCCCTTCGTTTAGTTGGTCTTATTTTACACTTTTCTTTACAAAATGACAGTGGAGGAACGGATTATGTGAATTTAATGGACTCAGTCAGTATTCTCCTTTTTTTCTCTATCTTTCATACTTGCATTCATGTTTATACTAAGAAGTCGCCGCCGGATTTCAAAAGAAAATAAATGACACATTTATCACCAGCTACCTGTATTGCACCGCGCAATACCTGTTGATTCGGTGACTAAGAAGTCGCCGCCGGATTTCAAAAGAAAAAAATGACAATTTTATTACCAGCTACCTGTATTGCACCGTGCAATACCCGTTGATTGATCTTCGGGCCGGTAGAGATCATTTGCACGTATATCACGTTGCAGGCACGTGCCGCATTAATAACCGATACCTCACACAGTTTTATGTAACTTTACTGAGATTGTATTCGGAAAGATAATTAAAATAAATACATTATGAAAAAGTAATCATAAACTTTAGGCCAACATGCAACCACACTTTTCTTGCAATGTTAGCTCTCATCATGACAAAGTCATACTCAAAATTTTGAAAAGAATAATCATGATAATACGCTAGCTTTATATGTATACTTGCCCGTGCTCTGAGCAACGATTTCTTTTCAATAGCTGCGATGGTGTTTGTTTTCAAGTGCGGTCTCGCAGTTTTCACACTGCACGAAAATGCAACAATGTGATGTTTTTCAAAAGCATCAATAGTTAAAATGCGATCTGCATGTCAGAGCGCCATTTTTTCTTCTCGAATCCGGGCTTAACATATTTTCTCCAGCACTTTGCTACGCAAATGTCATTTTTTTCTTTCGTCACTATTTTTACTTCGAAAAATGTGGAAACTATTTTTTCTGTTGTCCCCATCACATTTCCGGGCATGGCTATCCCAAATCCTATCCCGGGCACGGGACATGGGGAGGGTGTGTGGTTATAAATACAAAAATAAACTATCGATCAAATAGACAACCAATCACTGGAGATCATCTGTAAAAGCATAATATGTCACTCTGCATTCAAATGTAACTTTTTGGTCTTATTTGCAATGCCAAACAATGTGTAGAAAAATCTCCATTTTGACTCCAAAGCGGCGAAAAGTTGTGAAAAACAGCTGATTCATTTGGACGATTTAACGCTTTCAAAAATACCCACACCCTATCAAAGGGCAATCAAACGATTTGTAAGACATTGTTCTTTGAGAAAATTGATGTTGTTTGTCAAAGAAAAGTCATTCATAGAAACCTTTTAATAAAAAATATTACACATCGTTTTGAGATCGGACCAAACCGTTTTTGCTAAAATGACAAAAATAGTCAATATTTATACGATCGTTAGACAAACACCGTCATAGATTGTGTACTAATTAACAAATCAAACGATTTTTATATCTTTCTTCTTTCATATTTTGTTGATTAAAGATTGCCTAGCCTTTTAATAACAAAGCGTTTTAGTCAAAAAGTACCGACTGTTTTACGCTTGGTCGCCATTTTGAAACGCCGAACAAGGAATTCAGTGTTTTATCAACGTATAATAAACAATTAAAAATCCAATAAAACACTACAAACATCAAAATCTGGTTCGTAAATGAAATATAAAATGTTTACAGTTTATATAGAACTAAAATATTATCTCATCGGATGTATGAACTTGCCAATGAATGACAATATTTGTAGCATTGGTTTTGTCTTCGAAACAATATGGCGGATCGTAAGTGGCGCCACATATACACGCGCGACAAACCTAAAGTGGCCGCTAGGTGGACTTTCTAATCTCTTCATCTTTATCTCAGATGCAACCAATTATCATTAATGCAGCTGACATTATAAGAAAAAAAGAAACAAACTGGACACAACCGATTAACGCCTTGGAACTGTTGGTAAAACCCGGCCCCACTAAGCTTAAGATCGCTTAAGATCGTTAAAGGATTGTCTTAATATTATTTTTGGAATCATTTCTTAGACCCGATTAGCAAATTAAGAAAGCAGAAACACGTTGGAAACCATTTTTACGCAGTCTTATCAAAATAAACGTATGATTGGACAATCGTACGAATGCTTACGATTCAGTGGGATTGGCACTTAATAGGTAACTTGGAGATTCGTTAACCACTTTTCTCTTCATTTCCATGTTATTGTTATTTTATCAAAAGTTCTTCTGATCGACATTGATTTTTTTCATATCGGTGAAGACTTATAAGCAGTTATTTCTTGTCTAGTTGGTGAAAAGTCAAAACTATGCCCCGAGGTAACTTTGACAGGCCGAGGGCAATTACGTATTGAGCTGTCAACGGCAACGAGGGGCATAGGTTTGACTATTCTGCCCAACAGTCTTGAAATAATTGCTTTACTACCCAGCTACACCAGAAACCATTGGCGATTTTGTTGCAAAACTGCAAATACTTTACGAAAACTTGCCCATGCATTATACCGTGATTCTTCTCAGTTGAAAATTTCACCAGAAAAAATCTTGATATTTTTCTAATTTTTGCTCAAAACAAAGATTGTGGGTACACGTTAGAACCGCCTCGACGAGGCGGTTCTAACGAGTACCCACAATCTATGTTTTGGAACAAAAATAAGAAAAATAGGTATACCCCTGTAAACCCCAGTTTTACTATATACAAATAGGGTTCAAGAGGGGATATATTACACGGACATGTTTTCTTGATGTATGGCGCGCGACGTTATTAAGGCTCGAAATATTCTACGTCATTTTCTTCACGTTGACGTCATTGACCATGGTATAGTCAAATCTATTCCAGCCCGTTATGCCATTACGTTTGCATGATTGACGTCTCTAGCATGATATAGGCAAAACTATTAACCGGGTGGTGACGTCCTATTTGTAGCGTTGCATACATTTCGCACATCGCGTACCAATTAAGTGCTGATTTTGTGTAGATAGTCAGAACTATTTTATGTCTTTTTATTCGGCGGTTGGGTAATAATATCGATTTCTTCTATATATGTTCCAATTGTCCAATCTGATATTGCACATTGATCACATTTTCCGCTTGCTGCTTGAGGGCATATGGAAATAATGGAAGAATGTCATTTGCAAACACTTGGGTAAATAGAAATTACCTCCTCTGATATCATTTTCAGAAATCGAGTCCGTCTCAACAAATGCATTTTGTAAAACTACAACCAGTTTGTTTTTTGGGAAATAGTTGCTCACTCAGCTTACTAGACTAGAAATCTACTTAAAATTTTCTTGTACTGACTGACCAGCTGATTACTACGGTCTGAGCATGTCCAGGAAAGGTGGTTTCAAGTCAAACCATCCATTTAAGTAAGCCTTAGTTGTTTGGTGGCTATTTTTTCAAGCGTATTTTGGGTGTCATGACATCCTGATGTTACGAAGAAGTCCCATAATATAGACATGACCACAGCTGTTGACTTAGACGCTGAGCCTCAAATCAAACAAACACATAAGGAACGATCAGTAAATAAATTACCGGAGGGCAAGAAATGTTTACGCAATTCAGATAATGTGGAGGCAAATAATTGGGATTATTTTTCGTATAAATATTACATTGATACTGTACTAGCCAGATCAAAGACACCCCTGTGACAAATCGCCGATGTCGAGTTTACCAGACGTAGTCATTTTGTCTTTAAGGACAGATTTATATCAATCTTGATCCAGTAAATGAATTGTGTCTCTTATTTGTAGAAATTCAGGAGCGTTTATTCGACAATTGTCCAGATGACCAATTTGAGATAAAACTGCCATTTGGTCTACCATATCTTCCTACTCTTTCTTGTTTGTTTATGAGAAACTTTCAAGGTTTCATGGACGGATGTTGATTATTAATAATTGTGTCAGTTCCTAGCCTTTTAAATAAGTATTAACCTTTACAATTAATCATGACCGACTAAGGACGAGAACAGGAGTTCCTGTTAAATCATTTTAAGCCTCGAGTATATTCTTGTGATTGTACCAGGGCGGTTCTCCTGTTAACATCTTGTGTATTTTGTCTGTCGCACAGGTTTTTCCAGATTTCCTTCCTGCTCGTCTGTTGTTTTTTTTCTACAGGGTGTCCCAAACACGCAACTGCTACAAAACAGTATATAACCTTTTAATAATATAGATATAAGTAAGATATCTAATACAATTGCACTTCTGTAATAATTGATTCTTAATCTGACACCCATTTTGCTAAGCGATTCTTCAACAGTGAGGAAATGACATCGTAGCGAAGCTATGATGCCATTTCCAGCTGTCTGCTGCAGACAAGGACAATAGATTACAAAACATTACTGAACCGTCTCCGTTTGTACCAAATATTCTATAATTCGGCTGATCATTACGAAAACACGCCCATGTAAAATGCAGATTTTTCTTAAGTTGTAAAAATTGAAATTTTTCAGTAGAAAATATTTGATATTTTTCTTTCTTTTTTTTGCTCAAAACATAGATTGTGGGTACACGTTAGAACCGCCTCGGCGAGGCGGTTCTAACGAGTACCCACAATCTATGTTTTGGAGCAAAAATAAGAAAAATAGGTATACCCCTGCATACCCCAGTTTGACTATATAAAAGTGGGGTTTGAGGGGGTATACTTTGCACGGACATGTTTTCCTGATGTTTTGATTGTATTTTTGCATTTATTACTCTTGTTGTCCATTAAATCTTGTATTTTGAGTATCCGTTATGATCAACTTATCGATTCGATGATAACAGATACCCGCAATATATGAGTCTATAGATTAATATTAAAAATCAATAATTTCATACCTACCCCTGAATTCCCCCATTTTTATTATATAATCTGGGGTAGCATTCATACGGAGATGTTTCCATGGTGATACAGATTCCAAGCGTTCTCAAACCTTTGTTCGCCCTTAAAAGGAGAATAAGGTGGATAAAATTGCTAATATCATCAGTAAATTAAGAGTGTTTGTTAAAAATGGACAGCATTTGTTAAAAATGAAATTTTTACTCCTAAATGGGAAGTGGGCGACCATCAAAAGTGTCATATCAAATTTTCAATACTAAGAAAGTAGTCATTTGCAATACAGTCTCTCATTCCGGATATAGTTGAACTACGTAATAACAATTCTTATATATATCTAAAGACATTGTTTTGAAGAATTCGTCCGTTAAGTGCGATGGAGTTATCTGTAAAAAATGAAGTACGGTAAATAGAAATCAGATAATGGAGCTGTACATTGGACATTTTACATGACATTTTTAATCTTTGATTGTCATTTTCTTCCCATTTTGGAACAAAAGTTTCATTTTCAGCAAATGTTGTCCATTTCTGAACAGGTTCTTTTAATTTTCTTATGCTATTGGCAACTTTTTCTACATTTTATCCCGTTTAAGGGAGAATAAAGGCCAACTGCATTTTATGAACTGCTTTCGATTTCTAGGAATGCTAGCTACAGCAGCTAACAGGAAGTGGCATAACAGATTTGAAAATGGTGTCATTTCCTGTTGAAAAACCGCCTGGCAAAACGGGTGACAGATTAAGATTCAATTATAATAGAACTACAACTATGTTGATTATCTTACTTACAGTATATCTGTATTAATATTAAAACGTTATGCACTGTTTAGTAGCGTTTGCGTTTTTGGGACAACCTGTATTCTAGCTTTAAAAGTGGCATAGCTTAGACTGTTCTGATCACATTACTAAACCCCGCTTACGTAATATACACAAATGGGTCCAGAATTACAATGTTTCCTTAAAGTTAAGGCCCACCTTAGTTGAAACGATATTGTACCGTTTAAATCAATAACAGTATTTACAAAAATATACAGGTTTGTAGAATAAAATGCTATTTACATAATCATGATAATAAAACCAATAAATTTGATTTCAGTATATTTAAAATGCATCTTTTTGGATGCTGAAATTTGCCACCTTAACTAAGGTCTACCTTAACGTTAAGGGAGCATTGTAATTTTGGCCCTGATGTCATTTTTGTAAATTAACACATTCTCGTCTTTGGCTTACTTGGCTATCAACCAGATATTGTTTGTAGATCACTTTACCACATTGAACTGGGAGGCATACGGCGGTGAGTGCAAATAATAAGTGGCTGGATAAAATATGTTATTTCCTTGGGAATAACGTCTGAATAACAGTATCTAATACTGTAAGATTTCTTGAGATTGAATCGCGTTACCCCATTATCGATTAAGAGTGGTTGGGTGGGAATATGGGTCCCTGCTAATTGAGGCCTAAATAAATAGACGGGCTGCTTAGCTGTAGGTGTTGGTCGTAAGCAAGCAAACACACAGACAAAAGAACGAACAAACAAACGATTGGACGAATACATGAACAAACATTTTGTTTACATTTGAATAGTTGGATAAATGAAATTGCTCTATATAAGTGCGTCGATGAAATGAAATATCTAAAGGTAATCCCTGACTTTTTGTCAATGTATGGTGCAAGTCAAAGTACGCCTCTGGTCAGGCAAGAAATTCTGACTATTAATAATTTTGGTATCTCCAAATTAGCACTTGTCTAATCTAAACATCCATACATCACATGCTTTATGTTTAAAAGTTGTTTATGGGGTTTGATTATACGCCGGGATATGTATCTTTATAAGGGATGGGTGTGGGAAAATGCTTAGCGGAAAACCCTATCGATTTATCGTATATGATACGGATTCCCCTTTTCAAAAATTATTTTCGTCATTCGGTATATTTTCGGTAATGTACCAGACAAATATGTTCAAAAGTATGAAAAATCATTTCTTGTTTATCACTGAACCACTACAGAAGCTGAGGGTGAGGTTAGGTACCTGTAAAACCGGTTTCAGCCCGCCAGTAACTTTGTGTTATTGATCGTTCCAAGTCGATACTTCTGTGGTGGTTCTTTTTGTTTTATGTCTTGGTGTTTATTTTTTTTTTTTGTGCTGTTGGCGCCTTATGTATGTTTTCATATTTTTAGTTAAGTTAAGGTAACTGAGTGGCCACCTATTGGGAAAATAGCTGCTCATTCGGCTTACGATATGTTTCATGGTATAAGTACCTGATTGTTAGTTTGGTTTTTTCCCACCTCGGTTTTTGGAGTGGGAATCTTTTTCTGATTGCGCCTTTTCCTGATCTTTGCCTACTTGTTAAAAAAGAAAAAAAATGTATTGCCCTAGAATGCATATATTCATTTTTCCCTTTCATTTTTGTTCGTTGGCAAGTATTTTGTGATTGAATGCACATTCTGTTGACATATTTTAGATCTATTCCGTGAAAAATAGAATTGAAAATATTTTACAAAGTCGACTTTTCTCATTTTTGAAAATCAATAACTTTTAAAATAATAATAAAAAACATGAATGCCCCTACGTTTTGCTTTGCTGTTTAGTACATTGGCCTCATTGTTTATTGTTGTATCCCCATGACCAGTATTGCCCTGTTTTTACTGTTTAGTTAACGGAACACAAAACCAAACTGACCTTTGACACGACATGCTTACAAAATGACTTTATAGCTTTCCATCAATATTTCAAGATATCTTAAAATTAGATGTTTATTTATCAACAAACTTAGTATCGAGACCCTTAAAAGTCTCCACATTTACTAGTACAGGGAATGACCGCAGAATGCAGCGATCAATAATGAAATAACAAGTGGACGTGAAATGTTCGCGTGACTCAATTCGCATACTAGAAAATGCGTAAATAAAATGTTGCGCTTCTTTTGCGTTTAAGTATTATATTTCTACTGTGTCCTAGTCAATGACATTTCTTTGAGAAATCGCCAATATTGAGTTTATCAGACTTCATCAGACGCCATCATTTTGTGTTTAAGGACAGATTTATATCAATCTTGTCTTGTTCTAGTAAATGATTTATGTCGCCAATTGTAGAAACATCAGGAAAACTTGTCCATGAAACGTATACCCCATTGAATCCCACTTTTGAATTGGAAAAAAAAGGGTTTGCAGGGGTGTACCTAGTTTTCTTATTTTTGCTCCAAAACATAGATTGTGGGTACTCGTTAGAACCGCCTTGGCAACGTGTACCCACAATCGATGTTTTGATCAAAAATATTAAAGATATCGAAAATGTTCTATTGAAAAATTTATTTTTTTACAATTTTAAAAATATGTGTATATTGCATAAGCATGTATTCGTACTGAATCAGAAGAGTTTATTCGGCAATCGTTGAGAAGATAAAATTGTCTGTTTCACGACATAACTGACATTCGGTTTCCAATTTATTTCTAATATCATCAGGAAAACATGTCCGTACAATGAATACCCCCTCAAACCCCACTTTTATGTAATCTGGGGTACGCAAGGGTACAGCTATTTTTTCTTATTTTTGATCCAAAACATAGATTGTGGGTACACGTTAGAACCGCCTCGCCGAGGCGGTTCTAACGAGTACCCACAATCTATGTTTTGAGCAAAAATAAGAAAAATATCAACTTTTTTCAGCTGAAAATGTTCAAGTTTTAAAGCTCAAAAAATCTCTGTGTATTGCATGGGCAAGTTTTCGTAATGTAAGTCCCCCAGTTATTCTTTATTATCATATATACTTCTGTTGTGGTTCCATTTTTTTATGTTTTGGAGTCGAATTTTTGTACTGTTTGAACCTTATGTACGTTTTCATATTTTTATTTAAGTTTGGGTAACTGAGTGACTGCCTATTGGAAAATAGCTGCTCACTCGGCTTACGGTATGTTTTTCTAAGTATAAGTACATGTACCTAATTGTCAGTTTAGTTTTTCCCACCTCGGTTTTTGGAGTGGGAATTTCTTTCTGATTGCACCTTTTCCTGATCATTGCCTACGTGTACCTTTTTACCGGGTGTAAGCCCGGGCGTTGTTTATTAATATTTTTTCCAGGTTTTCCGGGCTTTTCTTTTATCATACACCAGTTACAGCCTGTTATAATCACACATACGTACGTACTAACATGTAAGCCTTGAAGTTTTGGGGTTACAGTTGAAGATGTTTTCTTTTTCGGCAAACGATGATTACTGCATGCTTATCTATAGGTTTGTGGATCATATGCATGAAAACATGAACATTGAGTGTGGTGCTGACTCGACTTATATTGGCTGATTCTCCTACTACTTTAAACTGTATATTGCATGGAGGAGTTTTCTTAAGGTACAAAAGCTTCACAGACAAATCATGTTAAATTTGGTCAGTACACTCCCACTTTCTCATCTTGAGCTTCGTTTATACGTTTACTGGTCTTTCAATCGGATTTTTTTGCAGATCACATTACCACATAGAACTGGGAGGCATACGCATACGGCAGCGAATATAATTTACAATTTGATCAAGAAATGATGTCATTAGAGAGGTTGAGAAAATGAACTTGTAACTTGTACGTGTACGTGTAGAACAGTTTTATCCCCAAACTTCGTCATTTATTACAAGTTCAAAATACTCGCTACACGTTGAGAATCAGTTAGGCTGTGAATGAAATAAATTTGCGACTTGTAAGTTTTCTTTATATGTTTCCATCGATAGGTCAGGTAGGTACAAGCAGAAACGAAGTTCGATGAAGCGTTGTCAAATGTTTTGCACGTTCCATTTCTAGCTCTTAATTCACTAGGTATACCCAGTTCAACACACAAATTACGAATGTCATCTTTATAAAACCTAAAACTTGCTTTGGATTGCTCTTCCGTGTAGGTGTCTAGGCCGAAACCCTTTTCAAAAGAAGGCACATCGGAGCCGGAACAAACTTGTGACAATAAAATTAACTCATCATGGTTGTCTAAAAGTCCGGCTAACAATAAATCATCCATATTTACTTTCATATATCAACACATGTATAAACAATAAAAAATTCAGCTGTATATACTTTATGAAATCTACACGTACACGTTCGATTTTCTCAAACGATTTTACACTCAAAACGATCGTGTACGGGTAAATAAAGCTACAAGTACACGTACACGTTACAAGTTTATTTTCTCAACCTCTCTATTATCTTGGGAATCACTGCTGAGAAAATATAGATTGTCATACTGAAAATTTCTAGACATGGACCATAGTTTATCACAATCATGCGATCTATCCAAGTAGTTAACCCGTTAGGTCAACATTTCCATTGCTATGTGTTCGACCATGGGTCTCAAGGTGTTTTCTGTTCGACTAGTGTTTCTCTTATATTTGATTTGTAGTACAGATGTGGAAATATTTATATCATTTTGAAAAGTAGATGTTGATTTGTCTATGATCCATGAAAAGCTTTTAGGTTGCAGTGGTAGTGACGCGACTTATCTTTGCTGACTTAACTGCTTCTCCTGTGATTTATTTTAATAATGCCTGTTCATTCCATCTGACTGCTGAGCTGGCCATATTTCTTTATTGTTGATTCTTGTCGGATGGGAAAGAGCTAGTCATTTTCATGAATGTTCTTCATTTTTGTAATATCTGGTATTGTTTTTTTTTTTGTTTTTTTTTTTTTTTTTTTGTTGTTGTTGTTGTTGTTGTTTATTTTTTATGTCAGTCTAACCTGTTGTGTTTGGGTTTGGATTTTAAATTAGATTGTATCAATTCCTCGTCTTTCTATTCTTACTTCTGAAACATGGACACCCTCTTACCTCTTTAATTTGCTGCAACGTGCTTAAAAAGAGCCATTTATCAGATCGTTATTATCACTTACTCTTATCCTAGCAGAATGATGCGTTTCTAACGTGTACCCACATTATATATTTTGAGCAAAAATATTAAAAATATCATTTTTTTTTTTGTGAAATTTTCATTTTTTACACCGAAAAAAGTTACTCTGTATATTATATTGCATGGGCATGTTTTCATAATGTTTAGGGTGATTGTAGAAACTATTATGCATGGACGAGTTGAACTCTGTATTACTACTGAAATAGTTGTAATATTCCAGAGCATTGCACTGGCTGCAATTTTGACCCTTTCAGATATTCGTTATTAATACAGAAATCTAAACAGAATATAGACATGAGCTTCCTTGCAAAGCCAGAAACCTTATTAATTCTTAAGAACAGGTGGCAAACTATTGCAATTATGGGTCCAAGATATTACAAAGCTAATACTTAAATCGGCAGGTTTTTTTTTTTTTTTTTTTTTTTTTTTTTTTTTTTATGAAACTGAGATGAGTAGACACCAGGCTGGCAAACACAAGATATTATGCATTTTGTGCCTTATTCTCACCAGGGCAGAAACTTATTGGAGGGATGTAAGCTTTATAAGCTATTTCTTCATTTTTATTCAACCATCAAAATTGCAGCCAGTGCACCCTTACTTATACAAATGTGTACATTGTTGAGGACAATATGTTTTTCACAGTTATTTGGTCTGTCTGTCTGTCTGTCTGAACAACCTGGTATCCATGAGACCCTTTACAAAGAGCACAAGTTAGATCCACAAAGTCATTCAATGGTTCATGTAATAGGTTGTGTCTTGTTTCCCTGACTTTCGAACTATTGATATTTATAATTATGAATATGCTATAGACCTGTAACATCAGTAATGTTGTAAAATTGTGTCGCTTGCGTAAAATTATGTTGCTTGTGTTAAATTGTGTCGCTTGTGTAAAATAAAAATTAAAACTGAGATCCTTTAAGAGAAGTGATCACATTAATGAGCAAGGGGATGGGCCATACCGCGGTTTCGACTATTGAAGTCTCGTCAGTGACCCTTTAGATTTGGCAATATGGAGCCAAAGAGAATTACTGAAATTTTGCAACTCGATACAAGGACTAGTATTCTCTAAATGGGACCAAAATTAAACATTGGTTTAGGTGGCGTCATACCTAGCCGATTTTGACAAACGATGGCCACACGAATATGAAATTTTCAATTTCGCGCGATTTTCGTCACGAATTTGGTAAAAGGCCAATGTTGAGCCGAAGCATGTACGAAGCCTACCGATGGACACACGATGGACACACGATGGACACACGATTATACCCGATGCAGTCACGAACGATACACGAAGTGGTAGATTTGCATACGATGTTGATGCAAATGGTATGCGAAGGCTTGACGATGTCGTGAAGCCATCGTGAAGCCATCGTGAGGTGTAAAATGTATTCCCGAAAGTGCCCCGAAGGCATAACGACACTTCCCGATGTTATGTAAAAATCGATTAATGAGACTAAAAATTGATGTTGAGAAAACATCAGCTTTGTCATTTTCTTTCTTTACAAAATAAAATTGGAAATGCCACCGAAACCAGGAAGAGGTTGCGCCTGTCAGCTCCACCCAAGGTTCCACTCCAATATTCTTGTCCATGACTCCACTCAAAAACTCCAATTCATAAAATACACGGTGTCTATATTGTAGGCAGGAGATTGAACGAGCCCCAATTTCATGGTTTCATGGTCTCTTTTGAGAAGGTACATTGTATTTCATTTGTATGATTTCGTTGTTGACGTCCACGGTAAAAATTACTACCATGACTGTATTGTCAGTTACTTCACAACACTGTTCAAATTTCTCGGTGACAGTTTGGTTGTATTAGTTTAGGAGATATAGCAAAAATACGTACTTTTTCCAGGTTTGAAAAAATGACGGGAAAGTTAATTTTGAATGTAACCTCCTCAATTTAAGAGCAGCAAATAGTATCAAAATGTAAGAAAATGATACTCATCGTGTGTTTAAGTTGTTGTTTTTTTGCAGTAAAAACATATATATTGAAACACATGTCCGCTACGAGCGCTGTTATCTGAAATGCATGAGAAACATCCTAAAAGTTCTGATACCATGGAAACGAGACCGGTGACTCCCCACTTTTATTTCGATTTTAGTCCAAGGATACAATTATCCTGTAGCATAGGAAGTTTCATGAAAATCATATGCGGGAATTAAATAGTAATGTTTCCCTTTAAGTTGGTCGTAAGTTGATCTTAAGCTTAAGATGGCTTTGAGTTACCAACCCACTGATGCACTTTTAAATATTTTCATGATAACCCGCGTATTGTAATTTTGAATAATTATTTTATCAGATTTTTTAAAAATTAATCATTCTAAATTTTAAGCGAGGCGAGCTGTATATTTATTATGATGCTGCTACATAGAAATAAGACAATTCAAGCAATAACGAGAAACTGGCAAAATGTCAAACAAAACTCCATGATGGCAAACAAAGGGGAAATAACTGAAGCATGAAACATGTCAGATAAGATAGAATCAATTGTTAGATTACTTGAGGGAGCTATTTCCGAAAAGGTGGCCACTCAGCTGAGCTACATGTAAATATAATATGGAGTTTGCAAAAAAGTGAAATAACTTTTTTTTCGAAACAGTAAGTAAACCCTGTTAAAAAGTGCATAATAATCATCATGAAAACATGCCCGTGAAATGTATAAATCTCCCATCAGGAAAATATCTCCATGTAATGTATACCCCCTTGAACCCCACTTTTATATAGGAAAACTGGGGTATGCAGGGGATACCTATTTTTCTTATTTTTGCTCCAAAACATAGATTGTGGGTACTCGTTAGAACCGCCTTTGCTAGGCGGTTCTAACGTGTACCCACAATCTATGTTTTGAGCAAAAATAAGAAAAACATCACTTTTTTACAGATGATAAAATCTCTGTATATCGCATGTGCAAATTTTCGTAATAAACTTTTTGCATAATGCCAACAAACGTTAAAGGAAGCATTGTTACACAGCACCCTGGGCAGTAATTACCAAGACATGTTTCTCATGATCTGAGATGGCTTACTCTCATTGCTGGCATTGCATTACGAAAACACGCCCATGCAATATACAGAGATGTTTTAAGTTGTGAAAAATTGAAAATTTTCAGCAGAAATTTGTTGTTATTTTTCTTATTTTTGCTCAAAACATAGATTGTGGATACTCGTTAGAACCGCCTCGGCAAGGCGGTTCTAACGAGTACCCACAATCTATGCTTTAGAGCAAAAATAAGAAAAATAGGTATACGCCTGTATACCCCACTTTTCCTATATAAAAGTGGGGTTCAAGGGGGTATACATTGCACGGACATGTTTTCCTGATGGTAGATTTATTTGAACTATAATATGAGCCGCATCATGGGAGTTGTTTGAAAATCCAACAGCAAAACGCAGATCAGCTTAGTTTCCACTTCACAGATAGTACAGAACTCCAGCCCACTCCTGTAACTGCACAGCCCCGTTTGTGTCGGACTTGGTTGGGAACCCTGAAGATAGGGCTTCTCGTGACGAAGCACACGAGAGGTCTGTTTTGTAGGGAAAACGAGACAGACCGCTCCAGATATATGTCTTTTCATGACGTTTTCCCAGTCGCATTTATAAGATCAATTCTTTCTACTTAATTGTCATTACAGCACAAATCTAAATTTTGGGCGAAATCTCAAATATCATGTAAGCCGCGACGCGAGAAAACCGGTCTTCGGGGTTTCCGACCAATTCTGACTCAAACCGGCCTGTGCAGCTACAGAAGATGGCTAGAAACTTGAAATTTCGGATTTCAGAAGAAGAGGAACTGTACTATCTTTGAAGGAAAAACAAATACGCTGTTCAGCTTTGCAGTGACTGCACATATGATCTGCACCTTTGTTTTCGCATAGGGAAAACTCTTGTTTTCTCATGATGCGGCTCATGTGACATTAGCCTGATCCTATTTTCGCCTGGCAATACGTCATTCGATGTTTTATGTCACGTGACGACGTGTTTTTCCCAGAGACAATGGAGACGTGTTCAGGGAAATCTGTTCTTTGTATTATCCGACCAGGTCTGACTAAACCGGAATGTGCAGCCACAGCAAATGGTTAAGAGCTGAAAAGGAGGAGAGGTTATGTAATCTCAAGACCATGGCGCTGATCGGCTGGACGGCAATTTAGTGATGGCTGAAAGAAGAGTTCAGGCCGCGGCACATCTGGCAGCTGTTTCCTAGCAACGAATAACGGCTGTTTTATACATTAATCTTGTTCGCAATGACTGCCTACATCACGATAATATGTCCATGTAATGTATACCCCTTTATACCCCACTTTTATAATTGAGCCGCCTCGTGGGAAAACCAACAATGTGGTTTCCGACCAGGTACGACACAAACCGACCTGTACAAGCACAGAAAAGGGCTAGAAGCTTGAAATTGCGGATTTAAGTAGAAGAGGAATTGTACTATCCGAGTAGCGAAAACAAAGGCGCTGATCAGCTTCACAGTTACTGCGAAGCTGATCTGCGCCTTTGTTTTCGCCTATGTAGATTGTTGGTTTTCCCATGGGCGGCTCAATAGTGAAACTGGAGTATACAGGGGTACACAATTGTTTCTTATGTTTGTTCGAAAACACATATAGCAGATTGGTGCAATTTGTAGCGCATCGAACTTAAGACCGAGGAGTCCTAGGTTCGATCCTCGTCTGTTGTATTCTTAAGCAAGTCACATTTCCACAGCTCATGATATAAATATGTATTATATGTTCTTAGATATGAAGGCCCGGTCCCACTGCGCTTACGATCGCTTAACGATCGCTATAAGATTGTCTTAGTATTATTCTGGGGGTCATTTCTTTGACCCTGATTTGCCAGTTAAGAAAACAGAAAGACGTTGGCTAGCATTTCACAAACCTTGCATACACAGCCTTATTAATAATTGTATAACCATGGCTTACGGTTTAGTCGAAAAAAAAAAAAAAAAAAAAAAAAAAAAAAAAAAAAAAAAATATCTACATAGCTTATGTGAATTTTAAATACATGTAAGCGACTTTGAGCACACATTTAAAAAAAAAAAAAAAAAACAATCCAATGAAATTTTCGTTTTACTGTCGAAAAATAAGTCTGTGTATATTGCATGGACATTATTTCGTAATGAAACATTTAAGCTCGAGACAGAGGGAAACCTAGAAAATACAGTGTGAATTAGGACACTCAGAACAGCCTTTACTCTCTGGTCTGTATATAGTCTTGACCGCAGGCTTAAACATGCAATTTGTCCACATTCTCTGGGCCCCTAAACAACAGCTACGCTTGACACACAATGAAAACGCTGTCATTCAAAGTAGAACTATAGTTGTCTGTAATGTTTTAGCGATTTTAAATGATTTTAAATTACAGGAGCGAATTCGACACTTGAACGATGAAACAATTAATGCCGTTACCCCTCATAGGATAATTCGCAATATTTATGGAATTTCAAACAATTTTTTTGCGGAGACATATTCGTTTTCATTTTGATCATAAAGTTTTGTTTAAACGTATAACCACAACTAAATTGTTGGTATGAAGAATCAGTCGTTTTACGCTTTGTAGACGTCCGCTTTACGTTATCATCATACGTCAACTTTCTCCACGCACTTTGAAATTCGCTTAATTAACTTGTTTGAAATAGCAGGACTATTTTAGCACGTTTCGAAACTACTCCTAGTCAATCGTGCGCTAACGTTACAATTGACGTCCGTTTTCTGACTTTAGTCGTCTTTAATATAAACTGATAATGTGCATACTGCAGGGTCCACAATTAATTTATGTTTAGCGTATCTCACGGTGACATGGTACCACAACAAAGAAGTAAGCAAATGCTAAGATTACACGCACAGCGGCGACACAAATGACAGCTATTGTCTAGATTCTTTCTTGCGTTTAAAAGTTGACTGTTCTTCTTTTACCGTGTGTAATTTAACTGCAAATCTAAGATGTGTTTCTATGTTTTGGGTGACAAGAATTGAAAATGAGATATTGCTGGGAAACAGTAACTTTATGAAAAAATATCGGTAGGGATTGATGTTCCAGATTTCAAAACCAGCACATCTAGAGAAAGGTGTGTACATTTGATCAGTGGTTAGAATCGGATGTCTTTATATGTAAGCTGTTCAGTACATTTTCGAAGTAACTTTAAAAAGATCCTGAAAAGAAAATGGACAAATTGAAAAACAATTATCGAAAAAAAAAATAATAGTAATAATCCAGTTTTACATTATATATATTGTCCAAAATTGTGACCCTTTTCTTAGACTAGTGAAATTCTGTCATACACGAGCTCTTCAAAGTAGCCTAAAACCATGGTGTTGCAGTGCTCTTCCGCTGGTTAAAGAATGATTCTTTGAATGAAAATTTTATAGAGTGGACATTCAAAAGAGCATAAAAAAACTATGATTCACTTTATTTGGCCTGTAATGACGGAAAGGCTTTACCTTATCCTATCTCCTGGATAATATTTATATCAGATTCGGAAACAAGTTATACAGACACATTGTTGGAATTCCGATCGGTACAAATTGCGAGCCTCTCGTAGCTGATTTAGTTTTATACTGATTCGAAAGAGTTTTCACGGGTTATCTTAGCCATGACAATCAAACTGATGTTATCGAGGCTTTTAATTCTTCAACATTGACAATCCTTATTTTGAAGGCATGGTTAAACAAATTTACCCCCCTGAACTATAGTAGAATAAAGCAAACATCGCAGATACAGAAGTGCCCTTTTTAGATTTACATCTTTCTTTTACAAATGGATTTGTTTCTTCTAAAACGCGATGGTTTGTTTCTTATGATAAACGCGATGGCTTTAATTTTGATATAATAAACTTTCCTTTTTTGGATGGTGACGTTCCTCGCTGTGCTTCTTATGGTGTATACATTTCGCAACTTATTAGGTTTGCTAGAGTCTGCAATCATGTTGCGGACTTCAATGCCCCAAACAAATGTTTATCAGCCAAACTTCTCCAGCAGGGCTATCGGTATCATAAACTTCGAAAAACATTTTCTAAATTTTATTGCAGTCACTATGAATTGATTTCCAAATTTAATGTTGGACTAAAGACCCTTTTACGCTAGCGCCTTTCGGAATCAGAATTTCATGGTGACTTGCTTTACAAATTTCAGAAACTTATAGGAAGGAATGATATTTCTTTTCAGTTTAGAAAAATCGCTACACATTACAGACGCATAGGATACGGGGGTATAACTTAAATGTTATGCGACAGTCTTTATTCTTAGTTTTTAATCCAACATGGTTAATAACTATGCTGGCTTCTTTAATTGCACGCCGGTGGGTCGGGCGTCAGTCTCTATACTCTATGATGGCCCCGACAGTAAGCTTTTAATTCTATTTGATTGAGGCCGGAGCTTCTTGACTGTTGTTTGGCCCACTGGGGTTCAGCTAGTGTTTTTCTTTTGCTACGGAGTAAGTAAGTTATTTTGCGCCCAGGGATCTCCATCGTCGGGCAGCTTACTGAATCTGTTGAGTCCTCGTTTTGGATTCATCAGGGTGGTTATCATGATTTATTTGTTTGCCCTTGATGATCCGTTGACTAGTTAGAGATTCACAACGAGGACCGAACAACTATCTAAATGTTGTGAACCGCTGCAGCAACTGAGGTTAAGGTTAGGTTCCTGTAAAATCGATTTAAGCCCGCCAGTAATTATATATTGGTCGTTCGTCTCTCACTTATGAGAAAGACCATCATTATTTCTTGAATAGGTTCGTGTGTGTTGGTGAGTTCTTCGATGGCTGACTAACCCAATTCTAGCTCTTAACTGTCGGTTGCAAGTAGAGCAAGTCAATGTCATGGAGTCAGCTGGTGGGTCGGGCGTCAGACTCTATACTCTATGGTATTGGTATTTTATATTAATGATTGTTCGAAGGCGATACTTGTGTGGTGGTTCTTATTGTTTTATGTCTTGGTATTTAAACGTTTTGTGCTGTTTGCGCCTTATGTATGTTTTCATATTTTTAGTTAAGTTTAGGTAACTGAGTGGCCACCTATTGGGACAATAGCTGCTCATTCGGCATGCGATATGATTTCATGGTATAAGTACCTGATTGTTAATTTATTTTTCCCCACCTCTTTGGAGAGGGAATCTTAATACCAAATCTAATATAAATATAATATCCAAGAGATAGGATAAGGCATCGCATACATTCTGACATGACCAAAGTGTATACATTTCGCAACTTATTAGGTTTGCTAGAGTCTGCAAACATGTAGCATCCTTCAACGCGCGAAATAAATGTGTAACAGCCAAACTTCTCCAGCAGGGCTATCAGTATCATTACTTCGAAAAACATTTTCTAGATTTTATCGAAGAAACTATATATTTCCAAATTTAATGTTGGGCTAAAGACCCTTTTACGCTAGGGCCTTTCGGAATCAGAATTTTATGGTGACTTGGTTTACAAATTTAAGAAACTTATAGGAAGGAATGATATTTCTTTTCAATTCAGAAAAATCATAACGCGTTACAGACGTATAGGATATAACTTTAATGTTATGCGACTGTCTGCATGCTTAGTTTTTAACCCGATCATGGTTGATAACTATGATGCCTTCTTTAATCGTACGCCGGTGGGTCGGCCGTCAGTCTCTATGATGGCCCCGAAATAAAGCTATTCATTTTAGTTGGTTGGGGCCGGAGCTTCTTGTCTTTTGCTTGGCCCACTGGGGTTCAACTGGTGTTTTTCTTTTGCTCCAGAGTTAGTAAGTTATTTGGCGCCATCGTCGGGCAGCTTACTGAATCTGTGAGTCCTCGTTTTTGATTCATCATCGTATTTATCATGATTTATTTGTTTGTCCATGATGATTCATTGACTAGCTAGAGATTCACCACGAGGACCGAACAACTAACTTAATGTTGTGAACCACTGCAGAAGCTGAGGGTGAGGTTAGGTAGCTGTAAAATCGATTAAAGCCCGCCAGTAATTACTGATCGTTCCAAGGCGATACTATTATTTTATGTCTTGATGTTTAAAACTTTTTGTGCTGTTGGCGCCTTATGTATGTTATCATATTTTAGTTAAGTTTAGGTAACTGAGTTTGCACCTATTGGGAAAATAGCTGCTCATTCGGCTTACGATAAGTTTTCATGGTACAAGTACTAGTACCTGATTGTTAATTTAGTTTTTTCCAAACCTCGGTTTTTGGAGTGGGAATCTTTTTCTGATTGCGCCTTTTCCTGATCTTTGCCTACTTGTACCTTCTAAAGAAGCTAAAAGTGGTACCACTGTTTATTCGGTTGATGACCCCTAAGGCCTGCTACAATTGGGCGAAATGTAAGGTCTTTGGGGATCTTTTGCTTCAATATATTCCGCATTTTTATTTTCTCTGTATGAAATTTTCCATTGTTTTGCTTTTATGAATTTTAGGTAAACCATAAAATGTACTGGTCTTGCACTCAAAATTGAGTAAATTTGTACCTTTAAGATTTTGAATTTTGTGAAATGTTGTTTTTTCTATTATTATCTTGAATTTGGGAATATTATGAATCATCGATAAGCATTTCAAGGTTTTATTTCTCTTTAAAAAGTCAGTGTTCATCAGAACAATGTCTCCACGCTTGTCAGCTTCCTTGATTATAATAGAAGTATCTTCACCCAAACTACTAATTGCATTTCTTTGTTCCATTGTTACCTTGTGCTTAATGTCAAGAATTAGTATTTATGCATGGCAATGTTCTTTGTACACTAAAAGGTACAAGTAGGCAATGATCAGGAAAAGGCACAATCAGAAAGAAATTCCCACTCTAAAATCCTAACGCCACAAAATATATTCTTGATATTAGAGGAACGTCTCTTTGAATGTCCTGGTGATTCTCCTGACTTAATCCCTATACAAGAGGTTTGAAAGGTCAAGAAGATGGGCTGTGAGAGATAACCTAACAATAAAAAGCTTCTTTGTGGAAGTTCCAGCCCCCCCCCCCCCCTCCCATGGTATTTCGTGCCGAGAAAACAAATCATGAAACTGCAGAATGAAATTCCAACCCTTGTATTGTCAGAATTCAAAGCCAGAGGTGACTCCACAGTGCGTTGATCGTTGCCTACTTGTACCTTTTTAAGACTTGGTTACCTCAAGAAGGAATCCATTAGCAAGGTTTTTTTGTGCAACCTCCCTGGCGGAATAGTATTCTTTCTTGCAAGTTTTTTTTTTAAATTGTAACAACCACTTTACCTTGAAATTCTAAAACGCACATGAAACGAAAATCAGGGCGTTACTTTGTAAAAAGTGCTCTTGAAGACATCAAATTTTCAGCCAGCCTAAGTACAAAAATGGGTATTCTTTTATAAATCACAACCAGAGGACCAATGGTCCTGTAAACGCTCACCTGAGATCTGCTGCATATACCAATAAACATGTTTGAATATTATGGTATTTAACTCCAGTGCAGGGGCAGATGAAGCCCTTGGGCCATTTTCTTTTTTCAGAATCTTCAATATTCTGTCCATTTGCCAATTTCCTGCTGGCTTTTCCCTTCAAATGACATTTTAACAGTTTTCCCAATTCAAATGCATAGGCAACCCATGTTGACCTTGCCATAAACTTGGTCAAGGTCATCACAGGGTCATGATTTATATATACATTAAAGTACTTTCGCCATCGATGCTTGATGGCAAGTTTCCTTGAAATCAGTCTATTGGTTTCAGAGAAGAAGATTTTTGATGGGTTTTTACCATATATGGGCATGGCGGCCATCTTGGTCATGTGACCTGGATTATTTATATACACATTGGTTCCCCCTTCCCATAGATGCTTCAAGTAAAATTTGGCTTTGATTGGCCAAGCGGTTTCAGAGGAGAAGATGTTTGAATATTATGATAATATACATGTATATTGCCCCGGGGTGGGGGCGGATGAGCCCCTGGTGCCCAATTTTTTTCAGAATCATTAATATTCAGTCCTACTGCTCATTTTCTGCAAGATTTTTCCTTTAAATGACAATTTAACAATTTTTCCCATTCAAATGCAAAGGCGACCTATGTTGACCTTGCCGTAAAATAGGTCAAGGTCACCGCAAGGTCATGATTTATATACACATTGTAGTACTTGAGTCATCGATGCTTCATGCCAAGTTTGGTTGAAATCAGTCCAGTGGTTCCGGAGAAGAAGATTTTTGAAGGGTTTTACCATATATGGGCATGGCGGCCATCTTGGTCATGTGACCTTGATTATTTATATATACATTGGTTCCCCCTTCCCATAGATGCTTCATGTAAAATTTGGCTTTGATTGGCCAAGCGGTTTCAGAGAAGAAGATGTTTGAATATTATGATAATATACATTGAATATTATGATAATATACATGTATATTGCCCCGGGGTGGGGGCGCGGATGAGCCCCTGGTGCCCAATTTTTTTCAGAATCATTAATATTCAGTCCTACTGCTCATTTTCTGCAAGATTTTTCCTTTAAATGACAATTTAACAATTTTTCCCATTCAAATGCAAAGGCGACCTATGCTGACCTTGCCGTAAAATAGGTCAAGGTCACCGCAAGGTCATGATTTATATACACATTGTAGTACTTGAGTCATCGATGCTCCATGCCAAGTTTGGTTGAAATCGGTCCAGTGGTTCCGGAGAAGAAGATTTTTGAAGGGTTTTTACCATATATTGGCATGGCGGCCATTTTGGTCATGTGACCTGGATTATTTATATACACATTGGTTCCCCCTTCCCATAGATGCTTCATGTAAAATTTGGCTTTGATTGGCCAAGCTGTTTCAGAGTAGAAGATCTTTGAAAATTGTGGACGACGGACGGACGGACGACGGACGGACGACGGACGACAGACGGACGGACGGACGACGGAGCATGGGTATACTATAAGCTCACCTTGTGAGCCTGACGGCTCAGGTGAGCTAAAAATAGAAACCGTTAATCACAAAGTTCATACCCATTTTGGATTAAAATTTTTGACAAGGAAGCCACCTCCTAATTCCTTTCTGTTCAAAAGAATATCATGTCAAAGATTTTGAAAAATCAGTTTTGATATGCAGATTTATTTTTCTTTTCTTTTTTTTTTCACATGAGAATTTGTTAAGGTTGTTACGCAGTCGTCTTTTTAACAATAAAGCTTGCTGCGAGCTGTGTTTTGTGCAGTTGTTTAGACCTAAAACCTCAAACTAAATAAAAAAAATCATTATTTTGGTCATAACTGACTCAAACATTCATTTTTACTTTTTGCTTAAAGACCTACTCTGGCGCTTTAAGCCCGGTTTAAGCCCGCCAGTAATTACTGATCGTTCCAAGGCGATACTTCTGCGGTGGTTCTTTTTGTTTTATGTCTTGGTGTTTAAATGTTTTGTGCTGTTTGCGCCTTATGTAAGTTTTCATATTTTAGTTAATTAAGGTAACTGAGTCACCTATTGGGAAAATAGCTGCTCATTCGGCTTACGATATGTTTTCATGGTATAAGTACCTGATTGTTAGTTTTTTTCCCACTTCGGTGTTTGGAGTAGGAATCTTTTTCTGATTGCGCCTTTTCCTGATCTTTGCCTACTTGTACCTTCTGAAGAAGCTAAAAGTGGTACCACTGTTTATTCGGTTGATGACCCCTAATTGTACAATATGGTCCTTAGATCAAAGGACTGTCATAATGAGGCGATTACCACATCTCTGCAGGGGGTCATAAAGAGGCCCCTAGAGGATTATACCTTTAGTTCCACTGTTTATTGATTTTATGGTCCCTGCAAACCTGTGCAATAAAACTGGCTCCCTCTGCAATCAATATTGATTTTTCCTGTTTTGGCCCCTACCTGTATTCTGAGTCGTTGTCAGGGCACTAGGTTTTCTAATGCCCTGTCCCTTATCTAATGACCCTCAATAGACATGGAAATAGGTCTTTAAAACGATTGTATTCATTATCTCGAATAAGGATATGAAACGAAACGAATCCATGTATTAAAGCACAAAATATCAGGTGCTGTGGAACTAGATTATACTGTATTTTTGTTTCTTATAAAATGCCAGTTTGTATGTAGCCTACGTCTCTGTGTTTATCAAATAGCATTCAATGATATTTTCCATTGCTATTTTCAAAAGTCTTAAGTCATTTTGGTATTTTTGACTGTTTTATTATGCAATTTGATTATATCTGCTTCAGAACGTACATATATCAATGGAATGAGACAGTCATCGACTGTATTTTACAAAATATACTGAGCATCCTTGCCCAAAGTAGCAAGCAATCTTGGCATACCGTTTTATGAAGTACTCAAGACAGGTGCGATTTTCGTTCTCATTGCAGTTACTGTTATTTATATATGAAATACGCAGTTAAAATAAAATGTAAAAGTGATAAGCATGGATCCTATCGCTTCGAAACTGAAAACTTCACAGTGATGTTGATAATTATGTTTCACAATGTGTACAGTACGCACCTCAATGTATGCTTTGCGCATACCGACGTTTCAAGCTAACTGACAAGTTTTAACAAGTTATGGTCCTAATAAAAATGAATTAAACATTTTTGAAATATTAAATACATATATACAAGAAAATGAAGACAAAAATTATATAATTAGAGGTGATTTTAATACAGTTTTGGATACAGACATGGATAAGAAAAATGGACAAGCTGATACGCACAAATTTTGTAGACAGAAAATTATTGATATAATTGAAACATATGATCTAACATATATATGGAGTGATAAACATCCTGGTCTAATACAGTATACATGACATTCCTCACACAAACCGCCAATTTTCTGTCGACTAGATTATTGTTTTATTTCTAAAAATATTTCTAATATTGTTATTTCCTGTGAGCATAAAACAAGTTATAAGTCTGATCACAGCATAGTTACATTGTCGATCGATTTAAACGAATATATAAGAGGTCCTGGTTATTTTAAACTCAATAACAGTCTTATACTAGATACTGAATATCAACAGCAAATTAAAGAAAATATAAATACTATAGCAATAATTAATAATGACGCAAACCCAAATACATTATGGGAAATTATTAAAGGAACTATAAGAAACAAAACAATAGAATATGCATCGGCAAAGAAAAAATATCATTCACAAATTGAAGAAACTCATATAAAAGACATAGAAATATTGGAAAACAAATTAACGCGCTCAAGTGAGCAACAACACACTGAAAGACTCAAACAAGAACTTGACAACAAAAGGAAAGAATTAGATGAAATCACGGAAAACAAATTAAATTGGTTCATTACACGGTCTACGGCACAGGTTATCGAACAAAATGAAAAAAAAAAGTAAATATTTTGCTGGTCTCGAAAAGAAAAAAGCTGAATCCAAAATCATATCTAGATTAAATATAAATGGAAATATTATTACATGTCAGAAATCCATCCTAGTGGAAGAAAAGAAATTCTACGAACATCTTTACTTAAAAAAAAGAACAAACAAACTCTAACATTGTTTTTTTATGACAATTCTTTACCTTAATTAAACGAAAATGAAAGTAACAGCTGTGAAGGGAAAATAACTGAACAAGAATGTATAAAAAACTATTAAAGAAATGAAAAATTTCCTGGTTCTGATGGCATAACAGCAGAATTTTACAAAATATTTTGGCATGATATAAAGGAGTATCATTTAAAACCAATTAACTCTTCTTTGCAAAATCAAGAGCTTACAGAACTCCAAAAACAAAGCGTTATTACACTGTTACCAAAACCTGGAAAAGATAATACACTTTTAGAAAATTGGAGACCTATTAGCTTTCTTAATGTAGACTATAAAATAGCAACAAAAGTCATTGCAAATAGGATAAAAATGTACTACCAAAACTTATACACGAAACACAAACGGGGTTAATGAAAGGCATTCGTCTTTTTTTCGAAACAATAGATTACGTTGATGAACAAAATTTGCCAGGTATCTTATTTTCTCCGACTTTGAAAAAGCTTTCGACAGCATTAGTCATGATTTTTTTGTTTAAATGTTTAAGGCATTTCAATTTTAACAATGATTTACTGAACTGGATACGTTTATTTTATAAAGATGCTAAAAGTTGTTTTTCAAACAATGGTCACCACTCAGAATTTTTAACATTAGAAGAGGTGTAAGGCAGGGGTGTCCATTATCCCCATACTTATTTATAATTTGCATTAAACTTCTATCAAATCAAATTCTAAAGAATCAATACGTTAAAGAAATATATATAAATGGTAATGAATTCAAAACTTCACTTTTTGCAGATGACGCAGCATTCATAATGGACGGATCAAGGCAATCTTTTGATACTTTAGTCTATATAATGGATAATTTCTCAAACATCTCCGGATTAAAATTAAACGCCAAAAAATGCCAAATTCTTCGCATCGGGGTCACAAAACATACAAATACAGAATTTATGAAACATAGAAAGTTCTCTTGGAATTCAGAAGAAGCAAGCTGTCTCGGAATGATTTTTAAAACAAATAAACAAAACGTATTATCCTCAAATTTAGAACCTAAGATTAAAGCATTCAAAACTTGTTTACAGCAGTGGAGTCACAGAAAACTTACACTTATTGGAAAAATTGTTGTGATAAAAAAAATGCACTTCCGAAACTAATTTACCCACTTACATCTTTACAAAAAGGTACAAGTAGGCAAAGATCAGGAAAAGACGCAATCAGAAAAAGATTCCCACTCCAAAAACCGAGGTGGGAAAAAACCAAAGTAACAATCAGGTACTTTATACCATAAAACACATCGTAAGCCGAATGAGCAGGTATTTTCCCAATAGGTGGCCACTCAGTTACCTTAACTTAACTAAAAATATGAAAACATACATAAGGCGCCAACAGCACAAAAAAATTAAACACCAAGACATAAAACAAAAAGAACCACTACAGAAGCATCGACTTGGAACGATCAGTAACACAAAGCTACTGGCGGGCTTTAACCGGTTTTACAGGTACCTAACCTCACCCTCAGCTTCTGTAGTGGTTCAGTGATAAACAAGAAACAAGAAATCATATTAAGAGAATACTAAACATAGATACCAACGTTTAACATGAATAACGGAAAGCAGAGTGAGCAGCTATTGAAGGTATTAGGTGGTCACAGTGCTAGCTTGGACAGAACAAGTAAAATGCAGAGGACTGAGTGATCAGCCATTATATTCGGGTGGTCACAAAGCCATGCAACATGAAACTCGTAATTGGAATAACTTTGATAAGTGTGAACCAGAACAGCAGTACCGCCTTGGTACGGTCAGTTATAAAATAACTGGGGGGCTTAAACCGGTTTTACAGGTACCTAACCTCACCCTCAGCTTCTGCAGTGGTTCATAACATTTAGTTAGTTATTTGGTCCTTGTGGTGAATCTCTAACTAGTCAATGAATCATCAAAAACAAACAAATAAATCATGATAAAGCCTCCGAAAGAAACTATAAAACAAATAGATCAACTAATGTATTCATTTTTATGGGAGTCCGACAATAAACCGGATAAAATTAAAGTTGTACACTGATTAAAGATTACCACCAAGGAGGTCTTAGGATGATTGATATTGAAAAATTTATATGGTCACTAAAGGCAAGCTGGATTAAACGTTTTTACAACCTGAAAACAAAAAAGTCTTTTGAATACTTTATATGAATACAATTTCAAAAAAATTGGAGGCAACATCTTATTTGAATGTAATTTTAATGGTATTGGTGAAATACGCAAAACACTTCAAGAACAAATCTCTTCTAAAAGACATGCTTATTGCATGGTAAAACTTAAACTTTTAATCAATTATATGTAGTCATTTCAATGAAATTCTTTGGAATAACTCTAACATACGTGTAGATGATAAAACAGTATTTCATAAACGTTGGTCAGAGCTAGGCATCAAATACATAATAGATATTTACGACCATGAAACTAAAGTATATTGTTCATTTAGAACAATTCAGAATAAATTTGGGATGCCTAGTAGTGATTACTTACGGTATTTAAGCCTCATAAACAGTATCCCAAAAGACTGGAAACGTATCTTAACCAAGAAAACTCAACATCGCAGTCGAAACAAAAATATTAGAGCAACTCAAAAATACTACGCAAGCAAATAAATTAATCTATAACTATTTTCTGAACAAAACACAAACACATGAAATAAAATCTGAGATCAAATGGAATGAACAGTTTTCAAATGAAAATTCCATCATCTATATAGGAAAATATTTCATCTTTCAAGCTGAACAAACAAATTCCAAACATACAACATTTTAAATCATTTCTTTTAACGCGATTCAAAATAGAGAAAGAGATACCTTTGCTTAATGATAAACTTGCCTCTTTTGAAACCAAATGGAGAACCTTATTGATACATTGACAACAAATGAAGTGTAAAGTTTAGAAGTAGACAGCAGCAATATTATTTATTTTATCTATTTATTTTATTCGCTTATTTATTTATTTATTTATTTATTTATTTATTTATTTATTTATTTATTTATTTATTTATTGCATTTTTATATTGAATGTTTTTCTTTTTCCACATTTTTACTTAAAAGCATTATGTATAAAAGATTTATTAAAAGCATGAGTAGGTCCACATAAAAAAGTACAAGAAGCCACTGTTTACAGCAGTGGAGTCACAGAAAACTTACACTTATTGGAAAAATTGTTGTGATAAAAAAAATGCACTTCCGAAACTAATTTACCCACTTACATCTTTACAAAAAGGTACAAGTAGGCAAAGATCAGGAAAAGGCGCAATCAGAAAAAGACTCCCACTCCAAAAACCAAGGTGGGAAAAAACCAAACTAACAATCAGGCACTTATACCATGAAAACACTTCGTAAGCCGAATGAGCAGCTATTTTCCCAATAGGTGGCCACTCAGTTACCTTAACTTAACTAAAAATATGCAAACATACATAAGGCGCCAACAGCACAAAAATATTTTAAACACCAAGACATAAAACAAAAAGAACCACCACAGAAGTATCGACTTGGAACGATCAGTAACACAAAGTTACTGGCGGGTTTAAATCGATTTTACACGGCCGTAACCTCACCCTCAGCTTCTGCAGTGGTTCATAACATTTAGTTAGTTCTTCGGTCCTCGTGGTGAATCTCTAACTAGTAAATGAATCATCAAGAACAAACAAATAAATCATGATAAACATCCGGATGAATCAAAAACCAGGACTCACAGATTCAGTAAGCTGCCCGACGATGGAGATCCCTGGGCGCCAAATAACTTACTAACTCCGGAGCTAAAGAAAAACATCAGTTGGACCCCGGTGGGCCTTTTGCAGGTTCGACAAGTTTGTCCAGCATACTGCATCCTACAATTGTTTGCATTTCAAGTAAGAACATATACAAGATCCATTGATTTTCAGTCTAAATCAGAATCATTAACCACTGAAAATGTCCTACCATTCACAGATGAAGTGATAGTAGTCTTAGAGCATAAATGATTGCAACAGTTGCACTTCTTGGCATTGCACTTAGAAATACTAGGGTACATTCCAGGTCTCTTGAACGGATTAATATATTTACGTAAAATTGGTGATTTAAGTGGAGATAACCTTATCTGAAGATTATTACGAATGTTAGTTGAACGAGGAATCCGTACAGTAGACGCGGCATGCAACCTAAGGGGAGTTAATGTAATTCCTAATCTTTTTGTGATAGTCATAGTTGGGAGTTCTGTGTTGATACTGCCAAAAGAAGCGCGACACTCATACCGGTTATAGAAAAAATAATGCACTTAATCGTAATGCAAAATCTCCCAAATGAAAGAACAAGGTATAACCGAAGCCCACATCTCAGGTCCATGTCTAATACAAGTCTATGGATAGAAACGTAAGAATCGTTTATACAACGAGATACGAGTGACGGTCAACTAATGACCTTCAATACGGTATCGAAGAGTTGTGGTAGTTAGAGATAGGAAAATACAAACTGTATACATTAACATGCTGAATTGATTCATGATAATATGCTTACATGTATATTTAAAAGTGTTTGTATGAAGTTGTTGTTGTATAAATCTTAAGTTTGTATAAAATGTGGAAAAAATAAATGAGAAAAAAAGTTTTAACAAGTTTGTAGAATGTAAGACCATTTTTGTATATGTAGGTACAGCGAAATAGATAAGAGTGCGTACTGCGTATGAACGCATGATTTTTCACTCTGTACACACACTCGGAAAATTCAGACATATGCGTATCGAGTATGCAGTAAAAATCAGTGGTACGCACCCAGATTTCAGTTTATGTGTACATACATATGCATAAATGGCCTTACAATCTACAAACTTCTTAAAACTTATCATTTAGCTTTTTTGTTTGGTCGTGCTTTTCACCATCGTAATGCTTACACTGTAATTATATCAATGTAGCTTTTGATTGGGCTATATCAAATACTCATACTGTGCGTCTTCTGCAGTTATGTGTACAAGAGGCGACGGTGAACAAAATTCTTGACAATATGTTCATTCACAAAACGTTAAATTGAAAACTTTCACTTTAGTTTCTAGACTTATTGGCGTTTTAGTATGTTTATTGCAATTTTTGAACATTGTTTAAATTTCATATCATGAGACATTCCATGTCCAACAGCAGCCCTGTTCAATTTTCTTCAAATATTCACTTGATGCCAAGGGTGCTGTTTTGATTTAGTTATCACCAATTTCTAAACGTACAGTCGAAACAGCCACTATTTTAATTACGGTTTTGGTTTATGTAATATTTCCATTAAGATTAAAACTTTTGTATTTGTATTTGTATTACAATAAATACATTTCTATTTTCAGGTGAAAATATTATCGAAGACCATGAGATAGTATCAGAGCAGCTTCTGTGATAGCAAACATGTACCGGATACAAATTCCGATAAAGGACTGGAGATATTAAATTGAGCCGCGACGCGAGAAAACCGGTCTTCGGGGTTTCCGACCAGGTCCGACACAAACCGGGCTGTACAGTCACAGAAAAGAGCTAGAAGCTTGAAATTTCGGATTTAAGTAGAAGAGGAATTGTACTATCCGAGTAGCGAAAACAAAGGCGCTGATCAGCTTCGCGGTTACCGCGAAGCTGATCTGCGCCTTTGTTTTCGCTGAGGCAAAAATCCGGTTTTCTCACGATGCGGCTCATTTAACGACAGGCAGTTCCTGGAAATTCACTATCTAGTCTCGGTGACATATCTAGGGCGAAGTTAATTTCAGACAAGCTGGAGCGGCGAGAAGGATGTGCCATCAGAACAGTTAATGGGGCGCGTTGATTCGTATGCTGGAATATTAGAATACAGATTTGTGGTGTCATAAACAACACTTATTTTGTTGATATGGGAAGGTGACAAATATATATCATTGAACGAGCATCTATCCTTGTTCTGATAAGAGATTAGGTATTTAAGCATTCAAATGTGGATATACTTAACGAAAACCGATGTTTGAAATACGCGGCTTCAACCGCGAAACTAAGTTTTGAAAGCAATGTTAATCGTCAGTTTTAAATTGTTGTCTGTGCACGGCCAAAAACACAATTTTATTGCTTGCATTTCGCACGTAAATGTACATGCAATCACTGTCTCCCACTTTTAAAGGGGAATTCGGAAATTCAAAGCATGTGCTACGAATCCAGGCAAAATAAAATAGCAGTCCAACGTTCAAGAAGGTAACATGTTGGATCAGATAAAATTAAATCGGAAATTAACAGTTTACGCTTCTATATATAGATAGTCTATGCGTAACGACTGTCTGGCGACTGCGCCGGGAAACGTTAGGGTCAGACTTGATACGGAAATAAAAAAAAAGTGCTCAGTAATTTCCCGCGGGTTCTATCGCCTATCATCTAGGTAATTATAGAGGAATAGAAAAGTGTGACTGTCATAAGAAGAAAAGATACGATTAAGCATTTCAGTTTATGTGATATGATGAGCAGTTCTCCATAAAATAAGAGATGCATTTTATCATATAGGTCAGATTTGCTATGTGAAACTTATGAGTACCCACAGTAAAGCGTTTGTTCGAGAAAATTTCAATATCACCCGACTGTTGCCTGGCTTATCTGCTCTTCTGACAATTATGGGTTTGAAAAAGAGAAATAAATGATTTGAAACCTGCAGCAATATCGACTTTATCATTAATAGCGACTCCGTAGTATAACCTATTGTTCGTCCGCAATTCTGTGCAGCGTCCTGGAAAAAATCTGTGTCTGCAAGACGGACAAATAGAATCAGATCAGCTTCACAGAAACTGCACATTAAATAACTGTTTTTGTTTTCGCTATTTTATAACATAATACCCCTTCTTCCTTAATTCGAAATTTCAAAGTTGAAGCTTTGATCCGTAACTGTAAACTCGGTTCGTCTTACCTTGTCGAAAATTTTAAAGGCAACTTTTGTGGTGACGTTGTTAAGCTATTGTTACAGCTTTTATAGCATTTCTGTCATACAATACTTACGACGGAGCCAATATCCGTTTCATTTAATGAATATTTCATATTGATTCGCGTAATGTACGTTATACTGGAGATGCAATGTTGAAAAACACCAGAAATGAAATTCAAGATACTGAACAAATAAGGTGCATTACTATTGCTAGAATTTCTCAGAATTGTTAATGTTTCAGTTGAAGGTAGAGAAATCGTGTCGAATCTGTTTACAATCGTATTTCTGTTCTTGAAACAAAAACGGAAGTTAAAAGGAATCGAAACCATGCCTTTTGCCCCGAAAAACATACTTTGTAGACATTGTCTTATTATTCATTGTGTGAACAGAAATTTGTTTTAATTTCAAATGCTGTAGATACAGTTTGGCATTTTACAATTTGGGATAAAAACGTGTATATCATCGTGTGATATAAATCAAGTTGGATAAAGTGGCGTCATAGTGACGTCATAGTACCTGTAACTATGCAGAAGAACATTCGAATCAACGAGAATCAGCTACTGTACCTTGTAAGCAAGGCGAAGCGAGAAAACTCGATGGCGAGCTATCTTTACAAGAGAAGCTCCGATACTGGAAAATGGCAGCAACGATATTTTGTGCTCTATCAAAATCTTTTGTTTTACTTTGAGAACGACACAGCCACGCGGCCGTCGGGGGTCGCTCTGCTGGAGGGCAGCTACTGTGAACGACTAATAACGCCACTGAAGGGCAAAGAATCAGAGAAACAGGTAGGTGTCCTTTATGTTCTGATACCCCAATTTTCTGTCGTGGAAATGGAGTTACATGGGTAGTCGTTTTCATTTTGTTTTGAACAAAAATATTAAACATATCATTTTTAATGACATTTTTAATGTTTACAACCTAAAAATTTGTATATTGCGTGGACAAGGTATCGTAATTCTTGTCCACCATCGTAGTCCCGACCTATCGGTCCTGTACCGCTTAACAACACGAAAAATGGATATGTAACCGGACTATACATATAAGAATCTATTTTTCGTATGTAGGAAGTAAAATGTGTTTTACAGTTTATGTACCGAAAGCAAAAGAATAATGATGATTTCTGCTGATTTTGGTTAAGATAAAAAAAAGGTAGTATTTGAAAGAAATTTTAGCAAAAGTTCCTTTTGAACGTTTGCAGAGGAAATATGTCCAACCTTTCATAGGCCAAAAAGCGGAGATGTAACGCCAAACAATTAAAAATTATACGATTGCTCTAAAAATAGCAGTAATGCTTTTAACTATGTTGTTATTAAAGGCCATAAATACACTTTCTGCTAAAATTGACATAAAACAATAATAGAAAAGGCTTCTGAAAAAAGTATATTTTAGCCAAAATAGTACTTTTTACGAAGATCTAAAAGTTTCCGTATGTTCGACCCTCCCACCAATCTATGCACAAGAAAATTATTATACACAATGGCGAATAGCGACATACATATATATGTGGTAGATACATGTATTAAGGTTTATTAGTAGATGGTGTGTTCGTTTTCATTTAGATTCGTGTTAAACCCGCAAAATCGTTTGGATCTACGTAGGTCATTCAAAAAGTAATGCAATATGTAGCATATTTTTGAGTATTTGTATCTGACAGAGGTAATGTTTTTAATTTTTGAAAGTTTGATTCAATCTGCATGCAGGAAAAAAACATCAAATAAGTCGGACCATACACTTTATGTTGCTTAGCAACCATAGAATGGCAGCGAAGGTGTCATGGCCGCGAAAACCACTTTTCAAAGATCAAACAAATAAACATAAAGCTTAGGTATTTCTTTGGTGGTGTTTTAAATAGCTATCTATTAACATGTTTATGTAAAGTCACCTTAGCCAGAACTTTCTAGGCAATTGCAATGTTCATACAGCCCCACGCGTGTCAACTGTTGCTTAGCAACGCCAGAACCTATGCAATTTCGATTTATGCATTTTTCATAGATTTTGGTTGCTAGGCAACGAAATATGTAATCTGAGAATTGCATTTTATAGCAAGTAGTTTACAAAGCGTCAATGGCAGAAACAAACAGGCGTGTAGATATTCGATTAAACAAACTAGATGTCAAATTGTAGCAGAAATTGTATCTCTACCCCCATTTTTCACCCTTCGAAAGAGAAATTTTAGTCATTTTTTCAACTTTGATTGGGTGTCATTTAAAATGTATCGATCAGATTACATTATCTTGTACACTAAATGTCACTATTTTAAGTTCGGTGTAAGAAAATAAAGTGAATATGTTTAATTTGATTTTCCTGTTACCATAGCAACGGTTTTTAGAGTCGTGGCCAAGTGCCTTTTCCCAGTGTTCTATTGTTGCTAGGCAACAGGAAGTCGAGCATGTGACTAGGTGTTGAACTGTCTCGCAGAGGGCGAATTGAATTTATGTTTCCAGAAAGCTAAATCAAACTTATATAACGTGTTCAAACAAAAAAATATGGACAATATTGCATTACTTATTGAATGACCCTCGTAATATTGAAGACCTGCAATATTATAATGACACACCTACCAAACGATCACATACTTCTCCGCTGGTGCATATAAGAACATCGATTCGATCGTAGGGCGGTGAATGATTAGATGACGCAAAAAGGTAAAGACACATTACATACACTTTTGTTTCATGAAAAATATATATATATGTGTAACGAACAGCCGAGCCGAGCCACAGCAAACCCCGTCGGTGGAAAATCATGCTCATCCACCAAGGGTGGTTTACTGCGCTATATACCCAACACTTACACGATTCACAAAGTCTCGAGTTTGAAATTTGCATATTTCCAAGGGAGGCTATCCCGTCACAGAGAAGACTCGCCCCGAGTCTTGGCCTGGGGACTACATGGGTAAGGCAACTCCGTTCTGGCAGTTGTCATTATCCCACCGCTGCCACCAAATGTAACGAACAGCCGAGCTAAGCCACAGCAAACTCCGTCGGTGGAAAAGCATGCTCATCCACCAAGGGAGGTTTACTGCGCTATATACCCAACACTTACACGATTTACAAAGTCTCGAGTTTGAAATTTGCATATTTCCAAGGGAGGCTATCCCGTCACAAATGTAAAGAAAGATGGCAAAATCGGGGAATACTGTGGACTAGTAAAATCCAAAGTCAGTATTACACAGAATAGTATTTCCCGATTTTGAATTATTTCCTTAATATATATATATATATTTATAAAATATATTTTATTTCATAAAATCATCTAATCATTCACCGTATATGCACCGGCGAGGAAGTATTTGATCGTTTTGTCGGCGTGAATGATTAGCTCGTTAACAAATATATATACCTTAGCAAAAGCAAAGCTAATGATACATGTAAGTAGACGAAAAAGATCATATCACGTGATGACTATATAGATTTATTTCTTTATAAAATGAGCCTGGTCATAAGAAAACCAACAGTGTGGTTTTTGAATAGGTCCGACACAAACCGAGCTATACAAGCACGGACGATGGCTGGAGGCTGGAAGCTTTGGATATTTAGACAGTAGAGGAATCGTACTCACTATCAGTGAAGCGAAAACAAAGGCGCTGATCAGCTTCGCAGTTACTGCGAAGCTGATCTGTGCCTTTTTTTTCGCATATGCGAAATGTTGATTTTCTCATGACGCGGCTCAAATGTAAGATAGAACTGTAATTTGTGTTACTAATCAAGCTAATCTTTCAACTAGTAGCTAAACTTGTAATTGCATACGTAGACACATGTTCTGACATATGAAATCGAATAAGGTTCTGAGTAATGACATCGAGATATTTTCAATGTCTTTTATGGTCAGTCGGAGAATTAGCAACATGTTTACCCTGTATATGGTTTTCTTGCATATCAGACACGAAATATTTTTCTCTACAGTTGAGCACGATTGCCTATTAAATTTGACATAGTAGGACCATGACAGAATCGAACCTCCTTCTACCCCAGCCAGCTTGTCATTGAGTAAACCCCTTTAGCCGGAAAAATATGTCGCAAACTCCTGTTACACGTTTGTGGAAGTCCATGACATGTTGTGGTATTGAAATGATTGCAATTACCTCGATAGCTTGCAAATAACAATAATAATTGAGCCGCTGCATGGGAAAACCAACAATCTGCATAGGCGAAAACAAAGGCGCAGATCAGCTTCGCAGTAACTGCGAAGCTGATCAGCGCCTTTGTTTTCGCTACACGGATAGCACATTTCCTCTACTTTCTAAATCCAAAATTTCCAGCCTCTAACCATCTTCTGTGCTTGTACAGCTCGGTCTGTATCAGACCTGGTCAGAACCCTAAATTGTTGGTTTTCTCATGCACAGGCTCAATTGCTAAAGGCCAAAGTACAACATGTTACATTACCGTAAAAGGTTAGTGTTAACTAGAGCCATTAGCTGATAATTACAGTGGCACTTTGAACTGGAGACACGATTTTTCAGATGTGTGATACGATATATTGATAAATTCGAATACGCCAACTACATGTACGTATTTACAAGAATTGGCGATGTGTGTAAGAAGAAGCGTACATTGTATATCATTTTACTGTATGCATGTGCGCATCAGCCAATGTTTGTACAAAATGATGTCTAAGAGAGAGAGAGAGAGAGAGACAGAGAGACAGAGATGCTGCTTATTATTTCAACTTTAATTTAAACCATGATCATTATTTCCATCATTATGACACAACCCTAAACGCCACACGCTGTGGCCACAAAAGAGTAACATGTTATATGACTGGAGTGAGTTAAGTCTTCCCAGCTTACTTAAATGTTTTCCTGATCTTGAATCAAATTATATTTCTGTGTCGATAATTTTCATTTAAGAAAACATTAAACGATTATGTCTGCATTTAGAAAAAGTACGTGTTCGTATATAGTAAGTATGATTCTCTCACTAATGACAAAGACTTTGGTATGTTTGGTATGCTCATCGAGCATATAAAGTCCATATTTGTTTTAAGTAAACGACTAGTATACTATGCATGTTAGTTGTGCCATGTGGAGGTCCTTAAAAGTCGCCCCGTACATTATTTATAGTGCAGATTATATTTTACTTTTTGTCTTTTTAAGATCAGCGAAGATAATCTGAGAAATCAGAAAAAGGTACAAGTAGGCAAAGATCAGGAAATGGCGCAATCAGAAAAAGATTCCCACTCCAAAAACCGAGATGGGAAAAAAAAACTAAATTAACAATCAAATACTTATACCATGAAAACATATCGTAAGCCGAATGGGCAGCTATTTTCCCAACAGGTGGCCACTCAGTTACCTAAACTTAACTAAAAATATGAAAACATACATAAGGTGCCAACAGCACAAAATATTTTAAAACACCAACACATAAAACGAAAGAACCACGTGACAGGAGTATCGCCTTGGAACGATCAGTAATATAAAATTCAGTACTGGCGGGCTTAATTTTACATGGCCATAACCTCACCCTCAGCTTCTGCAGAGGTTCATAACATTTAGTTAGTTCTTCGGCCCTCGTGGTGAATCTCTAACTAGTCAATGAATCATCAAGAACAAACAGATAAATCACGATAAACATCATGAAGAATAAAAAACGAGGACTCAACAGATTCAGTAAGCTGCCCGACGATGGAGATCCCTGGGCGCCGAATAACTTACTAACTCCGGAGAAAAAGAAAAATAAAACACCAGTTGATCCCCGGTGGGCCAAGCAACAGACAAGAAGCTCCGGCCCCAACCAACTAAAATGAATAGCTTTAAGTCGAGGCCATATAGAGTCTGACGCCCGACCCACCGGCGTGCAATTAAAGAAGGCAGCATAGTTATCAACCATGGTTGGTTATAACCTATACGTCTGTAACGTATTTTCGGATAAGATTCATTTTCTTACTAATATTTAAAATAATTATATAGTTTGCCCCATTTGGATAATATACTACTTAAACTCTGATAAGTACGAAAGCCGGGTAGGGCCATTTCTTATTTCTAACTTCTAACTTCTAACTTCTAACTTCTTACTTCTAACTTCTAACTTCTAACTTCTAACTTCTTACTTCTAACTTCTAACTTCTAACTTCTATGTTTGTATGTTCACATACATGCTTGAGCATGTGTATGTTTGCGCATGCGCAGATACCATACCGTCCGTCCGTACGTCTGTCTGTGCATGGCTCTGTGCATCCGTGCGTGCGTGCGGGTGTGAGAATGTGCATATAAGCATCCCAATCCACTTGTGCCTAAGTCCGAAAGGAGGCGCACGTGCAAGCGTGCACACGTGCGCTTGCATGCATACTCGTTAGTATTCACCTCTGCATGTACGTATGTTCGTGCTAGTGTATGTGTGCGTGTATGCATGCGTACTCGGTCGTGCATGCGCACTGGCACGTGTGTAGGACCTGGTGTTTCCTTATTTCTAACTTCTAACTTCTAACTTCTTACTTCTAACTTCTAACTTCTAACTTCTTACTTCTAACTTCTAACTTCTATGTTTGTATGTTCACATACATGCTTTAGCATGTGTATGTTTGCGCATGCGCAGATACCATACCGTCCGTCCGTACGTCTGTCTGTGCATGGCTCTGTGCATCCGTGCGTGCGTGCGGGTGTGAGAATGTGCATATAAGCATCCCAATCCACTTGTGCCTAAGTCCGAAAGGAGGCGCACGTGCAAGCGTGCACACGTGCGCTTGCATGCATACTCGTTAGTATTCACCTCTGCATGTACGTATGTTCGTGCTAGTGTATGTGTGCGTGTATGCATGCGTACTCGGTCGTGCATGCGCACTGGCACGTGTGTAGGACCTGGTGTTTCCTTATTTCTAACTTCTAACTTCTAACTTCTAACTTCTAACTTCTTACTTCTAACTTCTAACTTCTTACTTCTAACTTCTAACTTCTAACTTCTATGTTTGTATGTTCACATACATGTTTGAGCATGTGTATGTTTGCGCATGCGCAGATACCATACCGTCCGTCCGTACGTCTGTCTATGCATGGCTCTGTGCATCCGTGCGTGCGTGCGGGTGTGAGAATGTGCATATAAGCATCCCAATCCACTTGTGCCTAAGTCCGAAAGGAGGCGCACGTGCAAGCGTGCACACGTGCGCTTGCATGCATACTCGTTAGTATTCACCTCTGCATGTACGTATGTTCGTGCTAGAGTATGTGTGCGTGTATGCATGCGTACTCGGTCGTGCATGCGCACTGGCACGTGTGTAGGACCTGGTGTTTCCTTATTTCTAACTTCTAACTTCTAACTTCTTACTTCTAACTTCTAACTTCTAACTTCTTACTTCTTACTTCTAACTTCTGTTCACATACATACGTACATGCAGAGGTGAATACTAACGAGTATGCATGCAAGCGCACGTGTGCACGCTTGCACGTGCGCCTCCTTTCGGACTTAGGCACAAGTGGATTGGGATGCTTATATGCACATTCTCACACCCGCACGCACGCACGGATGCACAGAGCCATGCACAGACAGACGTACGGACGGACGGTATGGTATCTGCGCATGCGCAAACATACACATGCTCAAGCATGTATGTGAACATACAAACATAGAAGTTAGAAGTTAGAAGTTAGAAGTAAGAAGTTAGAAGTTAGAAGTTAGAAGTAAGAAGTTAGAAGTTAGAAGTTAGAAGTAAGAAGTTAGAAGTTAGAAGTTAGAAGTTAGAAGTTAGAAATAAGAAATGGCCCTACCCGGCTTTCGTAGATAAGCATCAAAACTTTATTTTTGTTTACAGGACATACTGGTAATTTTGCTGTAGATATATAGCATAACCATCGCCGTGCAAACATGCCATCTTTATGTCGCGTTGTCTGTGAGCGCTTCTCGCAGACTTGCAGAAACGACGGAACAACCCTGAAATTGAAGTTATCACTGCTTCCTACTCTATCCAAATCTGTCATTTACAACAGCTTACAGGTTCATTCAACTGCAAAAGTGTTTAAAATGTCGATACTTTTATGTCTAAAATGCACTTTGTAAAAATTTAAGAAATCTGTGATTTTGGTTAAAACAAACACGATTTTTTACCAAATCGTTTTCTTTTGTACTCTGAGTATGAAACTGAAAACCGTTCTTGAATACGCACTCTGGTTTGCTTTAAACAGCGTTTTTAAAATGTGTAGTTAAATTTTTAATCACATAATGCCAAGAAATGTTCAGTCCAATAACAAATCTTTTAAAACGCTGTAAAATCAAAACCAATGACCGTCGCTCAAATCGGTTTTCTGTTCCAAACTCGCAGCTTATATTACGTACTTCCCTTTTTACAAAAAATCACAGATTTCTGAAATTTTTCAAAAGTGCATTTTAGACATAAAAGTATTGACATTTTGAGTATCAAAACAATTTTGCAGTTGAATGAACCAATAAGAGGAGATAAATGACAGAATTGGATACGGTAGGTAACAGTGACTACTTCAATTTCATGGGGGGGGGGGGGGAGGGGGGGCTGTTCCATCGTGTCTGCAATTCTGCGAGAAGCGCTCCCAGGTAACGCAAAAAAGATTCAAAGTTTGCACAGTGATGGTTCTGCTACATATCTATAGCAAAAGTTTGGGTGTTAGATAACCAGTATGTCCTGTAAACAAAAATAAAGTTTTGATGCTTATGAAAGTGACTTATTATATATATCCACTGCACCATGGAAGCTAGGCCCACATAAAATTGACCATAAGAGATAATGAATTTGCAGCTTATATGTACACAAAGTATATTATTGAATTATGAAGACAAGAAGTAAGCTAGTTCAGCTTTAATTCAGAATCTTCTATAATGCAACCATAACTTTTTACTTATGAAAATAATTAATGGCACATTTTTGCTTCAGAACTTAATCAACTTCTAGAATTTTCAATATTTTGGAAACGAAATTCAATGAAATAAATAATAGTTAAGACAGAAAATGAGAAAAGACGCTTCGTTATGAAGGTACAGGCATTTTGTGAGGAAAAGGGTTTGAGATCACTTTTAGAGGTATTTCAGGTATGCTGAATCCAAAATCCAATGTTGGCAAGCTGAGAAATGGCTCCTTCACCATCTAATTTGCATATTTCCAAGATGGCCGCCAAAATTAAGAAAACATCAGTTGCTGCAAATAAGTATATGTTTAGGATTCCAAACTGGTACAAAATAATAAAAATAACATTTTATAATGATTAGAAGGTCTTCAATGAATAAAAAAAAAATCTCAATAGTTAAAAGGCTTAGGTGGGGGTGCGGAGGGGGCAGGAGTGTGGGCTTTTCTACTTGTACCTACAAAAGTGATCATATTTCCACTGTAGGGCTGTGGCAAGATAAAATGGTCATTTCAACCTTTTCATATGTACAAAAACAATGCTTTGAGATATAGAGACAGTTTATGCCTCAGATAGTGGTACATGGTTGTAGCCTGGAAAGACAAATCCAATAATTTTGATTTAGTGCCTGCGATGAAATATCGAAATAAATGCCTTAAAATGGCTAAATTTTGAGTGTACAATGTTTCCTGTATATTTTCAACAAATTTCATTTGCATTTTTAACCCTTATCTAGCTCCAAAGCAGCATATATATAGCTTTATAAGCTGGAGATATTACTGATGTTTGTTTTGATATATTGTTCATAATTTTATGGCAACTGATGCTCGTATGACAAACGTTTGAACATTTGTGGTCGGATGTTACGAAAAGATTTTCAAAATTTGATAGCTTTTTATAAACCATCATAAAAGTACCAAATATATGAATTGTGTAATTGAAACTGTGGTATGTAATAGTCATGGCATGTCCTTTTATACTTCAGGCTTTGGAAAGCTGACTACTAAGAGGAAAATTGATATCACTTTTTATATGCTATTTTTAGGGTGTCCGAAACGGCCTGTATCATCCGAAGAGTGGGCTATTTTCTCTTACGCACAAAGTTACAAACAGTTCATATTACCTTTTTTTTAATGGTTGATGAAAAACAGTATATGAACACAAGGAAATTTTTTTGCTCTGTGTAAACCTTCGGAAAACATTGTTGCTGATTTGTGTCCGAAACAAATTTTTGTATCATCCGAAGAGTGCTTTTCACAAAATTTTGGTCTGTGAGTTTGTTCTCTGTTTCTCTATTTTGTTTTTTTTTTTTTTTACCTAAGCTTTTCACAAATTAAGATGTGATGATTTGTTATCCAAAAATCTTCTATCACAGTATGCTGAACTTCGAAAAAAAAAATGATTTTTAGAAATTCGGCTTCCTAAGCTCATTCTTAGGACACAGTCTAAAATTCATATAAAATTAATATGCAGTGATGAATTAGGAAACATATGAGTGATCATTGTTATGCTTTGGTTTTATTTAAATAATATATGCATGTATTAAAATCTATATTATTCTTCGGTTTGTATCATCCGAAGAGCTCTTCGGACGATACGTAGTACTCTTCGGTCGATACAGCTCTTGAATTGTATCATCCGAAGAGTTCTATGTATCGTCCGAAGAGTTTACTTACAATTTTAAAAGAGACTAAAATGGAAAAAAAGAAGCTTTTGTAATAATGTAAGATATTTATCAAGTAGCAGTTTATGGTGTAAATTATGAAAAAATCATGAAATTGATTCAAAAGCTGTATCATCCGAAGAGCATTGTGTATCATCCGAACAGCATTGTGTATCGTCCGAATAGCATTTGTATCATCCGAAGAGCTGACTGTAATGCTTTACAAAAAAAATTGCCCAGTATCTTTTGGAAAGGTTTGGGTTGTATGTCAGAGAAAACAATACCAACAACACATCCTTGAGTAAGACAGATGTTTCCATTCACTTCTCTCAGAACTAACCTAAAAAAACCTATAAAAATGTTACTTTGATACAGTACTTCAAAAGATGTGGAAATTAAATACATAAGCAAATTCAAAGCAACTTTGGTCCATGTTTGTTTTTGGATGAAGGACTACACTTATAATAAAACATGAAAAGACAAACAACACAGTTTTCATTCTTTCAGTTATTGGCTTTAAAAGGTGGTTGTAGCGTCCGAAGAGTTTTCAGGGGTTCATCTCGAAAAAAAAGACACTGTCAGCAAATATGGCAAAAAGGTATCTTCTCATTACCATTTCTGGTTATGGCAGTGATTAGGCTATAACATAGTGCTAAAGAGATGATGATTTGAACAAGTTGAATAATTGACACCCAGGAAACACTTTTTGTCCATTTTATCTTGCCACAGCCCTGTAACAAGTCCTGGACCACTGCACCTGGTCTTACTGTAAAGCATAGATGTAGCCATCAGATCCTTTAATAAGTAATGCAAATTATCTAATTTGCATATTCATGAATTTTAATGAAAATATTAAAGGTTTTAAAATCCATATATAAACAAATTTCAGGCTGAAGCTATCATTATGACAACATGTTATTGCACCAGTAATACCATTTATGACAAATAAATTGATGTCGTCATGGGTCAATATGAAAATCATCTCATTAGCATATTCATGAATATTAATTGAAATGTCAAAAATAGGAGCGAAAACCAGTGGAAAAACTATTGACATTGAAAGGTGTTTAGTGCGTTATATGATCGTTGTTGCATTTTAGGACAAATTTTTATGGCTGCCAGTTTAGTCAGATGGGCCAATTAAATGCCATAGAAAGTTGTCTTCAACAATGAACACATTCGCTTGATGTAAACATCACATGGTTTCCACAACCACCCCTAGTGTGATTCTATAGAATGGGATGAACTTACAAAAATACCCATGTCCCACCAAAAGCATACTTTTGTCTGATAGTATTGCATTGACATAGCAATTTAACCTTCATAACTAATATTGACATCATTGAATTAACATATATTCATGAATATTAAAAAAACATAATGGTAGAACAATCATTGAAAACATAGGGGGTATATGTATAAAAACGCCTGTACCCAGGCTGTTAATGAACCTAGGATGCCGAAAGAGATATCAAATGAATGCTGTGGCAATTTGCTATCACTCTGAAATATGATATAAGAATAATCGGATTTGTAGTTTCATGTATAGTAATGAAATGTTTTAAAACAGGACAGAAAAAAATGGAAAAATTAAAGGGGTAAACATAAGAAATGGCTTGTATCTTCCCAACCCAAAGCCCGTAAGTACTGAATAATGTATCAAATGGTTGTTAAGGCAGTATTATGTCATCCTATATTACAATTTATAAGTCATTTGATTTTTATTTTCATGAATATCAATAACATCTTTCGGAATTGGGGTAAAATGCTAAGAGCATAAGGCGGTATGCACGTAAAGAAACGCACATATCATAGTTGCTGATAGACCTAGAGAGCTGGGATAGGTATCAAATGATTGCTTAGACATTGTTATAATCCGATAGTTGCTTTATCTGACATTTTTATCGTATAAACGCTAATAAGATCTTTATAAATAAGAAAAAATGACCGGAAAATGAAGAATGTTTTTTTTTCGTAGCATGCGTGGCTTTGAGTAAGATGTTTTATCTATCAGTTTACATGGTTTTTATTCAGATACTGTATACCTATCAGACTATATTGTCCTGACTTTCTATAGGTACCATTTTCATCCCTCTAAGGATATTAGTAGAGGAGATATTAGCAACTTTGTTGGTATATCGCCTTTAATTTTTGGTGATATTTCTCTGATTTAAACGATCCCATTAATATTCATACAACAAAAATATCTAGTTGCCCTTATATATTAGATCATATGGTTATAGAACATTGTCATATCAATCATTTGATTTCAACTTCTGCTCTTTAGGTCCTTCAGAAGCCAAGATACATGTGTTTAAAATGTGTACCTCCTAATTTTTTCCTGCATTTTACCCCAATTCCTAAAGCTTTTATTAATATTCATGATAATGAAAAATCAAATAACTTATCTATTACAGTATGGATGGTATAATATTGCCCTAGCAACCATCTGTTTCCCTTTTCAGCACTTTGGGGCTTTTGGTTGCCTAAACACGTGTATTTGAAGGTGTATCTGTATAATCTTTTCCATTTATTTCTCCCAATTTCATAATTTTTCATTAATATACATGAAATTGAAAATCATTTTTTTCTTATATCGCAATTCAAAGGGATAGTACGATACCTAAGCATTTATTTATTCACCATCCTAGGTTTATTTACAATCCACGTACATGTGATTTTGTATATACATCCCATATTTTCCATAATTTTCCTCCCATCTCTTACAATTTTCATTAATATTCATGAATATGCAAATTCAATGATTTGAATAAAAGGATTACCATTAAATTGTTATGTCCAAGCTCTACTATCAGATCAATCATAGTATTCTAGAGCTTGCTATTGGAATGATATGGGTATTTTTGAAAGTCCATCCAATTCTTTAGAATCACACAATGGATGGGCATGGAAACAATATGATTTTACATCATGCAAATATGTTCATTGTGGAGGACAATGTTTACAGCATTTAAGTGGTCCCTCTGACCAAAACAGCAGCCATGAAAATTTGTCCTAAAATGCAAGAAGGCTCTTATAATCCATCAAAAACCTTTCAGTGGCAATAGTTTTCTCCTGGTTTTCACTCCAGTTTTCAACATTATAATTAGTATTCATGAATATGAAAATGAGATAAAATTTTCAAATAGGTCCATGACATCAATATATTTGTCACATGATATATTACTGGTGCAATATCAGTGTCATAATGGTGGTTTTGGCCTGAAAATTGTTCATTTGGATTTAAACCTTTTTTTTTTTTAATGTTTTCATTAAAATTCATGAATATGCAAATAAGATAATTTGCATTACATAAGATAATCTGCATTACTTACCACATGATAAAACGGATATGTCTAGCCTTAACAATGAGACCAGACTCAGTGGTCTAGGACGAAGAACAGTGGCGATATGATCAATTTTGTAGGTACACCCGTGTCAAGAATCACGTTAACAGTTGCCATGGAAGCCATGCATTTTTTCATATTGAAATTGAGTTTATCTTTGCGGGCAAAACTTTTTTGCGTTTAAATTTATGTAATTTAGTCAAGCAATCATCTAACAATATATTTTAAGTGATTTTAGGCTCAGATCATGACAAACAAATGAAACGCTTCATCAATATAACAGAGTCTAAATATTTTGGCGGCCATTTTGAAAATATGCAAATTAGGACATAAAGTCTAGACGTCATTTCTCAACTTGCCAACATTGGTTTTTGGATTCAGCACACCAAATTACCCCTAGTTCAAGTGTCACCCTTTTCCTCACAAAATTTCTGTACTTGTTAACTTTTCTCAATTCCTGTCTTAACTATAATCATAAATGAAGTGTAATTCGTATTTTCCAGGTACATCATCCATAGTACAGATAACATTTTCCTCAAAAATTTGTCCTTTGAGATAAGCAAGGATATTCTGAAAAATCAGAAATTAATTGTGTCTGGAGTGTTCGGCAACTATTAAAATGGAAATAGTCTCAGGTCTGATAAGCATACAAAAGGATTGGTAGGACCAACTCATTGAAGATTTTCAGCTTGGTGTCGAGCTTGATTCGAATTTGCATACAAAAATTTACACAGAGTTTTGCAAATATCGCACTATTTTGAACTGGAGTTTTGGCATTGACTTGATCATCAATGTGCACTGCTCTGTCTCTAGAGAGAGCGCTTCCTATTAAAGTGAATTTGTCGACTGCTAAATCAGTTTCTGTCCATTCAGGGTAAAGAATGATTCATCGTATAGTTGTAGAGGTGTCTAGGTACTGGTTGATGTACATGTACAACCTCTCTCGTGTTGACTGTAAGGTCATAGTTTTCTGATCCAGTGTCCCTTGCATTTTCCCCTGAGTTTGCAATTGTATCCGTGTCAACTGCATTGTGTGGAGCTCGTGTTTCACATCTGTCTGCACCTATGCGTTGGCTTGCAACCGCCTTAGGTTGAATGCATCGCCATCAAAATGGTACGGCATGTACCTGTTGGAAAATCAATATCAGCGTCTGAAAATCATCCATGAGCATCAGGAAAATATGTCCGTGAAATAAATACCCCTTTATACCCCACTTCTATATATAGTAAAAGTGGGGTTTGTAGGGGTATACCTATTTTTCTTACTTTTGCTCCAAACCATAGATTGTGGGTAATCGTTAGAACCGTCTCGGCGAGGCGGTTCTAACGTGTACCCACATTCTATGTTTTGGCAAAAATAAGAAAGAAAAAACTAAATTTTTCAGCTGAAAATTTTCAATTTTTATAGCTAAAAAATCTCTGTTTATCGCATAGGCAAGTTTTCTTAATGGCATGATAGAAACATCATGCTGATCAGTATTGGTGGCGTAACTCTGTGGTCTTCATGTTATCAATGTTCGCAGTGCATAAATCAGGTTGTCATATGACATGTTCAATTAATCACAAGTTTGTTGTTTTCCGTAAAAGTCGTCTATTTTAGGTACCTTTTCCAATTTCGTCTTTTTGCGTCATCGGCAAATCACATGCCGAGGTAACCGTTATGCCAAAGCTGATCTGCATGTATATTGTAGTCCGTCATACTTATACAATTTAAAATGCAACCTTAACAGGAGTATGATAATTGACAGCCATTGGTGAAGGCAGTGATTCTTGCAATTTAAGAAATATTTTTTTTTATTAACAAGTGAGATTTTATGTTAACTTATTCACATAACTTAATGCATCAGGAAAACAAGTTCAGGTAATTAATACCCCAATTAACCCCACTTTTATATTGTAAAACTGCGATCTAAAATGGTATGCCTATTTTTAGCTCACCTGAGCCGTTAGGCCCACAAGGTGAGTATACCCATGCTCCGTCGTCCGTCGTTGTATTTGTCGTTGTAGCTGTTATTGTCCAGAATGTTCAAACGTCTTCTCCTCTGAAACCGCTGTGCCAATCAAAGCCAAACTTCATGTGAAGCATCCTTAGGAAAGAAGAATCAAAGTTTATATAAAGGGCCAAGGTCACATGACCAAGATGGCCGCCATGCCCATGTATAATAAAAATATTAAAAAATCTTCTTCTCTGGAACCGGGTAACCGATTTCAGTGAAACTTGGTATGCAGCATCGGAGACCCTGGCCCATTATAGTTTATATCAATTATGACTTTGGGTTGACCTTGACCTCAGTATATTACGGCTAGATCAATTTTGGTCACAAAGGCTTTCCAACGGAAAAAAGTGAAAACAATGGATTTTTCACAAACTTTTGTAGCCTGTGTCCTGAAAGTTGGTAGATACAGACAATATATTGAGATAAAGAAGTTGTTTGAGTATTCAAGGTGAATGTCATTTATTGACCTTGCTCAGAAACCACTCTACCAATCGAAGCCAAAGTCTATATTTAGTATCCTGTGGAAAAGGGAATCAACATTTGTATACATGGTCCAAGTCACATGACCAAGATGGCCGCCATGCCCATATCTAGTAAAAACCTTAACCATAAAAATCTTGGTCATGTGACCTTGACCATTTATATTAATTTTTATTCCCTTTCCTAACGATGCCCCGCATAAAGTTTGGCCAAGCGGTTTCAGAGAAGAAGATGTTTGAATACTATGGCCATATACATGTATATAGCTCAGGGGCGGGGGCAGACATCCCCCCTGAGGACATTTGTGTTTTCAAATAAACATAAATCTTCTGTCCATTTGCTTACTCCCAGCAAGTTCCCCCCATTTAATTACATTTTACTAATTTTCTCCATTCCAATGCATGGGCGACCTATCTTGACCTTGCCGTTTAAAAGGTCAGGGCCATCACAGGATTTATATAAATTTTGTAGAGCTCCTCTCCTTGATGCTTTATGCCAAGTTTCAAGATCATAGGCCCTTTGGTTCTGGAGACAAATTTTTAAAAGTTGTTTGCTATTTATAACCATGGCGCCCATCTTGGTCATGTGACCTGGACCATTTATACAAACTTTCGTTCCCCTTTCCTAAGGATGCTTCACATGAAGTTTGGCTTTGATTGGCCCAGCGGTTTCAGAGGAGAAGACGTTTGAACATTGTGGACAACAACGACTACAACGACTACAACAACAACGACAACGGCGGACGACGGAGCATAGGTATACTATAAGCTCACCTGTGAGCTAATAACTGTGGCCCTCTTTGTTCTTGTTTTACATGTAGTATAGGAATCAGCCATGATTGTCAGTGTTTAAACATTTGCTGGATTACACGGAAGGTGTTGGAACACAGGGCCGAATCACCTTCCGAGTGATCAAGCGAATGTTTGAACACTGCAACAAAACATGGTTGATCGCTATTCTTGCATGGTCGCACTTACTCATTTAAAAACGCTTGAAAATAACCTTAAAAGCGTAAAACCTCACCGAAAACCGCATTACATCCTCAATGTCGTTTTGTTTCTTCGGAACTCAGTGACGTCACGTCGCATTGTCCAATGACGTCGACGGGTTTTAACTTCGAAATCATTTTCTAAATTTTATCGTAGACACTATGAATTGATTTCCAAATATAATGTTGGGTTAAAGACGCTTTTAGGTGAGGGCCTTTCGGAACCAGAATTTTATGGTGACTTGGTTTACAAATTTAAGAAACTGATAGGAATGAAGGTTTTTTCTTTTCAGTTCAGAAAAATCATTACACGTTATAGACATATAGGTTATAACTTGAATGTTATGCGACAGTCTGCATGCTTAGTTTTTAACCCAATCATGGTTGATAACTATACTGCCTTCTTTAATTGCACGCCGGTGGATCGGGCGTCAGACTCTATGATGGCCCCGACTTAAAGCTATTCATTTTAGTTGGTTGGGGCCGGAGATTTTTGTCTGTTGCTTGGCCCACTGGGGTCCAATTGGTGGTTTTCTTTTGCTCCGGAGTTATTAAGTTATTCGGCGCCCAGGGATCTCCATCGTCGGGCAGCTTACTCAATCTGTGAGTCCTGGTTTTTGATTCATCAGGATGTTTATCTTGATTCATTTACTAGTTAGAGAGGACCGAAGAACTAACTAAATAATTTGAACCCCTGCAGAAGCTGAGGGTGAGGTTATGGCCATGTAAAACCGGTTTAACTTCAGTTGAATAAAGCTAACACCACAGATACCGACGCCGCCCTTTTGGATTTACATCTTTTTATCGCAAATGGATTTGTTTCGTCTAAGATTTATGATAAACGCGATGATTTTGACACAGTAAACTTTCCATTTTTGGATGGTGACGTTCCTCGCCGTGCTTCGTATGGTGTATACATTTCGCAACTTATTAGGTTTGCTAGAGTCTGCAATCATGTAGCGGACTTCAACGCGCGAAATAAATGTTTAACAACCAAACTTCTCCAGCAGGGCTAACGGTATCATAAACTTCGAAAAACATTTTCTCAATTTTATCGCAGATACTACGAGTTGATTACCAAATTTAATGTTGGGCTTAAGACCCTTTTACGCGAGGGCGTTTTCGGAACAAGAATTTTATGGTGACTTGGTTTATTAATTTAAGAAACTTAAATGAAAGAATGATTTTTCTTTTCAGTTCAGAAAAATCATAACTCGTTACAGACGTATAGGTCATAACTTGAATGTTATGCGACAGTCTGCATACTTAGTTTTTAACCCAATCTTGGTTGATAACTATGCTGCCTTCTTTAATTGCACGCCGATGGGTCGGGCGTCAGACTCTATGATGGCACCGACTTAAAGCTATTCATTTTAGTTGGTTGGGGCCTGAGCTTCTTGTCTGTTGGTTGGCCCACCGGGGTCCAACTGGTGTTTTTCTTTTGCTCCGGGTATCAGTAAGTTATTTGGCGCCCAGGGATCTCCATCGTCGGGCAGCTTACTGAGTTTGTTGAGTCCTCGTTTTCGATTCATCAAGGTCGTTATCATGGTTTATTCGTTGGTCTTTGATGATTCATTGACTAGTTAGAGATTCACCACGAGAACCGAACAGCTAACTAAATGCTGTGAACCACTGCAGAGGATGAGGTGAGGTTAGGCGCCTGTAAAACCGGTTTAAACCCCCCAGTAATTTTATATTCCTGATCGTTCCTAGGCGATACTTCTGGTGTGGTTCTAATTGTTTTGTGTTTTGGAGTCGAATTTTTGTGCTGTTTTGGCCTTATGTGCGTTTCCATATTTTTAGTTCAGTTCGGGTAACTGAGTGGCCGCCTATTGGGGAATAGCTGCTCACTCGGCTTACGACATGAATGTCATTTTAGTTTTTTCCCACCCTCGATTTATGGAGTGGGAATTTCTTTCTGATTGCGTCATTTCCTGATCATTGCCTATTTGTACTTTTTTAAGCCCGCCAGTAATTTTGTGTTACTGATCATTCCAAGGCGATACTTCTGTGGTGGTTCTTTTGGTTATATGTCTTGGTGTTTAAATTTTTTTGTGCTGTTGGCGCCTTATGTATGTTATCATATTTTTAATAAAGTTTAGGTAACTGAGTGGCCACCTATTGGGAAAATAGCTGTTCATTCGGCTTACGATATGTTCTCATGGTATAAGTACCTGATTGTTAATTTAGTTTTTCCAACCTCGGTTTTTGGAGTGGAAATCTTTTTCTGATTGCGCCTTTTCCTGACCTTTGAATACTTGTTATGCGATGCCTTATCCTATCTTCTGGATAATATTTATATACAGACAAATTGTTGGAATCCCGATGGGTACAAATTGCGCCCCTCTCGTAGCTGATCTATTTTTATACTGCTTTGAAAGAGACTTCATGGATTCTCTTAAACATGACGATCAAGCTGATATTATAGAGGCTTTTAATTATCATATTATCGTCCCATCTGGGGCTATTCTGTTTGCTTAAGTGAATTTCATCCAAAAATGGAATAAAAATTCCAAGTCACTCCTAGCGTCCCTAAACATGAAAGTGGACTCATCCAAATGATAATGATGGGAAAATCCATTCGTCAAATTATGGGTTAAGAATGATGTACGGGGGACTTTTGAGGGCTGACACGCGACACAACACCAATAGCAAATAAAAATAAGACTTATATCCTTTAAAGAGAAATATCACCATCCGATCCCCGCGATCACATGCTTCAAGGTAAATGCATTCTAAAAGAAATAAAATTAGGGGGTCACGGTATTCGTTTCCAAGGAATCAGAACTTTTTCGATGTTACTCGTTCATTGATCAGAAAACACCCGGCTTTTGTCATTTTCTTTTATCTTTGCGCTTCTATTGACGAGATTACACGCAAAATTATCTATATCGCCATTGTTCCCGCCATTTTTCAAACAATGCAAGGTGTATTTAAACTACGCGTTTCATTTCGATTAAATGGCAACAACAGAGAGGAAACGTTTTAACAATGCATTCAAAATATGACATTACAAATAGGGGTCACGGGATCACGTCTGATACGGATAAAACGTTCAAAGTTCCCTCTCTTTTGGTTTTAGCGCCAAACGTCCCATACTGACGTCGCGTATATTTCGGAGGCGTCATCGACAACAAACGGCCGTTTTTACATCTGATTAACCTTAACCCATATTTGACGAATGGATTTTCCCATCATTATCATTTGGGTGAGTCCACTTTCATGTTTCGGGGCGTTACGAGTGATTTAGAATTTTTATTCAATTTTTCGATGAAATTTCCTTAAGCAAACAGAATAGTCCCAGATGGGACGCCGCGTTCTGCGACGTCACATTTGGGGCTATTCGGTTTTTCTATGTCCCATAAAAAGGACGCCAGGCTTAAATGAGTTAAAGTTGAATTGGGGTAAACCGATAACCACATAACTTCTAAAATAACAAGAAAAATATAATATGAAGTTCATATTATATATGGCGTTGCTACATGCAAAATGAATTATCTCCATCATATTACTAGAAAGTTTTTAGAAACGAAGGCAGATTTGACATAGTTTATAACCCAGAAAGTAGTGGCTTCTCACTATGACAAAATAATTTGACTGGAAAGTTAAATAAGCCATCATTTAACTGAAGTAAACCAAACAAAACTGGAAAAGCAGTCACTATTTGATCCAACGATGACTTTAACCCATTTTTGTGGCGATGTCAAATTTTGTTTCTCAGGCATTTCTAAGATATTACTGTGGGAAACGTAACAAATTGGAATAAGACTTCGATTGAAAGTTGGTTAATATACACCATGAGGTTTAGAGGAGACTTTCATTTATCATGTACAAATAAAATTGACAAAGCCGACTGACGCCATGACATGCCAATCCTTTTAGCTTTTGAGTTGGCATATGTGTTGGACTGATTTCCCTCCTGGTGCACCCCCTAGTGAAGTATTGTCAATTTGGCGAGTCACTGGTAAAGCATTCAGATTCAGATGCAAACTTCTGTGGTGCTTCTTTTTGTTTTATGTCTTGGTGTTTAATACTTTTGTGCTGTTGGCCCTTTATGTATGTTTTTCATATTTTTAGTTAACTGATTGGCCGCCTATTGGGAAAATAGCTGCTCATTCGGCTTACGAAATGTTTACATGGTATAAGTACCTGATTGTTAGCTTGGTTTTTTCCCACTTCGGGTTTTTGGAGTGGGATTCTTTTTCTGATTGTGCCTTTTCCTGATCTTTGCCTACTTGTACCTTTTTTAAAATACTGTATGTGTTCTGTGAAGAATGTTATGATATGTAATCAGATTTTTAGAGTTCAATATCACAGACATTGCCGGTTTTAATAAGAAAATGACACAGTATTCATTTATCATTTACTTAAACTGAGCATTTCAGCATTTCACTATTTTCTTTTGTACTGGACATTAATGTGTAGACCAAGAATAGCCGCATTGTCTGAAGCATTCTCAATTTCTCATCATACACTCTTACTGTTTCAGTTATGTTTGCAGTCCATCTCAATTCATATTTTTTCACCATTTACTAAAACTGTCATGGTTTTTGGTATACTTGTCATTTTCAAGCCAATGAGCTCAACAAATTTTGAAGATTATCATCAAATTCCACGAATGACAAAGTAATTTCTTTCAGTCATCTTTTCCAAGGAATATCTCTGCATTTAGCACTGCCTGTGTTGATGAGCTGGTGGTTGAAGGAACTGGCCTAATTTGAGACTGGCAGGTTCTCTGAAACGAAAGGGTCAATCGTCTAGTAAATGATAACCTGAGGTCTGGTATATACATGTATAACAATATTAAAACATGTATGAATACTATAAATGGTCAAAATGCATGTATATAAATCCAAGGTGCTGACAGATAAATTCTTGGGATCCTTTTTTGTTGTTGTTGTTGTTGTTGGTCAGACTCATGCAGCATATTCTGTCAATTTGCTAATTTTGTGCAAGATTTTCCCTCTCAATGACAGTTTCTTCAGTTTTCCCAAACCAAATGCCCAGGGAACCTAGAGTTCACTATTGCCTCAAGTACTAGGTCAATGACAGTGAAAGTCGTAATTTATAAGCATAGATTGTTTCCGCCTGCAACATCCCAAGGTCTGTTGAAACTGGTGCACTAGCTCTGGAGTAGAAGATTTTAGATACTTCTGTGGTGGTTCTTTTTGTTTTATGTAAAATTTTTGGTGCTGTTGGCGCCTTATGTATGTTTTCATATTTTTAGTTAAGGTAACTGAGTGGCCACCTATTGGGAAAATAGCTGCTCATTTGGCTTACAATACTTTACCGGTCCCCCATGGTAAACAGCTAAGGTCCATTCTTACCTATAAACCCTCCAGTTCACAGGTTAGCTTCCCATAGGCAGGTTACTAGTGTTTAATGCAAATTTCTTTCACAACAGACAAATGTTACATTTGTATGAGCAGAAGAGGAAGAATATTTTCATGAGCAAATCTACATACCAATAAAAGATTTGCTGATTTAGGGCTGTTCTTGGGTTCACCTCAGTGCTAATCAAACATATTACCATGAAGTTGCAACATCATAATTGCAGGAAGCAGAAAAAATGTTCTCCAGCCTGAAATTAAAAAGCTACTAATTTTGAGTGTCTATCCATTGGACTTTCTAACTTTTGACCCAGGCTCAAAATTATCTGTACATGGCATTTACAGCATTTGTATTGACACTCTTCTAATCAAATTAGGAATCAATATGATTTTAAACAGGTTTTTACAAATTTTCAGTTGAGATTAAAAGCTGAGTTATTATATGATATTAGTTTTGGCCTGACATCGCAGCTACATCCTGTCTGATATACCAGCAACACCCCTTGTGAAAAATATTTAAAGGTGCTTTAGAGTCAAGTAACTAATTCATAGGAATTAGGAATCTCAACAAGTAGCCCAAATGCAATGAACGCTCTCCTGAGAGTCAAAAAATACAAATGTACATTCACTGGACAAAAGAAAAGAAGTCGTGGATTTTACCATGCATGGGCATGGCAGCCATCTTGACCAGGATTTTTTGTATACACATTGGTTCCCACTTCCTTTAAGTTGGCATTGATAAGCCAAGCAGTTTCAGAGAAGAGGTTTAAAAATTATGGTTGTATACATAATATTGCCCCCCAGGTGGAAGCAGATGAACCCCTGAGGTCTAATCTTTTTTAAAATCATTGATATTCAGTCCTACTTCTTCATAAAATGGGGGGAGGGGCAGATGAGCCTGTGGGGTGGAAAGTTTTCAGAATCATTTATATTCAGTCCTGCTGCCCATTCCATGCAAGATATTCTTTTTAAATGACATTTAACCAGTTTTTCCCATTCAAATGCATAAGCGAGCTATGATGATCTTGCAGTAAAATATGCCAAGGTCTAAACAGGGTCATGATTTATATTTACTTTGTAGTACTTTAGTGATTCATGCTTCACGCAAAGTTGAGCATCTTGGTCATGTGACCTGAATTATTTATATAGATGTTGGACTTTGGTCCCAACATCCTATAGATGCTCATACGAAATTTGGCTTTGGTTGGTCAAGCTGTTTCAGAGAAGAAAATCTTTGAAAATGTGAACGCACACATGCAGGGATGCCGGCTTGAGTACCATACTATATAATAAGCTCCCCATTAGCCTTCAGCTCAGGTGAGCTGATAAGCTTTGACAAAAGCTAACCATTTCCATCTGAGAGAAACCTCTTCCTGACTCTCTTCTCTTGCATATCTTCATCTTTGTGTTCTCAACCATGCTTGAAATAGCATCAGTGATGTCAGTCATCTTCTTCATGGTGATAAAACCATTCTTGTCAATGTCACACAAATCGAAAGCCTCTGGAAAAATCAATGAATGATATATGAGCCGCCACATGGGAAAAACAACAATCTTTATAGTAAATAAGAGCTGTCGCAGGACAGCGTAGCTCGCCTGACTTGTGCTTTGCCACTACATCTGTTAAAATCTTTGACCCATGACCTTGACCTCAAGGTCACTCAGGTGGGTCATGATGGTACAACATAAAGCTTCAGACCAATGCAAAGTATCAACTTGATCAATCTACCTGTTCAAGAGATATAGACTTATAAACACATTAACCAAAACTTAAACACAAAACTTCAAAGTCCGTGAGCCTGACCTCAAGGTCATCCAGGTGAGTTGTGTTGTACAGCATAAAAACTGAGACCAATATCTATCAACATGCAAGTATCAACTTTATCCATCAACATGTTCAAGAGATTTAGACTTTAACCAAAAAATTTAACACAAAATTTCTAAATCTGTGCCCTTGACCTCAAGGTCACCCAGGGTAGGTCATGATGGTACTGCATAAAACTTCAGACCAATATCTACTAACATGCAAAGTATCAACTCGATCAATCAACATGGTCAAGAGATATAGACTTACAAACACTTCAATCAAAAACTTAAACACAAAATTTCTAAGTCTGTGACCTTGACCTCTCAAGGTCACCGAGAGTGGGTCATGATGGTACTGCATAAAACTTCAGACCAATATCTAGCAACATGCAAAGTATCAACTCAATCCATCAATATGGTCAAGAGATATAGACTTACAAAAACTTTTACCAAGAACTTAAACACAAAATTTCTAAGTCCGTGACCTTGACTTCATGGTCACCCAGGGTGGGTCATGATGGTACTGCGTAAAACTTCAGACCAATATCTAGCAACATGCAAAGTATCAACTCAATCCATCAATATGGTCAAGAGATATAGACTTACAAAAACTTTAATAACCAAAAACTTTTAAAAACACAAAATTTCTAAGACCGTGACCTTGACCTCAAGGTCACCCATGGTGGGTCATGATGGTACTGCGTAAAACTTCAGACCAATATCTAGCAACATGCAAAGTATCAACTTGATCCATCTACATGGTCAAGAGATATAGACTTTAACCGAAAGTGTGACTCGGACGTACACGTACACGGAGACGACCGAGGTGAGTACAATAGCTGTATGCACTTCGTGCAGGCGAGCTAAAAACAAAGGCACAGATCAGCTTCGCAGTAACTGCTGATCGGCACCTTTGTTTTCGCTACTCGGATAGTACAATTCTTCTTCTACTGAAATCTGAAATTTCAACATTCTAGCTCTTGTCTGTGCTTGTACAAGTCGGTTTGTGTCAGGCCTGTTCGGAAACCATATTGTTGCTTTTTATACAAGGCAGCTCATATAAAACAGTAAAAGTTACTAAAACTACAGCTAAAAAGTTTACAAATGTCATGAACATGTACATTATATCAATATACCAACCTTTGCAGAAGTTCTTTGTAACTACATGTATTTGTTTATAATTTAAGACTAAAGCAGCATGCCATTATTTTTTTTCAAAAAGATTTTTATCAAATGCTTCATTTAATATGATGCCACAAAATATCAAACTTCCAGTCCCCTTAGGTCCTGTACGATATGTTTGCTATATGCCTTTCATCATTAGGTCCCATTAAATGAGATGCTAACATTTGAATGAAGTCCTGGAATTTCCTATAACATTGTCAATATGCATGTATTTAGATTACATCCCTTATATATATTAGATGGATGGTTAAGCTCACTTTTAGCCTTTACTGATTATTTGATAACCATTTTCAGATACATTGGCAGTTTGGTGAATTATATTTGTCAGTAACTATTTCTGAAGAAGGTGAAATACAAAAGGTGGTTTCCAAACATTTTATATTACTATACTGATTGTTCAAAGGCCATACTTCTGTTGTGGTTCTAATTGTTTATGGTTATTGGTTCACATTATGTGCTGTTTGCTCTTTATGCAACAGTTTTCATATTTTTAGTTAAGTTCAATTTGCTGAGTGACCACCTTGGAAGCAGCTGCTCATTCGCTTACCATATGCTTTCTTGGTACAAGTACCTGATTGTCAATTTAGTTTTTTCCCATTTGGGTGGGAATTTCTTTCCAGTTGTGCCATTTCATGACCATTGCCCACATTTGCCTCTTTATAAAAAGAATCTGATATAGAACTATAAACTTGTTGCTCTATATTTCACCAATAAATAAACTTCATGACCATCTTCACTTTCCAACATGTTCTTACCCATTTACTACATCTGTGCCACCCATCAAACAAATTCCTTCATGTGTTCATGTCAGATAGTAAACTGTCTACAGACTCTGTATGACTGATTGACCTGAAAAAAAAGAGAACTAGAAATGCGTGTTTGTAAAACACCATGCCCCCAACTGTATGCTTGTCCCTAAACTGGCACTTTGTATGATTCATTTATTTCATATGAATGAAGCGAAAGAAGTTGTTCAGACCAGAAACAGAATGTAAGCTTTTTGCAGACAATTTAGAAATGGAGTAAAAAATCAAAAAAGGAGTAATTTTGTTGAAATTTGGCTGAAGTCCTCAAAAGTTTACCAGGTGAGCTTCTCAGCATCAACCAGTATACCAAATATGAAGACTCTAGCTCAAGTACTTTTTTGAGATATCTTGCACACAAGATTTTCAAATTTTGTTTTCAAAGGGACATAACTCCAAAAAAGGGGCATAACTTAGACATGAAAAAATATGGGTCAAATATTTTTTCATGAGGAATTTGTATATGAAATTTCATAACCCATCATTCACCATTCAAAAGTTTCAAGTTGACCGAAAAGTGGAAAAAAAATCAATGAAATTTTCAAAATTGCATAATTTTGTCAAAATTTGACAGAAAGTGCTAAACAATTATTCACGTCATCTACTCCTCAACCCCAATCAGTGTACTAAATATGATGGCTCTAGCTTTAATACCTTTTGACATTTCTTGCACACATGATTTTCAAATTTTGTTTTCAAAGGGACATAACTCCTAAAAGGGGCATGACTTAGACATGAAAAAATATGGGTTGAATATTTTTCATGAGGAATATACATTTGTAATTTCAAAATCTTAATATTCACCATTCAAAAGTTCCAAATTTCACTGAAAAGTGGAATAAATCAATGACATTTTCAAAATTGCATAATTTTGTCAAAATTTTAAAGAAAGTTCTCAAAAGCTAATCAGGTCATCTACTCCTTGGCCCCAACCAGTGTACCAAATTTGATGGCTTTGTAGAACTCCGTTCCTTAATGCTTCATGCCAAGTTTCAAAATCATAGGCCTTCTGGTTCTGAAGAAGAAGATTTTTAAACGTTTTTGCTATTTATAGCCATGGCGGCCATCTTGGTCATGTGACCTTGACCATTCATACAAACTTTCATTCCCTCTTCCTAAGGATGCTCCACAAAAAGTTTGGCTTTGATTGGCCTAGTGGTTTCAGCCTCGGGGGAAAAGCCGGGACTCTACTTTTGGTCCAGCAAATGCCCGCTAAAATCCCCACCCCATGCAAGGACTTCTCATTGGCAAAACCACCACTGTTTTCCCCCCATAGCCTGCTATCTTTCCTTTTTCTCAGCCCTTTTTGACTATATAAAGCAAACCCTGCAAATATCTTCCCCGCACTGCCACGGCAAAATTTTGGTCTTAAAGCCCCGCTCATTTTTACAGCTATCTGTGTCTTACCAGTGCCAAAAACATCTAGTATCACCGTTTTTATAGGGTGAACCAACATCATAAGGCCTAAACAAACCAGAGGACCAATGGTCCTGTAAACGCTCACCTGAGATCTGCTGCATATACCAATAAACATGTTTGAATATTATGGTATTTAACTCCAGTGCAGGGGCAGATGAAGCCCTTGGGCCATTTTCTTTTTTCAGAATCTTCAATATTCTGCCCATTTGCCAATTTCCTGCTGGCTTTCCCCTTCAAATGACATTTTAACAGTTTTCCCAATTCAAATGCATAGGCAACCCATGTTGACCTTGCCATAAACTTGGTCAAGGTCATCACAGGGTCATGATTTATATATACATTGGAGTACTTTAGCCATCGATGCTTCACACCAAGTTTCCTTGAAATCAGTCCATTGGTTTCAGAGAAGAAGATTTTTGATGGGTTTTTACCATATATGGGCATGGCGGCCATCTTTGTCATGTGACCTAGATTATTTATATACACATTGATTCCTCAATTCTATAGATGCTTCACATAAAATTTGGCTTTGATTGGCCAAGCGATTTCAGAGGAGAAGAGGTTTGAATATATATTATGGAAATATACATGTATATTGCCCCGGGGTGGGGGCACATGAGCCCCTGGGGTCCAATTTTTTTCAGAATCATTAATTTTCAGTCCTACTTCCCATTTCCTGCAAGACTTTCACTTTAAATTACATTTTAAAAGTTTTCCCCATTCAAATGCATTGGCGACCTATGTTGACCTTGCCGTAAAATAGGTCAAGGTCATGAAAAGGTCATGAATTATATATACATTGTAGTGCTTGAGCCATCGATGCTTCATGCCAAGTTTTGTTGAAATCGGTCCACCGGTTCTGGAGAAGAAGATTTTTGAAGGGTTTTTACCATATATGGGCATGGTGGCCATCTTGGTCATGTGACCTGGATAATTTATATACACATTAGTCCCCCCTTCCCATAGATGCTTCATGTAAAATTTGGCTTTGATTGGCCAAGCGGTTTCAGAGAAGAAGATCTTTGAATATTATGATAATATACATGTATATTGCCCCGGGGTGGGGGCGGATGAGCCCCTGGTGCCCAATTTTTTTCAGAATCATTAATATTCAGTCCTACTGCTCATTTTCTGCAAGATTTTTCCTTTAAATGACAATTTAACAAATTTTCCCATTCAAATGCAAAGGCGACCTATGTTGACCTTGCCGTAAAATAGGTCAAGGTCACCGCAAGGTCATGATTTATATACACATTGTAGTACTTGAGTCATCGATGCTTCATGCCAAGTTTGGTTGAAATCGGTCCAGTGGTTCCGGAGAAGAAGATTTTTGAAGGGTTTTTACCATATATGGGCATGGCGGCCATCTTGGTCATGTGACCTGGATTATTTATATACACATTGGTTCCCCCTTCCCATAGATGCTTCATGTAAAATTTGGCTTTGATTGGCCAAGCGGTTTCAGAGAAGAAGATCTTTGAAAATGGTGGACGACGGACGACGGACGGACGACGGACGGACGCCGGATCATGGCCATCCTATAAGCTCACCTTGTGAGCCTGACGGCTCAGGTGAGCTAAAAATAGCTGTGTTTCCGCTAACAGTCTGAAAAAAATTAGGGTAGGTAGGTAGGAAAATCTTTTTATTTTCATTTTAATTTTTACGCAAAAAAATCCAGGGTAGGTAGGTAAATGTAATTTTTTTATACGCAGTTTTTATTGAAAAAGGTCAAAATGGTCAATGGCGCGCAAAGGTATGAGGTCTACGTTCTTCAGCCATGTGAACCCATCAATGTCAAAGACTGGCAACATATTTTATAATAAGATTCAGTCTCCTTGCCTCAAATGCGGTTGATAAACTTTCAGTCTCATCTTGTTCATAGACCACTATCTGAGAGCAGGGTGGCCTAGTGGTAGAGCTTGCTGAACTGTAAAGTACTGTGTTGGAATCCCACCAGCACTGGGTCTTGTCCTCCAGAAAGAAACCTTCTCTCAGATATGCATCCCAACAATGGCAACATGACCTAAATAAAGTTGACTGCGATGCAAAACCCCAATACAAACAATTTAGGGGATGGTATAATCTGACATATTTCACACAACAATACGCTTATTGCATGCAACTTAGCAGGAAAGGCCAGTATTGACAAAATAATAAGAAATAAACAGCTTTATTTTCAAAACGAAATCTGAAGAACACAAACCATCAGCATGTACGATAAAAAGACTACTCCCGAATTCGAAACTATAACTGTAACTGCATATCTGTTCCGGGTCACCTCAGCCCATTGTACAACTGCAACTGCACCAACGAAAATGCCAAATGCAGGGACTCCCTTTATAAGGGATTACTGAATCTGAATACATGTAGTTTACTGGTGACACGCCAAATGACATCATTTCACCAGGGATTTGGATGGGGGAGTATTTAGTCCCTAGAACGCACAACTGAAGAATTCTCTGAAAGCAACACCTGTTTATTCTGATTGTATTATCCTCCAACCGCTAGGAGGTCTCTGCTATCCCCGAGTTACGGTATGATTACCATCACAAGTCTCCGATGATAGAACTACATTACCCGCCACTTACTATCATCTTAACATATTTACAGTATGCCATACTCTATCATTGAAGTCATTTTATTTTGCGTGAGAGGTAGGAGTAGGTGGAGAGAAGTCAGTGTTCGCCTTATAAATGCTGAGCGCATTTTAGCAAGATAGCCACTGGTACCATTTTTTAACGTCTTTGGAATGACGTGGCCTTGGATCGAACCCACAGCCTCCCGCTTCTGCAGCGGATCCTGTAACCATTACGTTATCGAGACCGGTATATCATATTGCAGAAAGACAGGTTAGACCCAGATGAGAAAAGTTTGTTTAATTAAGAACACTTTGAAGTGTTGTGACATGCCTTCGGTATATTCACTTTTAGAACAAGACATTTCTAATTCACAGTGGAATAAACTCCTGAATGGCTCAGTTAACTCGTATGCCAGTTGAAGTCAGTGTGAGTGTGTGTGGGTACAGATTTTGTCCGTAAGTCATGTCTGAAGACTATTCACAGCACAGTCTTCAGCCTCGTCACAGTATGTCCTTGTGAGCAGTTTGTTCTGGAAAACTGTAATGGGGCCTCAATTTATAGTCTCAATACGAAGGACTTGAGAAACCCGGGATCGTATCTACAATCTCTGGTTTACAAGGCAAATGGCTTAACCAAAGCACCACGGTGGCTTCTAAATGACACCAAATTCTACATCATTTCGACGGAGTCTCGCTAAATAATCGGGGGAACTCTTCGATACAACAGAATAGATCCTGAAACTATCAGAGACATATCAGAAAAACCAACAAAACCCACGACACGAAATGCTTGGGTCGGGCTACAGAAAATGCTGGGTCGGATGTCGTAATTTTTATTTTTTTATTTTAACCATAAAAATAGCAGAGTCGGCGGGTTGAGACAGGGTCCGTCGGGTTAGCGGAAACACAGCTATTATTTTTTTAACGCCTAACTCAGTTAAACTGATGCGTTAGGCTATTAAATAAACATATAAACACTTTGAAAAAACACAGGCATGCATCTCGAGAAAAATCTGTAAGCCAAACAATGCATCTTAGCCCAAGTTCTATTGTCCCAGGATGCCAAATAAAAAAATGTTCATACAATGACAATGCAAAACAGTGCAGAGAAGTAAGCATTTTCGAAAAGTTTTAACTTGTCATTCGTTTTGTTCGACTTCACTGACACTGTTAAATAAACTGATCATCGAGCGGATTATGAGATAGAAACTTACAAATATCAGCTACTTCAAGCATCATTATGCTTCAAGCTGACATAAAATGTATGATATTCCATAAAAAGAGCTACTCGGCCATGTGTTATTTCCGGTCAAAATGAAAGTAGAAAACGAACCACATCGGAGCGATTTTTAACAAAATTACAAACAGGTTTTCTGCCTGTTAAAACACACCTTTAACCAAGGCTGAGTTAGTGACCTAAAGTAGTGAATGAAAAATAAATGGGCCAATTAAGAAAATTAGCCAGATACTGATTTCACTTCTTTCGACCACTCTATTGACGTATTGTCAATTTAGCGTATCAACAGTAAACCATTCAGATTCAGCATAAACTGTATAATGTGGTAAATTTGTTAGATTGAATTGACATCGAAGAAAACTTAGTTAATCATAATGTCGTTACAAGCCAGTCTGAATAAAATCGGAAATCATGTTGTTACAGGTCACAGCAGCTTGACACACATTCTTCACGTCAGTTGTGCATTTGATTGGTCGACAGAGCCACACCTCCAAATCGACGGCATTTGATTGGTCTACAGAGCCGTAGGTGATTTAACGAAACCAGGTCAAACACAAATCGAGACCCAAATCTAACGTTTTATACCCTCGTTTGCGAAACTCACTAAACATGCAAAGAAAAATTTACTCACCGCACGTCAGTCCAATAAACACACAAATTCGCCAATTAAAAGCACGAAATTTCCGTCGAGGATAAGCTATGGAATCACCGACTCGAGAAAACAAAATGGCGACGTAAGTCAAGCTTGTCATGAATCAAAAACCCAACTGATTGGTTCCCCGCAGCAGGTATTGAAACCCATTGTAAAATTATTGAAACGAGTACCAGAGGGCTCTCTATGGCGTAATTTTGGACTGATCCATTTAAAAGGGGACAGCAGGTTATTTTAACTGTATTTCAATACATCAAATAACGAATTCATAGTGACTAACCATAATAACATTCTACAAAATAACAATATAAAGCTGCTCCGACATTTTAGTTCTCTATCTTCTTCGAATTTTATTAAAATAAACAGCTAGTCAATCCTAAACACCCACCAAGAAGATACCAATCGAATTTTGATTATAAGATTAGGCACTATAAGACTAATTCTTTAAATAATTATTCTATTAATTAATCTAGAGAATTATTTATATTTTGAATAATTATAACAGTAATAATTAACGCCTAGAAAATAAATAGTATGTGTACCCGTTTTAGGCCTTAACCATGCAGAAAGAAAGACAATTAGTTCCGAGTTCCTACAGAAGCCAGTGCGAAATTAGCGTTATTTAGACACCAGGGCCCAGTTGTTCAAAACTAACGACGTCGTTAGTTAACGTTTCGTTAAAATTTCAAACATTAATATTACAAATACACTGTTATTTTTTGTTGAAAAAATGTGAGAATCCTTTGCACTGCAAAGGATTCTCACATTTTTTCAACAAAAAATAACAGTGTATTTGTTACTTTAGCTGATATTTGCTTAACAAATTTATGTCTTAACGATATCGTTAAGCTAACGATGCTTTGAACAACTGGGTCCAGAACAATTAGCATTAAAAGCTACGCGTAAGCACATAGATACGAAACGTCGACGTTGCGCTAGCAGCGTGCGCTCTAGCAGTGGGGATGTTTCGCCCTTCAGAACATTGAACAGTAAAAGCTAGGTTAAAGTTTAATTCGTGAAAAAAACTTAATGTGTTATGCAACGATCATTCCTCAAATGTGCAGATCATATCAATATAATGCTAGTCTATAAACCAATTTATGACAAGGTGTATTTTTTTTCTGGTCATAAGACATAATTGCATTTTTGATGGTAGTCATTCTCAGTGATGTGTTACCAGTAACACAAAAATGTTTAAAACTGTCAATGTACTTAAAATGGCCGCTCAATTTGCAGTTATTGTCTATTTTAGTTCCTCTTGCTAATTTTGTCTTTTGCGTCATTGCGGATGGGTCACGGACGCAGTCTCTGCAAGATAATTTCCCGGGATAATTTATTTCTTTTATTGGCTTCGTGCAGGAATGCCTTTTAACATTACTGACTGCAAGGCCTTAATACCATTAAAGCTCTGCGAGACTGAAATGTAAGGCAAAATATAAACAACAACTGAACAAAGGCTAATTGGAGGTGGACATAAGGAAAACATGTCCATGCAATGAATACCCCCTTAAACCCCACTCTTATATAGTAAAAATGGGGTTTAAAAGGCTATACCTATTTTATTTTTCTTATATATGCTCCAAAACATAGATTGTGGTTACTTGCTAGAACCCCTATACACCTTGTCATAAGTTGGTCATGAACAAGCTTTACATAAATTGGTCCTTGAATTATTTATTTTTAATTGTTTCTTGCTATTCTGTAACAATATTCATCAACATGTCTTCTAGCACTTTCCTAGTAATTATGTATTTGTTTCCAATCTTAATTGGTTCGCAAACTTTTGCACAGCTTTAGAACTTCTTTTATGAAACATGGATTTTTCACTACGAGACATTGAAAATTGTTAGAATAGTTTCAGTCTCGATTCGCATTCTGTGACACGACTTCTTTCTTTAATCTATCTTTCTATTCTTGTATCTATATTTATACGATACAAATACATTCTGTGACACTACTTCTTAAATCTTTCTCTCCATCTATCTTTCTATTCTATCATTACACGTAACATACGTATAGGTTATAACTTGAATGTTATGCGACAGTCTGCATGCTTAGTTTTTAACCCAATCATGGTTGATAACTATGCTGCCTTTTTTAATTGTGAGCCGGTGGGTCGGGCGTCAGACTCTATGATGGCCCCGACTTAAAGCTATTCATTTTAGTTGGTTGGGGCCAGAGCTTCTTGTCTGTTGCTTGGCCCACCGGGGTCCAACTGGTGGTTTTCTTTTGCTCCGGAGTTACACCAGGAAAACATGTTCATGTAATGTTTACCCCCCTGAACCCCACTTTTATATAGCAAAACTGGGGTATGCAGGGGTATACCTATTTTTCTTATTTTTGCTCAAAACATAGATTGTGGGTACTCGTTAGAACCGCCTCACCCGAGGCGGCTCTAACGTGTACCCACAATCTATGTTTTGAGCAAAAATAAGAAGAATATCAAAATTTTTCAGCTGACAATTTTTCATTTTTAAAGCTCAAAAATCTGTTTATTGCATGAGCAAGTTTTCTTAATGGTAAGTTATTCGTCGCCCAGGGATCTCCATCGTCGGGCAGCTTACTGAATCTGTTGAGTCCTCGTTTTTAATTCATCAGGATGTTTTTCGTGATTTATCTGTTTGTTCTTGATGATTAATTGACTAGCTAGAGATTTACCACGAGGACCGAAGAACTAACTAAATGTTATGAACCACTGCAGAAGCTGAGGGTGAGGTTATGGCCATGCAAAATCGATTTAAGCCGCCAGTAATTTAATATTACTGATCGTTCCAAGGCGATACTTCTGTGGTGGACTTTTCCTTTAAGGTCTTGGTGTTTTAAAGTTTTTGTGCTGTTGGCACCTTATGTATGTTTTCATATTTTTAAAGTTTAGGTAACTGAGTGGCCACCCTATTGGGAAAATAGCTGCCCATTCGGCTTACGATATGTTTTCATGGTATAAGTACTTGATTGTTAATTTAGTTTTTTCCCCATCTCGGTTTTTGGAGTGGGAATCCTTTTCTGATTGCGCCTTTTCCTGATCTTTGCATACTTGTACCTTTATGTATCTATATCAATACGTTACAAATAGCGTTAAAATAAACTTTGTGATTAGCGATTGACAATTTAGATAGCAACTCGGTACGTGCAAGGTTTGTACACAATAGCCTGACATATCATGGATTTGGGACTTCTTTCATGAAACATAGGAATTTTTCGCGTCGAAAACGACAAAGAAAATAAGACTTGCACTCTTGGTAACTAACTGAGTCTGGGAAATTGAATTGTGATCAAAGTCGATCGCCGTGACATCTTTAACTCGCCATTTAACGGATACACGACTTGATAGCTACACTAAATAACATAAACGTTTATGTAATTCCGATCAGAATCAAATAAACTGAAAGAAACGAGATAAACTGCGACAGCTTTACTTTATTGCTTGTAAAGCTAGGGAATTTCGCAGAAAGAAGCGACAATATGTATGCAAATGCACGAAGAGGATTATAAAAAGGAAAAGCATTTAAACTAGTGGTCGAGTATAATAAGATCTAACTTCTAGAGTTTATGGGGCTGTATTTTGTAGACATGATGATGATGATGATGATGATGATGATGATGATGATGATGATGATGATGATGATGATGATGGTGATGATGTTGATGATTTCCCGGAAATTTTGAACAGCTTCCAATGTGTCGGTTGGATGGAGTAAAACGTATTCACAGGCTAGATACACAGTGCATATTACATGTACATTTAAATCTGCATGTGGCTCAGAAAGGGTATTCTGAGATATCATGAAATCATCATCAGACGAGATCATTGTTTGAACGCTGTTATATCTGACTGGTCCTCATATCCTTTACACTATCGGGTAGCTGGTGACATTGCTGAACGCTAATTTTCAGTAAAATTATCAAACAATTGTCTCTTCTCTTCCCGGAGGCTGGTTTCACCTAGTTTGCATCCTCCAGGTCAATTTCTTGTGGGTACCAAATTGGTCATTGGGACCCCCTAAAGAACAAGTTATTTTGCACCCAATAACGATATTCTCTTCATTGGGAGAGTACCAACAAGACTGACATATCTCCGCTCATAATTATACGCCATGTGACCTAAACAATAAACAACCAGTGACAGTGAAGCGAATGTCATATTGAATGCCACATAATCGATTATATTTTTTTCTATTTACATATTGAATCCCCACTTCCCTCTCTCTCTCTCTCTCTCTCTCTCTCTCTCTCTCTCTCTCTCTTGTCCGTCCGCCAGTCGATCTGTCTGGGTAATTTTTATTTCCTTTTCGCAACAATCAAGTTCATATCATTTTTTCGTATTATAGTGCTTGTAATTTCAACTTATTTTGCTATTCTTCCCATTCTTCCTATAATCACCATCTTTTCTTCATACATTTCCTTTACTGTCTGTTGTGAAATATGTTCAACTGTGTTGTAACCACCATGTAGACATACTTTGAGGTAACTTATATATGCCCAGATGTGACTTTATCATCTGAGAATTGAATAAAAGTTTCTTATGTTATTATGTTATGATAATACATGTACTTCTAAATGACGAACGTGGACCCAATCTTGAGCTCAGACTGTAAGTTATGCAAATAATTTAATTTCCATGAATATTAATAATATCATTAAAATGACAGCAAATCATTTAAACCAATAAATTAAATATTTAAAGACCCGATTATTTTGCTTATTCGTGAATATTAATAAAAGTTTAGAAATTGATGAATCGGTTTTGAAACCAAAAAAGGAGATCCACATACAAAACCGCATATCCTGGCTGTTAAAAGATCCGACATAGAGGGCTTATTATTGAGGGCTAAAATTTACGTGGCGTCATGTGTGTCTGACATTCGGGTACAGGCTTAACATTTAATTGTATCCATTCAAGGTTTTTCGGTGTTTACTGTTAAAGCAAATGTCGGAATTCCATGATTTTTGAAACCAGCAAACATTATTACATGGCCTTTGGTAGAACACTACTGTCTTGTATTCAGTAGTTTTGTGGATCAAAATAAGCATGCAATCTTGAACAGTATGGGTTACTATCAAATTATTGAAAACTCGGTGTAATTTACACTTCGATATATGGAACGTGAAGTAGTCGATTAGATGAACCCGCCTAGGAGAAATAGATGGGCTCCTTGTACCTCCAGGCAAAGCTTGTACGATGCTGACCGGCTATCTGATTACTGGTTAACCGCTCACGTCTGAGCCTGCCCAGGAAAAGTGGTTCCAAGTCGAACCATCCACACATATAAGCCCTTTTAGCTTTGTTGGATGGTTATATTTGAAGCACTCGTTGGATGTCATCCTCATTTTGGGTAAAAGTCCCATAAAGTGGAGGCAACGTCCCGACATGACCTTAGCTGTTGACTGGGACGTAAAGCATCAATTCAAACAAACATTAGATGACGATCTTATTGTCTTAATGGTTATCTGAGTTTGAGGTGTGAATGTATATATAGCTGATTCGCTTTAAATTCCTGTCTGAAAGTCACGTGACTGCTCCAGAATAATAAAAAACTCATCGATATCATCAAGCCAGACAATACCCAGAACAAAAAAGCACAGTTATCAAGAAATATCAGACTTCTGAGGAATTAGCTCCATCAAGAGAAAATCTGATATTGGGGTTTCTAAGAAGACCCCAGACAAACTGGCTGTGCCGAAATGGCTACAGACATGTTTTCTTTTGTAGCGAAAAAAGGGGCGCTGATCAGCTGCATATTTATTTCGCAGATGATTTGTACCTTTGTGTTTTCGAACATTCAAATAACAGGTCTTCTCTTGACGTGGATAAACACCAAATGACACTGTCAGTCTCTTCCTGCAACGGAAATGTTCGTGTTAATAGCTTGTTTAGAGAGTTTGTCGCGGCTTCATGCTAACTTGTTCAAGGTAGTATAAAGTAATTTTGATTTTCGTTTGATTAGATAAACTATCGATATCATATCATCAATCAGGAAAACGTGTCCATGAGAGGTATACTCCTTATACGTTTATATAGTACAATTTCAATACAATACAATACAATACAATACAATACAATACAATACAATACAATACAATACAATACATATAACTTTATTTCTTTCAGTCCATTTTACATGGCATCATGAGGAATAAATGATATAGGTAAAATGATTGAGACTGAGTTTTAACATGGCATGCATTATTTACCGGGTCTCCAGCCAAATAACTGACATAACTGCATATAAACCGGAGGCTATGTTTACATACTACTACATGTCGGCTGAGTCAAGATCAGGGTTGCTTCTACTACCTAGGTCAATTATGCCCGTGTGATTCAAAAAGGTATTATCCAAGATCAAATGTTTTATTTTATCATAACCCATAGGCAATACGCTTTCTTGTGATATATAGTAATATGATATTTTAAGCAGCCTTTTGCAATAGTGAGGCAATATATGTCCCAAAATCACCATTGTTCACATGGTTTGATGTTGCACTTTTATTTTGGGTGTTTTGTAAGCTGGTTTTAAGTTCTGTTCACGAATAGGTAAGGTCCAATAGTGTCTTATTGGCTACGTCATGCAAGCCCCGCGTTCAAATCAAATTGATGAAACAGGCCTTGAAAGGAATTATTGGCGTAAAAATGTTGATTATGGTGTTTTTGTCCAAAAACAAGCTCGATGCAAAATTTCGATAAAACTTTTTTAAGAGTTGGAAAGCTAATGAAATAACCAGAGGACCAGTGGTCCTGTAAACGCTCACCGGAGACCTGTGATATATTCCAATAAACTTGTTTGACTATAGTGGTAATATACATGTATATAACCCCAGGGCAGGGTCAGAACAACCCCTGGAGTCATTTTTTTTTTTTCAAATCATAATTAATCAGTCCATTTGCCGATTTACTGCAAAATTTGGCCATCAAATGACATTTTAACAATTTTTCCTCATTCAAATGCATGGACGACCTAAGTTGACCTTGCCGTAAAATAGGTCAAGGTCATCCCAAGGTCACGAGTTATACAACCTTTGTAGGGCTCTATTGCCTGATGTTTCATGCCAAGTTTCAAAATCATAGGCGTTCTGATTCTCGAAAGGAAGGTTTTTAAAGGTTTTTGCTATTTATAGCCATGGTGGCCATCTTAGTCATGTGACCTTGACAATTTATACAAACTTTCATTGCACCCTCTTAACGATGCTCCACATAAGGTTTGGTTTTGAATGGCCAAGCGGTTTCAGAGCAGATGATGTTTGAATATTATGGTCATGTACATGTATATAGCCCCGGGGCAGGGGCAGACAACCCCCTGGGGACATTTTTTTCATAAATATAAATATTCTGTCTATTTGCCCATTTCCTGCAAGTTTGTCCTTCAAACTATACTTTAACAATTTTCCCTATTCAAATGCATATGCCACCTTTTTGACCTAAATATGTAAAGGGACATCCAAGGGTCATCTTTTATACACACTATGTAGAACTCCATTGCCTGATGCTTCACGCCAAGTTTCAAAATCATAGGCCTTCTGGGTCTAGAGAAGAAGGGTTTTAAAGGTTTTCGCTATTTATAGCCATGGCGGCCATCTTGGTCATGTGACCTTGACCATTTATATGAGCTTTCATTGCCCTTTCCTAACGATGCTCCATATAAAGTTTGGCTCTGATTGGTCAAGCCGTTTCAGAGAAGATGTTTGAATATTATGGTCATGTACATGTATATTGCCCTGGGGCAGGGGCAGACAACCCCCTGGGGACAAACTGTTTTCATAAACATAAAATATTCTGTCCATTTGCCCATTTCCTGCAAGTTTTGACCTTCAAATAATATTTAAAAAAATTCCCCATTCAAATGCATGGGCGACCTATGTTGACCTTGCCATAACAAAGGTCAAGATCATCCCAGGGTCATGATTTATATAAACTTTGTAGAACTCTATTGCCTGATGCTTCATACCAAGTTTCAAAATCATAGGCCTTCTGGTTCTGGGGAAGAAGAATTTTTAAAGGTTTTTGCTATTTATAGCCATGGCGGCCATTTTGGTCATGTGACCTTGACCATTTATACGAACTTTCTTTCCCCCTTCCCAGGGATGCTCAACATGAAGTTTGGCTTTGATTGTCCAAGTGGTTTCAGAGGAGAAGATGTTTGAAAAGTGTGGACGACGACGACAACGACGACAACGACGTCGACGGAGCATGTGTATTCTATAAGCTCACCTGTGAGCCTTCGGCTCAGGTGAGCTAAAAACAGTGTAGCGATAGCTATGTTTGATACATCAAAATGTCTTTCAAAAGTTTGCGTTTCTTTTTGTTTGCTACGAGCAAGCGTAACAAGACAGTAAAGAAACGTTCAACCCTAAAAATAATATCAAGGATCTGGCTAATCCAGCAAAGAACAACCAACAAAGTTTAAAACTAAATACACATGTATTCTAATCAAACAAATAAGCAAATAAATGCAATTTAAACATACAAATAAATGAAAAGATAAATAAATAAATAAATAAATAAATAAATAAATAAATAAATAAACAATTGACAATATAAGCGTCTAAATAAGTCCTTGTCCCTCAAAATGTCAATTCACAGATATTCTCAATCCAGTTTCCAAAAGTTCAAGTCCATAAGAGCACAACATGTATATCCACCGTTTATAATAATAGTCCACAGAGAATAATTCTTATCCAAACTAGTGAAACAAGCAATACTATAAACAGTAACTAATTTCGAATTTCTGAATGCTTGAGCGAGACCTGTATATATACATCTGAGGAAAATCAAATTGTAATAAACTGTTCTCTAGAAGAACGGAGAAGAACATAAGAAATGTTCTTCTGAAGCCTTCGGAAAGATCCCGAAGGATTAAGGGCCGAAAAGACCGTTACAGATTCAACGAGATAAAATTTGAATATTAGGGAACTATACAAGTATATAATATATTATTTCATGATAATGATAAATAAGCTATTTCAGTTTCATCTAGAATTCTCTGAAATGTGCTCATAGCATTTTCTATAATATGCCAATAACTTCTTAATTATATGATAATGATAAAAATAATCAATGACACACTTTCTAGACTACAAACTCTAGAGACAAAAGAATAACATACAATGAAATATATAACCAAGGTTACTCCCTTTTGATCACAAGTAAACACTTTTATTAAAGCAAGCAAATACTAACCAACATTATTAAGAAAGAAAGCCAATATTATCAAATCCATCATGTACATAACATTGCATGGGCGGATCCAGAGGGGGGACAGGGGGTCCGGACCCCCCTGGAATTGCCAGATTATTAATTTTTGTCATGTTGAAATTTTCCGTCAGACCCCTTCTGGAAATTTGGACACCCGGCCCCCCACCCCCGAGAAAATTTTCTGGATCCGCGCATGCATCGTACTGACTGAACATGTGTATCACTAAAATATAAATTAAAACTGAGATTCTTTAAGAGCAGTGAACACATTAATGAGAAACGGGATGGGCCATATTGCGGTTTCGACTTTTAAATTCTCGTCAGTGACCCTTTAGATTTTGCAACATGGAGCCAAAGAGAATTACTGAAATTTTGCAAGTTTCAACAGGGTAGTCGATAAGACCAGTATTATCTAAATGGGACCAAATATATTAAACATTGGTTAGAAAATTAATCTTAACCGATAATAAACCAACTTGCACTCATTTGAATAATTAGAATATTGAAGTTTATTCCTCATAAATGGGTTAACTTATCTGGAAAACGTGTCCATGCCATATATACCCCCTTAAACCCCACTTTTAATTGTAAAAATGGGGTATGCAGGGGATACCTATTGTTCTAACGTGTACCCACAGTCTATGTTTTGAGCTAAAATATAAAAAATATCCAATTTTTCTAATGAAATTCTTCAATTTTTACAAGTGAGGAAAAATCTGAATATAACATGGGCATGTTTTTTGTAATGTTTTCATGCTGCGCTTTGCTGACATGACAACTAATATGAAGTCCGGCAGAAAATCACGACGCAGCTTACATTGATATGGCATCATATGAGCCATGACGCGAGAAAACCGGTATTCGGGGTTTCCGACCAGGTCCGACACAAACCGATCTGTGTAGTCTCAGAAAAAGGCTAGAAGCTTGAAATTTTGGATGTAAATAGAAGTGGAATTGTACTATCCGTGTAGCGAAAACAAAGGCGCTGATCAGCTTCGCAGTTACTGCGAAGCTGATCTGTGCCTTTGTTTTTGCATACGCTAAATCCGGTTTTGTCACGATGCAGCTCATATAATCTAATTTTCTTGTAAATTGTAGCACACGGTCGTTGACTACTGATGCATGTAACAGAAATCAATTCGTTAACTGAATGATAGGGATGGATTGCAAGTTTACTAGAGAGGACAGCATGATTTATAGCAGCGATAGTTGAGCGAGCCGCAATGATTACGAGGCTAAATCTAAATGCGCGCGCGTGTGTGTAAGCGCACAATATTAATATGTTTACCATGGCATATGCAAAGAGAAAATGATTAAGAGTAGTTTTGGTTTCATACTGTCAATATCAACCATCAAGCCAATTATTTCAACCATCTAGCCAGTTATTGTGCTAGTCATATTGTTCTACATGTGTGGTAGTATTAGTGTTTGTAATGTCTTGTTTTGTCCTGTATTGTCCAGCATTGCCCTGAATTGTCCTGTTTTGTCCTGTGTTGTCCTGTGTCGCCCTGTATTGCCATGTGTTGCCCTGTATTGTCCTGTATTGTCTTGTTTTGTCCTTAATTGTCATGTATATGTCCTGTTTTGCCCTGTATTGTCCGGTATTGCCCTATATTGTCCTGTGTTGCCCTATATTGTCCTGTTTATCCATGTATTGTCTGGTATTATCCTGTTTTGTCCTTTGGTGCACTGTATTGTCATGTATTGTCCTGGGTTGTCTTGTTTTGTCCTGTGTTGCCTTGTACTGACCTATATTGTCCTGTATTGTCTTTTGTTGCCCTGTATTGTCCTGCATTGTTCTGTTTTTTCTTAATTGTCATGGATTTTCCTATTTTGCACTGTATTATCCTGTGTTGTCCTGTATTGTCCTCTTTTGTCCTGTATTGTCTTGTATTGTCCTGTTTTGCCCTGTATTGTCTTGTGTTGCCCTGTTTTTCCTGTTATGCCCCGTATTATCTTGTATTGTACTATATTGCCCTGCGTTGCCCTGTATTGTCCTGTGTTGCCCTGTTTTGTCTGGTATTGTCCTGTTTTACACCTGAAACAGATATCTGTGTATTGCCTAGGCGTGTTTTCGCCATGCTGCTGCCAATGATCTGGTATAACAACGTGTCGTAATTTGAGCCGCATCGTGAGAAAACCGGATTTTTGCCTATGCGAAAACATAGGCGCAGATCAGCTTCGCAGTAACTGCGAAGCTGATCAGCGCCTTTGTTTTCGCTACACGGATAGTACAATCCCTCTTCTTCTTAAATCCGAAACTACAAAATTCTAGCTTTCTTCTGTGACTGTACAGGTCGGTTTGTGTCAGACCTGGTCGGAAAACCCGAAGACCGGTTTTCTGGCGATGTGGCTCATTTATTCTCTATCAGGATTAACCAAGACAAGAAAATGTACAGCCGGAATTTGATACTCAAACCGCAGAATAAACCTGTTTAGATATACGCGGCAACAAAGACACAGATGAGGTGCGAAGTAATTGATCAGCGCCTTTGTTTTTACTTCACGGATAGTACAATTCCTCATCTTATTAGACCCCTAGTGTCAAGCTCCAAGCCTTTTTCTGTGACCGTAGAGGTTTGTGTTGCTTCTGAGTGGTTACCCCAAAGATAGGTTTAATCGTGAAGCGGCTCACACTTATTATAGCGCGATGATCTATTCCCACAGGCATGCTCGTTGTCGCAAATTTACCCGTGGTGAATTACAAATCGATTTTTCATTCCGTGGTAAGCCACAGGACAGATGATGCCTTGAAAGGAGAAATTAGATTATTACAACACACTGATTATTCTTTCACCATATTGTCTATAGCTTCTGGTTCGAGGTTTCAGAATAAGGCAGCCCTTGAGATAAATAGCACCGACAGAATGTGAAAAGGTACAAGTAGGCAACGATCAGGAAAAGGCGCAATCAGAAAGAGATTCCCACTCCAAAAACCTAGGTTGGAAAAAAACTAAATTAACAATCATGTACTTATATCATGAAAACATATCGTAAGCCGAATGAGCAGCTATTTTCCCAATAGGTGGCCACTAAGTTACCTAAACTTAACTAAAAATACGAAAACACACATAAGGCGCAAACAGCACCAAATTTAAACACCAAGACAGTTTGCTTCGTGTTGACATGCATATTGTTTAAACAAGGAAACCGATACAAAGACGTGTGATTGTACGCGTAAAATATGAATACATTGAAAACGCCATTTAAAGAAAGGACGTCGCAAAGATTGTGTCATAGCAAAAAAGGTACAAGTAAGCAACGATCAGGAAAAAGGACAATCAGAAAAAGATTCCCACTTCAAAAACCGAGGTTGGAAAAAACTAAATTAACAATCAGGACCCAGTTGTTCAAAGCATTGTTAGCTTAACGATATCGTTAAGACATAAATTTGTTAAGCAAATATCAGCTGAAGTAACAAATACACTGTTATTTTTTGTTGAAAAAATGTGAGAATCCTTTGCAGTGCAAAGGATTCTCACATTTTTTCAACAAAAAATAACAGTGTATTTGTAATATTAATGTTTGAAATTTTAACGAAACGTTAACTAACGACGTCGTTAGTTTTGAACAACTGGGCCCAGGTACTTATTTCATGAAAACATATCGTAAGCCGAATGAGCAGCTGTTTTCCCAATAGGTGGCCACTCAGTTACCTAAACTTACCTTAAATATGATAACATAAGGCGCCAACAACACAATTTTTTTTAAACACCAAGACATAAAACAATAAGACCACCACAGAAGTATCGCATTGGAGCGATCAGTAAAATAAAATTACTGGCGGGCTAAAACTGGTTTTACAGATGCCTAACCTCACCCTCAGCTTCTGCAGTGGTTCACAACATTTAGTTAGTTGTTCGGTCCTCGTGGTGAATCTCCAACTAGTCAATGAAGCATCATGGACAAACAAATAAATCATGATAAACTCCATGATGAATAAAAAACGAGGACTCACAGATTGTGTAAGCTGCCCGACGATGGATATCCATGGGCGCCCAATAACTTACTAACTCCGGAGCAAAAGAAAAACAACAGTTGAACCTCGGTGGGCCAAGCAGCAGACAAGAAGCTCCGGCCCCAACCAACTAAAATGAATAGCTTTGTGTCGGGGTCATAATAGAGTCTGACGCCCGACCTACCGGCGTGCAATTAAAGAAGGCAGCACAGTTATCAACCATGATTGGCTTAAAAAATAAGCATGTAGACTGTCGCATAACATTTAAGTTATAGCCTATACGTCTTTAACGCGTAATGATTTTTCTAAGTTGAAAAGAAAAATCCTTCCTTCCTATAAGTTTCTTAAATTTGTTAAGCAAGTCACCATAAAATTCTGGATCCGAAAGACACTCGCGTAAAAGGGTCTTTAGCTCATCATTAAATTTGGAAATCAGTTCATAGTGTCTGCGATAAAATTTAGAAAACGGTATCTCGAAGTTAATGATACCAATAGTCCTGCTTAAGAAGTTTGGCTGTTAAACATTTATTTCGCGCATTTAAGTCCGCAACATGATTGCAGACTCTAGCAAACCTAATAAGTTGCGAAATGTATACGCCATAAGAAGCACGGCGAGGAACGACACCATCCAAAAACGGAAAGTTAAACTATATCAAAATCAAAGTCATCGCGTTTATCATAAATTTTAAAAGAAACGAATCCATTTGCAATAGAGAGATGTTAGTCTGAAAATGAGGGTTCGGTACCTGTGTTGTTTGCTTTATTCAACTTTGTAACAAGTGTGACATATTTTTGAAGTCCGCATTCAATTTATTTCGACGCACATTTCGTCTATCGATGAGACAAGAGAGTATGAATGGGTCCATTTGGTCGCAAAATGATATATGATATAGAGAACTAAGTTTTAGACATGTTGACTGTCATAGGCTATACTTTATCGGCTGTATTAAAACTTCGCGCAACGTGTTACACACCGTTTTTTTTTTTATCTAGCCATGCCCACATTTTGAGTTCTTGGCTGTTGGTGACCCATCCGATTCGAAAAAAAGAATACAATTTATATCAAAGACCAGAGTTTTATCCTCAACGTTTTATCTTTCAAACAGTATCATTATAATTTGTGTTGTTTCCTTTGCTTATCACCCATTTACCGCTCCCAAAAGTTACTTCGGGCATCAAAATGTGAACGTGACACCAGTATTGTGCGTTACGTCATATATAATCGGATAATAAACTTACGCGCACGACTGACTTGTTCCGTTGAGGCCAAGAGGTCCGTCACTAAACTCTAAAAGGCTTGAAATTTCTGCCACAAGGAATTGTATAATGGCGTGTTTTAGTTCAGCATTTTACGTTTCGTATCATTCAGTTTAAGTATTGCATTTTAGATATTTTTAAATAACATTATCGACTAAACGAGCATCAGGGCGCGGAAAATACATTCGAACAGGGTCATTTATCATATTGTGTTATACAAAACCTCGTGCTGCTGATTACTGAACAAAAGTGAAAACGCTCCACATATAAATTGTATTCTAACGGCGTTTTCGCCCGGTTTTCATTTTATTGTAAAACAATTCTAACGAATCAAATAATGATTTCTTTCTTTTATTATATAACCCTGCCCTTTGGTTCGTGTCGGCCAAACTAATCAGTTCAGTTTCAAAAGCAGTTTAAATACCATGTGCTATTCAGTAAGCTGTAGCACGTGTAACCAAACACTGGCTGGAAAAATCGCATGGTATCGGCGGCGTTTTGAACTTAGTAGAATATATGCCGAGGCGGTTCAAACGTATACCCACAATCAAAATTTTGAGCAAACATATCAAAACTTTTCCAATGAATTTCTTTTCATTTTTACGGCTTAAAAACTCTATATATTGCAAGGGCATGTTAATAATGTCGTAATGTATATTTACTCCCGATTGTCCCACAGTACTGGTTAAGTATCAAGGAAAGCATAGACTGCGGGACTACATTGACAAAAAATGTCGATGCTAACCAAAACATTTTCTCAAGCCACTAAATTACGAAACGTGAAAACAAAATACAGAGATAAAGCATTGAAAATCGAAAATTTCATTTGAAAAAAAATTGGTATTTTGATATGCTTGTTCTAAATATTGATTGTGGGTACACGTTTGAACCGCCTGGGCGAGGCGGTTCTAACGAGTACCCACAATCTATGTTTTGGATCAAAAATAAGAAAAATAGGTAAACCCCTACAAACCCCAGTTTTTCTACATAAAAGTGGAGTTTAAGGGGGTATACTTTTCATGGACATACAAGTTTTCCTGATGCAGAGATACCATGCAATCGATTTCTCCCTGCTAGTTCAGCAGTCAAGTATGATGCCTAAAAGGTGTAAATCTCATTACGGTGCCAAGTTAATACACGTTGCAGAATTGTCCTGATTCACTGTCACAAGAAAATAGCTATCGTATTTGAGACACGTTTTGGTCGGAACTTTTAACAAAATGTCTAAAAAGCAAAGTTCAATGGTTAACGTACATGTAGTTCATTCATATAATAAAATTAATGTGACCTTTTAACAACACGTTATGAATTTAGGCCGGTAATATCACTTTATTTTCTTAAAATATATCTATCCTGGGCACATATACCAAGAACGTTTTCAAAGACATCTTTTTGTAAAAATGCAGGCTATTCTTGGCAACAAATGAGCCACCCCATGGGAAAACCAACAATCTGCATAGGCGAAAACAAAGGCGCAGATCAGCTTCCGCGAAGCTGATCAGCGTCATTGTTTTCGCTACTCGGATAGTACTATTCCTCTTCTACTTAAATCCGAAATTTCAAGCTTCTAACTCTTTTCTGTGCTTGTACAGGTCGGTTTGTGTCGGACCTGTTCGGAAACCACATTGTTGGTTTTCCCACGAGGCGGCTCAAATATACAGAATTAACAACACAATCCAAACTAAAAGTAGGGGAAAGTGTGCACTATAACAGAACAACTTGTATCAGAGCATTAAATTTCGGGTTCTGCAAAATACAAGTTTAATCCCAGCAGGCACATGACGTCAGAATGACGTCATATCGACGTCGATGCGACGTTATGACGTCACATCGATGTCGATATGACGTCATTCTGACGACATGACGTCAGTGCCCACTGGAATGGGCCCCGCCCACTTGGGCCGTAAAAATAAATGGGCTGCCTGTACCTCCAGGCAAAGCTTAATATTTACTGACCGACCATCTGAATACTGGTTAACCGGTCAGGTCTGAGCCTGCCCAGGAAAAGTGGTTTAGTCAAACCATTCAAACGTATAAGCCTTAGCTGTTTACTTGGCGGTATTTCGGATGATAAGACATCCCCAATTTGGGGCACTTGTAGAAATCCCATAAAATTCAGGAAACGTCCCGTTATGACCATAGCTTTTGAGTGGGACATTAAAATGAATATATAGCAAACAAAAAAGAAATAAAGTTTAATGTATCCTATATTGACAGCTAAATATTTCAGAAAAGTTGCAGAAGATGAGTTTCCTTTTTAATCGATGACCATTAATATGAGTATTAGGAATATATCACCAGTCGTTATGTTTTATTCAAGGAAATAAAAGCAGGAAGCTTTAACATAATAATAAAAACAAAGGTTACCAGCGAACATCCTTAAAAGTCGAGTAACATGGCAGTCCCTCACCGAGACCAGAATTGTAATTTTGTGGCGTCTGATATACGTCTGCACTATAGGACCGAAAGAAATAATATAACCTGCACTATACTGATGATGTACGGGGAGACTTTTTAGGGCGGCAACACGGCACAACGCCAGCTGCAGTAATAGCAAATAAAATATAAAAGTTTGATCATTTGGAAGCTGTGAAAACGTTCAAACGGAGGTAGTATGGTCCATATTGCGCCATTTCGGGTATTATAGTAGTTCTATAATATTTGATCCTTAATCTGACACCCGCTTTGACCGGTTCATTTTTGCTACGGAGTTAGTAAGTTATTCGGCGCCCAGGGGATCTCCATCGTCGGGCAGCTAACTCAATCTGTAAGTCCTCGTTTTTGATTCATCATGGTATTTATCATATGACGTCGCTGTTTTCCAGTGGATAACGTCATGTCATAAAAATCATATGACCACACGTGTAATAACACTTTTGCGGGAATACGTAACGTCATTGACGACGTCCGTAACAACAATGTTAATTTTCATTGAAAAGATGTCCACTTTGAGGGCGCTAAAATCCTATTTTAAAAGTCATATGATAAAACGAATCTTACACTCGTGGTCATTTCATATGAAATTTATTAAACTCGCCGAAGGCTCGTTTAATAAATTTCATATGAAATGACCACTCGTGTAAGATCCTCTATTTATCCATGGTGATTTATTGACTAGCTAGAGATTCGCCACGAGGGCCGAACAAAATGTTGTGAACCACTGCAGAAGCTGAGGGTGAGGCTAGGTACCTGTAAAATCGATTTAAGCAAGCCAGTAATTTTATATTACTGATCGTTCCAAGGCGATAATTCTGTGATGGTTCTTATTGTTTTATGTCTTGGTGTTTAAAATTTGTATCACAGCATTAAATTTCGGGTTCTGCAAAATACAAGTTTAATGGGTCCCGCCCTCTTGGACCGAAAAAATAAATGGTTAACCGGTCAGGTCTGAGCCTGCCCAGGAAAAGAGGTTTAGTCAAACCATTCAAACGTATAATCCTTAGCTGTTTACTTGGTGGTATTTCGGATGATAAGACATCCCCAATTTTGAGCACTTGTAGAAGTCCCATAAAATTCAGGAAACGTCCCGTTATGACCATAGCTTTTGAGTGGGACATTAAAAAGAATATAAAGCAAACAAAAAAAAATAAAGTTTAATGTATCCTAAATTGACAGCTAAATATTTCAGAAAAGTTGCAGTGTCCTTTTTAATCGATGACCATTAATATGTGTATTAGGAATATATCACCAGCCGTTATGTTTTATTCAATAAAATAAAAGCAGGAAGCTTTATCATAATAATAAAAACAAAGGTTACCAGCGAACATCTTTAAGAGTCGAATAACATGGCAGTCCCTAACCGAGACCAAAATTGATCAGAATTGTTATTTTGTGGCGTCTGATATTAGTCTATACAATATATATAGCGTCAAAGATATTCCTAAAGTGCACATACAGCTGTATAATAAACTCTTTTATTCCCAAGGGTCTCTTCTTGTCGCATTTTCATCCGGATCGAATTACAAATCGATTTTTTATTTCTCAGTTTACGTCGCAGAATTGATGATGCCTTAAAAGAGAAGATTATAGTTTGTTTCAGCCTTATACGATAATTGATCATAGGACCCTCCCTTGAATTCATGCCACTGGAAAAATGTTCAGAGCCAAAAGGTATCTTTTTAGTGTTTACCTAAATTGGTCACCCGAGGTAAAGATGGTATAAATGGTTTTATGAGAACCGTTATAGACATAGAAAATTGACCTATCCGCTATTACTGGTATGACGCATTCCCTACCGTCAGTGCTTATACTGATTTCAGTTGTTTACCGTTATTACCTGTTCGTGTGCGAAATATGGTAGCCTTTCTAACTGCATCTTTGCATCGACTATAAGGCGACATGGTCAACCTTCCCGCTTTCGACATTATTCCAGTGTCATGTAGAGCGCACGGGCATATCTTGTTTCTTTTTATAAAAACTGAGGTTTTGCTATACGTATATCTTCAAAACAACAAAAACATTCACTTTGAGGTATGGTGCATTTTGAATGGTTATCTTATACACAAATAATCTAATATTATATGCATGTATATTTTCAAATACAATTTGAGGTAAACGACTTGAGGGTGAGGTTAGGCGCCTGTAAAACCGGTTTAACTCTCCCTGCCCACCCCCCGAAAATTTATATTACTGATCGTTCCAAGGCGATACTTCTGCTGTGGTTCTGATTTTTGGGGTTTTAGAGTCGAATGTTTGTGCTGTTTAAGCCTTATGTATGTTTGCATATTTTGGTTAAGTTCGGGTAACTGAGTGGCCCCCTATTGAGGAATAGCTGCTCAAACGGCTTACGGTGTGTTTTTGGTATAAGTACCTAAGTGTCATTTTAGTTTGTTCCCACCCCCCGGTTTGTGGAGTGGGAATTTCTTTCTGATTGCGCCATTTCCTGATCATTGCCTACTTGTACCTTCTTTTGAAAACTATCCATTTTTATAGGTCGACATTTTGGCTGTTATGAACATAGGAGTAAAATTGATTATGTAATAGCCTAATAATATAGTTCGTTCCTTTGTTATTAGTATTTGAACTGCACACGGAAAACTACACAAGGTAAATCCCTTAAAGAACTGACATGTGTCCCAAGATAACGCTCTTAGCGGCCTGTTTTGGTAAAAAAAATGTGCACATGGGGACAGCAAGGTCCTACAGCGATAGACCGATGGTACGTAGAGACTAATGAGTCTAGCAGAATGTAGTTTTGATTGGAAACAAATACCATGATGTTGGTTTTGAAATGCCATTGCTATGCAAAATGCATTTAAGGGTGTCCCAAAAACACAACCCCTACTAAACCATGCATAACTTTTTAATGATACAGATAATTATAAGTAAGATATTAAAGACAAATAAAATATAAAAGTTTGATCCTTTGAAAGCAGTGAAAACATTAAAGGGAGGTAGTATGGGCCATATTGTGCAATTTCGGGTACTGAACCCTCATCATTGGCCCTTTATAAACTGGCGACGATAACAGATCAATGTACTGCAATTTCAAAACTTTACACACGTGAAGTGTAAATCAAAGACACATGCCTAAACCGGGTCAAAAAATTAAAACATTGTTTAGAACTTGGCTTTAAACGTACAAACGTTGAAACTCTGAATATTCTTACTGATCTCAAAGGACCGAAAGAAATACTATATTCTGCACTATATGGATGATGTACGGGGAGACTTTTTAGGGCCACAACACGGCACAACGCCAGCTGCAGTAATATCAATAAAATATAAAAGTTTGATCCTTTGGAAGCAGTGAAAACGTTCAAACGGAGGTAGTATGGTCCATATTGCGCCATTTCGGGTATTATAGTAGTTCTATAATATTTGATCCTTAATCTGACACCCGCTTTGACCGGTTCAACTGGTGTTTTTCTTTTGCTCCGGAGTTAGTAAGTTATTCGGCGCCCAGGGGATCTCCATCGTCGGGCAGCTAATTCAATCTGTGAGTCCTCGTTTTTGATTCATCATGGTATTTATCATGATTTATTTGTTTGTCCATGGTGATTCATTGACTAGCTAGAGATTCGCCACGAGGGCCGAACAACTTAACTAAATGTTGTGAACCACTGCAGAAGCTGAGCTGTAAAATCGATTTAAGCCAGCCAGTAATTTTATATTACTGATCGTTCCAAGGCGATACTTCTGTGATGGTTCTTATTGTTTTATGTCTTGGTGTTTAAAATTTTTGTGCTGTTGGCGCCTTATGTATGTTATCATATTTTAGTTAAGTTTAGGTAACTGAGTGGCCACCTATTGGGAAAATAGCTGCTCATTCGGCGTACGATATGTTTTCATTGTATAAGTACCTGATTGTTTATTTAGTTTTTCCCCCACCTCTGTTTGTGGAGTGGGAATCTTTTTTCTGATTGCGCCTTTTCCTGATCGTTGCCTACTTGTACCTTTTTTGCTAGGCAGTTCTTCAACAAGAAGTGGGGTCATAACAAAACTGTGATGTCACTTCCTGCTGTCTGCTGCAAGTTGCAATCCTGGAAATGGAAAAATGCAATTTTCAAGTGTTCTCAAGCCTTAAATCTCTCTTTAAATGGATAAAATGTGGATGAAGTTGCCATAGTTATCTGAAAATTAAAGGAGCTTGTTAAAAATGGACAGCATTTGCTGATAACAAATGCATAATGGGAAGTGCGTGACTATCAAAGATCAAAAGTGTCCTTTATGTAGAATGTACCCGCTACAATGACTGTTTTCTATTTACTTCATTTTTATAGATAGCTAAATCAAACTTAGCAGAAGTATGCTTCATAACGTCTTCAGATGTATAAGAATTGATATTATGTACAACACCTTTATCCGGAATGAACGACTTTTTTTGCAAATGACTGCTTTCGGAGTATAGGAAATTTTACTCGACATTTTTATGGTCGCGCATCGTTATCTATTTCGCTGAGTTATACCAATTTTAAGAGAGAATAAAGGCTTGAGAACTGTTAGAAGTTGTATTTTGTTAACAGCTCTGCATTTCTAGGAATGCAAGTTGCAGCAGACAGCAGGAAGTGACATCAGGGATTTGTTATGATGTTACTTCCCGTTGAAGAACAGCCTAGCAAAACGGGTGTCCGATTAAGAATCAAATACGTGGGTGATCCAAGAAGTAATGCGAACACAACTGTATTTTAGTAACCAACGCAGATACAATTAAATAATTTTGCATGTGTACACGTGTATATATGTGCAGTTATTAGGTGTAATATCATGAAGTTCGGATGACGAATTGAGATTTAAGGAATATTTGATTTGTCGACCCGAAGTCGACATGGACGCGAAATTGACTGAAAACGTCAATTTTGTTAGGGGTACAGGGAAAGATTTTGTGCTCCAATTTATTAAATTGACATTTATATACATATAAATCATATCAGTTGTGTTATATATGCCTTATGTTTGGAAATAATAGAGACAGCGAAATGCAAAGATCAGCAGGGACTATTCTATGTTGCCTAGCAACGGCATCTGACAAAAATATCACAATTTCGACGAAATATGGCAAATACCTATATGTCGTGGGTATATTTGACTCTGATAAGATTGAATATATCGATATTTATGCCCACAGCCTATCACAACGAAGAATTTTTATTTAAAAATAAATATTGTATGGAATTTAACCTTTTTGGTTAAGTAGAATAGGCTTTGATGAAAATGTGGAGATTTTGAGAGATCAAAATTGACTCAAATTCTAGGGGGTACAGATAGCCAAACCTCAATAATTTGTGCTGTGTTAAACTAATAAAGGTATGTACTGTAAATCTATTCAAGGGATCATTGTACTTTGGAATAAAACGCTTATTGACGTAATTGTGCTTTGCATATGACACTGCAGTACATAAATAAAATCAATTTTAACCGTGGCCAAGGTCGTTTACCTTGCATTGTCTTGTTGCTAGGCAACGAGGGTTGATATGTGGTTAAGTCAAAAACGAAATCGGATCTGGAAAATTCGATAATGCATCATAATTCTGATGTAAACTATCTTGAAAAACGGCAATGGCGAAAGAAATTACACACTAGTTCGCATTACTTCTTGGATCACCCTCGTATAATAGAACTACTATTGTGTTAAGTACCTTCAATTATCAAAAAGTTATGCACTGTTTAGTAGCGGCTGCGTTTTTGGGACACCCTGTGTAAATACCTGTGTAACTGTTAATATTTTGCCTGAGTATAACTTAGTCTAGTTTGTATTCACCAAGAAAAGAGGAATGCCTCCTAAACCTTTATCAGCAAAATCGGATATGGGTGTCAAAATCTAAAAAAATAGTTTGAAACATTGACTCTGATAGTGAGGCTGTTAAGGCAGGATAATCAACTGAGTCGAATGATAGTGGTTACTTAAAGCTTTCAAGTAATGAAAAGGTCATTCACATCAGTAAGAACATTCACTTTGTTGAACAGTATACTATTGGATTCGCATTAATGGAAGTATCTGCCTATAGAAAATGTATTGAATGGGGTTGTGTGCATGGGCGGTACCTACAGCTCCTCCTCATTGATCGACAAAAACAAGAAAACAACGAGTGAAAATTGAGCCTGTGCGTGAGAAAACCAACAATTTGGGGTTCCGACCAGGTCTGACACAAACCGACCTGTACAACCACAGAAAAGAGCTAGAAGCTTGAAATTTCGGATCTAAGTAGAAGAGGAATTATACTATCCGAGTAGCGAAAACAAAGGCGCTGATCAGCTTCGCGGTTACCGCGAAGCTGATCTGCGTCTTTGTTTTCGCCCATGCAAATTGTTGGTTTTCTCACGCACAGGCTCAATTCTAAAAATCAGTTCCTAGTTATGTATTGGTATACAAACAACATCGGATAAAGAAATTTAATTGTATCAATAGTAAGCCAGACATTCTGCAAGGCATCAGTTTTATAGACAGATAACTTTGACCTACACCATAATGGAATCACATAATTGAAAGCATATTCAAAACTGTCCTTTTATGAAACATTATTGCTGTCTTTTTATGAAACATTTGGTCTGTACATAATGAACATGGAAGTATAAATCGCAGTAGACACGTTACAGATTTGCCGCTATAAATCTGACCGATTGATCAAATACATTCATTACATTAATAATTTTGACGGTAAATCTGTGACGTGGGTCTACTACGATCATAATAGATTTATACCCATTTGAAGCATTCCGATCAACAGATGCATATCACTGTGTCAAAGGTAAACCGGCAGGGTGAAAGAAATCTGTAGACATTTTCCAACTTAACCCATATTTGCCGAATGGATTTTCCCATCATCATCAATTTGGTGAGTCCACTTTCATTTTTGGGGGTGTTTGGTTTGATTTTGATTTTTTATCTCATTTTTCGATGAAATTTCTCGGTGCAAACAGAATAGCCCCAGATGGGGCCACGGTCTGCAGCGTTACATCTGGGGCTATTCTGTTTGCCTATGTCCCATAAAAAGGACGCCAGGCTTATATGAGTTCACCTGGAAGGTTAAACTGTTCTCCCAATACACGCAGTAGAAATACTTCCGTTGTTATCAGCTTCCTCTCCGTCAGTGCCTGGGGGAAATGATCATCGTTCAAAGCTAAGTATAGGGTCTCTTGATGTACAATTAAGTACGAATAAGTGACAGAAGCAATACTTCTTCATTGGCAATAAGAGCGCTTTCAGGGATTTGGCCAGTACAGTGACAAAATGATAAAAGACGCCATTTGTGTCAGGAGTAGGCTCCTATCAAATTAGTCTCCATAGATGATAATTTGATCGGTCTGCGATGTTCGCACTGAATAAAAGTCCTTCGCTGACCAAAGAGCAAATTTCTAATACTTTCAAAGTAATTTTACTGTGTGCTACATGTATACGTAATGATGTTACGGTTGCTAGTTTTGCGACTATATAGATTAATGGAGCTAAAGGACCAGAAATGGAAATGTTATATATGCTTGGACTCACTCAGCCTTGAGCCATGATAATTGTACAGCGTCTTTGTCGCGCAAATGTATACCCATTAAGAATTATCAAAATACTTCGTTAACTTTAACAATGAAGTGCAAGAAATTAGAATATTATCTTTATACAATTATTATGCTTTTGCATCAGTATAAATTATCAAAATGGAGAGCTCTATGAACTTCGCTGGGGTGCCGTGTTGAGCAAGAGACATTAGATTTCTATATGAGCAAGACACATTAGATTTCTACAGTACTGGTAAATACCCAGGAAGCAGTGGCTCTGCACAATCATAACTAACATTGATGACTGGTGCGTCAAAGCTCAAAACAAGCAAACAAACAAAGAACACGCTGCTTCTGATTCGATTCATATATCCGCCTTGTAGTGTCATTGAGCAAGACACTTTAAACCTCTCCATATCACATGTTATACGCCCAGGAAGCGGTAACCCTGTCCCGACAAGACTGTGAATCCTCGAGTGTGAATCATGTTTGTGACAAATGATTAATGCGTTGTTTGCTGTTTATAGTTTCAGATGATATGGAACAATTACAAAAGTGAGGTATGAGATGAAATGTTGTTGTTATGCACATTTATTTCTAGTGAACATGCACAGTCTTTCCAATAACTAGCATGCACATTTATTTCTAGAGAACATGCACATTCTTTCCAATGACTAGCATGCACATTTATTTCTAGTGAACATGTACATTCTCTCCAATAACTAGCATGCACATTTATTTCTAGTGAACATGCACATTCTCTCCAATAACTAGCATGAACATTTATTTCTAGTGAGCATGCACATTCTTTCAAATAACTAGCATGCAGATTTATTTCTAGTGAACATGTACGGTCCCTTCAATAACTAGCATGCACATTTATTTCTAGAGAGCATGCACATTCTTTCCAATAACTAGCATGCACATTTATTTCTAGTGAGCATGCACATTCTTTCCAATGACTAGCATGCTCATTTATTACTAGTGAGCATGCACATTCTTTCCAATAACTAGCATGAACATTTATTTCTAGTGAGCATGCTTATTCCTTCCAATGACTAGCATGCTCATTTATTTCTAGTGAGCATGCACATTCTCTCCAATAACTAGCATGCACATTTATTTCTAGTGAACATGCACATTCTTTCCAATGACTAGCATGCTCATTTATTTCTTGTGAGCATGTACATTCTTTCCAATAACTAGCAAGTATATTTATTTCTAGTGAGCATGCAAATTCTCTCCAATAACTAGCATGCACATTTATTTCTAGTGAACATGCACATTCTCTCCAATAACTAGCATGCACATTTATTTCTAGTGAGCATGCATATTCTTTCCAATGACTAGCATGCTCATTTATTTCTAGTGAGCATGCACATTCTTTCCAATAACTAGCATGCACATTTATTTCTATTGAGCATGCACATTCTTTCTAATGACTAGCATGCTCATTTATTTCTAGTGAACATGCACATTCTCTCCAATAACTAGCATGCACATTTATTTCTAGTGAACATGCACATTCTCTCCAATAACTAGCATGCACATTTATTTCTAGTGAGCATGCACATTCTCTCCAATAACTAGCATGCACATTTATTTCTAGTGAGCATGCACATTCTTTCCAATGACTAGAATGCTCATTTATTTCTTGTGAGCATGCACATTCTTTCCAATGACTAGCATGCTCATTTATTACTAGTGAGCATGCACATTCTTTCCAATAACTAGCATGAACATTTATTTCTAGTGAGCATGCTTATTCCTTCCAGTGACTAGCATGCTCATTTATTTCTAGTGAGCATGCACATTCTCTCCAATAACTAGCATGCACATTTATTTCTAGTGAACATGCACATTCTTTCCAATGACTAGCATGCTCATTTATTTCTTGTGAGCATGTACATTCTTTCCAATAACTAGCAAGTATATTTATTTCTAGTGAGCATGCACATTCTCTCCAATAACTAGCATGCACATTTATTTCTAGTGTACATGCACATTCTCTCCAATAACTAGCATGCACATTTATTTCTAGTGAGCATGCATATTCTTTCCAATGACTAGCATGCTCATTTATTTCTAGTGAGCATGCACATTCTTTCCAATAACTAGCATGCACATTTATTTCTATTGAGCATGCACATTCTTTCTAATGACTAGCATGCTCATTTATTTCTAGTGAACATGCACATTCTCTCCAATAACTAGCATGCACATTTATTTCTAGTGAACATGCACATTCTCTCCAATAACTAGCATGCACATTTATTTCTAGTGAGCATGCACATTCTCTCCAATAACTAGCATGCACATTTATTTCTAGTGAGCATGCACATTCTTTCCAATGACTAGAATGCTCATTTATTTCTTGTGAGCATGCACATTCTTTCCAATAACTAGCATGCACATTTATTTCTTGTGAGCATGCACATTCTTTCCAATTACTAGAATGCTCATTTATTTCTAGTGAGCATGCACATTCTCTCCAATAACTAGCATGTACATTTATTTCTAGTGAACATACACATTCTCTCCAATAACTAGCATGCACATTTATTTCTAGTGGGCATGCACATTCTTTCCAATGACAAGCATGCTCATTTATTTCTAGTGAGCATACACATTCTTTCAAATAACTAGCATGCACATTTATTTCTAGTGAGCATGCACATTCTTTCCAATGACTAGCATGCTCATTTATTTCTAGTGAACATGCACATTCTCTCCAATAACTAGCATGCACATTTATTTCTAGTGAGCATGCACATTCTTTCCAATGACTAGCATGCTCATTTATTTCTAGTGAACATGCACATTCTCTCCAATAACTAGCATGCACATTTATTTCTAGTGAACATGCACAATAACTAGCGTGCACATTTATTTCTAGTGAGCATGCACATTCTTTCCAATAACTAGCATGCACATTTATTTCTAGTGAGCATGCACATTCTCTCCAATAACTAGCATGCACATTTATTTCTAGTGAACATGCACATTCTCTCAAATAACTAGCATGCACATTTATTTCAAGTGAACCTGCACATTCTTTCCAATAACTAGCATGCACATTTATTTCTAGTGAGCATGCACATTCTCTCCAATAACTAGTATGCACATTTATTTCTAGTGAGCATACACATTCTTTCCAATAACTAGCATGCACATTTATTTCTAGAGAACATGCATATTCTTTCCAATAACTAGCATGCACATTTACTTCTAGAGAACATGCACATTTTCTCCAATAACTAGCATGCACATTTATTTCTAGAGAACATGCACATTCTTTCCAATAACTAGTATGCACATTTATTTCTAGTGAGCATACACATTCTTTCCAATAACTAGCATGCACATTTATTTCTAGTGAACCTGCACATTCTTTCCAATAACTAGTATGCACATTTATTTCGAGTGAGCATACACATTCTTTCCAATAACCAGCATGCACATTTTCTCCAATAACTAGCATGCACATTTATTTCTAGTGAGCATGCACATTCTTTCCAATAATTAGCGTGCACATTTATTTCTAATGAGCATGCACATTCTTTCCAATAACTACCATGCACATTTATTTCTAGAGAACATGCACATATTCTCCAATAACTAGCATGCACATTTATTTCTAGTGAAAATGCACATTCTTTCCAATAACTAGCATGCATATTTATTTCTAGTGAACATGCACATTCTTTCCAATAACTAGCATGCACATTTCTTTCTAGTGAACATGTACATTCTTTCCAATGACTAGCATGCTCATTTATTTCTAGTGAGCATGCACATTCTCTCCAATAACTAGCATGCACATTTATTTCTAGTGAGCATGCACATTCTTTCCAATAACTAGCATGCAAATTTATTTCTAGTGAGCATTTACATTCTCTCCAATGACTAGCATGGACATTTATTTCTATAGAACATGTACATTCTCTCCAATAACTACCATGCACATTTATTTCTAGAGAACATGCACATTCTCTCCAATAACTAGCATGCACATTTATTTCTAGAGAACATGCACATTCTCTCCAATAACTAGCATGCACATTTATTTCTAGTGAATATGCACATTCTTTCCAATAACTAGCATGCACATTTATTTCTAGAGAACATGCACATTCTTTCCAATAACTAGCATGCACATTTGTTTCTAGTGAACATGCACATTCTTTCCAATAACTAGCATGCACATTTATACATCTCGATAAAAATTTAGCACATTCTTGTTTTAAAGTGCTTAAGTTAAATGTCCTGCAAAATATTTCCAAAGCATAATGCGACTTCAAAATTCATTGATTTAGAAAGGAATCATGTTGTAGCAAAGAACAAATGACAGTTTGGTCTCGACTCATCAGATTTTAAAATTGTTGGATAGGATTATGAGACATTATTTTCACAAAACGTCGTGTTTCTTAATGCTGCACACACACGTCACGACCGAACAGAATTGACTCCTTGTCAAGGAAGAGTATGTTGAAATGATCTGTTACAAACAAAAAATGACTGAAGACCTGACATTAAACACGGACATTTTCCGAAAGAACAAAAATGTTAAGAACGTATAGCAAAATTGCATTGTTTAATATTTTGAAAACAAGTTTGTCTTTACAGATGTCTATTACTTACATCTGAAATGACAGGATAATGATATCTATACCACATTATTGTTATATCTAGCGCCTAAAGATATTCATAACTTTTGATTTAAAATACTGAAATTGTGTACCTTTATGCACAAGATTTTAAAAAGTGTCGAAAATTACTCTTTCAAACAAGTAACCTTATCTTTTGTCATTCAGTATCTATATATAATTTGCTGCCGATTTTGAATCCATAAATGTCCTGGTTGCTTCCTCCGTACCCATAGCATCGAATAGGGACGTTTGTGTCGATATTTTTTTTGTCGAAGACATCTCAGATCATTTTTGACCTGCATCCGGGTTTTTACCATATGGAAGATGAAAAAGGCAACAAACTGCATCTCTTTAAAAAGCACTTTAAGATAATGTTTTTTACTATACAAGTCATCATTGATCCTTATTTTATTCATTTTAATCACTTTTTGTGTGACGAAAGCTTTTGCAAAGAAAAATTAAAATAAAAAATCTGTGGATTTTGAAATTTTATGATCCATGCAGGCCATCGTAGATAAGATGCGTTCGGATTTTCTCCATTGAATATAGGCGTGTTCGGATCAAAGGCCCTGCTTCACAGAACGAGTTGTTTCCGCCAGTAAGGGCTCACCGCACAATAACGATATTTTTTGCATCAGATTGTTACGTGCCAGGCGTAACTAGAAGATTAAGGAAACCAACAAGTTGGTTAGCCAGCAACAAGCTTTGTTTAAAATTTAACAAATCTATTTAGAAGTGATTTAACCAGTAATTACATGTGAAACAATCAAAAGCATATATACAATCAAACAAAAATGAATGTACAATACCTTTCAAGATGTTAATTCCCTTAAAGAATGTCTGAATGTCCCTCAGAATTTTTTTAACACAAGTCTGTATCAGTTTCTGATCCCAAGAATTAAAGTTTGTTTCAAAATAGCACTATGTCCCAATCCAGAATCGAATATCACAAAGTAATCCAAAAATAAGTTTAAATTCCAGTAAGATAGATTTTGACTTCTTAATAGTAACAGTACCCAAAGATTGTCCTTATGAAAATTTATAGCCCTTATATAGCACTGAGGAACATTCAGGATTCTTCCAGCAAATTCTATGATATCATATACTAAAAATAACAAGTTGTTTACCAAAATTTAATGTTCTGGAATATTCTAGAGAGGCCATTATCCTTCCAGAAAATTCCACAATATTCTTTTGACATAAAAAAAGATTTTTCTGGAAGATTCTACATCTTTGGTTCTTCCAGATTTTTCCGGACTTTTCCGTCAAAGAACAATTTGAAATTTCTAGAAAATTCTGAAGTAAACAACCTGTTTATGTCCAATATCTGGGACACTAAAAGTAAATAATTGCTAAGGACAACAAGTAAACATCATATGTATAACATCATACTTTCCTGGGCATACTCCCTTGGGAAGTTTACCAGTACTGAATGCACATCTTTCAACAAGTAACTGTCATACATAACAAGATTGATATCCATTTGGGGTAGGGTATATATGCGTTAAAACTGTCAACGTTAAAACGAATAGGTATAGTTTTTTTCACTGAGCGTTCAGCTGTCAGGCTAAGGAAGTGATGTCATTTCAACAACAGAGCAAACTAGTCTTGTGTCCGTCAAAGATGGATTTCAGTCCCGAAACTATATATCTTGTGCTTAGGTATCACTACTACATCACTGAGCTTCTATGCACTGTCAACAATTTATATTTCAGAATAAAGCTTAAATAAAATGTACATCATGCATCCTGTACCCTATTGCATAACAGATATTAATCTTCGACAATTATCTTTTTTAAAGATGTTTCTTGTTATTCATTGGGATAAGTGCTGACCAGATATTTTTGCCTCCTTTTAGACATATAGTTATGCTAAACTTTTGGCGAAGAGTATAAAAGTGAACATACACATTCTCTCCAATAACTAGCATGCACATTTATTTCTAGTGAACAGCACATTCTCTCTAATCATTGAACTAGCATGAACATTTCTAGCGAAAATGTACATTCTTTCCAATAAACATGCAGGTTTATTTTTAATAAACTTGCATACTTTTCCAAGGAATACACTTTCTTTCGAAAACGCATGTACACTTATTTAAATGAACCATAATGACATTCTTAAAACCTAGCATGCACATTTATTTTCGACCCACCTATTAATTCGCCCATCTCATATGAGCTGAAAGAATCTTGAAAGGGACGCTCACTAGTGAAGGAGTTCACACAAAACTGTGAAGTGCACAACCTTCAGCTAGCAAAGAAGCGTACAAAAGTAGTTTCTTTCCACAGACTATCAGGGACTGGAATGACCTCCCTGATTCACTTCTCTCCTCTGCTGAAATGTCTGATGACTGTGTGTCCAAGTTCGCTACACTCGTGCGTTCAAGGGACTAATTTCTCCCCCATCCGAACCCCCTGGTGAAATAATGTCATTTGGCGTGTCACCAGTAAACTATTCAGATTCAGATTCAGAACTTTCAGATTCTCCATTGGTGAAGGAGTTCACACAAAACTGTTAAAGTGCACAAAGTTTTGATCAGTTTTAGATTCTCAGTGAAAACGATATGGTATTTTACCACGTTTAATACTTGGGTGCTCCCAGCGGTTGGAGGATAATACATACAAAAGAAAGAAGTACCGGATTTTATCACCCCTCAATGCTCTCGAAGGAATAAAAAACGGCGGGAGTTATTTAGTGAAGCTCACTGAAAAAACGTGAAACCGAAATAACAGCCACAATAAACAGATGACAGACACTTATTTCACTTAAATACCAAGTGGTTTACATAAGAGAAGCAACAGATTGATTTGTTTTACTTTTTTGTAACGATTAACACATTTGTAACGTATCGTCATATGTTTTCGTGACTCATCCGTTTGTGCAATTTTCACAGATACTTGGGGTTACTGTTTAGATTTTGCAAAAAGCTAATACTTGTACTTTAAAAAAAAAACTTTTAGGATACTTGTATTTTTTTCTTCTTCATTTAGCTTTTCTGCATTAGTCCTGACCTTTTACAATTAGAAAAACATGTCTAGAATTGATCGGGTCGGCGTGACGTCATAGGTCATTTGTACGAGGTGAATAACTCGGTGTTTATCGCTGTAACCTCGCTGAATTAAAATATGAAAACAAAATAAAAATATTAATAAAAGCTTTGCATGTATTTTTCGATCTTCACAATTTCTTCAACTAATGGTATGAACCCCGTTATGTTTCTAACAAATTATGATTTAATAAGCGTCTAAAAATGATTAAATCTTAACGATATTGACCGAGTTATACCCTCAACCGAATGAGCGTAGAGGCGGGAAAGGTGCAGTTCCGGTAACCAATATTGATTTTTCCCCACGAAAGAGTAGCGTGCCGACCGGGTCAATACATAAAAAGCATTAGAAATACTGATAAGCAATCACTAATGTAAAGAAAAAACACAAGATAAACAACTTCGCTTTTCCAAATTCTCGACCGTCATTTTGGAAAGACAAACTGATTCATTAATCTGTAACTTACAAGAATCTTTTATATATCAGCATGTCCGGGAATCATTACGCTTCAAAAGGATACAGAAAGCATTAAAATATTCCGTTGCATACCCACAAAATCGGCTGTTAAACAACGATTCTCATCACTACCGCACTGAGGTGGCCGGAAGTAAATAATGGATGTGACTGGATTCCGAGCGTACGTTTTAAAACGGCGAAAACGGGTAACCAGCGATCAAACCGAAAGTAACCTCTGATTGCGTCAGACTTGATTGACCAATGAAAACAAGCGGTCCAGTCACATGGCAATTTGGATTTGGTTGCGTCGTACCTGATTGACCAATGAAAACAAGCGGGCCAGTCACATGGCAAACAGGATTTCCTTTACTGTAAACAACTGTGGCCACCTTAGTGCGGTAGTGAGGAGAACTGCTGTTTAACAGACGATTTTGTGGGTATGCAAGGGAATAATTAAATACTTTCTGTGTCCCTTTGAAGCGTAATGATTCCCGGACATGCTGATATATATCAGATTCTTGTAAGTTACGGATTAGTGAATCAGTTTGTCTTTTCAAAGTGACGGTCGAGAATTTGGAAAAGCGAAGTTGTTTATCTTGTGTTTTTTCTCTACATTCAGGATGGCATATCAGTATTTCGATTGCTTTCTATAGATTCTAGACATTTTTTTCTAATTTTGCAAGGTCACGAATATTGCATAAAAGCTCAAAAAGATAACAAAAAATATAATTGTAAGTTTTGAAAAAAAAAGTACAAGTATGAGCTTTTGAAAAAAAGTCTAAACAGTAACCCCAAGTATCTGTGGGGCCTTTCTGATTGGAAAGCTGTTTTTAGGTATCGAACTTCAATATCCGGTACAAACTGGGCTGAAAAGTATCTAGAATTCCCACAAACTGGCCAATTGTCTTTTTAATAAGCCTGATGTAGGTTTGCACCCTTTCCCCGCCATCTTGATTTTTATGACGTCAACTATCCTATCAGGCATTGAAATCTTGCCATTAGACATCCTTCCGGCGCATAACAAGAGTAAAATGTGTGTAAATGTCTGTAACACTGTCCAACATTTGGCGGAATGGTGGAAAACTGAATGATATCAAAGTTTTTAGCGGCATGAATTCTATTTATTTTGTGTTAGAAATGGACAAGCTCTAGTGACAGATTTGTTGAGTAATAAATCACTGTTTGTTGGACAGTTGTAAGAATGCATAATCTTGTAACCCATGAAAAGAATGGCCTTCATTTATTAGATTGGCCCAGTTTGTGGAAATCGGTCGGAATTCAGCCCTGTTTGAGGGATTGGCCAAGGTTGTTGAAATAATGTCATTTGGCGTGTCACCAGTAAACTATTCAGATTCAGAATCATGCAACATTTTGTACCTGGTATATACATGTTTCACTCGTGAGTTTCATATTTGTACTTTAACTCCAAGTTTTCCTGGTCATACTTGAACTTTTTGTCACATTTTTCTCCATTTTTTCAGCAGGCACAGATGGAATATAAACTGAACTCTTGTTTTCAAGACTGTAGTGATATACTTTGATAATTCTATGATGTAAACTGGAAAATTGAACCTAGAAATTAAGATCATAATGGGTTTATATTTACACCCCTTTTCACTGGAGTTTGCCATTTGAGCATTTGCATTACACAAGAAGACCACATGTTCTGAAGATCTGAGTTTCTTTTCATGTTGTCAACAAAGATATCTGGATTGATTGATCTGCTGATTTGATTGGCAGTTTCAAACTAAATGACCTTTAAAACAGCAAATTCAACTGAAATTTTTAACTTACTATGTAGAATTTCGGCCGATAGGGAACTACTAAAATTTATAAAATTCTCATTTTGTCTATATATATACTATTTCAAATGTGTGTTATTAATATGCATTGTATATGTTATGCAAAGAATTTTGAAATAAAAATGCACTTTAACCAAACAATTACAATGTTTTTATCAGAAGTGTTGACATTATAACATACATGTAAAGATAAATGCTGAATAGATTTTAAGAACTCCTGGCACCTGTGACACTGTTTCAGTTCTAAAATAGAAAAAAAATTTACCTGATTTACACACAAACTTGATTGACCTAAATGCTCAAACTGCAAACTCGAGTGCATAAACTTGATTGATCTAAATGCTCAAACGGCAAACTTGAGTGAAAGGGGCTGTAGATTGTGGCACATTTTGCCACCCAATATGCATGATATGGGAGGTAATCCAGATATATACATTCAAATCAGAGCTATCTTTTCACTCAAAGCACACACATCTACTTAGTGCTAAGACGAAAGGTAACACCCTTGTGCATATGGAGTGCACTAGTAAGTGCACTAATTACTATCAAACATTGCAAGTAAACTGCACTTCAACGTGCATACCAAGTGCACTTACTGTTACGTCTTGTCATAGCTTAACTGTATGCATAATTAAATTATAATGAATAAAATCAAAAATCATTAGACTGAACCATAAAAAGACTTTTTAATCATGTTAATAGGCATTTTGAGTTGAATGTATTTTTATTCTACAACTACTGGTCTTTAAATGATATTTTTAGCTCACCTGAGCCGTTAGGCTTACAAGGTGAGCTTATAGGATGGCCATGATCCAGCGTCCGTCCGTCGTCCGTCCGTCGTCGTCCACCATTTTCAAAGATCTTCTTCACTGAAACTGCTTGGCCAATCAAAGCCAAATTTTATATGAAGCATCTATAAAAAGGGGGAACCAATGTGTTTATAAATAATCCAGGTCACATGACCAAGATGGCCGCCATGCCCATATATGGTAAAAACCCTTCAAAATTCTTCTTCTCCGGAACCACTGGATCGATTTCAACGAATCTTGGCATGAAGCATTGGGGACTAGAGTACTACAATGTGTTTATAAATTATGACCTTTGGATGACCTTGACATATTTTACGGCAAGGTCAACATAGGTTGCCCATGCATTTGAATGGGGAAAATTGTTAAAATGTCATTTAAAGTGAAAGTCTTGCAGGAAATGGGCAGTAGGACTGAATATTAATGATTCTGAAAAAAATTGGACCCCAGGGGCTCATTTGCCCCAGCCCCGGGGCATTATACATGTATATTACCATAATAAAGCCAAATTTCAGGTGAAGCATCTATAGAATGGGGGAATCAATGTGTATATAAATAATCAAGATCACATGACCAAGATGGTCGCCATGCCCATATATGGTATAAACCCTTCAAAAATCTTCTCCGGAACTGGTGGGCCAATTTTAAAGAAATTTGGCATGAAGCATCGATGACTCAAGTACTACAATGTATGTATAAATCATGACCCAGTGATGACCTTGACCAATTTTAAGGCAAGGTCAACATGATTTGCCTATGTATTTGAATGGGTAAACTGTTAAAATGTCATTTGAAGGGAAAAAACTTGTATGGACAGTATATTGCTTATTCTGAAAAAAAAAATGGCCCAAGGGCTTCATCTTCCCCTATACTGGGACTATTTTCTATAACATTCGTATATACAGCAGATCTCAGGTGAGCGTTTACAGGACCATTGGTCCTCTGGTTTATCATATGACACCACTGTTTTCCAGTGGATAACATCATGTAATAAAAAGTGTTATGACCACACAAGTATTAACAACGTTCATAACAACTATGAAAAATTTCATTGAAAAAATTTTCACTTTGAAGGCGATAAAATCTTATTTTAAAAGTCATGATAAAACAAATTTTACAATCTCGGTCATTTCATTTGAAATTTATTAAATTTGCCAAAGCTCATTTAATAGATTTTGTATGAAAAGAGCACTCGTGAAAGATCCTCTGTTTCTTTTGTACTTTCAGTATGTTTTTACAATTACATACAAGTCCGAGGGCCAAAGAAATTATGATCTAAGAACAGAGACAGAGGCAGAATGCAATGCCTGGATTGATGCCATTAGAAGAGCAAGGTTGGTATACTGAACTGGCCCCGAGGTTATAAAACCTTTTTCAAGCTCAGCTCAGCTGAGCACGAAATTTCAACTGATCATAAATACTGAAATAGTCAAATTAAGTGGAAAATTCAGGTTCATACCTCAAAATCTGGTAATTTATCCTGCTAATAAATGTTAAAATGCCAACAATTGTTGGCATTTTAACATTTATGAGCAGGATAAATTTTAGTCTCAGCTGAGCTGAGCATGAAAAAAAGTTTTATAACCTCAGGGCCAGACATGAGTTTGCCACCAGGTCCAACACAAACCGAGCTGTACAAGCCAAGAAAATGGCTAGAAGCTGGAATTTTTTGGTTTAGAAAGTAGAGAAATTTTACTATCCATGTAGTGAAAACAAAGGCGCTGACCAGCTGTGCAGTTACTGCGCCTTTGTTTTCGCATAGTATGCGAAAAGAGGTGGCTCATATCAAAATGCCAAACAAAATTGAAAAAGTATAGGAGACAGCTGGTCAGGAGTTTTATAACAGTTGAGACACAAGCCAAGAAGATGACCAAAAAAGTGCATTTTGACCTCCAACGACCCCTTGAACTGTCCAGAAAGGGGACCGTATGTATGTTTTCTGTCTCATCTCAAAATAAATAAGATGGTTAGGTTGGTTTGAAAATATTATAAAGGTTTGATTTAAGTATTATTGCATCGGATCGGTATCGAAGGTTGTAACCCCGCCAGTTCGTTTGTACTATTCAGACACATGTAAAAAATTATTATATCTTCAAAGCCGGCTTTTACTACTGAGTTATATTATTGTCTAATTTCCAGCTATAAGTCGTATTATTGTCTAATTTCCAGCTATTAGTCATATTATTGTCTAATTTCCAGCTGTTAGTCATACTATTGTCTAATTTCCAGCTGTTAGTCATATTATTGTCTAATTTCCAACAATTATTCATATTATTGTCTAATTTCCAGCTATTAGTCATATTATTGTCTAATAATTCCAACTTTACTAACTTCCTACAATCTGATCGTTTTTTTGGAAGACTTTTTGACTTCGATAAAAGCAATGCGTAAGAATACTCTGTTTTCACCTTAAAAACGGCGCGACGTTACATGATTATGTGACGTTTCTTCAATGAAACATTGACATCACCAAATCTAAACGTTATAAAAACAATGGATGAACACGTTTTGGAATTTTTTTTAACATGGGCGCTTTTTCTATTAACAGAACATCGTACGGTAAGTGTTTTAATCTTCTTGTTGTGTGTTGAAATTTGACGTTTGATTTTCCAATGTTCCGAGCTCCAGTTCAAAATCGATATGTCTTTCTATTGGTCCAGACGGCGATATTGTCTCCCAAAAGAACAATTTTGAATGAAGCGGAGATGTTGTAAAGCCCCCGCTTTTACAGCCTGCCTATTGCAAGCCAGTTATAGCTTCTATTACTTGAAAAATTTCTATTTCTATGCTTTGGAAATTTTCAAGATGGCTGCCTCAAGAAGATCCGTTTTGCTCTAGTTGCTCTAGTTTCCTTCTGCTGGCTATAAAAAAATAAATCAATGTAGACAAATGCAGGGTAATGAGACAAGAGTTGGAATTATAAGGAATGAATTATTATTTTTGTTGATTTTATCGATGTGTAAATTCAGGCGAATCACTCACAAACTTTAATGCCCTTCAAGCTTTATTTAGTTTGTGAGTGATTCGCCTGAGTTTACAAAAAAATCAACAAAAATAAAATTCATTCCTATAATATCCAGCTATTAGTCATAATATTATCTAATTTCCAGCTACTAGTTGCATTATTGTCTAATTTCCAGCTGCTAGTCATATCATTGTCTTTTGCAGCTGTTAATCGTATTATTGTCTAATTTGCAGCTATTAGTCTTCATTTTTTTTTTTTTTTTTTTTTCATGAAGAATTTTTTTTGTGTGTTTTTTTTAGCTCGACTGCACAAAGTGCAAAGAGCTATTGTAGTCACCTTGGTCGACCGCATTCCCGTTCTAGTTCCCGTTCCCGTTCCCGCACACTGCGTCAAAGTTTTCTAGAAGTGCACAGCTTGGCAACTACTTATGATAGAGGGTTCAAACTTGGACCATAGGTACCTTGGAGGGTTGGCTTTCATTACATGTTATCGGACCCCTGGGTCCATCCCGGGGGTGGGGCTGGGGGTTTATATCTAGAACACTATAAAAAATTGTCTGTACTGCGTCAAAGTTTTCTAGCAGTCCAGATCTTGGCAACTACTTACCAAAGAGAGTTCAAACTTGGACCATAGGTACCTTAGAGGGTTGGCTTTCATTCCATTGCATCGGATCCCCAGGTTCATGCCAGGGGGTGGGGCTAGAGGTTAAAATCTAGAACATTATTAATAATGGCTTTTCTGTGATATAGTATTCTAGAAGTCTATATATTGAAAACCTTTTATCTGAGAGCTTTTGTACTTGGACCATAGGTACCCTGTAGGGTTGAGTTTCATTTCATAGCATCAGATTCCTCGATCCATGCCTGGGGGTGGGGCTAGAGGTTAAAAACTAGAACAGTGTAAAAAATGGATGTACTACTGTGTAACTTTAACAAAGAGTCCATATCTTGACAACAACTTATCATAAAGCATTCATACTTCATACACTTTAGGTTCCATGACATCCGACCTCTGGGTCCGAGTCAAGGGGGTGGGGCTAGGGGTCAAAATCTAGAACTCTCTGAAAATATTTTTCTTTTATTTCTAAATAGAAACAACTTAGGAAGATGCTTGGTCATTCATCTATTAACTTAGTGACACTAACTTAGTGCCATGACGGTTACTGTTGGTTGACCTACTTTCCATGGTCCAGTGATTTTGCCTTATATCTTGACACTCAATTAGTATATTTTCATTCTTCTTTCAGATTATGAGTGAGTATGACCAGAGCTTTGACCCCAATAAACTTATAGGTCACTGTGACCTAATTTCGTGGTTCAGTGATTTTACCTTATTTCTTGACACTCAATTAGTATATTTTCGTACTTCATCCAGATTATGAGTTAGTTTGATTAGACCTTTGACCCCAATATACTTATAGGTCAGTGTGACCTAATTTCATGCTTCAGTGATTTTGCCTTACATCTTGACACTCAGTTATTATATTTTCATGCTTCCTTCAGATTATATGAGTGAGTATGAACAGACCTTTGACCACAATATACTTATAGGTCACTGTGACCTAATTTCATGGTTCAGTGATTTTGCCTTATATCTTTGCACTCAATTGGTTTATGAACATAATTTTTCACACTATGTTTGTGTATGACAAGACCTTTGACCCTAAAGTAGTCCTAGGTCATTGTGACCTGATTACATGGTTCAGTGATTTTGCCTTTTATCTCGGTTTTCTTTTGGTATATGAACATATTTCTTTCACATTATGTTTGCGTATGACAAGACCTTTGACCCTAAAGTATTCCTGGGTCACTGTGACCTAATTTCATGCTTCAGTGACTTTGCCTTATAACTTGACACTCATTTGGTATATTTTCATACGTCTTTATTATTATGAGTAAATATGATAAGACCTTTGACCCTAAAGTACTTATAGGTCAGTGTGAGCTTATTTCACGGTTCAATGATTTTGCCTTGTATCTCGGCACTCAGTTGGTGTATTAACATACTTCATGTACAATATGATTGAGACGTTTAAACCTTCAGTAGTTATAAGTTATAGTTAACTGTCATGGTTCAGTGATTTTGTTCTGTATAACATCAAGGCAAAAGGATGTATGAGCATAATGCTTTGGGTTACAGGTCGAGTTTGGCCCTATGTTTGACAAAGGTCAGAAGCAGTTGAGCATGCTGTCCTGCGACAGCTCTTATTTAAAAATATAGATCTACACTTTATCAACATAATGTACAAGTTCTGTGTAGTTGGTGAATCAACTGATGGATTGGTAGTACCTGAAACAGGAAAAATGTGTAAATCATCTGTTACAAAATATTGATCAGAGGTGCGCACATTGTAATTAAACGCGATGTTTATGTTACTAGTAGATGTCAAGGTTACCAAATGTAAAAAGTTGTATAACCCGTTTGGCCTGGTTATTGTACATGTAGGTTAGCATGGATTTGTGTCCGGTCAAGCGAGGTTGTGTATTGGTCATATTATTGTCTAATTCCAGCTGTTAGTCGTATTATTATCTTATTTCTAGCTATTACACTGCAGTTGTATTATTGTCTAATTTCCAGCTGTTAATCGTATTATTATCTAATTTCCAGCTATTAGTTAAATTATTGTCTAATTTCCAGCTATTAGTTATATTATTGTCTAATTTCCAGGTATTAGTCATATTATTGTCTAATTTCTAGCTATTATATTATTGTCTAATTTCCAGCTGTTAGTCGTATTATTGTCTAATTTCCAGGTGTTAGTTGTATTATTGTCTAATTTCCAGGTATTAGTCATATTATTGTCTAATTTCCAGCTATTAGTCGTATTATTGTATAATTTGCAGCTGTTATTCGTATTATTGTCTAATTTGCAGCTATAGTAAAGTTGTGGAACAGAAAGAAGAACTTGAACAAAAACATCTCCACATTATCCAGATTCTGGAGAGTGAGAGACAGGCCAAGTGGCACTATGTTCAACAGACGGAGGAACTTGTCGCGGAGGTTAAAAAACTCAAGGCTGAGGTATGTTTATCAGTAAAACTGGGATGGTAAAGGGAATATGAGCCGTGACATGAGAAAACCGGTCTTTGGGGTTTCCGACCATGTCCGACACAAACCAGCCTGCGCAGCTACAGAGGATGGATAGAAGCTTGAAATTTCGGATTTAAAAAAAGGAAAGGAATTGTACTATCCCTATAGCGAAAACAAAGACACTGATCAGCTTTGCAATTACTGCCAAGCTGATCTACGCCTTTGTTTTCGCATAGGCAAAAATCCGGTATTCTCATGACGTGGCTCATATACTAGACCATTATTTTTAATTTTTCTTTCAAAACATAGATAGTGAGTATACACATTAGAATCACCTTGTTTTGGCTGGATCTAACATAATATAATTGACTGTACAACAATAGGAGATGGATAAAAGGCTCAAAAGAGGCTTGAGAATTTCAGATTTAGGTAGAGCAAAATTATATACGAAGTTTGCTCCAAAACATAAATAGTTGGTACTTGTTATAACAGTCTTGAAATATGAGAAAAAAAAAAAGAATTGTACATGGTACTAAGATTTGTCAGTTTTGCAGCTTTAAATTTCACTGTTTAGAAAAAAAAAACAGATTTTTGCCTATGCAAAAACAAGGGCGCAGATCAGCTGTGTAGTAACTGCACAGCTGATCAGTGCCTTTGTTTTCACTACAATTTCATTTCTACCTTAATCCAAAATTGTGTCATGATGCTGCTCAATGTATTTAGGCATGTTTTTGTAATGTAGCTTCAGAAGTTTAAGAAAGACAGAACATCGAACCACCACATGGAGGAAGAAACAGATGAAATAAAGAAAATTAAAAAGGTAAATTTTCATTTTGTAAAATTGAGATTTTGGGTGATGAAGATTTGTATAGGACAGATGCCAGTCTGATTTTTGGCTGGGTGCGCAATCATTTGAGCCTGTGCATGAGAAAACAATTTGGGTTTCCGAACAGGTTCGACACAAACCAGGCCGTACATCTTCATGAAAAGGCTAGATGCTTGAAATTTTGGATTTAAGAAGAAGAGGGATTGTACTATCCGTGCAACGAAAACAAAGCCGCTGATCAGCTGTGCAGTTACTGCACAGCTGATCTGCGGCTTTGTTTTCGCCTATGCAGATTGTTGGTTTTCTCATGCGGCGGCTCATTTGTTTTCTTGCTTGGTTTAAGGAAAGCTTTTATAATGACTCCCATTTTTTCTATTTCAAATTTTCTCTTAATATCTACTGCATGACAAATCTTAATTGAAGCACCTCAAGAAAATGTACTTAATTGTTATTTTCAAAATGCAAAGGAAAAAGCTGCACTATTTGCTGATAAGCACCTTTGTCATACTGTGTACAGTCTCTTGTCTCACTGACGCACTTTACCCCACTTTCCCTATGATTTTGCGGGGGAAGTGGGGTGTCCACTTATACTGCATAAATAGCACAGCAAACCACCCTAAGTAGATGAGCATGCTTTTCTACCGACGGGGTTTAGCTGTTGCTTGGTTCAGCTCACGTTGCATTTGGTGGCAGCAGTGGGATAATGACAACTGCCGGACTGGAGTTGTCTCATCCATGTACACTCAGTGGCCATAAATGAGTTCCCAGATCGACAGAATCTAACCAAATTTTGTATGCACATCAACATTGACAATATCTAGCTTGGGATTGTTGCCAGTCATTTTTCGCAAAATTTTGACAGATTTACGGCCCTTGATTGACGTCAGAATTTTGATTCCGCTCAATATCTAGAGAATGAATTGACAGAATCTGACCAAATTTTGTATGCACATCAACATTGACAAGATCTAGCTTGGGATTGTTGCCCATCATTTTTCGCTAAATTTGAGGGAGTTACGGCCCTTGATTGACGTCAGAATTTCGTTTCCGTTCAATATCTTGAGAACGAATTGACAGAATCTTACCAATCTTTTTACGTGCATCAACATTAACAAGATCTAGCTTGGGATTGTTACCTGTTATAGTTTTTCTCACCCTGGAAAAAAGCTCTGAAGCAGGGCTATAGTCAGATCCTCTGACAATTCTAGTTTAGTCAATTTTTATATTATCATATTACATACCAACATGTAGGGAAAACATTTCCAAGCAAAGTTAAAATATTTATCTCATTTATGATGAAAAAGGAATTGGTTGCTAAGCAATTTTAGAACACTACCTAAAATGGAGCATCAGTCTCCTGTATGTGGTTGCTATGGTAACAGTGGGGAATATTATCACCTGATATTTTGTGAGATGAAGGGTAAGATATAAGGCTCTTATGTAAAAGTCACTTCATGGAGGTTTTAAAATAATGAAGTTTAAAGTGGCACTAGTTTAATTGCCGCAGAAATTCTGAGAACATTGACACTCCCATTGACTCACATGTTAATTTTGTGATTTTTTCATGTCAAAAACCAACGTTTAAGTTTAAAAGGCTGCAGTTTCTGTTTGCCTGGTTCCATCAAGTCCAAACTTATTTCTATATAAAGTTCAATACATAATCTTAACTTTCAGTAGTAAATCGACCAGGTGTTTACATATATGTTACCATGGCCACCATTTAAGTTGAACTGGTATCCATTTTTCAGTCATGTCCTTATATTGCCTAGCAACCAGCAAAGAATCTAAAACCAAAGTTATGGTCAGCAAGAATTTATTCCTAAGTAATTCTGCTTTACAATGGTATGTAAGAAGAGAAGATAAGTTTTAAAATACAATTATAATTAATATTAAAACCCAAAAATTTGACTTAAAAAACTTGCATTTTTTCACTGTGGGAACTCATTTATGGCCACTGAGTGTAGTTGCCAGGCCAAAACTTGAGGAGAGTCTTCTCGGAGGGGGAAGTAGTGGAATGGTGTGCTATAAACAGATATGCAAATTTCCAACTCGGTTAAGCTGGTGAAGTTAGGAAGTGTTGCATATATAGCACAGTAAACTACCCTTTGTGGGTGAGCATGCTTTTCCACTGACAGGGTTTAGCTGTTGCTTGGTTTGGCTGCAGCTTATAGTCATAAAAAGTTGATAGAAAATGCATTTTCAATGGTTGAAATTGCTTATGAATGAAGGATTTCGTATGGTCATTTATGTGTATACATGCAAATCTAAAAGGTTCATTACCTGAGACCACTGGACTAAAATTGTTTATGATAATATTTGGTTTTTATTGCCACTTGCATCATGGGTGGCTAATGACCAAAGTAGATATTTGGAGTTAAGAGACTGTACACACTATGGTCAGTAATATTGATGTTTGTAGAAAAAATTCTTTTACATTCTCAAGATCTGAAATTGCAATTAAATGCCCTCTGTGGTTGAACAGACTCGTTTTGTTTTCACTTGTCGGAGAAAATTGTGTCATTTGTCATGCAGTGGCTTTATATTCATAAATGAACCACCACATAAGAAAACCAGTATTTGCATATGCGAAAAACAAAGGCACAGATCAGCTGTGCAGTAACTGCACAGCTGATCATCGTCTTTTTTTTTTGCCCCATAGATAGGACAATGGTTTGTGTCGGACCTGTTCGGAAAATGATGGTTTTCTCATGCAGTGGCTCAAATATTTTTATGATTAGGAAACAGATGAGGCGCGGTTTGACATGAATCATGATCAGAAAACCTGCTAATAGCTCATTCCAAAACCTATACTCACAGACTTTAAAAAAGCAACACTTGCATCTTCAATTTTTCCTCTCAGAATACAGGATTTTTCCAAAACACATATGTTGAACTGAAAAGTAAAATCAGTATGCTTAACTTCAATACCAAAATCAAAATGCCAGTGTCAGTGATTAACGCTATACTGTTGGATTTCAAGCGTTACCCAAATTCAATAAAAATAAAGTGCATAATAGGTCAATGCGGAGGAAAAAAAATCTTCAACATGATTTCTAGAAAGAAACCCCAAACCCCAAACGAATGCTGTTGGTTAGATATCATTTGCATTGAAGACAAGGTAATTATATCAGGTTATTGTCTATCAAGAAAACTTATATTTTGCGTGTAAAATAAAAAAAATAGTTCAAAACTTTTCGAACACAATATACAGGCACTGGACTAACATAAGAATCTAATAAGTTTTGTCGCTGTAACCGAATGCCTCTTTGTTTTGAGCACTTAACTATTGACGTCAGCAAAAAATGTTAGCCTCTTAAACAACATTGAAATAAAGGGCCAATGTTTATTTTGCTTTTTCTTGTGCTTTAGGTTGTTAGCTCTCACCGGAGATGGTTAGCTTTCACAAAACCCCTTTCTTGTGGCCACTGTTATGTCTTGCTGACATTGAAGACAGCACCTTCAGCAAAGAATTCAGCAAACAAATTTGAATGGAGTAATATTGTGTATGGTGTTGAGATTCATGATATCATGTTTATTTTATGCTTCAGTTTCACTTCAAATCAGTTTTTAACAAATGATAACTGATGTAAAGTGTTGCATTATTTAAGTCCATCAGTATATGAGACATACACAAGTTTTCTCTAAAAGTGTCTAAGAAAACAATGAAATAATACAAAAAGACTCTCATGATTTAACATAGCGGAAAGTCTTATCTGTTTCTCAAATTTTACCTTGTTGCTTGAGTAGCTTCAAATTTTAGGCCTAAACAAGTTGTTTTGTTTCTGGTAATCTGACTCATGACCTATTTTTTACCTCTGGACCTTAATTTCATGGGATAACATTTTATGTCTTCCTTTTGATATTTTGTTTCCCTATGGTTCAAAATAAAACATAAATATATTGATGAATAAATGAATAAATATGCTAATTAACTGTCCCTTTTTCAACATTTATTGTAAATTTGTCATTTGTTGTATCCTGATACACTTGTTTAGGCGTAACTGCTAGGCAATGTTTGTATATGCTATGGAACTTCAACCTTTCAATAAAATTGACATATCCTTAATTCATTTTTACCTTTGAATCATAATATTTGAGCCGCCGCAACAGAAAACAAACACTTTTCATATGGAAAACAAAGGCGCACTGTGAAGCTGATCAGAGCCTTTGTTTTCACTTCACAGATAGTACCATCCCTCTTCTACTTAAATCCAAAATTTCAAGCTTCTAGCCTGCTTGCAATGTGTGACAGTACAGGCTTGTTTGTGTCAGACCTGGTCGGAAGCCCAAATTGTTGGTTTTCTCACGCAAAGGCTCATTTCATAGTAATATTACCTTTTATACCTTCATGTGCTTATTTTTTCCCTTTTTACGCTGGAGTTTTTAATACTGGCCATTTTTTTCTCCATTATTTCGTTTCTTCAAACTTTGATTATTTCTATACAAATTATATTTATTTAAACATTTACAATATTATAATGTTATAGCAGATATGGAATAACTTAGCTTTTTGAGTGCGGACAGGTAAGTATTTGCCTGAATGAAGGGTACCCACATCAGGCATGATTCTGTTATGAAGAATTTGGTCATGAAATATTTCTACTGCTATTCATTCTCTCTTGCTGATACAAAAAGCAGATTTGAGCTGCTGCATGGGAAAACCAACAATCTGCATAGGGGAAAACAAAGGCGCAGACCAGCTTCGCAGTAACTGCGAAGCTGATCAGCGTCTTCGTTTTCGCTACACGGATAGTACAATTCCTCCTCTACTTGTATCCAAAATTTCAAGCTTCTAGTCTGCTTCTGTGACTGTACAGCCCAGTTTGTGTCGGACCTGGTCGGAACCCAAATTGTTGGTTTTCTCACGCACAGGCTCATTTGTCAGGTGTTTGTGAAAAACAGTGCACACTAAGTGATGCTAATTTGCCCCAGGAACAGCATGTTTAGGATAATCTTTTTACAGATTGTTAATTGTCTGAATGTTGACAATTTGGTATGATTTTACCTTTGATTTTAGGAGGTCACCGATGAGCAGGCAGTTGTATTGAAAGTAAGACCACGTACACTGACCCTTTCTTGTGTGTCTTTGCATAGGGATATAATGTCTAACCTCACCATTTTCTGTGTGCCTGTGTATCACTTTATTTCTTATCTGAAACTAGAATCACTGCTAGGAAACAAGTTTCATGGTACCTGATATTCCGCCTTCTGTAAACTGTATGTTTCAGTTACGAGATATTATGAAACAAAACTGATGTTGCCATCAGGAAAACATGTCTGTGAAATAACTACCCCCATAAACCCTTTTTTTATATAGTAAAACTGGGGTTTGCAGGGGTATACTTATTTTTCTTATTTTAGTTCCGAAACATAGATTGTGGGTACTCATTAGAACTGCCTCTCTAAGGTGTACCCACAATCTATGTGTTGGGCAAAAATATGAAAAATATCAATTTTTTTCTACTGAAAATTTTCCATTTTTACAGCTTCAGAAAATTCTATATGTGCATGGGCCTGTTCTCTTAATGCAAGAAGTGTTTAAACTTTGTTTATAGCCTACATTATATGATTCTGCATCAGCCATAATATGTCTATGTAATGTATACCCCCTTGAACACCACTTTTATTATGCCCCCAACTTCGAAGAAGTTGAGGGGGCATATTGGTTTGGGTCTGTCCGTGCAGTCAGTCAGTCAGTCAGTCAGTCAGTCAGTCTGTCTGTCTGTCTGTGATGCATGAGCACTTGGTCAGGAACTGTTAGAGCTAGGATCTTGAAATTTGGTATGTAGTTTGTATATGAAAATTAAGAGGACCCATATTTTTTCTTTCAGGTAAATTCAAGGGGCTAGGGGCCAATTCTGTGAGAGTTATTTCCCTTTTTAATTCTTGATAAAGTGAATTAATAGTGGATAACTTGCGTGCGCAACTCCTCCTACAGTTTTATTCAGATTCTCTTGAAACTTTGCAGATGTTGTGACCGTGCTTTGAAGATATGCATGTGGTTTGGATATAATCCTCAGATTAATTTTTGTCACTTTTTTCGCAATTTGAACTTAGCCATTTTTCGAGCATTTTGACAATGAAAGTGAATGGGCAGTGGGTACCTTGTGTGCGCAACTCCTCCTACAGTTTTATGCCAATTCATTTAAAACTTTACATGTATTATGGGCATGGTCTGAAGATATGCATGTGGTTAGGATATAATCCTTGGATTATTTTTTGTCATTTTTTTCACAATTTTAACTTAGTCATTTTTTTGGTCATTTTAGTGGATGGATAGAGGGTACCTTGTGTGCGCAACTCCTCCTACAATTTAATACCGATACTTTTGAAACTTTGCAGACATTGTGACCATGCTTTGAAGATATGCATGTGGTTGGGATATACTCCTCAGATTAATTTTTGTCACTTTTTTTTACAATTTGAACTTAGTCATTTTTTGGACATTTTTACATCTTGAAAGTGGCTTACCAGTTGGGTGCATAGTGTTTCATAAACACATTTTCTAGTAATTAATATACATGTAGACTAAGTTAACCCTGGATGGTTCTCATGTGTACCCACAATCTATGTTTTGAGTGAAAAAAAAAGACATCAAAATTTTTAGACAGAAAATTTTCAGTTTTCACAACTGAGGTAAAATCTGTATATTGTATACTGGATAGGGGTTGTAAGGTGCAGCATGTGGAACACATGACATACTTGTATGCACATCATCCAATGTGACACTTAACAACGGTCAACAAATATATTGGGCTTCTATCAAATTGTGGAAAATTTCTCATAGAATTTACATTTTAATGTTAATAGACTTTCGAAGGAGGTACCATTAAATTTGTTTCCATGCTAATAAGGGAGAATAACTGTTATGTTGTTATTGTTATCTTCCTTTCATTATGAATACATGTATATAGTTATTAAGGTATTTGTTTAGACTTCAGGGTTTTAACTGTATGAAATGCATATATACATAATCTCAGCTGCACAGTAAATGCCTTTGTTTTGAAAACCCAAAGTTTTTATGTCTGTACAGGAGGATTTGTGCCGTACGTGGTCCGAAATCTCGAAAGCTTGTGTCGCAGCTGGGCCAGACCAAGAGTCATCTCGGTTAACAGGAATGTAACTACATGTATTAGCAGAGTGCCAACTAAAATCGTACAACCAAACTGTCAAGAAACTACAACTCATGTAGCAGGTTATTGTCTTTCATGAAGATTTCGTTATGATTTTTTTTTAGCTCACCTGAGCCAAATGTGAGCTCATAGGATGGCCATGCACCGTCGTCAATCCGTCGTCCGTCCATCGTCTTCCACAATTTCAGTGATATTTTTCTCTGAAATGGCTAGGCCGATCAAGTTGAAATTTCATTTTGAGCCTCCATGGATAGTGGCATTGAAATTTGAGCCTGTGCGTGAGAAAACCAACAATTTGGGTTCTGACCAGGTCTGACACAAACCGGGCTGTACAGTCACAGAAGATGGATAGAGGCTGGAAATTTTGGATTTAGAAAGTAGAGGAATTGTACTATCTGTGTAGCGAAAACAAAGGCGCTGATCAGCTTTGCAGTTACTGCGGCGGTTCATTTTGTTTGCGATATCTTGGTCACATGACTAAGCTGGCCCCCATGCTCATATATGGTAAAAAGCCAGAACCAGTTAGCCTATTTCCACGAAACTTGGTATGTAGCATTGGGGACTCCAGCCCATCATAGATTGATCAAATGGTGACCTTGGGATTACCTTCACCGATTTTGCGGCAAGGTCAATTTTGGAAACATAGGCTTTTACATGGGATAAGGCGAAAACAAGGGATATTTTGGAAATTATTGCAGCCTGAGGCTTGAAAGTTGCTAGATGCAGACAACTAATGGAGTCAATAAAGGTATATAATTAATTCAGGTCAAAGTCATTTCTTGACCTTGACCCCAGGTCATTGAAATATCAAAGTTAAGTCGCAATGTCAAGATCTCTGAAACAGCTTGGCTTTTCAAGTTATGTGGAGCCTCCCTAGGAAGTGCATTGAAATTTTGTTCGCTATATCCTGGTCATATGACCAAGATTGCCTCAACGCCCATATATGTTAAAAACCCTTCAAAAATCTTCTCCAGAACCCGTGGGCAGATTTCCATGAAACTTGGTGTGGAGTATCAGGGACTCCAGCCCATCAGTTTGATCAAGTGATGACCCTGGGATGTCCTTGACCTATTTTATGACAAGGTCAATTTTGGAAACATAGGCCTTTGCATGAAAAAAGGCAAAAACAATGGATAGCTTGGAAACTATTGAAGCCTTAGACCTAAATGTTGCTAGATGCAGACAACAGATGGAGTCAGTGAAGGTTTGTAATTAATTAAGGTCGAGTTCATTTCTTGACCTTGACCCAAGGTCATTTAAATATTGAAATTAAGAACTTTGTCTTCTCGGTTGCCGCTGGTCCTATATCAAAGTTATATTTTATGTGGAGCCTCCTTGGCATGGGGGAAATTAGTTTTGTTTGCCGTTTCTAGATCACAAGATGGCCACAATGCCCTAACATGATAAAAATCCTTCAAAAATCTTCTCCAGAACCGGTGGGCTGATTTACATGAAACTTAGTATGTAGCATTGGGGACTCCAGCCCATCATAGTTTGCTCAAATGATGACCCTGGAATGACCTTGACCTATTTTACGGCAAGGTCAATTTTAGAAACATAGGCTTTTACATGGGAGAAGACCAAAACAATGGATAATTTGAAAACTATTGCAGCCCGAGACCTGAAAGTTGCTAGATGCAGACAACTTATGAAGTCAATAAAGGTGTGTGAGTATTCAAGGTCAAGGTCATTTCATGATGACTAAATGCTCCTAGATCAGGCTTCAGATGAGTGTGCTCAGGACCAATGGCCCTCTGCAGGTCTTTTGATCTTGCCTATAGGACTTACACTAAAACAGGTTGGTTAGGGTAATTGTCTGTCCCGACCTAAAGCATTACATTATATAAAGCAAAAACATAGACAGTGGTGAAGTAGATGCCTGTCTCCCATGTAAAGACACACAATTTGTGCAACAGTTTTTATCTGGGATGATATCTAGTAAAAAGTAGCTAGGAACAGCACTTTAATGTACAAATGAGCCACGTCATGAGAAAACCAACATTTTGCATGTGCGAAAACAAAGGCACAGATCAGCTTCGCAGTAACTGCAAAGCTGATCAGTGCCTTTGTTTTCAATACACGGATAGTACAATTCCTCTACTTTCTAAATCCTAAATTTCCAGCCTCTGGCCATCTTCTGTGCATGTACAGCTGGGTGTGTTCTAGACCTGTTTAAAAACCACATTGTTGGTTTTCTCATGATGGGTCTCAAATATTTCATTTCTTGACTTTCTTGTTTCTCATGATTTCAGGAGTTTTCTTTTTGCTTCATATTACCTCCCTTTACTAGCTGTGACAGGTATTCCTAGAGGACAAGATAAAAGGAGTAGTTGGAGATAATTGATGATAGTTAAGAGATAATTTTGCTCTATTTCTCATTACGAATACAAGCCCATGCAATATCAGAGAATTTTTTCAGCAGTAAGCATTCAAAATTTCAATGGGAAAAATTTGATATTTTTAATATTTTTTTCTCAAAACACTGATTGTGGATACATGTTAGAACCGCCTCGGTGACGCGGTTCTAACGAGAGCCCACATTCTATGTATTGGATCAAAAATAAGGAAAGTAGGTATACCCCTGTAAACCACAGTTTTACTGTATAAAATTGGGGTTTAAGGGAGTATACTTTCCATGGACATGGCTTCCTGTTGTTATAAAAATCTGTTATGGGTGCATATATTTTATGAAGAATCAAGAAAAAATATTGTTTAGTTATCATCATTTACTCCTCTTGTCTAGTCTTCTGTATAATTCCACATCAGCAGATGCACCTATGTAATTTGGGCAACCTTCAAACCCATATCTTACAGAAAATTTGCATATTACTACAGGTCCGGTCACATGTGAGCTTATAGTATACCCATGCTCTGGCATCCATTGTTGTTGTTATCCACAATGTTCAAACATCTTTTCCTCTGAAACCACTGGGCCGATCAAAACCAACCTTCATGTGGGGCATCCTTTGGAAGCGGGAATCAAATTTCTTATGAAAGTAACGGTCCAGGTCACATGACCAAAATAGCCACCAGGGCTATAAATTGCAAAGAAAAAACAAACCTTAAAAATCTTCTCAAGAACCCATTGACTGACTTAAAAGTAACTTGGTATGTAGATTCGGGGACTCCAGGCCATCATAGTTTGAATAAATCATGACCTTTGGTTGACTTTGACCTATTTTATGGCAAGACCAAATTTGGTCATATATTCTTTTCAATGGTTAAAAACGTAAACATTGGATTTTTCAGTCAGTTTTGTAGCATGTGACCTGAAAGTTGGTAGATACACACAACTTATTTCAGTTCATAAAGCTATGTGAGTTTTTAAGGTCAAGGTTATATCAATGGTCATTTACGTATTAACATTAAAGCTTAATTTTCTCAGAAACCACTTTGCCACTCAAAGCCACATTTTATCTGGAGCCTCTTTTGGAAGAGGGAAACAATGTTGGTGTTAAGTCCAGGTCACATGACCAAGATGGCCACCAGGGCTATAAGTAGCAAAAAACCTTAAAAAATCTTCTTTTCTGGAACAACATTGATTCCAATGAAACTAAGTTTGTCACATCTGGGACTGTAGCTCATCCTAGTTTGCATAAATCATGACCTTGGGTTGACCTTGACCTACTTTACAGCAAAATCAAAAGAGATACTGACAATTCAATTCTGAGTTAATGAAGTTATGCGAGTATTCAAGGTCAATGTCATTTTGGTCAATGGTTATTTTTCATAGACCAAATCTCAGGACCAGTGGTCCTCTGGTTCTTCTTTGGAACAAGCTAAATGATTGATAGCATTTCTGATTCTTATACTGTTGTTTAGCAGTTGTCAGTTAATGGTGAAAAATAGCACTTAGGACTGGTTACCATGGACATTTATCTGAGGTTTTGAGATCAGTCTTTGCCTGTTGGGTACAGCAAAAGCAAAAAATAATGGGAGAATTTATAGACTAGTCTGTAAAAGTAGCAATAAATTACATAAGTGTGTCATTGAAATAGGATTGTGAAGTAGGAGAAATATGAGCTGCTCTGGGAATTCAAATCTGTTTAGTTGAGTGGGTGAAGATTTTTGATATCCACTTAAAAGACAAACCAAGGTGGAATAGAATAAGTATACCACATTATGAAAACTTGCCCATGCAATAAACAGAGATTTTTTGAGGTTAAAATATTGAAAATTTTGAGCTGAAAAGTTTTGATATTTTTCAAAACATAGATTGTGGGTACATGTTAGAACCGCCTCACCGAGGCGGTTCTAACGAGTACCCACAATCTATGTTTTGGAGCAAAGATAAGAAAAATAGGTATACCCCTGCATTCCCCAGTTTTGCTATATAAAAGTGGGGTTTAAGGGGGTATACATTTCATGGACATGTTTTCCTGATGATACCAAATATTATTGGCTGTAGCATAGTGCAGATGAAGGGGTTTTTTAATCACAGGAAGTTCACCAGGCTAACTAGTATCTTTATGAAATATGACATTGTGCTGAAGATTTTTACCACAGCAGCTCATAATTGAGCCGCGACACGAGAAAACCGGTCTTCGGGGTTTCCGACAAGGTCTGACACAAACTGACCTGTACAGTCACAGCAGCAGGCTAGAAGCTTGAAATTTCGGATATAAGAAGAAGAGGAATTATACTATCCGTGTAGCGAAAACAAAGGCGCTGATCGGCTTCGCGGTTACCGCGAAGCTGATCTGCACCTTTGTTTTCGCATAGGCAAAAATCCGGTTTTCTCACGATGCGGCTCAATTTATTTGGAGTGACATCCTTTTGTTTCGATTTATTGTAGTTTAAGATATGCATATTTCCCCCTTTTTTGAATGTTATTTATTGACATAGATTACAAGATTGAAATTTGTCTTTATTTAATATTTTTTTTTCTTCTTTTGGAATGCAAATTTTACATAATATGTATGGCACATGAATTTCTGTTTCAGAATGCTTGTAATGACATTTTAGCATTTGCACATGCAATAATTATTTGTATGTTACTAATTTCTGCCATTTTTAGATAGTAGTCATTTTGTGTATGATTTGTCAATCTGCAGGAGGTGCTATTTTATAGAGAAAACTGGATGATTAATCAGTGGTAGCAGGAATGAAATATTTCAACTTGATTTGTTTGTATGATGGGGGACATAATCACAGTAAAACAGTATGGCAGTGCTTATATGCGTTTCAAAAGCTTCTGAACTTATGTGTGCTTGACTTATTTGAACTAGAAGTATTCAGATTTTACCAGGCTGCCATTTAAAGGCTTACAAGTAGATTTTGCAAGAGCATGAGCACAAAAGCTTTTATTTTCAGCCAATTTGGTAACAGGTATTTTAAAATAGGAATAACAGAAAAACTTTTCATGTTCGCTAAACACTGTAGTCACAATGCTTAATAGACCTAAAAGTCCTCAATCTAGAGTAAATAGACAAATTGAGTACTTAGTTGGATTAAAACTCATTCATAGGAATCTTACTAATCTTTGTTTCATCTGAGTGCATCATGTCAAAATAAAAAATTCCATTGGCACTGGGTTGTATATCCTTGAGCAAAACAGCCGTTTACTTTCCATAGTACTGGGACCAGTTGTTCAAAATAAATGATTTGTTAATTAAATTTTCAAATTGCAATATTACAAATACTCTTATTTCTTGTTGAAAAAATGTGCATTACAAAGGATTCTCACATTTTCCAACAAAAAATAATGTTGTATATGCTTTTGAAGTAGATATATAGTTAACAAATTGAGGGCTTAACAACAGCATCAAGCTAACAAAGTTTTGAACAGATAATTAAAATAATATCCTGAGAGCTGTGGCACTGTCCTAACATGACTGGAATTTGTTGACTACATGCTAAACCACAAAACAAAACAAAAACATGAATTCATGCCAAGTTTTGCAATATGGAAAGAGTAATTAAGATTTCTTTGAAATAACAATGTTTTATATTGTTGATATTTGTGCCGCCTCATGGGAAAACCAACAATCTGCACAGGCGAAAACAAAGGCGCAGATCAGCTTCGCGGTAACCGCGAAGCTGATCAGCGCCTTTGTTTTCGCTACTCGGATAGTACAATTCCTCTTCTACTTAAATCCGAAATTTCAAGCTTCTAGCTCTTTTCTGTGCTTGTACAGGCCGGTTTGTGTCGGACCTGTTCGGAAACCACATTGTTGGTTTTCCCACGAGGAGGCTCATTTGTTATGTAGGTTCAAAGTTTCTTCCGTGGCTGGCTGTGTCGACGAAGATGGAAACAAATTGTTGATCTCTACATCCGATCTCCACATGCAGAGAGTATGAGAAAACGTAATAGTATTGTGTTCAGTATGGTCGAGTGCGAGGAAGAGTATAACCAACAGTTATCTGCTCTTGTCACATGCTTTCTACGGCCACTACGTATGGCAGCTAGTTCAAAGAAACCGCCGATCACACATGAAGATGTCAACTCAATTTTCCTGAATAGGTCAGTGATTTTGCTCTTTGGCGTGGCATAGTGGTTAAACTTGTTGTGTAAATATAAGCCAGGCCTTAGGTTATAAAACTTTTTTCATGCTCAGCTCAGCTGAGACTAAAATTTATCCTTCTCATGTTAAAAGGCCAACAATTGTTGGCATTTTAACATTTGTCAGCAGGATAAATTACACACTTTTGGTGACCTTAACCTGAATTTATTTGGTCTATTTTGTCATTAAAGTGCAGTTGAAATTTCATGCTCAGCAGAGTTAAGCATGAAAAAAAGTTTTATAACCTCGGGGCCAGGTAATGTGAGTTTGAGCCTGGGCTTAAAATTCCAGTCTTTTTGGCTCAGACTTTAATTTGAAGTCTTGTCTTCATATGATCTAAGCTCTTAAGGTCAGGGAGTTGTAAATAGTGATGATGCAGCATTTACATGCGACATTGCTTTGCGGCGGCGGCGGCGGAGTGAGAGTCAATTCTCTTACACCACTTCTTTTTGAACATCATTTAGTACAAATTTGACATTTTTCGTCATTTAAGACTATGGCAAGTTTTCAACCAAACACAGAAAATGAAAATATCTGCCTCAAGAGACATTGTAATTTTGCATACGTCACACACTAAGTGTGACGCCTGTTCACGCAGCAACTTCACATTACGTCACAGAAAAAACCAAAAACACACTTCATAGCATAACCTCAAATAACACGAAAAGAGCACAGTTGTCAAGGACTTTTCTTCGAGCAGCATCTGAGCAAATAGTTCAAGCAGAAGATATCAGTTTTTAGCTTGCCTGTAAGAAAGTACAGGAAGAGCTATTGCAGTCACCACGGTATCGGCGTTGGTGTTAGCGTCGGCGTTGCTCAAATGTTGAAATTTTCTTTAAATTTGACATTTTTAATCATTTAAGACTATGGCAAGTTTTCAACCAAACACAGAAAATGAAAATATCTGCAGCAAGAGACCTTGTAATTTTGCATACGTCACACACTAAAACAGGGTTGCCACGGTCAGGGAAAAAAGTCAGGGAATTTCAAAATTTTCTCAAAAGTGATTGTCTTTGGCAATGTATCAATGTCTTAATAGATTTTGAAAAAAGTCAACTCTTTTTTACCCCTAAAGTTACATGGCATTCAGTTTCTCAGAATTTCTTGATTAAAGTCTTTAAACATATTGTTTGAGAAGTATTTGATTTTTACTTTTTACATTGCATGAGCTTCAAAGTGAACTTACCTTTTCTGTATCCTACTTGTTTTCTTCAATTATCCCTCAATTCATTTTGGCTGCATGCTAAAAAATGATGATAAATGACCTCAGGAGAGGCCAACATCAGAGGAGATTGCATTATTAACCCAAGAGGTTCTGGGGGCCTAGGCGGCCCCCAGACCCCTGCCAAAATTCACTTACCTTTTTCTGTTTTAAATCAAACATTACCATAAGAAAGTGAAGCATGGGGGGTGAAAACGAAGAAAAGCCATTGAAGCAATTCTTTAAATACTTTATTCTTTTATGGGGATAACTATAATAATAGTGAAAATAAATTCCCTTCATAGGAAAAAATCTAAAAGTGGGAGAGGTAGAGAAGAGCCTTGCAACCTATGCTTTTATAGAAGGTGAGATGGCTTCAAAGAGCTGAAAAATGGCGCCGAGAGGCCGATAAAATGATCTGGAAAACTGTAAAAAGTCAGGGAAATGTCATGGAAAAGTCAGGGAATTTTGAAATGAAAAATGAGTGGCAACCCTGTAAAGTGTGACGCCTGTTCATGCAGCAACATCACATTACGTCACAGAAAATACCAAAAACACACTTCATAGCATAACCTCAAATAACACGAAAAGAGCACAGTTGTCAAGGACTTTTCTTCGAGCAGCATCTGAGCAAATAGTTCAAGCAGAAGATATCAGTTTTTAGCTTGCCTGTAAGAAAGTACAGGAAGAGCTATTGCAGTCACCACGGTATCGGCGTTGGTGTTTCCCGTACGAAAAATACTACAATACTACAGCTATACTATTGCAATATGTCAACAAGATTCTTGCTAAAATTTGATTTTATAGCAATATTACAACAATAATAATATATTGCAATAAAATGAGTAAAAATATTGTAATAATTTGAACAAAAGTTTAGCAAGAATTTGGGAGAAAAACTACCATTGAAAATATTGCCATAAAACAGAGGAAAAAGTGCTGAGTAATAACTTCCTGTTGCATCATAGTTTTGGAGGTTAACTTGAGATTAACACACAGTAAATACACATGCTGTTTAAATCTAAGGACTGAAGAAATGTGCTCCAAGTTAAATAAGCTTAAATTTTCTATAATTTGAAGAAAAAGTTAACAACATTTTGCATGAAATGGATATATAAAGGTTAGTGTGTTTTATGCATGTTTTAAAAAGCAATTTCAATTAACAATTTCAAGTTTTATATTGATTTAATGTTTATAATACCCCACCCACCTACACTGGCAAACAAATTTTAAATTTTAGAGTGTTTGAAGTTGGGCACCAATTTTATTCAACAAACTGGCTAAGACTGATCATCTTTAGCTAAGATGTTGCTTTGGAAACTTATCTCCCTAAATTAGCATGCTTCATGTTCTGTTACATGTCTTCTTCTATATGCTCTGAAGTGTGTTGAAAATTTGAAATAAAATGTCAAGGTCTTTGTGTGAATATCAATATACACATACATGTATGAGCAAATTATTGCAATATTTTTTGAAAAAAAAAGTTTTGCTAAACTTTTTGAAAAAATATTGCCATACTTTTTGAAAAAAATATTGCAATAATTTGAGCATTAATTATGGCCATAATTTTCCATAGCAAGAATCCTGGCAATATTTTGGCTAGAATTATTGCAATATTTTTTGACAAGATTCTTGCTAATTTAAATATTTTACCTAAGATTATAGCTGTAGTATTGTTGTCATTATAGCTTGAAAAAGACAATTTCCTGCCAAGAATCTTGCTTTACTTTACAGCTAAAGTATTGTTGAAGTATTGCTGTACATTTTCGTACAGGTAGCGTCGGCGTTGCTCAAATGTTGAAATTTTCTTTAAAGTTTATATAAGTCTAATCTTTTGAACATGTTGATGGATAAATTTGATACTTTGCATGTTGGTAGATATTGGTCTGAAGTTCTATTCTATACCAGCAAGACCGATTTGGGTGACCTTGAGGTCCAGATCAGGGACTTAGAAATTTTGTGTTAAAGTTTTTGGTTTAAATTTTTGTAAGTCTATATCTTTTAAACATGAAGATGGATCAAGTTGATACTTTGCGTGTTGATAGATATTTGTCTGAATTTTTATGCTGTTCCATCATGACTCACCTGATTGACCTTGAGTTCAAGTTCACAGACTTTGAAATTTTATGTTTAAGCTTTTAGAAGTGTATATTTCTTGAACAGATATATAAATCTAATTGATAGTTTGCCTGCTGTTAGATATTATTCTTAAGTTTTATGCTGTACCATCATGACCCACCTGAGCGACCTTGATGTCAAGGTCACAGACTTAAAAATTTTATGTTAAAAGTTGTTATACCTCTCTATCTTTTGAATATATAGATGGATCAAGTTGATACTTTGCATGTTGGTACATACATGTATTGTTCTGAATTTTTATGGTGTACCATCAAAGCCCACCTGAGAGACCTTGAGGTCATGGTCATGGGTCATAGATTTTAATAGATTTAGTGGCAAAGCACAAGTCAGGAGAGCTATGCTGTCCTTATTAAAAAAATTCTTTGGTGAGTTTAGGAGAAAAATGTACCTATGTGTGAAATCCAACTAAGTTTTCATTATCCCCAGTCATGATTTTAATGGCAAAATTTGTAGTTTTGGATTGCCTGTATATCAAAAATGAATTTGGTAAGGGTAGCAGTATTTTTGCTGATTTAGATGGGAGCATTTAATGCATCGATATGCATAAAATATTAATTCTTGGATAGCGTTTTCTTTTACAACACCCTGACCTTAATTTGAGATACTAACAAATATTCTTGTACATTACCTTTCAGCGGCCCCCGTGGCCTTGCGGTTAAGAGCACTGTTTCTTACTCACTCGATCATCTCACCGCTGTGTCTGGTGTGGGTTCGAGCCCCGCTCTGGCCACATGTGAGACAAGCCAAGTTCTGCTTGCGGGTGTGCCAGGTGGTTTGTTTCGGGTTTCTCCCGTTTTTGCCCACCTACTGATTGGCCCGTCTCATATGAGCTGAAATAATCTTGAAAGGGGTGTAAAACTGAATTAAAAACATTACCTTTCGATGATTTTACTATGGTTTTAAAATGAGCTGTTTCAATGTGATTTCCGATCAGGTCCGACACAAATCAGGCTGTTCAAGCACAGAAGCAGGCTGGAAGCTTGAAAGTTCGGATTTAGGAAGAAGAGGAAGTGTACTATCCATGTAGCTAAAACAAAGGCGCTGATCAGCTTTGCATTTTTTTCAGTGACAGATTGTTTCTGTAAGGCATTTTAATGGACCTATTGCTGAGCTGATGAATAAAAAAGGGAAATCACTCAGTTCACACAATTTTTTTCCGTTTTGTTGTGTAAATTGAATGTGAAATGCATAATGCCTTAATGCATTCCATATAAAATACACACTCAAATTTGAATAAATTCCTATCCTGCCCATATATTTCTCTAAATTACTTTGTTATATGTGTGAAGCTAAATTTGTATCACTTTAATTTTCAGTGAGACACTGTTGTTTTTACACCAGATATTTTTCAAGGGTCTCTGTGCTCGTCTGGAGAACTGGCCTACACTGGTTCTAGGTGAGTTGTGTTGTAGCACACTTGACCAAAACAAGCCTGTGCAATTGCAATAAACAGTGATTTTTAGCTCACCTGAGCCGAAGGCTCACAGGTGAGCTTATAGGATAGGCAAGCACCCGGCGTCCGTCGGTCCTTGTCATCCATCCGTCGTCCACCATTTTCAAAGCTCTTCTTCTCTGACCGCTTGGCCAACCAAAGCCAAATTTTATATGAAGCATCTATAGGAAAGGGGAACCAATGTGTATATAAGAAATCCAGGTTACATGACCAAGATGGCCGCCATGCCCATATATGGTAAAAACCTTTCAAAAATCTTCTCAAGAACCAGTGGACCAATTTCAACGAAACTTGGCATGAAGCATTAATTGCTCAAGCACTACAATGTTTTTATAAATCATGACCCTGTGATGACCTTGACCTATTTTATGGCAAGGTCAACTTAAGTCGCCAGTGCATTTGAATGGAGAAAACTGTTAAAATGTCATTTAAAGGGAAAATTTTGCAGAAAATGGGCAGTAGGACTGAATATCAATGATTCTGAAAATAATTGCACCCCAGGGGCTCATCTGCCCCCACCCCGGGGCAATATACATGTATATTACTATGATATTCAAACATCTTCTCTGAAACTGCTTGGCCAATCAAAGCCAAATTTTATGTGAAGCATCTATAGGAAGGGGAAACCAATGTGTATATAAATATTCCAGGTCACATGACCAAGATGGCCACCATGCTCATATATGGTAATATCCATTCAAAAATCTTCTTCTCCAGAACCTGTGGACCGATTTCAACGAAACTTGGCATGGAGCATTGATGGCTAAAGTTCTACAATGAATGTGTAAATCATGACCCTGTGATGACCTTGACCTATTTTACGGCAAGGTCAACATAGGGCCCTTATGCATTTGAATGGGGAAAACTGTTCAAATGGCATTTAAAGGGAAAGTCTTGTAGGAAATGGGCAGTAGGAGTTGAATATCCATGATTCTGAAAAGAAATGGAGACCAAGGGCCCATCTGCCCCTACCTCGGTGCAACAAACGTATATTATCATAATATTCAAACATCTTCTCTGAAACCGCTTGGCCAATCAAAGCCAAATTTTATATGAAGCATTTATAGGAAGAGGGAACCAATGTGTATATAAATAATCCAGGTCACATGACCAAGATGGTGGCCATGCTCCTATATGGTAAAAACCCTTCAAAAATCTTCTCTTCCGGAACTGGTTGACTGATTTCAACGAAACTTGGCATGAAGCATTGATGACTGGAATATTAAAAGGTATATATAAATTATGACACTGTGATGACCTTGACCTATTTTAGGGCAAGGTCAACATGGGTCGCATATGTATTTGAATGGGCAAAACTGTTAAAATGTCAGTTGCAGGGAAGAACTTGCAGAAAGTTTGCAAATGGACAGGATATTGAAGAAAATGGCCTTAGGGCTTCATCTGCCCTTTTACTGTGGCTATTTTCCATAATATTCAAACATGTTTATTGGTATATACAACAGATCTCAGGTGCGCATTTACAGGACCTTTGGTCCTCTGGTTTCTGGTGTAAAAATGAAAAGTTACAGTTGAATTTTTAAAATATATTTCTTCGTGTATTTGCTCAGATTATTGATTGTGGGTACAAGTTACGACTGCCTCAACGAGGCGATTCTAATAAGTACTCACAAACTAGGTTTTAGACCAAAAATAATAGAAAAATATACACACCAGTTTTTCTTTATAAAAGTTGGGTTGACGGGAATACTTTATATAGACATTATCCTGATGCCAGTATTTTGGAAAACATCAAGTCAATTCATAGTCAACTCAAGTGACTTATTTTTCAAGGGTTTGTCTGCTTATCTTGGGAACCGGACCTAAGGCATTTAAACATTGATGAGCAAGATAAATTAGCCAGCACACCAGAAAATAATCTGCATATGCGAAACCAAAGATGCCGATCAACAAAAATAACAGAGTATTTGCTTATGTAGTCAGCATGTACTTAACAAGTTTATTAAGCTAACAAAGTTTTGAACAACTAGCCCCTTGAAGTGTAGAATCCATCCTGACATGACTGAAAATTTGAGACTGAGACATTAAGCCGTAATAATTGTTTAATAATTTATTTTACGATATTTGTTACAGGAGATTTGTTTGACATGCTGTTACCAATGTTGTGTATATATCAAGAGTACGTTCGGAACCACCACTACAGTCTCCAGGTGCTTGCCGAGTACAAACAGCGACCCGAGTTCAACAACTTGCTCAAACGCTATGAGGAGAAACCTGCGTGTGAAAACAGAACATTAGAGACATTCCTCACATATCCTATGCATCAAGTAATTGACCATTACAAAAAAAAAAAAAAACTTTTCCATGCAATATACAGAGATTTTTAAAATTGTAAAAAATGAAAATTTTCAGTAGAAAAAAATTAATATTTTTGCTCAAAACATAGATTGTGGGTACACATGCCAAGGCGGTTCTAACGAGTACCCACAATCTATGTTTTTGAGCAAAAATAAGAAAAATAGGTATACCCCTGCAAACCCCAATTTCTCTATATAAAAGTAGGGTTTAATGGGGTATATATTACCCAGACATGTTTTCCTGATGTACCAGGTGTTTTGGAGAGCTGGGAGAAGATTCAATTATTTTCTGGGAGCTGGGAAAATATCGTAAGAGATCTTGGGAGAAATCAGAATCTTTTGGGGTTGAGTGAGAAGGGAGAATGGAAATGAGGAAAAACATTTTAGTGGGCTTGGGAAAAAGATCAATTTTATTTCCGGGAGCAGGGAGCTAGACCCTTCTGGAAGGGCCTCAATTTTTTTATCATACCCATTTCCACTGAAACTCGTGTATCACTTTTATAAAATATCCAATGCATGGAGTAGTTGATTTTCTCAACTATTTTTCAGAGAGCATTATGGCCTGGTGGTTTGTGCCTTGAACTTTGAAGTGAAAGGTCAGGGGGTGGGGGCTTGGGGGGGTGGGCTGGGTTGAAAACTAGTGCCAGGTTGAGTCCCTGAGAAAGACATTACTCCCCGCAGTACTAAACAATAGATGATTAGGATGTTTAACCAGCATGTTCCTTCTCAAATCAACTATGCATGAAAACTCATGTATCTGAGCATCAACATTCAAATTATTCAAATGAATATTAAAATCCCTAGATTAAATTGCACTGATCGGTTCATACCCAAAATGCATTTTTTTCTGCCAATATGACCAGTCTGTCTGCATAAAATTGTACAAATCAATGTGTAGATATAAAGCAAAGGGAAACTCAGCCTGTACGCCAGATCATTTTGTTCACTTCTCCTTTCTCTCCCCTTTGTAATCAGTATGAGTTTTATAGCTGTATATGTGCTGCAACGCGAGAAAAACGGTCTTTAGGGTTTCCGACCAGGTCTGACACAAACCGGTCTGTGCATCCACAGAAGATGGCTAGAAGCTTGAAATTTCAGATTCAAGGAGAGGAATTGTACTATCCATGTAGCGAAAACAAAGGCGCTGATCAGCTGTGCAGTTACTGCACAGCTGATCTGCTGCTTTGTTTTCGCATAATGCAAAATTCTGTTGTTTTAATGATGCGGCTCATATTAGCAAATAACTTCCCCATGACCAAAGATAAACGGGTTTCTCATGCGAGGATTAGCAAACTGATGAAATGACAAGGTTTTGCCCAACCATTTCATCTCATTACAATCTGAGTGTGATGATAAGCACATTAATTTTTGGTCATTTTGTTATTATTTACTTTATAATGCAGTGAAACTCAACCAGCAACCAGTTTCCAAAAAAAAAAAAAAAAAAAAAAAAAAAAAACCTGATGTTAGGAGAAATGTTTTCTGCCATTTTGTTCATTGAGTCGACAGCTCAGTAGAAGGACTCCTCAAGATTCGCCACCATGGTAGTACATTTTGTTGATAGTTCATTTTTTCTTGTCTATTGTTTCATCTGTGTATCGTTGCATAACAATTGTGGAGAATGACATCACGGAAGGACTCTTCAATTTACGTCATCTGAGCATGCCTCTTTATGGTGCATTTAACAAGCAAACCCGCAACAATGTCTTTATTTAGTCAGGAGAGGTTTATTAGTTCAGTAGCTAAATAAAGGCTCTATTTATGAAACCCCTGAATTAGGCTGATATATTTATAGTCGTTCCATTATACATTAATTTGTCTCTTGCTTCATGTTTCAGATACCTCGCTACATTATCACCCTTCACGAACTGCTTGCTCACACCCCACACGACCATGTAGAACGAAGTAGTCTAGAATATGCAAAAACCAAGTTAGAGGAACTCTCACGGGTAAGCTACTTTTCTTTTCTCGTTCGTTGAAAGTTCTTTATCATACCTTATTAGATTAATGTTTAAAGAAAATCATTATGAAAACGTGTCCATGCAAAATATAGAGATGTTTTAGAGATGCAAAAATTGAAAGTTTTCTGTGAAAAAAAAAATTGATATTTTTCTTATTTTTGCTCAAAACAATGATTGTGTTTACACATTAATACCCCCTTGGTGAATACCCACAATCTATGTTTTGGATCAAAAATATGCAAAATAGGTATACCCCTGTATGCCCCAAATTTACTACATAAAAGGGGGGTTTGAGATGGTATATTTTTCACGGACTTCTTATCCTGATGACAATGTTGACAATCTGATTTGGAAAATTGAAAATGTGTAAAACAACTTGCAGAAGAAGAGTACATGTATGTACTATCTCAGTATCTGTGTAGTGCAAACTGTGTAGCGAAAACAAAGAAAATAAACAGGGGCTGGTGTGGAAGCTTAGTGGGGAAGCCTCAGACTATTGTGGTCCTGTGATAGAACCCTACTGGTGATGGGTTGTGTCACTTTTAAAGAGAAACATAGCTATCAAATCCACACCTTTCATCCTCTGAAACTTCACATGCTTCAAGATAAATGTATCCATGGACAAAAAACAAAATGAATTGTGGGGGTCAACAAACTCGTTTCCATGGTATCAGAACTTTTTTAATGTTTCTGTCATGTTTCAGAAAAATGCATCCGACGCGGATATGTGTTTTGCTACATAAGCATGTAATTACTGCAAAATCGACTTGAACACACAGTTGTTGTTATTTCCTATCATTTTGATACTGTTTGCACTGATGAGATTACATGTACAAGCAAAATTAAAGGATAGTAACAGATCGGAAATGTTGTGACAATGCAAAATGTGAAATAAAAAATTGGGCTCACGGGATTGCATCGGAAGATATGGATTAAAACCCTTTGAGTGTTCCAGCCTTTTTGGTTGCAACACAGGATGTCCTGCACTGACATTGCATACATTTTCATATCTGATTAATCTTAAAGTTCAATTGGAGTAAATAAAAGCCCACATAGTTTTACTTCTTTTGTAATAAAACTGAAAAATATGTATACCTTTTTAGGCCTAAATCATGTAGGAAAGTTTAGAGAGAGTATACAAGCTCCAAAGAGCTTTCAAAATCAAGAGTCAAGGAACACACACAACAAGGTCAGACTGCCTGTAGGAACAAAGCGTGAAATTATACAACATCATTTTAGCCGCGATGCGAGAGAACCGGTCTTCGGGTTCCGACCAGGTTTGACACAGACCGGCCTGTACAGTCACAGAAGATGGCTAGAAGCTTGAAATTTTGGATATAAGTAGGAGAGGGATTGTACTGTCCGAGTAGCGAAAACAAAGGTGCTGATCAGCTTCACAGTAACTGCGTCTTTGTTTTCACACAGGCAAAAATCTGGTTTTCTCATGACGGGGCTCATTTTAGAATGCAAAACAAAATGATGTTTGAGATAAAACATAACATGCAAATACGAAATACATGTACTGACGTTGCGCTAACAGTGTGCTTACAAACAATAGTGATGCATCCCCTTAACTTCTATCGAACTGGGGTTAGTAACTCAAAGCCATCTTAAGCTTAAGATCATCTTACGACCAACTTAAGTATCTCTTAGGGATTATGGTGAATAACTGAAAGGGACCTTAAATTACGGTGACAACAGCATCGTAACTTTATGGTCAACTCAAGCCACCTTAGCATCGTATTATCTTATGAAATGGCGCTTTCATTTAAAAAAGTTACGATAGTTTAGAGTAGCTGGACTATAAAGGGTGTAAATTCTAAGGCAGTCATCTTAAGATCATCGTAAGTATGTCGTAAGATGCCTTCCAGTTACTAGCTCCTGACTTCCACTTGTAGAAGACCCATTACACATCAGGAAAACATGTCCGTGAAATGTGTACCCCCTCAAACCCCACTTTTATATAACAAAACTGGGGTATGCAGGGGTATACCTATTTTTCTTATTTTTGCTCCAAAACATAGATTGTGGGTACTTGTTAGAACCGCCTCGGCGAGGCGGTTCTAACGTGTACCCACAATTTATGTTTTGAGCAAAAATAAGAAAAATAGCAAACATTTTCTACTGAAATTTTTCATTTTTTACAACTTTAGAAATTACTGTATATTGCATGGGCATGTTTTCGTAATGAGAAACTTGCCCATTCAATATGCAAAGATTTTTTCTGCTCCGAAGTTGTATATTAGTTATTTTCATTTGAAAAAAAAATATGTTTGTTATATTTTTGCTCATAACATATATTGTGGGTGAACGTTAGAACCTCCTTGGCAAAGCGGTTCTAATACAATCTATGTTTAAACTATGCTTTAGAGCAAAAATAAGAAAATATGTGTATAAAGGTTTATTTATTACACAGATATTTTATTTTACAGATTATGCATGACGAAGTGAGCGAGACTGAAAATATCCGGAAGAACCTATCAATCGAGCGCATGATCATCGAAGGTTGTGATATACTTCTAGACGTGAATCAGACATTCGTCAGACAAGGTCAGTCTAGCTTCCATACCAACACAGTAATTATGGGTTTTCAGTTTTAAATACCCTATCCCAGGGAGGTCAAAACTCCGCTGAGACTATGCCCCACCTTTCTTTATGAAAAATCTAACTGTGGTAAGGATCCTTATTTTAAATCTCCGTCATTTGTCCTGTGCTTGGGGGACAATCAAATTGTACTTAGCAAAAAGGTTTTAGACCAGAGACATTTTTTTCGAATTATCTTTTTATTTTTACATATTTTTGGCATTTATGCATCTCAGTATGAGGTTATCAAGAAGGGTAAACAACATAAGTATTATTCTTGCACACCAGATAGAGAAATCCTACGTTTTACCCCATGTGAGAAATTCTTATCTCACCCTCGTTATCTCACCCCGGTCGCACCCTGCATTCAAGTGTTCTTTTTTAACATTGGTTGTAAAGGACGTCACGTAATTTCGTCGCTAAGCGCACACGTCACGATGACGTCAAAACGTTTTAATTCAAAATGGCGGACGCCGCGATTGTAGCATTTTTCTAGGTAAATAATATAAAAATCAAGCTTCGCCGCATTACGGCGTGCAAGAAAAAGAATCCATCATTCGTGTCAGGTATGGATAGACAAATGTGTCCCTCGGGTCACAATTTTAAGACAGATTTGTCTATCCATACCTGACACTCATGTAAGATTCTTATAGCAAACTCATCAGTGTGCCACAATGTTCAAAAGTACAGGCTGGCTCTCAAAATGATTATTTTGCTATATATCATAAATAACCTCACTATAACACTTATAACACAGCCTGTTTCCATGGACTCTAAAGATAGTGTTATAATGAGGTCAAAATGATTATTTTGCTATATGTCTATCATAAATAACCTCACCTTAACATGGTTCACTTATAACACAGCCTGTTTCCATGGACTCTAATGATAGTGTTATAATGAGGTCAAAATGATTATTTTGCTATATGTCTATCATAAATAACCTCACTATAACATGTTTCACTTATAACACAGCCTGTTTCCATGGACTCTAAAGATAGTGTTATAATGAGGTCAAAATGATTATTTTGCTATATGTCTATCATAAATAACCTCACCTTAACATGGTTCACTTATAACACAGCCTGTTTCCATGGACTCCAAACATAGTGTTATAATGAGGTTGACATGTTATGAGATTGAACTGTATTGGAAACTTTCTGCTTACAAAGGTGGTACATATGTATTCGTTAGTGCAAACATTATTTTGAGGCTTCTATACACCTCAACCTCTTTATAACACTATTGCTGGGATCCAAGCCAATTTCCGTGTTAGCTATCCAATCCATGTTATAATGAGAGTAAAATGTATAGACATATAGAAAAAAAACTGTCCATTTGGGGTCCAACAGTGATCAGTGTTATATCCAAAACTGTGTTGTAACGAACCGTGTTATAAAGAGGTCCAGGTGTAATTAAAAGCATCAAAGAAAAAACATGCATTTGTTGCTCAAATCAAGGGTAGGGCAATCATAAGAGCTCATGAAATGTACTGTCTTTACCACTTGAGCCGCTTCATGAGAAAACCGGAGTTTTGCCTATGCGAAAACAAAGGCGCAGATCAGCTTCGCAGTAACTGCGAAGCTGATCAGCGCCTTTGCTTTCCCTGTATGGATAGTACATTTACTCCTCTTCTTAAATTCGAAATTTAAAGCTTCTAGCCCTTTTCTGAGACTGCAGAGGTCAATTTGTGTCAGACCTCGTTGGAAACCCTGAAGAGTGGTTTTCTCGTGTCGCGCTTACATTACCTGTCTCATGAGATGATGAACCTGTAATGTGCTGGCAATGACAGAACAGCCTTAAAAAATGTGCTGTGCAGACAGCAATCATTCCAGGCTACTTAAGGTAGATCCTAGTTGAATATAACAGATGGATTGTCTGTTTAAAAATGCCAGTTTCATGTACTGTGTTAGATTGGTCAGAATCGGCATTGAACTGTGAATAAATTGTCATGATTTCTGAAAGGCAGCCTATATTTATAAACACAAAGCAATTAAAATTAGAAGACTTTCTATAGTATTAATGAGAGATGATTTAAGCTCACTCAATTTATTCTCCATGTGGCGAATAACGTCCCTTTGTATAGCCCTTATACCAGTTTCAAGTTTTTCTATTCTATTCATCATCAATGATATCACCTCGTTGGTTGTAGTATTACTCAAGGTACCATTCAGATGTTGTATAATAGGCGTCGATGTGAAAGCTGGTTCCCTTTCACTATCTGGACACGGATCTTGAAATTCGGGATTCAAGGAAGATTTTGGAGGCAATGTAACATGGTTTTCCAATGTTTGGCCTAAGTTTTCTCCAGTGCAGGCCTCCATGTTGACACTGTGTCTATACTGACTGGTGATATTTTCCGCAGTAAACATACCACTCGAATCTGCAAAACTTCGTTGGGGGACAGGAACTGACTCTGGTTGATTTACGGTATCGTCCTGTGGCTCATCTGGAGTTTTTACGTCGTGCGCTGCCTCGGTCGTACTAGTTGTTGCGACGTTTAATTGCGCGACGTTATGCTTTGGCGCGACGCCGCCGTTGACGTCATTCTCATCCAATATTGTTTGATTACAAATTTTATTCTTTTGTTCATGCGATACATCTGGCGATATGTTAGAATCTGACACGTTCTGGCTGGGGTCTTCTAGAATGCTGTCCAAACCCTGTATCAATCGTCTCAACGAAGATTGGACTATACGAGGAAAATGTTCCTCTCTCCATGCCTTGTGGCCTATACCGCTAAGCTCCACGGATTTAAAATGGCTGTCTAGCTTAATTTCACATTTAGCACCGCGTATATGAGTTGTACACTGTGAAACAAATGTAGTATTATCAATGTCTATGCTATTCATGAAATCCGCATGTATTTTGTTTTTGAAAGCTTCAAAAAACACACTGCAAATGAAATCAATACTAAGCTTGGACTCTGATGTATGTGTTCTGTAGAATGTCCCTTCGAACAGATCGCTGTAAGGTGAAATCTCTCCTGAAATATCTGACTGTGCGCTCAAGATTGAGGAATTGTCAAATGATGTGTCTGTTTGATCCATAGAGTCGGTGCTTAAGACGACTTTCTCTTTCACCAAATTGCTGCAATCAGTTTCCCGCGCTAAAATTTCATCGGACATTTTGCATCATAAATTGAAAAATTGTTCAAATTGAAATTCTAAGGCACGCGTAGAAACATGTTATGCTAGAGTTTTTTCTTGAACATGAAAAATTTCTGTAATAGTCCTGGCATAGAACACCCACTTACTTACTTACTTACTTACTTACTAAGAAAAACATGCCTATGCAATGTACAGAGATTTTTTCAGCAGTAAAAATTGAAAAATTCATGGGAAAAAAATTGATATTTTCAATATTTGCACAATCATTGATTGTGGGTATATGCTAGAACCGCCTCGCTTATCTGCACCTTTATTTTTTGCAGAGGCAAAAATTTTGGTTTCCTCGTCACGCGGCTCATAATTATCAGCTCTCTTCAGGGCTGCTCAGTGGCATAACTCGAGTTGACTATACATTACGAAAACTTGCCCATGCAATATATAGAGATTTTTTTTCAGTACCAAAAAATTGAAAATTTCACCAGAAAAATGTTGATATTTTTCTTATTTTTGCTCAAAACATAGATTTTGGGTACACGTTAGAACCGCCTCGCCGAGGCGGTTCTAACGACTACCCACAATCTATGTTTTGGAGCAAAAATAAGAAAAATAGGTATACCCCTGCATACCCCAGTTTAACTATATAAAAGTGGGGTTTAAGGGGGTATACATTACAAGGACATGTTTTCCTGATGATAAGACGCTGGTTTGCAGTGTTGTGGGTCCAGCCCAACTAGGTCTAGTTGTGTCTTTGAGTAAGATATAAACTACCTATATGTGCATGTTTTGTTGACCCAGGGATGTGTAACACAAAGCAATTTGTGCTTCTTAACATCTGAACCTAACGACACTTAGTCTTTCTAGGCTCCCCATTGACCATTTTTGCATTATCGGCAGGTTCCCCGCTTAGAAATAATCAATATTGAAAATACAGGTAACCAAAACCACCCTGACCTTGAGGTCAGGGTGGTTTTGGTTACCTGTATTTCCAATATTGATTTTTAGTCAGCTGGAAACCAGCATATAATGCAAAAATGGTGAATAAGGAAAACATGTCCACATGTATACTCTCTTCAACCCCACCTTGATATAGCAAAATTGGGTATGCAGTGGTATATCTATTTTTCTTATTTTTTGCACCAAATCATAGATTGTGGGTACTCGTTAGAACCACCTCGCGGAGGCAGTTCTAACATGTACCCACAATCTATGTTTTGAGCAAAAATAAGAAAAATATCAATATTTGTCCAGTAAAATTTTTCATTTTTACAACCAAATAAAATTTCTGTAGATTGCATGGGCATGTTTTTGTAATGCCATTCAAACTGACTGAGGATGTCCTGATCTAAGTGAAATATGGCAGTCTGATCAGAACCTTTAAGGCTTGCTTTGAAATAAACTCATAAAGTAAATGTTCTATCATACTGCTTGTCTGAGTTATTGGAAAAATGTCCTGTGGTCAGATCAAGGCATATGAGCTGTGATGCAAGAAAACTGGTCTTCAGGGTGACCGACCTGGTTTGACACAAACTGGCCTGTACGTTCTTAGAAGAAAGCTAGAATCTTGAAATTTTGGGTATAAGTAGAAAAGGAATTGCACTATCTGTGTAGCGCCTTTGTTTTCGCTACACAGACAGTACAATTCCTCCTCTGCTTATAAAAATACTAAAAATTCCAAGATTCTAGTTTAATCTTCTGTGGCCGTATAGGCCAGTTTGTGTGGGACTAGGTCAGAAACCCTGAAGACCAGTTTTCTAACATCGATTGTCATGATTGTTCACCACTAAAGTAGCCTTATCTCTATAGCTCTTAAATCTGAAATGAGCCTGTGCGTGACAAAACCAACAATTTGGGTTTCTGACCAGGTCCGACACAAACCGGGCTATACAAGCACAGAAGATGGCTAGAGGCTTGAAATTTTGGATTTAAGAAGAAGAGGGACTGTACTATCCGTGTAGCGAAAACAAAGGCGCTGATCAGCTTCGCGGTTACCGCGAAGCTGATCTGCGTCTTTGTTTTCGCACAGGCAGATTGTTGGTTTTCTCACGCACAGGCTCAAATGTTCAAGCTTCTTACCATCATCTTTACATTTCATCAACATTTGAGCCGCCTCGTGGGAAAACCAACAATGTGGTTTTTGAACAGGTCTGACACAAACTGGGCTGTACAAGCACAGAAAAGAGCTAGAAGCTTGAAATTTTGGAGTTAAGTAGAGGAGGAATTGTACTATCCGAGTAGCGAAAACAAAGGCGCTGATCAGCTTCGCGGTTACCGCGAAGCTGATCTGCGTCTTTGTTTTCGCATATTCAGATTGTTTGTTTTCCCACGGGGCGGCTCATTTTGTTTCAAACTTAGCTTAGATGCTAGGTTTTCTCATGGCTCCTATTTTCTGGGAACTTTTCATGATACTGACTGGAACTATTGATTTTTCCTTGTCTTTCTTTTCTCTGAGTAAACCCCATTTATGCCATGTGACGGTTTCTTGATGAATTTATTGTCCTTCAAGTGGTGTCTTCTAACTAAGCGACTGTCCATTGCGAAGAAAACATGCCAATGTTGTAATATTTAGATTTTTCCAAAGTTGTAAAACATGAAAATTTTCTACTTTTTCAGTAGAAAATTTTTGATAATTTTTCTTATTTTTGCTCAAAACATAGCGAGTATACACGTTAGAACTGCCTCGGCAGCCTCGCCGAGGCGGTTCTAACAAGTACCCACAATTTATGTTTTTGGAGCAACAATAAGAAAAATAGGTATACCCCTGCATACCCCAGTTTTGCTATATAAAGTGGGGTTTAAGGGGGTATACATTTCACGGACATGTTTTCATGATGCAGAGATGGACTCTGTGCGACAGTTTTAGCAGCAAGTCATATATTTTGTATGTGAATTAAACAAACCATTCAATAATTTTACTGTACATTGATCAGGAAAACATGTCTGTGACATTTATACCCCCTAATACCCCACTTTTATTTTATAAAACTGGGGTATACAGAGGTATACCTATTTTTAGCTTGGCAGAGCCGTTAGGCTTACAAGGTGAGCTTGTAGTATACCCATACTCCATCGTCCGTTGTAGTTGTCGTTGTTGCGGTTGCCTTGAGGTCAAGGTCACGAAATTTTGTGTTTAAGTTTTTGGTTAAAGTTTTTGTAAGTCTAGTATATCTCTTGACCATATTGATGGATTGAGTTGATACTTTGTATGTTGCAAGATATTGGTCTGAAGTTTTATGCAATACCATCATGACCCACTCTCGGTGACCTTGAGGTCAAGGTCACAGACTTAGAAATTTTGTGTTTAAGTTTTTGATTTAAGTTTTTGTAAGTCTATATCTCTTGACCATGTTGATTGATCGAGTTGATACTTTGCATGTTGGTAGATATTGGTCTGAAGTTTTATGCAGTACCATCATGACCTACCTTGGGTGACCTTGAGGTCAAGGTCACAGACTTAGAAATTTTCTGTTAATTTTTTTGGTTAAAGTCTAAATCTCTTGAACATGTTGATGGATAAAGTTGATACTTGCAGGTTGATAGATATTGGTCTCAGGTTTTATGCTGTACATCACAACTCACCTGGATGACCTTGAGGTCGGACTTGGAAGTTTTGTGTTTAAGTTTTGGTTAATGTTTTTATAAGTCTATATCTCTTGAACATGTAAATTGATCAAGTTGATACTTTGCATTGGTCTGAAGTTTTATGTTGTACCATCATGACACACCTGAGTGACCTTGAGGTCAAGGTCATGGGTCATAGATTTTAACAGATGTAGTGGCATAGCACAAGTCAGGCGAGCTACGCTGTCCTCCGACAGCTCTTATTACAAAAAATAATTTTTGACAAAATGCTAGTAATGAGAACTTAGTAATTATGTCTCCCCCCGACAGGGTCGGGAGACATATTGTTTTTCCCCGTGCGTCTGTCCGTCCGTCCGTCCGTCCGTCTGTCTGTCTGTCTGTCTGTCCGTCACAAATCGTGTCCGCTCTATAACTTGAAAACCGTTTAAGATTTTTCAATGAAACTTGGTACACTAGTAAACCACGACGAGACGATGTGTCATGCACAAGAACCATAACTCTAGCTTGAGTATTTTTGGAGTGATTTCCCTTTGATTATTTTCGATACAATTTCGTGTCCGCTGTATAACTTGAAAACCGTTAAAGATTTTTCAATGAAACTTGGTACACTTGTAGACCACGACGAGACAATGTGTCATGCACAAGAACCATAACCCTGGCTTGAGGATTTTTGGAGTTATTTCCCTTTGATTATTTTCGATACAATTTCGTGTCCGCTGTATAACTTGAAAACCGTTTAAGATTTTTCAATAAAACTTGGTACACTTATTGAGCATGATCAGACGATGTGTCATGCACAAGAACCATAACTCTGGCTTGAGTATTTTATGAGTTATTTCCCTTTGATTATTTTCTATACAATTTTGTGTCCGCTGTATAACTTGAAAACCGTTTAAGATTTTTCAATAAACTTGGTACACTTATTGAGCATGATCAGACGATGTGTCATGCACAAGAACCATAACTCTGGCTTGAGTATTTTATGAGTTATTTCCCTTTGATTATTTTCCATACAATTTCGTGTCCGCTTTATAACTCGAAAATCGTAAGAGTTATTTCAATGAAACTTGGTACACTCATAAAGCACGATGAGATTACGTGTCGTGCTAAAGAACCATAACTCTTGCTTGCATATCTTTGGAGTAATTTCCCTTTGATTATTTTCTATACAATTTCGTGTCCACCCTATAACTTGAAAACCGTAAGAGAAATTTCAGTGAAACTTGGTACACTTATAAAGCATGATGAGACGATGTGTCATGCACAAGAATTATAACTCTTGCTTTCATATCTTTGGAGTTATTTCCCTTTGATTATTTTTCCATACAATTTCGTGTCCACCCTATAACTTGAAAACCTTAAGAGAAATTTCAGTGAAACTTGTTACACTTATAAAGCATGATGAGACGATGTGTCATGCACAAGAACCATAACTCTTGCTTGCATATCTTTGGAGTTATTTCCCTTTGATTATTTTTCATTCAATTTCGTGTCTGCTCTATAACTCAAAAACCATTAGAGATTTTTCAATGAAACATGGTACACTTATAAAGCATGATGCACAAGAATCGTTACTCTTGCTTTCATATCTTTGGAGTTATTTCTCTTTGATTATTTTCCAAACACTTTTGTGCCCCCTCTATAACTTGAAAACCGTAAGAGATATTTCAATGAAACTTGGTACACTTATAGAACAGAATGACAGGATATTTGATGCACAAGAACTATAACTCTTGCTTGCATATTTTGGACATGCACGTAGAAAGGGGGGAGACATCAGTTTTCACATAGAAAACAAATTCTAGTTTTTTCTTGCTTTTTTACAAGTAAAGGCATTCACGGGCTTATCAACTCTAACCAAAGTTTTTGATAGAACACAATATTATGCCTACATATTGCAGGCCCATTGGACATTTGCATGAAGAAATTTTATTTCGAACAAATGTTTTTTGACAAAATTAGAGCTGTGAGAATGGCCTGGACAAATTTTATTGGGAAAAATTAACTTTGTGGTAAACATGTACAAGGGGGAGGGGGTATTTAATAATCATTGCTTTATGATTTAGGACCCTGTGATGGGGAACACTATTAAAATGTCATTTGAAAGGAAAAACATGCAGGAAATTGGCAAATAGACAGAATATTGATTATTCTGAAGAAAAAAAAATGGCTCCAGGACTTCATCTGCCCCTTTACTGGGGCTAAATACCTTCATATTCAAACATGTTTATTGGTATATTTAGCAGATCTCTGGTGAGCGTTTACAGGACCATTGGTCCTCTTGTCTCATTTTTGATCCAAAACATAGATTGTGGGTACTTCAGACTGTTCTCCATGTACCAATGATGATGTTGCCATGATAACCTACAATTTGGGTTTCTGTGGTCGCTTTTCTTTCAGTTTAATATTAACATTTAAATATAAGTATATGTTCACGCACATCCAATTTCTTATTCATTGGATGAAAATTATTAACTTTAATTGTCCTTTCCAAATGACCCACATGAAATAGTGACTGTCATTTGTTTCGAGACAAAAAGATTGAACAAAATTTCTCACACATCCTCAGCAAAGCTAAAATTTGTCACTCAGAAATTCTGCCTCTTAAATTCTTTCTTGCCTTATTAGCCATCATATTACACATGAGAGTCCCTGCAGGTCAGAGGCAAAATAATACATGTATAGGGTTTGCTCTGAGTCTCCACTGTTGGCTTAGAAAATGATTTAGATACATGTCTCAACACAACAGTATTGGACCTAGAATGTGACACTGATTTTTTCCAATATTTGATAAGGATATCATATTCCAGTGGGCTTACAAGGGTTATAGGCTATGGAACTGTGATTTGAGCTGCCTCATGGGAAAACCAACAATTTGCATATGCGAAAACAAAGGCGCAGATCAGCTTCGCGGTAACCGCGAAGCTGATCAGCACCTTTGTTTTCGATACTTGGATAGTACAATTCCTCTTCTACTTAAATCCGAAGTTTCAAGCTTCTAGCTCTTTTCTGTGCTTGTACAGGTCGGTTTGTGTCGGACCTGTTTGGAAACCACACTGTTTGTTTTTCCACGAGGTGGCTCATTTGTCTCCCAAGATCAGTCTGCATGGTTTGGACATTACAGTCAAGAAAATTTGTAACAGAATTGTCCCTTGTCGCTTAAGCAGTGGACTTGATAGCATAAGACCAATATATTGCACATATTTTCAGTATGTTGACATTTTCTAAAATGGAAGATTCCAATTTTTAGCTTGACACAGCCAGAAGAACATCGGAACTACAGATAAGTTCCTTATTTGACTGTGAATTGAAAAAAAATACTGAAGATTCTTTAAAGAAAATACTTTTGTTGATCATCATGGAATTACAGTAATGAGGCAATTGCAACAAACACCTATAGTATCTTTTTTGAAAGGAAAATAACCAGAACTGTCCTTTATTTATGATCAGATATTGTCCAATTATCTGTTTTTCTGAGCATGATCATTCAAAGAATGTCACATTGATTATTTCTAGTAGTTTAGAGTTATCTGTCTTGTGTAGCAGAACTGACCATAGAGGCCACTGTACCACTGCTCATGCCCAGAGTGTGTGATATGGTAGAAAAACTCTACAGTAATATCAGCTGTATTTACATATTTTTATCTGTTTTCCGCAGGGCCTCTGCTACAAGTGTTTACAGAAAGATCGAAAGCGGGTCGTGGAAGATTGCCGTCACTTGGACCGTATGCTTTCAGAGACACCAAGAAAGAGGAAGTTAGACAGGTTTTTCTGTTTACCAATCATATGTTACTAACTACACGGGCAAAGGAAAATGGCAGACTTCATTTGGCAAAGGTGGGTGTATTATGTTGTGTCAGTGAATTTATGTTGTACAAGTATGGAATGTAATGTGTATGGAATCCATTGATTTTTTATTCTAACCAGCTGTCTTATAACCAGGAAAGCATTTTTCTATAAATATTGAAGTCATTTTGGTATTATAATATGAGCCGCGACGCGAGAAAGCCGGTTTTCGGGGTTTCCAACCAGGTCTAACACAAACCAACCTGTACAGTCACAGAGGCAAGCTGGAGGCTTGAAATTTCGGTTTTAAGAAGAAGAGAGATTGCACTATCCATGTAGCGAAAACAAAGGCGCTGATCAGCTTCGCAGTTACTGCGAAGCTGATCTGCGCCTTTGTTTTCGCATAGGCAATAATCCCGTTTTCTCACGATGCCGCTCATATGGTAATTTTTGTAAAGTCTGTTGAACATTAATGCTTGTGCTATGACATGTGCTCTTATATTACTTATATTGGTATATGAGCCGCCTGATGGCAAAACCAACAATCTGCATATGCGAAAACAAAGACGCAGATCAGCTTCGCGGTAACCGCGAAGCTGATCAGCGCCTTTGTTTTCGCTACTCGGATAGTACAATTCCTCTTCTACATAAATCCGAAATTTCAAGCTTCTAGCTCTTTTCTGTGCTTGTACAGGTTGGTTTGTGTTGGACCTGTTCAGAAGCCACACTGTTGGTTTTCCCACGCGGTGGCTCCATATGGTAATTTTTGTAATTTAAAAGTCTGTTGAACATTAATGCTTGTGCTATGACGTGCACTTATATTACTTATATTGGTATATAATTGAGCCGCCTCGTGGGAAAACCAACAATGTGGTTTCCGAACAGGTCCGACACAAACCGGCCTGTACAAGCACAGAAAAGAGCTAGAAGCTTGGAATTTAGGATTTAAGTAGAAGAGGAATTGCGCTATCCGAGTAGCGAAAACAAAGGCGCTGATCAGCTTCGCGGTTACCGCGAAGCTGATCTGCGTCTTTGTTTTCGCCTATGCAGATTGTTGGTTTTCCCATGAGGCGGCTCAATTATAGCTTAGCTTTTAACATGGCTTAAAGTGAGTTATTAGTTCAACTGAGCAGTGAGGCTTACCTAGGCAAGCTGATAATGGAGAGCCATCAGGAAAACAAATCCATGAAAAGTATACCCCGTCTTGAACCCCACTTTTATTTAGTGAAACTGGGGTATACGGGGGTATATCTATTTTTAGCTCACCTGAGCTGTTAGGCTCACAAGGTGAGCTTATAGGATGGCCATGATCCGGCGTCCGTCTGTCATCCGTCCGTCCGTCCACAATTTCAGAGATCTTCTCCTCTGAAAGCTCTTGGCCAATCAAAGCCAAATTTTATATGAAGCATCTATAGGAAGGGGGAACCAATGTGTATAAAAATAATCCATGTCACATGACCAAGATGGCTGCCACACCCATATATGGTAAAAACCTTTAAAAATCTTCTCCAGAACCGGTGAACCAATTTCAATGAAACTTGGCATGAAGTATGGATGATAGCTCAAGTACTACAATGTATATATAAATCATGACCCTGTGATGACGTTGACCTATTTAAAGGCAGGGTCAACATAGGTCGCCAATGCATTTGAATGGGGAAAACTTTTAAAATGTCATTTAAAGTGAAAGTCTTGCAGGAAATGAGCAGCAGGACTGAATATTAATGATTCTGAAAAAAAAAATGGTCTTCAGGGGCTCATATGCCCCCACTCGGGGCAAGAAACTTGGCATGTAGGATCAGTGACCTGGGTTCTTCAACATGTTTTTAAGTTATGACCCTTTGATGACCTTGACATATTTTACGGCAATGCATTTGAATGGGGAAAACTGTTATAATGTCAATTGAAGGTAAAAACTTGCATAAAATAGGCAAATGGACTGAATATTTATGATTCTGAAAACATTTGGACTCAAGGGGTTAGTCTGTCCCCACCCCGGGGCAATATACTTGTTTGTTACAAAAATCTTCAAACATCTCCTTCTCTGAAACCACTTGGCCAATCAAAACCAAATTTTACATGAATCATTTTTAGGAAGTGGGAACCAATGTGTATATTAATAATCCAGGTCACATGACAGCCCAATGCCCATACAGGGTAAAAACCCTTCAAAAATCTTCTTCTCAGGAACTGCTGAGCCTATTGCAATGGAACTAGACATGTAGCAATTGAGTCCTCTGTCAAACCACCCATCATTAATATTCATTTTATATTGACCATTCAAATCAGCACATTAGCTAACGGTCAATGACGGTTAGACAACACGTGGGTTAGACAAACAAACCAACACATGCTTTTTACAGGTAAATATAGGTGCAAAAACACAATGTTTGTCTAAGGAAATAGGGGTGGGCGTGGCTATACCTTGCTGGCGGAGGAGTCAATTGGGACCAGAGTACTACAATGTGTTTATAAATCATGACCCTTTGATGATCTTGACAAATTTTAAGGCAAGGTCAACTTAGGTCACATATTGCAGAAAGCTGTTAAAATGTCATTGAAGGGAAAAACTTCAGGAAATGGGCAAATAGACAGAATATTGTTGATTTTGAAAAAGAAATTGACCCGGCCCTGGGGCTATATACATACACATGTATACATATGAACATTATAGTCAAACAAATTTATTGGTATATTTCTCAGATCTCAGGTGAGTGTTTACAGGAACATTGATCCTCTGGTTCTTATTTTTGCTTTAAAACCTTCTGGATACAGTTTAGAACCACCTTGCCATGGCGGTTTTAATGTGTACATGTACTCATTTGAAAACTATCAAAACAAAATTCAATTGAAAAATTTCAATTTTATTCTCTAAAATCCTCTGTATTCCATGAACATGTTTACATATTAAATGGCCAATAGTATAGGCATTGCTGTTGACAATCATTCTTTACCAATGTCTCTGAAACAACTTGGCAAATCAAAGCCTTATGGAGCAGGGAACAAATGAGCCACCTCGTGGGAAAACCAACAATGTGGTTTCCGACCAGGTCCGACACAAACCGGCCTGTACACTCTCAGAAAAGAGCTAGAAGCTTGAAATTTCGGATTTAAGAAGAAGAGGAATTGTACTATCCGAGTAGAGAAAACAAAGGCGCTGATCAGCTTCGCAGTTACCGCGAAGCTGATCTGCGTCTTTGTTTTCGCCTATGCAGATTGTTGGTTTTCCCATGAGGCGGCTCAAATGTTTGCATAAACATACCAGGTCAAAATGACCAAGATGGCCGTCAAGCCCATATTATAGCAAAAAGCTTTTGACAACTGTTTTCTTCAGTACCGAAATTTATATGATCTGAGTCATGAGAAAACCAACAAGGTGGTTTTCGAACAGGTCTCACAATCCGGCCTGTACAGTCACAGAAGAAGGCTAGAAGTTTGAAATTTTGGATTTTGAAAGAAGAGGAATTGTACTAGCTATCCATGTAGTGAAAACAAAGGCCTTGATCGGCTTTGCAGTTACTGCAAAGCTGATCTGCTTCTTTGTTTTCGCATATGCAGATTGTTGGTTTTCCCATGCGGCAGCTCATAATTTATGGTCTTGAAACCTGGCATGTAACATCTGGGACTCGAGCATTGCAAAGTTTACATAAGTCATGACCTTCTGTGTTACAGCAAGCTCAGTGTTGATCTGATTTGCATATTATAGTAGTACATCAGGATAACATTTCCATGTAATATACCCCTTAAACCCCACTTGTATATAGTAAAACTGGGGTATGCAGGGATATACCTATTTTTCTTATTTTTGATCCAAAACATAGATTGTGGGTACTTATTATAACCTCATCGCTGAGGTGGTTCTAACGTGTGCCAACAATTAATGTTTTGAGCAAAAATATTAAAAGTATCATTTTTTTCCCAATGAAATTTTCAATTTTCACAGCTGAATAAATTCCTGTATATTGCATGGGCAAGCATAATGTCATACATGAACAGAATCAAACAGAAATACAATCTAATAATCTGCCCCAATCTAATAATATACCTTCAGCTAGCAAAGAAGCGTACAAAAGTAGTTTCTTTCCACAGACTATCAGGGACTGGAATGACCTCCCTGATTCACTTATCTCCTCTGCTGAAATGTCTGATGACTGTGTGTCCAAGTTCGCTACACTCGTGCGTTCAAGGGACTAATTTCTCCCCCATCCGAACCCCCTGTTGAAATAATGTCATTTGGCGTGTCACCAGTAAACTATTCAGATTCAGATTCAGAATGGTTATCATAATAAAACCCTTCTCAGCCCTTCTAGAAAAACGTGGACCTCATCTGTCAACTGCCTTGCCAAGGCTTGCCATGAAATGGTTACAAAATTCTTACAAATCTAGTACTAGTAATGCCCTTGAAAGAAAACTTTTCAGTTGTTTAAAAAGTGAGGGACATTCTGCAACAGAAGCCTATACTTGCTACTTGAGTGGACTCAAGGTTTGCGACTAGCTAGGTCTGACACAAACCAGCCTGTGCAGCTACAGAAGATGGCTAGAAGCTTGAAATTTGGGATCTAAGATAAAGAGGGGTTGTAGTATCTATGAATCTATTCAGTTACTGCACAGCTGATCTGCGGTTTTGTTTTTGAATGTGGAGAAATTGGAATTTCCCATGACAAGGCTCAGTATAATCATAAATATTAGCTTGAAACAATAGATACATAAGCTCATCATCATCATCATCATCATCATCATCATCATCATCATCATCATCATCATATAAATCATCATATAAATCATGTAAATATCATTTTTAGATAAAAATTAATATAAGATAGAAATTAAGATAATATTTATTTTGAGTCGGTGTGTATCATAACAGTATAACATTAGCTCTGATGAGCTTTTTAACTGCGATGGTTCTTTAAACAGAGAAAAATGGAAAAAATAGACTTTCCAGCTTTCAAAGTTTTGGAGAACATAACAAGTAGTATGTACCCAGTTGTGTAATGTAAAGGTCTGTCATGAATGATTCTTCCAATTAGTATTCTGAACATTAAATGAAAATGATTTCTGTAGAAAAGATTGGCTTTTCTTTTCGGTGGTTTGGTTTTCTTTATCTAGGTCATGAGAAAAGCTGCTTCTTGAATACGGGGAAACATAAAATGCAGCTTAGTTGCCCAGGGTAAGACTGGGCAGTTGGTCAGTACCTCAAGTTACTTTGCTTTTGTAACATAACAAGTTATGCACTAGTCATTTGTAACCATGCCCCCCCCCCCCCTCCAGGCCCAGGGAACAGTGGGGACTTTGACTTTTGGTCCAGCAAATTCCGGCTAAAAGCCCCACCCTGCGGGGACTGCTCGTTGGTAAAACCACTGCTGTTTTCCCCGCAACCTGCTATCTTTTCATTTAACGGCCCTTTTTGCCTATATATAGCAAACCCCGGGTATCTCCCCCACACTGCCGTGGCAAAACTTTGGTCAAAGCCCCGCTCATTTCCATGGCTATACTCCACCCTCCCCCACAAGCCTTGGGGGGCCGTGGTTACAAATGACTAGTGCATTAGCATTGCCCTCATACTTTGGAAATCAGAAATTTCCGGCCACTAGCTAAGCTTCTGTAGTAACTATCTACTTTGTTTGTAGGGTCTAGATTTGTTTAGAACCCTTAAGACAGTTTATAGCATTATGGGTTCTTATTAGCCACGTCATGAGAAATCCAGATTTTTGCCTGTGCGAAAACAAAGGTGCGGACCAGCTGCACAGCTGATCAGCGCCTTTGTTGTCGCTACTCTGATAGTAGATTCATATTCTGTCTAAATCCAAAACTTCAGGCTTCTTGCTAACTTATGTAGCTGCACAGGCCGGTTTGTGTTAGACCAGGTTGGAAATCCTAAAGACCGTTTTTTTCACATTGCGGCTCTTATAATAGTGTTCCATATAGGACACTTCTACCACTTATTATGCTAATCTGTCTGTGTGACAATAATCACGTATGTTGCTTGATCACTGGGTCAGTGGGACACTGTCTCGTTAAATGCATGGCACAACATAGACACAGTATACAGAAAAGAAAATGTCCGCAGCAATGTTATACAAGCCGCCGCATAAGAAAACCAACAATATGAGTAGGTGAAAACAAAGGCACAGATCAGCTATGCAGTAACTGCACAGCTGATCAGCATCTTTGTTTTCGCTACACAGATAGTACAACCCCTCTACTTCTTAAATTCAAAATTTCAAGCTTCCAGCCAATTTCTGTAGGTGTACAGGCTGATTTGTGTCAGACCTGGTCAGAAACTCAAATTGTTGGTTTTCTCATGCAAAGGCTAATATGAATATCATGAGTTAGTGGGTACACATTCTCGGAGACATTAAAACAACTAATTATTTCATCATCCAGTGAAAGCTAAAATCTGAATTTTAGTACTTATTAGCTCACCTGAGCCGTCAGGCTCACAAGGTGAGCTTATAGTATACCCATGCTCCGGCGTCCGTCCGTCGTCCGTCCGTCCGTCCGTCCGTCGTCCGTCGTCCACCATTTTCAAAGATCTTCTCCTCTGAAACCGCTTGGCCAATCAAAGCCAAATTTTACATGAAGCATCTACGGGAAGGGGGAACCAATGTGTATATAAATAATCCAGGTCACATGACCAAGATGGCCGCCATGTCCATATATGGTAAAAACCCTTCAAAAATCTTCTTCTCCGGAACCACTGGACCGATTTCAACCAAACTTGGCATGAAGCATTAATGGCTCAAGCACTACAATGTGTATATAAATCATGACCCTATGATGACCTTGACCTATTTTACGGCAAGGTCAACATAGGTCGCGAATGCATTTGAATGGGAAAAATTGTTAAATTGTCATTTAAAGGAAAAATCTTGCAGAAAATGAGCAGTAGGACTGAATATTAATGATTCTGAAAAAAATTGGGCACCAGGGGCTCATCCGCCCCCACCCCGGGGCAATATACATGTATATCTCCATAATATTCAAACATCTTCTTCTCTGAAACCGCTTGGCCAATCAAAGCCAAATTTTATGTGAAGCATCAATAGGAAGGGGTAACAAATATGTATATAAAAAATCCAGGTCACATGACCAAGATGGCCGCCATGCCCATATATGGTAAAAACCGTTCAAAAATCTTCTTCTCCAGAACCGGTTGACCGATTTCAACGAAACTTGGCACGAAGCATCGATGGCTCAAGCACTACAATGTGTGTATAAATCATGACCCTGTGATGACCTTGACCTATTTTACGGGAAGGTCAACATAGGTCACCAATGCATTTGAATGGGGAAAACTTTTAAAATGTCATTTAAAGTGAAAGTCTTGCAGGAAATGGGCAGTAGGACTGGATATTAATGATTCTGAAAAAAATTGGACCCCAGGGGCTCATGTGCCCCCACCCCGGGGCAATATACATGTATATTTCCATAATATTCAAACGTCTTCTCCTCTGAAACCGCTTGGCCAAACAAAGCCAAATTTTAAGTGAAGCATCTATAGAATGGGGGAATCAATGTATATATAAATAATCTAGGTCACATGACCAAGATGGCCGCCATGCCCATATATGGTAAAACCCATCAAAAATCATCTTCTCTGAAACCAATAGACTGATTTCAAGGAAACTTGGCGTGAGGCATCGATGGCTAAAGTACTCCAATGTATATATAAATCATGACCCTGTGATGACCTTGACCAAGTTTATGGCAAGGTCAACATGGGTTGCCTGTGCATCTGAATTGGGAAAACTGTTAAAATGTCATTTGAAGGAAAAAGCCAACAGGAAATTGGCAAATGGACAGAATATTGAAGATTCTGAAAAAAGAAAATGGCCCAAGGGTTTATCTGCCCCTGCACTGGAGTTAAATACCATAATATTCAAACATGTTTATTGGTATATGCAGCTGATCTCAGGTGAGCGTTTACAGGACCATTGGTCCTCTGGTATTTACATTTTGTATTATTGATCAAGTATCAGCTTTTTAATTGCACATATTATCGCTCATTTTTATGTTATTTGACATTAAATCCAACTTATCATAATTTTGGAACAGCCAAAACGTCGAATTTCCGGGCTTAACTTCATGGCGATACGTGACGGATGTCACGCCAGCAAGGGTAAACAAACAACGTCACTGGCTGGTTTTGAAGTCAATCCACCCATAGGCGTGGTCTATAGATCACATGACTTAGTGTTTTTCATTGGGCAGTGAAGAACATAAAGAAAGATACTTTCATCTAACACAATTGCAGTAAAAATGTAAATATTACAGAGATGTGGGGCAGACTCTGGTATAGTCCTTGGCATTCAGAAGCATTTTGTTTAGGTCATTTCATTACGAGAACTTGCCCATGATTTTTTTCAGCTGTAAAAATTGAAATATATAGTAAAACTGGGGTTTACAGTGGCAACACATTGAAATTTCATAGAAAAAATGATAGTTTTCTTATTTTTACTTATTTCATAGAAAAAAATTGATATTTTTCTTATATTTTCCAATGAAAATTAACATTGTTGTTATGGACATCGTCGGTGATGTTAGATATTCCCGCAAAAGTGTTAACACACGTGTGGTCATAACACTTTTATTACATGACGTTATCCACTGGAAAACAGCGACGTCATATGATACAATTTTTTCCTCTATTTCAGCAAAATGGTAAGCTGTCTCTGATTGACTGTACTCTCATCGAAGACCCAAGCTCTGAAATCTACTTTGATGAAGAGAGTAAGTATATTATTATTGTAATAATGTTTTATAGTGATGATGATGATGATGATGATGATGATGATGATGATGATGATGATTATCCTATATTTTTTGAGAAGGATTATCTAGTTGGCATGAAACGTGTCTTCCATATAGTCATTGATTTTTACTAGACTTTTTCCAATTAAAAATTACTTGTTTTCTACATTCAAGCTACTCTGTATTTTAGTGATGCATTTGCTTATTTGCTCAATAGAGCATAATAGCCCTAGTGGATAGAGCATTGAGAGGTTGAGGGTTAGTTCCCTTTGTCCTTGAGCAAGACATTAACTCCCCATTATACTGGTTAATACCCAGGGAGCTTCATCCCAACATAACTGAAAAATTGTTTACTAGGATATTTGACCACAAAACAAACAAACAATGCCCTAATAATTAATAACTCCCCATTTTACAATAACTTTCAAGAGCTGTTTGAATTGCCTCATTTCAAAGGTTCCATCACAAAAAGTGGCCTATATGGTGAGGTGAATATATCTAATTTAAATTGAATTAAATTAGATACATAGATATTCAATTAGATATTTAATGTCAATTTCAGACACCTCGTTTGAATCTGCGACCAGTGGTTTCGGATCTTCGTCGCAAGGCACATTGTTACCCTACCAGGCAGAGCGAGATCGTCTTGACTACAATGGGCTTGACCTGAGAATTATAGTCGACTCCAAGAGTGGACCACAGTTGACGATCATTCTGGTGGCGTCGACGCACATTGAGAAGGCAGCTTGGTGCAGTGATATCAGTCAGGTCAGTGTAATGACTGCTCCATATTATGAGTTGGTCTTCGGGTTTCTGACCAGGTCCTACATAAACTGGTCTGTACAATCTCAGAAGAAGGCTAGTAGTTTGAAATCTTGGATTAAACAAGAGGAGAGATTGTATTATCCTTGACAGCTGATCTGCCTTACTGCACAGCTGATCTGCGCCTTTGTTTTCGAAAAGGTAAAATTCTTGTTTTCTCATAATGCGGCTCATATAGGGGTGTGTGATGGCCTATAGTGCAAAACCTCACCTCGGATAATTAATTAAATGTTTGTATGATGGAAGAAAAGTTATTTTCGGGCTAGAATTTTGATATATACGAAGGGTGGCCCAGTAAATTGTGGACTGTGCTTGCTGTATAAAAACTATTCAATTCACAGGCTTCCAATTAACAAGTATATTGCGTACACATCTTCTGGGTATGCATACAAAATTTCAGAAAAATACACCTAAGAATAAAATCTCAGTACACAATACAAAACTGCAAGTCATGCAGATGTCTGCTGTTATGCGTCAACTTCATGTACTACATGTACTTCCCGTTTACTCTTTATAGAGGTACGCTCCGTTGTGTGCGATACACAAGGGATGTTTGTACCAACTTTTGAAAAATGTCACTGAACCACAGACTATGTAACGACCTGTTGAATCGCTTACATGAACTTCTCTTTGCCCTGAGAAGGTTTGCACTGAAGATGGGATTTCATCTGTGGAAAGTATGTTACGGACATTCATAAATGGTTTCCGTCCATGCTGTGTACTTTCTGACCACCATTCTCTAAATCGACCATGCCATTTAAAACAAGGCTCCTCGAAATACCACTGTATATGTTTGTGCTTTTCAGATGCTTGAATGAATCATTTGAGGTCATAACGGTCTGTACACAGAACTGGATTGCCGCTCGTCGCACTATCTCTTTCTCTAACGTCGCAATTTTCATTAGGTTATAAGTTTAACAGACATCATTTAAAGGTGTGTCATTTTCAAACAGATGATATGTAACATTCGAAATTTTCTCTGGTGATGTTAAAAGAATGTTGCTATGAGCAGACAGCTCGTTTTGGCGCTAAACACTGAAATGGCTGCAAACTATTACTTTATTAAATACAGAAGATGATTAAAATGTTTATAAGACATAAGTCGTGGCTGCTCTCTCGTTTGTATCCTCCACCAGGATCCTGACACCAAGAAACATATGGGAGGTTTCGTTAAATGTTTGTTTGGGTTGCGCCGGGTTCGCATACACTGACCTTATCAATCATACACATTTTACAAGTTGTACATAAACTTATACAATTATGCACCTAATTTTACTGAATTTGAATTGCGGAAGGTATTTGAAAAGTTTAATGACAATAGGACGTCAAATAATGAAAATATCAACAAAGTACACGATTTACCGGGCCAGCCCTCGTATTTCCTTATAGGACCTGCAAGAGTTTAAAGATAGGTCTGCAGATTTAGTTTTCAAGACCAAAATTGATTTTGAAGAGGAATTTTACATTGGTAAGGGAGATAATCAATGATTATGAGAATTCATTTTGCAAAAGCTTTTAACTTGATCATGAAGATTTGGTCTCAGGTAGACCATTTGTAAGTCACAGAATGTGACATCCTATTTTTTTGCTATTCTGTTTGCATAGACAAGTTTAAAAAAAAATAAATAAAATCACAATCAGTGCCACCAAAGCTGAAAGTGGACTCTTTTATATGTCAAAAATGAGTCGATAAGATGATTTTTCCATATGTTTCAGTGCATAGAAAATCTTCACTACAGTGACTTGTTGAATAGCTCCATGAGTGAATCATCCTCTGTAACCATGCCTCAGTCAGTCAGGTAAGCCAGTATGAAAACATGCCCATGCAATATGCAGAGATTTTTTTCAGCTGTAAAATTAGAAAATTTCAGGGAAAAATTTTGATTGTGGGTACAGGTTAGAACCATCTCAAATGTTAAAACTGCATTTGAGGCGGTTCTAACCAGTACCCAAAATCTATTTCATCAGAAAAACTTATACGAGCCTGTGCGTGAGAAAACCAACAATCTGCCTATGCGAAAACAAAGACGCAGATCAGCTTCGCGGTAACCGCGAAGCTGATCAGCGCCTTTGTTTTCGCTACACAGATAGTACAGTCCCTCTTCTTCTTAAATCCAAAATTTCAAGCCTCTAGCCATCTTCTGTGCTTGTACAGCCCGGTTTGTGTCGGACCTGGTCAGAAACCCAAATTGTTGGTTTTCTCATGCACACGCTCAATATTGCCTTATACCCCACTGGGGTGTACAGGCGTTTATAATTTTCCTAATTTTTTATACAAAACATAGATTATGGATACTCATATAAACAAGATGAGCCTCAAAAATTTTATTCATTTGATAAAAATGACTTGTTATGCTTCAAAGAATTTTGGTGGTTGGCTGAGACCAACTCACTTTCATACAGTAGCCTGATTAATTGGCTTGCTTTTCTCTTACGTCACAGTGAACAAATTAATTGTTTTTATGTCCAAAATAGCCCCCAAACAAAAAGGACAAAACAATGGATTCATAGCCCAGCATAGTTGTAGTTAAATTGAGCGTCATTTACAACAAAAAAGCGTTGCATCTAAGCAAAAAAGTAGTAATTTATGAATACCATATTTGTTGTAATTAGCGCACATGCTCCCTGGTCGTTTCCGAATATCATGTGCACACTGAATATCAGAATATCAAGCGCACACTGCTCAACAAGTAAATTGTCATTTTATACCAATTTTACATGTAAATTCTGTATAAGCCACATTTAAACTAACCCTAGATGATCAAACACTATGTTGCAACAATTACAACACTTATATGACATGATCATTGGTATATTTGACTTGGTAATTAGAATGAATACAGTACTTTTTATAAATACTTGAATGTAATATTAAGACAAATTACATCGCGCATCGTGCAAATGTGGTGATAAGATCCATGCGCGATGCGCAACAAACTAAAAGAACTTTGCGCAAAGGGTTGAGCAACTGGCAAAATTTATTATGTAAAAACTCGCAAGTCCCACACGAGTCACTCGCAAGCATCATGCAAAACACTCGCAAAATGTTTTTGAAAGGGATTAACATTTCTTGTGCAAAGTCTTATGCTGCCTGTACTCTGTAAATCTTGAAAAGTCGACCAAATATATTGCCCTCAATTTTATTCTCCTTAGTGATCTGATAAGTTAAAAACTTAATTTTCCCTAATATTAGCACATTAGATTCTCTAGAGATTATGTTGTCCTAAAATTCAATGTTCTCACATATATAATGTTACACTGTTCTAGAAAATACCAAAACAATTTCTTGGAGAATCTTGAATTCAGCACTATTTCAGTATCAATATAACACAGGAGAAAAAAAAAACAATCAAAATTAACACGAAAATCTGAAAAAGTTTTAGCTCCCATACTCCCTAGACAATTTCAAAATCATAGTTTTCAATAAGTGGAGCACAGTGACATAGTTGTGTAGTACAAGGGTCGGTTGTTCAAAACTTTGTTAGCTTAACGTCATCGTTAAGACCTCAACTTGTCAAGTAAATGCCGAATACGTAAGCAAATACACTGTTGTTTTTGTTGAAAATGTGAGAATCCTTTGCATTGCAAAGGATTCTCATATTTTTCAACAAAAAATAACAGTGTATTTGTAATATAGCCATTTGAAATTTTAACTATAATCATTATCTAACGACATTGTTAATTTTGAACATTACTGGGCCCTGGTTTTTGAGTTAGAGGTTCTGGGTTTAATACCAGAAAAGAAAAATGTTTATGTAACTGTATAAAGTATTTCTTAATTCTATTTTGGATTTCAGGTGTTATTATAGAGTAAATATAATTATAAGAGAAATTTTATTGTTTTTGACCTGACATGGCTTTCTGGGGCCTGTTTTCAGGTCTGATCCGAAATTGTTCCGAGATGATGTCGACATCAAGTTTAGCCGAACACTTAACTCGTGTAAGGTACCGCAGGTAGGTAAATTATCAGTCTATTCTCAGTTCGAAAATATGCCCATGTAATAATATATTCAGAGATTGTTTTTTCACCTGTAAAAATAAAAAAGTTGTTTACAAAAAAAATGATATTTTGAATATATGTGCTCAAAACATTGATTGTGTGTACACATTAGAACTACCTTACTGAGGCGGTTCTAACGAGTACCCACAATCTATGTTTTGGATCAAAAATAAGAAAAATAGGTACACCCCTCTTAACCCCTGTTTTACTATATAAAAAAGGGGTATGAGGGGTATACATTACATGGACATGTTTTCCACCTGATGTGGGCGGCAAAAACATGCCCATGTGATATAAAGACTTCTTACAGCTAAATTGGGTTTTTATGCAACTTTTGAAATATTCTGGCCATCACAAGTCGAAGAGTCTTGCTCACAGTTGATGATACAATTAAAAAGTCATATCATTAATATCATTTAACATTGATTTAATTCAAAAATTAAAACTCTGACTTCTGACACCTCTGATATTTAAAAATTGTCAGTAAACCCAAATTTTAAGACAAAGAGCTTTTGTATATTCAGGCAAAACTACTTATGGACATTCTCATCACCTAAATACTAGTTATTCTCCAAGGTCTGAGCCCGATTAAGGAAAAGTGGTTAAGTCAGACATCTAATTTAAAACATGTAAGCCATAGTTGTTCAGTTGGACTTTGATATTGCAGCTCACTTCAGATTATCCTGACGGCAAATTTTCAAAAGAATTCTCTTCATTACGAAAGTTTGCACATACAAAATACAGTGATTCTTTTCAGCTGTAAAAATGGAAAAAAGTTGTTGAAAAAATTTTGATGTCTTTTAATTTTTTTTTTCAAAACATTGATTGTGGGTACACGTAAGCTAACGAGTACCCACAATCTATGTTTTGGAGCAAAAATAACAAAAATAGCTATACCCTTGTATGCCCCAGTTTTACTAAATAGAAGTGGGGTATAAGGGGGTATACATTACACGGACATGTTTTCATGATGTAAAGTAGAAATTACATTCCTACATGACCATAGCTGTTGACTGGGATGTTTAATGAAAAATATTATTATATAGCTATAAATATCAAACCATTAAAACTTAGGGATAAAAGCCGAGTAACAAGTGTGCAGATATCAGACGATATCTGCACACTTTGTTGATATTGCACACTTGTTTAAAGCGAAAAATTCTTTTTATGAAACATTGCCAAATTCTTGACTTGAGGGTCATCGTGCAAAACCGCAAAATTAGGACGTCAACTCTAATGACGTCATCTACATCTGATGTCGCGTGGAAAATGACGTCATACTGAGCCAAAACGTCAGCTGAAATTTGTCACTTTCAGATTTAAGCAATTTAAGCCGAAAAAGAAGAGAAAATGTCAGCAATATTGATTCAGTTGCAAATTGTGCTTCCGAAAAGTAACGGTGCAAAAATGATATCATCTGATATTGCACTAGTGCAAAAATGATATCACTTATGGATATTATCGCGACCTTCGTGTAGATATTTCTTTTTTTTACACTAACTCTCAACAAAATATCAAATATGAGAAGCAGATATTTATAGCTATATAATAAAAGGGTTATTGCACTGATATCAGTGAATATTGTCCCTCATTGGGATATCTACGGACGCTCGCAAGCTCGCGTCCTTCGATATCGCAACTCAGGACAATATTCACCGATATCAGTGCAATAACCCTATAATACTATACATATTTTGCAGATCCGTCATGGGAGTGTTGACCGGCTGTTAGACAGACTGACCGACCTCCGTTTTCTCAGCATAGACTTTCTCAACACATTCCTGCTGACGTACCGGGTGTTTACCACTGGGGAGAGGGTCCTAGAGGCCCTGAAGAAAGTCTATAGGAGCCCGGACGGTGCCAGTGGGGAGTCGGACGCTGTCATGATGGGGCAATCAGAGCAGTAAGTTAATGGATGCTGTAGAAATGTGAACAATTAAGAAAGATATTAATCCTTTCTAAATCCAAACTTTTGTTGCTCCCCTAATAGATGCTTAACTCATATAAACCTGTTATCCTTTTTGTGGGACAAAGGCAAACAGCATAGCCCCACATGTGGAGCTATTCTGTTGGCTTAGAAGAATTTCATTGAAAAATGAGATAAAAAAAATTAAAGACACTCCTGATGTCCCTAAAAATGAAAGTGGACTCCCCCAGTTGATAATGATAGGCTAATCCATTCATCATTAATGGGTGAATGCCTCCTCTCAATGCTGCAAACTATCTGAGTACTGGTTAATAGCTTACAAACGCACAATGTAAATCCAAAATTATCAGCTAGCCAATCTGAGAATTGTTTTGAAAAGATGGAGATAGGTTCTCTGTTTGCTGTCCTATATGAATACTGAGATCCTGTATTAATGTGACCTTAACTGTGGAGGCGAAAAAAGGTGAACAACACAGTGGTTATCAGATCTGGTTGCCATAGGAGCTATATCATGAGAAAACTGGTCGTCGGGGTTTCCTGGTCATTACAACACAAACTGTCACAGTACAGTCACAGAAGAAGGCTAGAAGTTAAAAATGCCGGATATAAAATGAAGAGGGATTTTAACGTTTGCGAAGCGAATACAAAGACACTGATCAGCTTTGCCTCTTGTGTTTTTGCATCTGCAAAACAAGAGAGCAAAAACATGACGACTATTATTGATTTCAGATCTGGTTCAGAGGCTGAGCCACATGAATTTACGAAAGAGCCGCCGTGTGTGGATCGTAAGACTGTGATCAAGCCTACGGTCATCGAGAAGGTGGAGCAACTGAGACAGATACGGCACCTGCTGAATAAACACGACGTTAGTAGCAGCGAAGAGGATGCAGAACAACAACAACAACAACGAAGCCTGTCTGTTTCCTTTGGGAAGCATGTGGATTTTGCTAAGGGTAAGTCATTTGAGCCTGTGCATGAGAAAAAACAACAATTTGGGTTCCGACCATGCCCAACACAAACTGGGCTGTACAATCACAGAAGAAGGTTAGATGCTTGAAACTTTGGATTTAGAAAGTAGAGGAATTGTACTATACGTGTAGCGAAAACAAAGGTGTTGATCTGCTTCGCAGTTATGCGGCAGCTCATTTTTCATCAATTAGATGCTAGCATGGGATAGTGGTTAAGCTGTGCGCCTTGTAAACAAGGGTTTGATTCCGAGCTCTTCTAGTCTCTCTGATGGGACATTAACCATAAAGTCAAGCTACAGTTTCCCATTGTTGTTAGTCATAATCAGCCAGTGCATTAAACTTTAGTTTTTATGTGAGTGGGAAATTACTTTTTTTTTCTTCAAGTCTTAGACTCAAATGAGACTTCATGAAGGAGATCTGACCAGGTGTTTTGCTTCATTGCCAGCAAGTCAGTGTATTTTTTTTCGCAGCTCCATGATGGATCCTCACATCAAATAGATAAAGGATATTTACTTTTTTGAGGTGAATACCAAATATATTTCATCGAGTGAGTTGAAAACATCAAAATTTTCACGAGTGCGTAGCACAAGTGAAAACTTAGATGATTTCAAGTCACGAGATGAAATATATTTGGTATTTACCAATAAAAAGTAAATTTTCTTTTTATTTTATACAATACACGGGCATTTTTAGCTCACCTGAGCCGTCAGGCTCACAAGGTGAGCTTATAGTATACCCATGCTCCGTCGTCCGTCCGTCCGTCGTCCGTCCGTCGTCCGTCGTCCACCATTTTCAAAGATCTTCTCCTCTGAAACCGCTTGGCCAATCAAAGCCAAATTTTACATGAAGCATCTATGGGAAGGGGGAACCAATGTGTATATAAATAATCCAGGTCACATGACCAAGATGGCCGCCATGCCCATATATGGTAAAAACCCTTCAAAAATCTTCTTCTCCGGAACCACTGGACCGATTTCAACCAAACTTGGCATGAAGCATTAATGGCTCAAGCACTACAATGTGTATATAAATCATGACCCTATGATGACCTTGACCTATTTTACGGCAAGGTCAACATAGGTCGCGAATGCATTTGAATGGGAAAAATTGTTAAATTGTCATTTAAAGGAAAAATCTTGCAGAAAATGAGCAGTAGGACTGAATATTAATGATTCTGAAAAAAATTGGGTACCAGGGGCTCATCCGCCCCCACCCCGGGGCAATATACATGTATATCTCCATAATATTCAAACATCTTCTCCTCTGAAACCGCTTGGCCAATCAAAGCGAAATTTTATGTGAAGCATCAATAGGAAGGGGTAACAAATATGTATATAAAAAATCCAGGTCACATGACCAAGATGGCCGCCATGCCCATATATGGTAAAAACCGTTCAAAAATCTTCTTCTCCAGAACCGGTTGACCGATTTCAACGAAACTTGGCACGAAGCATTGATGGCTCAAGCACTACAATGTGTATATAAATCATGACCCTGTGATGACCTTGACCTATTTTACGGGAAGGTCAACATAGGTCACCAATGCATTTGAATGGGGAAAACTTTTAAAATGTCATTTAAAGTGAAAGTCTTGCAGGAAATGGGCAGTAGGACTGGATATTAATGATTCTGAAAAAAATTGGACCCCAGGGGCTCATGTGCCCCCACCCCGGGGCAATATACATGTATATTTCCATAATATTCAAACGTCTTCTCCTCTGAAACCGCTTGGCCAAACAAAGCCAAATTTTAAGTGAAGCATCTATAGAATGGGGGAATCAATGTGTATATAAATAATCTAGGTCACATGACCAAGATGGCCGCCATGCCCATATATGGTAAAAACCCATCAAAAATCATCTTCTCTGAAACCAATAGACTGATTTCAAGGAAACTTGGCGTGAGGCATCGATGGCTAAAGTACTCCAATGTATATATAAATCATGACCCTTTGATGACCTTGACCAAGTTTATGGCAAGGTCAACATGGGTTGCCTGTGCATCTGAATTGGGAAAACTGTTAAAATGTCATTTGAAGGAAAAAGCCAACAGGAAATTGGCAAATGGACAGAATATTGAAGATTCTGAAAAAAGAAAATGGCCCAAGGGCTTATCTGCCCCTGCACTGGAGTTAAATACCATAATATTCAAACATGTTTAGGGCTTATCTGCCCCTGCACTGGAGTTAAATACCATAATATTCAAACATGTTTATTGGTATATGCAGCTGATCTCAGGTGAGCGTTTACAGGACCATTGGTCCTCTGGTCCTATTCACAAAGCAGGCGGTGAAAATGCAAAAACCAAAAATTTTTGAAAACACAAAATAATTTTGGTACCACATTGTTCCTAACGTTCTAACTAAGAAAATGAATACCCAAACTTTATGTTTTCATTCGTAAATAACGGAGTTATAGGCATTTGAATTTCTGAAGTGAGGCACATTTAATGACGTCAAGTGAATGGAAACTTCAGAAGTAATCCAAACTCTACAGTGAAAATATCGGCTGATATCAATCACTAGTGAAAATATCAATATCAATTCTGCAGTGAAAATATCACTTTTATCCATTTTTGATATACATTAATTTCACTGCTAAGTATAACATGCAGGTTTTGTTATGAAAATATTTCTACTTCTTGCAAACGTTAGATCCTGCATTTTCTTTCAGTTTCATAAATTCTGTTAAATAATTAAACAAACTCCTGTGGGGTTAAATTTTACCATCCCCTCTGGACTAATTGGTCAGAAATTTAATATATTTTGGATGCTTTTGTAATTTTTTAGAAATTGTTTATTTGAGCATTAACCATCATTTTTTTCTTTTGTCCCCCTTACAGCTCCTCTGGACCGTGGAGAGTCACTGGACAGTGACGAAGGTCGACAAGAACTCGCTAGTTTTCTAGCCCCTACCAAACAAGCTCCTATAGCTACCTGTGAAACATTATGTGACCCGGACTATCCTGACATACCTGCAATAAAAATGGACTCCTCCTTATCGGATATGGTGTTATTATCGGATGAATTCGGTGAAAGTTTGGTGGATGATATTAATATAGATTCCAATGGAAAGTTGCTTCCACCAGGTAGTGTGTTGGGTGGGTCAACTAGCCCTGAAATGATGTTATGTGGTAGTCCAACATTCCAGCGATCAGAGGCGAGTTCAGATACACTTACCTTGACCCCAACCACACCCCATGCTAGTCCAGTTACCTCCCCTTTGGGTAGTCCGAGACGTTCATTACCACAACCTTTAAGTCCAAGAAGTGGCGAAACTAGTCCCCGTCGGCCCTCCACACCCATCAAGATGCCGGAAAAGTATTCAGAAGCATTCTCATTATCCCCACTAAGCAGTCCTGTACGGATTGTGAAACCCACCAAAGTATCTTCACCGGTGAAGATTCCTTCGCCGATTCTCCGCTCTACCTCTCCTCACCGTGGCAACAGATCGCCGAGCGCCAGTCCAAAGTTACGACGAGCACCATCACCAATCAGCTACAGCTACTCAACACCAAATATAATGGCACCACAGATTAAGATCAGACCATGTAAGTATATGTGTTTGATGATGATTTCGCAAGTTTTAATTTTAGTCTTTAATTTGTGTGCTTTTAAGTCTTACAAGAAAGACAGATTTGCCTGTGAAGATCAGATATACAAGTTAAAATATTCACTATTTTTGCATTATCGGCTGGTTTCCAGCTTACAAAAAAATCAATATTGGAAATACAGGTACCAAAACCATCCTGACCTAATGGTTACCTGTATTGCTAATATTGATTATTTCTATGCTGGAAACCAGCCGATAGTGCAAAAATGATGTATGTAAAATAGGTTTTTATTAGAGGGACGCAAACCAAAACTAACATTTAGGAGAAAACATACATGTGTAAATGTGTAAATTGTATTCCTCTGAATAAAAATTTCGGCCCGTAAATTTTTGTTTTTATAGTAACAATAACAATAACAAGAAGGTGTTTGGATTTTAAGTACAATATATATTTAGAGTTTTAAGGAAGCATTACTCTTCTAAGCGAGGTTCATACATTTGTTTGTGTGATTACAGACAGTACAGAAGCTGAATCAGTGACGTCAACCCCACGCAGTAGTTTTGCCACCCACGTCGAAGGTTCTCCGCCACCTGCCAAAGTTGGCACCGTGGTGACCTCATCGAGGCAATCTAAGCGAAGATCCAGCTCTTCAGCTGCCACAGCAGCATTTGCAGTAGCAACAGCAGGTTCTGGGTATGCGGGTGAGCAGTCAGCGCGGGTACAGAGGTTTCTGAGTGCTGGGGCAGGTATGGCTATCATTTGAGCCGTGACGCAAGAAAACCGGTCTTCAGGGTTTCTGACCAGGTCTGTCACAAACAGGTTTGTGCAGCAAATGAAGACGGCTAGAAGCTTGAAATTTAGGATGAAGATGAATTGCATTATCTGAATAGATAAAGCAAAGGCAACTGCGCAGCTGATCAGCACCTTTGCTTTATCTGCGCCTTTGTTTTAGGCATTGGCAAAAATGATACTAGTCAATGTCATTATAGTGCTACCCTGATGTCAGTTTAATTGGACTTTCCCATCATTAACACTTTCAATGTAAGGGGCATCAGGAGTGATTTTGAATTATTATTCAATTTTTCAATGAAATTTTTCTAAGCAAACAGAATAGCCCCAAATGGGATGCTGCGTTCTGCAACGTCACATCCGGAGCCATACTGTTTGCCTATGCCCCAAGAACAAGATGCTGGGGAGTTCTTCTAATGGATTTGTAACGGGTTGGTGACATTTTGCAATCTTCACTTGAAATTATTTGTGGGAACCAGTGGCAACTAGTTTGCAGCGCATGCACTGTTGGAAGAAGTAAAAACATCTTTCAATATGGAGATCAAACATGTTTTTCTATGCGTTAACATCTGATGGGCTCGAGGGTGGCGTTGAAATCCGAGCCTGAAATGCCCAGCAGATGTAAATGCATCAGAAAGAACATGTTTGTTTTTATTGCATTATACAACTATTTCATGGGAAAATTTTGAGAAATTGTGTAGATTTTGCAAACATACATGCACCTAAAATGGCACAGAAAATGATTTTAGCTATAAACAATGTTTAAAAAATGCTGCATTTGGGGCAAACTTCAAAGTCATCATGACGTCATAACGTTAAATCAAATACATGTTACGCGATGACGTCAATTTTTGCGAGAGGTCCTGTAACAAGCATAACTAAGAGCAGCGTATTGACAGGACGCACTCAATAATACATGGTTTTCTCTATGTTAATACACGCCTGTTAATATGGTGTGACACGGGCATTTATGCAATAATTATCATCAAATGCTCCCGACGGTTTATCTGGTATTCTGACTGATCATTTTCTAATATTCAGGTGCTACAGACACACGGTTGTTGAAGAAGCGAGAATCTGTGATTAGTACCGCCGCCACTATGAGGGTGTTGAATATCATCAAACACTGGGTCTCAAAACATTCACAGGTAATTTCTAAGCTTTCTACCATTATGAAAACTTGCCCTTGCAATATAATTATAGAGTTTTTTTTCAGCAGTAAAAATTGAAATTCAATTGGATGCTCAAACATTGATTGTGGGTACACATTACACAGCTAGGCGTTTCTAACGAGCATCCACAATCTCTGTTTTGGATAAAAAAAATAAGAAAAATTGTATTCCCTTTGATACCCCACTTTACTATTTAAAAGTGCGGTGTTGTTATTCTGATGATAAGTTAGCTGGGAGCCATCATCCGAGTGATAGCACAATCAATAGCATTTCAGTTTCATCATTGAGTGGACCTGTGAATGATGCTCATATCCCACACATTTTCTTCATAAGATAGTCATGAAAATATTTCTATGGCTATTCTTCCTCTTCTGCTGATTCAAGAAAGAATATTTGTCAGTTACTTGTGAAAGAAAGTTTGTGCTGCATCATGAGGATTGTTGGGGGGAGGGCATAGCCAGAGGGCATGGTTACAAATGACTAGTGCATAAAGCTCCAATTGATTAATGCTTGTTGTTGTTTCCAATTGTCCCTAGGATTTTGAATGTGACCCCCAACTGAAGGTGTCTGTGATAGATTTCCTTGAAGAGATGGTGTGTAACACAAATCTCCTCCCCGCGGAGCACAAGACGGCCGCATCTATACTGAGAACCATATCCAAAGAGGCTTCTGAGCCGGCCAAACCAGATCTCACCAAACTACTGCAACCACCTGAGGTATGTAGTCTAACCAAACTACTGCAACCTCCTGAGGTATATAGGCTAAAGTCACATGGAAACGTCTTTGGTTTTTTCTGACCAGGGATGACACGCGAAAATTCATGTGATATACAAATGGTGTGATACATTAGATACCGTGATACAATAGGAACGGAGTATAGTAATAAAAAGTTGCACAAAGTTTTCAGGACATCATTTGTAAAATTGTGTCCATGAATATCTGATTAAAATTGAAAAATTCATGTAAGGATTAAACTGTGAACATGCTGACTATTACAAAAACTTGCCCATGCAATATATAGAGAATTTTTTCAAAAGCAAAAATTGAAATTTTTATTGGAAAAATTTTGATAATTTTCTTATTTTTGCTCAAAACATTGATTGTGGGTACACGTTAGAACCGCCTCGGCAAGGCGGTTCTAATGAGTACCCACAATCTATGTTTTGGAGCAAAAATAAGAAAAAAAGGTATAGCCCTGCAAACGCCAGTTTTTCGATATAAGTGGGGTTTAATGGGGTATACATTTCACGGACGTGTTATTCTGATGGAAGTGCACCTGAAGTTTTAACATGCAAAACGATCATCTCAGCAATATTAAATTGTGCTTTGTTCTTGCCAAATTGTTTATTCCAGAAAATAATCATAAAAAAAAAAGCTGTGCTTAATTCATGTTTTCATGCAGAAACTTATAAAAGCAGTTCAAACTCCTTAAACTGTATGGTGATTTAAATCATTCAGTTTAAACTTTACGATTTGGCCAAATGTTGAACTGTTCTTACATGTCACAGCCAACTCAAAGATTTCTTTGAGCAGTTAGTTGCACCTCTTAAACATGCTGGTTATCGAGAGACGATGAACATGCCTGTGAACAAACAGTATGAATGAAATAAAAAAGCAACAGCATGGAGTTAGTACCTGTCTAAGAGCAACTTGCCATGGATCAGACTGAGAAGTGGCAAGTTTTCCACACACAGGTAGTTATTTCTTGCACACCAAATGAGAAAATATCAGTATATATCCAGGTCTTGGACAGGGTCAGAAATTCTTTTCTTACATACCTCTATCATAAAGATAGAAAAATTCTGGTATTTTAGTGGTGGTAGATAAATTGATCTGACACTGCTGGCTTGGTTGCTCATACAAGATAAGAAAAGCATGCGACTAAATTCGATCATTTCTAGCCCAAAGCAGCTGCTTGCAGCAATAATGTTCAGCAAAACTAGACAAAATTGGTGTGAATTCATTGGGTATAATCTTGATTCATGCTCGTTTTCAATGAAAAATCAAAACTGCATCTCTTTTGACTTTGACAACGATTTATTTACATTTGACGTCATATCCGTAATAAACACTATGTCATCAGAGTTAAAGCACGGTACCAGGTTACTTCACTGGTAAAATGAATTTAGGCCTAATCGGGGTATGTAAGAAAAAGAATCCATCAGTGGTGTTCAGTGGAGAAAGGAAAATCTCAACCCTTGGGTCCATCGTTCCAGGATCGATGGACAACTTAACCGGATGGACCCTCGGGTTGAGATTTTCCTATCTCCACTGACCACCCATGATAGATTCTATTTATCTACCCCTAGTTGTCTGACCCTGCGTGCACATGTTCCATTTTAACATTGGTTGTATAGGATGTCCGTAACTTCGCTGTAAGTGCAGACACCACAGCAATATCAGAAACATCCTATTTCAAAATGGCAGTGTTTTTCAACGTAAGTTGTGAAAATCAAACATCATCACATTAAGGCATGCAAGAAAATTTATCATGTGTGCAAGGTATGGATAGACAAATCTGTCCCTGGGGACACAGTTTGTCATCACAAGGTGACTCGCCTCTTGATGCCAAAGTGACCCTCAGGACAGATTTGTCTGTCCATCCCTGACACTCATGTAAAATTCTTATAATCCAACATTGATTTCATTTGGATTGGTTGTTATCAGTTTCTGGTGTGTGCAAAGACTTTGGATAACTTGTTTGTAATTTTATTTGCAGCAGTCATCAAAAGACACCTTTGACTCACTATCAGCCCTAGATATAGCTGAACAGTTAACATTCCTTGATCATCAGATATTTACCTCAATACGCAGCGAGTAAGTCATATTTACCATGCTATTTACCTCAATACGCAGCGAGTAAGTCAACTTTACCTTGATATTTACCTCAAAACGCAGCGAGTAAATCAACTTTACCATGTTATTTACCTCAATACGCAGCATGTAAGTCAACTTTACCTGATATTTACCTCAATACGCAGCAAGTGTGTCAACTTTACCTTGATATTTACCTCCATACGCAGCGAGTAAGTCAACTTTACCATGATATTTACCTCAATACGCAGCGAGTAAGTAAACTTTACCATGATATTTACCTCAATACGCAGTGAGTAAGTAATATGTACCATGATATTTACCTCAATACGCAGTGAGTAAGTAATATGTACCATGATATTTACCTCAATACGCAGTGAGTAAGTCAACTTTACCATGATATTTACCTCAATACGCAGCGAGTAAGACAACTTAACCATGATATTGACCTCAATACGCAGTGAGTAAGTCGTATTTACCATGATATTTACCTCAATACGCAGTGAATAAATCATATTTACCATGATATTTACCTCAATACGCAGTGAGTAAGTCATATTTACCATGATATTTACCTCAGTGTGTAACGAGTAAGTGAACTTTACCATGATATGAACCTCAACATGCAGCATGTAAATAAATTTTACCATTATATTTACCTCAATATACAGCGAGTAAGTCAACTTTACTGTGGTATTTACCTCAATGCACAGTAAGTTAATTTTTTCATGGTACATGTATATGCAATGCAGTGAGTATAAGTCAACTTCATCATTGTATTTACCTCATTACTCAGCGAGTATTATACACAGCAAGTCATCTTTTATGATGATGTTTACCTCAATAGGCAGTGAGTAGGTCAACTTGACCATGAAGCAATCTTGCTTCGAGATTATAAAAAAACAACAAAAAAACTCATATTCAACACAGCTGTTCACCAAAACCTGAGAAGCTGATTGGAAAGTTAAATACAAGTAATACATGTATCTTCAAATAAAATTGAATTATCCCACCTATCAATGCTGGCTTAGGGCATACCCGTGAGGAACAAGATAAGTCTGATAGTCTGGTATCTTAATTTTCCACCCATGGGTCAAAATAAAGTGTTGTAAATCACTTATTACTGATTTAGTGGTCTGACAGGAGTGGTCTTTTCATATGGAATTAATTAAGTGAGCCTTTGGGGAGTTAAATAAATTACATTAGGTGTAATTTTTATTACACATTATCCACTTAATAACATTGACATCATATGATAAACCTGCACTATGGTCTGTTCCAGAGAATTATTGGGCCAGGCCTGGATGAAACCTGAGAAAGCATCTAGAGCCCCCCATGTCTTACTGGTCAGCAAAAGATTCAACGAGGTAGGTCATTGTGTAGACTATGTTCTTGAAGAGATAAGAAAGATTATACCTTGCTTTAGACAATCTGATTATTGTAATAAATGAGCCGTCTCATGAAAAAAATAGCAATGTGGTCTCCGAACAGGTCCGACACAAATCGGCCTGTACAGTCACAGAAGTGGGCTAGAAGCTTGAAATTTCGGATTTAAGAAGAAGAGGGATTGTACTTTTGGGGTAGCGAAAACAAAGGCGCTGATCAGCTTCGCTGTTACCCTAGTAACTTCATAGCCTATCAGTGCCTTTCTCTACCCAGGTAGTACATTCCCTCTTCTTCTTTCAAGCTTCTAGCCCATTCTGTTGCTGTACAGCCCAGTTTGTGTTGGACCTGGTCAGAAACTCAAATTATCGTTTTTCTCATGCGAAGGCTCATATGATTTAAGACTTTTCGTGTTACAGTGTAGTCGTCTAGTGGTATCTGAGATAGTACGGAGACAGAATCTTCCAGACCGAGTGGCGTGTATAGAGAAATGGGCCGCTATAGCTGATATATGTCGCTGTATGCACAACTACAACGGTGTACTACAGATATGTGCAGCGTTTGTTAACAGCTCGGTGTACAGACTGAAGAAAACATGGGAAAAGCTCTCCAAACAGGTATTGGATATGTGTCAAAAGAAAATCTGCCCTCAGGTTTTTAGCTCACCTGAGCCAAAGGCTCACAGGTGAGCTTATAGTATACCCATGCTCCGGCGTCCGTCCGTCGTTCACAGTTTCAAAGGTCTTCTCCTCTGAAACCGCTTGGCCAATCAAAGCCAAACTTCATGTGGAGCATCCTTAGGAAGGGGGAACGAAAGTTTATATAAGTGGTCTAGATCACATGACCAAGATGGCCACCATGGCTATAAATAGCAAAAACCTTTAAAAATCTTCTTCTCCAGAACCAGTGGGCCGATTTCCATGAAACTTGGTATGTAGCATCGGGGACGCGGGCTCATCATAGTTTATATAAATCATGACCCTAGGATGACCTTGACCTATTTAACGGCAAGGTCAACTTAGGTCACCAATGCATTTGAATGGGAAAAAATGGTAAAATGCTATTTAATGGGTAAAACTTACTGGGAATAGGCAAATGGACAGAAGATTAATGTTAATGGAAAATTTTAGCCCCTGGGGGTTGTCTGGCCCTGCCCCGGGGCTATATACCTGTATATTTCCATAATAATGAAACATCTTCTCCCCTGAAACCGCTTGGCCAATCAAAGCCAAACTTCATATGGAGCATCCTTGGGAAGGGGGAAAGAAAGTTTATATAAATGGTCAAGGTCACGTGACCAAGATGGCTGCCATGGCTATAAATAGAAAAAAAAACTTTAAAAATCTTTTTCTCCAGAACCAGAAGGCCAATGATTTTGAAACTTGGTGTGAAGCATCAGTGACTGGAGCTCTACAAAGTTTATATAGATCATGACCCTGGGATGACCTTGACCTATTTTACGGCAAGGTCAACATAGGCCGCTCATGCATTTGAATGGGGAAAAATGTTAAAATGTCATTTGTAGGGAAAAACTTGCAGGAAATGGGCAAATGGACTTAAGATTGATGATTCTGAAAAAATTTGGACCCCAGGGGTCCGTCTGCCCCCAACCCGGGGCAATATACATGTATATTACAGTGATATTCAAAGATCTTCTTCTCTGAAACCGCTTGGCCAATCAAAGCCAAACTTTATGTGGAGCATTCTTAGGAAGAGTGAATGAAAGTTTGTATAACTGGTCAAGGTCACATGACCAAGATGGCCACCATGGCTATAAATAGCAAAAACCTTTAAAAATCTTCTCCAGAACTAGAAGGCCTATGATTTTGAAACTTGGCATGAAGCATCAGGCAATGGAGCTCTACAAAGTTTGTATAAATCATGACCCTGGGATGACCTTGACCTTTTTTTACGGCAAGGTCAACTTAGGTTGCCCACACATTTGAATGGGGAAAATTGTTACAATGTCATTTGAAGGGCAAAACTTGCAGTTAATTGGCAAATCGACTGAATCTTTATGATTTAAAAAAGAAATTGACTCCAGAGTTTGCACTGACCCTGCCCTGGGGTTATATACATGTATATTACCATTCTAGTCAAACAAGTTTATTGGTATATATCTCAGGTCTCAGGTGAGCGTTTACAGGACCATTGGTCCTCTGGTCTGATAAGTTTCGGCATAAATATCTTGCTAATTAGCCTGTGTGGTATAGAAATGGTTAGGCCTCAACTAAGGGTTACAAATTCGAGCCTGGGTTACTCTGGTCATTTTGATACCTTGAGTCTCCATATGACTGTGGCCACCACAAATCTGGGACCAGTTTTTCAAAACTTTGTTAGCTTAACACTATCATTAAGCCCTCAATTTGTTAACTATATATCAACTTCAAAAGAATTTTTTTTTGTTGAATAAATGTGAGAATCCTTCTCACCTTTTTTTTTTCAACAAAAAATAGCAGTATATTTGTAATATTGCCCTTTGAAATTTTAACAAATTGTTAACTAATGACATCATTAAATTCGAGCAACTGGTCCCAGGCTGTAAAATAAGGGACAAGAGACAGAGGTTTGACTGGAGTAATCTGAAATATCTATGAAGTAAAAAGCTATATATGGAAGAAGAAATGCATGGACTGCTTGCATTCTTAGACCCTCACAGGTGTATTGCATTGGACTGGTTCGAACAAAACTAAAAGGAAATGCCGTTTGAACATAAAAAAAACAAAGTGCCATTCTTTATACTAGTAATTTGATATTCACTTTGGGTTAGAGCCTCCACAAGCCAAGTTCTGCTTAGGGCTATTCCAGGAAAAATTACATGGGGGGGGGGGGGGTTGCGGAACTGAATTTTTTTTTAGGGGGACCACCCATCTAACTTTAATTTTTTTATGGGTACCACCACTAAAATTGAAATTCCAATAAACCCCCCCACCCAGAAATTTTTAAATTTAACCCCCCCACCCAGAAATTTTTAATACTTGTTCGACGGAAAATTTCTCCATCAAGTTTTTATCAGCGGAAACGGAAGTACAACGTTGAACTTGATTTTGCTATCAGAGGAAATCAGAGTCGTTTCGGTCAAAACGGCCCAAAAATAAAACGGCTCATGTTCTATCTAGCTGCCAGTACTTCTTAACCTCTGAACTTTCAGAAGTGACAGAGGCGGATGCAGGATTTCTCAAGAGGGGGTTCAAATGTAGAAAAGGGGGTTCATTTGCCTAATTTCACACAAAATCCATTGAAATTCCCCATGAACATGAAATAATTTGGGTCAAGAGGGGGGTTCGAGCGAACCCCTTGAACCCCTCTAAATCCGCCACTGAGTGACTACAGTATACCAAGTACTGAAGGGGGTTAGTTGAAGTAAAAGAAAAGAGTTTATACAGTGCGAGTAGAGGTGTTAGTACCGTATAGTTAAAAGATAAAAACAGATGCTTGAGATTAGGGGGAAAGCATCACTGAACTGTGCCACGGTGGGTAACATGACTGTTAAGTGTTTGGCGAGGTAGGGCATTCCAATGTGTGACAGTTCGTGGAAAAAAGGAAAATTTGTAGTAGTTTTTGAAGTTGTAATCAAGCTGTATGCCAAAGGATGGTTATGTCTGGAGTCTCTTCTGATATGTGGGACAAGATAATCACTTACTGGTATGGCAACAAGGTCATAAGTGACCTTGTATAGCATTATGAGACGACTATCAATGCGTCTTTGAGCCAATGGACGCCATTGAAGGTCTTTGAGCATAGCAGTGACACTCGGGTAGCCCACCTAGTAGCTCTACGCTGCATGGATTCTAACTTATTGATGGAGGTTGCTGTATGAGGTGTCCACACAATGGAGGCGTATTCCAGCTGTGGTCTCAGGAGTGTTTTGTAGGCTGTAGACTTAATGTTGTGAACCACTGCAGAAGCTGAGGGTGAGGTTAGAGCTCTGTAAAGCTAGTTTAAGCCCGCCAGTAATTTTATATTACTGATCGTTCCAAGGCGATACTTCTGTGGTGGTTCTTATTGTTTTATGTATTGGTGTTTTCCATGCTATAATGGAAACTGACCATCAAATTTCTCATCTCGGAAGGACCGTACAACAGGGAGATGTTCTATACTCAATACTTTATTCAATAAATTTCAACGATTTTGAAGCAAACATTTTCCGATCTCGGCGATAACGGCGAAACGACATGGATTCCATGGATAGAAATTAGTTGTTACAAAATCCTGTTAGCAACAGTATAAACACATAAACACGGTTCACCTTTGTATTCGTTTATGGGGTTGCAGTATTCAAATAAACTAAGACAATGGTTTCCAGGAAAATGGGATTGGTCCTCAATTGTCCTCAATTGTCCTGGAAGAACCCTTGTCTGTTTCATCAAAATACCAAGAGGATGCTGGTCTGCAAATGCCTGAACCATACTATGACCATAGAGCATTTGCGAATGGCGGAGGCGCAAGCACCGCTATCTACCATCCTGACCAACATCATATTCTCCAGACACAAATACTGGGATTTGTTCGGCGCGGAACAAACAAACAAACAAACACTCCACATTGTTTACCTTTAATACAAAATACAAACGAAGTCGTTTTCGGGAATAAAAACCTGCGATTTAACGTGAAAATGAGTTTATTTGTGGCTTAACTGACCCACCAGAAATAAATCCATCTCGGAATTAACCCTACCACCCAGGAAATTGAAATATCAACGACCCCGACGACCAAGGAAACTGAAACTGTCTGAACACCGACCACCACGATGAAAAAAATTCTGTTCAGTTCCGTGTCTCCCAGGTAAATTTTCCTGGAAAAGCCCTTAGGGAGAAATTGGGTGTTTTTCTCCCAAGATTCTCCGATTTTGGCCAAACAAACTGAATGAATTTGCCCTAAAAGTTAAATAATCTGGAAAGGAAAATAAAAATCTATATCATATTTTCATGAGCCACTGCGTCAGAAAACCAAGAGTTTGTATAATGCAAAAACAACGGTGCTGATCAGCTGTGCAGTAACTGCACAGCTGATCAGCACCTTTATTTTTGTATCATAGATAGTATGGTGCCTCTCTTTATAAATCTGAAAATTCAAGCTTCTATTTTCTGTGGCTGTACAGCTCGGTTTGTACCTGACCTGCCTTGTCGAACACCCAGATTGTCAGGTTTTCTCACATGCAGACTTATTTCAGACTAAACAGATGATAGAGAGACTACAGACCCTGGTTTCCTCTGATGGGAGGTTCAAAAATATGAGAGATGCCCTACACAGGTGAGCTATCATGAACCAGTCATTCCTAGCCATGCCCCACACCCACTGCCACAAAGGGAGCATGGAGACCAGGGCCAGAGGTTATAAAACTTTTTTCATGCTCTGACGGCTCATCTGGGACTAAAATTTATACAGCTCATAAATGTTAAAATGCCAACAGTTGTCGGCATTTTAACATTTATGAGCAGGATAAATTACTAGTTGTTGAGTAATGAACCTGAATTTTCCATTAAGTTTGACTATTCCAACATTTGTGAGCAGCTGAAATTACATGCTCAGCTGAGCTGAGCTTGAAAAAAGTTTTATAACCTCGGGGCCTGGAGGTAGAGCATTTGAATCCGAATTGAGAGGTTCTTGGTTCCATCACCACTCTTTGCACTTTGAGGTGATCTTGAGCAAGAAATAATAACTCTCCACACTGTATTGGTTAATACACAGGAAGCGTTTGCTCCATACCGACATGACTGAAAAGTTGTTGACTGGGACATTTTACCTAGATACAAACAAACAATGCCATGGATCAGCTAGAAATTTTGTCCAGCATGTACAAGTTAAAAGCCATGCACCACAATGCTCCTGAATGCGCTTTTACAGTCCTACTATTTTGCTGTCTGAATAGAGAGTTGATGTGACCAAAGCTTTTAAGTACATATATATTTACTGTCCATTTTATATTTCTAGATGTGACCCACCCTGTATACCCTACTTGGGTATGTACCTTACTGACTTATCCTTCATAGAGGAAGGTACCCCAGACCTCACCGAGGACAGACTGGTCAACTTCTCTAAGATGAGAATGGTATGTATTGGAGGGATGGGGTTAGGGGGTAGGGCTAGTCGACATAGGTGGGGGTGATTGACCTTAAAAATACATGTAGACATATACAAAAAAAAAAAGAGCGGTTAATTAGATGTTTGGTTACATAGAAAGAATTTTTTTTTTACACTCAGTTTTACGTTACTTTCAAGATTATTTCAACTCATATGAGACAGGCCAATCAGTAGGTGGGCAACCACAGCATGCAGAACTTGGCTTGTCTCACATGATGTGGCCAGTGCGGGGCTCGAACCCACACCAGACACAGCGGTGTGATGATGTAGTGATTAAGAAACAGCGCTCTTAACCGCTTGGCCATGGGGGGCGCTTATAGAAAGAATATTTTTGTTTTTTAGTAAATCTTAAATTTTAAGGTATATTACAGTTAGCTGTACTGGTACAAACTGGTTTATGAAAGAAAAGTTAAAAGTAAGCCACTTTGTTGTGTATAGAAATATTTATGCCCCCAACTTCGAAGAAGTTGAGGGGGCATATTGGTTTGGGTCTGTCCGTGCAGTCAGTCAGTCTGTCTGTCTGTCTGTCTGTGATGCGTGAGCACTTAGAGCTAGGATCTTGAAATTTGGTATTTAGTTTGTATATGAAAATTAAGAGGACCTGTATTTTTTCTTTCAGGTAAATTCAAGGGGCTAGGGGCCCATTCTGTGAGAGTTATTTCCCTTTTTAATTCTTGATAAAGTGAATAGATAGTGGGTACCTTGTGTGGGCAACTCCTCCTACTGTTTTATTCCGATTCTCTTGAAACTTTACAGATGTTGTGACCATGCTTTGAAGATATGCATGTGGTTTGGATATAATCCTCAGATTAATTTTTGTCACTTTTTTCACAATTTGAACTTAGCCATTTTTCGGGCATTTTCACAATGAAAGTGAATGGGCAGTGGGTACCTTTGTGTGCAACTCCTCCTACAGTTTCATGCCAATTCATTTAAAACTTTACATGTGTTATGGGCATGGTCTGAAGATATGCATGTGGTTTGGATATAATCCTTGGATTATTTTTTGTCATTTTTTTGCCACAATTTGAACTTAGTCATTTTTTCGGACATTTTAGTGAATGGATAGAGGGTACCTTGTGTGCGCAACTCCTCCTACAATCTTATACCGATACTTTTGAAACTTTGCAGACATTGGGACCATGCTTTGAAGATATGCATGTGGTTGGGATATACTCCTCAGATTAATTTTTGTCACTTTTTTTTTTACAATTTGAACTTTGTTATTTTTTGGACATTTTTACATCTTGAAAGTGACTTACCAGTTGGGGGCATAGTGTTTCATAAACACATTTTCTAGTTATAATTTAAGTATATGTATTATACATGTAATCATTATTTGTGTTTTTGTCCAACAGATTGCTCATGTGATACGAGAGATCCGCTTGTTCCAGCAAACCTCATACAGAATAGAGCATCATCCGAGGGTAAGGCTGTCTTTGTCTTTGCCTTGTTCAGAGTTTACACATCAGGAAAACTTGTACATGTATAGTCTACCCCCTTGAACCCCACTTTTATATAGAAAAACTGGGGTTTGCAGGGGTATACTTATTTTTCTTATTTTTGCTCCAAAACATAGATCGTGGGTACTCGTAAGAACCGCCTCGGTGAGGCGGTTCTAACATGTACCCACAATCTATGTTTTGAGCAAAAATAAGAAAATTATCAAAAATTTTCAGCTGAAAATTTCCAATTTTTAAAGCCCATAAAATCTCTGTTTATTGCACGGGCAAGTTTTCGTAATGAAATCTGTAGGTACTTCTGTGAGCAAGTGACATTTAGCTCCCCAGAGCAGGGTCTCTACTGGATCATTTTGGATTACTTCATTTGAAGTCATCAAATGTGCCTCACTTCAGAAATTCAAATGTCTATAACTCCAGTATTTATGAATGAAAACACAAAGCCTAGGTATTCATTTTCTTAGTTAGAATGCAAGGAACAATTTGGTACCAAAATTATTTGTGTTTTCACAATTTTGTGCTTTTTGCATTTTCACCGCCTGCCGAATGCTGTGTGTTGTATTAAATAAAAAGAAAATTGACTTTTTATGGAAGAATACCAAATATATTTCATCTCTTGAGTCGAAAACATCTAAATTTTCACTGGTGCTGCACACTTGTGAAAATTTTGATATTGCACACTTGTGAAATTCTGATGTTTTCCACCCACTTGATGAAATATATTTGGAATTTATCCATAAAAAGAAAATATCCTCTATTTATTTACATATCCTCTATTTATTTTTATTATTCAGGTAACCAACTACCTGTTGGATCCCAGAAATCTTCTAGATGATGAACAGACCTACAAAGCTTCCTTAGAGATTGAGCCAAAATTATCCCGGCTGTCGGTGGTGTCCACAGGTCCATCATGATACGGTGGTGTCAGACCAGTGAAACCAGTCTAAACTTCCCCATGATGGTGGGGTTGTCACACCATTGAAAGCAACTTTGAGGTTGTCACACCATTGAAAGCAACTTTGAGGTTGTCACACCATTGAAACCAACTTTGAGGTCGTCACACCATTGAAACCAACTTTGAGGTCGTCACACCATTGAAACCAACTTTGAGATAGTTGGTCATGCAAGTAAAAAAGGTTCTTACAAAAATTGGGTGTGACTTCATTGAAAAACAGTTTTCCTATAATTGTGGGGTGTTACACCATCGAAAAAAGGTCCCTCATGATAGTGGGGTGTCACACTTTTAAGTGTAATTGTGTTTTAGCAAATTGTGTCAGGGGTTGTGCAATATGACAGCCACATGTATAGTGTGATATACAGTATTGATATAAAATTAGCCGTGTCATGAGAAATTCAACATATTGAATATGCGAAAACAAAGACGCTGATCAGCTTCTTTGTAAATTGCAAAGCTGATCAGCAACTTTGTTTTTGCTAAAGGGATAGTACAATTCTTCTACATCCTAAATCCATTTTTCTGTGCTAATGTACAGCTCAGTTTGTTTTGGACCTGGTCGAAAACCACATTGGTTTTGTCATGATGTGGCTCAATTGTTTTTATTTGCCTCATTGCTGAAATGTACATCCATAGTATACAGAAAATGGAACTATTCATTGGGAGAGTTTTAGTGTTTAAAATCTTGATTTTGTGAATTATTGATGTCTACTATTAGGAATTTGTAATCTTGAGATGTCAACCACTTTATTTTTTTCAAATAAACATCAAACATAAGGAGTGTATAAAATATAGATGCCATCAAACATATGAGCCGCATCAATCGAAAACCAACATTTTTAACCGGTCGGACATACACCTGTCTGTGCAGTCATAGAAGATGGCTAGAAGCTTGAAATTTCGGATTTAGAAAGTAGAGGAATTATACTATCCGTGTAGCGAAAACAAAGGTGCTGATCAGCATTGCAGCTACTGCAAAGCTGATCTGCGCCTTTGTTTTGGCATATGCAGATTGTTGCTTTTCTTATGATGCGGCTCATATATTTATCCATCATCAGTCATCCACACATCATGTGAAAATATCAATACATGAGCCTACTTTAATCCATATTTGAAGAATGGATTCTCCCATCATTATCATTTGGGTGAGTCCACTTTCATTTTTAGGGGCTTCAGGTGTAATTTTAAAATTTCATTCCATTTTTCGATGAAAATCCTCTATGCAAACAGAATAGCCCGAGATGGGACGCCGCGTTTTGCGGCGTCACATCTAGGGCTATACTGTTTGCCTATGTCCCACAAAAAGGATGCCAGGCTTATATGAGTTAAGAGGAATGTTGGTAAATGATGTCATTCCACACAAACGGTTGACTTAGTTATATACTCCCACTCAGATCATTGAGGTCCTGGGTTAAAAAGTGCACCAACTTTGAATTGAGGTCCTGGGTTTAAAAGCGCACCAATTTTGAATTGAGGTCCTGGGTTTAAAAGCGTACCAATTTTGAATTGAGGTCCTGTGTTTAAAAGCGTACCAATTTTGAATTGAGGTCCTGGGTTTAAAAGCGTACCAATTTTGAATTGAGGTCCTGGGTTTAAAAGCGTACCAGTTTTGAATTGAGGTCCTGGGTTTAAAATCGCACCAATTTTGAATTGAGGTCCTGGGTTTTGAAAGCTCACCGGTTTTGTCCTTAAGAAATGCTGGCGGGGCACATTTACTCCCGTTGTTTCAGTTAAGTACCCAGAAACCATTGTACTGTCTGCACATAAAGTACCAAATAACAAACTTTATTTTTTCATACATTTATTTGTAATAGCTACCAAATAACAAACTTTAATTTTTTCATACATTTATTTGTAATAGCTACCGTGAGATACCAAGATATCACTTACATCTTGTTGAAATATGTGTATATCAACCTGAACATCAAGAAAACATATCTGTGTAAAATATAGCCCGTTAACCCCACAAATATAAAGTAAAATTGGGGTATGCTGGGATATACCTATTTTTCTTATTTTTGCTCCAAAACATAGATAGTGGGTACTGGTTAGAACCGCCTCCCCGAGGCAGTTCTAATGTGTACCCACAATCTATGTTTTGAAGCAAAAATAAGAAAAATGTCAAAGATTTTCCACTGAAATTTTCAATTTTTCATATACAAAAAGTTGCTGTATTTTTCATAGGTGTGTTTTCGTAATGAAAAACAGTTTGTAAAATAAACAGTGTGTAAAATATTGGTTTGTTCGCCATGTTAATTGTAAATATTTCTACAAAGATCCTGGGGAGAGTGCAATACAGAGATATCAACCAAAATGTCAGCATGGCAGCTTTTGGTAGTTTGTTTTAGCTCACCTGAGCTAAAAGCTCACATGTGAGCTTATAGTATAGGCAGGAAACAGGCGTCGTACCTCGTCATTCATCCATTGTCCACCTTTTTCAAAGATTTTTTTATCTCTGAAACCGCTAGGCCAATCAAAGCCAAATTTTATATAAAGCATCTTTAAGAAGGGGGACCAATTTGTACATAAATAATCCAGGTCATATGACCCTGATGGCCTCCATGTCAGTATATGGAACCACTGGACTGATTTCAACCAACTTGGCATATAGCATTTGGCATTAGAGTACTACAATGTGTACATATGTCATGACCTTGACTTATTTTACGGCAATATAGGTCAACAAAGGTCGTGTATGCATTTACGTGGGGAAAACTTAAAATGTCATTTGAAGTTTTAACCTTGTAGGAAATGAGCATAGGGTCTGAAGATTAATGATTGTAACAAAACAATTGGACCCCAGGGGTTAGTCTGCCATTGCTGTGGGGCTATATACATGTATCTGACCATAATATTCATAATATTGTGGTGTATATACCAGATCTCAGGTGAACGTTTACAGGACCATTGGTCCTCTGTTGTTGTTTTTTTTCAAATATAGATACATTTGCCTAATCTAAAGGATCGTGAAATGTTTGTATGTAAACACTTTTTGATTATATCAACCAACAGTATGAGCTATATATGTTTTGTTTAGCATTGGTATTATTAATATACAGAAGAAAACAGAATTTACACGTTATTTTTACAATTCTTACACACTGAAATGTTTACCCCAGACTTCATTTTATTGCAAAAGATTTGATCACACATAAAAATTTCATTCACTGACTTTAACTTGCACTGTTTTTTTCGTTTTTGTCATTACGAAAACTCGTCCTTGCAATTAACAGAGATTTTTGGAGCTTTAGAAATTGAAAATTTTCAGCTAAAATTTTTTGACAATTTTCATATTTTTGCTCAAAACATAGATTGTGGGTACACGTTAGAACCGCATCACGTTAGAACCGCCTCGGCCGCGTCGCCGAGGCGGGTCTAACGAGTACACACAATCTATGTTTTGGATCAACAATAAGAAAAATAGGTTTACCCCTGTAAACCCCAGTTTTACTATATAAAAGTGGGGTATAATGGGGTAAATATTACAGGGACATGTTTTCCTGATGGTGGTAGCAAAACAAGCCATCCTTACATATTTTAAGAACTTGGGGGTCAGAAAACAGACTCGATTCAGTAGCATGTGTAACAAAATCAATATGAGCGCATCTAATTTGGCTGTTGTTGGCCTCATGCACTTCCCGTCTCGTGCACGCAATTTGTCAAGTTTGGTATCACGCTCAACAGAAATGACACGGCGATTTTTCTGATCTGTGACCTGTGAAAATGCAGGTAGCATGCCTATATATTTGATTTCACAGAATGAAATCAGAGTGCAAGTTATAGCCAAAGAATTAAATTCTTATGTATTATGAAAAGTTTTGCAATACTTTCAAATGCAAGAGAAATAGCAAGTTTGAATACCGTACATGTTTAGCTTTACACTTTTATGCGTTATATTTTGACTGTCTCGTTATTGTAATAAGAATGATCTCAAAGGTATTTGAGCCTGTGCATGAGAAAACGAACAATTTGGGTTCCGACCAGGTCTGACACAAACTGGGCTGTACAGTCACAGAAGATTGTTAGAGGCTGGAAATTTTGGATTTAGAAAGTAGAGGAATTGTACTATCCGTGAAGCGAAAACAAAGGTGCTGATCAGCTTGGCAGTTACTGCGAAGCTGATCTGCGCCTTTATTTTTGCCTATGCAGATTGTTGGTTTTCCCATGCGGCGGCTCATTTTCTGTGAAACCTACATCTCTGTGTGTGTGTGCATGTGTGTGTTGAAAATGAGCCATAATTACTATGAGAAAACCTGTCCCCAGAGTTTCAGACTAAGTTTGACACAACTGAACTAGGCATTTTAGCTTCATCTGATAACAAATGGCTAGGCAGTAGGAGCTTCCCAATTAGAAAGAGGGATCCACCAAACTACCTGTGTAGTAAAACACAAAGTCACTGATCAGCCACAAACATGAATTTGTGTGTAAGCATAGGGAGTTGGTTGCCAGTATTTTGTCACTTCTTGTCTTTTTTTTTTTCAAAGTGTAACGCTATAAAATAATAGTTTATTTGTATTTTGTAAACATACTCATAGGAAAAAGTTTAGTCAATATTTTAAGCTCACCTGAGCAAAGGGCTCACAAGGTGAGCTTATAGTATACCAATGATCCGTCATCCATCCGTGTGTCCGTCTGTCCATTCACACATTCAAATACAAATATCTCGGCAACTAGCCGGCAAATTTTAGTCCAGTTTTATGTGAAGCATAATTGGGGTGGAGAATGGCCTGCAGAAGGTTTTGATGCAGATCGGATGAGAACTATGTTCTATGGCAACAGATGCAGATCGGATGAGAACTATGTTCTATGGCAACAGATACCTCCCATAGGGTTATAATGGGGATTTTACTTGTATTATCACTGACTAAACTTTTGCCTCTGAGCATAAGTGACCCTGCTGGATGACCTTGCATCATAAAGATTAGTTAACATTACCGGAGGGGTATCTACACACTCGACATTTTTCAGTGTCACCTCAACATGTCCGTGAAATGTGTACCCCCACAAACCCCACTTTTATATAGCAAAACTGGGGTATTCAGGGGTATACCTATTTTTAGCTCACCTGAGCCGAAGGCTCACAAGGTGAGCTTATAGGATGGCCATGATCCGGCGTCCGTCCGTCCGTCCGTCGTCCACAATTTCAAAGATCTTCTTCTCTGAAACCGCTTGGCCGATCTTGTTGAAATTTTATGTGGAGCCTCCTTGGGTAGTGGCATTTCAAGTTTGATCGCGAAATTCAGGTCACATGACCAAGATGGCCGCCACGCCCATATATGGTAAAAACCACTCAAAAATCTTCTTCTCCAGAACCGATGGGCCGATTTCCACGAAACTTGGTATGTAGCATCGGGGACTTCAGCCCATCATAGTTTGATAAAATGATGACCCTTGGATGACCTTGACCTATTTTACGGCAAGGTCAAATTTGGAAACATAGGCTTTTACATGGGAAAAAGTGAAAACTATGGATTTTTTGAAAACTGTTGCAGCCTGAGGCCTGAAAAGTGGTAGATGCAAACAACTAATGGAGTAGATGAAGGTATGTGATTAATATAGGTCAAGGTCATATCTTGACCTTGGCCAGTCTGTTGTCCATACACACTTTTCAAAGATCTTCTTCTCTGAAACTGCTTGGCCAATCAAAGTGAAATTTTATGTGGAGCATCCATGGGTAGGGGAGACGAAAGTTTGATCGCGAAATCCAGGTCACATGACCAAGATGGCCGCCACGCCCATATATGGTAAAAACCACGCAAAAATCTTCTTCTCCAGAACTGGTGGGCCGATTTCCACGAAACTTGGTATGTAGCATCAAGGACCTCAGCCCATCATAGTTTGGTAAAATGCTGACCCTTGGATGACCTTGACCTATTTTACAGCAAGGTCAAATTTGGAAACATAGGCTTTTACATAGGAAAAAGTGAAAACTATGGATTTTTTGAAAACTATTGCAGCCTGAGGCCTGAAAAGTGGTAGATGCAAACAACTAATGGAGTAGATGAAGGTATGTGATTAATATAGGTCAAGGTCATCTCTTGACCTTGGCCAGTCTGTTGTCCATACACACTTTACAAAGATCTTCTTCTCTGAAACTGCTTGGCCAATCAAAGTGAAATTTTATGTGGAGCATCCATGGGTAGGGGAGACGAAAGTTTGATCGCGAAATCCAGGTCACATGACCAAGATGGCCGCCACGCCCATATATGGTAAAAACCACTCAAAAATCTTCTTTTCCAGAACTGGTGAGCCGATTTCCACGAAACTTGGTATGTAGCATCAAGGACCTCAGCCCATCATAGTTTGATAAAATGATGACCCTTGGATGACCTTGACCTATTTTACGGTAAGGTCAAATTTGGAAACATAGGCTTTTACATAGGAAAAAGTGAAAACTATGGAATTTTTTGAAAACTATTGCAGCCTGAGGCCTGAAAAGTGGTAGATGCAAACAACTTATGGAGTAGATGAAGGTATGTGATTAATATAGGTCAAGGTCATATCTTGACCTTGGCCAGTCTGTTGTCCATACACACTTTACAAAGATCTTCTTCTCTGAAACTGCACAGCCAATCAGTGAAATTTTATGTGGAGCATCCATGGGTAGTGGAGACGACAGTTTGATCGAGAAATCCAGGTCACATGACCAAGATGGCCGCCACGCCCATATATGGTTAAAACCACTCAAAAATCTTCTTCTCCAGAACCAGTGGGCCGATTTCCATGAAACTTTGTATGTAGCATCGGGGACCTCAGCCCATCATAGTTTGATAAAATGATGACCCTTGGATGACCTTGACCTATTTTACGACAAGGTCGAATTTGGAAACATACGCTTTTACATAGGTAAAAGTGAAAACTATGGATTTTTTGAAAACTATTGCAGCCTGAGGCCTGAAAAGTGGTAGATGCAAATAACTAATGGAGTAGATGAAGGTATGTGTTGAATATAGGTCAAGGTCATCTCTTGACCTTGGCCAGTCTGTTGTCCATACACACTTTTCAAAGATCTTCTTCTCTGAAACTGCTTGGCAAATCAAAGTGAAATTTTTTGTGCAGCATCCATGGGTAGGGGAGACGAAAGGTTGATCGCGAAATCCAGGTCACATGACCAAGATAGCCGCCACGCCCATATATGGTAAAAACCTTTCAAAAATCTTCTCCAGAACCGGCAGGCCAATTTTCATGAAACTTGGTATGTAGCATTTGGGACTCCAGTCCATCATAGTTTGCTGAAATGATGACCCTATGATGACCTTGACCTATTTTACGGCAAGGTCAATTTTGGAAACATAGGCTTTCACATGGGAAAAGGCGAAAACAAACTGTTGCAGCCTGAGACCTGAAAGTTGCTAGATGCAGACAACTAATGGTGTCAATGAAGGTAAGTAATTAATGAAGGCCAAGGTCATGTCTTGACCTCGGCCCAAGGTCATTTAAATATCAAAATTAAAATTATGGTTTTCTCAGAAATCACTGGGTTTGGAAACTATTGCAGCATGAGACCTGAAACTTTGCAGATGCAGACAACTTATAAAGTGAATAAAGGTGTGTGAGTATTCAAGGTCAAGGTCATTTCATTATGACTTAATACTCCAAGATCAGGCTTCAGGTGAGCGTTCTCAGGACCAATGGTCCTCTGGTTTAGCTCACCTGAGCCGAAGGCTCACAGGTGAGCTTATAGGATAGGCAGGCATCCGGCGTCCGTCGTCGTCCGTCGTCGTCGTCCGTCCACAATTTCAAAGAAGAATATTTCTGAAGCTAGTAGGCCGATCTTGATCAAATTTAATGTGAACCATAATTGGGTTGGGGGATTGATGGCATTAGGTTTTGGAGCAGATTGTATCAAAATTGTGGTTTCCATGGCAACAGATAGGTCCCATAGACTTACAATGGGAAAAACTAAAAAAATCTTCTTCTCTGAAACCACTTGGCCCACAGCTTTGATATTTGGTATGTAGCAATGGCTAATGGTCCTCTACATAAATTGTGCCATTCATGCCCCTGGGGTTAAATTTGGCCACGCCCCGGGGGTCGATAGTCTCCATAGACTTACTATGGGAAAAAAATTAAAAAATCTTCTTCTCTGAAACCACAGTGCCCACAGCTTTGATATTTGGTATGTGGCAATGGCTAATGGTCCTCTACATAAATTGTGCCAGCCATGCCCCTGAGGTCAAATTTGGCCACGCCCCGGGGGTCGATAGTCTCCATAGACTTACAATTGGAAAAACTAAAAAAATCTTCTTCTCTGAAACCACTAGGCCCACAGCTTTGATATTTGGTATGTCGCAATGGCTAATGGTCCTCTACATGAATTGTGCCATTCATGCCCCTGGGGTCAAATTTGGCCACGCCCCGGGGGTTGATAGTCTCCATAGACTTACTATGGGAAAAAAATTAAAAAATCTTCTTCTCTGAAACCACAGTGCCCACAGCTTTGATATTTGGTATGTGGCAATGGCTAATGGTCCTCTACATAAATTGTGCCAGCCATGCCCCTGAGGTCAAATTTGGCCACGCCCCGGGGGTCGATAGTCTCCATAGACTTACAATTGGAAAAACTAAAAAAATCTTCTTCTCTGAAACCACTAGGCCCACAGCTTTGATATTTGGTATGTAGCAATGGCTAATGGTCCTCTACATAAATTGTGCCATTCATGCCCCTGGGGTCAAATTTGGCCACGCCCCGGGGGTTGATAGTCTCCATAGACTTACTAAGGGAAAAAAATTAAAAAATCTTCTTCTCTGAAACCACAGGGCCCACAGCTTTGATATTTTGTACGTGGCAATGGCTAATGGTCCTCTACATAAATTGTGCCAATCATGCCCCTGGGGTCAAATTTGGCCACGCCCCGGGGGTCGATAGACTCCATAGACCTACAATAGGAAAAAAACAAAAAAAAATCTTCTTCTCTGAAACCACTAGGCCAACAGCTTTGATAGTTGGTATGTAGCAATGGCTAATGGTCCTCTACATAAATTGTGCCATTCATGCCCCTGGGGTCAAATTTGGCCACGCCCCGGGGGTTGATAGTCTCCATAGACTTACTATGGGAAAAACTAAAAAAATCTTCTTCTCCGAAACCACTAGGCCCACAGCTTTGATATTTGGTATGTAGCAATGGCTAATGGTCCTCTACATAAATTGTGCCATTCATGCCCCTGGGGTCAAATTTGGCCACGCCCCGGGGGTTGATAGTCTCCATAGACTTACTATGGGAAAAAAATTTAAAAATCTTCTTCTCTGAAACCACAGGGCCCACAGCTTTGATATTTTGTATGTGGCAATGGCTAATGGTCCTCTACATAAATTGTGCCAATCATGTCCCCAGGATCAAATTTGGCCACGCCCCGGGGGTTGATAGTCTCCATAGACCTACAATAGGAAAAACTAAAAAAATCTTCTTATCTGAAACCACTAGGCCCACAGCTTTGATATTTGGTATGTAGCAATGGCTATTGGTCCTCTACATAAATTGTGCCATTCATGCCCCTGGGGTCAAATTTGGCCAGGTCCTGGAGGTTGATAGTCTCAATAGACTTGCTATGGGAAAAAAATTCAAAAATCTTCTTCTCTGAAACCACAGGGCACACAGCTTTGATATTTTGTATGTGGCAATGGCTAATGGTCCTCTACATAAATTGTGCCAGCCATGCCCCTGGGGTCAAATTTGGCCACGCCCCGGGGGTAGATAGTCTCCATAGACTTACAATGGGAAAAACTAAAAAAAACTTCTTCTCTGAAACCAAAAGGCCCAGAGCTTCTATATTTTGTATGTAGCAATGTATGGTAGTCCCCATTATAAATTGTGCCAGTCATGCCCCTGGGTCAAATTTGGCCATGCCCCGGGGGTCAATAATGTCCATGCATAGACTTTCATTGGTGGATTCTCAATTAATTTAAATATCATGAGCTTACAATGTGATAATCTCTCAGGTGAGCTACAGGACCAATGGTCCTCTAGTCTTATTTTTGCTCCAAAACATAGATTGTGGGTACTCGTTAGAACCGCCTCTGTGAGGCGGTTCTAACGTGTACCCACAATCTATGTTTTGAGCAAAAATAGGAAAAATAGCAAAAAATTTCCATTGAAAATTTTCATTTTTTACGACTTTAAAAATCTCTGTATATTGCATGGGAATGTTTTCGTAATGAGTATGTGGACATGTCTTTTTGACCTGATTTATAGTACAACATTTTCGGGTAAGTCTATTGGAAGCAGTGAGATCAATGAATTCATATCACTTGAGCCGCCACAGTAGAAAACTAGCAGCATGGATAGGTGAAAACCAATGCACAGATGAGCTGTGCAGTAACTGCACAGCTGATCAGCGCCTTTTCACTACACATACAGTACATTTCCTCTTCTACTTATATCCATATTTCAAGCTTCTAGCACTTTTCTGAGACTGTACATGCCAGTTTGCGTCAGACCTGGTCAGAACCAAAAATCGTTTCACTCATGCAAAAGCTCAATTAGCTTAGATCAACCAGCAGTGTCCAAGAAAATAAACAATGTCGTTAAAATTTCTAGCATTCCATTTTTCTCATTATTGTGATTACAGAAGAGCGGGAGCATATAATCTTCTGAGATATTATAGGCTCCTGAGAAGAGGCATTAAGCTTTATCATGATTAAATGTTGATATTAGTCTGTTTTACAATTTCTGTTCATTGACACATTGTCGTTGTCACAAAGTGAAGGGCATCTTCAGATAAGCTTTACATTTCCCTAAAACTCTTGGACAAAATTTTCAGAGATACATGACTATTGTAAGAATTGTGCTTTGGTTTGTTACAAGGTTTGGCTGAGAGCAGCTCCATATTTTGTACAGCCTGACAAGACGACCATCACAATAATATGTCTGTGTTATGTATACCCCCTTAAACACCACTTTTATGAAGAAAAATGCTTTCTTATTTCTGATCCAAAACATATATTGTGGGTACATCTTAGAATCACCTAGGCGAGGCAGTTCTAACATGTACCAATGTTTTGAGCAAAAATACAGAAAATATTAAATATTTTCATGGGGATTTATTTTTGTGATTTTTCTATTTGTCATGAAAAATAAATCACTTGTAAGAATAAATTTGGTTACAGTATTTGAGCCACATCATGAGAAAACCAATCTGCATATGTGAAAACAAAGATGCAGATCAGCTTCGCAGCAACTGCGAAGCTGATCAGCACCTTTGTTTTCGCTATACGGGACAATCCCTTAACTTTCAAGCTCCTAGCCGTCTTCTGTACAAGCTTGGTTTATGTCGACAATGTTGGAAACCACAATGTTGGTTTTCTCTTGTCTCAGCGCATTTTGCTTTTAGGGTGAATTCATGTTTCCTTTAGATGCTCTTTCTGCCTTTTTATAAGCCACACATTTTGGTTGGTCACTTTCCTTGAAAATGTATACTACATATTCATTCTAATTAGCGCGCATTGTGCTTAACTCAAAGTTATGGTAACAAAATTTTCTAATCATCTAATAAAGTGGACTCTCCCAAATGATAATGATGGGAAAGTCCATTCATCATTAATGGGTTAAGCTGAGATGAAATTGTGAACAGTGGAGACAACTGATTAGAGGTGCATTGTTTCTTCCAATCTTTACATTTGCCAAGAGCAAAGAGTTTGGGATTAGGTGTTCACTGAGAGCTGACAAAAAATCTCATAATTTTCATTTATTCTTTAATCACTTGCTCTTGTTTACAAGCCAGATTGCTAGATATTCTGCTTTTGGGTTTTCCGACAAGGCGTACAGTCCAATGAGACTAGCTAGTAGAGCTCAGTACCACGAAAAAAAAAATGTACCATGGTATACCACGGTTTTCAGCCAAGTACCCATGTAACTGAATCTAGAAACATCTGTGATCTTCTATTCCAATTATTGGTCTAGCTAATGGTTGTATTGTGTGCTTTTGACAATTTTGTTTTTGGTTTAGTTACCAAAACAATCTTTAAAAGACCAGAAACACCGCCAGAGTAAGGTGATGCTAAACGTTTGTCTGACTGTATAAGAAACCCACAGTATACCAGTTTTACTGCCCACCTCTAGTAAATACTGTCTAGTTGCCAATGATTTACGGTTTGAATCTTACTATCTAGCATAAGATGATCTGCATTGTGACTACAGCTGTTTGCTCCTTTGTGTTTGCATAAACGAAATTCATGTTTATATTCCTGATGTGGCTCTTTGTAGATTTTCATTATTGTTATCATTTTTACTAAGAGTAGATTTTAACAAACTTGTATTGTTAGATATTTTATGGTATTTAAATACCGTGTTAAGTGTACCATGATTTTAAACAACTTTAATAAAATCCCCAAGAGTGTTCTGTAGTTCATTTATTCATGTCCACTTGGTTTCTTTCAACATAACTTTTCTCGAGTTACTTTTTAGCTCACCTGAGCCGTTAGGCTCACAAGGTGGGCTTATAGGATGGCCATGATCCGGCGTCCGTCCGTCGTCCCTCTGTCCGTCGTCCACCATTTTCAAAGATCTTCTTCTCTGAAACCGCTTGGCCAATCAAAGCCAAATTTTATATGAAGCATCTATAGGAAGGGGGAACCAATGTGTTTATAAATAATCCAGGTCACATGACCAAGATGGCCGCCATGCCCATATATGGTAAAAACCCTTCAAAATTCTTCTTCTCCGGAACCACTGGACTGTTTTCAACGAAACTTGGCATGAAGCATCGGGGACTAGAGTACTACAATGTGTTTATAAATTATGACCTTTGGATGACCTTGACCTATTTTACAGCAAGGTCAACATAGGTCGCCTATGCATTTGAATGGGGAAAATTGTTAAAATGTCATTTGAAAGGCAAATCTTGCAGGAAATGGGCAAATGGACTGAAGGTATGTAATTCTGAAAAAAATTTGGACCCCAGGGGTTGGTCTGCTCCCACCCCGGGGCAATATACATGTATATTACAAAAATATTCAAAGATCTTCTTCTCTGAAACCACTTGGCCAATCAAAGCCCAATTTTATAGGAAGCATCTATGGGAAGGGGGAATCAATGTGTTTATAAATAATCCAGGTCACATGACCAAGATGGCCGCCATGCCCATATATGGTAAAAACCCTTTAAAATTCTTCTCCTGAACCATTGAACCAATTTCAACAAAACTTGGCATGAAGCATCGGGGACTAAAGTAATACAATGTGTTTATAAATTGTGACTTTTGGATGACCTTGACCTATTTTACAGCAAGGTCAACATAGGTCGCCAATGCATTTGAATGGGGAAAACTTTTAAAATGTCATTTAAAGTGAAAGTCTTGCAGGAAATGGGCAGTAGGACTGAATATTTATGATTCTGAAAAAAATGGACCCCAGGGGCTCATTTGCCCCAGCCCCGGGGCATTATACATGTATATTACCATAATATTCAAACATCTTCTCCTCTAAAACCGCTTGGCCAATCAAAGCCAAGTTTCATGTGAAGCATCTATAGAATGGGGGAATCAATGTATATATAAATGATCAAGGTCACATGACCAAGATGGCCGCCATGCCCATATATGGTATAAACCCTTCAAAAATCTTCTCCGGAATCGGTGGACCAATTTCGAAGAAACTTGGCATGAAGCATCGATGACTCAAGTACTACAATGTGTGTATAAATCATGACCCTGTGATGACCTTGACTTATTTTAAGGCAAGGTCAACATGGGTTGCCTATGTATTTGAATGGGTAAACTGTTAAAATGTCATTTGAAGGGAAAAACTTGTATGGACAGTACATGTATATTGATTATTCTGAAAAAAAAAAATGGCCCAAGGGCTTCATCTGCCCCTATACTGGGACTATTTTCTATAACATTTGTATATACAGCAGATCTCAGGTGAGCGTTTACAGGACCATTGGTCCTCTGGTTAGCTCATCCAAGCTGAAAGCTCACCAGCTGAGCTTTTTTGGACTGATGGAACTAGAGCCATGTTGAGTCCATGCGTCCATTCACACTTTCAAATACATATACCCCCAGACTACATGTAGCTGGTCAAATGCAATCAAATTTTACATGAAACATCATTAGGGTGGGGGACTGACTACCAGATTAGATGATAACTCTGGTTTCCATGGCAACACATAGCTCCCATAGGGTTATAATGGAGAAATGTAAACATGATAGGACATTCATTTTTTATCAGATTTGCTTCATTGTTGTAGGTGACAAGGACAGGCATAAAATATGGAACCAGCCTCGGTAGCTCAATAGGTAGAGTGTCCGCTCCGAGATGGGGAGGTACCGGGTTCGATCCCGGGCCGCAACATACCAAAGTCGTTAACAATGGTACTAGTTGCTCCCCGCTTGGCACTCAGATTTTCTGGGTAGGGCTAGGACTGGTCACTCCGGTGTGATAGTTCGTCTCTCACTAATGAGAAAGACCATCATTATTTCTTGAATAGTGCTGATGTGTGTTGGTGAGTTCTTTGATGGCTGACTAGGCCAATTCTGGCTCTAAACTGTTGGTTGCAAGTAGAGCAAGTCAATGTCATAGAGTCTGCTGGTGGCACATTTGTTTTGGCTTTGCGCTCTCTTCGCTTTCTTTCAGCTTCACAGATTCTCTTCTTTTCATAGAGAGCTGCTCCTTTGTTGATGAGACCTCGCCACTTTGATCGCTCCTGTGCAGTCTGTTCCCAGAACCCCATTGGTATTTCGAAATCCTTCAGAGAGGCTTTGAGGGTGTCTTTGTAGCGTTTCTTCTGGCCACCTTGAGAGCGCTTTCCCTCCTGTAGTTCTCCATAGAAAACTTTCTTTGGAAGTCGCGCATCAGGCATTCTTATAACATGGCCAGTCCATCTTAGCTGTGCTAGCTTTAAGACTGTATGCATGCTTTGCATCCCTGCTTTCCTCAGGACCTCTGTGTCTGGAATCTTGTCCTGCCACTTGATTTTTAACAACTTTCTCAAACAGCTTAAGTAGAAATGGTTAAGTCTCTTCGCATGGCGTTGGTATACTGTCCAGGTCTCACATGCATACAAGAGGGTTGGCAGTACCACAGCCTTGTAGACTTTCAGCTTGGTGTCAAGCTTGATGTCATTTCGCTCCCAGACATTTGCATGGAGTCTTCCGAATGCCACACTAGCTTTTGCGATTCTGGCAGTGATCTCATCATCAATATGCACTGCTCTGGAGAGAGTGCTTCCCAGGTAGGTGAACTTGTCAACAACTTTCAGTTTTTGCCCATTCACAGTGATGGTTGGTTCATTATATGGTTTTCCGGGGGCTGGTTGGTGTACAACCTCTGTCTTTTTTGTGCTGATTGTGAGATCATAGTTATCACATGACTGTGAGACTTGATCCATGGCTCTTTGCATTTTTGCCTCTGTGTTGGCATTCTTATCCATATCATCTGCATAGTGGAGCTCATCTAGCATATCAGTCTGGACCTTAGTTTTGGCTTGCAACCTTCTGAGGTTGAATATGTTGCCATCAAAACGGTACCTGATTGGAAAACCGGTGTCACTGTCCTGAAAAGCATCCATAAGCATGGCAGAAAACATCATGCTGAACAGTGTTGGTGCCAGAACACAGCCTTGTTTGACCCCATTTGTTACTTCAAATGGTTCAGAGAACTCTCCATCATTTTGCACACGTGCCTGCATGCCATCATGAAACTGCCGCACCATAGCTATGAATCTGGGTGGACAGCCAAACTTGGCCATGATTTTCCAGAGTCCATCACGACTAACAGTGTCAAAAGCTTTGGTGAGGTCAACAAACGTCATGTATAGATCTACATTCTGTTCTTGGCATTTCTCCTGAAGCTGTCTTGCTGTGAAGATCATGTCTATTGTCCCTCTGTCTTTTCTGAATCCACATTGACTTTCTGGGATAAGTCCCGTCTGATCAAGATGAGCATTCAGACGATTCAACAGAATTTTTGCAAGTATCTTCCCAGCAATTGATAGGAGGGAGATGCCTCTGTGATTGTCACAGACTTGAGGATTTCCTTTCCGCTTGTATAGGTGGATTATGGATGCATCCTTAAATTCTTGTGGGATAGCCTCCTTCCTCCACATACAGTGAAACAACTCTGTCAGTTTCTCTGCCATGGGTAGCCCCCCAGCCTTGTAAACTTCGGCAGGAATTGCATCTGCACCTGGGGCTTTGCCAGATGATAGTTGTTGAACTGCTTTTCTTGTTTCCGTAACGGTAGGAAATTCATCTAACAGAACATTGCACTCTATCTGTGGAAGTCTGTCGATTGCATCCTGATTGATGCTTGATGGTCGATTAAGCACACTATTGAAGTGTTCTGCCCTGCATTGCACCTTTCCAAGATAGCTTCTTTATCTGTGAGAAGAGTGTTTCCATCTGCACTGAGCAATGTGGTGGCTCCAGAACTCTTTGGACCATAAATGGTTTTCAGTGCATCATGAAATTTCTTCATGTTCTTTCTATCCGCAAAAGACTGAATTTCTTCTGTTTTCTTCCTCAGCCAGGAATCTTGCATGTCCCTAAGCTTGGTCTGGACTGTCTTACAAATGTTGCTGTAGGCTGCTTTCTTTGATACTGAGCCAGTATCATCTTGATGTGCCTTGAGCAAACGGTGCTTTTCTTCAAGAAGCCTCTGAATTTCATCATCATTCTCATCAAACCAGTCTTGATGTTTGCGAGATGGATGGCCTAAGGTGCTTGCAGCTGAAGAAAGAACTGTTTTATGGAAAACTGTCCAGTTTTCTTCGGGGTCCTCTGAACTGAGATTCATTGCATCCAGTTGGTTGCAAATGTCTGTTAAGAAATCTTGTCTCATGCTGTCTTTATTCAGCTTTGAGACATCCAGTCTCTTAGGAGCTTTCTTGCCTTGAGGTCGCCTCGCATGCTGTATTCTTAGGTTGAGTTTGCTGACAACCAGTCTATGATCTGTCCAGCAGTCTGCACCACACATAGTCTTTGTCACTTTAACATCCTGCCTGTCTGTTCTCCGCACTATGACATAGTCTATGAGATGCCAGTGTTTGGAACGGGGATGCATCCAGGATGTTTTGTTCCTATTAGGTAGACGGAAGACTGTGTTGGTGATTAGAAGATCATGTTCAGCACACTTCCTGAGAAGCAAGAGACCATTGCTGTTGCACTTTCCAACCCCTTCTGGACCTATAACTCCTTCCCAGGTCTGGTGGTCTGTACCCACTCTGGCATTAAAGTCGCCAAGAAGGATAAGCTTGTCTGTGCGGGGTGTTGCAGAAATAACATTGTCTAGGCCATCATAGAACTTGTCCTTGACCTCATCTGGATTGGTCATTGTGGGTGCATAGCACTGACAATAGTTGCATGTTTATTGCCTGACAGAGGAAGTCTCAATGTCATTAGACGGTCATTAATGCCTTTTGGCAATCCTGACAGCTTACCAACAAGTTCTGTTTAGATGGCAAAGCCAACTCCTGCTTCACGCCTCTCTTAACTTTTGCGTCCACTCCAGAAGAAGGTGTATCCAGCACCAACTTCTTTGATCTCCCCAACATCTGCGAACCGAGTCTCACTCAATGCAGCTATCTGTATATCATACCTCCCAAGTTCTCTGCCCACAAGGGCCGTTCTACGCTGTGGTCTATCTGACCCAGCACTATCCATTAAAGTGCGCACATTCCATGCGCCAATCTGTAAGGGGATTACTCTAGCTTTTTTCTTTGTATTTCGACCGCTTAAGGGGATCCCCGCTGATCGCGGTTAACCAGCCAGGGGGTTTGAAGCAGGCAATTGTTTAGGGCACCTTTTCTAGCCCCTTCCCCATGCTACGGGGGTGAGCAGTGCGGTCCTAAATAGGTCTGCTCAGTCACTCAGCCGACTGCCGAATTCTGCTTACTGCTTCTCCTCACAGAAAACGACCATTAGAACTGAGCCGCCTGTGTGCAGGTCTGCAACTACAGCTCCCAGTGTGTCCTACACCTGCTGCTTCGCCACTCGCCCATCGCCACAGGACTTTGTAGGTATGTGGGTGCAAGTGTGATGAAATTGTTGTGTATGCAAGTGCTTGTGTGTTGAGAAATAAGATGACATGCGCTATGAAATTGGATTATAGTGAGGAAGAGGTGCGCAACGTCAACCTCACTCTCTAGTCCTCGCCCAGCTGCGCCCAGAGGCAAGACACAGGTCAAGATGTCTGGAGTTGGGTTTGGATGCAGTGGATGACCGTAACATCTTTAGTGCCTTGTCACGCTCTGCATGTTCCACAACATGATGCTGTATCGCTTTCTGAACCGTTGAATCAGATGATTACTTCCGCTCCATCTACCGAAACAGTCTTTGCATATCTGGACTAGGCATATCCAGACACACAGGTTTGATTTTGGAGTTTCCTTCTCCTAGATGAATTGCTGGCCACAGCTGAAGAGCTCCATCTACCCTTTCTTAGGTTTTGTTTAGAGACCTGTAAACTCCTAGGAGGGCTGTCAACCAAGACTAATGAGTTCCCCATGCCCAGCTAGATTTTTGTGTAGAGAACTAGCTTAACTCCTAGATGAGTTGCCTTCCAAGGCTAACGAGCCCCATCTGCACCGCATGACAACAGGTAGTACTGATTACATGTTACAGTAGCAGTTAAACTGACCTGACCATACACTCCGGTGTAGGTATAATGTGACTGGGGGTGGTATCAGGAAAAAGTGTCTGGGATCTGATACCACAGTGAGGCAGCACTGTAAAAGTGAGCACTGAGCTCCCTGTCACAACCAGACACCGTCGTGATATGACAGATAATGCTGAAAGCGACGTTAAACCCAAACAAACAACAACATAAAATCTGGAATGTGTTCGATATCGGATCAGATCCGACCATCGCCTTTGAGTAATCTCCCCTTGAGCATCAGAAATTAGAAACTTGGTAACCTGAGACTAGCTGGCCAAAGTTGATCAAATTTGGTGTGAAGCATCACAGATGGGGAGAATTTTCCATTTGGTTTTGGGAGGATCAGATCAAATTTGTGGTTTCCATGGCAACAGATAGCTTCCATAGGCTAATAATGGAGAAATTGTTGTACACATGGCACTGCCTGGATTTTTTAATCGGATTTGCTTCATTCTTTTTTCCATGGATCTTCATCATTCTTCTAGGTAACAACCATAAAATCTTAGATGAGTTACAAATTCAGCCTGATGGCACATAAAAATACCCAAAAAGTTGGAATCATCATGATAAAATGTTTCAGCCACACTTATTCTTAGTTTATTTTGTTGGTTCTCAGAAGAGCAATTGTTGCCCTTTGGACTACTTGTTAGATAAGTTTTTAGCTCAACTGAGCCGAAGGCTCACCAGGTTAGCTTATAGTAAGTATACCCATGCTCCAGTTTCCGTCTGTCGTCCACAATTTCAAAGATCTTCTCCTCTGAAGCCACTGTGCCAATCAAAGCCAAACATCTTAAGGAAGGGCGAACAAAAGTTTGTATAAATGGTCCAGGTCACATGACCAAGATGGCCACCATGGCTATAAATAGCAAAAACCTTTAAAAATCTTCTTCTCCAGAAATTTTGAAACATGGCATGAATGATTATGCAATGGAGCTCTATTTATAAATCATGACCCAGGGATGACCTTGACCTATTTTATGGCAAGGTCAACTTGGGTCGCTAATGCATTTGAATTGGGAAAATAAGTAAAATGTAATTAAATGGGAGGAAACTTGCTGGAAGTATGCAAATGGGCAGAAGTTTTGTTTATGAAAAAAATTAGACCCAAGGGGGTGGTCTGCCCCTGCCCCGGGGCTATATACATGTATATGACCATAATATTCAAACATCTTCTCTGAAACGGCTAGGCCAATTAAAGCCAAACTTTATGTGAAGCATTGTTAGGAAGTGGGAATGAAAATTTGTATAAAAGGTCAAAGTCACATGCCCAAGATGGCCACCATGGCTATAAATAGCAAAAAAAATCTTCTTCTCCAGAACCAGAAGGCCTATGCATTTGAATGGGGAAAATAAGTAAAATGTAATTAAATGGGGGGAAACTTGCTGGGGTATGCAAATGGACAGAAGATTTATGTTTATGAAAAAAACTATGGATTTTTTTAAACTATTGCAGCCTGAGACCTGAACAGTGGCAGATGCAAACAACTTATGGAGTAGATGAAGGTATGTGATTAATTTAGGTCAAGGTCATCTGTTGACCTTGACCAGTCTGTCGTCCATACACGCTTTTCAAAGATCTTCTTCTCTGAAACCGCATGGCCAATCAAACTGAAATTTTATGTGGAGCATCCATGGGTAGGGTAACAAAAGTTTAATCACAAAATCCAGGTCACATGACCAAGATGGCCACCATGCCCATAAAATTATATGGTAAAAACCACTCAAAAATCTTCTTCTCCAGAACTTGGTATGTAGCATTTGGGACTCCAGTCCATCATAGTTTGATAAAATGATGACCCTAGGATGACCTTGACCTATTTTACAGCAAGATCAAAAGTGAAAACTATGGATTTTTTGAAAACTATTGCAGCCTGAGACCTGGAAAGTAGTAGATGCAAAACTACTAATGGAGTCAATGAAGGTATGTGATTAATTTAGGTCAAGGTCATCTCTTGACCTTGGCCTGTCCGTCATCGGTACACACTTTTCAAAGATCTTGTCTGAAATCGCTTGGCCAATCAAAGTGAAATTTTATGTGCAGCAGCCATGGGTAGGGGGAACGAAAGTTTGATTGCGAAATCCAGGTCACATGACCAAGATGGCCGCCACGCCCATATATGGTAAAAACCACTAAAAAATCTTCTCCTGAACCGGCAGGCCGATTTTCACGAAACTTGGTATGTAGCATTTGTGACTCCAGCCCATCGTAGTTATGACCTTAAGATGACCTTGATCTATTTTACGGCAAGGTCAATTTCAGAAACATAGGCTTTTACATGGGAAAAAGTGAAAACAATGGATATTTTGAAAACTATTGTAGCCTGAGACGTGAAAAGTGGTAGATGCAAACAAATAATAGAGTAGATGAAGGTATGGGATTAATTTAGGTCAAGGTCAATTTTGGAAACATAGGCAAACATGGAAACATGGGAAAAAGTAACAACTAGGTCTCAGGTAAGCGTTTACAGGACCAATGATCCTATGGTAACTATTGCAGCCATAGACCTGAAACATAACCAAGATGGCCGTTATACCCATTTATGGTAAAAAAAAATAAATAAAAATAAATCACTTTGCCCAGTGACTATGCTTGTTGACTCTCATGTGAGCGATCGTTGCCCTTGGGCTACTTGTTTCTTTGTAAATTTGCTCATGAAAATATTTTTGTCATTCTTCCAGTCTGTTGATCCAAGAAGAGCATTTGAGCCGTGTCATGAGAAAGCCAGATTTTTGCCTATGCCAAAACAAAGACGCAGATCAGCTGTGTAGTAACTGCACAGCTGATCAGCGCCTTTGTTTTTGCTACTCAGACAGTACAATTCCTCCTCTACTTATACCCAAAATTTCAAGATTTTAGCTTTCTTCTGTGCATGTGAAGGCTGGTTAGTGGTGGGAAATTCCGAACACTGGTTTTCTTGAGTCGGGGCTCCTATATCAGTTTCATCAGGATAACGTATTTATTTAGTGAAAATGGGGTTTACAGGGGTATAATGCTTCCTTATTGTGGCTCCAAAACATAGATTGTGGGTACTCATTCTAATTTGTACACCCTGTCCCTAATGACCTTAGCTGTTGGTGGGACTTTAAATCCTAAATCAATCAATCAACTTGTATCCACAATTTGAAAGAAAGGGTAAAAAATATATCAAAACTTTTCGAATGAAATTTTTCAATTTTTACAGAAAAAATATCTATATTGCATGTGCGTATTTTCGGCAAAATAAGGTCCAACAACCCATATACGTATTTACGAGCTTTAATAATTAAAATACAACATGATATTGCACATTTTTATCACATCTTCCATAAGATACTACAGCAAGTGGTGATTTATGTAAGCATTCAGGATGATATTGGAGTACCAATCGAGAGGCTAGGTCAATTGACCAAATGCAGCTTATTATGCCACATATCACTCATAATGTACACCGACCAGTAAATTTGTGACAAAACTATAGGACAATCTTATTGTGCAAAGACTATTTTATTAATTAGAATAATCAATGCTTGTTTGAGGAATCTAAATGTTTGATAATACATGTAATTGTGCTAGCATTTCATTTATATGGCTCTTATCATATATGCAAATTTTTTAACAACCCGAAAGGGTCCTTGATTTTGGAAATAAAATCGATTCTATTCTATTCATGGCTAACTGTGAATATGTTACAATAAATCAATGCAAAAACATCATGAATGCAGCTTTGTTCTGGATTTTAATGAGAGGCCGGGCAAAAGTACAAAATGTGTTTGGTCCATTAGGAAAATCCCATTAAGCACTTTAATTAGCTACTGAGTTATATCAATAATTTTCATTTTTTACAGCAGAAAAAATCTCTGTATATTGCCTGTGCATGTTTTCATAATGGTATGCTTACAACAATTGCCAGGACGCATCTCATATGCTTAAAATTTACATAATTTGAGCCGCCGCATGGAAAAAACAACAATCTGCATAGGCCAAAACAAAGGCGCAGATCAGCTTCGCAGTAACTGCAAAGCTGATCAGCGCCTTTGTTTTTCGCTACTCGGATAGTACAGTTCCTCTACTTCCTAAATACAAAATTTCATTCTTCTAGCTGTCTTCTGTTACTGTGCAGTCCGGTTTATGTCGGATATTGTCGTAAACTACAACGTTGGTTTTCCCACGAGGTGGCTCACATGATACAATAATTGTAACAGAAATGAGAACCTAGGGTAACAATGGTCAGGAGACTTTCTGAATTTCACTTGTCCTATGATCTACTGCTGTAACATGAGCCATGTTATGAGAAAACCGGGTTTCTGCCTATGCGAAAACAAAGGCGCAGATCAGCTTTGCAGTTACTGCAAAGCTGATCAGCGCCTTTGTTTCCACTACACGGATAGTACAATTCCTCTTCTTCCTAAATCCAAAATTTCAAGCATCTACTCTGTAGCTGCAGAGACCGGTTTGTGTCGGACCAGGTCAGAAAACCCGTAGACAGGTTTTCACACGTCCCGGCTCACATCATCTCTCATGGACCAGTTCCCTATCGTTGTTCTGTGAATTTGAATCCGACTCACTATGAAGACCATTGTTTTTATTTGCATTGGTCTGTGTTGCCGTTCTGGCATTGTCATGTACTAAACTGTCACTGAAATATGGCTCAACGTGTGAATCAGCATTTATACTAGTGATTCGGTGGTCTATCACAGATGAGGTCCGTCCAGTGGTTTGGTGGTCTATCACAGTGGGGGTTGGTCCAGACGTCCCTGTACTACGAGTATTTGCAGGGGATACCTTGTCAGCTGGTAGGTCACTGGAATATATTAAAATTATTATTAAGACAACAGGGCCCAATTATTCAAAATTAACAACATCTTCAGTTAACGATTCGTTAAAATTTCAAAAATGAATATTACATGTACAAATGCACTGTTATTTTTTGTTTTCAACAAAAAATTACAGTGTATTTGCTTTTGAAGTTGATATATGGTTAACAAATTGAGGGCTTAACAGGGTTAAGCTAAGAAAGTTTTGAACAACTGGACCCAGACTTATATTAGTACTCAGTAGAGATTTTTTGCTGTAAAAAGGGAAAGTTTACAAGAGGTACCTTGCCTAAATGTTGGCAGGGCTTCAGTTTCTGAACATTCCCCAATAATTTGGTCACACCTAGAAATGTGCCCATCTTATGTCAATTGCGGTTTGTATCTCACCACACAATGCAAGTACCTATTATGTACCACAGTAATCAGGTCTAAGAGCTGACATTTCAAGTCTACAGACTTACTAAATTTACAGACTGTCTATAAATCTACAGACTTGTTAAGTCTGTGGATATAAAGACAGTCTGTAAATCTAAAGACTTGTAAAGTCTATATATTTAAAGACTTATGCAGTATTTCATCGAATTTTGGAATACCAAGAAAAAGCGCATTCTATATTTAACGTAAATGAATGTCCTATACATGTACGATATTCGGTGTGTAAAGTTTGTGTAAAAGTATGGCCTTATTTCCGTGTACTGATAGCAAATAATAACTATATGTATTCTCCCTTTGACCATTGTTGGCGATGAATGTCACCCGATCAGATGGATTGCTTGCATTATCAGTTGTTGAGTTATAGTATATGGGAGAAAACTGTATATCAAAACACATTTATTTGTTTCTTCCATTATTCAATGTTAAGTCAACAAACGATGAACATTTTTCTGCACTATGCAACTGCTTATGTAATAAATCAAATCACAATTGTTTATCATTGCGAATTTTCCGTATTTTATAATTGTTGCTATTTCTTCGTTTTAGTCTTTAATTCTATAGACTCACAGGTCTTTAAATCTAAAGACAGTCTGTAAATCTAAAGACAGTCTGTAAATTTATGTCAGCTCTTAGACCTGGTAATTGTTTATTTTAGAAAAGGGTCATAAATTGTTAAATATAAGTGCCCTCAAAAATACACACACACAATCCCACACAACTACAATCCAACCGTTTCATTAAATGCAAAGTCCACTTAGTTCTGGGGAATAGTGAGGCAATTTTAATATTCCATTTATTGCAATATACTTTTAGACAATTTAGGACTTAATTTTGATTTACCGACTTAAAGATATATTCTGCTCACAAAACTAGTGTAAAATAACACTGCAAGCAAATATTTTCAAGTTTAACTCATTTGGCGTCCCTTTTAGAGGGCAATGGCAAACAGAATAGCCCCAGATGTGACGCCGCAGAAAGCGGCGTCCCATCTAGGGCTATTCTGTTTGCTTAGACGAATTTCATCAAAACATTGGATAAAATTTGAAAAAATCACTCCTGACGCCCCTAAAACTGAAAGTGGAGTCATCCAAATGATAATGATGGGAAAATCCATTTGTCAAATATGGGTTAACTAATCCACTAGCTACCACATAATGAACCACAACACCCAAATTACTATTATTCTTGGCCAGAATGTTTTCCCTCCACCATTCTACGCCCGCCACCACCTGACTTAGATATAGACCCAGAACCATGTTTATCCACATCTGTCTTTGGGTGCTTTTCCTCTTTCTTGGGGCCATCTTTTCTGGAAACTGAACTCTTGCTCATTGATGTAACGGGCTTATTCTGATGCTCTCCCTTAGACTTATCTGATGCCAATTCCTTACTACTTTTTCTCTTTATTAATTGGCCAGTGTGGCTTTGGTTATCTCCCTTTGACCGTTCAGCCATTTTGCTGCTGTCTCGCCTGAAGAAATGTTCGGAGTGACCTTCAGTCTTTCTTTCATTGTGGTCCTTGGCATGGCTACTAGTATCCTTCTGTTGATGGCAAGGTTTACTGTCCTTTGTGCTAGAACTGACTTTGCTTAACCCATCACCTTTCCCCAATGATGGCTTCCTATTATGGCCATACTTGTCAACATTATGTCCCTTAACTCCTGTGCTATCACCACTTTTTGTTTTCATTACAGGATCTTTCCCCTTATGACACTTCTCTCTCCTTTTATCTACTCCAGGCAACTCTTTCTTTGGTTTTACTTCACAGTTATCTGTCCCAGGATCCTTCTTTAGGATGTCAGGAACAGATCCCTTTGTTGCAAGAGGAACAGCCCCCTCAAGTTGCGTCTTACTAGCATTACCAGTTTTTATTTCACTTGAATGTCTCCTAGATCCATGTGGTTGGTTTTCCCTTAGACTTCTCTCATCAGGATGTTTTCTGGCCAGTAAGGCCAGGTCCCTGACCCCAGCTCGGCTCCTAGACCCACCCGGTCCTTCTCTGCCTTGGTCCGCAGCAATTACACCACCACTGCTATGTGGCCTGCTTGTGGCACCCATTAGAAGTTGTTTGTCCCTGGATCGCCGGGATGACCTGTCACTGGAGGTGCTGTGCGTCCGGGACAGTCGGCCGGGTCGGTCCCCGGGGGCATTGATACTGGGTGAAGATTTAGTGGAGTACATGCTAGGATGTAATTTTTCCTGCTCTCTGTAAGGTTAGTTGGTTAGTCAAGATGAAAAATGATAACAAAGTTAATAAGCATTGGGTTAACTGTTAGCATTTAGTTGGCACACGATGCATTTTGTTAAGCTTACTCTCCATACATCTTTTTGAAACCACCTTATTGCATTTCACCTTTTTAAATAATATCACTAAACAAATCTGATATTGCTACTCTTTTGGATTCCAAAAGTCCTATAATTTGTCACAAAATCTGTTAAAAGATAAAATTTTATGACATGAGAATGAAACAGACTATTCCAAACTGCAAAAAAAAAGTAAGCAAGGGATACCCAAATAACTTACAATATGAATTGATGGAGTCGGAACTTTTCATAAGCAAATTCCCAAAATTTGGAAATAAATGCCTCATTTGTGTCACACCTGGGCAGTTTTCTCTTCAATGGGACACATAAATCACATTAATCAGAAATTCAGGATATAGGCTTATAACATGTCTGTGCAGTGTATACCCCCTTATACCCTACCATTATATTATAAAATCATGTTGTATTGTATACAGAATCTTTGTAATGTATATGAAATGCTGTTGAAATAAATATGTTTATACTAAAACTGGGGTTTTTATTTTTGCTCTAAAACATAGATCGTAGTAACTCTCATCGGTGAGGTGGTTCTAACGTGTACCCACAATCAATGTTTTGAGTAAAATATTTGAAATACTTTGTAATAAAATTTTCATTTTTTTTTTTTCAACTAAAAATGAAAATCTGTATCTTGCATGGGTATGTGTTCGTAATGTACCTTCTTGATTTCTCATAATCGATTTGTTGTTTCATAAAGATGGCATTCTTCAATAAGTCTTGAATATTCTCAAAGTGTGCTGAACTTTTCTGCATATCCTTCACCGCACTGTAAAGAAGTATTTGAGCCACTGCATCAGAAAACCACCAACTGATCAGCGCCTTTGTTTTTGCTACACAGATAGTACAATGCCTCTTCTACTTATATCCAAAGTTTCAAGCTTCTAGCTTTCTTCTGTGACTGTACAGGCCGTTTTGTGTCGAACCCTGTCTGAAACCACTAAAAATCGTTTTTCTCGAGTCGCGGCTCAAATGATAATAGTGATTTGGCTGTCAACTGAAGCATGATTCCAACATATATGAAATTCATAAGAGATGAAGCTCCTCATGGGAAAACCAACAATGTGGTTTCCGAACAGGTCTGACACAAACCGGGCTGTACAGCTACAGAAGCAGGCTAGAAGCTTGAAATTTTGGAATTAAGTAGAGGAGGAATTGTACTATCCGAGTAGCGAAAACAAAGGCGCTGATCAGCTTCGTGGTTACTGCGAAGCTGATCTGCGTCTTTGTTTTTGCCAATGCATATTGTTGGTTTTCCCACGAGGCGGCTCATATGATAAGCTTTAAAAAATCCCACATCCCTAATGAGATTCAAACCCAGGATGCCCTGGACAGAAATCCGGTGCTCTAAACACTGAGCTAGAGTCGACTCCCTTACACAGTATGTCAGAGATTGTACACTGATTGAATAGCTGGGCTATTAATGGATAGCCAACCCAACCTGATAATCTCGAATGAATAAAGATGCACTTGGATATAACATCTGTCATTTTTGAATGTAACTGTATACCATTTAATTTACTTTGTGTCTACAGCTTACTTGGTTTGGTATTCTGTATCGAAGGAGGAGCCTTGAATTTTCTGTTGCAGGTCCTGTACTTCATGCTGCACAACAAATACATACAAAATACATACAAATACATACAAAATACATACAAAATAAATACATAAATAAGATGATAACATCATGGGAAAATCAGATTTTTGCCTATGTGAAAACAAAGACGCAAGATCAGCTTGGCCATAACTGCACAGCTGATCAGTGCTTTTGTTTTCGCTACTTAATTAGTACAATGTATTCTTCTTAAATCCGAAATTTCAAGCTTCTAGCCTTTTTCTGAGACTGTTCAGTCAGGCCGGTTTGTGTCAGAACTGGTTGGAAACCCCAAAGACTGGTTTTCTCACGTTTCGGCTCAGATAAGATGAGAATTAGGTCAATTTGGATTTCTGACCAGACCCAAGCTACTACAGGTATTATTAGAGGGATCGAACACGATTTTCCATTCATTAGCATTCGCTAGCTCCCGAGGGGAGTGTTGATAATCGAGGGACCTTGCAAACATTAATAAATGACAAGACCATGTTCGATCGCCATTTTTAGTTCTCACGAAGATTTCCAAAATTATAAAATTTAGATTCCTGCACACCACATCATGTTTTATCTTTGGTCAGAATAGACAAAGCTGTAATTTTTACTAATATTACAAATCCGCTGCTTTGCAAATTCAAAATTTTAAACTTATTATCAGCTTTCAAGACTGTACATGTACTCACAAACAACATTGCTTAAACACCTGAACTAGAAAAATCTGAGCATGCTGTATACTATTACCTTAGTTTCCACAAGCTGTGGGAGACATTTTCTCACATGTTCCTGTATTCTAAAGAAGGCCAGGGACGGCTCATTGGCAATCACATTCAGAGTCTCTGACACTTTATCTGTTACTGTAAACATAAATTGAGCCGCCACATGGGGGAAGCAACAATTTGGATTTCCAACCAGGTCCAACACAGACTAGTCTGTATTGTCACAGAAAAATGCTAGAAGCTTTAAACTTGGGATATAACAAGAAGAGGAATTGAACT